>OZ020608.1:79310636-80582665 GCA_963971545.1 Philophylla caesio | reverse complement strand
CAGGTCTGTTAAGATAGCGTAACCACATTAAGCAACCAAAGTGTAACGTATATCAAAATTAAGAGCTCATTTAATGCTAATTTAATGCCGCAACCCTAAATTTAATGCTCTAATTTTTTCCCAAAAAACTTGTGGTTACGCCAGCTTAACGTTAAGCTGGCGTATCCACATCTCCAAAACTAACTTATGAAAAAAAACAAATATGCAGGAATTAAGAGCTCATTAAGTGCTCTCAAAATAGCCTACAGGATTTAAAAAAAAAAAATTATTTATTGAAAAAGCTTGTGGTTACGCTATCTTAACGTTAAGCTGGCGTATCCACAACTAAAAACTAACTGAAGAAAATAAAAAACAAATATGCAGGAATTAAGAGCTCATTTAGTGCTCTCAAAATAGTTAAAAGTTTTTTTTTTTTTATGTTCTTGAAGCCCAATTTTTTTCTTTAAACTTTCCATTACGTTAAATTAACGTTAAGTTGACGGATCTACAACTTAAAAATTACCTCTAAATAAAAAATGACTATGCAGGAATTAAGAGCTCATTTAATGCTCTCAAAATAGCCTACAGACTTTTTTAAAAAAAAAGTATTTTTTGAAAAAACTTGTGATTACGCTATATTAACGTTAAGCTGGCGTATCCACAACTAAAAACTATCTTAAAAAAATAAAAAATGACTATACAGGAATTAAGAGCTCATTTAATGCTCTCAAAATAGCCTACAGACTTTTTTTAAAAAAAAGTATTTTTTGAAAAAACTTGTGATTACGCTATATTAACGTTAAGCTAGCGTATCCACAACTAAAAATTATCTTAAAAAAATAAAAAATGACTATGCAGGAATTAAGGGCTCATTTAATGCTCTCTAAATAGCCTACAGACTTTTTTTAAAAAAAAGTATTTTTTGGAAAAACTTGTGATTACGCTATATTAACGTTAAGCTGGCGTATCCACAACTAAAAACTATCTTAAAGAAATAAAAAATGACTATGCAGGAATTAAGAGCTCATTTAGTGCTCTCAAAATAGCCTACAGACTTTTTTCAGAAAAAAGTATTTTTTGAAAAAAACTTGTGGTTAAGCTATATTAACGTTAAGCTGGCGTATCCACAACTAAAAATTATCTTAAAAAAAAAAAATTGACTATGCAGGAATTAAGAGCTCATTTAGTGCTCTCAAAATAGCCTACAGACTTTTTTCAGAAAAAAGTATTTTTTGAAAAAAACTTGTGGTTAAGCTACATATATTAACGTTAAGCTGGCGAATCCACAACTAAAAACTATCTTAAAAAAATAAAAAATTACTATGCAGGAATTAAGGGCTCATTTAGTGCTCTCAAAATATAATACAGGATTTTTTCAAAAAAAATTATTTTTTTCACCCTCTTTAAATTCGCGGTCAATACGGACTTCTTTTTTATAGTTATCATTATGGGTTTCGCATAAAAAGTTACTGCCACATATACAATATCCTACAAAGATTATTTTGATTAAATAAAATGTAGCGTGTTGTGGGAAAAATATGTGTGTGTTTGATTGCCCATTAAGGAAGTTATTAAAAAAATACTTTATACAACCAATTTTTATCAGAAAAAAATTAGCAAAACAAATAATAGTTCACACTTTTTAAATACATGTACAAATGTATATAAATTGTGTTCCGAGCTATAAAAATAGGTTTTCTAAAAAAAACTTTTTGTTTGTTCTTTTATTAAAAATTATTTTCAAACAAATTTGTATGAGAAATTCGAGAATTAAGTAATGCCCCTTAAATGTTTTTCCACGTTAATTCACAAAATTTTCCATTTGATTTTAACCGATTTTATGTAGATATACATAAGTATGTACATACATATGTATAGAAACTTTTCAATATCTCATATTTTTTATTATTAAACTTTTTCTTTAATTTTTTTTATATGAATATGTATGTACATATGTATATGCATCATTATAAACATATAGAAGGACTGAAATGAACTTTTTTTTAACTCTTTGTATATTTATTAACTTAAGAACAATGTAATAAAACATTTATTTAAAATAAAAATAAAATAATACTTTTTATTAAAAAAAAAAATTCTAGATTCGAACTCGGGATTTTAGATTTATAGGAAAGAGTGCTACCTCTCGGCTAATGGCCCTGCAAAGAATTTGAGCGCTAGTTGCAGTTTTGTTTTCCAGCCTACGAAATAAAGGGCGCAACAAAGATAGATATATGTACATATATAAGAACTTTTGGCATCATCGCGTAGGTGTGAGGATGATAGAAAGTCACATGTATACGAAAAACTTTGCACGTTTATCCCTGCGCTCTTAGCGGAGTGATTAGAATATGAAGCGTTTGGTGACCTATCAATTAAAACGCATGACCGCAACGCTACTAGGTAAATTGATCGGGATTGTTCTTACTGGGATGTAATAAACGATGCATTGATACGAGTATATGTTATGTACGCACTAAAGCAACGAAATTTGAAGCGTGTCCTTGGCATATAGGGAGAGCGTTCGCTTAGTAACCCTCGAGTGACCGGTTCGATACTCAATCGAAGCTATAACTTTTATTTTTGTTTTTATAAATAGACTGGTCCTCATTTATGTATACGCAATCCATAATGACATGCTCGAACAAAAGGGAAAGTTCATTCCATAAAAAGAGTGCAAACCAAACAATTTTTAACAAAAGCTGGATAATCAAAATTATTTCTGTTCAAATGGAAAATTTTGTAAATAAACGTGGAAACACATTTAAGGGGCATTACTTGATTCTCGAATTTCTCATAAAAATTTGTTTGAAAATAATTTTTAATAAAAGGACAAACAAAAAGTTTTTTTTAGAAAACCCTTTTTTATAGCTCGGAACACAATTTATATACATACATACATACATGTATTTAGAAAGTGTGAACTATTATTTATTTTGCTAATTTTTTTCTGATAAAAATTGGTTGTATAAAGTATTTTTTTAATAACTTCCTTAATGGGCAATCAAACACACACATATTTTTTCCACAACACGCTACATTTTATTTAATCAAAATAATCTTTGTAGGATATTGTATATGTGGCCCTTAATTCCTGCATAGTCATTTTATATTTTTTTAAGATAGTTTTTAGTTGTGGATACGCCAGCTTAACGTTAATATAGCGTAATCACAAGTTTTTTCAAAAAATACTTTTTTTTAAAAAAAGTCTGTAGGCTATTTAGAGAGCATTAAATGAGCCCTTAATTCCTGCATAGTCATTTTTTATTTTTTTAAGATAATTTTTAGTTGTGGATACGCTAGCTTAACGTTAATATAGCGTAATCACAAGTTTTTTCAAAAAATACTTTTTTTTAAAAAAAGTCTGTAGGCTATTTTGAGAGCATTAAATGAGCTCTTAATTCCTGTATAGTCATTTTTTATTTTTTTAAGATAATTTTTAGTTGTGGATACGCTAGCTTAACGTTAATATAGCGTAATCACAAGTTTTTTCAAAAAATACTTTTTTTTAAAAAAAGTCTGTAGGCTATTTTGAGAGCATTAAATGAGCTCTTAATTCCTGTATAGTCATTTTTTATTTTTTTAAGATAATTTTTAGTTGTGGATACGCTAGCTTAACGTTAATATAGCGTAATCACAAGTTTTTTCAAAAAATACTCTTTTTTAAAAAAAGTCTGTAGGCTATTTTGAGAGCATTAAATGAGCTCTTAATTCCTGTATAGTAATTTTTTATTTTTTTAAGATAGTTTTTAGTTGTGGATACGCCAGCTTAACGTTAATATAGCGTAATCACAAGTTTTTTCAAAAAATACTTTTTTTTAAAAAAAGTCTGTAGGCTATTTTGAGAGCATTAAATGAGCTCTTAATTCCTGTATAGTCATTTTTTATTTTTTTAAGATAGTTTTTAGTTGTGGATACGCCAGCTTAACGTTAATATAGCGTAATCACAAGTTTTTTCAAAAAATACTCTTTTTTAAAAAAAGTCTGTAGGCTATTTTGAGAGCATTAAATGAGCTCTTAATTCCTGTATAGTAATTTTTTATTTTTTTAAGATAGTTTTTAGTTGTGGATACGCCAGCTTAACGTTAATATAGCGTAATCACAAGTTTTTTCAAAAAATACTTTTTTTTAAAAAAAGTCTGTAGGCTATTTTGAGAGCATTAAATGAGCTCTTAATTCCTGTATAGTCATTTTTTATTTTTTTAAGATAGTTTTTAGTTGTGGATACGCCAGCTTAACGTTAATATAGCGTAATCACAAGTTTTTTCAAAAAATACTTTTTTTTTAAAAAAGTCTGTAGGCTATTTTGAGAGCATTAAATGAGCTCTTAATTCCTGCATAGTCATTTTTTATTTCTTTAAGATAGTTTTTAGTTGTGGATACGCCAGATTAACGTTAATATAGCGTAATCACAAGTTTTTTCAAAAAATACTTTTTTTTAAAAAAAGTCTGTAGGCTATTTTGAGAGCATTAAATGAGCTCTTAATTCCTGTATAGTCATTTTTTATTTTTTTAAGATAGTTTTTAGTTGTGGATACGCCAGCTTAACGTTAATATAGCGTAATCACAAGTTTTTTCAAAAAATACTTTTTTTTTAAAAAAGTCTGTAGGCTATTTTGAGAGCATTAAATGAGCTCTTAATTCCTGCATAGTCATTTTTTATTTCTTTAAGATAGTTTTTAGTTGTGGATACGCCAGATTAACGTTAATATAGCGTAATCACAAGTTTTTTCAAAAAATACTTTTTTTTAAAAAAAGTCTGTAGGCTATTTTGAGAGCATTAAATGAGCTCTTAATTCCTGCATAGTCATTTTTTATTTCTTTAAGATAGTTTTTAGTTGTGGATACGCCAGATTAACGTTAATATAGCGTAATCACAAGTTTTTTCAAAAAATACTCTTTTTTAAAAAAAGTCTGTAGGCTATTTTGAGAGCATTAAATGAGCTCTTAATTCCTGCATACTCATTTTTTATTTTTTTAAGATAGTTTTTAGTTGTGGATACGCCAGCTTAACGTTAATATAACTTAACCACAAGTTTTTTTCAAAAAATACTTTTTTCTGAAAAAAGTATGTATTATATTTTGAGAGCACTAAATGAGCTCTTAATTCCTGCATAGTCAATTTTTATTTTTTTAAGATAATTTTTAGTTGTGGATACGCCAGCTTAACGTTAATATAGCGTAATCACAAGTTTTTTCAAAAAATACTTTTTTTTAAAAAAAAGTCTAGGCTATTTTGAGAGCATTAAATGAGCTCTTAATTCCTGTATAGTAATTTTTTATTTTTTTAAGATAGTATTTAGTTGTGGATACGCCAGCTTAACGTTAATATAGCGTAATCACAAGTTTTTTCAAAAAATACTTTTTTTTAAAAAAAGTCTGTAGGCTATTTTGAGAGCATTAAATGAGCTCTTAATTCCTGCATAGTCATTTTTTATTTCTTTAAGATAGTTTTTAGTTGTGGATACGCCAGATTAACGTTAATATAGCGTAATCACAAGTTTTTTCAAAAAATACTCTTTTTTAAAAAAAGTCTGTAGGCTATTTTGAGAGCATTAAATGAGCTCTTAATTCCTGCATAGTCATTTTTTATTTAGAGGTAATTTTTAAGTTGTAGATCCGTCAACTTAACGTTAATTTAACGTAATGGAAAGTTTAAAGAAAAAAATTGGGCTTCAAGAACATAAAAAAAAAAAAACTTTTAACTATTTTGAGAGCACTAAATGAGCTCTTAATTCCTGCATATTTGTTTTTTATTTTCTTCAGTTAGTTTTTAGTTGTGGATACGCCAGCTTAACGTTAAGATAGCGTAACCACAAGTTTTTTCAATAAATAATTTTTTTTTTTTTAAATCCTGTAGGCTATTTTGAGAGCACTTAATGAGCTCTTAATTCCTGCATATTTGTTTTTTTTCATAAGTTAGTTTTGGAGATGTGGATACGCCAGCTTAACGTTAAGCTGGCGTAACCACAAGTTTTTTGGGAAAAAATTAGAGCATTAAATTTAGGGTTGCGGCATTAAATTAGCATTAAATGAGCTCTTAATTTTGATATACGTTACACTTTGGTTGCTTAATGTGGTTACGCTATCTTAACAGACCTAAGATTTGGACAGCAGAGTCAATTGGTGCAACATTAATTATATGCCGCTTAACCTTAACAAATGTAAACTCATGTGCTTTTCTCGACGAACCATTCAGCCGGCCTCCTACAAAATAAATAACTACGTCCTAGAACATGTAAACAGTTTTGTTGACCTCGTTGTTGGTATGGATTGTAAACTCAATTTTAATTTTCATATTAGTTCCACAGTTAATAAAGCAAGGGGTGTGCTGGCTTTTGTAAAGCGTTGGTCGAAGGGATTCCGTGACCCGTATATAACTAAAACACTTTTTACTTCATTGGTAAGACCAATACGGGAGTATGGTTCCATAGTTTGGAATCCTCCTTATCAGGTCCACTCAGACCAAGTGGAGTCAATACAAAAACAATTCTTACTTTTTGCTTTGAGAAATCTTTGATGAGATTCGCCATACAATCTGCCCCCTTACACTAGTCCTTTAAAACTTATTAATCTTCCTACTCTTTCGAGTCGCAGAGAAATGTTAGGTATAATATTTCTGGTAAAATTAGTCAAGTCCATTTCTTCTAGAGCAAATTAATTTTAATGTACCCTCCCGTGCAACGAGAAACTTTAAACCACTTTTTTTTTGAAACTATGTAGAACTAACTTTAGAGTTGAATTAACCGTTTCGGGGTTTATGCCAAGACTTTAACAATCATTCCAGCACCTTTGATGTATCGGACTCACTTTTTGTAATTAAAAGAACTGTTCTATCCTCTCTTAATAACAGCTAACGATCCAATTATCTTACTTTGCATTTCTCTAACTTTGTATACGGCTGATGAATTCTGTAGCTGAGCAGCTTGGGATCTCGACGCTGAACAAACTTTCTTCTGTCACGACTCGGCACAAAAGATTTCTATATATTAAAAAAACATCCTTTCGTTATGCGGATTGAGCCGTTCGTGTCGGTTGGGCGGGAAAGTAGGTTTCCGTTGGGTTATAATAATAAAAATAAGCATCGATAGGTTTGACTCGAGAGCAATTAAAAATTTAAACAATCGATTATACTGATTGTACAATCTTTAGCTGCTTTTCAATGCTACTTTTGCATGCATTCGTTTAAAGAGAGGTTACCTCCAAATTTTCCCGATCATGGATTTCCGATAAATTTTCGATAGCTTTATCGGTATATATTGTGTTATATGTTCACTCAACATATTATCACAATTTAATTTTATATGGAAGAAAATGCTCAACACTCTTGACAAAAAAAAATTGTAATAAATCAACGGTAGGTACTTTTTAGCCAACTGAAACTTGCACTTTAACTGAATGGGCTACAAAACTGCAATCACAGAATTTTACTAAAAACCCTGAACAAAATTGAAATTTTGATCAAAACTTTGACATTTTTTTAAGTTTTCCGAATTTGTATAAGCTTTGAAATTTATATGGCTTCGGTCATAGATACTACTTAATTTGAAATAAAAATTATCAAAAATAAATAAATAAATATATCTTATAATTTCTATATTTCACCGTATATTTTACAAATTGCGAATAAAAATGATGTCATTTAAGGCGGTGCTCTATTTAAAAAAAATTATAACTCTTAAATTAAATTTACAATAGGTTTGAAACTTATCACCTTTTTAAATATTTGACTTACTAATTGAGCTTCAACAAGTGTGTTTATCGCTATACTTGATACCGAAACTGTTTATACTCTGTTCAAACGGCAATTATTTCACCTCAGTACACTTTTTAATTGAGCCGCAGCTTTTTAGTGTTTACACAAATTCAGCTGCACGATTAGCGCTAATAAACAGAAGCTACGTTTTATATCACTTCTACTAGAAATTAACAGATGGAAGAAGAAAATAAAATTCCGCTTAAAAATAGCTAAAAGTGAAAATATAGAAAAACCAAACGCTCATTTCTCGGTTTATTCAGCCAATTTCGTAGGGCAAGAAACAATTATGTACCACATTAATTTTGGATTCCTTCTTGGCGAATACAAAAAATAGAATCCACACAACAAGCCGTTATTTGTTTGTCAAAAAGGTATGAAAACAAAATATCCCAGAGTTGCATTGACAATCTGACTCAATTTACATAAATTTAATAGTTTGAAGGTTAAGTAGAGTGAATTTCTCTCAATTAGCGCTTTAATTGCAAAAGCTTGACTGAAAACTCGTTTGTCCTAGAAAATATTTATTAAACAATTGAGTATGGAATGCAGATTAGAATGCAGAAAATGAAACTGCCACCTTAATTTCGCATCCTACTTTTACTTATGGTAGATTTTCCAAGTAAAAAAAGCAGCTTTGATGAATATAAAAGCAATTTTTCGGCATCCTTATTCAGATGTACAATTTTCTCGACTCCAGCGCTGCCAAGCAATATTATTTTTCGCAAACAACCGCTTCGTGGGAGCCGACCGCGGGGGGTGAGCGGCGACCATGCCACTTTTTTCTAATAACTACATTTTTAAATTCGTGATATCTTTCTAATGGAATGTCCGAGTCGAATATTTCAAAAAGTTATATAAAGGTATCGAATCAGTCTTGAATGAAGTGATTTAATTTTATAAGGATTACTACCAAGGTATAAATAAAGAGCTTTTACAGAGACGGAATTAATTAAATTATTTTTTGAAATTAAAGAAGACTTATTGTGGCGTAACTACTCCAGTTAGACATATGCAGTCGCGACCTTTTTTGAGGATAATTATATGTTCTGCAAAGTCGTAGTACATTATTTTGTTCTATAATCAATAGTATTCGCGGCGTAATATAGCCTTGGTTCACCGGAGATTGTGTAGCTTCCCAACGGTGAAAGAATTTTTCAATCCGTCAAGTAGTTTCGGAGCCTATTTAATTCGAACAAACAAACAATCAAATCTTTCCTCTTTATAATACATATTAGTATAGATGTACTACATACATAATATATAAATAACATTTAATTTTAACTAATTTATTGTCCTTTCACGGGAGGTGGAAGATTTATATAGTATCTACTATTCAAATTGAAAATTTTTGATTTTTATAAATTTTTAATCGTTACAAAATAAAAACAAGGATTTTCAAAATAAAATTTGAACTAAAATCGTTACAAAACACGGCAGTACCACAATGCCCAAAAAACTAAAAAAAAACTTGAATAGTCCCGAAATGGCTTTTTATCAGACGCAAAATGATGCCAAACAAGGCCTGAAATTTAACTGATGTTATCCCGAATCAGTCCCGAACTGATCCTGAAATACTTTCAAATGATTCAGAGCTAATCACAAAATAGTCCTGAGCAGTTCCCGAAATGACTTCTATTCAGTCCCGAAATGGTCCTGAAATAGTCCCGAACAAGTCCCGAAACCGTAACGAAATCATCCTGATCTGCTACTGAAATAGCACTGAACTATTCAATATATGCTTATTTGTACACTCAAGAAGCATTTCTGTTAACCCAAGTTTTATCCATGCAAACCACCCTAATCCATTTATTCTGGGTTAACGCAAGCGCCAAACTGTTTTACACATAAAAAAATCGTTTAATTTGAATTTTACAGGGCAAATCCTGCAAAGATTGAAAAATAATCGAAAGACGGGTGGCAAGTCGGTTTGAAAGTTTTTGGCTATTCTAGCGCCGTAAGTATTACGAATAAAGCTCTCTCGTTTACCACACGTGGTGAAAAGCTATTTTGACAGCAGATTTCAAATAGCTGTCAAAATTCAAAATTATTAATTAATACAAACATTACATACGAAATCCTATACTTGGTGTATATGTACATCCATACCTATATACAACTGCATATGCATCATTGTTAAAACGCTACATGCACTTCGTATTTTTTATGTTGAACTATCAATTTCGATATTGCATAAATAGTCCACGAAATCATTGGCTGGCTCATTGCAGTACCAAATGCGTTTCCAACACATTTTTGGTCAGAGCCATGGCCAAAAAAGTAAAGCGCTGCCAGAAAACGAACTTTAAAGGGGATATACGATTCCTATGTATCTAACGGTTCCAATTCCGCGATAAGTGTATTGCACAAATTATTAGGCAACCTGTAGTTTTTTTTGGAATACTTCTTCTATTGTAGCAAAAGGATCGTGCTTGGTGCGCATTTGTTGGAGCAAGCGTCTTCTACACAACATACGGCGTTTTCTGGCCCGACGCATTATAATGCTGTCTAAAAATAATTGCTCCATTATTATAGTATTTTTATTCTTTCAAATCACTTCCCTTTTATGTTATTTCACTTATTATTTTTTATTCAATATACTTGCGTGTAAACAATGCACAGCTGACTGCGCCAAGACCTGCTCGTTACCAGTAGCCCGTTTCTGTAACTCATTTCGATCGATGTTCTCGATTGATATTGTCGATTTGACGTCACACTCACTTATTGTGTTTCTGTAATAAAATTAGTCGAATTGATCGACAACCCTGTATAGTCAGCTGATTTGTTCCATTCCATTTCCGTAGGAACACTCGATTGAAAGGGTTTCTGTAATCAAATGAAATGAAATATTTCCGATTGTTGTTCTCACTTGCTGTTGAGGTAATGAGAATTGCTTATTTAAGTGACTTTCATGTGTTTGTGTACACTTTTCGTTTAATTCTAAATGGAAGCTGGTGAAATTAAAGACCAGTGTAAGTATATTATTGTTAATATATTTTATATGGATAATTAAAAGAGCTTTTATGTATTTTTATTACATAGAAATACGTCGGGTCGGGTTACCAATTACCAATAAACTCATAGGTGAAATAGAAACAATCTTTATTTATCAATATTAAATGTTTTGTTTACATATTTTGGTCAAAATGCTCACTTTTCACAATACGATTTTCTTAAATATGTAATTGCTAATCCGATGTCATGAATTTCCTGTCGATTGGCATTCCATTTCTCTCACTGTTCCATATTTTCTCTATAAAGTCTTACGAAAACACACTCTTTCTCAATCAATCGACTAATTTGGATCGAATCGATGTGACGTCAGCATAATCGACAATTTTGTCGATTTCTTACAGAAACGGGCTAAAGATCTTTCAATTTGTCTTTCGAAAATATGAAAAGAGCTTTCAAGATAGTTGTCAGTAATTTTTTGTTTTTACTCTTTTCTTGTGAACACAACATTTATCAATTATTTTTCATGACACCTATTCTACGTAAATTCCATCCTGGGAAATGAGAATAAATAGGACACCTGACAAATGTGATTGCAATGGGCTCTCAAAGGAAGGCAATACACTCAGCGCAAAACCACTCTAAACTTTAAATGACACCTATTCGTACACTATCAAATTTTTTCAATACATACATACTTACATACATATGTATGTTTGTATGTAAGTACATTTGAAATTTTACAATACTTTTGCTCTGTCAATTCGCCTTGAAACAAAAATGCTATTCAACGTCAACATCAATATGAGCCATCAAGTCATCTGGGAAATTCACTGTAAACACACATTGAATGTGGAGAGTAAGTAAAGAAAAAAATGAGCCAGATGCAACAAAAACTAGTTGGGGGAAAAGTGAACGGCTCAAAGCCATTTAGAGCGCTATGTAGAGCGTATAATAAGTGGGAGGAGTGGTTATTCCTCTAACTTTTTCAGCTGTTTCTTTGCTATATGCGCTGTTCTTCTTTTTCTCCTCCTCCTACATCTACTGCTCTCCCTCGCTGTTTGTCTCTCTATCTCTCTCTCTGCCTGTGAGATTTACAAAAAATCTGACAAATTGTGCCGGAAAATATGCTGTGAAATTTGTGCGAAACAGTAAAAAAAAAAATCTGCGAAATAATCTCAAGGAATTCGTGTTCCAATTTGTGTTTCCCCTGCGTACCGCACGTCACTTTCACGTCCCATCCACTCTGAGACTATGTGAGGATATTGTGTTTTGGAACGTTCTTCTCTCGCTTTTCCTCTATCACACAATACTTGTGGGGATGAAATAACTTAACGACAGCGGCAAAATTTCATAAAAGATGTTAGCAGTGGCGCTCGCATCGCCGGCGGCGGAGGCAGCAATGGTTGGCGCTTCAAAAGCAATTGCAAGAGATTCAAACCCGGTGGTTGGTGGAAGGAAGTGGCTACGAGCAAAATTTATAGCACTTGGATGATGCGGCGCCACCTCATTTCACACTCTTTAAGCTAGAAAATTTTGCAGTAAAATATGTTTTCTGTGTAGCTACGAGTATGTTTCAAAGCGAGCACAGAGGTAGAGTAGCAACAGTGCGAGGGATTCGAAGGATTTCGGTGGTATGGTAGGGTGATGGGCAAATACTCGTTTGTAGACGTGTATGTCAGCATAAAGTAACCTCATTGTTGTCTTCTGTTGTCTGATTCTTGTTGTCTCAAGTGCTTGATATGCTATGGCATGATGTGTGAGCTTTTATGAGTTGTTGTTGTCACATATCAATGTGTGCTAAATCATATTCATACCTACGCATATGAATATCCTTGAATGATTGTTGCTTGAATGCTGTAACTTGTCGCTGTTGATACCGTGTTATTGTCATTGTTCGTCTTGATTCTTCACCCCTTACAGCTCTCCTCAGCAACGAATAAAGAACATTTTATTGCTGCTTTGTTATTTTGAGCATTCTGTCACTTTTGCTCTGCAGTCCATAGCAAATAATGTCATCTTGTTGCTTCACAAACTGTCAAGCAATCGGACTCGATTACTTTATTGCTGTCGTCTGCAAATTGACCGTAAAATCTTCTTTGGCATAGATTCAGTGAATTGAAATCGATTGAAATTGCAACAACCCAATCCACAGGTCAGTCACTCGTTCACTCACTCTTAACGTAGTTTGTTTGCACGCATACGACTACATGCAAAGATATATTTTAGTTGTACGAGTATGTAGTGGATGCATTCAGCTAATAAATTGATTGAGCAATTTAAAAATAATAAATTCGTTGCAAGACATAATTACATACAAACATCTATGAATTTTTAAATGAAATGTATTTTTTCTGCAAAAAAAAGTCTTCTATTTCTCAAACTAATCATCTTTTAACTCTATACACTTTTTCCAGCGTTTTTGCAATCTGTTTATTTCTTTCGAATTAAAGCTTTTCTCAATACTCTTAAAATGGGCGTTTGTTTCGGTGATGACCTCTTAATTTTACCCAAAACCCCTTACCACCCACCTATTTCTTCAGGTTTGGAAAAAGGAAATAGTCGCATAATCTAGAGAATATGCTGGATGGGTTAGCAGTTCGTAGCGCAATTCATGGATTTGCCATGATGACAATACACGTGTGCATCCGCGCTTACGGTCGAGCGTGAGAAATCGCGGCACCCATAGCGCGGATAGCTTTTTTATACCCAAATATTTATGTAAAATGTGATGTACCCGCTTAAGTAAGATGCCTACAGCCTCAGCCACCTCTCATAGATTTTATCAACGATTTCTGGTGTAACGACCTCTTTTAGTCGACCTGAACGTTCGGCGTCACTTGTGCCGATACGACCACTTCTTTACCATTGGAATTGATAGTACAGTGGTCCCAAAGTATTCCTTGGTTTCGGTGACGTTTTTTTTTACGTAGAAAATAATGCTTCATCAGCATTTACATTAATTTTTTTAAAAGTCAAAGGTTTACCTGTTTCGATTAAAAAATTCTTAAAAAATCCACGGTATATTTAAGCTTTATTTAGCCTCAAAATTTTTAAAACTATTTTTCAATTAAAACATTGTTAATTCTCTAACAAACGCCATTTCAAACCGAGTCTTAAATTTTATAAAAAAATACAAAATACATACATATCTATGTATTTATATCAAAATTTCGAACTTTTCACAAAATTTTTTAGAAAGTGCAAGATTCTAGTGGCCACGAAATTACCACTGATTTTTGACAAGTTTTTTTTACTGACGCGCTGCGCAGTTCCTTTCATATAAAGAATACTCGCGTTTTTGCGTTGTATGGAGGAAACTGCCAGTAAAAAATTGTCAAAAATGTGTGATAACTTGTAGAAAATTGAAACTTGCACTTTCTCAGACTAAAATTTAATGTTTATGACTCATAGCATACTCAATCAAATTGTAAAAAGGTTTTTTAAAAAGTTCAAAATTTTGATGAAATTTTGTCTAATCTTCGTACATTTTGTACATACATACATATGTACATACATACATATATAGTTAAACCAATTGGTATTTATGGGCTTACTTAGAGAACGAACCATATTATACTTGAAAAATAATTTTAATTTAATTTAAAGATGTACATGAAAACGCTTTATTTACTATGCATAATAATATAATATTTTCAATATTTAGAAATAAAAATTATTGTTTATTTAATAAACTAAAAATTAAATTTCGCTTTAATTATTGCGAAACAAATTGAATAAATAACAAATGTCTGCTTGGCATACATACGTACATTATCTCATGCTTATCGATAACTTCAATAAATATCGATTAAGTTGTATGTACATATACTGAAAACTTAATGTATATAGATCAGGGCTGCTCAACAAACGAAACGATACCATTTTGTTTTGTTAACGAGCAAAATTAACTTAACGAAATGAGTTTGTTGCGTTTCGGCGCCATGATATGAAAACGAAATCAAATCGTTAATGTTGCAACGTTATAAAATTTTCGTTTTCACTCGTCGCAAACAAAAGTATGCAGCGTTTCTGTTTGCGACGAGTGAATCCCCAGCGTTTTTCTTAACGTTTTTCTTAAAGTTTTAACGTTAACGCCAGCATTTTGTTTCGGTTAAAAACGTAATGAAATTTATTATGATAATTGCTTTAACGATAATATTTTGAAATGTTTCAACCGAAACAAGAGAAAGCATTTCGGAACGGTTAAATTTAACGTTAAAATGCATTTTTGATATAGATAGCCTAATGTTTATCGAAAATTAAATGTATTTCCAAAAGTAAAGGTATATCGATAAGTTAATGTACATATGGAAAATACAGACATGAAAAGTTCAATTTAAATCGACAGCTTAATTTATATCGATAACTTAATGTACATCAATAATTTAATGTATATCAATTAGTTATTATGTATATGTATGTATATCTATAGCTTAATATACATTGATGAGTCAATGTACATAAATCGTTAACCTAATGTACATTGACAGATCTACATACATACATACGTATATTGGTAATTTTTGTATATCAGAATTTAATGTACTTATGCACATTATGTATATCGATAACTGTATGAATATAGATTGATATGTGATGACTTTGTGGGCATCGACAAATTTATGTACATACATATATTGATGACTTTGTGTATATCGATAATTTTACATACATAACTTCGGAATTAAATTTAAAAATTCGAGCCTTGCTTCCTTACTTATAAGTAATTTTTAGTAAAAGTAAATTTACGTTTCGATAATTGGACACAGATTATACGAAACCGATCAGTAAAAATTGAAAGGAACTTTCTCAAAATATTTTTCTAGTGTTTACAAATAAACACGTACAAAACCCTCAAGCCATCCCTTATATATGACTATCATAATTCAACAGGATATTTAGCTCAAACTTGCTCGTTATGTCATAATTGACAATATATATACCTGTTACTTGTTGCAAATCTCATTCAGTGTTACTATTTTAACCGCCATTACAAAAACACTTTTTTCAAGTCAATTCTGTTTACTTTTAGCCCCAGTCAAAGTTGATTGCTGAAAGTCATCACTTCGCTTAATATCTCAATTACATCGTTTAGAAGAACACACTATAGCTTTACATGTACGAGTACATAAATATCTACGTAGTAGGGTGCCAAAGTTTCTGGAATACCTAAATAACATTTTTTAGAGACATAAAAATTGCTGTACTCAATTTTAATCTCTTTGCGAAAGCCCGTAAGAAAGAACACTTGCAATAAATTGTTAAAAGCGATTTAAATTTTTATTATAATCCTTTAACAAAAACAAAGTCGGAAGAGTAGCCTCATTCAAACTGAGATTTAGGGTTCGTACCGCCGGAGTATCAAGCAAATAAGTACTATGTTTCCTTCTACTTAAATCGCAAGACTTCGCGGTTTGCCAAGGTTACCATTAAGACGATGTGATTTCATTTAGAAAGGTGGCATTAGTAAGCAGCTGATTGATTTGTTTCTTCTATCGCCGTGGTGCAGAAAACGTCAAAATCATTTGTTTGTTGGTTGGTTTTGACATTCGCTGTACCGAAAGCAACAACAAAATACATGTACTGTCTTTTCTTAAACACTTGCTGCCATCTTTATGAATTCGCCTTGCTTGGAAACCAACTGACTATTATTTATTCTCTGAAATAAAATCCAACTTAAACACAATAACAATATTAATCTGTTGGTGAAAAGAAGTCAAACTGATTTGAAACCTTTTGGCGTGAAGAACATACATAGACTTATCATATTAACCTTTCGTTTTATGGTTTACAACAAATACTTTTGGATCTTACTACGCACGTTAATTTTTATTTATGTATGTATGTATATGGCTTTAGAATTACAATAACAATAGTTAGCTGGCTAGTGCTTGCAACAATAATGTTATCTCACCCGCTCCCAAATGCATTAAAATGTCATTTCTACGCGAACAAAGTCATAAAATATTAATTTTATGGCAACACTACCGAGTTACGATGGGCCAGTGTGACGCAGTGACATATAAACGAACATTTATATATATGTATGTATATGTTTGTAGTATGTTTGGGCATAACCGTCTATAATTTTGTACATCAAAGTCGATAAATGTAAAAATGTGGTTACCGCAGTAATCAGTTTATTCATACAAATACACACGTACATACATTACTTGAATGTAGTATGTACGAGTATGTGCATGCGGCGCATGTCCAATAAGTGCAGCCAACAAATGACACAATTTTTATCGGACTGATTGATTTTTCATGTGCGCTCTAAGCTTGGTATGTACTATACATTTGTATACTATGTTTGTATGTTTACGACAAATTTAGGTTATCTCTTCGCCAGCAGGCTGTGTGTGTTTTTTTTTTTGGGCAATAAAGTGTTAATTGTAATTTCCAGGTATTTTCGTTTCCAAAAATGTATTAAGTAATCAAATAAGCCCAGCTAGTAAATTTTTATGACATGGCAATGAATTCTAACAGATAATTTCTTTCCACCCCCCCCCCCGTGTCCGCCAACAAAGTGGGTCTACTATTTCGAAAATCCGACACTGAAACCCCATTTGTACATTGGACTACTCGTTGTACAGAGCCTACTCAATGCTCTTGCATTAACTCTCGTAAGATTAACTACTTCGCACTTACAATAGAAAATTAAGGATATTTCAAATAAATTAACTAAAAACTTTAAGGGGACATTCATGCGTCTTTGGTTTTATTCTATTGAAATTGATTGAATTGAGGAAAATGCAAGAAGGGCTACGAATAGCAGACAGATTACTGGCCACAGTCATTTTCTCTTGATTAATTTCTTAATCGTTTCATAATTTTAATGTATACAGAACTTTACATAACACATGTAAAAGCAGATAAAATATCTTAAACTTCTCTAAGTTGTTAGTTGAAGGAAGATCTGGAAGGAAGGAAGGGCAGGTGAAATGAGTTAGTGTGAGGGTGAGAGTGGTGAGGTTAACAGAGCAAGCCTGTTTGGATGGGGACAAGGTATGGTGAGTTTAATTTTTGCGGAGTCTAGGTGTGGTTTAGATATGGTGGGTTTGGGTGTGGTAGGTTTTGGTGTGAGTAGTTGATGTGTGGGGAGCATGTGTGTTGCGGAAGTGTGGTGAGTTAAAGTGTGGTGAGTTTAGGTGTGGTGAGTTGAAATGAGGTGAGTTCATGTTATTATTTGTTGAAAATAAGTACTTGTCGCCATCCTCAACCATTCCACTTTGGATCCATTGGTTACAAAAACCATCGGGTAGTATCCTTTTTGATGTCTCATGAAAGAGACCGATTAAAAAATATTGATTTGCACATTATTTTTTTTTTACAGGATTCTACACCATTTATACGAAAATTGTTTTCCAATGTAAAATACATGGAAACTTTGAGCGCTTTGTGTACAATCTAAATTAGAGTGTAAACAAATACAAATTTATGTTATTTATTTGAGTTCCATTAAATATTCATCTAAAAAATGTATATTAGATTATATAACATGACTTTATTTCTTGCTCAACATTGTTTCAAACTTATTAATATTTTTAAACTTTACATACTGATAAACGATGTTTACTTCAAAAGTTGTAAAATTCCAAGGTCACAACAGATTTTCGTTTTGCGAAAACATTTACCTTTTCGATTCTTATACTTAAAATTCGATGCCTGTCAGCGAAATCAACCGAACACACCTTGCTCATATTTTAACTTGACAATCAATAGCAATTTATTTTGCTGATTCCTTTTTTTCATTCAAAATGTATAGAAATTGAAAGCAAACTACTCTGTCCGCACTTCCACATATGTACATACACACCTATGTATATACTACGAGTTTTCACAGATGCATATATTTTGTTTCGGTTCTTTTCCTCTCTTATTTTATTTGGCTTTGTTTCCATCTCTGCGTCCTTCATTCGAACGCACTCCCATTTAAACTATAAATTTTATAACCTACTCAAAATGCGTGTCACGTGAGGTAAATTGTAGTTGCGTGTCTGTTGTTTGCTGACTCTCAAGTGTCACTGCCACAGGCAGTCAAAATGCACGGCAAGCCTCCAAAAGTGTCGCATCAGCAGTTGTGTTTTGTTGTGCCTCAGCCTACCATTATTTCTATTCTAAAAATCGCTTCTCAAGCACATTCATGTTCTGTATTTTTTATTTTTTTTTCTTTTATTTTTAACTTGACTTTTCTTCTTTTAGCAATTTTTTTTCTTTTGATTACGCTTTTTGCTCATGCGGCACATGATTTCACTTTCCTTTCGTTTACACGCCATTTTGATGTAGATTTTGTTTGTCTTGGGTTTAAGAGAGTAATAAAAATAATTTAAAAAGCAAAACAAAGTTTTATAAACAATTATTAAATGATAATAACTAAGTTTATGAAAGTCATATGAAATAATTTACATTTTTAGCAATTGGCAGTTTTGATTATTGTCTTTACCAAATCTAGATGTGTAAATCCCAATTCAATAAACTTCCGTAAATCGCGCTTTTAAAATCACATTGTACACACTTTATAGCTAATACAGTGCTTCACAAGTTTTATATATCCCTCATCAGGCAAGCAGAACAAATCAGATGGTTATGTAAGTCGATCAAATTATTGAATAATTGAAAAATTCAAAAGCCACTTACGAAAATATCTTCATATTTGATGTTAGAAAACTTCATTTCGATTTTAGAAAGCGTCAAATCCAAGCATAACAAATACTAGATTGCGTCGATCCCAAGCGTGTGACGTCAGTTTAGAAAGTTAACAGAGAAGAAGAGGAAGAAACGAACTAGCAGTTACCATGGAAACCTGTAAACTTAGACGGGTTTTAAACGCTTTTGGTTGCTTTTTATATTTTTACCAATTTTCTTTAATACTTTTCATTTGAAAAAAAGGCAAAACTTTATTCAATTTAAATGCAAACAGAAATCACAAAAGGAAAATAACAAAAATTGCAAACTACAATTTTATGTACGTCAGCCATATCAATTTTCCCTAACGCTTAGAAGATTAATGGTCAGGTAGCATTAAGCTTTTGGCCGACGGGTCCGAAGCACGAAGTAGTTTTTTCGCTGTCTAGGGGTTTTTTCGTCGAAACATTTTAAGTTTTTTTTTTGACAGCATTGCGAAATTCTAAAGTTATTTAAAAGAAAAAAATTAATATTAAAATTGGGTAAATTTTTGCCAAAACGAAAAACGCTTTCTGCTGTGGGCATAGACGGCTCACTAATGCTTATTTTATTGCCCTCTGTATTAAAAGAAGTGCATCTAAAGCGCATTGAAGGAAGCAAGAAAGAAGCGTCTAATCGTAATTACATGTACATAAATGCCAAATGGATCGTTTTTATAAGGAGGTTTTCGTCCTTCACTTCTTTTCTAGCGCTTTTAAAGTGCCATTTCCTATTAGGAAGTATTATTTATGTATATATGTAACTACATATCCATACATAAGTATATGTATTTGTACATTTTTATTTTGCTTTTAGTCACCTTAAAAAACTCACAGCTCGATATATCGTCCTCTGAGGTTTCCCTTAATAAAAAATCAATATCTACTTTTTTTTATCTTTATTATCTTTAAATTGCGTGTGTACAACTTAATATTTTGCCAATTTATTTACATATGTACATATGTAGGTATATAAATATATATATATGTATGTATAAAAAACTTGCGTAGGTATTCCATAGTGCAATAATAAAATAAAATCTATTCTTATTTGCTATTGCAAAATGATCCTTTTGCTAAGCAGTCAATTCAAACCTATACATTTTTATCAATTATTTCGTAAAATTTTTTCTAGTGCCGCATTTTGAGTACTTTGTGGTGTCTCAAACACCAGGATCAGCTACATAACATTTCCATGAATCGACTCTGAAGTAATGCTCTTACTAAATAGTCATGATATGGTTGCTATCTTTACAAAATTTTGAGAAGCTTTGAGAAAATTAGAAACATTTTTATTTTAAAGCGATAAGCTCCAGGCTGTGGCTCTTGGAATCATTGCGGACATACCACCTCTGGCCACGCTTATTAAAAATAAGGCTTTTTTTTAAGTGCCATGCCAGTGCCGTATCTAAGTTGGTAGAAAAGTGGTGACTTCATGGAACAATAAAATAAAATCTACACAATTCACGACGCCTACCCATGAAGCCTTTGAGTAAATGCAAGGGCTAAGGTCTAACAACTCTTACAGGTCACTACAGGCGGAGGTAGCAACTTTACAAAATTGGACTCTCTGAGATGCCAAACGGCAGGTTTTTGTGGGGCCAGAGATGGAATGATCTCTGAACATTTACATATTGTGCCAATGACAGCAGCTTGAGAGAAACTTATGGCATTGAAAACTGAAATCTCCTTAAAAAATTTATAATTTTTGAATACTTGTGCATACGTTATAAATTTAGGGAACGCTCAAGGCTTAATAACGAGTCGTGATATTATAAAATAAAATTTTTTTTTTAGTTTAAGTACTCGTATATTTTTGTTGGTTGACACCAAAAGAATTGAAATAACACAACTTCTAGTTTTTGCAACTCTATGAATTCATAAAAGTAAAAATCTTCACAATGAAACCAAGTATGGGAAATTGTTATTTTTCTAGCAGCGCAACCCAAAAATGCAGAGGTACCATTTTTTCCTTATGGCTTCAGACGTCTGTTTTTTTTTTTTAAGAAATGGCTTAACGGTAAGACTGTTAGGTCTAGCGCCGAGGTTGCCGCTAAAACGTACATACATTTGTACATATATTTTCTGAAATGTGAGACAACGTATTGATTTATGGTTGAAGTCCATTACAAAATTTCTAAAGTTTGGTGAAAGGTATCGAGCGTAAACTTTACCATAGTCAAGAGTCCAAAGAACGATATACACACATACATACGGCAATTCACTCGGGAGTGAAATACAGAACATACCTGCATATCATTCTTGGAGACCTATCCGCATACTCGCACATTTTCGCCTGATTTAAAAAAATATCTCCTACTCCTGCCCTTATTTAAAGCTGAGTATTTTTAGTCCATTATGGTGAGAAAGAAAGTATATTTAAAACAAAATTTGTTTTGTACAAAATAAAACTGAATTAGCAATTAAAAGTCGGATTTCAGTTTTAAAATGTTTGGTCAACAAATTACTACATACATAGATGATCATTGTTCAAGAAAAAAAAGTATCAAACACGATAAAAAACTTAATTTTTTCAAAAGTATATTTGCATATTCATTAATATTCATTTTATTTCCTCTTTATCTTTACAGACAAAGCCACAAAAGGGTAAGTAAGTCAGTATTCTCGTCAAATAATTTAAATAAAACAAAACATTGGAATCTTGATTGCAATTCTTTGCGATCAACTCTTTCACACTCACACTTGCTTTTTGTACAGTTAATAAATTATCTGAGTACATTACTCCGCTCTACAACTCGCATCAGATCAGATGCTGCTTGCCGAAATGTTGCCTTAATCAACTATCAATCCATTTTGCAGTTGCTCTTAATTCGAGAGAGAAATAAATAAAATTGTAATTTATTTTATAGACTTGCTGGTGCCTACACACACCGCTGTTCAAAATAATATAAACATTATGGATTACATAATAAGAGATACATAATTCTTTTTCTTCGTTTAATTGTAGTTATTTTTTTTATCAACATCGATTTATTTTAGTATTACAAAACTCATGTGAAAGTAGTTTATACAGTTTTTGCGCAAAATTCGTTATATTTTCATTGAAATTTCAAAGCACCTAATTTAAGTTTTTTTTTTTTTTGAAAGTTTTCCTTATTGTAGTTTTATTGCAAGTAGAGTGATGAATACTGAAATTTTGACTCGATTTACTTTTAAATTCAAATTTGAAATTTTACACTAAATTTGATGTTGCATTTTCATGATTCCTCTTATAGAGTGAAATTTTATGACTGTTCTGCATTCCGTGTCCGGCAAATTTGGAAGGAACTGATCGAATTAAGTAATTTAAATATTTAAACATTTTTGTTCGTTTCTTTTTGACTTCTTCCCTATAAACTCAGTACCGTTTAAAACGTGAAAAATATAAAGTTGCCACCTGTTTGAATTTTCAAAATTAAATTGTAAATATAAATGGAATATTACAATTTGGGTTTCAAACTTCAGAAGTTTAAGAAAGCTTCATTTGAAAATATTTATTTCATTACCATAAATTTATATAATTTATAAATTATTGCAATATAAATATCAAAGTTAAAAGACTTAAGAAAGCTTTATTTTGAAAATAATTTTAAGCGGGTTGCCACCTTGTTGTCAAGAATTATTTTAATGAGGTCGTATCAATTAAATTTTAAATATAAATAATATCCATCAAGATAATATGTACAGTTTATTACATATCGAGAACCATTATATATATTTTTTTTCGTAAAAAAATGTTTCATATAAATAAAAGACTTGGTAAAAATGATTTTAAGTACACTTCACAATCATTTATTATGATTATATTATTTCGTTTTTGAGCAAATATTCCGGATTCCGAAAGCAGAAAATGCTTGCATATTTCATAAAAATAAATTAATGAAAATACAAATAAAGGCGGAAATTGTTTAAAACTTTGAAATTGCAGTGTTTCTAATATTTTGGCCACATGTACTCGTATGTACTATATACAGTGTTGTGCATATCGAAAGCAACAGCATTCCAAAGTATTTCTCAGAAGTATTTAATTTTTTTTTTTTGTAGTATGCAGTTTTATAGCCAATAAATTTTAGTCCAACACTGTGAAAGTTGTTTTTTCGTTATATGGAAGAAAGTCGCAACACCCTCGACGAAACAAATTCTAATAAATCAACGGTAGTTCCTAGCTACTTGAAACTTTCACATTGTTTGACTAAAATTTAATGAGCTATAAAACTGCATAATCAAAAATATTCTAACACTTCTGAGAAAAAAATTTTTAAATTTATATAAATTTTTTTTTTTAGGTTTCTACAAAGTTTAAAACTTTGATTTTTATGGTTTAAGGTAGATAATGGACTGAATTTTAATTGAAAATTCTTAAAAATATAAATGTTTGTTTATTTTTCTGTTGGCCTAGTAAATGTTATTAATTTACAATTTTATTGAGGCCAGTTTATGGAAGATTTTTGTGAAAAAACAACAACAGTTTTTTAATGGTAGAAATTATAGTACTATTTCGGAAATCAAATTGGTTGGTTTAAGGAAGATAAAATAAACAAAACAGCCAACTCGGCTAGCGTAGCACAATAGGTAGCGTATTGGCTCTGCAACTCCGAGCTCCCGGGTTCAAAGCCTGGGAGAAGTGGTTATGAAAAAAAATTTAATTAATTTAATAAAAAGAAGTCTGATAAGGAAATGTGGTGATTTGCGAAATAGTATTATAACTTCTACCATTTAAATTTGTTGTTTTTTCACAAAAATCTTCCACAAACTGGTCTTGAGCTCAATAAAATTGTAAATTACTTATTCTTAAAAATAAATAAATATATATACCTGGCAAGCTATGACATTTTGAATGCTGTTGCTTTTGATATGCACAACACTGTATGTACGTAGTATGTATGGCTGTAACCGCAGTACACTACATACTTCTGTTATCATTATTTACCGTTTCCACGCTTAGTGCTGTTGCTACTGACGCTTCTCTGCTTTTGCCATTTTTGATGTTGCTCCTTGCTGGTATTTCTTTTGATTATATAGTTGCCACTGATGCCTTCGTACTTCTCCCCGGTTTCGCTGCATTCATATTCATATGTATGTATGTGTGTATGTATGTTTGTGCGGGAATCCATCATCATCTTTAGTCGCCGCAGCTGCTGTGCGCGCATGATTCTGAGCAGATTTCAACATGTGTGCCAAAGTGGCCATTAAACTACGCTCCAATTCAAAACAAAACGAAACTCAACGAGGCAACCGGCAGCAGCAGCGAAATAACAAAAAAAAGAAGCAAAAGCAGAAAAGTATAGAAATTGCTACATACATAGTATAAAGTGGAAAAAAATAAAAATAAAAAATTAAATAATGGCGAAGTTGTTAACCGCTTCACACGCATACTCGCACGCAGTTTCATTTGAAAATTAAATAAAAATCTGCCATTAAAATTCAAACTTTTTGTTTTTAATACACAATTCTATTTTTATTACACAAAGCAAGTTGGAAGTGAGATTTTAGATCTTTTGCTTTTGTTAAATGTGTGAAAACTTAAAAACCATAACATAGAACGACACTTGACATAAAACTTGATAACATCACTATTGTGAATATACCCATGCAGCCGACTAACCAATGTTGGAGCTTGAATCCAGCAACTAGTAAGATATGAACTCGCGAAAAATTTTGCTTAACGTATTTTTTGAAATTTTGAAGAAATGTTCGTAATTTTTTCGTATAAAGCGTAATTTTGTACATCTAGTATGTTACATTATGGTATTCTTCATTTCCCAAGTCTGTTGTTTTTTGCTGCTGTCTCAATGAACATTTATATTTTGCCCAAAAAAATATCAAATTCATAAAAATCTTTAATTTCAAATTAAACGCCGGCGAAATTTTTTCCATACAAATTATATGTACATACATATGTATGTATGTATAAGATATTAGACGCATTTTTTCAATAAGGGTACAGCAATGACCCAATGACCATTGTATTCCATTACGGATTTAGAGAACACGGCTCTACAAAAAAATGTTCGTTCTTCGTCCTAAAGTTTATTTAATGATTTTCTGGTTAATTATGAACAAAAACGAAAAGAAAATACCTCTTTTCCGTATAAAGTTTGCTTCTAGATGGCAAGGAGAACGTTTTCATCAGGATATTATGAGCTTCGAACAACGTTATCAAGGCCAATACAATGAAAACATTATAAATACAAAAGCAAACTTTTTCATGCTATATATTTTTTTTCGTCTAATTACGAACTAAAGAATCGAAATTTAATACTTTTGAGTCTAGGTAAAATTTCGTGTTGACCCGTGTAATTAAATTGATTTTCGCTGAAATTCCTTCTCCGACAGTTATTCAATGTTGACGGGTTTTCGTTGTAGAAATTATTTTTTTGGTTTTTATTATTTACCGTTTTTTCAGTTTAGTTTTTTTTTTAGATACTTTTTAATACTATTATTTTAGATACTATTTTTTAATATTTGTTTCTTTTTTGGTTTTAATTTTTTTGATTCTTTTTTTTGTAAATTTTTTGTCTACACTGTTTTGAGTTTTTCTTTGTATATTAGTAAACTTTTTTTTAGTTTAAATTTTTTTTTGTTTCAGTTTGTTTGTTTTTTTATTTTATATTGGTTTAGGTTTTTGGTTTATTTTTTAATTTTGTGGATTTATTTCTTTGTTTACATACATATACATATCTGTTTGTTTTTATGTTTTTGGTTTTTTTTTTTGTGTTTTTCTATTATTTTTTTTGGTTTATTTTTTTAACCATATTGGTTTAATTTTTTTCTTTGTTATCAATTTTCCTTAATTTTTATTTTTTTTATTGTTCTAATGGTTGGTTCTTATTTTCGTTTTAGTTTTGGAATTTTGGGCTTTATTGTTTATTGTTTTTTGGTCTTTATTTTGTTTGGTTTTTATTTTGTTTTTGGTTTATATGTATATTTTTTGGTTTTTATATGTTTTGGTTTTTATTTTTTTGTTTGATATTTATTGTTTGCTTTTAATTTGGTTTTTGTTTTGTTTTGTATCTTGCGTTATTTGTTTTGGGTTTTAGCTTTTTTGTGGTTTTTGTTTTTAGTTTTAAAGTTTGTTTTTAGTTTCTATTTATTTTAATTTGTATATTGGCTTTTTTGCTTTTATGGTTTTTAATTGTAAGTTTTCAATATTGATTGAATATATTTATTTCGTATTTTATTTGTTTTTGTTTGTTATGCTTTACTTTTTCTTTAGCTCTTTTAGTTTAAATTTCGTTTGCCGTTATTTATTTATTTTTTAAATTTTATTTTATTGTATTTGGGTTTTATTTTTTCTTGGCATTTTTCTTGGTTTTTTGTTGCCTTTTTTCTGCAAAAATAGCTGCAGCATCGGCGTTCTAATCCAATGAGTGTAGTGTGATTCTGCGATTCCGGGATCCCGATAAAATTCGGTAAAATTTCATTAAACTCCATGTTTGGTTTTTCAAATTAAAAACGATTTAAACACACTGCTTATTAATATACATTAATGAAATGCAGATAATCAAAAATAAAAATATTTAGAATATTTTCAAATCCACATATCACAACAAATTTTAAAAAAGGAACTCATCCATTTAGCAAAAAATATGCAATAGTTCCATAGTTTGAAATATATTTAATTCACCTTAATAATTGCAGTAAGAATATATTTTTTTGAACCTAGGTTTACATGATCTCGAGATTTGTGTCGCTTGTACAAATGCTAAAATCTTTTTAAGCCATCCTCTAGGAATTATACTAAAGATTGCGAAGATTAATTTATTTAATATAAATTTTTTTTATGTTTAAAAAATTTCGAAAAACGTTGCAGTCTTTATCTCTCGCTTGTGCTTACTTCGCCAAGCCACGAGGATTCTGAAACGATAATACAAAACGCTTTGAACTCAATTTTTTGCGAAGATAAACCGGAAGCTTACTTGAGCTTAATATATGTACATAAGAATTCGTGCACAAAATTTGAACCAAATCATTTCCTGCGCAATTTTTTTTTATTTTTGTACTTTCACAAAATTCACCAAATAAATGGCAACTGACAACAAATCAATTGTGACAATTGAATAACTCATACAAGCAGCTCACATACATACATGTCTGTGAATAATTTGACAAAAGAGCTTAATTGCCTTTGCATGTTTAACTTTGGACGCTTTAATTTTGATATTTCATACGAAAATCATTGTTTTAAGTCGATATATCTACGAGAATACGATAAAACGACGTACTTATTCAAATAATTATTAAAAAATTGTATAAGAACTTTTGTCAAATTTCCACTGAATCTACAAGTTAACTCGTATATACATACATACCAATATGTCTGTATTTAAAATATTTTTTTGTTATATTCATAAAATATTGCACATCCTTTTTGCCATTTGGCTTGATAAAATTTGGTATGCTGAACATTGTGCAGCTATTTTGCTTGCATCCAGACGAAAGCATACCAATATCTTTCTACAGTGCTGGTTAAAAGTTTTCGGCACATACTGGTAAGTAGAATAATTAAAATAAATTCTCACTCGATGAATCAAAACTAGGCTCTTTAAGACTTGGACAAAGTTAGAGGTTACTTTACGGATCTTGACATAATGCAGCGAATAAAGAATCGACGGTCCCACTGGCTAAATATTGTCGTGGGTAGGTATAAGTTAGGAGGTTTAGTAAAACTCTTTTCTTTACGTTGGAGAGAATAAATTGAGAAGGATGAAATACAATGAATCAAGATTGGCTAATTTATTTACATCAAAATCATCTTTTAATATCCTTGATATACATATGTATGTAGTTTGCATGGAACGTAACATTTTAGAGGTTATGCATATTTATATAGTTATCGATATATCAGTGCTTTTCAATATATCTGTTGCTATCGATATTTGAGTAGTTATAGATATTTGGGTAGCTATCGATATTTCTGTAGTTATCGATATTTCTGTACTAGTCGATATTTCTGTAGCTATCGATATTTATGTATGTAGTTATAGATATTTGAGTATTTATCAATATTTCTGTATTTATCGATATTTCTATTTATCGATATTTCTGTAGTAATCGATATTTATATACATAGTTATCGATACTTCTTCAGTTATCGAAATTTCTGTAGTTTTTGAAATTTACATATAATTTTCGATATTTTCATAGCTATCGATATTTCCGTAGCTATCGAAATTTCTTTGGTTATCGGTATTTATACAAAAATATATTTTTCTGTGGTTATTCATAATTTTTTAGCTATCAATTATTAAGTACTTTTCGATATTTCTGACGTTATTGACATTTCTGTGGTAATCGATATATGTATGTATGTACATACATACATTGTATGTATGTATGTACCCTTAACCAAAAACCGTCACAACTCAAAATTTTTTAAAATCGCTTTTATCTCATAAACCTATTCCCAGAATACTTCCCAACATGCTCCGAAAATTTCTTCATCGTAACTATATTATTAACTGGAATAGTACGTTTAAAAATTACAACCATTTTTACATACAATTTTTTACTTCTCTTGGATATTAAAAAAAAAAATTTAAATCCTTTTTCCACATAAACCAATTCACGGAATACTTCCCCAACTGCTCCAGCAATTTTTTCGTAGTTACTTTCTTCTTTTACTGGAAAAGTATTATTATAAAGTAATCATCATTATTGAAAAGACTGTTTGTTTTGCCTCTCCTGAAAATTTGAGATTTTTTGAGTTGCGACTGTTTTTGGTTTAGGGTGCGATATGTATTTGGTTCTGCAGTGATGCATATTTCTATATACATATGTATATCAATATTTCTATCGTTATCAATAGTTTTATCGTTATCGATATTACTAGATACTACTGTTATAAATATCTCTGTATATTACTGTTGCCCATCGATTTGCCTCTTGGCATGTTGCCTTATATTTCTGCTGTTAGCAATATTTAATGCTACACATTAATGAACAAATAAATAAATATTTCTATCTTTCGAGTTATGTACAGATTACATATGAACATATGTATATTTATTTATTTATTTATTATCAGAAAAATAATAATACAATTATACAATAATACAATTATTATTTTACTTAAAAAAAGCAGCACTAGCTGCCAAGGCCTTCGGCTCCATACGTATGTATGTATGTATATCAATATAGGTTCCTTTATTGTTCTGGGTATGTCTTTCTTATTTTTTAAATCTATCAACTTCGAATGAACTGATTGGACCTTATCAGTGTGGCTTTAGACCTGGTAAATCTACCACCGACCAGATATTCACAATACGCCAGATCTTGGAAAAGACCCGAGAAAGAAGAATCGACACACACCATCTTTTTGTCGACTTCAAAGCTGCCTTCGACAGTACGAAAAGAAGTTTCCTATATGCCGCAATGTCTGAATTTGGGATCCCGGCAAAACTTTTACGGCTATGTAAAAAAGTAGAGGACTTCGTTTACTTAGGAACCAGCATTAACACCAATAACAGTGTCTGCCTTGAAATCCAATGCAGAATCTCTCTTGCCAACAAGTGCTACTTCGGATTGAGTAGGCAATTGAGCAGTAAAGTCCTCTCTCGATGTACAAATACCACGCTCTACAAGTCTCTGATTATGCCACCCTATTGTATGGCGCAGAAGCATGGACGATGACAACATCAGATGAGAGGGCTCTTGGAGTGTTCGAGAGAAAGATTCTTCGAAAGATTTATGGACCTTTGCGTCTTTGCGACGGCGAATACCGCGAACGATGAAACGATGAGCTGTACAATGAAGTAGGTATAGTGCATCGGATTAAGAATCAGCGGCTCCGCTGGCTAGGTCACGTCGTTCGAATGGATGAAATAGCTGCAGCCCTGAAGGTTTTTGACGCGGTACCCGCTGGTGGTAGCAGAGGAAAAGGAAGACCTCCTCTGCGTTGGAAAGGCCAAGTGGAAAAAGACTTGGCTATACTTGGGATTTCCAATTGGCGCCAGTTAGCACGAAATAAGGACAGCTGGCGTGCTTTGTTGACCTCAACTTCGAACGTTATCGATATATGTACATACATATCTATCGTTTCCAATATTTTACAGTTTTTCTCATCCTTTTCGATAATTTAATCGCAGACCTCTTACCTACTCGTATGTATTTCGCGGCATCAATGTTTCTACGCTATCGATATTTCTGTAGTAATTACAAATATCGTTTTAGATATTTTTAATGGTTTTTTTTATTTATTTTTATTTTAGCTGCATATGCTGTTAATATTTATGATTTCGGATTTTTATACGGCGCCAAACATTTGTTTTTAACAAGATATTTCATTTAACTCCGACAGATATACATACATACATATGTATGTATGTAGATATACATCGCTTCTCTTACTGATGTGGATAGCCTTCCTTTTCGATACTTCTATCGTGAACAATATATGTATGTATGTACATATAAATATATCGAACCTCATCAAACTTTCTCGTTTTATATTTTTTTACTTTTTGCAATACTTTACACAAACAGGGATTGTTACTTTTATGTGACACTGTTTATGCTTGCATGAGAAATGCATACGATTTTCATATTTGCATATGTTCACATAGTATCTACAAATAAATAAAAATATTCAAAGTATTCGTGAATCGGTAACAGCGATGACGGTATTTTATTATGTACTTATATTCTTACACATATGTACATACATAAATATGGACTATTGCTATCTACACGAGCATATTTATATTTACTGCCGCCCACATGTCTTTCGTGATCCTTTCGCGAACTTCAGACGATATGTGTAAATATTTACGCTTTTATATATGTACATTAGAGTGGCCCTTATTTGTATGGAAAAAAAAAATTGTCAAATTTTTAAGGTCTTACCCCCTGAAATGGTTATATATAAGGAGCAAATCATCCTCACAAAATTTTGACTTAATTGACCAAAGTTAACCCGTGCCACAAACGTGTTGAAATAATGAACCAAGCCATTTCCACTCTTGGGTGCTGATATGAAGGTGATTCAACAGACATATATGTTTACATACATATTACAGAAATTAGATCCTCTCAACTTTTCATTTATTTAACAACAAATAACTCATGTACATATAGGTAAAAAAATTTATAAAATAATTAACTTAAATCCTGCTGAAGCTTCATTGAAAGCGTTTGTTTTTGATAATTTGGATACTTTTTCCTGTAATCCGACACAACTTGTATGATAAACTGTTTCTGATCTTCATCCGTGCTCAACTTGGAGCTATACTCTTCGATCAACCGTACCCCTCTCTCAGCTGTGTCATTTACAACCTTAATTTTTTTAGCAATTTTTTTCGCCTCTCTATACTCTTTATTCGACTCCCATCCGAAGGCTGATTCATTTAAAAAAGAGGCACTTATACCAAATCGATTAAAAAATAAATTTGTTGCTGGACAAGTAAACTGATGCAGTCCTTTGTTTATAACGTCTGTTACATCCGAACGTGTTATCTCTACTCTTTTAGGTGGCCGCATTTCTTCTTCCGCTTCAACTACATTATTTATGTTTGTCCGCATCTTCTCCTTCGTTTCAAAGTCAATTTCATCATCAAATAAGGAAAATGCCATTGCTTCAGGACTTAGATACCATAGATGATTAAGCAATTTACCTAAAACTGTACCCGATAATTTTTCATCTACATTTCTAAATTCATGCAAATCCATAATAAGCTTAAAGTCAGTCTGTGGCGCTTTCGTAGAAAGTTGACATAAAAACCAATACTAAACATAAATTTTTACTATGAAGATGCAAAGGTCACGTAACGCTGAAGAAGTAGAAGCATTCATCTTATATTCAGTTCTAAATAGATATATTTTTAAAGTATAAATGGCTTTGGACATCCACCGAGCGTGATGCATTGCTCCTGGGTATTTAAAGCTTATATTTTTCTTTGGAAATTCGCCCAAGAAAATCAAACAAAGTACAGAAAATTCTTCATAATCGTTTCAAGTAAAATTGTGTAAGGATCTCAAAAACTCCACGCAACACATCAAAATCTGACTAATGCAACCATAGCAACAGGTTTATGTGTGAGTGTGTCGGCGTTTGTTTTGCATGCAGTGTTACCATTTTGGTACAAATCTGCCAATATTGGTAAAAAAATTTTAATTTTGTAGAAAGATCAGATATTTCAATTTGGTAGATTTTTTGTAATTTTACAAAAAGAATATTACAATAAGTTTATACGACATGGATTAAAAAAAAACTGTTTTCTTGAATTAACCCATTAATGGGCGTTAATAGGTTAACTGATATATAGATACGGCTAGATTTTTTTCAAATTTGAAAGTTTTTTTACATGAATGGTAGATCATTTTTCTTTACTGACACCCCTGTTTGCATGCACAACAGCGAAACGTTGCGTGGCTAGCCAAAGCAGCACTTACTGGAAGTGATGCTGCCAATGCTCGAACTTCGGGCCGTTTGTGGCACGGGTTAGAGTTGTTCAATCGGGTGGAAATTTTTACGGAATTCTTTTTTTTATCACATACAACCATTTCAGGGGGTAAGACCTAGACATTTCCGATTTCGCAAAATAAGGGCCACTCTAATGTACATATTTATATTAACATATATAAGAGTACTTATATATATGTACATATATAGAAAGGGGAGTGGTGGTATGCACATAATCGGATGCCTTACGCAAGGATATTAAAAAGGATGACGAGGCATTCAAACTGTCAGACCATAGGCTGGCAAATAAACAAATAAATAAAACATATGCAAATTTTTAGGCAAAAATTTTCACATAAAAATATATGTACATAGAATACACGAGTATACTCTTATACTCGCATGGCAGTTTTTTTTTTTATTATTTATACTTTGACAACTAGGCGTTACTTAAATAGCTTTGAACACGTCATCAATATCATAAACAATTGGTAAATTCAGATTTGCACATTCGTGAGAACTTCACTGTCTGTTGTGCAATAAAAATGTAGCAATAACTATTTCGAAATTGAGTTGATTGCTAGTGACCTCAATTTTTGATAAATTATTTTTGTCAATTTATTATTAGCCTGATAGTACATTCATTGGGTATTTTTACTTGGAAAGTTTCCGGGAGTTTTGAAAATTGGCAATTTTATAGATTTTGATGTGCTCTTTCCGAATTTTAACTTTGTCACCTCGTATCTTTGCCGATCGCGCCGCCATATAATAACTCCTTTCCGATGCATTTTACAGGAAAAACATATCTATACAACATAATTGTAGACAAAATTTTATACAATTTATGTCATAACCTTTTTTCTTTCCTAAAATCAATCGTTTCGGCGTTCCAGCGCCGTAAAGTGCAGTTTAACACACGTTTCGGCAGAAATACTTATTTCCACACCTCCATGAGGGAGAAAAGCCGGCGCGTTTTTTTTTACGAAATACCCAGTAGGCCTAATCCACATCTAACTATTTCGAAATTTAGTTCAATCTCCTTCGCTTCATTGTTGTTGACGGACCCGGTGTTGTGCTTTCATTGTCTTCAGTACTGATTGAAATATCAAAGACGGAAGTTTCTTCTGCTTCATCGGCGATGGGATCATCAGTTTCATCGCGGTCCCCTTCGTTCTCGATTTCGTCGTTTATTTGCTCGAAAATAGGGTCCGTTTCTACTTCTTTACTGTGCCATTTTTTCAATGTGGTGGCGCGAGCGGCAAAAATACGAGGTGGCAAAGTTGAAATTCGGATAGAGACAATTCTATAAACTTTAAAAATTTCCAGGTTACCTCTAATTTTTCAAACAACTGACTGTACTATGATTCGCATTTAAGGAAATTGAACAAAAAAATGATATCCACAAAAAAATTAACTTCTAAAATTATTTTGTGCATTGAGTAATTGAGTGAGAATTTCAAAGATTTGAATGGATTTTCTTCACATTTCCTGATCAAGTTAATTGGATTTATATAGTTTTATGGCTATGGTTTTATTTTGAATTTATATTTTAGATCTCTTAGCAAATGTTGTAAGCAAAGATACATATATATGTATATATGTTTGTTGGGGCGAGCCCATTTTTGTTTTTAAATTAACAAAAAAAGTTATATATGTTATTTGGAACAGCATCTGCATATTTGAGAGAGTTTTGTAAAATGCTGCGAAGACTGACTATCAACTTAAAACATCTTTAACTCTTTTTTAATATTCACAATGTTTTTTTTTAATTAAAAATTTATTTCGTTAATATTTTATAAAATTTTTTAAATTAAAATTTATTTTGAATATTCATAACGTTTTTTTTTTATTAAAAATTAATTTGGTTAATATTTTCTAAAATTTTTAAAATTTAAATTTATTATATAGGAAATAAATGTGCTATAAAACTGCATACACAAAAAATTCAACAATTCTTTGAAACAAGTTTGTTTGCTTACTTAATTTTTAATAAAAGTCACGAGAGCTCATGTCAGTCGAATAAATTGTAAACGAAAAATAGACAATCAAATAGTAAAAGGGTTCAAATGACCCCTTCCCGCCTTTCTAGTGTTTACGTATTAAACAAAAGTTTGCATGTCGAACGCAACGAACCGAAAGTTCTATTAGAAGCATTTTAAAACAACTTGAGGCAAGCTTCAGAAAATACCCTTGTCCTATTATGGAATTAGTCAGAGTGAAGTGCAAATTCAAGGAAAGTCCAGTGAAAGGTTACTTATTTGTGTATAAATACAAGCATACATAGGTATTATGTTCATCTATATAAAACAATGTACTTTGAACTTTTGTTTGTTTGACTGCACTTTTGTGATGGAGGCCCCTGCAGAGAAACCGTAGCGAAAAAAGTAAAGTATTATATGCTAACGTGTAAAATATATTGCTTTGACAGAGCAGCCAATAACTTGCACTTTTCTCCACATCACATATTAAAATATGAAATTTCTCAACGCCAGCGTTCCACATTCAACCACTCAACCTCTCCCCGCGAATGACATATTTCCAATAACTATTGTTTTTTTTTTACTTTTTTTCTTTATACTTCTGCGTCATATAAAATATTTACATTGAACAGCTTGTCGACGAACGTTGTTGTTTGTCGTTAAATGTAAAAGGAGAAGGTTAAGCGGTTTGTCACTGAATTATCGGCTTATATTGCGGCGGCCACCACCTCAGCTTATGCTTGTTCGCGGGTGGAGGGTGGTAGCTTCGCATCGAATCAGACAAGTCACCGGGCGTTGAGTTCTTTGGCTGTTTGCAGTCATTGTAGAAAAAAAATTGTCTATTCTTGCGAGGTTTTTAGTTGACAACCCATCAGACAATGAACCGTAAAGGCTAAGGCAGTGTTCTATTACAAATTTGTGGAAATTGTTATTATTTTTTTTTATGCTATTAGAGATATAGGGTTATAAGGTCGTCGATAGTTGGGCAAAGTTTGGTTGGTTAAAAAAACATTAGGATTCAAGTATTTTAGTAATTAGTTCGCACTCGAATGCATAGCTGCGTATTAACGACGGCCCTTATCAAGACACAGAAGACATAAGAATTGATAAACCGATTTCTCTTTTTCATCATCTCATTGGATTGTTGATGAGACATAACTCAGGGGCGAACGCTCATTTGACGAACGTTCCAGAATCTCGCTTACTTTGTATACCGTCTAAAAGGCGTTCACTCTACAAATGCGGCAGTGCATTCGAAAATGTTTACTAGGTTTTTATACGAGATGTTGTGCGTTATCTCCTTATCAAATGTACGTCCGATCATCGCTTCTGTAATCAGCATTTTCGCCGCTGGGAACAGTGTCTTGTGAAGCTCCAGTTAAAAGTCCTTTCTACACATTCATTTAGTCATAAGAGATGATAGGAAGGTGAGGCGAGGTGAAGTGTGGTAAGTTGAGGAAAAGTGTGGTAAGAGGAAGTGAGGTGAGATAAAGCCAAGTGAAAAGCAGTTGATGTGAAGTGAACATTAGTAAAGGGGAGGTGAGGTGAGTGTAGGTTAAGTGGTGTTAAGTTTTTTGTTTGGTTAGTTAATGGTGGGTAAGGTGAGGTAAACAAATGTGAGTTGAAGGCAAGGTACATAAGGCACGGTAAGACGTGGTGAGTTAAGGCGATTAAGTTAGCAGACGTGATCTAAGGTAAGATGAGTTTTAGGGCTCTATTATGATTTGCGAAGTGAATGTATTTGGGGAAGCGAATAAAAAAACGTGGTTATATTTTGAAATATGAGTATATTGACTCATGCTTGTACGCCGTTTGCTTCGTTATTTCTATTAAAATATTGCGATCTAATTTTCATTCGTTTAGACAAATAAATTCGCTACGCATCACATAATACCACCCTTACTGTGTTGAGTTCAGGTTAGCAGGGTTTAGAATGTGTGTGCTCAGGCATAGTCAGTTTTAGCGTGATGAGCACAGGTATAGGTGTGGTGAGTTAAAGTGTGGTGAGATTAGGTGTGGTGCGTACATTGTTGCCGCCTATAACCATTTTCGTGTACACCATTCCCGTCCCTTTCGACGTGTTGATTTTGTCAATTTACTCTCACCTTTTTTATTCCAACATAACGTAAATGTTTAAGGAAAGTTCCTTGGTATAAACCTGGAAGGAAAATCAATTAGTCTGATTAGGATATGCAGTGATATACACAATAGCAACATATAGCTTCTACCAATTAAACAATTGTTGTTGCTTTTCAAAAATTAAATCTTTCAAAAACTGCCAAAAATGTAAATAAAAATTTAAGACATCTTTTATAGCGAAGTTGGGTTGCTATCTAATCGTCTAATAAAATTTTTAACCTGTTCCTTTAAGATGTACTTTATATTTTATTAGCGCTGCCACCTAACTGTCCCAAAGTATTGAAGTGCATATGTAAGTAAGTATGCTGACGAAGAAACAAAAAAAAAAATGCCAACAAAAGGATTAATCCTTTCGCGAAGGAGATTCTGAAACTGTCATTTGATTTTAGCACACAACTTCATTCTCAAATTTCGTTAATTAGCATGAACTTCGCGGAAATATTTCTACCGATTTGTACTAAATTAACAAACAAATTGCTAAAATTTAGTATGATATGATATTTTAAACCTAATTCATATTTAAACTAGAAATTTCAAGTTAGAGCGAACGAACGATAAATTATCACGCTCCACTTGTTAGTATTGACAATTTTAGAGATGACGCAATAGAGGGAACTGGTGTTTTCTCGCAAAATCTTAACCGCAAATGTCTTGGAAATTATGTTTTTAATTTTAGTGATTCCGTGGCGCATTTATCTAAATTTATTTCGAATTAATTTTCATTCTAACCGCACGAATCCGAACTTCATCTTGTACTACCTTATTACCCATATTAATTGAAGCGACCTTAGATGTATCACTTCGTCCTTTACTTCCGTCCTTGGTGGGTACAAATGTTATTAATTTTTAAGCATATTGGCGAAATCCGTTTTGTGGCAAGACGTTGTCTTAGCTGCACCACAATCTTATACTACACTTACACCTAAAATGTGTATATATGTATATACATACATACACTACATAGTCAGCCTCAACGTAACATATTTACGTGTATTAACCGTTTAGGGAAATGAATATTAATGTTCTAGCGTCCTTGGCGGAAATTTCAACCACAATGCTGTGGTAGCAATAACACTTTCATTGTCAGTGTGTAATCCCTTGTACCCCACAAAAAATGGTGGAAGAAAATAACCGGTCACAAATTTCAATACACGCACATATCCTCGCATACATACATACATACCGACACTCTTACACTCCTTTGAGGCGCTTAATTGCAATGTATTTGGGAATGCTGCATTACCGGAGACGCCCTCTTATGCTTTTACCTTTACAGCTCTATACTCTTTGCGAGGTATGCACACAATTCTTATTCATTCATAATTTCCGTCACTTGAAGCTTTGTTGTAGGTGTTTTGTGTCTGCAATAGCAACCACCAAGAAAAAGATGAAAATATGTATGTATGTACATGCGCAGAGCGGGTGGAAAGCGCTTTGAAAATAAAATTGCAGCTGGTGATGTTGTTACTAAAGCCATGTGTTGGCGGGTGTGGTTTTTGTGCTGTAAATAAATTTTTTGTGTACATCTTGATAAGATGGTACGAGTAGCTTTAAATGAAATGTGTAGGTATGCATGCAAACCATATAGAAAATTCCAATGGATTTTCAATTTAATAAAATTAAAGTTCTAATAGTATGTAAGACTTGTTCGGTACTATTTCGAGGTTAGTTCGGACCGTTTTCGGTACTTTTTCCTTAAATCACCGTTAATAATTCGGTAAATTTTTTTTCATTAACGGTTTATTTGCTGTTCATTTAAGTTTCCGTTAATTTTTCAGTACATGTTTTGTAAATTTTCGGTAGCTTCCGTTAAGTTTTCGTTACTTTTGCGGTATATTTTTGGTTTGGTAGTCGTTAATTTTTCGAAACGTTTCTATTAATTTTTTTTCGCAGTACTTTTAGTCCTGTTTAGGACATTTTAAGGACCATAGACCAGAACTACTACCCCCAAAAAAGTCCTGAATGACCACAAGCTAATGGCAAGCTCGTACTGTTTTAGTGCCGAAATATTCCCGAATTGACCACGAAAAATGAAAGAACTACATAGTCTCAAAAGAGTCCTGAAAGAACTTATACATTTGTTTGGTGGTTGGCGAGAAGTATAAATCAAATCAGATATTAACCAGGAAATACACGTAACTCCATTTTTATGATATAAAGTGTACCCTTGAGCGGTGCCTCATATTAAATAAAAATAATTACACACTTAAAGTAAAGAAAATATATATTTTGTGCTGCGGTTTCTATGGGGAAAACAACCCCCTCTGTGCTGAAATGATCAATAGAATTTTTTCTTGTGATTTTTTTAAAGTGTATTTGGCTTCGACCCCAAAGGGTTTTCAGTCCCGATTGCGAATATTTCATTGGTTCTAAAAAAATACAAAATGCCTCATTAATTTTTAAATGTGAATCGTATTAGATCTGCCATTTCGCACTATGAGAGCCTAATTAATTGGATAAATTGGATGAGTAAAGTGTTCCCGTCGATCGGTTAATACGAGTGTATTTATATAAATATATGCTCTAACAATTTAAATACAATATAAATAAGTAAAAATGTATGTAAAATTCAGTATTCTAAGCATATCTATGGTACATACATACATACATACATATGTAAGTGTTCCCACTGAGAATATTGTCATCTTGTCTAAATTATTTTAACATTAATTTAATTGAATTTAATTTACATATTGTAAAAAAAACTAGAGTAAGGTTGCCACCTTTTAAAAAAATAAATTTATGAAATAATCATTTTTTGAATAACACGTTGACTGCTAACTGCGACCTAACTACGTGTTATCTCGTCCTTGTTACCTTGCCATTTTTGTGTAGCTACGATTTGACTCGGAGTTTATCAGTGCTTATATCGATAGATGGCTTTTGGGAAAAGAACTAAAAAATTAATGGCTGGCATGAACAGATAATGTTTTTAAAAATCGAACAAAAACAAAAATATATTTATAAAAATAAATTTAATTAATTATTTTTTTGTTTTTCAACACATCTTTTATGCTCATTGATGATAACTATGTTTAGAGTTTTTTATAATATAATGTAATGTAAATACAATTTTTATTTTAGGCCAGATTATATGAAAATTGCCGTGGCAGTCAATGTGTTAAATGAAATGCATAATACGATATTTGCCGCTTCTGAAACAATTTGTATGTAGATGGTGTTCTTATATAGCTACATAGATATTTTCTTAGAGGTGCGTACAAAGTTGCCACGTTATTATGTTAGTTAAAAATTACAATAGATATGAGTATCAAACGAAAACTATATAACACATTTTCTAAACAAACAAACATCCAAAGCCATTCAAAATAAGTTGATTTTATTTAATTAATTATTCATAAATAAAAGTGCACCTGTGCGATTTGCTATAATTTGGTGGAAAATTTATAATATCTGGCTTAATGTTGCCACTAGAGTTGCAAATGAATTTAAATTGATATCAAATTAGTTGAATTATTGCAAAACGAAATGTGTATCCAACGAAAATTTTATAAAATAATTTTTTACGTGCACTTTTTAAATAAGATTGTCATGCTTTGAGTATTGTTGTTTTTTTCCTAATAATTTTCCAATAAACCGATCGGCCATAAAGCTCAAAAATATTTAAAATAAATAGTTGTATAACCAAACAATAAGAAGATTGTCATCTTTTTTATTAAAAAAAAAAACCATAACAAAAAATTACAAAAAAAAACATAACAATATGGATATCAAATGAAAGATTTTCTTGACATTTTCAATTCACAAACACTTTTGGGAGTTATTTCCAGTTATTTTTCTTCACTAAACTAGTTTCTTATTTATAGAGGCAAACAACTTTTATGAAGTAAGATGCAAAGTGCAAAATACGAATTAATATTTTACTTGCAAATTGATTATATGCAGAATACGAATATTAGTATATGGTTGCCATCTATTGTTAATTATGTAAAAATTGTATAAAATATTAAGCATGAAATGAGAAGTGTATAAAACAGTACTAATTCAGCAGTATTTTTGATTCAAGCGGGTGGTCAGCTAATTTCGCTATATACATAATTTTTAGTCAGTATTAAAAAATACTAATTATATACGTATTTTTACAATTAATGCAAAAAATAAATTTGCGAAAATTTTGCACATTTCCAAGGCAAACTCGACAACGGCCGCTCAGGTAGAGAGAAGGGGGTATTGTGGAGCTTCCGTTTTTGACTTGCTCGCTTAACCGTACTTATCAACTGAATATAACGAGTAGGCATCCATTCGAAAGATAATAACCTTCATTACATTTACGTAAAACAGAAAGTGAACCATTGTTAAGTATTTAGTTATTATTCTACAAATAATTTCAAGTAGAAAGTTATAAATATGTATATACATATATGTTATATCTATATAAATTCATATGACGTTAAGAAACACAGTTGAGAATAAAAAAAAAATGAAAAGAAGTAAAGTTAGGCAATTTGCTAGATGAAATATAAAAAAAGAAGACATGATGAATGCGCAAGAAATGGTTGTCATGGAAAAAAAAACGTTGAACAAAATTTTTTTATTTGTTTGTTTTACTTATTTATTCAAAAAAATCTTAATTTATTTAAAAAACGATTATTTGAATAATAAAACATAAAATTTGATCGAAAAAGAAACTAAATATAACAGCTTTATATTAAAAAAAAAATAGACTTAAACATCAGTATAATAAATTTACTTCACTTTTTATAGTGCACGACCCTACGCCACATCAAATGCACCACATTTCCCCAACGGTAATTTTTCAGGTTAACTTCAATAACTCGGTAAAAAACACAATTCTCTCAAAAATAAATAATTATTTTCCGTTGGCAGGAAATTTCACTTCGGAAAACAATAACCTGGTGTATTTTTCTGTGAGACATTTGATCGCAAATACATGACGATTGCTAATATTGTATGCATAAGCTCCGTCAATCAACGGGCCTTACCAGTGGCTAGTTTATAAATTCATGCCTTTTGTATAAAAAGCCAGTTCACCACATTATCCCCTTTTTCTCTACTTTGATATATTTAATATGACTTCATCTAAGGCGTATTTTAACTAGTGATTACAAACTCTTTACTTGACTATTTCCGATTTGAAATACTTTGTAAATATTTATTAATAATTAATTGTATCACTGGTTTATTGGTTATTTAACTACAGCGAATAAATGTAAATATGTTTAATATGACCACGTTTTGGTGTTATTTTAAGTAGTGATCTACTAGTTCATATTTTACTAGTTCCGATTTAAACCAGTTTGTAACTAGTAACTTGTGCCACTAGTTCAATGTTTATTTCTCTACATCGTATCACTGTAAAATGTATTGTATGTTAAAAGCGTTTGGTAAAGGAACTTAGATATTGCAAATGTGCAAAAATTTCATTTTTAAATATTTTTGAGCTTTAAGGCCGATTGGTTTATTGGAAATTATCAGGAAAAAAACAACAATACTCAAAGCGGTAGAAGTTATAGTACTATTTCGGAAATCACCACATTTCCTCATCAGACTTCTTTCTTCTTGGCTTCTGCGGGAGTCGAACCCGCAACAACATGCGCAATACTTAAGCCGGCAGCTAAGCGCATTCAGCTAAGCTTACGCAGTGTGAGCTGTTGATATTTTTCCTGCTTTCCCTTCACAACTTACTTCAATCAAGTTCGCCTACACCTGCTGGTGTGCGTCGTTTCCCACATGAACGCTAGAAGTTCAGCATACGCTGCCATGTATGGTAAATGTGTATGTATGTATGTAGGTGTTGAATGAAAACAATTTAAATACGAAATGCGGAAATCCAATCTTCATTCATATGCAGCTACGCATGTATGTATGTATGTATGTAAGTGCAAATGTACTACTGTAGTGGAATGAGATTTTCATTTGAATTTTTGTCATTTCATAGTTTGTAATTTTGTATGCAAAGTGACACTTATAAAGCTTAAAGTGCTTTAATTTTTCGTGATTATTTTTCAAAGTATGCTTTTGGGCGCAAAAGCAGTGCTATGTGAAAATGTTGGTCGTGTAGGATAGGAGCACACTTGAAAGTTGAAAAGTTGCCATGCTTATCGTACTCAACACAATTTCACCTGGCACCAACTGTTGTTGTTGTCTCAGCTCGACGTTTCCCTCGTCTACCTCCCTTGAGGTATTTTATATCTTTTTTTTTTGGTTTCATTTTTTTTTTAGTGCCGAAAATGCATTTGTGCCAAAAAAAAAGTTTCCACACTCAGTGGTCGGCTACGCGAAATATTATTTTTGTGATTAAAAGTATTTTATAATTTCTAAAGCATCATTTACGTTAAGTATTGTTAATATTTTATTTATTTTGTTACTTTTTTCAAACATATTGAGTTTACAATATAAAATTTCCCGCGCAAATTGTGATAGCAGCAAAAATTACGAACAAATTCAAGAAGTTGTGTCTTGAGCAAACATGCGAAATATTGGCACTTTTCAAAAATAATAGTTATGAGCAAAAGAGAAATATCTCGTATTATTGGAATAAGTCAGACTGCCGTAAACAAAATATTTAAAAAATAAACGTAAAGAAACTGGTGGTCATGAGCGCAAAAAAAGGATCTGGAAGCAAGAAGGCTCTAACACAAAGGGATAAGAACCATTTAGGGCGGTTATGCACGGCGGATCCTTTTAAACCGGCAACAAAACTACACAGCGAGCTGATCGAAATTCAACAGAAGCCATGTAGCGTACGTACGCTACAAAGGGCTTTGAATGAAATGGGGCTGAAGTCACGAAAGCCCGCCAGAAAACCAATGCTCACCCAGAAAATGATGTCTTACAGACGATGTTAGTGTCAGCAGTACGCCAATTGGACAGTGAATCATTGGAATCTCGAATGAGTCTAAATTTAACTTGTTTATATCGGATCGGACATTGCGACACTGAGGCGGAAGAACGACGAGCGATACAGTGAAGCAAAACCCTCAGCACTAATAATAATCCACGGGAGTTGGGTTAATAATTTACTGCAGGACAATAGTGAACGCTATAAAGTACATCGACCTTATTAATGAAGATGTGGTGCCTTCGATAGAGAAGGTTTCGGCAGACTATGATGATTTCATATTTCAAGACGATTCTACTCCTTGTCATCGAGCCAAAATTGTAAATCTTTTTCACAAATCTTCGAATTTCAATTCTTTTAATTGAAATATTTTTTATTTTCTATACTTTACTTTCAAAATCACAGAGACAGTTTGGCAATAAAGTCTCATCCTTGGCGCGGTTATAGTCCGGAGCCCAACGCAATAGAGAACTTGTAGCACATTGTGGGCAAGAAAATTCGGGAAAAGCAGCCTGCAACAATGCAAAATCTGCAGGATAATATTCTGAAGTGGATGATGTATGGTACTATGCAGTAAGCCAAGAAGAAATAACAAAAATGTACGAGTCAATGTCCAGTCCAATGGCCAGACGCATAGAAACCAGAGTTCGAAGATAACCCTCTCCACTTTGAAAATTTTCCAAAATAACTCTTATTTTTTGAGAGAACAAATAACGCACAAAGCGGAACAAGTGTTTTATTTTTTGTAGATGAGTGCTTTTGCTCATTTAGAAACATTATTTTTCATATAATTTCGGTTAATGTTGGTTTGGGACACTTATCGCAGTAAGAAAAAAAATAAGTGTTATTTGGTAACGGAAACAAATTAGTACATTTGCTATTATGTTACTGGTCTAATGTTTTTGCTTTAGTGCTTGTTATTATTGTTAGCACTCTTAGGAAACGTATAGTTTTAGATCACCCAAATGATTTAATTGAAGCGACAAGTAGTGAAAATTAAATTACATTTTTTAACTTGTTAATAGCAACGATATAAATAGAAATTTTTTGAAAACTACAAATATAAAATTCCACATTTATTTGAAATAGCGCTAGTTGTATTTGCCGTACCCCAGGTGTCTGTAGAAAGAACCTTTTCAGCACTTAACTTTATTTTAAGTGAGAGCCGGTACAAATTAAATACGGAAACAATAAATTCATTATTGGTAGGTAAACTATATTCCTTAAATTATAATTATATAATTAACTCTGCAATCGCGTGATTTTTATTTTTGCAAAAATATGAATATTTGTTATTTAAACACAATTTATGTTCAATTTCTATAAAAAATATTTAATGTGTTTAAGTAATTACAAATATTCGTATATTTGTATGTACTTAGTATCTGTAACCATGAAGAGAATTTATTTAAATTTTTTGACTCATACTAACTCGCAAATGTACTAAAATATAATAACAACCATTTCAAAATACACATTTCTTATACCAATTTATACATAAAAATGCCAAATGTTAGAAATAATTACTTATTTTTTGTGTATAATATCATAAATATTCGCACGAATTCATTATAAGTTCATAAATGTTGTCTAAATAAATGCCTAACGTTTAATTTTTTCAACTTATGTACTTATATTCACTAATATTTTTTTGTTTTTCCGCGTGTCCGTGCGGGTTACACTTAAAAATTAAAGTTAATGTCAGTAAAATATACTATGAAAATATGTGGAGACGGCTATTTCCGATCTCTGATATAAACCGTTATAAAAGCCAAAGTAAATTTTATTTTGTTAGAACCTGAAAAGAAATTTACCTCTTTCTTGAGTATTATGTATTTTTTACATGAAATGTAAACTTTTTTTTTGATGTTTTAGCCAATGAATTAAAAAAACAAGGATTTTTATCCCGAACTTTGATATAAGTACATACTCGTACATAAGCTGAAATATTAACATTTTTTCGGCATTTCTTAATTTTTTGGCTTTGTAACAGAATTAAAAAAAGTCATATAAAAGAAATTACTTGCAAATGATGACTTTTATTTTGCTATCTTAAATGTATGTGATAAAACAATTTTTATAATTTTGAAACTTGGTTGTAAAACATGATTTCTGGCAAAAACCTAAGTGAAAACTTTTTTTTGTCGTTGACTGTATACGAGTATCTACTGCAGCTGAATGTACACATGTGTTTTATGTATTTATGAGTGCAGTGATATGCCGTGCTGCGAGAGCCTAGTTTTTGTCTTATTTTGTTGAACAACATAAATGTCAGCAAATGTGGAGCATGTCATGTTTATGCAGCAGCAAACGACCGCTGCACCCCCGTTCTGTGCACAACTTGCCACAACCTTGCATTTGCTGTAAATGGAAGGAAGGATTATCATGAAATGGTGCAATCGTATGCGATATGCGAGATATGCAGAAATAAATCGTTGCTGCTGCTACTTTATAAACTGGCCACATGCAAGGCTCAACTTGACACCTCATCGAATCGAATGTAATATGCCAGTGTGGCAGACTGACATAATGAGTGCTGGTTGTGTTGCATGCCCACGCGGCGGCGTGGCATCATTTTGAAGAGTGTGTGGGCCTTAGTCTTTTTCCTTCAGTTTTTCCTATTTTTATTTCACTGCAGTTGAGTTATTAATTGTTTAGCAGATTGGAAGATTGATTTATTTCATGAGAATTGTAAATTTCTACGAAACTTAATGCTTGAGTTCTCCACTCAAGTAGGATAAAAATAAATGCATGAAAAACCATAAATTTAATGAATCCAGGAAAATGTTCACATAACGAGTATGTACATACATACCTATGTTTTTAATAATAGTCGATTTGTGAAAGAAAGTGCTTTTTCACGGCACGGCAACAAATTATTTTAAGTTGATTTCAATACCAAAGGCTTCCTCCTCGCAAAACTTGAAGAGACTAAGAACTTTCTAAACTGTTGCGAAATCGAGGTCAGTATGCATTTATTCACAGAGTAAACTCGTAAGCGTGGTCCTTCCATTGCGGTCGGTCGTGACACCCCTTGTGAGCGTTGCCTACTCGCAGGTGACAAGTGAAATGATTCTTTCACCGGAGCATCGTCATTTATATGAATCGTAAAGCCTTCTCATCTTTGAATGACTTCTATCATTTATCTCGTTAATATTCTAAGTCTAGTCTCCTCTATACGCTTTCAAAGTTTCCATTTAAAAGTATTGAGAAGTGTTCCTCGCATACCTTAGCTGTGTTTTGAGCGTCTGATAGCAGACTTCCATCCTCGACTATGGTCTACTTATTTCTGCCTGCCAACATCTGTATCTGTCGGAAAGAGAGAATCTTTCTGATAGAGTTCTGAATGCACTATCCCTCACAAATCATCAGACTTCATAATCAGAAAGGGTTAACCCACCCCTACACGACCTTGGAACCAATCAACTTATTTTTTGTTGACTGCTAAATACCACAGGCTGGAGAAAATAACAGTTGCCTGTAAGACAAAATTTACTTTTATGTTAAGCTTCAATCTGTTCACGTAGAAGTTCACTGGTAGCTCGTTCCATGCGCTACATTTCATCTGAGTTTATTGGACGAAGTCGGTAGTTTCGAAATAGTTTAAAATTAACCAAAGAAAGAATGCTGTGAAAGTAACGATAACGTCATGAAAATAGTAAAAAGTTATTATGTATCGAATAATAAAAATAATACAATATTTAACGCGCTTGACAAATTAATGAATGCAACTCTAACATTTATCGATTTTCTCTCAATTATTTCGTTATCATAATTTATTTGGATATCAATAGTGATTATGTATATTTCGATAATGATATTGACTTCGATAACTATTGTATTGATATCGAAAACTATATTGAATTCGACGACTGAATATATTGCGGTAATGTTATGGGCACATATTTCGATAACCATCATGATTTCGATAGAGATATTGATTCGAAAACGATATTAGTTTCTATAAGAATATTTAATTCGATAGCGATACGCATTTCGGTAAGAATATTATTTTCGATAACTGCGTACATATATTGATTTCGATAAAAATATTTATTTAGATAACGATATATTTTGATATTGAAATTTATTGCGTTGAAAATATTGTTTTCGATAACGATGTACATATGTTAATTTCGATAACAAAAATTCTTTCGATAACGATATTTTTTGATATTGCAATTGATTTTGTTAAGAATATTTATTCGATAACGATACGGATTTCGATAACATTTCGATAAAGATACTGAATTTATTTTTATAAGAATATTGGTCACGAAAATCATTTTCTTGTTGATAATCTTACTAATTTCTAAGGCAGTTTTAGTGCCTGTTCAAATACTCAAACAATTCTCCAAACCTAATAATTCAGTGCACATTCAAGAAATTTTGACGTTCTGTCTATGCAGAATTCCCAACGATAACGAATTTAAACGAAATCGAAGTGCTAAATATAAACGACGAGAATATGGACGCAAACTACGGAAGTGAGTTTAAACCTAAATTAATTTCGGTATGTAAGACACTTCTGCCTCACCCGAAAATCGCCTTTCCATAAGCCAACAATTTGAATTCAAATTTCATAGATTACAAATTTTTTGATTTGCTTTGATTTAGCAGCGATTATATTGAAAAAAATCTCTATTTCACTTTTTCATCAAAAGCGCATTAATTCAAATTTCATAATCCTCTTCTCAAATACGCATGTAAGTATTCACTGCATTTTTATAACTCCACACTTCAATCAAATAAAAAAGACGGCACATTATGCGATTCAATAGAAATATAATCAAAACAGAATGCAAAAAAAAAAAATAAAAAAATATACACAACAAACAAAATTTGTAGAGCCGCTACAAAGGCATAAGAGAAACCTGTAAAACAAAGAACATCGGCTAGCTTGGCTGACAATAATCATTGATGGCGGAAATTGAACGAAAAAATTGTTGTTAAAAATTCAAAACGAATTGAACACGCACACACAAGTAACGGCTAAAGCTGCTTTGTTGGTCAAAAACGGGCAACGACCGCTTGGGGACTCACACTGCAGTCCACAAAAAATTGACTCACAAATGCACACATACGCATACAAACACTCGCATACGCAACCATCTACATATATGCGCCGGACGGACTGACGGACGGACGGACGGACGGACGTGGATATGCTCTGTGGTTTATTTTAAGTCACTACCTACCCGGTGGGTGTAACTCAAATAGTAATACATAAACATATGCGCACATCCACTTATGTTTATATACAGGGTGGGCCAAAAGAAACCAACGGGTTTGACTTAAAAGTGCCATTGTGTCTTTAGGGCAGTATGGGCAGTGGCTCTATCCTGCTGAAACCACATACCAGGTCTGTAAGACGTAAAAAATTTTCTATCATAAACCGATGCCGGTCTCCATTTACGGTTACAGCACTTCCATCTTCATTATCGAAGAAGTAAGGCCCAATGACATTTTCAGATGTGATCCCCCGCCATACTGTACACCTGATGGGGTGCAATTGGCGTTGATGAATGGCTCTTGGATTTTGAGAACCCCAGAACCTACAGTTCTGCTTATTAACAAAGCCATTCAAATTCGACGATATGCTCTTTGCGTTAAAATAATTGATCTCTGGTTTGAATAATAAAATTCTATTGTTCTGGTTCTCTGTTCAGTTGTGAACCTCTCCATTATTAATTCTCCAAGTGTTGTCTATATAATCTGAAAGAAAAAATAAAAAAAAATTAATAAACGAAAAAGTTATTAAACTTTTACACCTCTTGGTTTCTTTTGGCTCACCCTGTACATATGTATGTATGTGTGCATATGTGTTTATGTATAGGCTTCGCCCAATTCATACCATTATGAAAGTTTTTAAAATGCACTTGAGGCTTCGGATAGCCTTGCATGTTTTGATTTATATATTAAATTCGTTTATTTTTTGACGCAAGACTGCCATATCAAGCAATTTGTTTTTTTTTCAACCAAACGAAATGTTACGAGCGTAATTTGAATAATAAACGAATAAATAAATTACTTTATTTCCTATGCATTTATACATACATAAGTACATACATACAAATACTGTACTACCAACACATATCAACATACAAATTCGGATATGTTTACCATTTGTAGACATTTGACATTTGATTGCGCATTCTGTTTTTGCCTTTTTGTTTGAATGTTAAGTTGTGCAACTCATTTTTTTTTTATAGATATTAAATTAATTACATAAAAACCTTAATGGATTACTACGCGCCAATGTGTACAAACATAGCAGCAGGTATGGGTGGTAGTATTCTTGTCGCAATAAAAACATTGAAATATTCCTATATTAATTTAAAATTGTATTTCAATTATAATTTTTATTTAGAAATTTTGACAATAGTATTTTTTTTATTATTTTTGAATGAAAATAAGGCTAATTCGCGCAACCAACCTTTGGATCAGACTTGTTATGATTTCTTGAGTTTACGATTTAATAGCCAATACAATTTTAAACCAACCAAAGTGTAAGTTTCACGTGGCTAAAGTCTTCACTTGATTTTTGAGAAGTTTTTTCGCTGAAGCTGCCGGGCATTTCATTCCATACAAAAATGGATTTCCTTCGGGTGTTTCATGGAAAAAGCGCGCAAGACACCGGAAGAAAAAAGCGAATGAGCTCAAAAGTATTCTAAAAATTCTAATTGAAGGGATAACAATGTTGATGGCAATTTTTTTTTATTTGAAAGTTTTTAGGGAGCACTTGGTACAGTTCTGAATTTGCGCAACAACGGTGTTTGTTCGAGTAAGAGAATTTTTTTTTTGATTTTTATTTAAACACTAATCAAAATTGAATGAAGGAATTACTTTTGGTCAAAATGTTTAAATAAAAATCATTAAAATTATTTTAACGTTTGAAAACATGTAGATTTACCAAGGCCTCATTTAGTTGCCTTTGCTTTAAATAGAATTGTATTTTATAAAAAACTAAATAAAACAAAAATAAAAATTGCGCAAAAATCAATTGAAATTCGCTGCCGATCAATATATCTGCGTATGCAGTTTTGTAGTACACTTCATTTTATTAAAAAAAAGATCAAATTTCAATCCTTAATTTTAAAAAAAATGTTGTCAAAATTTAAAAAAATTATTTTGTCAAATTTTTTTAGCACAAACACATATTGACACATTGAACAATTTAAAATTATAATTATTTTTCAATCAAAATATCGTTTATTCTATAACAAACACCATTTAAAGCAATTTTTTAAGCATTATAAAAAATGTCGAAAACATTTACCAAAATGTCAACGAAATTTCGAACTTACATATGTATATAAAAAAAATTTAGAACTTTGTGGGGCAGATATGTATGCTCATTTAAGTTTAGAATCACAAAGTGCAAGTGCAAAGTGTCTACGAGTAACCAGTTAATTTTGACCATTTTTTTTTACTGCCGCTCTTTCGCAGTTCCCTCCATATAAAAAATAGTAGCGGTATTGCGTTGTGTGGAGGGAAACTGCTGGTGAAAAAAATTTCAAAAATCTGTGATAACTCGTAGAGACGTGAAACTTGCACTTTCTCAGACTAAAATTGAAAAATGCAAAAAACTGCAAACTAAAAAAAATGTTTAAAAACTTTTTATAAAAAGTTCGAAATTTTGATGCATTTTTTTTTTAAAACATTGTAAATTTTGTAAAAAGTTTAAAAAATAGGTGTTTATGGGGTTTCTTAGAGAGTGAACCATATTTTACATGAAAAATAATTTTAATTACTTAGAAGAAAAATAAAGTGCACAAATCTGTGCTTTACCGAAATATTTGTAAATTAAATTTTTTTCATACGTTATTTGGATTAAAATGCGCAACAACTTAGACAATAAAACAATTCTAATTATTAAATACAATTTTTAGACACATGAAATTTGGAATTTTTTTTGTACTAAATTTTAAAACTATATTTAAAAATTTTAAATGTTTTTTTTTCTCGGGGTATTTGCTACGTTGCAAAGGTTCCATTCGAGAACATTTCTTCATCATCAAAAACTATATTGGACTCATAATCGGCTTAACTTATGCTGCCATGTTTGACTTTTATCAGCTTTTAGTTCACACAAAGGAATTGTTTAAGCTGACGAGCCTTTTAAAAATTGAACTTCTTCTCCTTCGAATTTGTGCTTCAGGCTAGAGATGTAGTAATAATTGAAATAATAATTATCCTCTCTGAACTTTCTAGCTACTATATTTCATAGCTGGTGAAATTGGTTGAAATTGGTTCAGACGGTCTAATTCCTTCTCTAAAGGAAAAGTTTCGGGGTTTGACATCACCTAAAATTTTAGCAATAATACCTTACCCTTTTAGATCTGTTGTTTATTACAAAAGCTATTTAAATTAAATAAATTAACATAACAGTAGCCAGCTATAATCTTTTTTTTTATTTTATATACATACATATGTAAATACTAAATAATTGTTTTATTTCCTTATTTCCAGGTGGGTATTAAATCAACATTTACCAATTTGATTCCTTAAATGTTTACGTAAGTGTTCTTATATTAAAACTTATTACATTATTGTATGTATAGTGGCGAGCACATGTGGATACATGTTACTAAAATTGAACTTTAAATATCTGTAAATTTTTTAAAAATGCATTAATTTTTCATTTTAATTCCTTTACTATTGTTTACGCCAGCTGTTTACATCAGCATTCACAAGTGGATCTGCCATTGTGAATTACTATAATTCCACTTGCAGATGTCGCTGTGATAGTACGGGAACAGGGACTCGTTACTTTCTCTCCCTTTTCTCGAGTCCTGTTACCCGTCCCGTTTGATGGGTTTCGCCTGCACTCTTTCACTTTGTGAAGAGACGCCCCCAACGCTACACGTAAGGTTTTGCATTTTAACATACATATTTAACCCCACTTGTTTCCAGCAGTGATTTTATCTTATAAAATAAATTGCTTGTCATTGACAAGCCCCCTTTTTGCATTTATAAATTTAACATAACTTGTGTGTTTTACTTGCAAGTGCAATACGACAATCAGCTTATTAATTTAACGATCATAAATTTTCAGAAGATCGGCCTCCTATTTTTTCGAACCCCGTTGCCGTGGAATTCATGAGGAATTCCCGGCCCCTAATTCCTCCCCGCTCGAACAACCATTTACCAACAAATATTTAAAAGAGGCAATGTATCCACTTTTGCACGTTTGTTTCGTTGCCAAAATTCAAAGCAAACGTAAAAATGCAACAGAAATAGCGGATTCCCAGTAATTGCAGTTTTATCGATGTTTAATATGCCTTTTTACATCAAAAGCATAAACAAATAAGTATAGCGAAAGTGAGCAAAATTTCAGAAAACTTGGAAAATAAAACTTTTTAAATGACAAAAAATAATAATAATTTAGCACGTGAAATTGCAAAAAAATAAGTTAGGAATTTACCACCGAACCATGCTTCTAGTAAGAAAACTTGGGAATTTTTAAGTGCACCTGAATCGAAATATTGCATAAGAACTGGAGCGTTGGGGATTGGAAAAGGATTATTTGGTCGGACGAGACCAAAATAAATAGATTCCAATCCGATGGTCAACAATACTACTGGCATCGTCCACATGAAAAATTGAGAAATCACCAAGTGAAAGAAACCATGAAGCACGGAGGAGTTAGTTTGATGTTGTGGGGGCGATTCACGTGGTGGAACGTCGGTCCATTGATTAAAATCGAAGGTAAAATGAAAAAGGAACATTACCTTCATATTTTGGAGTCAAATCTGCCAGACTTTGTAGATGAATGCGCTTATCCCGAATGTAAAATTGTTTTCCAGCAAGACAGAGACCCAAAGGACACTTAAAAAATTGTTCAGGAATGGCTCAACCGCCAACATTTCAAAAAAATGCAGTGGCCTGCTCAAAGAATTTATGGGATTTACTAAAGACGCTGCGATACCGCTCCGAAGGCATTATTTACGCTTTGGAGCCGGGTTCAAACGGAGTGGAGCAATATTCCGCACAACGCATTAACAGCGTTATTAAAGCCAAAGGTCTCTACAACAAATATTAAAATTATTTTGAAATTTTTTTTTTATGAATCTGCAAAAGTGGATACATGACCGATTTTGAGCATTTGTGTGAAAACTTTTACTAAGTTTGTAAGTTTAAAATATGTGTATATAATCTAAATTATAATAATAAAGGAATTAAAAACAAAAATGTCAGACCAATTAATGGATTTTGAAGGATTTTACAGGTATTTACAGGTAAATTCGGGTAATATGTATCCACATGTGCTCGCCACTGTATATTCGTATATGTACTCACAAACATAAAAAAAATATTTTCTCTATTTTGCGGTTTGTGTGCGCATATCCTCTTTTATTTTTATTACTGTTTAATATGTCGCGTTGCGATAATCATAGCATGATAATAATCAATTGTTACTTTATTCACTTTATTTATCTGACTGAAGTACGTAACTGCTTTCCCTTTTTTCAATCTCCCTCCATTTTTTGCTTTTATAGCCACACATTGAGATTGGCGACAGTTTTGTCATTTGATTGTACTGAAAAAGTTATATGGTCTTTTATATTTGTTTATAAAGTAGATAATGTGACTTTTTATATGAACATGTTTATCAGAATATATGTATGTGTAAACTTTTGACAAAACAACTTATTTGACTTTAGCAGGTTTTACTTTGGCCGCCTTCATTTTAATCTTGCATAGTTTTTATTAAATATTTAAGTTTAGGGCATATGAAGCTTCATAAGCTAAAGATTTGTGCAGTTATTTGAAAATTGTTTAAGAACCATTGAATATGGAGCTTGATAAGAGAAAAGTGCTGAGTTGAAAAAGTTGTTATATCAAATTTCCATTATAATAATAATAATCCCAACGGTTTTATCCCTCCATACCCGCCCGACCGACGCGAGGGGCGCATCCGCATGACGCACGGATATATAAAAAAAAATTTTGTTTTTTCATATACATATGTTGCGCCGAGTCATGAAAGGCAGAGGTTTGTTAAGTGTCGAGATCTAAAACTGTTCAGCTACAGAACAAATGCTCATCAGCTGATCGAATAGTAATATATGTATATGTATGTATGTATTAATTATTGAGAGAATTGAGTACAGTTTTTTTTATGTAAAAAAGTGAGTCTGAAATATCAAAAGAACCGGAGTGAGTGTTAAAATCCTGACACAAACTACGGAGTGGCTCATTTAACTCAAAATTACTTTTACATGGCTTCAGAAAGAGAGGCCGGAAATTTCTTGAAATTCTGGAGGGAACGTTTAGTTTTATTTCGCTAAGAAGAGATGGGCTAGAGATCAAGCCTGTCAGTAACTTGACCAAAAATACAATGCCTAGCATTTCTCTGCGACTAGCAAGTGTAGGAAGATTAATGAGTTTTAAACGACTTATATATGGCGGCAGGTTGTACTGAGAATCCCAACGAAAATTCCTTAAAGCAAAAAGTAGAAATTGTTTTTGAATTGACTCTATTCTGTCGGAATGAACTTGATAGCGCGGGTTCCAAACAACAGATCCATATTCCAGTATGGGCCTCACTAACGTTGTGAATAGAGCCTTCGTGATGTAAGGGTCATTGAATTCTTTTGACCACCGTTTTACAAATGCAAAAACACCCTTGGCTTTGTAAACTGTAACATTTATGTGAAGATTAAAATTAAATTTCGGGTCCATTGTAATTCCAAGATCAACAAAGTTAAACACTTGTTCGAGGTTATTGTTACATATTTCATAAGAAGCTGGTTGAACTGCTCTGCGAGAAAAGCACATTACTTTACATTTTTTAAGGTTTAGTGGCATGTAATTTATTTCACACCAGTTAGCCATGCTATTTAAATCCGCTTGTAGTAAGGACCTTTCCTCAACAGAATGATACGATCTAAAAAGCTTTACATCATCAGCATACAATAAAATTTTTGAATAATTTATTACCGAAGGTAAGTCATTTATAAAAAGTACAAACAGAATCGGACCAAGGTGACTTCCTTGTGGGACCCCTGAAGAAACATGAATAATGTTTGAGGAACTATTTTTAAAAAGAACTCGTTGTGTTCTGTCAATGAGGTAAGAAGACATCCAACGAAGGAGATTAGGTTGAAAACCAAGGAGATCGAGTTTATGGATCAGTAAAGAGTGACTTACTCTGTCGAATGCTTTACTAAAATCAGTGTATATAACATCAGTGTGCATAAATGCTCTGAATCCATTTGAAACATGAGTTGTGAACTCAAGCAAGTTTGTAACGGTAGATTTACCCTTAGAGAGCCCATGTTGTGTGCTAGAAATTGTAGAGGATATGGAATACGTTAAATGGTCAACAACAATAGCTTCGAATAATTTAGGAATAGCAGAAAGCTTAGCTATACCGCGGTAATTTTCTATAGAGGACCTACTCCCGGTCTTATAAAGGGGTATAATGAATGATTCTTTCCAAGCTGAAGGGAAAATCCCAAGCTTAAGAGAAAGATTAAATAAATTAGTTAAGGGCACATAAATATGTTTAGCACAGTTTATGAGGAAACACGTCGGGATCGAATCGGGGCCAGCCTTAAATGATTCTTTTAAGTTACTCAAATAATAAAATACTTCCTCGGAAGATATCTGCGGAATAATAGCAGAGGTGAGGGAACAGAGTTTATATGGATAAGGTTTGCTCAGAGGCGAGTTAATGGAGTAATTTGACCTGAAGAATTGGGCAAACATGTTGGAAATTGATTGGGAGTCACAAGAAACGGTATTTTGATATTTCATAGCAGACGGAAAACTAGTCACTCCGCGCCTAGAGTTAACGAAATCATAAAATGATTCAGGGTTTTTTTTATTAGATTCCTTTTAACTTTGCACAAATAAGATCTGTAGCATTTTTTATTTAATTCAAAATAAGCGTGTCGGATAACTGAGTATTTAATATAGTTAGTGTGCAAACCAGTTTTTTTGTACAATTTAAACGTTCGCGACTTTTTATTTTTTAAATTTTTTAGTTCTTTAGTAAACCAAGGTTGTGATTGCTCCTTTTGTACGCAAACCCGTTTTGGTACAAACTTTTGAAATAAGCTAAATATAGTGTTATTAAAATGCTGGACGCAGCGTTCAACATCATCTTTATACGTCGGCCATGATAATTTTGATAATTCTCGATCTAATTTCTTGAAATTGGCTTTCGCGAAAATAAAACGAGCGTTTGAGCTACTTGATTTATCAACATTATTTCCAAAATCACCAATAACCTCTCAATTTACCTCAATCGCAGGGTGATAAGAGTCCTCTGGAATAACGAAGGGTTCGCACATCTTCATAGATGACTTAGATACGTCATCAACAAAAACAAGATCCAGAATGGTGCCAAAATTGTTTGGAGTTAAATTAATCTGATTTAGACAGAGCTCAGCCATATCTTCTAAAAACACATTGTATCTATCCTTTGATGATATTGGAACGATAACGTCGTCTATAAGAGTCCATGATATGCCGGGCATATTGAAGTCACCAAGTACAATCATCGAGTCATGTGCAGTAATCAGAGTGAACCCTAGCTCGTAACCAAATCCTGAATATAACACTGCGATTCTATTAATTTCGAAGGGTGGTATACATTGCGACCTATAAAATCTATTATGATACCTCTTTTGTTCTTAAGGCGAGGGTTATCTCTCCTGAAGATATTCAAGAAGAGTTGCCATACACATAAACTCATATATACGAGTATTGGATGGACCCAAATTTGAAAGAGAACTTTCAATGTAATGCAAGTGATAATTAAGCAGGCAATGTCCACTCAAAAACTAGTAAGAATCCTCAATTTCACTCGAGGCATGCCTTTTAGTACCTTAGCTTCTCCGGGATTAAAATCTCCTAGAAGGGTCTTCGACTGTCTTAAGCCTGAATGAGATTTTCATATTTGCCTTCTTCTTTTCTAGAAAACCCTCAATGCGTTGGATGCTAGCTCACTGAAGGACTGCGGACCATTGAATGGAAAGACAGCTGCTCTGTTAACAAGACAGTCTGCCATCTCATTCCCGTTTAATCCCCTGTGGCCCGGTACTTACCAAAGGGATAACATGGCAATATTTTGTCATTTATTTAAACTGTTATTTTTGTGTAGAAACTTCGTTGTAGATAAAGTTTCAAACTGTGTAGTAAAATATCCACTACTGGTCCAACGTGCTGGTAAAATCGCAAATCAAGATTTTTTTCTTGAATGGTGCCCGCATTGGATCGTCAAGTATCCGGCCAGGCGCCAGATAAAATATCATTGGCGGAATATGCGAACTATAACTTTTTTATTAGCTAATTTGTGCGGGCTTTTCGGTCAGATGAGATGTGGGATTAAAAACTCAATGGTACTAACAACAACTGGTTCCAATGTCAAAGTTCCAAGTCTAGTAAGATTATCTCTATTTATCGTAGAACGTTAAGATTGGAAGTGTGCAAAATTTTGGAGTGATATCACTAGTTTACAAGAAAAATGTGCCTCGGTAAAAAAGTAATTTCTAGGCTAATTTAGGGTCGCTGAATCCGAAAATGACACTAATTTATTTTTCTTAAGAAGCGTTTGCGAAATTTTGGCAAAAAACATGTTTTTGAGGAATATTTTTGCATATTGTCAAAATTAACTAGACAGATTGATTTTACTAAGCTTTAACATATATTTAAAGGTAATGACTTCCTCTTTACAACGATATATCATATGTGCCCATTCAATTGGTATTCTTTGTGTAACAAGCGTTAATATCCTAAAAAAAGGTAATTTTTCAAGCATTTTTTAAAATTCTTCAATTTCATTATGTTTTTTATAGGTTTAAACAATTTTATTCATAAACTTTTACACACAGTTATCAAAGAATATTTTATAAGAATAATATAAGGAAGATATGCTGCGATTTTAAAAAATCGGCGCTTTGCCACCAAATATTATACAATTATTAAATTAACATCCATCTGTGACCATTTTCTGCTTTTTACTTCTGTAATATTTGAAAAACTTTCCATACTCCTATTATGTTTATCGGTGAAATTTTATGTTAATTTACACAATTTTTTTTTTAACATTATTTTGAAACCTTTTAATGCAAATTCTTTGCTGTATATACATAAATACAAGACTATGCAAAGAATATATTTTGGAAGTGTTATTAAATAACATTTTACTTCTTCATAGTAAAATGTAGCATTTCGTGTATTTCCTTGGAACATTCCTATTTTATTGATCACAGCTGTACATATCCTGCGTAGTAAGTTGCTGCATCGCAAGAAGCGCAAGTATTTGCTTTCGCTATTGTTGGAGCGCTAAATCGCTTCGTTGTAGTAGTGCAAAAAGCTTTAAAGACTTTTACATTTATTGACTTTTGCAACGTGTTTTGCTGCATTCGTCTCGACGACATAAGGCAAGTGCACCTAATTCCGTGGTAGTACGTAATTCCGTGGCATTCCGATATTTTTTTATTTAAAAAAAATTTTAATTTCAGATTTGATTTTGACATTCGATAAACATCTGTTAATTGATTTGTGTACTATCTAAATACATGTAAATATATTTAAAAATTGTTATTTCTAATTCACGGAATTATGTACATTTTTCGTTTACAATGTACCTAATTCCGTGCCTATCACAGAATAAGGAGTTTTTAACGCTTAAAATTTTTGTTAATTTGATTGATTTTTTTTATAAAACTTTCTCCCACAAAGCCATTTTATTATCAAATAAAACCCCGATTAAATTGTTTAGCTAATTCCGTGCTACAGTTTTATTTAAGCGAATGGTTAATATTTTATAGTGGTATACAACGCATTTGCGTTTAAGCAGTGAAAAGAGAAGCACCTAATTGCGTGGCATTAATTTACAAGAGCCACTTTTTTAAACTGGTATTGAAAAAGCAGTTACTTTTGCAAAATTGCGTTGCACAGAGTATATTTTTATTTTGCAGCAAAACTGCTAAAACCCGTTCCGATGTTTCAAATGTCCTGAGAAAAATTGGGGCCACCAGCGTTGCTGAAAAGCCGAGGAGACTTTTGTTTGTGAGCAAAGCTTGAGAACCTAATTTTTTAAATACGGGTATAAATTAAAAATTTTTGTAAATAAAAATATGGTTTTGTGTTTGAAAAATAATTAATTTTAAGTTTAAAACATACGTCATTCCCTTTTAATAAATATACGCATAGCCCGGAATTAGGGACATCTTTTCACGGAATTAGATACATTAAAGAATTTTTGTCACGGAATTAGGGACCACTGAAGGTGTTATCTATTATATAAAAATGAATCGCAAAATGTGTTGGTAAGCGCATAACTTCAGAACGGCTGGCCCGATTTCGTTGAATTTTTTTTCCACTTACTCATAGTTACCAGGAGACGGTTCTAACGGACGAAAATTTTGGGAAACCCCTCCGGAAAGGTCGGAAAATTTAAAAATTTAATTTTCGTATGGACCGATATCGTTTAAGTAATTTTTCCAATTACTTATAGTTACAAGGAAAAAGTCTTTGTCAAAAAAAATTTTGGGAAACCCGCCGGAAAAGTCGGAAAATTGCAAAAATCTAAAACGGATTTTTTATAGGGAGTTTGGTGTGCTGTTTTTCCGGAATGGCTTTTTGAAAGGAAAAATAAAAAATTCTTAGCGGAAAACTCGAAAAATTCCACAAAAAAACCGAAAAATTTTTTTTGACAAAATTTTATCTTTAATCGTATGATTTATTTGTTGTGATTGATGTAAAGGTGAACAATGCCAGAAAATTTGGGGAATCATTTTTTTGTGTTCGTTATTGCCATGGCGAGGTTTGTTTACAAAAAAAATTTTAAAATCGATTAAGATTTCGGTGAAAAAGGCACATCAACACCCAAAACTATTACAAAAAATGGTGTTGGTGTTTGAAATTAAGGTAGATATGTAAAACTATAAATTTTCAGTATTAAGAAACATTAACCATTAAATTCCCATGGTAGTTTTAAAGATACAATAGTTACAAAATGTAATAGATCATTAGTACTGATTTTCAATTTGGTTGGCTTCGCGATATTATTTCTTTTGTTTTACTTTAAAATGCATCGGTTTTCACGTCATTACATCAGTCAAAGACAAACCGCGTTACCAAAAGTGTTTTATTATTTTTAAACGTCAAAAACAACAAACTGTAAATGCCAATTTGCCAGTGTATAAGTGTTGTTTTTCTTGGATTTTCTGTTACCTACTCTACTGAGTTTGCTTTTGTCAACTGATAAACGAAAAAAATTCGGATATAGTGTTTTGCGCAGTGTTTAGTTACCTATAATACATCGTTGGAGGATTTAACGTCGCGTTCTGAAACTCAACAAAAGTGGTATCGCGGACCAAACGAAATTGAATAGTAACAAAATGTAATAGATCATTAGCACTGATTTTCAATTTGGTTGACTTCGTTAATTTTAAAACTCGCTGGATTTCCAGGATTGCCACCTCACAATCTTAAATTAAAGGTTGGATCGGTAGTTATAATGTTGCGAAATATTTTTTGCAACGGCACAAGGTTTCGCTTATAAGTTATTGGAAACTAATGTAAATTGATTGATTTAAGAGGGATATTTTAATTTTTTAATTTGCAACTAATTATTACAACGTCACACAATTTAGAAGTTAGAAAAATCCTTAGTACCACGGAATTAGGTGCACTTACCTTACATACATACAAACATATTTCTTCTCTTCATATGCCAGTACCTCTCACTATCCCTTTTCAACTCCTTTGGCATAGTTTTATACAAACAAACATATTTACGCGTGTTTTTGTACATGTTATGTCAGCATTTATTGCTTTTTCCAAGTCTGTCAGTTAGATTTTATACCCCACTCCGCAAGGCAAATGCACCCACACACACATACTAACACGAGTAGATTTGTATTTATTTGTTATTAAGGACAGCTGCCGGCCAACAACAATTGAGTTTATGCTAGTAACAATATTGTTTTATGTTCACACACTCACACCATCACACAGACACACAGACATGACACACTTGGCAGAAATGGACGATTATGATGTCCTATGGGGGCTTTCCACATGTCCCAGCGCGCCCCAGAAGCAGTTGCTACTGCCTGCGTGTTTATGTATGAATGTACGAGTATTTATGTAGAGTTCGTATGTAATCGAGAACCTGCATGCCAAGACGTGGCGCTACCATGCCTGCACATACATAAGCAAGTGATGACTCTGCAGATGGCTGTGCAAATGTGGAACGACCAAAACGGTTGAAGGCTGGCCAGCTGACGCGTGTGCTCACGTTCGACACGCAACACTACTAACTGTAAAAACTTACATTTGCTTAAACGTTCGACGTGTGACTACTCGCTGTGATGTTGGTGATTCCAGCTACCTCGTCGTCGCCCTCCATCATCTTCTTCGTCATTTTCATATTTCGACAGCGCCACATTTGCCGTCGCCATTAGAAAATATTTTACTGCATTCTTGGGACGCCATGAAAGCACTTGCTGCAGGCACTTTTCATATACTTACTTTACGTGCTCTCGTTGTTGTATTTGTTGTAGTCTTCTCTAAATTTGCATTCCTTTGCTCTATTTACTCGAGGTCAACGCATAGCTTCATTTCCGTAGCATATTCCACTGAATGTCACTATATTCGACTTCAATCATTTCAAGAAAATTTGTTTTATTTCTTTTTTTTTATGACTTTTGCGAATAACTTTCCGTGAACTTTCTTGTTCGATGCACATGTCATTAAGCTAACGAAAAGATAATTTTCTATTACCTAGAACACAATCTGTACGTTCCAATTGGGATAGACTTATCCGCGCTGTTTAGGACCAGGCGAATTTTAGACAATCGAAAACCGGAAAACGTAATACAAGCTCTCAATCTGAATCTCGAGCGCATCATATTTCTACTCAAACAGAGTACCTTTTGGCAACAAACAAAGCGCTCTCGCATATTAAGACCTACGTCCTAGGTTTGTTTTTATACTGATCTTCCGGTGAAAAGATCCACCGACAAGGTATGATTGGCGTAACTTCGCATGAGAGAGATAAAATTTCCAGAGTTCCTGCTCTCGGCCCAAAACGATAAGCTGTTGTAGAGTCAAAGATGAATGAAACTAGGTAGATTCAATTATCTTTTAATGTTCTATAAACCGACGGAATGACGACATAAAAAGCGTTCGTAACTATAGAGTGGCTACTTTTGGCGATATCCATTGAAAAACGCTACCCGCGGGCTAAACTATGATCCGATCTCCTTCAACACTGCTTCTGAGGGCTCTTTGTAACAATTTCGGAATCGAATCTTTTTAAAGATAGCAACGACTTTCCATTGAAAGACTCGCTGATTTGGAAAGTCGAACTAAGCTTTTGATTTGAAAGTCCGCTTATATGTACATAGATTCAAGCTCTCGCACACGTTGATTCGCCTGAGTTGTTTTTGTTTCAAAGAGTTCCGAAAATATTTGCCCTTCCAACGTTTTCGAAAATAGAATATTTAAGATTTTAACGAAACGAATTTCTGCGTTTTCCAGGCTCATGTAAAAATGCTCGCTTATCTCAAACTCCAAACCCTTACTGCCAGGTCACAGACCTTGAATGTGATGTAATAAAGAAAATAGCTGACCAGAACAGATAATAGGAAATAGCATCGCCTGGCAAAATTAGGTATTTGATTATGCTGTACGCCATTTCCATACATTTTTTTTAGGCATTCAGCTAACTAAGTGTTCTTCATAGGATCCCTCTGATCGGATGTATGTACATATGTATATCTTGCCGCGAAATATTCGGAAGTATCCATATCGATGACAAATTTATAACGCATATACTACTTCAATAAAAAAAGACGACAAAACAGCGCCTAGCAATTAAACTCTTAATAGGACCCTCTTTTTTGTCTTTAGTAAAACAACTTCAAATGCTCCTTCTGTGTCCTATTAGTTGAAGTGAACAGCAAAATTTTGCCCAAACAAACACGCAGTTTCAACGAGGTCGTACCAAGAGCAAGGGTAGACAGAGGTTTAACAGATGTATGGATTGCGAGAAATTTTTCACAATTCGGGATTAATTATGAATGTGTAGAAGTTAAGCCCAGGACATTGTACAGATCGTAATTTTGTAAGAGAAGCAGTGGCGGGTAACTGGAGCTGGCGAATGTGTGTAGGTGGTAATAGTAATAATATCCTTAACTGCATCTGATTGCCTTCCTTCGGTTTTCTGTTTTATCTGGGAAGCGACTGAGCTTCAAGTATGTGCCTACAAGTATGTCCATCATACGACATACATAATATTGTTTAGGCTTTGTTTTGGGTCTTTGGATCCTGTTCGGTAAATCTGATCTTTCCGAATATAGCAACAAATTAATAAAACTATATATGTTATTACTCTGAAAAGTCACTCCATTATTTACACTCTTGCGCGTTCTGATGTGGGGTGTATGTATGTAAATACATTTTTAAATGTAAGTTTATATGTGTTTATACATAAGTGCGTACATACGAGTATGCATACGCGTTACTTGTACTCATATACTCGTACAATTCGTGATTTTGATTTCATAACATCAGTGCAGTTAGTTGTGGCATATGTGTATTTGTATCTCTAAAGTGCAAAAAAAAAAGTTAAATTAAATTACGCTCGGCATTACGCTACGAAAATTTTAAAAGCTCCCTAAATCCGCGCACGTCTAAGTACGAAAATTAAATTTTCCTTACGTTTTGATGGTAGGGGAAAGTTATCGTGAATGGGGATGTGTGACCTATTTCTTGCACGCATGTTTTGTGAAGCTCGAATTATTAACAAACTTTAAATCTATCTTTTTGCGCGTACATTCTCGTAAAAAAATAAGAAAGTACGAAAAATGAATATTATTGATATCAAGTTTTTGACTAAAATGGCATAAGTCGACTTAGGGAAAGTCGAAAAAAGAGAAAAAAAAAGATATTCTCAGTAGCTATTTTATAGTACTAGAGTTTCTGAAAAATAAATAAAATATTTGAATACATTTACCTATTGAAATTTTTGTTTACAATTTCCTGAAAAGGAGAAGCAAAGTTCAACCGAATTTATTTAGGTCGATTGTAATTTGTAAAATCGGAATTAAAATTTGCACTTACAAAAAAATATGAAGAACTTGTGAAAAAAATAATTTTGTTGTGTTATTTTATTTTTCTTTTAATTTTCAAGAACTTAATAACTATCGGAAACTCTCTCAAAACAATTATAATTTTTTTCAAACATTTAAACAATTTTTTTTTTTTTGTAAATCAAATATATTTCAACTAACTTTTTCAAACATAAATTTTTAAAAATCTTTTTTTTTTCAATTAAAAAAAAATTGGGAATCAGGATCCCTAAAACTTTTGACGAGTTGCCACTTTTTAAATCAGCCTTCTCAAATATCACATATTTTCGACTCTTTTAAAATAAATTTGCATATATGTACATATGTATGTATGTATGTATGTATATTTTTTTTCGTAAATTGCAAAACTGCGCAATACAGTTTTTATTTTTTATTTTTCCAAAAACAGTACATTTTAAAAATAAATTTTTTTAAAGTTTTTATCAAATATTATTTCTTTCGAACATTATTTTTTATCAAATATTTTTTTTTAGATATTAATTTATTTATTTCAACATTGATTTCTATCAAAAAAATGTTAAGTATTTATTTTTTTAGACATAAGAAAATTAGTATTTGAAAAACTTTCTCTCCTTTGAGAAGTCATATTTGATTTTCAGGAACTCAACATTAACAAACTTTTAAAACAATTTTTATTTTTAGCATTTTCAAATACTAAAATTATTTACAATTTTTTGTCGAAAAACATATTTTTCTAGCGTAATTTTGCAGATCAGTTTTTTTGTTATAAATAAAAATTCCATAAAAGAGTTTTGTCGTTCGTTTTTCGTGCAAACATATAATTTTTTCTTTTTCCTTTGTAGGAAGAAATTCTTAACAGTTATAATTTTCAAAACAAGTTAAAGAACTCAAATCTTAAATTTACTAACTCAGCTACATATGTATGTACAAGGTATGTTCATTCGAGTAAGCATATAAAAATATGAAAATAATTTCATAAAATTCGTCTAACCCAAATATCATCGACTATTTGATTCTACATTCCATTTTCCATTATTCGATTGAGCACATTCATAAATCACAGTTAATTACTTCACTACCAAGCCAAAACTCACGATGTCGCTACAAGTAGCACAGAAATATGTGGGTTAATATATATGCACTTGTATATTCATACATATGTACAGATACTTATGTACACATAACACATATAAACTTCAATCCATCCCTTCTAGTCACGAAATTATCTAGTTATGCTTTCTATGTGTACATATGTATGTACAAACGAATGTGGGTGGCAAAGCCATGGAATATTTACTTTGTGTTAAATACCCAACGGGATATCGTTTGTTGAAGTTTTGTTTTTCGGTCTGAGTAAAAGAAATCCAAAAATTTTGTCATCTGAGTTTCTTTGTACGCAAGAAAATTGGAAATCAGTCTTTGGCTATGTAATGCTTTTATAATTACATCGTTTGCCGAATTCTCTCTATTGGTATAATGACTTGTCTCAAAATTTGAGACTATAAATTACACTGGCCTACAAAAAAAAAATTTTGGTTTTGTGCAGCTCTGTCCGTATCTGTAGTCGGTAAGGAAGGTATGTAGTTTACATAAACTGTATTGCTGCTACTAGATGTCACCTGACAGCTCTGGTTTACCTACAATTCTTATTTAAAATTTTTCCGGTTTTATTCAAAATCTGATTATCACTTTTATGACATTAAAAGTAAAAAACGAGACCAGGTATGAAAAATAAGACTGATATTTTCGTATCAGCTCACAAAATATACCTAAAATCAGGTCTAATATCCTAGACACCAAAATGAGTGTAGGTGAGTGTTTGTGATTTTATATTTAAATCTAAATTTTTCTTTTCGTTTTTTTTTTTGTGATCAGCCTCTCAACTTATCACAATTTTTTTCAACACAAGAGGCTTTGTTTCGGGACTAATTAATGCAAACTGGTCAAATAATAGGACTTGTGTCCAATAGAAACAAAAGTCACATTTTTAGACCAGTTGGCATTTATAAGACTCAAAATAAAAGCTCTAGTCTTAAAATAAAGGCTCTTATTTGTGACCAGGTAAAAAAATATTAAAATGTAAAAGCGAGGAAAGGATCATAGTTTTAAATTTTGTGACTGGAGATTATATCAAATTATTAAATACGGGCGCTGCTTACAGAATTCCGGCATAAGTCTTATAATAATATTTTCTGTGAATGTGTTTCAGTGCTTCTTTTCACTGAATCTAGCTCAGGTTGATTTTTGTGAACTCCACGAAAATGTTGATTTTGAACTTGTTCTAAGATATAGAACACACATACTTCATTTATTAAAAATTCGGCGAGGTAAGCCCTACCGTAGATTTTCGAAAAGTTAAATCATAAATCTTACGTCCATTATTGATTCGAACTCCTCTCAACGTGAATGCAAGGGCATACACAACTATAATGAGAACAATTTAAGCAATCGTCATATAATGGCAATTAGTCGTAGCGCAACGCTTAATAAAGCTTCGCTTGTTTCATTTAATAGAAAATAATCTTGTACACCTTACACAAATTTGATTTTTTCGTACTGTGTAATAAAACTTTTAAAATTTACATTAAATTTTTATAAATTTTTCAAGTGAAATACTAAGGTTTCTTAAACTTAATCCATAAGGACAAACGTTTTAAGCTTTATTATGTAATATATATTAAAAGATTCAACTTAATTTCATAAGAAATACAAATTTTCAAAAAAAAAAAAAAAAATTCGGAATTTATTTTCTCCAACACTTGCTCGAAACTGAAATTATTATACTAGAACTGAATAAGCAACTAAAAAAATTAAGTTGTAAATTTTTAAAATTTTCTTGTAAGTTTTATATAATGTTGAAAACTTAAAATTATATGGTTATTTTATTAGAAATATAATTAGTTATAATAAAAACTGAAGAAGGGAAAAATAAATTGTAAAAATGTGACAATGTGTTTTTGACTTTATTGTTAAAAGAAAAAAATTATAGGTATAAAAAAATTGGTTCAAGGACATTTTCTTTCTACAACATTTCCGACTGGGAAACATGCTAGTTTGTCGCTGATTAAAATTCCATAAGAAATAGTTAGTCGCAGTTTTAGTTACCTACATAAATCACTCATAGCACCTGACTCCCATTTAAGGGCGTTTTACTTAATTATTAGTTAGCGTGTGACGTACCGCAGATACCTACTTCTCATATTTATTTTTTGTTGCCGTCATCATAACCAATACCGTCACACTTATGTTGATGGCGTCACCACAAAAAGTTACTTCGTTCAACGAATTACTAGCAACTCGACGAGGGAGTTGTGGTTAAAAACAAAAAAAAAAGAGGCAAAATTAGTTTGAGAAAACTGTAAAGTAACACAAAGCGTGTCGTAAAATAAGTTTGTAAGTATTTATGCGTACATACACGAGTATATTTGTATTTACATACATAATAAAGTATTTAATAGCCTGGGGAAAACAATAACACATGCTGATATTCATTCCAAAACAAGGGCTGGTCGCTATGAGCTTTCTTTATTTTTCTTTTTAAGTAATTGAAAGTTTGTATTTGCGAACTAGGAAATCTGTTAATTTATTCGGCACTGACCACATTTTGGTGCCCAAGTATATGCTGATGTTTATACATACATATGTATGTACAAGTATCTGGTATATATACATATTGTATGTATATTTGCATTTGTAAAAACATGACGAGCATTCTGTACAACTTTTCTTTTAGTTCGATGTGTTTTCCTTTGTTCTATTTGAAATCTTGATTTTGTAATACATTACTGATATTTACCCCTCACAGTTTTAAAATTGTAAAATTTTTATCAAAAGAAAAAAGCAGAACTGCGCTGGTTTCAAAATACGTTAAATTAAAAAAATAAAAATAAAAAAAATAAATAAATATAAAAAAAATAATTTAAAAAATAAATCAATTAAAAAAGCTGTCTTCGGCTATGCCTAACATCTGAACAATCGACTTCTATATACGTTATAGTTGTCCGATCTGGCCGGTTCCGACAAATGTCTATTAAATTTTGAAAAGGCACCTGACTGTGAAGTTTTATTGAAATATCTCAAGAACTTAGGGACTAGTTTGCGTTCAAACAGACGGACAGACGGACATGGCTAAATCGATTAACCTCGCCACCCAGATCATATCGGTATACTTTTTGACGGGTCTAACTCTTATCGTTCGGGTACTTACAAACATCGGACCAAAGCTAATATACCATTTCCATGAAAGGTATAAAAATAAATGAAAAACAAAAAAAATTTTAAAAAGAAAAAAATTAAAAATGAAAAAAAAAAAATTAAAAAGAAAAAAAAAAAAATTAAATAAATAAAAAAAAATTTTTTTTTTTTTAATTTTAAAATTTAAACATTGTGACACAGTTGTTGAACTCAAATGCGACCAAATTAACTTGGAATCTAGTAACTTATAATTTACGACATTCCTTGAGGTCTATCCCTACACATCAGGCTCGTCACCGTTTAGTCTCAGTCAAAATAATAGCTCTCTTCACAAATGTCCGTCTCGCACTTTTGGCTGCATTCAGTTATTTATGCTAGCAAGTGTGTACTGTGTAGTGTACGCAAAAATTTGTTTGTGTTGGCGTCGGATTAGTTTTGGATGAAATAGAGGAAAATCAACAGCCCAAGCAAAGGAAATGGGTTCATAATGTTCTTAGAAAAATTAAAAAGAAAGGAGAGTTTAGTAGGACGTTAGTTAAAGAGTTGATCGACGATGAAATAAAAAAAAATCCATACGGAAATGGTTTGTAAAAACTCTTAGAATGTTTGCAATGTATGTATGTACATAAATGAAATTTTGAAGAATTTTTCTATTGGACTTAAATACATAGTTAATGTGTGATAATGAGATATACATATTTTTATAAGAAACGTTATAAACAGTAAAAAAGCAAATGAAAAATTTACAAAACTTTTTCAATTGTCACGATCCTTTAGATTTTTTCGACACTTTACATAAACTTTGACGATATGATATACATATTTTTTTACGAAGAGTGAGTAAAGTTTGCGCAGTTAGTAGTCGACAATTAACTTTACCACAACAAAGTATGCACAAACTATGGAGCTTAATGTGTACTCAGTATTTGCACTCCAACTATATTTATTCACCAATTTTGTTCCATAAACCATTTTTGAAATTCGTATCCATGAACTTTTTATTTTATATGTAAATCATAAAGTGCAGATTATTTTCTAATTCATTCTATCAGATTTTCATCATCACACATTTTTCCGACAAATAAAAATCACGCCAGCCTAAGCAAAAGATTCGTGGAACAGAAATATATAATTTGACGGTCCGGTGATGGTCGTGGCGAGACTGACGGAACTGATACGTGGCGGCGCCAGCTCAGTGTGAATTGTGTCATTTAATCTTCAGGTAGCAATATTTTTTTGACCAATACTCCTCGGAAGTGACCTCGTCTAGATTTGGTAACTACATTTATACGTGAAAGCTTTGACTGTGATTTTACCGATTGTGTGAAGGATACTTAAAAATCGTACATTTTATTTAAAGGATCAACCAATTGTAGATCCATATAATAAACATTTGGGCAACTTCTCATATGGCTAAAAATAAAAAATTTTTCATAATACGAGAAATACAAAAGTTTCCTGAAAATTTTCGGATGCGATCATTACAAATCATTTCTTAACTATCACACCTATGGTCTGCAAAAATTTGACAAATTTTAAGAGAAAAAACATTCCCAGATAAAAAGTCCGTCAGTAGTTTAGATAAACAAGGCCTATCAGAGCAATAGAGCCATCAAATTTGTAAAAAGAAATGACATTCCACATAAAACCTGCAAGTGATAATTTTTTACGACTTTAAGTGAGACTAAAATTTAAAAAAAAAAGCAAAAAAAAAAACAAATACTAATAATTTTGCATATGAGCATTAATGTAGTACTAAATAAAGTCGTCATTCGTTAGATGCTATACAATTGACCACCGCTAAAAATGGCTTGCGAAGGTTTCTCCAAAGAAATGTTCAAAAACTTCCTCTGGACTGCTTCGGAAAACATTAATTGTTTCGTAATGGGTAACTGTAATCTATGTATAATAGTTAGGGCGAAAAAAACTTAAAATCCACTGTCTGTCTGGATGCTTCAAAATAAATCAATTTCAAGTAGTTCGTGCATGATTCAGTGACTTCTTTCATAAGACAATGCCGGTGGCAACTGTTGCTCTTTGGAGGATTGTATGGTATGCAAGGGTTTGCTTTCCTCGCAGACACTGACATAAAAAAATATCAATCTTCCCTACAACAATGCCAGCTCTAACACTGCTTATGAACCAAGTAAAAATTTGCATTTAAAAAAAAATACTTAAAAGCTTACAAATCATAGTTTTAGATCAATCCTTCCAAAGAGAAAATTTATTTAAGCCAATCTACTCATGTGTATGCCCATTTGTATATATGTATGTAGATATGTGTGTTCATATGTATGCTTCTTCATTAATTCGTACGTCATTAGAGCACATGCCCTCCATTTTACGTTCACGTCCCCTCTCCACAAATCAGTAATTTGCACTTTTCCTTTTCAACCTCGACTCACACTTTGGCGCTGCATTCAGACCAAAATAAAGTCACGTCAGTTCGCTCACTTTGCTTTGGCTTTAACAACAATTTAACAAAAGCATAATGACACATACATACATAGTCATACATAGACATACATATACATTTACGAAATAGCGGCAAAAGTTGTGCGAATATCACTTACTCACACATACATACATACATACATACACACATTAGAACACACATACATACATACTTTTATTCGAGTATTTGAGTAAATAATTGGTATGCGTTATGCTGCTCCTCCACTCTGTTGGCTATATGGGTCATCAACACCAGAACTCTTTTTCTTGCCACATAGTTTCTTTTCTAAGCTTAATCGCTTTGGGGTTTATGCTCGTCGTTAGTTAGTGAAGCATAGGTAGAGAGAGGGTGGGCGTTTTTTGATCACTCCCAAAAGTATTTGCAACTTTAAGCCGTACAACAAGTAAAATAAAAAGGGTTAAAATTAAAATTGTGTTTCTTCCAAATAAGTGAGCTTAAATATTCAATAAAATGTGTTGGTGGCTTAAAGGCTTTAAGTTGGTGGCTTACGTTTATATGCTGTGAAGAATAATATAGCACTAGATTAGAGAACAAGGAAGTTTTTTTTTTTTCATATATACGAGTATATTATAAAATTCACTTCTGTAAGTAAAAGGAAGCATTGCATTGCACAGTGGTCTGAAATCGGAAAATTCTGTGCGAAACGAAGCAACTATTATTTTCCGTGCAGGTATCTTGAAGGTTTTTGGTTCGCTAATTTAAAAAATGACGTCAGAATGTAAAAGTTCAAAATGGCTGAGAAGAAATGTCGGACGGACCGAAAAAAAAATTGTTTGAAGCGCTGAAATTGAGGGCAAGGAAGTTTTTGAGGTCGTTTTAAAAATAATGTCAAAAACAAAATTTAAAATGGCTAACACCAAATCGCGTACAGTTTTTCGGAAAAAATTGTTTTAAGAGCTGAAATTAGGTGTAAGGCGCTTTATAATGTTGCTCAATCGAAAAATAACGTCAAAAAACTGCGACAAAAAAAACAAATATGTACCATGAATCTGAAGGATTTCGAAACTTTTCCTTGAATAATATAAAACAATACACTTCTAACAATCTATTATTTTGGCAGGATCTACTGCTATCACAACTTTTTTTACACTTTTTGTTAGCATTTTTATTGGCCTTAAAATTAGTAATAATTCACAATTTTATTCAGCTCGAGGCCAGTTTGTGGAAGATTTTATTTGTAAAAAACAACAACAGTCTTTAATGTTAGAAGTTATAGCCGCAATTTCGGAGATCACGACATCTCCTCATCAGACTTCTTTTTATTTTAATTCTATTTATTCTTCATCAGCACTTTTCTTGGCTTTGAACCATGGACTTCGGGTTTGCAGAACCAACACGCTACATGCTGTGCTACGCTTGCCGAGTGAACTGTTGTGTTTATTCCATCTTCCTTAAACAAACCAACAATTTTACAAACAAGAGCAGCTAATCTGCCGCTATTTAAACTTGCTTATGTGGTTGTTGTTTTGTGCTTTTAGCAATTCTCTAATTTTAATTAGTTTTACTAAGTTTTAGAATACCTACACTTAAAATAATAACTTCAAATAATTAGAAAAAAAATATATAAATTGTCCAAAAGTATCGATAATTGTGCTCTAATTTGTGTACAGAGGGTACATTACCATGCTTTAAGAGTAGGCGCACGGTCTTTTGGGTTTTTACTGTCTCTTATTGTGTTATTTAAATTCCATTATTTTCCAATTAAAGTACATACTTATCTATAATTAAATTATTATTTGCTACAAACTAACTAAGGTATTTTTCTGAAAGAAAACATAGCATTTTACCAAAAAAGTAAAATTGGTCAGTTTTATGCAATTAAAATTAATAAAAAAAATTATTAATAAATAATGTATAAAAAATGACAATGAATTAAAAAGAAAAAAAAAGAGTGAAATTGTTTTTCAAACTCGTGAGAGTTTTGAGCTGCCATCCCCCTTCCATTCGGCTTCCTCAGGAAACATTTTTAAAATGTTATTATTTGTTTATTTTTTAAAGCTGTATTGATATTTTTATGTCATCTGTATCTTTCAATTTTCGCTAATTCTCTTAAACTCTGAGAATAAACTACTAACATAATCCGGATTAGAAGTCGTTAACCTCCACATTAATTTCGTATCAGCTCTTCCAAACTGATCTATGGTGTCGTCTGCCAAAGTTTTAACATCTTCGGAGAAAATTAAATGGTCTAGCAGTTTTATACCACACTTAAATTTCTTATAGAAGCCCTAATGAAAAACTTGCTTTTAAACTCAACGGCCAAAAAGCTCCTAAATTAAGAAATAAACAATCAAAAACTAAAATTGGCCCAAGGAAATACCACTGAAAAACTTCGAAGTTTAGATGAAAATGAGAAGCTTTTTCATGGCAGAAATACCCTCGGAGGTTTGCCATTGCCTGCCGAGGGGTGACCGCTATTAGAAAACACTTTTTCTATTATTAAGATTTTGCTTGCCCTGACTGAGATTCGAACCCCGAACTCACCGGCATATCAAGTTATAGCACGCAACGCTACCAACTCGACCACAGCGACCACAGTAACGAAAAAAATATCCGTCGTATGAGATAGTATAGATCGATTAGATATCGATATTGTTTCTATATATCCTATCAATATTTCTACGGCTATCGATATTGATTATGTTTCGATGTTGCACATGTAATCAATATTGCCATCGTTATAACCATTGTCATCGATGTTGCTGTTGCTATCGATAATTTTATTGTTATCGTTATTGTTATTAATATCGATATTATCATTGTTATTGATATATTTATGGTTATCGACACTGCAAATGTTATCCATATTGTCATGATTATCGATACATTAATTAATATTATTTATATTATTTTTATATCACCATGGATATTTGTACTGCTATCGACATTGTTTTTGCTAGCGATATAACTATTGTGATCGATATTAGTATTGTAATCGATATAACAATGGTAATCGACATTACAAATGTTATCAATATTGTCATTTTTAACGATATGGTAATAAATACTATTTTTGTATCTATGTACATATGTATGTTATTATGTAATTTGTTTTAGGTACCGATGTACATACATATGTATGTATGTACATACATAGCTATTGACATCAATATTTCTATTGTTATTTTATATGGTTATTGCTATTTCTATCGATATTTGTATTGTTATCGATATTCCTATTGTAATCAATTTTTAATTGTTATCGATTTTATTTTGTGATCGGTTTTCTATTCTTATCGATTTTTTGTTATCGATAAAACTATTGTTATCGATAATACTATTGTTATTGATAATACTATTGTTATCGTTATTTATATTGCTACCGATATTACTAATGTTATCGATATTTATATTATTATATACAGCTATTTATACATAAATGGCAAAAAATTATATTTCAACTAAATGTTAAAATTGTTCAACTTAATTAATGAAAAATTTGCATGAGTTTTGCCTGTGGTCAAAAATTCGGGGCTGTGCACACATGTATTAATTGCATTATAAACTTTTTTGCGAGAAATATTCAAATTATAGACATTTCCGTCGCTTTCTGCCCTCCATGTATTTTCATATGATTCGTCTCTCTTCAGTTGTCGTGTGCTTTCCTAATCCCATTTTCTATTACTTTCTACTTCAAAATAATAAATAAATTAATATCAAGTTACGCAAAATATCATGCACTTCTATTAAAAATTACGCGGCGACCGCATATGTAAAGTAAAAGTAATATGTGCCATTTATGTGTCCACTCAATATAAGCATTGCGGAACATTTTGGACGCCGCGCGTTCGAGAGCTATTGAGGCTCCATGTACATAGGATGCAAAAGTTGACCAATTTTAACATTTTGTTCAAATATAATTTTGTGCCATTTATGTGTCCATAGCTGCATATTATTGTTAAACAGCTCTCATACGGTGACAGAGCATCGGTGAGTGTATAAAATCCAAGTCCATATGTGCATAAATAAATAGAATCAAATAATATATAAAAAAAAATTACATACATAGTATATATGTATGAAGTATGTACATACATACATATATAACAACGCAGTTTTGTATGGTGAAGACATTTTTTTCTGATTATTTAATTATTAAACGAATTAAATGAAGTCATTAACAGTATATTCGAAACGGTTTTTTTTTCTTTAACTAAATGTTAGAGGATTACGAACTGTTTAATTGTGATATCGCTGCAGCTAGTGCAAATTAGTTTCCTTGCCATTGTGAAATCCTCGTCGTAGAAGCTATTACTAAAAAGTAATACAAATAACAATAATAAATAATAACAGGGTGTTTGCGATAAAAAAAAATAATCAGCAGGTACATATCGAAATGGCTGTCGTACTTAACAACTTTTTAAGCAGTTAAGTTTTATAACGGTGCATTGAAATATAATGAGATACTTGTGGAAAATGCGGGCTTCAAAAATGTATATCACTAACACTTGTGCATACATTTGTACATATTTCAAATTCCATATCAATCAAAAATTTCTATAAGGTCATACATATACCCTCTGTTGAATTTTTGCGGTTATCTCGATTTGTATGCGTGTTTGCATGTATGTACATATGTACATATTTATGTGCTTACGAGTATTAATCAACCTGAAATATGCCCCGAAAAGTTATGTGCACATTCAAACATGTATATGTACATATGTGCGCGCTTTCATTTCACGATATCAAAGCCATATGTGTGCATATACTTGTATGTAAGTATGTACATGCATAAATAAATTAATTTGCTATTGTTTAATATACATATACATTTATATATATTTTTTTGTCAAATGCCAATTATTTTATTTTTATTAAATTAGTGAAGTGATTCAGCCGTGGGTTAATTGAATCATTCAACTGCTGATTACTTACTCAATTTGTTTGCGCCACTGAAATTGCTTTGTTTAGTTGTGTTGATTTTTCGGCGATATGTTTGAGTAAAAACAAAAATTCATGGAAATCAAGACGAAATTAAAGCCAACCGCGATGTGTGCGGGTGTTTTTTTTTTTAATTGCCACAACTTACTGATGTAACATATGTATGTATGTATGTATGTAAAAAATATTTCCTCGAAATATTGCATGACGGTAGTAATTATTTATGCATATTTGTATTCGCTTGTGTTTAATTAAATTTATAATTGAGTACCAAAGAGCAGAAGTTGACATTATGTTTGCAGCAAGTAGTATTCATTCTATGGTATAAATTAAAATATATTTTTGGTGCAATTTTCTGAAAAAACGCTCTAGTCTCTTAAATATAGCCCCTTCTCCGCTATCAGATCAAACAGTCATTGATGTTGTTGTAGGCTATGCTAAAAGTTCAAATATCCAATGTAACGTACTTTTCTTTTGCGCTTTTTCGACACTTTTAAATACTGCTAGATGCCTTCGTACAATCAACTTCCTCCTTATTAGGAAATATGCTCTTCAAAAATGTAGATTGTACTTTTAGCACAAAAAAATATACGAAAAATAATTCTTTAATTTGTATAGTGTAAATTATTATTAAATATATACTTAACGCGAATAATTAAAATTTTAAAATAAACTTACAAGTTGGAATAAAACTTATAAAAAATGTGTCGGAATGTGCCGAAACTCCTCTTAAAAATTATTATTTTTCTCTTAATTGCATTAATCATGATTATTTTATTCCAATTATAAGTAACAATCGTTCATAATTTTTACGCTGTTCAAGCTCTGAAGACTGTTAGTTAACGCAAAACAAAAAAGTTTTAAGAAAGAGTGAACAAATAAAAAAAATGAATGCAATGCGGTATGGCGGAAACCGTGAACGCTTTTCTACTTTGAACAGTTTACCCATTCAGAAAATATAGCTGCAGTTAAAATTACATCAGTAATTTTTATTTAAAATTTTTGACAACTAGTCCTTCACTTATTCTAGTTCAATTGATTTTTAATTAAAATTAAAAAAATTCTTTAAAAAAAACCATTTAAAAACAAAAAAGTTTCAAAAAACAACGTTATATTTTGGCCACCTAAAACTTGCACTTTGCTAGACTTTAACTCAATGGGCTATAAAACGGCATACTCGCAAATTTTGTAAAACTTCAGAATAAAAAGGCGGATGAAACTCTTGTAAATTATGAAATGTTTTTTGTTAGAGAATAACTAGTTTTAGAAATTGTTAAATAAAAATCACGACAATTATTCTAAACGCCTTTGTATTTGACTCAAAAATTCGCCAACAAATCATAACTGAAGAATGTAGTCAGCTCAGCGGTGATTTTTTTTAAATTCTTCGAAATATTTATTTTACTAATGTCTTGAAAAGTAAAAAAAAAAAAAAATATTATGAAAAATATGTCTGCAAAATTACGCAGAAAAGTATTTTTTTTTGTCAAAAAAGGCGAAATAATTTAAAATTGTAATAATATTGAGTTCCTGAGTAGGAAACATGAGTTCTGAAAGGAAAGAAAGTTCTTCAAAGTTACTGAGAAATTATTTATAGGTCGAAAAAATATATATTTAAAGAAATTTAAGTTTGAAAAATTAATGTTTCAAAATATGTTTAAAAAAAAAATTTGGTTTGATAAAAATGAGTACATACCTACTTTAAAAAAATTTTGTTTGAAGAAAATGTACAATTTTTAGAAAAATAAAAACTGAACTGCTTTTCAATAAAAAAAGTTTATCACGAAAAAAAGCCAATTTCTATCAAAAAAGTCAAAAATCTGTCATATTTAATAAAAGCTGAATTGGAACTGGTAACTCTTCAAAAGTTTTACGATTCCTGAAAGGAAAAAAATTAATGTTTGAAAAAATTAGTGTTAAAATGTAGTTTTTGAAAAAAAATTAATGCTTGAAATATATTTGATAACTAAAAAAAAATATTATTAAAAAATGTTTGGGAAAAGTAAAATTTGTTTTGAAAGTTTTATATATTTTTTTAGTTCCTAAAAAAGGAAAAAAATCTCTGTAAAATTACACCAAGGACTTTTTTTCAAGTAAATTCTGCATATTTTATTATCAGTGTAAATCTTTATTTTAATTTAATAAACAACGACCTAAAAAAATTCGGCGTAACTTTGTTGAGCTTTGCTTATCCTTTTCAGGAAGCTCGGAACTTATCAGAACAATTTTAACTTGATTTTTTGATTGCTTGAATTTGTTTTAACATTCAGCTCTCGATCCAACGCAAAATTAAAAAAAAAAATGAATGAAAAATTCTTAATTACGAAACAATGATAGTAAGTACCATGCGTTTGTTATTTATTTACTCTTAATCATATTTTAATCTAGACAATAACAATTTTATGCAAGCAATTATTTTTCCGTCCGAATATCAAAAAACTATTCATTGCAAATAACATTTTTGCCTGCCGTTGATATAATCGCTAATAAAACTTATTTGTACAATTGCAGCATTGTTTATTTGTTTAGCTTTTAATTTATCTTATTCACACACTATGTGATTATTTTATTTCGTGCTAATACGATTTTTATCTCACAATTTTCATCATTCGTGCATTAGAAATATTTTTATACCCGAGCGCATGTGCTGCTGCACAAGGGAATTATAACTTCATTTCATATTAATAATGTTTGCGAAAGAAAATAGTAATCAATTAAGCGTTGAATGTTTGCCTGTCCGTCCGTCTGCAAGAAAATTTCAGCAAAATTTAGATGTCGTTATAAAAATTTCGTATATACATATGTATGTACTTCATTTTACTCTTAGTCCCAGGTAGATTAATTTTGAAAACGAACATAGGTCGATTAAAACTACACCAACCTCCCATGTGACAGTATTTTGAAAAACTCTGGTACTTTAGTAATTATCGGTCGAAGTTGGTCATTATTGATATTCAGATCAATTTTGGTTAGTTCGTTACTTTAAAAAAATTAAAAAAAAAAAAAAGAAAACAGACTCCATCACCATTCCAAACAAAGTGAATCCTTTAACAACGCAACTGATAAACAGATTTTGGTGATTAACAGGGTTTCGTCAAGTGTCGCATTGTCATAAAGTCATACAATTTGTAAAATTCCAACTTGTATTGTCTTACATTTCTTTGCAATGCAACAATAACAAATAAAGAAAATTTTAAACTACCGAAAATTTTAAACTACCGAAAATTTGTATGACCTTACAATTTTACGACATTTAAGACACCATGTGAATCACCTACATAATTGTTAAAAGAAAAATAAAAATCAGAGAAATTGAATGGGTCTGCAATTTGTGAAATTTTTGTCGCATAAAAACTATAGGAGTTAAGCATATACATATTCAATTCCAGTTTGATGGTTTTATAATTTAACTTATTTATTGCACGGCAATGGTCTCGAACCAGATATCCTTATTTCTAACATTCTGAAAAGTACAAGATTGTCTACACCAAGGATGCATTTTAACGTTAAATTTAACCATTCCGAAATGTTTTCTCTTGTTTCGGTTGAAACATTTCAAAATATTATCGTTAAAGCAATTATCATAATAAATTTCATTACGTATTTAACCGAAACGAAATGCTGGCGTTAACGTTAAAACGTTAAGAAAAATGCTGGAGATTGACTCGTCGCAAACAGAAGCGCAAACAGGCGCAAACAGAAGCGCTGCATACTTTTAGGCACATTAAAATTAATGAAAACGGAAATTTTATAAAGTTGCAACATTAACGATTTTATTTCGTTTTGATAATATGGCGCCGAAACGCAACAAACTCATTTCGTTAAGTTAATTTTGCTCGTTAACAAAACAAAATGGTATCGTTTCGTTTGTTGAGCAGCCATGGTCTACACCTTTTGGGTATGGATACACAAATCAGTAATGTTTAAAAAATCAGACAAATTTGAATCCTTAAGGTGTATGCATACACATCATACACCGTCCCTTCGAAACTTATTGGTTAAAAAAAAAATCGTTCTTTCAATTCTTTGGCTGCTTGTGCTAATGATAAATATTAATTTATATGTACAATTATTTAACTAGCAGAAAAACAATTGGCCCAGATAATTATAAATGCATTCACAATATTAATCACCAAACTCCTCCACGCAATAATTTCTTTTTAACAATTCATGTTTTGCTAACTTTATTGTAAAATATATTTTGGAGGTTATTATAGCGGCTGAGAAAATAATTGTATAATTTCCTTAGAAATAACTCAATTTCTTCCCGATTAAATACAATTTTACTCTGCGAGAAATCAATTTTTTCAGCAAACGATGTGATTATTTTTAGAAAACATATTCTGAAAAAGCTCGGCAGTTTAAGGCTTATCAAATACAAACATTTTTAAGTGACCCAGTCTAAAATATGTGGAAATCTTGCTTATCTTGCATATTCACGTAAGGCGTGGGCAATTTCAACTTATTTTTTGTTTTGCCATTTTTCGATACTACTCGCATTAAGTTTGCAGTGCTGGCCTATCGTTCAGTTCCCTAAGTTTCTGTGTACTTGAAGCTTGCACTTCTACCGATCTGCAATATTTGCGTTCGTCTCCGGAAGGAACATTTTTTAAAGGCAAGATTCTACTTGGCAATATAATTTTGTGGATTTTCTCTACAAGTACACACATTTCAGTGCTCTTTTATTATGTTTACCTATCTATGCGAGAATGATGTAAGATGATTGGCAAGATAATCGTACCGTTTACTCAGTAGTTTATGTTAATTATGTAAATGCAACCCTGATTTCAGTAGTCTATACCTTCGTTCACACGATCAAATTTGTTGAACTTTTTTTTCTTTTTTCTCTCTCACACATATCCTCAAATACAAAAGGGAATACTAATGCTCGCGTCAATATAGCACGTGTTTGATAATTAGAACACAGAGTTGTATGGTAAAAATAAATAAAATTGTATAATATTCTGTCGTTTTAATAATGGGTTGAGGGTTAGGTTTGAAAACGTAGTTTATTTGGTTATATTGTTTTATTAGTCTCAACTAAATATGTATATCCGAATTTTGTAAAATAATTGTTAAGGATACAATTCATGTCTAAAAGCGTTGTATAATATTCAAGGGGTGTTTAGATTTGTGAGAATATTTCGAAAAATTTTCCAATAAAGAAAGGGAATTGGAGAGCCATCGTATATCGAATAGAACTACCTTGGGAACATAATATTAAATACATTATACGTCGCGAACGGACATTACACTAAACGGTGACGTGAAAGCTCGTTCGACATCAAGAACAATAGAACACAAGATTGCGATTTCCCGACGAAAAATTTGCAAATTGAAAGTATTTAGTGATTTTATTTATTATTGATTAAAATAAAAATAAGCTTTGTATGTGAATGCACTGAGTATTTACGTTCTAAACACAAAAATTTAGACACAAAGTGTCCTGTATTTGATGCAGTGGGTTTAAGTTCGCCGAGTGTCGTGGAGTTTCGCCAAAGTGCATCTCGATGAGGAAGCCACAATGCATGACTTATCTGAAAAGCTCGATATCCGTCGGAAATTTGAAAAAAAAAACTACAATCACCGCATTTAAAGTTGTCGCAATTACAATTAATGACCGCACACTTCATTTCTAAACGCTTTATTTAAATAAATTCACACAAAAACACCGAAAATAATACCAGCACAATTGTTTGTAAATGTAAATAAATTGCCTGTGACGTGGCATATACGTAAACAGCTGATTCTGTCAAATTTACTGAGAGCGAATAGCGGTTTGCGTGGTTCGGCACCGTAATGAAACAGGTACGTCACAGATGTGTATGTAGAAACCCTAAATGAGCTTTTTTCAGCACACTCGACCGTAGCTCACCAATTGTTTTCTTTCAATTTAATGACAGCAGATCTAAAGTACTTTATTGTAAGCGAGTTTACATAGGCGTGTTTGCAAAATGTTTTCGCCACTACAAAAAAAGTGTAAAATTTTTTGATAAAACCACTCTGTGACTACCAAATGTACGAATGTACAAATCGTGTGATCCCTGCTTTAGTTGCTTTAACATGGCAATAACTAGTGTCATACAATTTCCCACTTTAAAATGAAGCCTACCCTATAGTTACTATATGTACTTTGGAATATATGTATATAAAAGAAAAGCATGTATTTAAATGTATCCATTTCAGCGTGACTTATTAGTATCGTAATGACAACAAATTATAAAGTTCGTGCGGCTAAATTAGCTATGACACAACCAAAAAACTCTCATAACGAGATATTAAAATACAATTACATATTCGCCGGTGTTATTTGCATTTGCATGCATGGCTGAGTGCTAATGTGTAAAAGCCCAGCTGGAAATAGCCACCCACTGCAATCTAAAGCTAAATTATTCTTTTTTCTTCTTCCTCTCGATTTCCAATAAAAACTAAATACCCACAAGGACGAAGGAATTCCCTTAAAAGGCATTTGGTGGGCAAAAGTGGCGATATGAAGACATTTAAGGAATTTATGCTCAGCCAACAATAATTTACTTCACTGTTAAGCATCGTAAAAAAGCAAGCAAACAAACAAACATATTTACAAAGTCTTATACATATATTTTTAGCGCATAGAAATAATTCCTGAATGAAATCTCCATCAGCAGCATGAATTTCTTCTCGTAGTACTGCGACTTTGTGTATTTCTACGTGCACATACATACATACATACATACATACATATGGCATGCACTCATGTATGTATATTTATGATGTATGTATATTTATCGTTGCTGTACAGCCGTGTGCATGAAAATGGTAGTGCTGTGTTTGTGTTTAGCTGTTTGCTTTCTACTTAAATTTTTTAAAATTTTGTTATTTAAATGGTTTTTATTTTTTACCCTTTTTTAATTTTATTTTGTATATTTTTAGCTGTTTGTTTTTTATAATTTTTTTTTTTTAAATTTTGTTATTTAAATGTTTTTATTTTTTACCTTTTTTAATTCGTTTTTAACATTTTTTTTGGTTATTTTTTTGTAATTTGTTTATTTTTATTTTTTTAAATTTTTATTTTAAGTTTTTGTTTTTTTAATTGTTTTTTTTTTAATTTTGTTTACATCTCAATTTTTGTATATGTGAGTTTTTTTTAATTCTTTTAAATTTTGTATAAAATTTGTATAAGTTTTCGTAATATTTTGATATTCTTCATTGTTTTTAAATTTTATTTTATAATATTTAAATTTTTTTTAAATATTTATTTTTTTTGTTATCTTTTACATTTCTAGATTTTTTTATACTATTTCTTTTGTCATTTTTTAAATTTCATTTAAATATTTTGTTTTTCTTTTAAACTTCTTGATACCCGCAATATTTTTGAAATATTTATTTGGTTTTTAATTTCTTCAATTTCGTTTTATTTTAATTATTTTTTCAATTTTCGTTTTTCATAAGGTAATGTGTTGTTTATTATATTAATTTTTTTAACATATTTTTGATAATTGTTTTTAATTTATTTAAAATTTTTGTCATTTATTTTGTTTGTTTTTTAATTTAATGCTCATTTTTAATTTTTATTTTACTTTTTTATTATACTTGTTATTTTCAATATGTTATTTTTTCATTTCTTTCATTTTTGTTGGGATTTCTTTTGTTTTTAATTTTTGTTTGTCAATTTTTAAATTTTTTAACAAGTTATTAATTTTTTTTAAATTATTGGTATTTTTTTATTATCGTCCTTTTTATTTTTTTTTTTATTTTTTGCATTATTTTTATTAATATCTTTTCCATAGTGACGAATATTTGTATGGCTTATTCTTAAATTTGTTTCCTTACGAATTTAAAATAGTGGTACAATTTTCATGAACGCAACTGCATTTGCCCATTTGCAACTCTCATTGTTTTAAACCATCAGTAAGCCACGCGTCGATCTCTTAAGATTTACAATGAAAAAGATTTATAAAGGCAAAGGGCTGGCTGCTGAGCGGAAGCGAAGAGTGGTAGGTGGTACCTTGGAGTGTTTTATTACACCACCACATGTCTGTTCAACGCTACCTTGGTAGCGCGCGAAAGCGGGAATAATAATGCAAGCATAATTGTGAAAATGTGCCGGAGTTTGGATAGCAACTAAGCAAAGCCGTCTCATGCGAGGGCTGTAAGCGAGCGACTACGTTTGTAGGTGGAATTCCCTGCAATTGCCTGCTTTCGTATGTCTACTCCTTGTATGGATGCACACATACATACATATCTACATATACTTACCTTTTATTTGAAACTAATCGATAACACGTGACTTTTAAAGGTGAACGACTGTCTGGCGTTTGCTGTCTGTCTGTCTGTTTCTTTACTTGCCTGGTTTCCTGTTCAGTTGCCGGCTTGCTTGTTTGCTAGTAGCCTGACTTGTACGCTTGCCTTCTTGCTTACATTCATATGTATATTTACATATATGTATGTATGTTTGAGTGGCGTCACCGGAAGCGGCAGGAACTTTTTAAGTAAAAACATACGCAGGCTCTCCACACACACACACACACACACACACACACACTCTTGTCCTTTCGCATAGCGTTCTTATTCCATTCACAGTTCAAGTGATTTTGCTGTATTACACATAAATCGGGGTTGGATGTGTAAAGAAAACCACAAGTAACAAACATTGAAATTAGGCATGTAAATAAAATTTCAAGGATGCCGTGGAGAAACCTTGAACATACGCAAAATAATAAAAAGGTTGCCTGTCATTAAGAATAAAAAGTAAACACTTCCATATCTATTTATGTCACGGAAAATGTATTACTCTTGTTAAATTTTCGAGCTTTGCTTTCGTACGTAATTAATGGTATTTGCAACTAAGTAGGTGTGTTTTGTTTTACTTTTTGTTAAGACCTTTTGTAAAATTTAGATGGGCATAACTTGGTTAAAATTTCTGTTATCTATAATTGCGTTAGTTGATGTTTCATATTTCCTGCTACAATTCAGTGTGATTTAATAAATGCGCTGCTTTCGTGATTTCGTGTGAAGTGAATAATTTTGTTAGCCTTTCGAGTGATGAGGCAAAAACAAAATGTATTTCCACATAATTGTGAAAATGATTTCTGAAAACTATTTCTTTGCAAGGAAATGTTAACTATGTATGTATGTACATACATATTCGATCGAAAACAAGTGAATTTCCTGAATATTTGGCTTTGTGCAAATATCTTTGTAAGCGATTTGGTTTTAGCCGAAATTAAAACAAACAAACAAAAAATGGATCTGAATATGAACCCAAGTTTCAAAGTTTGTAGAAAACTTTAAAAACTCTAGCAAAATTTGATCGAAAATTTAAATTTTTTTCTCAACTTTGATTTTTCTTGCATGAAACAAAATCCGCAACATACTTATAAAAAAAAAAAATGCTTTCAAATCAACGGTAACTTCCAGCTATTTGAAACTTGCATATACTACAGAACAGGTTGTACAGATTAACGAAACTGATATTCAAATCGTGAGGAAACTTTTAGTTTAAAAGATATTTGTGTTTAAAGTTTAAAAATTCACCACATTAAACTGATTTTAACAAAAAAAAAGTGTACAAAACTCATAAAAATCATAAGTTTAATTTTCATATATGTATGTACTCGTATTTCACAGCAATCGTTAATTTGCCTAACACATATGTACATATGTGTGCGTCCACGTGAAAAGGGATATATAGATTTTTCGATACATGGATCGAATTTAATAATTTTTTATTATGGTTTATTATGAAACTATATACATTTACGCGTCAAAAGACACCAAATTTAGCTTCCTAGGTATAATAGAAGTAATTAATTTAATTAAAAAAAAAAAGGGCCCACTTTGTCGCATTGGAGAAATATGAAGCGTTTCCGTCTTCTATGAACTTTTTTTGAAAGAAATGAAAAAAAGGAAAAGACCACGACGTGTGGATTCTGTGATGAAGAAGGCCACCGAAATTCAGTACGGAATGGTATACCACTATGTCCAAAGCGCAAACGCGATGAGATGTGATAAAATCTGTGGATTGATTACTGTCAATGACTGTAAGAAATGAATTACTGCCAATTTGTTGTCTTTGTTTCATCTTTAATTATAATAAAATATTCACTGTTGAGTCCATTTCAATTGTTTTACTTCCCCATCTTCCTGATTCATTGGTCAAACGTTAACTCATTCATAATTTTCTGTGATCATCGGTTGAATTAGTTGAAAAAACAAATATTTAGAAAAGGGCCCACTTTGTCGAGTTGATGTTAATTAGTTGTTTCACATATAATAATGATTGAAAATTGATCTAATGGTATTTTTTCTCATGCTGACTTTGTTGCTGTTCGATTCAAATGAACACCCATTTAACGTCCGAGTAGAAATGGAAAAAATCGAACTTTCAACTTCAAATTGATTTTTCTCAATTAGTCATTTTTCGGATATTCACCTTCAAAGTTCTATATTTCCCTTAGTTCTTCAGTTAGGATGGTCTAATTTGTCTCAAAATGTTCGGAAATCAACCAGGAAGACGCCTTTATGCATAACTCCAATACCGCCGATGTGTGCCCTTTTCACGTGGACGCACACATATGAATAGATATGTGTAAGTAAAATTTGCTTGCGAATTAGTTTGCTCGTGGTGCCGGATCAATGACATATTAACAACGTTGCCAGATACTCCAAAATAGCAATGAATAAATTAAATTACCGAAAGGGCGCAATTTTAACTTGTTTTTTTTTTAGAACAAATCTCTTTTCCGCCTGAGCGGCCTCCCGCCGCGCATTCAAAAAATAACCCTGGACAATCGAACTTCGGCTACGCCATCAACAATCAATTTATCTATAGTTATTAGGGCATAAATAAATATTGCCATATTTAAGAATCTATGTGAAGAGCGAAAATTCAAATTGCGCATTAAAAAGTTGTTTGTTTGGTCCATATTTTGTTAAAAAAAAATAATAATTATAAAATAATCAATCAGGCTATATTTTCCGAAATAATACTAATTGTATGAACTGCTATTTCATGATTAACAATAATCATTAGTTTAAAACCAAAAATAATTTATTTTTTTCAAGAGATAAAAAAAACGTTTTATGTTCGATCAAAATATTAGAACTTAATAAATTAACTTAAGTTTTGATATATTTTGATTTATTATAAAAAAATTGCAATTACAAAAAAGGAAATATTATTTCTTGTAGGTCTAACTGAAAATTTACAGTACTGATGGTTTTCTAAGAAGAACGAGAGTAAGCAGTCGAGCTATATGCTTGTCTATTCGGTAAAAAAAATGTGTTAGAATGAAATGAAATATCTAACATACACATTTGTTGACATCAGTTTTTACATAGTGGAAACTTTGTTCTAAGTGCTGACACAATTTTTTCAGCCCTGACCGTCAAATGTATAGTCAATTGACTGGCACTGTTCTTTTAATGTGCATCAAGTCTGTGATGGTAACGACGTTTGATGTCTGATTTCGAAACTACGTTTGATTTTTTAATTATAATTTAAGTCATATTTATTAAATTTTCATTTAATTGTTATTAATTTTTAAACATAAACAAAATTAATTATTCCATCTGATCTTTCATTTTTAGTAGTCGACAGGTGAAACTTACAAATTTAAGGAGTCATGTTGAAAAAATGGAGAATAAATGTATGGGCGCCGCCGCATCTCGCCGCAGACTCTATTTGTGGATTTTATAAAAGTATAAATCAATTGCAAGAATATGTATAGCAGGTGCTTGGTATTTTGCGATATAAGAGAGATTATGTTGAACATTTTTTTTTTTTAATTTGGTATTCACCATAACGGTTTAAGTTTTATCAACCACTAAAAAATATTCTCGTTCAATTCTTGTACCTTTTTTTGTAAATAAATTCTGAATTTGCATACTTCAAAAATAGTTACTGAAAAAGTTAAGTTAAAACAAAGTTCTTTCAACAATTTATTGAGTCTTAAAAATACTTAGTTTTTCTTGCGTACACACTCCTATTTTGACTTTTGGCTAACTAAGTAAAGGGTTTTCCAATAGGGATGATATGATTTCTAAGTGTCGTTTCGGCCATTTTTAATATGTCATAATCTCTCATTTTTTTCATTGTACTCAGTAAAGTATTCAATTTCATTATGGAAAGATATACGCAGGAACAACGTTTACAAATAATTCAATTTTGTTATCAAAATAATTCTCAAATTGCAACTTTTTTATGAAAACCATCTTCTCCGATGAGGCTCACTTTCATCTGAGTGGTGCGGTCAATAAACAAAACTGCCGATTCTGGTGCGAAGAAAATCCACAAAATAATCATGTGGTTTTTGTTATGATGGAATCATCGGTCCGTACTTCTTTTGAAATGAAGCGGTCAATGGAGAGCGTTATAGATCGATGATAATCAACGTTTTATGGTCGCAATTGGACAAAGTTGATCTTGAAATTTTGACATTGAATGACATCCAAGAAGTTGTGATTTAACACCTTTAGACTACTTCTTGTGGGATTATTTGAAGTCAATATTGAACATATGCTACACATGACATACGACTGGATTTAGTGGAAAAAGTACTCGAAAATTGGGTTTCTCGAATTCGTTCCTGCAAAAGAAGTCGTGGAGGCCATTTGAATAATGTTATATTCAGAATTTAATTATATCGATTGTACTTCACGTTATATAGAAAACATTTTTAAGAAATCATATCACTCTTATTGGAAACCCTTTTATAACTTATGGAATACCGTTATGGTTATACTCGTATGTAGCCAAATCGTTTGAAACAAAGTTGTATTTAATCTTAAGTGGATAATAACACAGTAGAACACATGATTTGCCAACTCAATTCTGAGAACTGTATGTGAAATTAGACCCAAAAAGAATAATTTCTGCAACATTCGTTTTGTCTTCTTACCAGCCAAAATATTTTTAATATCGATTTGAAGTTAGTACTATCGTATAGGGGAATTTATAACGTTTTAGGCCCTGTTGTTTGACATAGCTCGACAGCCACTAGCCCGATTTAGTTGAAATAAATTTTAAAAAATTTTGAATTACCATTCCCTTAATCTGTTCATATATTGTTTTCCTATACAAGCAACAGTTTCCAAGTTAAAAATAAGCGCATGAAGAAATATTTTTTTTTTTTTTTTTTTTTTTTTTTTTTTTTTTAAATTCATAAAAAAATACAAAACGCAAATAAGTTTCAAGTCTAGTTACTTTTTGGCAAAGTCACATAACCTGTGAGCAAAATTAGACAAAGATCATGAAAATCGATGCACGCGTTTGGCTTTTATTCGCAATTGAGTAAAGGTATGAATTTCAAAAATTTGCTCGACATATGCACAACATTCTTCGGAAAAACATCATATTTTTTATATAACTTCATGATCTTTGTCTCATTTCACATACAGTTCTCAGAATTAAGTTGGCAATCAATGAACTGAAAAATGTTGTACTTTGTAATTTTTGCATTTTTGATAAAATTTTTTTTTTTAAGAAATACAAAAAAAAATGCAAGTAAATTAGCCTAGTTTAGGAGATTGGACCACTGTGCGTAGGGTATGACTGTTTGGCTTCATTTTTTATAAATTAATTTCCGTTGTCAAATAACTAAGGAGAACATTTTCTTTTCATTTCTACTTAATAAGCCACACGGCCCTGAATTTTCTTGATTATTTACATTTCTTCCTACCTCTTCCACCGATTTTCACATTTGATAATTTTGTAGCTTTGTTTCACCATAGCACATCGATATTGATATTACCATATAATACAAAACAAAAAAGGCTAAGAAAAGGAATAGCATTAGCAATCTTTTACTTACTGCAGTCTCTTAGATTTCCAGCTCACTGCACTGATGGTCGATTTAATTTTCGAACAATGAAAAAAGTGAATATCCAAAGGATTTGCCTTTAGCAACTTTGCTTTCGCTTATTCTTACGGCTTTGTGGTTATCATTTGTCCACACACTGCTCGCTGACCACCACAACTTCGTTTGGAGTTCATTTGGCTGCATGGACAATGAATTGTTACTTTGTCTATTTGACAGGAAATTTTTTTTTTGTGTCCTGTAAGTGACACTTTGCAAAGGCCAGACGCTTTGTAAAATCACTCAAAGCAAAGGCTGCACTAACAAATAAAGAAAAATATACTCGTATATGTATATAAAAATTGGCGGCAGAAGCCATGACATACTACGTGCCCCGGCAGATGTTGCACATTAAATTTGTTTGCTGCCACAAAGACGACGCCTCAATTTGAGAGCTGCCAGTTGCAACTAAGCTGCCTTAATTGCACTTACATACTCTTCAATTCAATCAATTGAAATCTATTTGTAAAGTAACAATTTAACATTGAACACTATTATTATCCTATTGCACTTCTTGTTCGCTGCTCGTATGATAACGAGATACTTGCTGAAATTTACACAACCCCTCAATAAACCAAATCAATTGTATGCGATTAATGGCAACAGGCGAATATCAACCCCTGGTTAACTTAACACAGTGCCGTCACACATGTAAACGGATAGTTGGAGAGAGGGACAGACGAGACAGACAAACATACTTGATCGACTAAATAGCTTTAATTGTGTTAGTAGTAATAGACTAAACCGATACAGGGGGAAGGCGAAATTAAGGCTGTTAAAGAAAAGTGGTATCGAGGGCTCTTGAATGTCACTAGACAACAACCAGAAACAACAGCAAACGACAACAGCCGCAATAGTTGAACATCTGCAAGTGTTTATGCCGAAATTTAATGCTTGCTGACTGTGGCAGACAACAGTCGCCGATTTGCAACAACAGTAACAAGCAAAAATTTTACTTGCCAAAATGCACACATTTTTATGTACGTATGTACTTGTGCTCATTTGCAGCTTGAGTCGAAATAATAGAAACACGCGGTATGCAACTACAAATCGAATTTCAACAAAAAAGTTGTTTTCTCTCGTTTGCTCAACATTTGTTCATGAAAAAGTTTTGATAAGTTATTAAAAATTTGATTTGTTTTTATTGAAAATTGAATTATTGAAATCTTAAATTTGCGTTATTAGTCCAGAACATTTCAGCAGAGTTTTGTCAACTTAAAAAAATTCTAAAATAATAAAGTTTTGCATTAAAAGCTAAATATTTTTGAGCTTTAAGGCCGATTGGTTTATTGGAAAATTATTAGGAAAAAACAACAATACTCAAAGCGGTAGAAGTTATAGTACTATTTCGGAAATCACCACATTTCCTCATCAGAATTTTTTCTTCTTGGCTTCTGCGTGAGTCGAGCAATTTTTCCCTAGTTCATACTTATACCAATACATAAATAATTTCTTCAACTTTATTAGGTACTGTTCAATGAAATTTTTCATTTTGTCAACATTTTGTTAATTTTCAGGTACTTGTGTATGTGAATATTTGTACATCTATGATTTTTTATATTTCTTTATAACTCGAATAGCTGATCGATTTAAAAAAAATGTGCTGGGAAATTCTGAATTAAAGTTGAACAATTGATTGATCAAAAACATCAGAAACAAAATTTATTTATGTAACATATTAATTTAATTTCAGATCTTTTGTATTTTTCCATTTATTTAATTTATATTTTTTTAATTTAATTTAGTTTATTTTATTTAATTTAATTTAATTTATTTTTTTATGTTTTGGTATATACATATGTGTATTTTTAATTTTATATGTTCATATTCATATGTATAGATACTATGTATTTGTAAATGTAAAAACAATTTATTTTATGTTCAATCTTTGTCAATTTTTGCTTTCTTTCCTTTGGCTAATATCTTTATTTATATTAAAATTTTTCGTTTATGCATACATATTTTTTATTTAGTTATATTATTTATTTAATTATACTTTTTGTTAAATATTCTTTATTCTTATTTAAAAAAAATTTTACTTTTTTTAATATAATTTAAAATAATTTTTTAATATAATATTAAGAATGAATAACAAAGCTTCTTGACAAGGAAGTAAATTTATTGTGTTTGTTCAACAAAAAAAAAAAAAAAAAGATTACATAACATTTTCACACTTGACAAAATTTTAAAAGGACTTTAGGTGTTGTTTTATATCTTAATAGAGAGCAACATATTACCGAAAATATGATAAGATAAAAAAAAAATCTGCACTGAAAATAATTTTTCAAAATTTAAAAATATGATAAAATCAGCAAATGTTGGTATTTGAAAGTAGAAATTTTTTTAAATGTTGAAAAAATTTGTTTTAATATTTTTTTTTGTAATTGTGTTACTTGGAATTCTTCTCACTGAAATTTCTATTGAATGTACAAAAAACTGCACACCAAAATGAAACGTTTTCAGAAAATTCGGATAGCCCGAAAAATTTTTGAGAAAATAAATATTTTTTTTTTAAATACATATATTTTTACATCTTGTTAAGTTGGTATAGTTTTAAGGTTTTTTTTACTTCTACAAAGTTTAAAACTAGTCAAAATTTCATTTGAAATGTGACAATTTTTTTTTTCTAGATTAAATGAAAATTCTAGAATTTCCACCATTTTGGTTGAAAGTATGACATATTGAATGAGCAAATATTTTTTTCTCCTAAAAAATCTAATCGATAAGTTTAAAAATTTTCGTAAAAAAGTTCCGATAACTTTTTTAATTTTAAATACATATTTTTTAAGCACTTTAAATTTTTGCTTTTGCACAAAGTTTGAAAATCGACAAAATTTAACTAAAATACCTATCTGGAAATTTTCTAAATTGCATAAAAACAATCGAGTATACATTATTTTGAATGACCAAAAATTGTATTTAAATCAAATATACTAAAAATGCGGATAGTTGAGTTTAAGAATTTCATTGACAAGTTTCGAGTTTTTTTAAATTTTGAATAAATATTTGTTTAAACTTTGAATACAAATTTTTTGAAATTTTTAAATTGTGTTAAAATAGCTAATGGTTTTTTTTTGGTTTTGCCAAAGGTACAAAATGAAAAAAAAATTTCACTGGCAATTTTTACTCAAAATTTCTATTTTTGTGTTTGTTCCTTTCAAGTTAAATAAAGTAGCAAAAATAGTCAAAATTTGTCAATACGTTGTAATGTTTCTATTATTTTGACCTTAGTTCGCATTCAACTATGTTGACAAGAAGACATGTTGAGCGCAGTCGGTCAAAGACTTTGTTTGTGCGCATTTACTGCAGTTGAATGGAAATAAATTACCGAAAACTCGAAAGGACATTTCATAGACAAAAAAAAAAACAAAAACACCCAAACATATTCGTAAAATGGCGAAAAAGGTGAATGACAGCTAGTAATGCAGCATCCAGCAGCCATCAGCCGGCAGCAAGCAACCGGTAGCCAAGTTGAAAAGTGCAATTTTGTGCTAAAGTCATTGTCCCATGCATTGATGACAAGCTGCTTGAACTTGGCGTTGCTACTATGTACTACTGTGCGAGGGCGAATGACTTGTGGTTTCTTTTTTATTGTCACACTGTTTCGCAGTGTTAAGGACTCTTGACTCTTCTAATATGTGCATGCACACGTTTCTTTGTTTTTTATTTTTTTTTTTTATTTATTTTTTATTTTGTTTCCTAACAAGCCCTGCAAGTTATCGAATAAGTAGCAAATTTATGGCGATTTTTGGCTGCCAGCAAGTAGTTGACTTTTTGCGCGAAAGTGAACTTCTAAATAAATTGAAATTATTACAGGCAGTGAGTGAGTCAAAGATCTGTTAAATGCTTGTGCTACAAAGTGTAATCAACCGAAAAAGTGTGTAGGTATTCTTATTAGTATAATTTATGCGAATTAACTAAGTTGGAGTAAACGCCCAGAACAATAAATAATGAGCGGCAAATTGACAAATGTCTGATATTTATTTTTCACACATTAAAAATACCGTCTACTTTTGTTGGCCTACAATTATTTGTCGATTTTGGTGAAAACTTCATTAAATATTTACAGACGACGTATTGGAATGACTGATTTGTGACGGACTCCTGAATTAAGAATACGAGTTGCTTCGTCAGTTTTGAAGTTTTCTAAGTGCCACGATGACACAATAATTTGAAATCTTTATCCTTGTCTACCAGACTTAGAATCAACAAACGGCATTGATCTCTTAGAGTTGATCGGAACATACACTTGCCTTCGCCCTTGCAGGGGAACGAACATAACCCACCCTCTCCTAGCATGCAGAGGGACGTGCTATAACGGCCTTGCCATTAACTCTAGCAAGACAAAACTAGTCTTATTCATTAAGAAATATAAGTTCCCCGACGTGTCGCTTCCCTCAACTTTAGCCCTTCGTCTACAGATTTCTGACAGGGTCAAATATTTAGGTCTGATCCTTGGCAGGAAACTGTCGTGGAGGCCTAATTTTGAGAAAAGACAGAGTGAGACTAAAGTTATCTTCTGCTGCAGGGGTAATTGGTCAACATCTTTATGGATGAATCGAAGCTGTAAGGCAGAGTTAGTGGAGGAGTCTTCCGTCGAGCGCTCGCAATCAGCACTGAGTTCATACTCCGAAATTGTTGCATTGTCTGTCAGATAGAAGGGGTAGCCGAAAAAACGCGGTGGACTCACTCCTCAAAAGGGCTACGTCAAACAGGGAAGCTAACATTCAATCAGATTGTCAAGCAGCTGTTGGAGCCCGAAACACAATCACGATGCACTTGAGATTGATTGGGGAATGTCTGTTGTCCTTCATATCAATTGCATAAGAATAATTTAACACTGATATTGATACTCGGTGGATTAATGCAGTCGGACACACTCTAGTTGACTTTAAAATTAGAAATTCCACAACGTTTATAAATAAATTCATTGAAATTTGTTATCTATGCGCTTAGAGAAATTTTATTTAGAATCCGTGTCGATGAGGTCCAAATGTCAACAGTTATCCATCCAAGCATCCTGGGTGTCCAATTTGATGGCCTTTATGACGGCCTTTCAGAGCACAAAGCCACAAGTGGGTAAAGTACTGTAAAATTTTGCACAATTCGCTTGCCGGCAACAGTTGCGACAACCACAAAGAAGCGTTGCACGATCGATAAACTATAATGTGCAAATTTAGTCGGATGGTCTTTGTAGGACCCACAAGTGTACGAGACTAGAACACAACACTTCGAACAGGAGGAACACCCAAGTATATAATTTGGTCAGCCTTCGGGATGCTGAGCCGTCAACCAGGCATATTAGAGACAATCTATGTAAGAATGTCATTGCCGAGGAAGAGCTCCAGCTGTTTCAAGAATTGGAGAGATACTTAGTATTCTCAACTTCTTTATATATTGTGTAAATTGGCATTTCTTATAAAATTGCACAAGAAATAAACTGCGTCAAGAAAAATGTAATTCCCATTTGTTTTCGAATTGCCCTGCCGGAAATTAATTTACTTTAAAACTCTTTACAAAGTTCTTCTTTTAATAACAACTAAGTGAGTTATCCAACCGCAATTTATTTAACATGGCGTTTTTATAGGGAGCAGTCGATTGCCGACAAAAAATTAGTTTATTATGCACTTTAAAAGTACTGTAAAGTATTAATGTTTTGTATTGATTTCATTATGAAAAATGTCAGTTGTTGACAGATAAAATCTTAATCTAAAAAACCGCTTTGTTGTTGTTGTTTTTTCTCTAATTTTTCCAACAATAATTGGCCTTTAGCTCATTTAAAAATAAAAATAATGAAATTAAACAGGTCAAAAATAAAAAAAGTTTACAATAAGGTTGAGCCTGCCTAACAAACAAATATAAATATATAAAATTTGTACAAAACAACAACAACACAGTCAAGTTGAAATAACGGCGGAACAGTCGCACTTGATTGTAGTGAGTTGTAAAGGAAAAGGAGAAAATAACAACAGCTCACACAGCGTAAGCTTAGCTCAGCCTATTGAGACGCTGGCTTAAGTGTTGCGTGGTGGCGCGGGTTCGACTCCCGCGGAAGCTGTGAAGAAAGAAGTCTGAGGAGGAAATGTGATGATTTCCGAAACAGTACTATAACTTCTACCGCTTTGGTGTTGTGGTTTTTTCTCTAATTTTTCCAACAAAAATTGGCCTTTAGGTCATTTAAAAATAAAAATAATGAAATTAAACAGGTCAAAAATAAAAAAAATTTACAATAAAGTTGAGCCTGCCTGACAAACAAATATAAATATATAAAATTTGTACAAAACAACAACAACACAGTCAAGTTGAAATAGCGGCAAGTCGCACTTGATTGTAGTGAGTTGTAAAGGAAAAGGAGAAAATAACAACAGCTCACACAGCGTAAGCTTAGCTCAGCCTATTAGGACGATGGCTTAAGTGTTGCGTGGTGGCACTATAACTTCTACCGCTTTGGTGTTGTTATTTTTTCTCTAATTTTCCCTACAATAATTGGCCTTTAGCTCATTTAAAAATAAAAATAATGAAATTAAACAGATCAAAAATAACAAAAAAAAAAGTTTTTTTCTAATAGCGGTCACCCCTCGAAAGCTGTAGGTCCCTCCATTAGTAGAAGGAGCTCGGCCAAGCATTGAGCTACTTCAATAGTGTATGCGCCAAATTAATAATAAATTAATAATAATAATAAATATCAACAAATGTTTGGATTGCTGAATTTTAAATTCATTGTAACCACGTGCTATAAAAAGTTTTAGATAATATCAACACTCTTATTTTCATTTTATGCTTAACAAATCCCCAGACGCTTTTTGTGTTATTCATAAAAAAAAAACTACATATATTTCCATGTTTCTCGTTACAGATTTCCAATATAAACAACTGCATAGTTAAACCTTAGGGTCAAGGGGAAACACCGACCAGCAATGAGAACAACGTCAAAGAAAAACAAGCAATACAAAAACAAAACAGCGAATAATAACACATGACTGCATCACAAACGAAATTGCCGACGACGACGACGACGAGGACGAGGACGACGGCATAAAAGTCGCCGTGAAGTAAACGAACGCAAGCGACACCGAAGTCAAGTGCAACGCTATTAAGCAAACACAAGCGAAAGAAGAAAACAAAACGAACGCGAAACGTAATCAACAAATCCGCAACAGAATCCGCAGTACTAACGCAAGTGCGCTGGCGAGCACTCGGCAGCAGACACAGAGGGATAAGCGGTCACAAATGCCAGTGTCGCCACCAAAAAAAAATACATACACACAAACACAAATTACTGCTACGTAAATACATACAAACGACATGTGTGCATCAAGAAAAGCGTGCTTATAATAATACTATAAAGGCCATAACTGTATCACAATTTAAATAGATCGACTAGAGCAGCTGTTGTGAACAACAAACGCTTAGCCGCTTAACTGCGCTGATCCTTGCAACAAACAGTGTTTCCTTGTCGCAACAGTGGGTGGCCGCTAGCCGTTACGAGTTTCTTTTCTTTTCACAGCTGTAAATATCATCAATCAACTCAAAATAGTAGAGGAGAGCGCGTATTTTTTTAACGACTACTAACTGTATCCAAAGCTTTTTCAAATTTAAAGCCCTCCACAAATTTTTTCACTTTTAAAACGTTAAGAAATAATACAAAAAAAAAATCCGAAGAAACTTGACTGATAGTTTATATATTTTAAATAATTAAAAAACACAATGGAATTTAAAAGTTCACAAAAAGAAAGAAAGAAAAGAAAATAAAAACAACCAAAATGAGATAATGAAATAAAACACTTAACACGTGCAACAAATGATCTCTAAATCAAAACAGAATTCCATACTAAATAATAAAATAAAAACAGGTACAACAGTTAAAAAAATATTTAATTTAAACAAAATGAAAAGATAAACAAAAAATGGTACAACGCAAAACGAAAATTGACAAACCAAACACCAACAAATAACATTGCCAAAACGTTAAGAATTGCAGCATTTTTATTAGCAACAAAAACATAAAAAAAACAAAAACAAAAATAACTCAATCGTATTGACAACGACTTTCAGTTAAAAAAAGCAAAAAAAAAAAAGCAAGAACAAATTAAATTTGCAAGAGACACGTTTGCTTTCATGAATAATCAAAATCGAAGCGAAACAAAATCATTTCTTTATCACATATAAAGTGACCCCCTTCCCCACTCGCAACAAGCCGCACAACAAAAGCCCGTTGCATTATCCGTTACAAACTGTTTTTGCTAATAAATTGCCACAGCAGCAGTGCGCGTCTGCTGGTGGAGGTTAAGCAAATTTTATTTAGAATCTGTCGTGCCACTAAGCGAGCGTAGCTGTTGGCCATAGCGAGCAAGCAGCAGCGTGTAGTATAGTAGCCAATTGTAGTAGCAGTGAGTTGGCAAGCAGTCGGAATAATACAAAATGGGCAATAAATGTTGCAGCAAGCGACAGGATCAGGAGTTGGCGCTCGCCTATCCGAGCGGCTATAAGAAATCAGATTACACTTTCGGTCAAACGCATATTAATAATAGCGGTCAAAAGCACAACAATGGCGGCTCGCTAGACTCGCGCTACACACCGGATCCGAATCGTGGTCCGCTTAAAATTGGCGCCAAGGGTGGCGCCGATATAATACGCCCGCGTACAACGCCAAGTAAGTAGGAAAATCCCCTCAAAATTTCATATATATTTAATATGTAATTGGATGTGTGTGTGTGTGTGTGTGTGAAGTGGTTGTTTGCCCTGTAGGAAAATCTATTAAGTACATATGTATGTAGTAGTATCCAACTGGTGAGTTGCAGGCGCATTAGGAATCGTTAATAGTCTAAGTGGCGAAAAGGAAAGAGTACATTCCATAAAAGTGATATTTACTTCTAAACCCATCGCATCGAAATTCCAATTTCACCGCGCCTAAACTCAATACACGTAAACTCAGTACACATTAAGTCACTCAAATCAAAGATGTATTATTAATTAAGTTGTGATTTTTTAACAAACTTATATTAAGGGTGTTTTTAGTGCAGATATAAAACGTATATAATTTAATGCTATAGCCAAGAATTTAGCTTAATTATAATGATAAGGGTTTGCCATTATATTTTAAAAATGATTTCGGGCAAGTGACCGCAGCGGCTGGCTCGAATAAATTTCAGCCGAGAGTCGCAATTTTCGACCACTTTTTGCAGCAATTGGGGCCGTATGTCAGCAATAACGCGCCGATTATTATCTTCCAAGGCGTCAATCGTCTCGGACTTATCTGCGTAGACAAGCGACTTCACATAACCCCAGCGGTGTTAAATTGCACGATATTGGAGGCCACGCCATAGGCCCACGCTTTCAGTAAATGCGCTCACCAAAAGATTCTTTCAATAAATTGATTGTATCGTTGGCTGTATGGCATGAAGCACCGTCTTGTTGGAAACAAAGGTCGTCCACATCAACCTCCACCAATTCAGGCAGGAAAAAGTCATTAATCATGGCTCTATAGCGTTCCCCATTGTCTGTAACATTATGGCCGGCTTCATTTTGAAGAAATATGGACCTATGATTCCCTCTGCCCATAGAGCACACCAAACAGTGACTTTTTTGAGGATGTTACGGCGTATCAACAATGGCTTGTGGATTATCAACACTCCAAATACGACAATTTTATTTATTATTCAACCAAAAGTAAGCTTCATCGCTGAACATCGCCATCTCGTTTTAGGTCCATTCACCGAACCCGCGACGCGCTTGATTGATGGTCGACGGCTATGAAATTATGAAATGGCAACCCAAATAGAGTATACATCAAGTAACAGCTGTCAAAAAGACCAACTCCAAGAAATGTATTGACTCATTGAAAACCACACGTATAAAAAACGCACCCGTTACCTAGAGTGTGCTTTCAATATTGTGAATCGCACCCTTTCTATAAAAGTGATCTATAAACAGCTTCCATTAATAAAATTCCTTCAAAGAAAATCAACGTTCCCGAGCTTGTTGAAGAAGAAATATTAGTCTACTTTTATTCTCTATTTTCCGCAAGCAGTGAGTTAACTAAAGTTGTTAACTATGGCACTTCTCAAACCGTGTTATTTTTCAAATAATGTTAAAATAAAGAATGACTACATTCTCCACAAACGGTGCATTTTTATGTGTGGTAATAGTTAAATTTCTGAACTAGAGAAAAATATAGTTCTCAACTTGTTCGGGAACAAGTTGCTTACCTCATTTAACTTTAACTTACAAAAACCTCTTTTCATATCACTTTGTTTCGCCTGATCTCATCGAACCGTAACTACATATAGTAAACTTGCTGCACCAAAATTCACCACTCTTAAAACCACAACTTCACTCATCACATCCAAAATTTACCACAACTAATAACAATAATAATTTGGCGCTTACACTATAAAGCTCAGGGTTTGGCCGAGCTTCTCCTACCATTTGTGGTAAGGCGTCTTTATATTCAACCACAAATGAAGGGACCTACAATTTTGTGCCGACTCCGAACGGCAGATGTATTTAATGAGAAGCTTTTTCATGGCAGAAATACCCTCGTAGGTTTGTCATTGCCTGCCGTGGAGTGACCGCTATTAGAAAAAAACTTAAAAAATGATTAAGATTTTACTTGCCCTGGCTGAGATTGGAAACTCGAACTCAGCGGCATATCGAGTTATAGCACGCACCGCTACCTCACCAAACTGAGAAATTGATTACAGAATCTTGGATATCAACTTGAACACTGTATTTATCAAAATTTTACAAGGTTTGAGAATGCTTGAAAAAAACGTTGGTTAGACTTAAAAAAAAAATTATAAAAAAGAAACAACTTTTAAGTATTGAATATCAACTCGATAAATATAAATTTCTCCAAGATTTGATTACTATTGAAGAACGTTATGAGATATCAAGTTAAGAGCTACACAATTTCTCATAGATTAAAATAGCATTATTTTGGAATGTGTCAATTCTCTTTAACTGCAAGAGTACATTTTTTAATGCTTTACTATTTCCTTTTAATATTTGTTCTGCTGAAATTGTATCCAAATATTCCAAATATTCGTTTATATTAATCTTTTGCAATTCAAAAATGGTTCGAAATGTAGTAGAACTGAAACAGAAATTATTCGCATTAATTTACATTTTTCCTACAGGGTGCACCTTTGATAATCGCTGTGTGTATGTTTGACTGAGTTAATTATTAAGTTGGCAATGCGCGCAGTAGGGCACTGTGAAATCCCATGAATTTACATGCCCATTTACTCGGCAGTTATGTGCGAAAATTCCTGTTTTTATCTTTGTAATGTGTATGTATTTTAAAAGGCCAGGCATTTTATTATTACTTTTATCGCGTTTTAATATGTGTTTATTTATGAATCAGTTCATGCTTGAAGCGCTTAGAGTGGGATATATGAGTTGGATGTAGTAGGGAGCGTATTTAAAATATTCATTTATGAAAATGCATTCGGTTTTTTGTTTTTCACTAAGGGACTCTTGATTATCCTATGATTATGCAAAAGCGTGTTCATTGAATTCGAAACATTGCAATTTTTTTTGTATCACTTAAAGTTGTTTAAACGTTTTTTTTTTTTTTAATATTAACAACAGTAACAGCAGGACTATCTACGATTTAAACCTGCCAATAAATTCATAAAAACCTTTTCTATACGCATAGTATGTATGTACATACATATGTACTTATGTTATACCAAGTTCAAGGCAATAATAAACTTGGTTTCGCAGCCAAAGAGTTTAAAAAAATGTTCGTAATCGAAATGTGGCTAAAATGAAGTCCTTCACTAAGAATATTGGCTAAAAAGGTATTTTGTATATTTTGGACTTTTTAAAAATATTTTTTAATAGTTTTAAAAAATTTTTGATATCTAAAATATTTTATGACTTGTCAGTTTTCGCAAGCGCCTACCTTGTCATTTCAAAAAAAAAAGTGACTGCTTTTTATAATTATATGAAACCTACAAATTAACAAGTTTTGAATATTTATTTCTATTTTATTTTATATTTATTTCTATTCTATAAAGGTATTTTGTACATATATTTTGAACTTTTTAAAAATATTTTTTAATAGTTTTAAATAATTTTTGATATCTAAAATATTTTATTACTTGTCAGTTTTCGCAAGCGCCTACCTTGTCATTTCAAAAAAAAAAGTGACTGCATTTTAGAATTATACGAAACCTACAAATTAACAAGTTTTGAATATTTATTTCTACTTTACTTAGTTTCTTATTTTAATTAATGAAAATACCGTTTATTCTCTAACAAACACTATTTATGTAAACTTAATAATAAATTTATAATGTTTAAACCAAATTTCCAACTTTTTAAACTGTTTACTGTTACTTTTGAGTGTGGAATTTTATAGGCCACTTTATTTTAGTATAATAAAGTATAAGTTTGAATTATCGCTGATTTTTCAAATTTATTTTCTTTTAAAGAAGTAGTAAAAAACAAAATATCAACAACAAGTATCTTTTTATTTATTTTAAACTCGCAATTTCGTTATACATTTTTTTTAAATTATTACATATACATTTTTGGCATAATTCATCAAAAATAAATTTGATTTAAATTAAAATGTCGTTTCCACAAAAAATTTCTATTTATATAGCATTTTTAATCAATTTTATTTTTTATAAATTTAGTCAAAACTTGCCAATACAATATGTTCTTAAAAATAATCAAAGTAAATTTTGGTTTATCCAAAATTGGTTTAAAATGGTCATGCTAAAGTACATACATATGTACATATTGTTTTTTCTCTTGCCTTCATTTAATCCCAAAGTAATTAAACTGGGTTTTCCATATCAGATCTCATCCTTTTTGGTTTCAGGTGGTTTTTTATTTCACGAATTTTTTTTTAAATATTTGTCTAATGTGCCCTAAAATTCAAAACTATTTGGCTGCGAAATTACTTAAGAAGTGTCTGTAAATTTACAACATAACAAAATTTTCCATACGTAGAAAAATTTTAGAAGGTTTTTTCTTATTAAAATAAAATTTTGTTTATAATTCATTTTTTATTCATAAGTATGTTTAATAAAAACTATTTATTTCCTGACTTTTGACGTTTCTTTATTAAAATTTTTCTTCCATATTTTTTTCGTTCTCAAACTTTTGTATACCTACATATATTAAATGATGTATAAATCTGCAAAATTAGAAAATCAACTTTGCAAATATAACAGAAATTGTTGCAGGCCCATCAATGAATTAACCATGATCAACTCCCCATACCTAAGCTAATCACAGCTAAATCCACCACTCCTAAACTCAACACACCTGCACTACTAACACCTAACCATAACATACCTACACTGACCAACTGACCATACCACACAACAAACTAGCCTCCCACATCGAAACTCATCACACCTTAACTCACTGCACCTTCTTTAACCACATCTAAATTCATCACGCGTAAACTCCCCACATCTAAATTTGCCACTCCTAAACTCCCCACAACTAAATTAACCACATACAAAGTTACTACAATTAAAAATATATTTGAGATATTAAGCTGTGATTTTTAAACCAAGTATATCGTCAAAAAAAAATGTAATCAGTCGCAGTTATCAGAAATCTGTATTACCTAGCAAAAATTATTATTTTTTTATTATGCATTTGGCTGCATTTATTTTAACATGACAATTCAACATGGAAGTTTTTCGCGTTGACCCGACTAGTCATCCACACCTAACCTCGCCATATACTCGTAGATGCATACACACATACATACATATTTACTTACATCTGAACATTCATACACCTGCAAGCCCATTGCATCGCGCGAACGTCGACTTTCCATCTCGCTAGGCTGAGTTCAATAGCACTTAAGTACAACTTAACGCGACTGAATAAATAAATGTTGAAACAGTGTCGAGGGAAAAGTAAGCATTACAATCGGCTTTATTTAGCCATCTAATTTTTTAAATAAATAGTTATTTACATTGTTTTTTTTCTAATTGTATTTACATCAACTGAAGGTTTTGCTTTCCAATAAAGCGAAGTTCTTAATTTCAATTTCTAAGCGAATTTATTAGACTGAATTTTACGCAGAAGGCAGAAAAAATCTGGGACATCCAAAAAAATTGGTTTCCTAAAAAATGTCATAAAATTTAAGGTTTTTGGCGTTTTGAAAAAAAAAAATTCTATATAACATTTTTAAATAAGAATTAAAAAAAAAAATTTTTTGGAAGTAATAATACAAAAGCTAAAAATATCTAAAAGTGAGTTTTTGACGAATTCCTCTCTGTAAGAGATAATCATTAATTTGATATAGAGAAAAATATGCAAAACCCCCCGCGTAAAAATCTTTAAAAATCTCCTTAAAGTTTTATAACAAGAGTGCAATAAAATTGCAAATTTAAAATTAAAAAACAAAACTTAAAACTTAACTCGAGCATTTATCCACTTCGAAGTTGGAACATTTTTGTACTAAACTGAACCCCAAATATCATTTTAAAAATTCGAATTTTAAGTTATAAAATGTGTGGAAATTTTATATAAATTGTTGTCATTGGTGTTGAATTTTATAAAATTCGGGTTTTCAAGTAAAATATGCTTCATTTTCTAAGAAAATGTACAATGATTTAACAAAATTCCATAAAATTTTTAACTTAAAAAAATTTTTTTTGGATATTTTTTAATCATGCAGTTTTTTGGCTTATTCAATTTTAGTTTAAAAAAGTGCAAGTTTCAAATACAACGCAATACCCCGATTATTTTTATATGGAAGAAATTGTCAAAAGTCAATGGTAATTCGTTGCAACTAAAAACTTGCACTTTGCTGAACAAAAATTGAATGAGTTACATATCCGCATTCCCGAAAAACAATTTAAATTTTTTTTTAAGTTCAAAATATTGATGAAATTTTAAGAAATGTTTCACATTTTTTACAAGATATAAAAAATATTTTTAATTGTATTCGTTAAAAAAGTAACGATATTTTGGAGGATAAATAAATTGTCCAAATGTGTCAATATGTGTTTAAGCGTTGAAATAAGTAAAACAGTTATTATTTAATTTATTAATTTTTTTTATACTTTTTATACTTTTTTATAAAAATGACGATTTTTTAATTTTTTACAGGACCACCGAAAATTTAAAAAAGTTCAAAATTTTTTGTCACAATTTCAATCTGTCTAAAAAATTTAGTGATTTTTTATTATTAAAATGACAAACAAAGTAACACGTTTATAATTTTTTCTAGGATCACAGAAAATTTAAAAAGTTCCAAACTTCCTAAATTTTTTTGTTTAATGTTCGAATATGCAATTTTGTTGTATAATAAATTTAAGTAGATTAGCTATAATTCGCTAAAAAAATCGTTGGTTTTTGTAATTTATTTTTTATTAAACGCAGTGGCACACGCACACGTGTTCCTTTGTACATACATATGTACATATGTATATTATGACTTATTATATTTATTTATTATTTTTAACTCACACTCTAGCTCAATAAAATTGTTAATTATTATACATTTTAAAATAAAAATCTTAACAAATTTGTATTTTTTTAACCTTACATTTTGGTAAAAATATAGTTCATTCTTTAGGAAAAACTAGCTTGTTGAAGATTTTTTAATTTTTTTTAGTACCACAGAACATTTAAAAAAGTTCAAGAATTTTCTATCACAATTTCAACTTTTCTTAATTTTTTTTTGTTTTAAAGAAAAATTTTCGTTGATTTTTTTTATAATAAAAATAACTTTGTTCGTCTGTTATATGGGAAACATGCGCCCTTGTCAAAAAAAAAATCACAAATATCAATTATATCTATGTAGTATATTTTAAATTTCGTAAACTTGCATACTCGAAGATTTTCAAAAAAATTTTGAATGTACGAGTATACTCGCTTGAACAGATTGCTGTAATTTGTATCGGCTTTTCTTATTAATAAATTGATGCAGGGCGTGTAGAGAGTAAAAAAATAAAAAGATGCAGGTGTGCTCGAGTTTTATCCGCCACTGTAAGCACTTAAAATTATGTCGACGGCATGTGTGTGTGTGTTTGCTCGCGAGAAGCAACATTGTAACTTGCCCTCTGACACACGCCTGCAACACAGCGTTCGTTGCTGCTGCTGCTGCTGAACTTTGCGTGACCGCAACACTGCGCCACGAGCGTTTTGGACTAGACGACAAGACCGAGGAGACCCAGCAGCTAACTGAGCAACCAGCTACCAATGTGCGGTGGAATGTCTTCAATTATTGAGGCATTCCAGCAAGCAAACCAGCTTGAGCGAATTCCATTTGCAGTAGGGCAAAGTTGAAAGGCGTAGAAACAAAGCTGATTTTCTATGCGCAGCACTTGTCCAAATGGCACTTGATACGCGCGCGCCACATGTGTGCGCCAAGCTAACGAGGCAGCTAACCAACGAGCTACCGAGCTCTGGAGTGCTATAGTGCGTGTGTGTGGTATGCTGCATGTTGCAAGTTGCAAATGTACTGTGCATGTGTGCTGTGGAATTTGCTGCGAGGCCAAGGCTCCTTGCTTAAAAAGCCAAGTTGGCAACTGGTCAGTAGGCAATTATTTAGATTTACATTTCCACACAACTTTTTGGTGCTCAAACACAGACTCACGCGAAATCAAATTCATACTTAACACCAAAAAAATTATGAAAAAAAAAAATAAAACAGAAAAGTAAATAGTGCAATACAATTAGCGACAGTAAGTGCACGTATAGAAAAAGTTGGCATTGCAACGCGATATAAATTCATGTCACTCATTCTCCCCTCGCAGTTTTAACAAATTTCATTTATTTCTTCATACTTTTTACTCAATTAGTAGATTGCTATGAAAGTAAGTGTGCCACAGAGTGTGGCAGGGATCAGCGAAATATGTTTTATTTTGTATAGAATGTGTGTAGAAATATTTTGCCATCACCCAGCAACATTTTTTGCATAATTGGATGCTTGAGATTTGAGTTTTTGCGGCCTAAATTCTTAATTTTTGCTGCCTTTAAATTTCCCACTGGAAGATGAAATAAACACAACAGCCAACTCGGCTAGAGTAGCACAATATGTAGCGTATTGGCTCTGCAACTCCGAGCTCCCGGGTTCAAAGCCTTGGAGAAGTGGTTATGAAAAATAAAAAAAATTTAATTAATTTAATAAAAAGAAGTCTGATGAGGAAATGTGGTGATTTCCGAAATAGTACTATAATTTCTACCATTAACAAACTGTTGTTGTTTTTTCACAAAAAAATCTTCCATAAACTGGCCTTCAATAAAATTGTAAAAGGTTTTAAGTATTAGTATAAATTTCTGACAATTTTAGATATTTCTTTTTAGCAAAATTTAACCTTAAACTGATTAAAATCAAATACACCCAATTTCGACGGTCTGTCCTACATCTTAAATCATAAATCGAAATTCTTTGCCACTAGTATTTTTTAATAACTTTCACTTAAACTTAAGTTCGATCTATAACAGTAGCTACGTCAGCGAAATAATTTTAGTACATTCCACATTTTGACTGATTCGTAAGATTTATTTTTCTTCCAATTTTTACAAATCATTTTTCATTTAAAATACAGTTCATCCTTTAAAAAATTCCATAAAAACACAATTTTTAATATAATATAAAAATAACAATATTTTTTTCAACATTTTTTCGAAATAGTACTATAACTTCTACCATTAAAAAACTGTTGTCGTTTTTTCACAAAAATCTTCCATAAACTGGCCTTGAGCTCAATAAAATTGTAAATTATTAAGATTTATTAGACCAACAGAAAAATAAACAAACATTAGAAATAAAGAAAAAAATAGAAATAAAAAAAATTTGTGATTAAAAAAAATCAAAAATTAAAAAAAAATTGAAATTAAAAAAATTTGAAATTAAAAAAAAAATTTTTAATTTTGAATATAAAAATTTGGAATTAAAAAAAAATTATAATTAAAAAAAATTGCCTTACTGTATAGTACAGCTAAATTCGTCGTTAGTGTAACCTTCTATAATTATTTATACAAAATGGAAAATAATATTAAATTTGCACTTTTTTTCGTTAATCGTTTTTTTCAGCTTAAGTTTAATTTTGTATAGCAATTGTAGTATCTTTCTTAAAGTAGAGATACCTTATGAGAATGATTTTTTATAGCTTCATCAAAGAGGGTTATTGTTAAACGTGTTTACATGCATCGTTATTTTAGTTCTTATGAGAATAATATGAGATCGAACGTAATGAGAATATTCCTTAATACGCTTTAGACTTTCTTGGTCAAAAATACCGATTTTGCCCATTTTTACTAAAATATTCGTTTCCACGGACGGACGAACATTACAACTAAAGAACATTTGGCTGTATTAAGTTGAGTGGTATTTCTGACCAGATTTGTTTCTCAAACATTGCTCTGCTTCAACACCAGTTCGAAGAGATGCAAATACTTCCCATGTCTATATCCACATTATTTAACAAAAAGCGTATTATAAAGGCAATATTTCTTATCTATGAAAATGTCTTCGGTTATAGCAAGTATAGAGTTACCTTGGTTTCCTTGGAAATTATTATACCTCGCTTATAAGTAGTTAGTTCCTTTCCACATTCTTTGTCAACCTAATGTATTAAAATCTCTCAAAAGTAATATAATCTGGGTAGACCTGCCTGAGTGCTTGGGTAACTCCCGACCTGCAACAATTTCATTCAATATAATCTGAGTTTATCTATTGTAAGTTATGACCATATTCCTTTTAAATAAAGACATTTTTGCGCTAGCGCCATTAATGAAAACTTTAAGCGGTTGGGGGTGAATAATTTCGCGAAGTGCTGCAGTATTCACAGTACACAATATATCGAGGTATGAGAGCCTTTAAGTCCTTTCAATAATTATCTGAAAATCTATTTTGTTCAACAGTGTTCACAACAATAGAACTCGAAAGCAATGAAAACTATTCATATCAATTTGTCTGGTATTCTTTTGAACGAGCCTCTGAAAGTTTGGAAATAATTCGCCATATGACGCTTCTAAAAGAACTTAAAATCCTCTCATAAAGTCATATCTGGAGTTAAAAATTGTTTTTTTTTTTTAACTTAAGAATTCAAGCCTCGTGACCCTTGTATGAATAAAAATCCCTTATACTTTCATATCAAAAAAAAGTTATTTACCTCATTCTTTGGAATGGTTCCCTTGCTAAACGAATATTTAGCGATCTTGCTGAGATTTGGAGTTTTATCCCCAAGTTCAAATCGAAAGTTATGAGCTTCTATTCAAAAGCCAACGGTTCGAAATCACTGACCTCGGGTCTGTTTATTTCGGTCTTAAGCGAAATTATGGGGAGGGTTCTACAAGCGCTTGGTTTCTGAGCCATACATTTCACCCATAGCGTAAAGCCTGAGAAAACTGACCTAATGATTTTTACAAATAAAACAAAATATCTTAACTTTATTAAACAACGGGCCCGAGGAAAAGCACTTCATTTGTCTAACAAAGTGAAATCACTTAGGGTAAATTTGGTTCCCAAATTTAATTGGAGACTGAACATCGAAAAGCAGCGCGCAGGGTAGACCTCGGTGGCTCTGTATATGTTGCCAAAATAATGTTAGAAAATAAATGAGTATTACATCCAAAGGTTGTACACTAGATATCCAATGTGCAATGAGCTCCTGTTCGTCGGACGTCTTGAATGTCAATACGTCCTGACACAGTTAGAAAGACCTAGGCTCAACAGAGACTTTTGATCACTTCTTGCGCAGCCCTCGCAAGGATAAAAAGGATCGAGAAAACATCATTGAGAACATATCAGCGACTTTCTTTCTTTGCTTCACGTACTGAAATTTATAGAAGAAACCAAATAGCTATTGTTTGCTCGAATTGTGGAATCAAATTCGATAAAAGATGCTATTGAAACAAGCAACCAAACAATAGGGCGGGTTCTACAGCAACTCAGCCTCCAAAAAATACTTTCAATTTCCACAAATCAGGCAAAAGTTTTTGGAAGAAAAGTATGTGCCTAAAATGCCATTTTGCAATATAAAAGGGTTCAGAATAGATATTACCTCGACAATTTTCAGTGCTGAGGAGCAGCAACATACTTTTAGTCAATTCCATATAGGATCCTCACGAACCCGCCTAGTGTAAAAATTTAAATTAAAACAAGTAGGGAAATCGATTTTTATATACACTCGCGATGTATTTTTGTATGGGCGGTGTCCATAATTTCATAAAATCCCCGTTTTTTTGTTTCAAATCGCTGCTAGTATTAAACTTTACCCAATTTGTTCCAATAAATACTGAAAAACGAAGTTTTTTGCATTTTCTGTTATATGGAAGTTAGGTGTGTCAGATTTTTTACGGTGATGCTAGTGATATCAAGGACAATATGTTCACAAAATTTTGTGACGATACCTTACACCGTTATTGAGATACCTACAGACGTTTTTATAGAGAAAAAAAACGAAAATTTTGCATTTTTTTTTTAAATATTCCTTTGTATGGGAGGTGGGCGAGGTTATGGTCCGATTTCAAAAATTTGTAACGATAATAACAGCGATATTAAGGAAAATTTGTGCACCAAATTTTGTGACGATACCTTACAACTTTATTGAGATACAGCAATTTTTTGATAAGTGGGCGTGGCAACGATCATTTTCCAAATTTCATTAAAACCTAATTTCTTAGTTCAAAATCGCTCCAAATACCAAAATTTACTCAATTTGCTGTAATATATATGTAGATATCGAAAAAAAACGAGTTTTTGAATTTTCGTTATTGTAACCACGGACAGACCGACGGACGAACGGACGGATGGACCGACAGACAGTCGGCTAAATCGGTTGCTCTTTTCATTCTGATCATTTTAGTATATATATGTTACATATGTCTATATCTATTTCGATTATTTTTTGCTGTTACAAACAACTGTTATGCGAACAAAGTTATAATATTCTTGTGTATAAAAGTCATCTCAAAAGATTCTTAACTTCATTGATGTACATACATTGGAATAAATTCCTTTTGAAGCAACGTCTCATTGGGTTTAGGAGCAAAGCTGTGTTCGGCGTTGCGCCATCTTCAGTGTGATTTTTGAAATATGTTTCTTTTTTCTTTTCTCCATATACAACTCACTACAATTAGGCTCAGGCGCAATAAAGAATTACTGATAAAAATATTTCTTGAGTCAAAAATTATAACTGTATTTATTATATTTTTATATACAATTATTTTAAAGTACGCCTGTTTTGACTGTACCACTTTTCAATAATAAATATCACCGGAAATTTACATGCTCCACTCGCCTGAACATTAAAATTTACTTCAAATCAACCCCTGTGTTACAACATAAATTCAATATAAAATGCTTGCTTATAACTTCTACTTCCCTTTTAACCTGTTTTCATATTTATTTTGCAGCTGGCGTTCAAGGTGGCCTGCCCAAGCGACGCGTCGTTGTCGCCCTATACGACTACAAGTCGCGCGATGAATCTGATTTGAGTTTCATGAAGGGCGACCGGATGGAAGTAATCGACGACACTGAATCCGATTGGTGGCGCGTAGTCAATTTGAGCACACGTCAGGAGGGTTTAATACCCCTAAACTTTGTCGCCGAGGAGCGCAGTGTGAACAGTGAAGAGTGAGTACATACAACACATGCAATTTAATGGTTTTCCAAGTATTGCTGATTTAATAAACTTAATTTTTCTTTTTTTTTTTTTGTGTTTTGATGCAATTTCTCATTTTGCAGTTGGTTCTTTGAAAATGTGCTACGCAAAGAGGCCGACAAACTTTTGTTGGCGGAAGAGAATCCACGCGGTACATTTCTCGTTCGCCCCTCGGAACACAATCCCAATGGATATTCGTTGTCGGTGAAGGATTGGGAAGATGGCCGTGGCTACCATGTAAAGCATTATCGCATCAAGCCGCTCGACAATGGTGGCTATTACATTGCCACAAATCAGACGTTCCCCTCGTTGCAGGCGCTAGTGATGGCCTACAGCAGTAAGTTGGCATTTTAGCACGTAATTGTGGTCGAGATAAAGAAGGTTACCAACAGTAAAATCGCTGATGTATTTATTTAAATTTTTTTTTTTACTATCTTACCAGGTCATCCGAAGTAAAAAAGCAAGCTTAGGAAGGCTTAGATTTCGTGTGACTCATAGTTTAATATATACATACGTCTAGCTTTACTATTTATACACATCGAGTTTATCGGGATTCATACCATGAAATAGTATTCTAAAAATATTATCCTTCCGAACAAAGTTCGACTTATTGTAGGGGAATGTTTTATGATGTCACGAGCATACAAAAATCTTCGCCTGTTTCCTCTTTCTTTTTGTTTTTTTTTTGGAATATCTCAGAGCTTTGATTATGGGAATGTCGATATATCTGGACGAATCTCTCGGCATCGTTTGAATGATATCAGATTCGGACAATTCTATTCCCTTGCAAAACTCGGAGAGCATTCCTAAAATTGATATTTAGACAATTTAAACACGCATCAAATATATTAAGTTAAAAGCATTGGTTGTTTTCGCTCAAATTTTACCCGGATTGCAACACTGAAATGCTAGTCGAGACATTAAAAGCTGTAATCTTACAGTACAGCTGAAGTTAACGATCGCTAATTAGGTACATCAAATTTGAAAATTTTTTAAATTCTATAATTAATTTAATTTGATAATTATATCAAGTTCGAAAATTTTATTAAATTCAATAACTAAATAAATTTCGATAACACTATACGTTTTCGATAATTATATTGATTTCAATAACTATAACAATTTCGATAACACTATAACTTTTCGATAATTGATTTCAATAACTATATTAATTTCGATAACTATCAATTTCGATAACTTTATCAGTTCCCATATTATATCAATTTCGATAAATATATTGATTCCAGAACTGTATAAATTTCTATAACTATCGATTTCGATTACATTTTTTATTTCGATAACTATACCAACATTGATAACAAAATATTTTCTGTAACTACATACATACATTTTGATAGCAGATATCACTTTCGATACAAAATATTAAATAAATTTCGAAAATAATGTCAATTTCGATAACTCCTTCCATATACATAAATATCAATTACGTTGACAATATAAATTTTTATACTAATTTTGATGGCGAAATCAATTGATGCATTCCATCTCGATTCAACCGACCCGCTCAAGATTTGAAAAGGTTATGGACAATTGAAAAAAAGGTTCGCGCTAATAACTCAAAAAATCGATTTTTACCTGTAAAACAAAATTAGTCATAGAAGCCAAACAATTTTTTTTGGGGGCAAACAAAAATACGCATGTCTCATCATTTTGACCATGGAGTAACATATACATATAAGTTTCATTGAAAAATAAAATCATGTCCCGGAAGGGTCGGTTGAATCGAGATGGAATGCATCAATTACGATAGCTATATTGATTTTAATTTATATAACGAAGCAAAATTCGATAACGTTATCAATTTGCATTTTTTTTTTCAATGTAAAGCAATTGATTATATTAGATTACATTTTTTTCTTATGAGAATGGCACTGTAACTAGTTAGTCTCTTGTGCCCTCAGTGCCTTATAACACCTCCTCTAGTTCGAGAGCAATTTTGGTTACAACTACGGCAGGGTCTCTTATAATGTTAGCCACAAAAATATCGATAAATATATGTAACTATAATGAGTACAGCGTATAGTAAAGTGTAGTAATTTGTTTGTTGTATCCATGTTTTACATCATGTCGCTGTTATTGAAGGAATATTGGATAATACCAAATATTTTTTCTATAACGCTATAAACAAACAAATTGGTTACCGTTATCTGGTTGTTGGTTAGCTTAATCTGGTCAGTACCATATTTTCATATGTACATATATGTGAACTGCCCTAATTTTGCATGATTCATTTGCATTTGTATATGTGTGAGTTTTCTAATTTGGTATTAATTTCCGTAGAAAATGCACTTGGCCTTTGCCACATACTCTCACGTCCATGTCCGAAGCCGCAGCCACAAATGTGGGATTTGGGACCGGAATTGCGTGACAAGTACGAAATTCCACGCTCTGAAATTCAATTGATACGCAAATTGGGACGCGGCAACTTCGGTGAGGTATTCTACGGCAAGTGGCGCAACAACATCGATGTCGCTGTGAAAACGTTGCGCGAAGGCACCATGTCCACACAGGCGTTCCTGCAAGAGGCTGCCATAATGAAGAAGTTTAGACACAATCGCTTGGTAGCACTGTATGCCGTTTGCTCACAGGTGAGTGAGAGGATATTTAAAAATTTTTTATTTTTACTTTTATTTCACATTCATTTGACTCGTATGCTTTGATTGCAGGAGGAACCCATTTACATTGTGCAAGAGTACATGTCTAAGGGCAGCTTATTGGACTTTCTGCGCGAAGGTGATGGTCGCTGTTTACATTTTGAAGATCTCATTTATATTGCTACACAAGTGGCATCCGGTATGGAATACCTCGAATCGAAACAGCTAATACATCGCGATTTGGCCGCACGAAATGTGCTAATCGGCGAGAATAATGTTGCCAAAATTTGTGATTTCGGTTTAGCGCGCGTTATCGCCGACGATGAATATTGCCCCAAGCAGGGATCACGTTTCCCTGTGAAATGGACCGCACCCGAAGCGATAATTTATGGCAAATTTTCAATAAAATCGGATGTATGGTCTTATGGTATTTTACTAATGGAATTATTCACATACGGGCAAGTGCCATATCCGGGCATGCATAGTCGAGAAGTCATTGAGAATATTGAACGAGGCTTCCGCATGCCAAAACCGACTAATCATTATTTCCCCGATAATATTTATCATCTACTATTACAATGCTGGGATGCGGTGCCGGAGAAGCGGCCAACATTTGAATTCTTAAATCACTATTTCGAATCGTTCACTGTGACGTCAGAGGTGCCCTACCGGGAGGTGCAGGATTAAATAGTGAGCAGCGGCGGCGGCGGCTAGAGTGCTGCTGCTAATTATTGCCAGTGCGATATATACATACATACACATACATATACAAACATAACTATAACTAGTTTTAATTCTAAGCCTTTTTAATTGAATTGAGAAGTGAGAGCCGTATAAGAGAAAAAAAAAAACTAAAATACAAAAAAAAAACAGTTTTGAAAAAAAAAACATGCATAGAAACGAAAAATAATTGATATAGCGCAAACGGTTGGCAGCAAAATTAAGGTGCTTACGCGTTAACATATGTGTGCGCTAACATTGTCAATGATGTAACAATTGAATGACAATTTTTACATTAAAGAAACAAGAAAATAAAAATACAAAAAAAAAAAAAACATACTGCTACATACTAAAAGCTATTCTACATTATATACATTACATTTAGTACGAGTATGCTGTATACATCGTACGTTTATGATAGTATATGCGTAAAAACAAAATACAAATATTTTACACTTGATAAGCGAAATATTTTATAATTTATATATAAAGGTACATATTTACGTAATTTTAAGCTTATGGCAAATGAATTGTTCTATATGAGAAAAGCATTTAACAAACAACAACCACAACAATAAAATATGTAGAGCCAGAAAAGCTGCAAGATAAAATAACAAAAATAATAATATGTAAAAACGTCAAATTTTGCAACTAAACTGAAGGAAATATTATTTTTTCGTATATTTTAATCTTTTTAAGCGCTTGCGTGGCGCGCTTCTGGTCTCTCTCTCTCTTTCTCTCTCTCTCTTTCTCTCTCTGTCAAACTCTCGCTAGCTAGCGCATTTTTTTATGAAATGCTTTTTTCTTCTCTATGATATTTAATTGTAGTATGTAGTTTCTAAAATTTTTTTTTATATTACTGTAAGTTTATTGAAACCTTTCCGAATATCTGCAACTGAATTTACTCTTACATACTATTGTACTGTACATCACTAAGTATAAGTTTATATATGAATATGAAATATTTTTTAAGAATTAATGAGTAAAAACATACAGTGTGCAAAATATGGTATTGCATTTATACTTACATACATACATATAATTTCTTCATCTATTACACCTTAAAATAAGTAGCATAGGATTTATGTTGTATTTAAAAAAAAAAAGTGACTAACCTTTGTATGCTATGAAAAGCTACGTAATAGAAAAAAAAAATTCATTTAACACAATCATCATAAACACGCCACACGCACGCAATGTAGTGGTAAAAGTCGCGTTTGCTCTTTTTTTTTTTGAAAATAGAACATTCACCTATTTAAAAAAAAAATTATACCGCTGCTATTAGTAAATGAAAATAACTTATATTACCACATCAAAACTAATCATAATAAAATAACATAAACAAGGGAAACGCTTCTCGCCTCGTTTTCTTAACAAAATGATATTTTTATGAGAAAAAAATCAAAATCTACACACCTTGTTTTTTATATTCTAAAAATGTATTCTTATTCAATTCAATTGACTTTTGATGTGGTGAAATCAGTGGTTAGAGAATTTTTGAAGCCGTCGAAATGTGAATCAACTTATGTTTACTTTGTTTCAGGATTTTATGTTTATTATAAGAATTTATAAGTCTTCAGTTCAGATTTCATACCGCGAAAATGTAGTGTCAGTTTGTGCACGAATAAAATTAATGTTTGGTATTTAGTTTCCGTAATTTGTCATTGCATTATTAGTAGTGGCACCAAAAATTTGGGTGAGGAAAACTTTCACAGTAAGTCACTTTATCTTAAAAAAAAAAAACAAAAAAATCGCCAGAAAAAAAAGCAATTTGATCAATATAGCCAATAGTAAGATGTTCAGGTTTGCCACTATCAGTTTTCGTCTTCCAAATCTACTACCAGCCAGTCTTGTTCCTACGCCTATGACATTTCATTACCATTGCCATAACAACTCCGCCCAAAACTATACCACATAAACTTGATTACATTAAGAAAAGCAAACAAATATTTTTCTTCGGCGACATCGTTTTAGTTTCACTACTAATGAGAATATTCGTGTTTTGCGTTTAGTCATGAAGCGCCAAAGTTTCAGTTCAACTCTTCCCAAAAAATATGCATTACGTGTAGGCATTTTAGAACCCAAATATACCAAAAACAAAAAAAATTAAATAAGCTGCTTTACTGCACTCAACTGTTGAATGTCCCTTGTTTGTAAAAGATAAAAGACTACATAACTCACTAAAAAATCCGCAGTTACGACTTTTTACCGCTACTCGTGTGTACATATAAACATGCATACTAAATACACACCACAAACACACTTTTTCTACGTTCTCCAACCAACGAATATACTTAAATTTAATGAATTTATTTTGTTTTTAATTTTAAATAAGTTTTCTGTACCAAAAGAAACATACAGGAATTTTTTAGTTTTTATTTTTATTCTTCCCAAACATACTTTAGTTACGCCAATTGAATAACGAATAATAACATTTTATATTTCATTTAAATTTTGCACTGACATTTTATGTTTTAGTTAGCACGCCAATTTCGGGCGTATTCACTTGCTATAATACTAACGAAAATGTTAAGAAAATAAAGTAAGTTTCTCACATTAACAAAGTATAAAAAAACATATACATATATATCTTGAGTTCCATTATAAATTTTTGTTTTTTATCTGTATTACTTTTTATAGGCAGTCGTTGCTTCCCTAACGATTAAGCAACATCTCGCTCCCAACATACTTAGTTGATTTTAATTTATTGTAAAAAAAAATACATTTTACTACTTTCCTTTTTTAATTTGTCAGCTGACCCCACAAAGCTAATTTGTTTTGAAAATGAAAAAAAATATATATTAAAAAAGGTATTGAATCGATTTTATTTTATGTTCTACGACAAGGGCCATATGTATTTTTAAAATCAATTCACTCATTCATTTTATAATTATGATATATGTACATTTGTATACTTGCAGGTTATTGTTTATCACCTTTTTTACAAACTTGTGCTCAAATACCACTTTACCACTCTCCTCGTTTGTTTTCTTTCCATTTTTGTATTTAATTTATTAATTTTTTCAGCATCTTCAAACATTTTCTATGTATGTACATTCTTCTGTACCTTTAAAAAAAAGCATTCCGAAAATCATTTTACATTCACTAGCATTTTCTCATTTCCTTCCCACGTGCCTCCTACAAAAGACAATGGATGTTTGAAGTCCTCAGCACCTTTTCTATTTCCAACATTCAATCAGTGTTCACTACTCACAAAGGTTTCAGAACTACATACATGCATACATATATAATTTTTCGTAAGCGCATACTTAGATATTTCTTTATGCTCATCGCTACTACCACATCATTCTTAATTGTATGTGGCTTCTCCAGCGCGTGAGCTTTCTCATTAGAAGATCAATTTAGAATAGAAATTCCATTTCAACTGTTTATAAATACGAGTAGTATATGAAAACTTAGATATGTGTAGTAGATATATATATATATATATACATACATAAATACATATAGATATGAATGAAACCAAAGTTATTGTTTGTTTAAAAATAAAATTAATGAAAAAAAAAGAAAAACGTTTACAATTGTATCAGTCCATTTTTATTTGTAACGAAAATTCTTACTTACTTTTAAGACATAAAATCAATACGTTCGTATTTAAAAGATTAACAAAATGCAAATTAAAAATTCCGTATCTATGTTACTTGCATACATACCAACAATAAATACGAGTACATATGTAGAAGTACAATGAAAATATCCTTGGAAAATCACTAGCATCACAATAATAGTTACATACAATCACTATACATACTTACTTACATACAAACGCATAAACTATATGAGATATTTACGCATGTATGTAAGTTACAAGATAATTGCTTACTGACCGCAGAAGTAAAAGTGGTGTAAAAACCCAATAAACATTTAGGCTTGAGCTCAACTTGAGGTTAAGTTGAGAACTAAGGTGCTTCTCAAACCTCCAACGTTGTTTCTCAAGTGCATCTCAAGTTGAGAATCATAGCGTTCTCAACAAAAAGGGCATTTTTTTTGTATGGCAATAATTATGATTCTCAAGTTGAGAAAAAGTTAGTTCTCAACTTGATCTCAAATGTGATTCTCCAATTGGTCTCAAACGTTTAGTAGCAGTACTGAAATAAAAATCGAAAATATATTTTCTTCCTTTTGAATTTAAAACACCGTGAATAAATGTATGTAAATTCATTATACTCGTACTTTATTGCTTTTGATAGTCATATGAAAATACCAGAAAAATGATAAGAGTTGTAGAAATACGTTGGATATCAACTTGAGAACTATGAATTTCTCAAAGGTTTGAGAAAATTGGAGAAATACGTTGGATATCAACTTGAGAACTATGAATTTCTCCAAGGTTTGAGAAATTTGGAGAAATACGTTGGATATCAACTTGAGAACTATGAATTTCTCCAAGGTTTGAGAAATATTTTTTTAATGTTTGTTGGGAATGAATGGAAAATTATAAAAAAAAAATATTGATTGAAGCTAGTTATGGCCTGCAGATCTCTCAATATGTTAATGCTAAAATAGATGTGAGCGATAGGTTTGTTGAAAAGCAAGTAGTTGTGAGTCACAACTTGTGACACTTTTCTGACGGCAGGTGTTGTGCTTACAAAGTTTTTGCGAACTGGACGAAAGATGACAGCGGTCCGTTTTTATTTTCTCAATTTTAATCAAACATGTGGTGAGTTCATTGCTTAGGTTTTTGAAAGGCTGTTCGGTATGAAAAATTTATTTTCTACAACATTTTTGTTCTATTCACTTAATTAATTCCGTAAATTATGCCTCACAAAATCAGGTATTTTCTCAGATGTTAATCAAACAGTTTTCCGAAAAATTAAATTGAATTACCATTTTAATACTTCGCATCACCGATATATTTTTTAAGATTTAAACTCTTATATCAAGAATACGCGCTCTTATATCAAGAAATAGCGCTGCCTTTAAAAATATTCGTAAAAAGTTAATTTCAAACGTTTGATAAGTTCAGAAAAATTAAAAAAAATTTATTTTTTAATGTAATTGAACTATGTCAATTTTAGGCGCAGAAGTCGATAGTGAACTATCCAGCGATGCGCTTTGTCAATGGCGTGGTTATAAAGCTGTAAGATGTCTAAAAATATTGAAAATTTTGAGAAGAATATCACTTACGCTTCATTTTTTTTAAACATGCTTGATAGCATACTGTCACTAGGGATTGCGGCGCATTAAAAATCAAAATTAAATTGGTACACAAAGTTAGTTGCAATAGTAATAATTGATCATGAATAGGTCCTTCTTTCTTGTCGAATATTTTTAAGCTGAAAATTTTTGGTTTAATATAGCTTTATTGATTAAATTTTTTTTTTTAATAAATTGTGGCCAATCTTGTTACTTCATTTTTTTTTAACTTTCTGATAGTTAATTATTTTCCAAAATAATAATCATTAGTTCACACACCAATCCCAGTAACTTTATAAAAGCTAAGTAAAATTAGATGCCTTATTTTAAAGCTGGAACAAAATAAACCTTAATATGATTTTATTTATGAATTTCGGAAGATGTTAAAATCTAATTTCTTTTATAACAGTTAGTTTATAATCCTTGATTGAAGTATATTATTATTATTTTTTTCACAAAGATTGAATTGTTCCTAATTTTATTTTACTCATTCATTTCTTTTCGTTCACATTTTTCCGAACTTTTGCGTAAAATTTTTATTTATTTTTTGTTAATAATAATCGCAAGACTCGTTACTTAATTTAGTATCACATATTTAAAAAACTGATATTTTGAAATTTATTATTTTAAAAATAATATTCAGATAGGCTAGATGGAATTCAAATAAACATCGTTTTGAAAAATGACGCGGCATCAGCAATGAGGAATTGAGCAAGCGCATCACCGAATTATGAAACTCGAATGCGAGCATAATTTTCGTGCAAAATTGCATTCGCCCATAATTATTTATTGCATACTTCTAGGCACGAGAATCCCTTACAAGCCTTCAAATGCTATGAGCATATGTTTAGGAAATATTATCTGATCTGAATAGCAATTGTGACTCACATTCGAGATACATGATTAGACTACAATCATTTGAATTGAACTCTAGCTCTCCGGCGTTTGGTATAGATCTGCAGGTGGTGGTAAGTTTAACGGTTAAACATAATAAAATGTGAAATTGAGTTTCTCGAAGCCATAATAATATGATTGTTAAAACTGTTTAAATACAATTTTGCTTGCATACACAATTATATGTATGTATAGGATGTATGTATGTACGCACTAAATTCATTGATGCAGAAATTTAATTTTTTTTATGTATTTAGAACTCACATGGACACAAATACATACATATGTACATACAACGATTCTATCATTTGTCCATTTATTAGCTTATTAACAATTTCATAATTTCATTTGTCACACTTACAACACACCTACTACAAACATACATACATAGTTATAAATCGCCAGAAGAATTGCATTGCCTCCATCCTCATTATCGCTTATACTATATTCGTACATATACAGATTTATTATAGTACATACATACATAATAAATATGTCTCTAAGCATTTGTCATAATGTTATGTTAAATTTAGTGAAACCACACAAGAAAGAAAGAAAAAGAAAACACAAAATAATTATAAAAAATAGTTACGAAAAATAAAAAGGAAAACAAAAGCATTAGAACGTGATTAGGATAATCGTGAATGATAAACTATTAAAAAAAAAAATTGTTTAGCGTAGTTGGTAAATTTTTTGTACATAAACAAGTAAACATTATTAAATTTAAACAGTAATGATAAACATTAAAATAATAATAATAATAAATGAAGATAATTGAAAATGGAGAATGTGAAATTCGCCAATGAGGCGAATGAAGTGAATCATAAATTATAGCTGACAGAAATTATGTGTAATAATAATGAAATAAATTATGATATAAAATTAAAAATATGAAATGTTGTTCTTTTATTGAAATTTAACTGCATGGACAATTTTTTTTATTGGTTTTAAGTATTATGATTTGTGTGAGTCACAAAAAATAAAACAAATACACCCAATTTCGACGGTCTGTCTGTCCTTGCCACTAATGCTTATATGTGTTTTTTAATAACTTTCACTTAAACCTAAGTTCGATCTATAACAGTAGCTACGTCAGCGAAATAATTTTAGAACATTCCACATTTGGACAGATTCGTAAGATTTATTTTTCTTCCAATTTTTACAAATTATTTTTCATTTAAAATACAGTCCATCCTTTACAAAATTCCAAAAAAACACAATTTTTAATATAATATAAAATTAACAATATTTTTTTCAACATTTTTATTTAAAAAAAATAAAATTTTTTGAGTATGCAATTTTTTGGCTCATTAAATTTTAGTCTGAGAAATTGCAAGTTATAAGTATTTACAATTTGTCAATAATTTTTGACAATTGTTTTTAAATAAATGGGCTTTTATGGGTTTTATTTGAGGATGAACCGTATTTTAAATGAAAAATAATTTTAACACGTGAAAGTGATACAATTATTTCGTTGACTGTATATAAATAAAAGTTTAAGGCTTTGTACAAAATTTTTAAAAATTAAACAAATTCCAAAAAAACAACATACAAATTTTCGACGTTTTACTCCGATTTATAAAAAAAAATTCGAGTATATAGTTTTGAAGTCCACTCAATTTTAGTAAAACAATGTACCAGTTGATTTTTCGCAATTTTTATTTTGTCGAGGATATTGCGCATCCATATAAGAACTTGAATACAGCTCTCAAGACAAATCATAAGAAATACTTTTCATTATTTCTGTTGCTTGAAAAAGTAATTTGCCGTCGTTGTTAATACTCGTATGTATATGTTCATTTTTTTAAGCATATACGGATTTAAGAAATTTGTATAGATGAAATTTTATTATTATTCCAGTTGAATGTTTTAATTAGAAATTGGAAGCAAATTTCCATATCCTCATTTCACTTTCATTCGGATTTTTTTTACTTAGATTAATGGTTTGGAAATGAAATGCATAACAGATCTGATTTTACGATATTAATATTTTGTGAAGGATAATAATAGTGTTTCTTATGTTTCATTAAAAAAAACACTGACAGTAATATTTATCTTCCGAAATTAATATTCGTAAAAGTTCCCAGAAGATAATTTCAGGAGCTAAAATCAACATTCCCTTTTTCTTCTTCTTTGTATGGTGTGGCACAAACTGAAACTGAAACTGAAAAGTCTGCTACTTTGGCTACCCATGGACTGCCTTCAAGAAGCACTTTTGTTGGGTGTACTTAAAAGGGTTTTTGCAAGCAGTTCTTTGTAAACTGCTTAAATAGTAAAAAATCAATGGCTTTTTTGAAGTAAACTTATCAAAATTATCTTCTGGGTTCTTACAAAACATAATATAACTCCGATCATTCCAAGAAAAACTATGTTTTCTGAGCGTAAATACCATTGAAGTTCAAAGTGCAAGCGAGTAATAAATTGCACTTTATTCTAAACATAAGAGTCAGTCAATGGGTCTATGTAAACACAAAATTAAATTTGGTTGAACTTACGATTGTGCGTGGCGTATACGTAACTTCAATGTAATTTTCTTTAAAACATTGAGAGCCACCGTACAAGCGAAACATAAGGTCTGTGAAGCCATGTGTTTTTTTTTTAACACAATACAATAGAATATTGTTTAACAATTCGCAATGCTTGATTTTTATCAATACATATTTTTGTACGCAATATTCAATAAAAAAGTCAAGATTGGCGTTTAGCAAAATGACTTTATAATAAATTGCGAGGCAGTAACACTTTGATGATGTTTTGGAGCGCTTTTGATGCTTTGATGAGAATAGAAGTTAATAGAAACTTTGTTTAAAATTAAACATTGATTTTGTTTACTATTCTAGCAAGGTAAGAAAATTAACTGGGGTATTAAAATTTACCATTCAGTAAATTTTTGTAACCATTTCGTATTCTACGCTCATTATAATCAGAGGAGGTAATAAAAAACAGCTGTTTAATTTTGCTGTTTTGTGAAATTAATAAAAAACCATAAGCGAAGATGTTCCTTTAATTTTAACTTACATACATTTTTGAAAAAAACGAAAATTCAGGTAGACACATGTAAAATGTTTGCGAGAAACTGATTATTTAATTAGGAAGACAAAATGTTTATTCACATTTATACATTTTCTGAAAAAAAAAATAGCTTTATAGGTCTATTTTAGCAAGGTAATACAATTTACTGTGGCCGCTGTGGTCGAGTTGGTAGCGGTGCGTGCTATAACTCGATATGCCGGTGAGTTCGAGGTTCGAATCTCAATCAGGGCAAGCAAAATCTTAATCATAGAAAAAGTTTTTTCTAATAGCGGTCACCCCTCGGCAGGCAATGGCAAACCTCCGAGGGTATTTCTGCCATGAAAAAGCTTCTCATTAAAATACATCTGCCGTTCGGAGTCGGCACAAAACTGTAGGCCCCTCCATTTGTGGTATAATATAAAGACGCACACCACAAATGGTAGGAGAAGCTCGGCCAAACACTGAGCTATATAGTGTACGCGCCAAAATTATATTATATATATAATACAATTTACTGGGGTATTAAAAATAAACATTCAGTAAATTTAGTAACCATTTCGTATTCTACGATCATTGTAACCAGGTTAATTTTGTAACCAGTAAAAGAGGAGGTAATAAAAAACAGGTGTTTAGATTTGTTTTGTTAATTTAATAGAAAACCGAAAGCAAAGATGTTTATTCAATATAAAAGTATTGAAATTCTTTAAGACCTGTAAAATGCTTGCGAGAAACTAATTATTTAATGAGCAAGACAAAATGTTTATTCACAAAAAAATGGTTGCTTTCATTAGGTTTGTCCGTGTAAAAGTCCAGCCATTCAGCAACGAAATTCCTCAGAATTTTGGAGTATTCTATCTCATAGAGAGTTTAACGAACAGCTGATTGAATTCTTGTTCGCATCCAAATATGCAAAATGAAAACCATTGCATCAATGTTTTCCTGACACCTTCCACTAACGAAACCTAACCAAACGAAAATTTATCACCATCTTGCGTGTTTATCACTCTTATTTTATAATTTTGACCTCTAAAACTCTTTAACAAAAATTTCGTATTTATCCAAAATATATCAGCTGTTCTTCATCAACTGTTTTCTTACTTGCAAAATTTGTGCTGGGTACAATTTGTCCAGCAAGAATTTGCTACTTCCCCTCAAAATGAAATGTCATTTTCCTCTCTCAATTTACCTTTCCTTGCAAATTTTTTGTACACTGCGAAAGCGATTTTACAAAAATCGTGATATTTCGTAACAATTCATAATAATTATCAGCATCGCGAACACACTGACTTATGTAATTTATATATGTTTATTACGTTTTTTATGTCAAATTTGATACCTCTCATTGTCAAAATCTGAGATGTTGCCACTGTTTCGAAAAACTTTATAACCATTGCCCTAGAATACCAAATTCAATTTCGGGTGTTATAAATACGTAACAAAATTTACTCTACCATTAACAATGAGAATAGGCCTATAAGTAGAAGCAATTATTAGCTTTTAATGGATTGCACAAATCTCTTAAAAATAATGCATCACGAATGAAAATCACAAGGTTTTTTTTTGGAAAACGATCGATCTGCTGCTATTATAATTTTTTATATGTACTATATTTGGAAATATACTTGTAATTGCTTCCTTTTTTTATAATAAATAAAATATCTCTGCTGCAAAGCCAGGTTAATAGCATGATTCAATTATTAAAGGTTTCAAACGGCTCCCTTAGCATCAAAACCGTCTTGCTTTTTAAAAATAATAATAGTAATAACCTCTAAAAACCTTTTTAATACCAAAAACTAACAGGCCGCACTTTTTGTTTCTTATGTGCGCGTAAACAGTAAGTTTAAATCCGGATTTTAATAACAGCATTTTTTCTGGAAAATTTTGTAATTTCTAGAAGGAATAGGTTTAAAGAAATTAAAAATAATGTGACATAATAATCATCCAAATGCCAAAAATAAGAATTTGTTAAAACTAAGTTCTTGAGTTATGAAGTTTGATTTATTATTCTTTTAATATATAAAGATTATCTTTCTAAAATTTCGAATTATTGTGGTTTTCTTACAACTCCATTAACTCCATAAAGTCACTTACTATTTATCGGAATACAATTTTTTTCACCGTCCAGGGATTCATCACATTATTAGGAATAACCCTGATACCAATGGTATATAAATAAAAGGAATAAACCGAATAATTAACTTACATATATTTTCCTTATACGATAAAATCGTCTAGTTCATGGGACGAATAGATTGAAAATTTATTCGCTAGGTAAAAAAAAAAAAAAAAATATGGTTGTCGCATAATTCTAAAAAGTGGAGCCGTCAAAATATCGTCGATTGTATCGTTAGTATTTACTATTTTATGATATATTAATTGTTTATTGGCTATCAAGCCTATCCCTCTATCCGCTCTGATAAATAAGGTCGAAAAAGAATGGACGCGATTTTGATTAGTTTATTGGAATAATAGGTAACAATTTGAAAAGATCTCGTTTTCTTTTTATGGGTGATGGGAAATGAGTTACAGTCACTGCCGTTTTTGGCAATGAAATTTTTGTATATACCCTCCTCATCAGTTGAGTCGGAATGAAACTTCAGTAAAGCGGGTGTAATTATAAGTGACCGAAAAGCCTAAAACTGTGCTAAAGTTTTCCTTAAAAAAAATGTAAATGAAATTTGATTGATTAATACAGCACTATAATATGTACATGGCGCAATTATAAAAGATTTTGTACGTTGGCTTCCTATAAAAAAACCTGTGATGCTTCCTAAAAAAAGTAATATTTTCTTGCAGCTTATTTGGTATAAAAAAGTACTCATCAGCCGTGCTCCCACTTTCACATTCACACATTTTTCTCGGAATTCGGTTTGAAATCACACATTTTTATTTATTTATTTATTTTTTATTTTTTTTAAGTCTATGAATAACAATTCTTACAGACTATTAACAAAAGTATTCTTATGACAAAACTTAAATACGATTATTAGTATTAAAAAATGAATTCAAGAGAATGACAAAAATATTTCTACCTACTGAAAGATCAAGCTCGATAGAAGTTGAGATCAGGTTTAATTCATTTAAAGCCCGGCTTATAGGGGCATTATAGGCATAATTAGTTTTACTGCACTTCCCATAGAACGGATAAAAACTACGAAGTTCTCTTCTTGGAACATTAAAATTTATTTTCTCTAAAAGAGCGGGACAATCAAAAGCCCCCTGGATAATGCCATGCACAAAAGATAAAGAAAGTATAGATCTCCTATTTTCTAAAGACTTTAAATCTAATAGTAGCAAACGCGAATTATACGACGGTAATGGATCAGTGAAATGCAAAGACCGTAAAGCATACTTTAGGAAAACTTTCTGAACTCTTTCGATCCTGTTTATGTTAAACTGTTGCAATGGCCGCCAAATAATAGTGGCATACTCGAGGTTTGATCGCACAAATGAGGTGTAGAGCAATTTCCATGTATATGGATCTGTAAATTCAGCACAATTTCGCCGAACGAATCCCAACATAGCGTAAGCCTTTGAAATAATATAGTTTATGTGATTATTAAAAGTAAGTTTAGAGTTAAAGATAACCCCAAGATCCTTAATCTCATAAGCCTTCTGTAGTACACAGTTAGAAAGTCTATATGAACTATGAAACCCAGTATGTGATTTAAAATAACTAACATGAAAACATTTTTTAATATTTAAGGATAGGTGCGAACTAATACACCATGTGTAAAAATTTTTAATTTCCGATTGTAGATTAATCATATCTACGGAATTATTTACTATAGAATAAATTTTTAAGTCATCAGCATATAATAAAAAGTTGGCATGAGAAAAACATGAACCTATGTCATTGATAAACAAAATAAATAAAAGCGGCCCAAGAATGCTCCCCTGGGGTACACCCGAAGTGGCAATAAAAGAATAAGATGATACATTATCAATGGTGACCATGCACCGCCTATTGCTTAGATATGATTTAAGCCATTGCAAAAATACTGAGTGAAAACCAAGGCAAGCAAGTTTATTAATGAGAATCTTGTGCGAAACCTTATCAAAAGCTTTCGAAAAATCAGTATATATGCAGTCTACTTGACCGCCTGAGGTAAAGGCGGAAATACAAAATTCACTGAAAACGGCTAGATTGGAAACAGTGGAACGACCAACCACAAACCCATGTTAGCTGGGGCTAATTATACTTTTAACAGAAAAATAAATCTTATCTTTGACAATGCATTCAAAAAGCTTCGAGATATTAGTAAGTTTTGATATTGGTCTATAGTTGCAGACATCATTTTTACTACCACTTTTAAATATGGGAGATATTGAAGCAACTTTCCAGGCATCAACAAACGTACCACATTGTAACGACTTATTAAAAATTATTTCCAAGGGAACCGCCAATGCCGGACAGCTTTTTAGCAAGAGAACTGAGAAACCATCAATATCTGACGTTGAAGATGGCTTGAGTTTCCTAATACCATTCACAATGTCTTCGACTGATAGTGTCAACGAACCAAAATTAACCACAGACTGGACATCTGAAGAAATCGGCGAACAGATTCACTCTCGCACATTGCGAATAATATTGTAGTTAGAATTTAAACAAACCGATATCACTATTAATCTCAGAGCAATTACTAAACACGTCTGTACAGCATGACGTCTGAATTTACATCATTTGATGCTCCCACTGTCACATTCACTTAAATTCTAGTGATTTAAAACCGTTAGTTTTTTTTTAGTCTCAGTGAAATTAAAAGTAAATAATAAAAGGCATTTTAATATGTAATTATTTCCAATTGGAATCTTTTTTATTTAAGGTAGGTGCCCTTCATATGAATTATTTATTCATTGAAATACAAGTATTTTTAAACAATTTTCTGATGATACCTCAGAAAAATATTGCATCACAACGATAATCAAAATTGGGTGCACAATAATTCACTTTGATAGGAAATTTTTAAATTCACATTGTGGAATTGAAATATGAAATTGGGAGCACGGCTGTATGTAAAACTACATGAGAGTGTGCACAACGGCCGCCTTATAATTTCATAAATACTTCATCGTATTGCGAAACAGCCTTATCACGAATTTTATGTGAACAATTCATTCCCACCAATATGCAGGCAACGCAAATAAAAAACTGGGGAAAATGGTTTTTATATAACATTGTTATTTATGGGAACATTTGCCTTATTAGATCCAATATTAGCTGCATTTTCTAGCCCAATTGTACATACATATGTATGATATGTATCAGACTTTCAGTTCTAAAACCGCTGCGTAAGAGTGTGTAGCGGTGCTCGCTGAGTTCGGAGATCGAATCTCAGCGCAAGTAAAAATTTTTCTGAAAGCGGTCGCCCCTCTGCAGACAGTGGCTCACCTCCGAGGGTATTTTTGTCATGGCAAATCTTCTCATAAAATACATCTGCCTTTTGGGGTCGGCACAATATATAATATAATATAATGATGCACACCACAAATGATAGTAGAAGCAAACGCTAAGCTATATAGTGTAAGTACCAAATTATTATTATTTTTATTTATGTAAATTAATAAATATTATTAAAATTGTTTATGAATTCCATGTATGTATGTCATAAATATATTCTCATGTACTTCAGAATCGTAAAAATATTTTAATGCAAGTCAATTTAGGTTCCGATAATTATTATTTGTATTTACATATAATTAAAGAATTTCGTGGCGATTTTCTAGAGAATTTCCTAAAAAATCGACTAAAAAGTAGCGAAAATTGTAGTGTTAACGAAGAAATAAAAAATAAACCGTTTTTTTAGCAGATAGCATTTCCGAAAAAAAACTAAAAAAATCGATAAAAAATAAAAATAAAACGAATAAAAAAATTTAGAGTGCTTGTATCTTTTAAAGTTACAAAATTGTGTTTACATTAACAAAGCTACAATTTATTTATAATAGTCTTTTTTTTTATTGACAATGTAAAGGTTTTCTGTTTTATATAGTTTTTAAACTCCACTACTAAATCCCAAAACGGCCTCTTTTCCTGTCCGTATTTCACGAACATACTACCTCCGAAATACGACATTGAGCTAAGGAAGCGTCAAAACAAGCTGTCACTACTACAAGTTATCATGGTAATGATGCAATTATACAAGTGTTGTACGTTAGCAACTTCTCGCTCTAAATCGGCCATCTTGAACGCCCTTAGACACTGTGTTTTTCCTTTGCCGAATTTGGTTACCAGTTTATGAAAAAAAATTTGAATTGTAGCAGAAAATTAAGTTTTTCATGTGTAACTTATATTACATGTTATTGATTGTTTTGGCATATTGAACAATTTTTACTTATTTGTTGATAATTAGTTATCAGAAAGTGGGAATTCAAGAGAACATTACTTAAACTATACTGCTTGAGAATATAAAAAATATTGCTGTTTATCCTTGTCTGATGTTTTTAATATGCCAATCTTTATGCATTGTTCATTTTTATTCCCTTCCCTAATTCTTAATCTTTTAATTCAAACCTCTAATTTCAAATTTTTGCTTTCTTTTAAGTTTCAATGTTGTAGGATTTTAAAGTAATAGTAATCATATAAACTTTTTCGCTTTAAGGTTTAAATATTATTTGATTCTGCAATAGTTTTAATTTTATATTCAATATAACCTATGGATGTGGTATTTTAATAACAATAAAGACTAAAGGACCTACATGAACCTGTTCTTTTATAATTTTTAAAGAATTAATTAGTATTTCTTTCCAAACAAAAAACCCGCCTTCAGTGCTCAGTTTCAGTTTTATGCTCATAACCATTGAGGATTACCTTCAGTTTCTTCATGAACCAATGATTGGAAATAAACTATATTAATGTGGGAAAACCCGTGAGGTTCTCCTTTTCCGAAAAAATATTATTCGCTGGACAAACATTGTAATGTTTTTGGTACTGTGTGAACCAATTTGCCTCATATTTGAACATTCTACATTACTTTCTTAATAATAATTATTTTCGAAGAGATTTGCCTCTTTTAATTTTGGCAACCTAAATCATTTCATTGTGGTTAAATTTTATGTAAATATCTTCACTAATTTATGCTTTTTCCTAAGAATGGCCTTCTTTTATTCCCGTTTCTTTAATATCACCTAAATACAACATTAAGCTAAGGGCGTTCAAACTGGCGCTGTCACAACGTACAACACCTTTCACCATTCCTATAATACATGTTTGTGCGATTTCGATCACAGTTTTTCGTACTCAGAAAAGTTATATTTAAAACAGGATTAACTTTCACTGCCTTTCAAACTTAATGCTTTTCAATCTTAATACGAAAAACTTGATTTTATTTTTGAATATTCACTATGTTGGGGTCCATGATACAATAATTTTTAGAGGTAGTTTCACTCTCTCATTTCAGACGCCATAATCAACATTTGACAGAAACAGTGTTCCGGATTTTCACGCTACAAATTCCTTATTAAAAATATCCTCTATTCTTTTGCATTAAGATAAACAAATCCAGTAGAAACAAAATTTCAATATGTGCAAAGATGCATTTCTATATATAAGGTGATTAAAAAATCGGTTGCCTCAAAGTACAAACATACATAAATATCGTCGCCCGGATAAATAAATGTCGTATGTGAAAATTGGGCCAAATTTAGTTAATAATGCATTTATACTAAACTAATTAAGTTCTTTTAAATAGCGTATTCGTTTTTGATGTTCTCCTTAAGTTTCCCAGATATTGAGTAAAATTTTGTGACAAGTGCAAGGTCAAAGCGATTTTGTCCAATTTTGTCGTATGCAACAATTATTTTTTATATAAAAAAATTCTTCATATAAATTCCGTGCTTTGAACACTCGCAAAATATTGTCAAATTTACTTGGATAAAATTCTAAAATCTCTGAAATTTTGTCGTCAAATCTGTAAAATTGTTTTGTATTGTCGCACGCAGCTTTTCTCCACGCCATTTAAAATAGGGCTGCTCGTTTTTTGATATTGTATTTAATTTTTTGATACGAGTATCATGAGTATAATTTGTATCACATTTTGTCGTATATCATACAAAACTGCTGCCAAATGTAACATAAAACAATTTTTTACTAAATTTAAATGTAATTAAAATTAAACAATTATAAAATTATTTAAGATTTCCCAAATGTTACATACGACATTATTTTATCCGGGCGAATGCAAAGTAACTTTGCCAGGCAATTAACGCCTGTGAAAATATCTCTACATGTACATGCAACTTAAAGGCTTAAAAAATCGCATCTCGTAACTCTGACTACTGAATAGTCCACTGACTGAAAGAATAGTCCACAAATTGAACATTTACATTCATCAATAAAATTCCACTGCATTGGTGAAAAAATATACATCCAATAAATGAAACATAAGTACATACATATACATATAAGATTTATACGATTTGTGTTTAAAATACAATAAAATTTAAATTAAAATCCCCAATACCTATTTCAAAGTAGTGGCAATATTTGGCGTCGAACACCGTTTCTGTCAAAAAATTAAAAGTAAAATTACCCAAGACGAATTTAGTAATATGGTCTTAGTAAGCAGCTGATTGATTTGTTTTTTCTAAAAAGTATTTGTATTATAGTGGGGGCGATTGTTGAGCGAGCAGCACTCTTAACGAATACATTTTTCTATAATAAAAACATACTTACGCATAAATTTCCTTGAATAAAAATGCGAATTTTTTGTTTTTTGGTCTTTTCTTTTTGGACACCGATAAAAACATTTATTTATTTATTTAAAAACTTCGAAAAAGGTTTTCTCATTTGCTGAATTCTACATTTTAATGTAATTTGTGTAAGTAAAAGTATTGAATTTTGTATTGAGATTAGTAAAATGTAATGAACAATGTGAAATCTTATTCGCAATTCAGCTTACCAAATGATGTTCGTTTGCTTATGTATAGTAATTATTATCTTTGCCAAATATGGCTGGTATGTGAATTTGTTTTCTTCTTTTTGTTTTGTTTAATTTTATTAAAGTACTAAAATTCCCCAGCTACTTTATAAGGGCGAGTTAACACATGCCTGATTTATAGATGTTTATATGATCGCTAGTCATGAGCTAGCTTATATATTTTTTTTTTAAATACAAAAACTAATGACTGTTTTTAAGCACTTAAGGTCAAACGATCGTCTTTGAAGTTTTGTAATAATTTTTTACATTCATTGCATTGTTTACGAGTAGAACATGAAACTACGTGTCAACTCGCCCTAATGCAATTTTGGTTGTTTTTTAGCAAATATTTGATTTTGCTACAGACTTTATTGTGTATACATACATATATAGATTAACGATGATTTTAAAAGTATACATTTTTGATTAATTTATTCGCTTTCTATGTAAAGTTTGTATATGTGTGTGAGATAAATTTCTCGCTTAAAGTTTCTATTTTACTATTTGCTTAGTGTAACTAATTATGTTCATCTTGTTTCAAGTTGAAAATTGATTTACTGCTGCGGAAACTACGTAGTAATTAGATGTAAGTAAGTACAAAGTTATTTAAATTCGTAGTTGAAATTAATGTGCTGCATAGTACGAGTAGTACTTTATTAAATATTTATTAAATTTGGATTCCTTTCGTTTACTTAATACGTGTAGAGTTTTATTTAATTTTTCTTTTTGTTTTTACAATAGACTATGACGTGTTATTGTTTTTTTCTATCACTTTTTGAAATGATATAACAAAAGCTGCAGCTTAATCGTGATTCACAAATCAGCCAGTTTTAAATTAATTTCAAATGTTTGCGTAGCGCCTAAAACTATGCGACATATGGCCGTATCGATATTTCATTCGCATTCGTGTTGGGTGATATGAAAAAATGCCACAACAGTCGTTCACTCCAGCCTTTGTTATATCATTTCACAACTTGCATACTACGAATATACACAACATCACACATTTCCTTCTTCTCCAGCTTCCTGGCACTTGACGCATAGGAGCGGTTTATTTGTCAAATTTGTCAGCTACATAGATATTATTGCACCCTGGCTTTGATTAAAAATTACTATAGCTTAATAAAGTTTTTTTTTTAATGTATGGTCTGAATACTTTTTATTACGTACATACATACATAATTAGTTATTGCATACGATTTCACCTTTTGGCTTTATTTGGTTTATTTGTGTTTAAGAAAGTGGAATTTTTTTTAGTGCTTAGCTAAATAAGTTCTATACTGGTAAGCAACAAATTGCCGGTACGCTTACTTTTACTACATAGTGTTGCGTTGCGATACATGAGTGCATTGAATAAAGAGCTGCTAAGGGAAAATGCCAAATATCCAAAATTTTCGTTTGTAAATAGTCTTATGATTTTAACATTCATTTTCCGACTTGTTTACAAATTTGCAATTTATTGAGCTTTTCTAATAAACAAGCTATGAAATAGTTAAAAAAATTATACCGATAATAGAAGAATATGTGCGAGAGAGAGAAAGAAGCTGTTCGAGCTACCAAGTATACTTTGCGCTACATTCTGACTACATAGCTGTAAAAAAGATTTACTTAAATTATTTAAAATTAATCGATATTGTCGTCGATATTTTTACACCTACACTCCTGAGTCGTAATTACATAGCCAAACGACTTATCAGTGCCTATTGTAATTTTTACTAGCAATTTTGTCTCTAGCTTGAACTCTATAGATTACTGAAACCGACAAAAGTTAACTGGCCTTTTTAATGTCCTACTAAAGCCCTTAAAATTTATTTTTTGTAAAATTGAATGACATATTTTTTTAAAAACATCCCATTCTACTTGTGTTGCCACCTAATTACTAAATGTTATTGCATTTTTTCTTGAATAATTGATACGCATATCAAAAGAAATGTCGTTGAGCGACCTTCACAGCGCTATTATCTTTCCTATGGCTGATCGCAATAACTTTTATAAATATTACTGTGCCTAAAAGTATGCCGCGAAAATTTTATTTCCTTTGATATATGAAAATTTATTTCTACGGCATTATAGTCATGCAATGAGTTTAGTCATAATAATAGCGCTGCTAATCTAGACAAATTTATAAGGTCATGTGCGACATTGGATTGAAATTTGCGAGCCCTTCCACCTTCTTAGAAACCCTGCCGAATATCCTTTCAACGGGTCAAAGAAAAACTGAGGGTCCAGGGTATAGTGCTCTCAGCGCTGCTTGGCTCGTGTTCGATGCGCTTTTTATTTTGGCTTTCTTAGTTCTTCTACGAATACTAACGTTAGGTGGCAACTCTTTGCAAATATTTGTAAGTTCAAAATACCCTTGGCGGCAACCTTTTTCTAAAAATTCTAGATTGTAAATCTCTATAAGAAAAATATTTTTATTTTCTATAGACGTATTGGTGTATATTACTTCGTTAGCATACAATTTTCATTAATTTTATTTTGTGAAATATGGGTGGCAACACTTTAAAAACAAAATTTGTGTTAAATATTGGATATCGTAAACATTGTCGGGAAATTCTTTTAACATAAATCATTATAACCTTTTGAAGCATTTTGGTATTTTAAAGATTTTACTATGTTGTGAACCGAGTTGTTCACAATCAAATATTTTGACAGTAAAACTCATTGAATACTGAGACGCTCCCACTTGGTCCAAAGTGTTATAATTCTCTATAGAAGCAAATATGTTTATCTAACTTAATATTTGCCTAATTTCATTTTAGAATTAAATAATAAAGTTATTATTATTTTTTTTATAAACTATTAAACTTCAACTTTGGCACTGCCAGAATGAAATACACCATATCACAAAACAATTATGCTAGTAGTATGACAGCTCTGAATATTTTTTTTAATTGCACTGTGCATCATTAGGTATAAATTATATAGCTTAAGGTGTTGGGTTATAATTTTTTTCTACATTTGATGTGGTTTAATTAAAGACATTTTGAATTTCTTCGATTTTACTTCGATTTTGACATTAAATTTACTCACATAAATGAATTTAACAATTAAAAAATTTATTTTATTTTCAGAGAAATACAAAAATTTGACTTTGAAATTTTTTGATCAAAAATAGTTTGTGTAAATTAAAGTTGACTTTTTATATTTCGGCGGCGGTTGTTTTTACAACTTAAATTTTAGCATTTTTTTAATGCAATTTTCAATTAATAATTAAAAATATATGCTTCAGTTCAAAAACCTGATGTATTGTTTTGAGAAGTAATAGTTATTTTGAACAAAAAAAAATACAACTTTAACTGTCCAAAAAAAAAAATTAAAAAATAAAGTGTTTTGTATTTTTTTTTGTGTATTTTTAATTTTTTTTTGGAAAATAATAAAATTGTAATATTACCTATAATTTACACTCTATTTCGTATTGTTTTTAAAATAAAATTGGAATTTTTGATTGAAAATTAAATCTAATTGGAACACTCATACAAACATGATCGAAAAATAAAAGTTAAGTTTTAGCAAAAAAATTACAAACAATTTGTAATAGTTTTTGAAAAAAAAAATTTCTTGAATAAAAGGGGTTTTTCTATAAAGCAGATTCCCAATAATGTCAATTTATAAGAAGGGACAACACGTTATTATTAGCAACGAGTGAATCGCTTTTGCTTAAGTTAATTTTTTGATTGGCTAGAGTGAGAAAGCACGGTCTTGGAGATTCACTCGTTGCTAATAGCTAATAACGTGGTGTCACTTCTTATATATTTATGTTCTTTGCTGATTCCATCTTAAGCGGCCTCCACACGATCGCTCTTGTATGCAAATATTTGCGACGCGACGAAAAGTATGGCCGTGGGAAGGTACAAGAAGCATGTTCGCCATAAATTTTCGTAAATTTTTAAAATGTTCTATATACATATATATTTTAAAGGCAATTTTGAAGGGTTCGGACACTAATTACATTTAAGTTCTTTGCTAATAGTGCGCGAAAATATCTATCTTTCGATACAGCACTCGCCTGAAAGTGGGCAGCGCAAGCAGTGTTCGTGATCAACATCTACTTCAGGTCATTGGCGAAGATGTGCTTTTTAAGCTATAAGTTGACGATATTGCGAGGGTTATGAAATGGGTAGTCTCCTTAAGAAATTAAAAAGTATGTTAAAGTAAATGCGGGTATACAATTTTACCAATCAAGTCGAACAACTTAAAATTTTTAAATTCAAAAACGTACGTACGGATAAAAAAATATGAAAAGAAATAAAAAGATTTATAGTTATCGTTATTTTGTATCATTAATATCGTCGTTATGAACAAATGTTATTATTATTGTTATACGTTAGCATTGTTATCGTTATCTATATCGTTATTGTAACCTCGTATTTTTTTTTAATTCAGCAAAAATATTAAGGGCGTATGACTATTACAATGCTATATATAAACTTATTTATTTACAAAGATTTTATTTTAAGATACTTTGCGTTATTTAGCTAATTGCCTACATACGTGCCATGTTCAAACTATTTTTAAAAACATGCTTCTTCTTCTTCTCTAGCATAACAGCCGTTTGTCAGATTGGGCCGAGACCAAAAAACTTCGCCAGCACATATTCACAGTAAAACAACAGTTTCGAGGCTTTCAATTTAGTGCTCTTAATAATCGATTAAGCAGTTGCCCGCTTTATTGGTACACGAGATTAATCGACTGAAATTATTGTATACTAAGTTGGTTAACGGTATTTTCCGTCATCTCCGAATATTTGGTTATCAAATCACTAATCGGTGATCCATTTCAGTATGATTATAGATTTCGAAGTTTGTTTTGAACAATTTTGAAATAACTGCATTGTGAGTAGACTGAAATCGTACGTCAGGGTAGCTGGAACTGTCTTCTGCTTAGAACTTTTTATAAACAGGCACTAATTTAAGACAGCAACAGTGATTTTTCCGACAGAAGTCGTTGTCAGCTAAGAAATGTTGGCGCACTAGAAACCAGCTTAGGACTGCCTGACTTCCTTCCCGGTTGCATCGGAATAGTTTCGCTAGGCTTGGAAAAGGTACCCTTGAAACGAAGTGGCGGACAAGAACCATCTGCGGACACCCTCTACTATGTCAGTCGTCCAATTTGAATGGACCTCAATGTCGACTAAGCAAGCCAGTCCTTAAGACATGGAGTGAACTGTAGACGTTCGAAGGCATTCTCCTTATGCTTTTAAACCCACAGCTCTCGCTTTTGATGGGTATTTTCTCAGTCCAATTGGCTTTCAAGCAGCAAGGTGGCACATATTTCTTGATCCCTTTTATTTGGTGGAGAATAACGAGGGTAAGTTTCAGCGAACTTTTCGAACATTGAAATACGCCGCATTCGAAATTTTTTTTGTGGTATCACAAAGGAAAGTACCCTAATGCCCATCTCAGTTTTGTATTCTTGGTTGCGCGGGTGTTCACAAATAATGGTTGCTTTAGTTTTCAAAACATTCTTTTTATTTTCAAGAAATCCAGAACCATTTAAATCTATTTATAAATATTTAGCTCGTCTTTTTGGGATATATCGTATGACTTGTAATATTATTTATCTTCAAATTAATTTGAGATACATTCTAAGCTTTACCGAGTTGAAATAATATATTTTAAAAATTAAAAAAACAATATTTGTGTATTTGTCATCTAATTCTTGGTCTTTCTAACGCAGAGGAGGTCTTCTTTTTCTTCTGCTACCACCAGCGGATACCGCGTCAAAAAATGCAGGGCTGGAGCTATTTCATGCATTTGAACAGCGTGGCCTAGCCAGCGGAGCCGCTGATTCTTAATCCGCTGCACTATGTCTACGTCCTTGTACAGCTCGTACAGCTCATCGTTCCATCGTACGCGGTATTCGCCATCGCAAAGACGCAAAGGTCCATAAATCTTTCGAAGAATCTTTCTCTCAAACATTCCAACAGCCCACTCATCTGATGTTGTACTCGTCCATGCTTCTGCGCCATACAATAGGACTGGCATAATCAGAGACTTGTAGAGCGTGGTATTTGTACATCGAGAGAGGACTTTACTGCTCAATTGCCTACTCAATCCGAAGTAGCACTTGTTGGCAAGAGAGATTCTGCGTTGGATGTCAAGGCTGACGCTGTTATTAGTGTTAATGCTGGTTCCTAAGTAAAGGAAGTACTCTACTTTTTTAAAGTTATAGCTGTCAACAGTGATGTTAGATCGCAGTCGTGAATGCGCCGACTGTCTATTTGATGACAGGAGATAGCCCTTCACCTCCAGACCCATTCGCTTTGCTTCTCTATCCAGTTTGGAGAAGGCAGAACTAACTGAGCGGTTGTTAAGGCCAATGATGTCAATGTTATCGGCGTACGCCTGCAATTGCACACTCTTATAAAAGATAGTGCTTGACCGATTTAATTCAGCGTCTCGAATTATCTTCTGCAGCATCAGGTTAAAGAAACTGTACAAAGAGTCAGACAGGGTGACTTTCGTTTGGTATCAAAAGGCTCGGAGAGGTCCTTTCCAATCCTGGCGGAGTTGGTGGTGTTTCTTAACGTCATTTTACATAGCCGTATAAGATTTGCAGGGATAAGAAATTCAGACATTGCAGCATATAGGAAACTTCTTCTCGTGCCGTCGAAGGCGGCTTTAAAGTCGACAATGGTCGATTTGGTTTCGTGTCTTACTATCTGAAGACAGCCACGTGGCCTGGTAAATATTCTTATTCAGGAACCTGGTACTACAGACTTCCATGTTTCAGGCCCCGGCGAAGTCGATCAGTCTCAACCCGTTATCGACGTTTCGTCGTGGATACTGAATTTTTCGACTGTGGAACCAAAGAAGCCCTCCTTGCCCACCTTGGCATTGAAATCGCCAAGCACGATTTTTTTATCGTGGTGGGGGCAGCACATATACGTGTGGCCAAGAAGATCGTTTAAGCTATCTATGGTCCCATCGTCCTTCTCCCGCCGGGGCGAGGGCGCAAATCAGGAAGATGTTGAAGAACCTCCCCTTTGATCCGACACCGAAATTGCGCTCTTTTACATGACGGCTGTAGAAGATGTCGCAAGAGCCTATACATTTTTTCCCTTGCCCCATCCATCGCATCTCTTGGAAGGCGGTGATGTCAGCCTTCGCTCTGCTGAGAACTTCAACCACCCAGGCAGAGGCACCTTTTATAATTATGGGTCCGGACATTCCAGGTGCATGCCATCAAATTGTGTTCCTTTAAACGTTTGCCGTGGTCGTCATCAAAAAAGGGGAGTCTCATCCGAGGCTTTGCCTTTCTTTTCATTGGAGGTATGGTTTTACGTGGCGGGTTCCTAGCCTTGCGCGCAACCCATCCATCGGTCAAATGAATTTAGAGCCATATTACAAATACATTCTCATCATCTATTTTAAAGTATTTCTCACCTATTATTTATATTGAAATACTAGGCAATTAATATTCTTAATCAGCTAATATTACAATAGAGTCGTGAAATGTGTATGTGTGGGTAAAAATTTCGAATGAATTAGTTTCGTGCTTCTAAAAGTGATGGAATTAACAAATCATTTTGCATAATTACTTGCTTCACTAATTCAATTTATTTAAGTACAAACATTCATTTATTCCGTGGCATATTAATGTACGTATGTATGTATTTCAATAATGATTAATTATGTTTATAGTTTTTATGAGACAGCTTATATTTGCAATAAATTTTTGCACTAAATATAATATATTTTGAGTATTGCAAACTGCAAGAATTTACGCTAATCGAGCAAACTTAACGCCATTTCAGCAACATTATTTCAACTTCCTATTTAAAACTACTTATGCACTTAATGTATATGTACATATCTACTAAATATGTATTACTAATTATGTAAGTATATGTGTGTGGTTATGAGTTTAGTGTGCACAAAAGCTATGCGTCGCTTCACACTCAAGCTAAGTATCCACTTTGCGTCTGTGGTAGCCACCACGGAACGGAGAGAGAGAGAGACTGCTGAGCTCTTAATAATTGGCTATTTAGTACTGATTGCCTGCAAATAATTAATTTGTTGGAAATGTTGTTGTCGTGACGATGTGTCATTCTCAAGTCAGTTGCCACGACCGCAAATTGCTCATTTTGACAAACTCATTATTGATTTTATTTTTTTTTCCGTAATTTGTTCGAATCATGATTTACACAATGAATACTATGCAAAGTTGGTGCGCAGTCGGATTCTGAACAAAACTCTATAGTCGGGGATTCCTATAATCTCTAAAAAAAAAAAAAATAAATAAAAAAATAAAAAAAAAAACCCAAACTCCTAACCGTATTGTATAAATAAAGGATATGTTCTAAGAAAGACGCTGCTTACAAATTTGCAGAAAACAGCGAAAGATCGCTTGTTTAAGGTACTATACTCTCTCATACTCTCTCTCACTTTCTCTCTCTCTTTCTCTCTCTGTCTTTAAAGCTTACGAGCCAGGCAAAAAGCAAAGTGGTGCGCTTGAAATCCTTACCCAAACTCATTCTAAATCCCTCAAGTTACCACTGAAGCTGGGCCCTCACTCTCTCGCATCTATTCCACTCGGAATATTTTAATTATTATTATTATTAGTATTATTATTATAATGATACTAACGCAGCGGACCTATTTCGATCTATTGTGCTGACCCTTAAAATTTTCACTTAACAAGATATATTCACAGGTTTTTTCCTCTGATTTCTAAACCTTCAGTTCATCTGCTCAGAGAGTTAAATTTTTGTAAGATCACACCTCAGCCTGCAACGACCGGCCAAGTATTGGGTGAGAGTTCTAAGATGCTCTTTGCTAAGCTTAAGCATTCGTTAAGAGACTCTGTGGGGAAGAGCTTTTAATCTTTAGATTGCCTTTTCCCACGTTGACGTTTGCCATCGGCTTGCAATTTGTGAGTTCTACAACAAAGTTTGGCCGAGAAGAGAATCAACTCTTTCGTTGACATCAAAGCTCTCATGATTTGCAACCTACCCCAGAGTAAATCAATTATTGGTTCCTAGTTTTTGGAATGATTCCCTACGAGTCTAGTTTGTTCTTAAATCTTTACCACCAAACACAAATAAATGAAGACCCTGATAGCATTCTAACTCTATTGACTCGGTTAATAAGAGTAGAGGCATTGGAAAAATTGGTTTTAGGGGCTTTTGATGTCGTGTGGATGCTGGATTTGATTATGGACAAGTGTACATTGAGTCTAGACTGACGAGGACGAATCCGCAACGTGATGGGAGACGTGTGTTTGTTATCGACACACAGTCAGGTCCAGTGTTCGGTATATAATATATCTATATATGTATATATTAGAAGCTCGTCAAGTAATTAGGATTGCTCCGATTATGAAGTCATGCGGAGTTCGTTGAACTTATGATGTGGCTCAGACGATCGCCGATGATATTTTTTGCCAGAACAGTTGCTCAGTGTATGAAGATGTAGTTCTTGAGAGGGAGTTCGCAAGACTCAAGGTATCGTTCAGAAGTAATTTTAGCTAACACGCAACTTACAGTAAAACAAAAAGAAAAACAGAAAAGTCTGAGTAATATTTACATGAAGGCGAGGCGTAATTTTTGTGCACACTGTTTCTTAACATATTTTACCCATTATGTACTAATTCAAAACATTCTTACTTTGCGGGGCAACAAGTTTTCCAACTCTTCAACTTGAACAAATTCACGCACGCTTGATTATTTGCTTAAAAGTAAATATGTTTTCTACGAATTTCTTTTCTGTTTCGATATCTCATAAAAACGTTCGCAAAATATTATTTCGTTTGCGGTCGCTGGTCGCTATCGGTTACCTAAGTTGCACGTATTTTTAAGTTTTAATTTATTTTTAAATTTTTTGCTTTTGTTACTTTTACTGCTTTTACATGGATGCCATTTGTATGCCCGCCTGCGGTGATGTCGACGCCTGCGGTGATTGTTGGTTGCTTGGCGCTGCCACCGCCGCTGGCACGACGGCTTTTTGTTGCGCCGTCGCCTCAGTTGTCTTCAGGAAATAAGTTATCAAATCGATGGGTAACGGGAAAACTATTGTCGAGTTCTTCTCCGCCGATATTGTGTTGAGTGTCTGTGTGGTGTTGGAAGGCAGCGAGAGATGATTATTGTAAATTTTATGTTATTCATTTAGAAATTTGTGTTGATTGATTGATTTGTTTATTGGTATTATTTTTTTTTATATTTTCTATTACCTGTAAGTAACGTAACTGCAGCGCTGCAGGGGAGCCTCCAATAACTTCGGACGCTTCGCGTAATGCCTTGGATGCTTTCTGCTCACCTTCGGCGGCAATAACTTTGGCGCGTGCCTCACGCGCTGCTTCAGCTTCGGCGGCCATAGCGCGTTGCAATTGTACTGGCAAGCGTACGTCCTTACTGGAAGGAAGAGAATATTTACGAGTATGAAAAAATGAACGAAGTTGGTTTCGATTCTGTTAAATACTAAACTATAATTCTGACATTGTCTAAAACTAATTCGTTCAAGAATTATGTCAATACAATTACGGCAAATTTGGACAACTAAAGGTTGTTTTTTTTTAGAGATGTGGTTTGTAAGAAGAAATAAAACGCATATAATTTAATGCTATGACCAAGAATTTAACCTTATTATAAATATAATGGCTGACCATTATGTTTTAAAAATGATTTCGTGCAAGTAACTGCCGCGGCTGGCTCGAATAAATTTCAGCCGAGAGGCCCATTTTTCGACCACTTTTTGCAGCAATTGGGGCCGTATGTCAGCAATAACGCGCCGAATATTATCTTCCAAGGCGTCAATCGTCTCGGGCTTATCTGCGTAGACAAGCGACTTCACATAAACCCAGCGGTGTTAAATTGCACGATCTTGAAGGCCACGGCACAGGCCCACGACGCGAGATAATCCGCTCACCAAAAGTTGCTTTCAATAAATTGATTGTTTCGTTGGCTGTATGACATGTAGCGCCGTCTTGTTGGAACCAAAGGTCGTCCACATCAACCTCCTCCAATTCAGGCAGAAACAAGTTATTAATCACGGCTCAATAGCGTTCCCCATTGATTGTAACATTATGGCCGACTTCATTTTGAAGAAATATGGACCATTGATTCCCTCTGCCCATAGAGCACACCAAACAGTGACTTTTTTTAGGGATGTTACGGCGTATTAACAATGGCTTGTGGATCATAAGCCGTTGAACCAAAAGTGAGCTTCATCAAAAATTTTCTTGTGAAAATCGGGATCGGTGGCCATCTCGTTTTAGGCCCATTGACCGAACTTTTGCAAACGTTGTTCCAGAGTAAATCTGGTCATTATGAAATGGCAAACCGAACTGATTATGAATTAAGTAACAAAAATCAACTCCGAAAAAAGTATTACTTTAAAAATCAACTTTTGAAACTTGATTCAAAATGTACAACAGTTTAATAAAATTTTAACAAAATCTATTTGTTTTTAACTAAGTAATTTCTAGTATTTCTTTGGATATGCAGTTATGTAGCTCATTGCATTTTAATACACTGAAGTGCAGGTTTTAAGTGGCTGAAAGTTGTCGTTGATTTTTGAACATTTTTTTTTCTGTGGCTCTTTCCAAAGGCAAAGTGAATTTTGTTGTAAGCGGCAATTTACTGTACGAAAATGAAATTTTGAAACAAGCCATCAATAAATATAAAAATTTTACGTTTTTCTATAAAAATTTAGTTAAAGCTAAGAAATGTTAACTAAAATTACCCAATCGATTACAATGGAATGCAACCTTTCGTTCAACCGTTTTTAATAATATTTTCGTATTAGAAAAAAGTATTGCAGCACTTATTTTCGAAGTGAGTATAGAATAAAGTCTCTAGTTGTGTAACAAACTTCCATGCATTTTTTTTTACTCAGCGTGGAAAGGTTTTAGAAGTTATACATTTTATTTTAATTTGAGTGGCGTGTTCAAAATTCTTATTATCTAGCAACTTCCATTAAAAATACATAAAAATCATCGGTTAATTCCTCCCAAAATGTTAACGACGATCCTCAACCGAAAATCAAGAGCTACGATTAACATATTTGCAACTCAAGTATCTCAAGTGAAAGTCTCTCCAACTTTTGAATGCGCTCAATAACTAAAAAGCTGCCATCGCTGCAGTACATGAAATGTATTAACGTAAAGAGACGACGCACAAATTAGTTGTCGAACTTTTGATAGGTCTGAGACTACGGGAACAGATAATTAAGTGGCCATAATCAAAGTTAAGCTGAGTTCTTTTCTTCTATGGAACTTCTGTGGTGCCACCTTGGTCCGAAACCAAAAAGCTTCGCCAGTTCGCTCTGCCTTTCGTTAGGGTACGCCAGCTATTCACACCGAGTGAAGACGGTCCTTTTGCACTTGGTCTTTCCAGTGTGTTTGTGGAGGCCCTTGCTTTTCTTGCTCACCCATGGCTGCCCAGTTTAAAGATTATTTCACCAACATACCCAAGCCATCGCAATCGTTGAATTTTTATACGCCTAAATATGTCCATATAATTATACGAGCTCATACAGTTCATTATTCCTTCTTCGTCGTTACTAGGGTGTTCGATTATTCGACTTTTTGTAAAACCGGTTTTCGGATAATTTGATATATGGCATTTTGAAAAAAACCGGTTCCTAATTTTTAAATCTTGTTCTTGTTCCAAGTAAGAAAAAAGCTACATCAAAGTACATACATACAAGTAATTAATTGCAATTATTTCTATGAAATAATATTTTGAAAATAAAATGTAGTTGAATGCCTCAATTCAGTAAGCAGTCTCAGTCTTTAATGGAGGCAAAAGTCACAATTTTAGACTATTCAAAGTGGAGTCTCTAGTCCCTTAATTGTGACCTGATGATAAGCAGCTCAGAAAAAGGTCAACAAACATATAAATAATATAAAAACGAAAAAGCGAGGAATGGCAATTATCTCTAACTCATAGTCTCAAATTTTCAGATTATACCAAATACAGATTACGGCTATTATTGTGAGTAAGGCGTTTTACAAAAATTTTCAAGGTTTTCCCGTCCTCTTATGACATTTGAATAACTATCCAAAATCTTTTAAAATACCTTTGTTGCGTTTTTTCTGCAAATTATATGGATTTCGAATATATCAATAAAAAATATAATGGATGTAAAATTAGTCGATGTACTGCCGTATATACATATATTTCTCAAAAGCTACAACTAGGTAAAAAACCCGTTTTGATGATTAAAAAACCGATTTATTCTTTATTAGAAAAATTAAGATTAAAAAAAAACCGTACAAAAATTAATGAAAAAACTGGAGACAACCGGTTCGAAAAAACCGAGTTAATCATCCTAGCCGGTACTCATCGCGCACACGAACAGTACCAAAAATCTCGCGAAGAACATTTCTCTCGAAAGCCACAAAAGTCTCTCAACACTGATCAACATCGTCCATGTTTCTGCGCCATTTAGAAGAACGAGCATGCCGATCGAGCACAAAGTAGCACCTGTAGGCCAATATTATAATTATTCGCTTGATTTCAATGCTGACATTATTATCAGGGTGGGGTGTCAAAAAGCCATAGGACATAAAGCCATATGGCGTCAAGTCCCATATGCCCTTATGTCTCAATGAAATGGGACTTACCGCCATACATTTTTTTCCCAAAATGAGACATAAAGCCATATTTTTGATAGTGATCGCATGTCACCCTATTTCATGTAAAAAATGCCAGCCTTGCTATTAGCAAATAAATGAAGCAAGTAAAACAAAAGGAAATAAAACGTTATGTCCAATTTGTCGGACAATAATAAAGGATGTTCTGTTAATTTTTTCTTAAAAGTTATATATAATTCATTTAATTGTTTTTGTTAACATTCGGTTAAAGGAAAAATTTTATTTTACGTTTTGTTGTTAATTCCATTTATAAGAATTATGCTTAAGTTTCAAAAACAATAATAAAAAAAAATTATATAATCTTAAAGCTTGTGTATATTGCTCTTTATATTTTATTTTACAGAAGTAAACATTCCGTAAAAGGGATAATTGTAGTGGAAAACTATTAATTTTTCCTTTTACAAAATGTTTGTAGCTTTAATTCCTGGAGCATAGAAATTAAGTGAAATAAAGCATTTGTAACGCAAAACATCACATGGGACATAAAACCATAATGGCTTTATGTCCCATTCCACTAAAATTGATATGAGACTTAAGGTCATATCAAAATTATGGCTTTATGTCCGTTTCAATTGAGACATAAAGCCATTATGGCTTTATGTCCTATGGCTTTTTGACACCCCACCTATTATCAGTGGTATTTATGCTCAGTTAAATACGTTTAATTTGCTAGCACGGAAAGGATGATGATAAAATAGAGCTTGGCGCCTAATTTCAAAAAGAAGGCATATTTGTTCGTACAGATTGATATGACTTGGAGATATAGTATGTATGAAGTATAAAGATCCGGTGAATCTTTCATGGATTGGCTTTCCCGAACTCAGTGAAAGAACCAAATGCAGAGTACCCCAAATTTACTTATCATCAATAACTAGCGCCACATCACAAAGATGACAGGTTACTGAAGATGATTTTGATCAGAAAACAAATTTATAAGTGATTGTAGAGCCGCAGAAGAGGAATAAACCTTTTAACGACATACTATGTTCCTTCTTGTACTTAACACCGAAGCTTGCGGAATCCCAAGGCAGTCTAGAAATCATTCCAATACTAAAAAAAAATTTTAATAGATAGCGCAAGTTAGAACGTTTTGAAACGCAGGTACATATCTTTCAAATTCTGTCCGAAACAGCTCAAACTTTTCCCCGTGCACTAATGGTTGAAGTGCCAAACTGTATTTTCAAAACTAGTGCTTGCATATTTTGTTTTTGCAACAGAATTTGTATAGAATTTTTTTTATGGTTGCTTTAAATTTTCCATCAAATAAACTTTCAGATATATTCCCGCATATTGAGCCTTAAGAACAAGTCCAATGAATCAGTTGTTTCTCAAGATCTTTTAAAATTTTGTTTGAAATTGTTTAACTACCGGCTCAGTTCGGGTTAAAAGGAAAAGTGTCTAATGTTTCGAGCAAACATTTTCCAAACTGTAAAATTTTTTGCTGTTAAAGTGAGATTTTAAGTAAGCAACATTTACGTTTAATTCCTCATTTGGTTTTATAATGTACGCCGATCATATCTACATTGTCAAAGATTATTAATATTCTTAAATGTACCGAAATAGTCAGAAAGAGATGTCTTGTATTAAGGTGGTCTCCTCATGTAAATCGAAAAAAATTCGATTTTTATTTTTTCAGCTTAATCTGTTCCAAAATTACAGCCCTGCATTCCACTTGTTTTAGGAGGTATTGCCAGTATTGTTTGCAGTGTACCAAAACTTTAAAACCTTTTTTTTCAAAATCACATTTTTGAAACTTGTGTACACGATTACGGTAAAACTATTTGACCTATCGACATGATTCAGCTTGCATTTAAATTTAATTGCTTTTCATAATGTACACAAAAAAAAAATATAGAAACATTTTTAGTTAAAATTTAATTTCCAGATTCAAAACGAGAAAACAAATATATTTTCGGTTTTCAGCGGTTTATTGAGGTTCATATAGAGTGAAATAGTATAAAAATAACCGAGATACAAATTATTTATTATTCAGTTAAGAATAACGGACGCTATCTTGTACACAATTGGACCAATTCATCAGCGACACGCTCCAGTGCACTTTTGATTACTTCCCCATTTTTTAACTTTTTCGAGTTTTTTTTTTTGAAATATTGCTTAAAAGTTGTCTCAAATATATCTTTCGCTTAAACAATTTCTTTGTTATAAAAAAAAAATCACCATTTTTGTAACATCACATGAGGAGACCCCCTTAATGCCACTTTGAAGTAACTAGGTTTGGAGCATTTGACTTTCCGCTTTTTTCTGCTTTTTGTGGACTTGTTCGCATTTGATTCAAATAAGTATTTATATCAAAAAATTTGTTGAGATTTTTGTAATAATTTTTACAACAAGTTGCAGAGTTGTTAAAGATGTACAACTTTTTATTTGTATCAATTTCTCCAAAAAAAAAAAAATGGATTGGTGAATTTGGTTTAAAATATTGGTGAATAAAATAAAATAGATGTACTACTAATTTGTAACAATTAAACTTGTTTAAGTAACACTTCAGTATTTTGCACTTGCTTTTTATTTTATGTGTTCATTTTAGGAACTTTAAGATACTTTTTTAAGTTTTCATGTTGCGTTGTTCAAAAGTTCGATAGAAATGTCAAAAATATCAGCTTAAATTTCATATTCTTTAAATACTTACTAAACTAATAGAAAAAAATGCAATAAAATATTAAACTAACGTTACTTCAACCTTAATCACAAAGCCTGCAATATCTTTTAAAATAATTTGTCACTCACTCACTCAACATAAGCTTCTTGCGCTAATCAATCAACTACTTCAACTTAATCACATTGAATTTGCATTCAATTACCTTAATCAACTCTTTTTAAACAATATAAAAACTTTTTTCTTTCTCTAATTGAATCTTTTCCTCTTCCGTTATCGGCTAAGTATAGAGCACTAATTAGCAGTTGAAGGATGTCCCTGCCGTATAATGTTTTTTTAAAGCTACCTTTTACACTTTACAACAATTGATATTAAAGTGTACATTTATATATAAATATAAAATGTGTAGCATGTATTTACTTATATACATATGTATATATGTATGTACTAAAAGGCTACAATACGTCATTAAACTCAATTACGTGATTAAAAACTAAAACGTGACACAGCCAATGACGTTCAGCATTGGCGGCACACAAACTATGTATGGCTTTGTTTGTAAGTATGTATGTATGTATACATGTTTTCACTATAACTTGTCGTTCTTCTTTGTATGCTGGCATATTGCATGGAATAATAAAATTAGTAAGTAACAACTTTTGTATTCAGCACACTTTGTAAGTTTAGAAATCGATGGTCCCTACATCTTCTTTAACCTTCTAGCAGAAGCGTTTAGTTTTAAATTCAGTTAAAGTGTTGACAGCGACAGTAATCAAAAACTAAAACATAAAAAATGGCATAGACTACAAGTTGTTAGAATTTACTTGTATGCTGAAAAGAACTCATTCGTTTCGATATTGTAAAGTTTTTGAAGGGTACGTGGCGTATACGCAACATTGCTATTTATTAGCGCCCATACTGGATAAGAAAATAGCTTTGTGAACATTAGGGGTTTGTCGTACTTTTATCGAGCTAATACGATTAATAAATTCTAACGATAACATAAATAATTGAAAAGTTTCATTAACTGAAATCGCAGTTGGGTATGAAACATTGTAAGTAGCAATAACGTTTAATTTGCTTTAAATTGTAGTAGACACTCGTTTGCCAGGCTGATGACTTAGCTCAACCGGGAATTCTTGAGAGGATTTCTCTGTGTAACATCAGTGATTTCTTTACAAAATATTAAAATACGCAGACTCAAGATGGGACAGTTTGGCGCTTTCGGCTTAAACGCCAGAATGTGAGGAAGCCAAACTAATCAGGCTAAAACATATAATATTTAGTATAATCATGGAATATTTTAGTTAGAAATGTCAGGATTCTGTATTTTGGTATAATCTTAAACCTCGAAATTTTAGGTTTTAAATTACAGTTTACTAAACTTCTTCGCATTCACGTGTTCTCTTTTTTTTAATTTATTTTTTTCTTTTGTTATCTAATATTTTTTAATTACACTTACATTTTGAATATTAATTGTGTATAGAAAAATTTGAAATCCTCCAATACTTGACTAGAACACTTTAACAAGGAAAGTTAAAAAACTAACGTTACTAACGCGACGAATTTTTGATTTTTAAATTTTTTTCAAAACAAGCAAATGAAATTTATTTCGCCGTGTTTGTGCATTAATAATTAATTTTTTTTTATTTTAATATTATTTTTAAAATTTATTTTGTAATAAAATCTTAGATTTTTGACAAAATTATAGTAATTTATAGACAATATTGTTTCTATCAAGCTTGTGAACCTATTTTTGACCACCGGAAAGACTGTGGTGGAGGTTAATGCAAAAAAAAAATAGTTTTTAAATGAAATTTTCCTTTCTGTAATTAAAACTTTAGTTTAAATTACTTGAAAAACAGGGGCTTTAAAATTATATTGTCAGAAATATCTCAAATTTTGTTTTAAAAGTTTGTTTTCGAATAATATCAAATTCCTTTATTTCCTTTAATCATAAATTTGAGTTTAAAATACTTTCAACTTAAAACAGCATACAAAATGACATAGTTCCAATTAAAACTTAATTCACTTCAAACCATAAACCATATAAAATCAAGTTAAAAACTTTATAGAAAACTAAAAAATGGCGATGCCCATAACTTCATAAAAACCCCGTTCCTTTGTTTCAAATCGCTGCTAGTATTGAACTTTACTTAATTTCTTCCAATAAACACTGAAAAACGAAGTTTTTTGCATTTTTAAAAATTTCCTTTATATGGAAGTTGGGCGTGGTTATGGTCCGATTTCAAAAATTATTGACGGCAATGCTAATGGTAACAAGGTCAATATGTTCACCAAATTTTGTGACGATACATAACATCGTTATTAATACCTGCAGACGTTTTTTTATATGTGGGCGTGGTAACTCCCATTTTTCAAAAATTTCTTAATTAACTATGTCTCTAAATATCAAATCCTAATTAATATGTTCCAATAGATAAAGAAAAATCGAAATTGTTGGATTTTTTTTAATTTCGGTTATATGGGAGGTGGGCGAGGTTTTGGTCCGACGACACCTTACACCGTTATTGAGATTCAGAAATTTTTTCTAAGTGGGCGTGGCAACGCCCATTTTTCAAAATTTCATAAATACCTAATTTCTTAGTTCAAAATCGTTCCAAATACCGAATTTCACTCAATTTGTTTTAATAGATACCGAAAAAATGAGGTTTTTCATTTTCCAAAACTTCCGTTATATGGGAGGTGGGCGATGTTATGATCCAATGTCAAAAATTTTCTACGATAATAATAGCAATTTTAAGGAAAATATGTTTACCAAATTGTGTGACGATAACTATTACTGTTATTGAGATAAGGACAATTTGCCTATGTAATTGCTTAGTTCAAAATCGTTCCAAATACCGAATTTCACTCAATTTGCTATAATAGATACTGAGAAAACGGAGTTTTTGCATTTTTCAAAAATTTCCATTATATGGGAGGAGAGCGCTGTTATTCATCGATCTTGACCATTTTCAATACCAGCCTCTTCTGTCCAAAGAGCAATCTATGTACCAAATTTCCTTGAGATATCTCAATTTTCACTCAAGTAATTGTAACCACGGACAGACGGACGGACAGACAGTCAGGGCTAAATCGATTTCTCTTTTCATTCTGAGCATTTTAGTATATATAAGTCTATATCTATCTCGATTATTTTATGCTGTTACAAACAACCGTTATGCGAACAAAGTTATAATATCCTTGTGTAGCAGTACGCTCGGGTCTAAAAATTATGATGAAAAGTAGAAAAATTAACAGTGCTAATGAGACAGAAATGGTGCCGTCAGAAATGCAGTACACAGAAATAGTGAGACCCGGCCACCACCAAACCCAAAGTTTTCACCCATAAACTTACCACACCCAAACATACGATATCTGAACTAACCACACTTGAAATCCCCACATCGGAATTCTCCACACTTTAACTCCATTTTTTCTCAAGGTACCTTTATTTGTTTTTGCAATTAGCGTTGAGCATTTACTTCCACATAAAGTGAGCGAGAATACATAACACTGCTTAGAGAACAAATTATAGTAAATCAATGCTAGTTTCTAACCACAGGAAATTTGCATATTATTGTACCAAAATTTAAAAAGAATATAAAGCTGCTTACTCCATAAAATTCTAAAATATTTCATTTGATATTGGTTTATTTCGGTTTAAAGTATTAGTGCAAGAAAATCTATATACATCTTTTGTAGCAGAACATTAAGAAGGTATTACAATCGGACATTATAAATTAAACATCAAACTAAACAAGAAAAAAAAAATACGTCGAAACATTTGATAAATCCGTCCATTTTAAAAGCACCTTTTAATTATTAGTTACATAGTTTCGTAGGTTACTAGAATATTTTATTTTTATATAAAACACATATGTTTATAAGTAGATAAGTCCATCAATTTAAGAAAAATAAAATAACTGAAAAAATGTTTGAAATTTTTCTTCCAAACTTTATTAGTTTTGTACAAAGTTTAAGATTTAACTGCGCTTTAAATGAGAAATAATATAAATTAAGTATGCGAATAACAAATGATCAAAATTTTCCTTAATATAGCGCTACTAATTATTAAGCAAAAATTCTGTTTACATATTCTGATTTAATAATCATCACTTAACTAAAAATATATACATCCATTTTATTTTTTGACATGTCCGATTTTGGTGGCCGTAAATGGGTTTTAATAAAATTTCTCGTGTTTACCTAAAACTGCTCAATTCACAGTCTATATTGCAGAAATTTGCCTAGTTCAGTTGCGCATAAGATTTTGAATAAAAAAAAAGTTCGTATTGTGTAGATTGTTCTTTTTTTATAATATTTTTCAGGATTTTAGTTAAAAATTGTACTGGAATAAACTAGTATAAACTTATTTTTTGTTTTTAGCTTTAAAAAGCAATATTTTCTTTACATTTTCTTACCATAAATTACCATAATGAAAAATCAAAAAAAAAGTATTTCTTTTGCAAATTTGAATTGTTTGAAATATTTTTATTATTAACAAAAAATCTAATTTTTGTAATAAAACGTACAAATGTTTGAAGTGATCTTTTATATAAAATATGAAAATCGAGAGGAACGCTCGCTTTCTGAACGCCAACCATTTACACTAATTATAATTATTATTTCTATAAATACATATATACAACCAATTTCAAAGAAAAATACAAAAATATAAAATAAATGTATTCATAAGCTTTTTGATTTAAAACAGGCATTGAAAAGCGACTATGCCATATGGCATAGAATAACCGAAAGGGTTAAGCAAACCTACTTTTATGAACAAGTTACGATACTTTACATAAGACATTTTTTAAGTTTCAGTTTGCTTTAAGTTTTTATATTTCCTTAATTAATGTACAACATCCCCACGTAAATTCCTCTTAGTTATAAAATAATATTAAAGACGGCCGATAGCTGTCGAAGGTAGAAAAAGTGTTTGATGATAAAATGTCGTGAACTCAAAACCGCAGCAACATTTTCCACCGCTTCGACAACTGTTTACATTCTAAATAAATTTTTCATTTGAATAAAATGCATAAAACATGGATTAGTTGCATACGATATGAATACGCTGAGTGAACATTTAACTCATCTACATACATATATGACAAACTCATTAATATTCATATACATATGTATGTCGTGCATGTGCGCTGTTAAGTGTAAGTGTACATTAACCTTTGCTTTTGGCGAGGTTAAAGTTACTGATCCCATTTAACATAGTATGTACATAATAAGTACACACACGCGCATATAAAAATACATAGAATAGTTTGACTGTACGTAACGTAAGGTGAAACAAGTAAATCCCTTTGCGTAAATATTTAAGTACACGAAATGAAAATTTGGCACAATAACACTGATTGTTTTCTCTTAATTATGTTGGCGTTTTACTGCAGCCAAATCGGCTTTACGCCGACAGTTCATTAAACGAACAATGGCACCGCTTAATACTTACTTATGTACATAAATACTGCAGCTATTAATCGTACTCGCACATACATACATAACATATGAGTGGCTTAAACGATTTAATATTGTAGCTCAAGCCAAAATTTTAAACTACATAGACAATGAACATATTTTTGTAAAAGATAATATACATACATATATACATACATGCATATATAAAGATATATGTATATGTATATATTTTGGCAACATGCAACAATTTTATATTACAGTTTATTATATAAAAAGATAAAATAATCTTTAAAGAAATATCTGTTGCCACAAGGAATAACAATTAAACTCAATTTAGTAAGAAATATATAGAAAAATAAATAATAATGTTTATTGAAAAAAATATATTTTTTGGGAAACTAACATTGAATTGTCCAAATTTAATACAAAAAATATAAAATAAGTCTTGAGTTAATCGTTTTAGATAATTAATTGATATTTAAAGTGCTATTTTAAAAATACAAATACTAGTTGTTATTAAATTATTAGATGTAATTGTAATACAAATGACAAATTTTTTTTTTATATTTATTTATGGATGTCCATGCTGGTGACATATTCGCTAAGGTGTAGAGGTTCGTAATTGGCTTCTTTGGCTCTGATGTCAGCGTGCTCATTGCCTTGTATTCCGCAATGACCAGGAACCCACATGATCCTAATTATATTTTTGTTTAGAAGTGCAATGTTTCGAATGTTTGTAATTAATGGTGTTTCGGTTGGGTAGTTCTTAATAGAGTCCAAGGTGGATTTGCTATCACTGCAGATTATAAATTTTCGCCTATTCTGTGAAGCATATTCCACTGCTACAAGTATTGCAGCTGCTTCGGCTGTGAATACTGAGCAGTAGGTTGGCAATGCGCCGACAGCAATGGTGGCACCAAGTTGGTTTGTTACTGCAAACGCGATGTTGGTGTCAGTTTTGGACCCGTCTGCGTAAATAATTTCCCAGTCATTCCCCAGTTGGGTTACAGCTTTTTTTAAAAGTTGGTAATATTCATTGGAGGAGGTACAATCTTTGGGATACTGTAGCACGTCTGTGAGAAATTATTTATAATTTTTTTTCACCACACCAGTATACAATTGATATCTAAAATTTTCATCTACCCTATTCAACCTCCAACATATCCTTAGATTAGGTTAGGTTGAAGTGGCTGCCAGCGATCACACTAGCATAAATAGGCATTTAATTGCGGCCAATGTGGTACCGACCGGATATTAGACTCCCGCTACTACACAATGGTTTGGTGTAGATTGTGCAAATTTTAGTAACTGGCTTGGCTCTGCCCTGGCAAAATCAACTTAGTTGTTAAAGAACTCAAGACTTAGAAATTTGTTTTCCTTACCATAGTGCGTGGCATTCGCACAAAAGGTCCAGACAGTTTAAGGCATTTCGTTGTCTCTGCATCTTACAGTAACCGCTGTAAGGAACATCCAATCACTCTACATACTTTTCAATTGCCATATGAATTGTTAATATACCTATAGCCATGGGCAGGTCCCGTCCTGCAGACACTATGATCACCACTCAGCCTTCTCGTTTGGAGATTTGTGGTGGTTGCTACAGTTTTAGAGTTACAGTTGATCGAAGAAAAATGAAAAACTGTAAGTTCAAATTAACACTAATAGGACAGGCAAGTTTCTGGACCATTTCTGTAGCAGATCACGACTGGCTTAGGATTAATTAAATACAGCTTCAGGAGTTATTCAAGAATATTTTGGTTTTCAGGGTCATTTAGGCACTTATTTTGTTTTATATCGGGACTTATTCATAGACTATTTCGGAACCAGTTCACGACTTTCTTAGTAATATTTTATGACTAATACAGGACTATTTCGAGACTTTTTTGAGACTTTTTCGGGAACTTACTTGAAATTACTAAATTCCCGAAATGGTTTTGAAAAAGTCGTGCACTGGTTGTAACAAAATGAATAAAATGAAATAAGTTTAATGATTAAATGGTAACCTAACCATTTTAGTGTAACTAGGAGCATTTCATATTTAGTACGGAGAAATCGTACGCTTTTTTATAGTTTACGTATTAGCTTTACTAAAAATAAAGACAATATAAAGACTGATTAGTATGATAAATTGTAATAAATTTCAAAAATAGATATAGTTATACTAAAAAATTAATCCACGAAAGCCAAATTAATTCCCTGGCGGTCTAAATGTAATGCTCTGAGGGACCTTTCATATATATTAACACACAAAATTTCGTGAGTACCTGTTACTCAAGCCTTTATGGATGGGTTATACAGGTAATATGACTCAGTTCTACGCTTTCGCTCCACATTTATAACTCACGACAAGACGATCTAATTGCACTGAATTTAGAGTCACCCATCTTTCTGGGTTAATTATGATAATCGAGATTTTGTAAATCGACGAACAAACTTTATGAACTCAAACTTTTGAGAATAGTTGTTCATATTAGAGTTCTCTCTTTATTTATTAACATCAATCATACGCTCTGTCGAACCACATAGATCCAAAATTTTACAATATTTCTTTTAGTATCTACGATTTTGTACATTCGTATAGCAAGCTATTTTCTACAAAAAAAAAAAAGATATTTATACGTGTTTATTTATTTATATCGTTAGAAGCTTCTTTATTTAATATTTCGTCACAGAAAGCGTGCTCGAAAAGCTGTTCTTCAAATTTTATTAAACACAATATAAAAGTCGCATTTGTATTGTGGGTTTTTTCAGCTAATTCAAGTACCCATATTCGAGCCATATGTCCACATAACAAAATAAAAATACAAGTTTTACTTACATTTCAACACGTTCGACTTTAATGCCCCATGCGTCAGTTGCTTCATCCAGTTGAACCTTCAACAGTTAAAAATAGTTGTTTGTTTTTATTTTCGCAATATATTTGCATGTATCAGCAGCAGCAGTTGTCATTATTGGATAGAAAATTGATGATATGATTGGTTTTTATTCCGTTTCGAAGCGCAAAGCAGTTTCAGCGTTAGCGTGCAAAATAAAACAAACGCAATTGGTAAATTATCTGTTAGAGATTTCTTATTCCATTGAAAATTTATATTGATATTAAATTTTTTATGAACCTGAAAAATGTGCGCAGATTTTTTCTTTTGTTATCTATCAGCTTACCAATAACTAGAATTCAATAGTGCACGAATTATATACTTAGTTGACACGCCGCTGTTTTTTTGTTTTTGCGGAGGGGTCGCTTTTCCAGAAAGTATATTTATTTAAGAATTTGGCAATGAGCATGACAGCTGTTTAGAGGTTGTACATTTATTTTAGTTTCGTATACTACTTTTTTTATGTGGTTTCTTTTATTGGCAATTTGTAAGCTAGCAAACAGGTATTGAACTAGCTAAATATTTGATTTTCTTTTGTGTTTTATTTCATTGCTCTAAGCAATTTGTTTTTTTCACCACAATCGATGGAAATTGAAGAGACCGAAAAAAGGCTTTATTTCGATGAAAACATTAAAAACTGAAAAAGTGTTAAACATGAAATTCTGTTAAATTGCACGGCGGTCGAGATTCTAAACGTAAAAATATTTTAAAAAATTTAAGCTACACTTGGCGTTGACTCGTGGTATTTACAGAAGATGTAATGGATAAGCTTTAAAGCGAATGATACGATTGTTTTGATACTCCAAATGATGTGCGATCTTTGTATGAATTTTCGAGGAACTAGATAAGCGAGTGCTGTGGACGATGCATTTGAAAAATGAAAAAATTTAAAACCCGTGTCTGACTTTCTGGTGGTAAGTATCGGCAATTTTGACTTTGATTTCACTGAGCGAGATGCTAATGTTCATATTCAGTGCAGATCCGCACCTCGCTAGTTCATCCGCTGTTTCGCTTCCGTAAATATTTTTATGTCCCGGGACCAAATTTCCTTTTGCAAACGTTTAGGCTTGGAAAACGCTTGCAAGCAGGTGGAAGGATATGCTGTTCAATAAAAATCCCTGCTTCAATACCGCATTCAATAATTGATCCGTCCGCCTAGCCATCGAATGACTGGACTCTTCCTTGAGCTCAGTCTCTATGGCTTGGGAACTTCGTACATATCGTGCGGTTTCGGAAGAATATAGTCAATGGATAGCGCCTTAATATCAGGTGGAGTTCTGCCAAGGATAGAACTCTTCCCGAACGGCGTTTACTTCCAGAACCCCAGTGCCTGTAATCTAATAGCGCTGTTAGTAGTTGAGTTTTCGATAAAAAAAAAAACCTATCGGTGGCAAATTGATCAGTACGTTTTAGACATCTGTTGGGCAAGATTCCATTGCATCCAATACACCAATGGCAGCTGCCCTTTCAATTCCGCAAAGTTTCTTGACGATGTATTCTTTGGTAAGGGCTGGCCACCATACTAGCGCTCCGTAAAGCTGGGTACGCTAGAAATTTTTGTTCCTAATGAAAAGACTTTAGAACAAATTACATTATAGAACTGCTATGCTAGTTGCCTTTAATTAAATTTTTTAGTGAAATCATCTCAATAACAGAGAAATCATCTCAATAACAGAGAAGTCATGAGTAAGCGGAGGCGTCATATTCAGTTCGTGCATGGCCCTCTCTTAGTGACTAGAAATATTTGCTGGATAAGCAGTTCACCACCTTCAAACAAAAAAGTTACTACATAGTTACGGATCACTCGGGACTAGTCCGGGATTATTTCGGCAGAGCTTCGGAATCCATTCATAAATATTTGAGGATAATTTCGAGACTAGTCCAGGATAATTTCCGAGCATGTTCAGGACTATTTCTGAACGGTTTCATGACCATGTCGGGACTAGTTCACAACTGGTTAAGAGCTATTAAGAGGCTAAAGCTTGCCCATTTGAGATAATTTCAGGACTATTGCGGAAGTATTTACTATACTAATTTTGTGACCAACTTACGTCTCGCTAAGAACCATTTCGGGGCAAGTGCGGGCTCATTTGGGACGTACCAACGAATATTTCCAGGCGATTCGGGATTAGCTCACTGCTAGTTTAAAACCGTTTCGAGACTAGTTCGGGATAATTTCGGGATTAGTTTACATACTATTATATATTATACTATTACTGGACAAATTCGGAATCAATATACGACTTTTCCGAGAATATCTCGGGACTAGTTCGGAACCATGCCGAGACTATTACAGTATTTTTGGCTAATTTCGGGGCAATTTCCTCGAAAAAGTCCTAAATTGTAAATTAAATGAATTGTGATTAATGTTTAATTTCTAACCGAACCCATTTACACACATAAATTTCATGCAACCTGGTATTCGCTAATTTATGCACTTTTTATTCCGTTGGAAGAAGCTTTGATTGCTAACTACTATCCTCAAAGTGAATCGATTTACATTAGTTTTAAGATTTAAATACTTTTCAATTGAAAATTTAAAACAAATATCAATGGCAAATCCAATGTGCTTGTAACTATTGACAAAAAATGTGCATCTGCTCAGAGCAGCACTACATCAACTAGTTTTGTTTGTTCTGCACTTTAAATTGAAAATCAATTCAATTAAATGGCCTCAATAAATTTTAAACCCATTTTATTCGCAAATGTCCTTAGTTATGCGCAAATGTACAGATGCATGCACATACATATGTATGTTTATATGTGTCCACACCTCAATGAAATGTTCCTGACAAATTGCCACTCATTGTCTGCGAATATATTCATAGCAAAAAATAATGTCTGTTCTGTTTTTGGTTCTGTTCAATTTATTCCGCCAATGTTTACAATTTTTTTAATTGCTACGCCATGAAAACGAAAGTTCACAAAAAAATTGGTTGAATAATTGATTTCATTGAAACGATTTTCTGGTAATCACTCTGAAACACCGAACTGAACTGGTTTAACGAATAGAAGATATCTGAATAACGATCTCTTAAGGGGAAACAGGGTGGCCGGCGTTGTCGAGAGGATAGCGGTGCGTGCTATAATTTGATAAACCGCTCAATTCGAGGCTCGAACTTCAGCCAAGGCAAGTAAAACCTAAATCATTGAAATAGTTTTTTTTCTGAAACCGGTCATCCTTCAGCTCGCCGAGGGTATTGCTGCCATGGAAAAGATCTTCATAAAATACATCTGCCGTTCGGAGTCAAAACAAAAGAGTGGGGCATTCCATTTGAGGTATAATATAAAGATGCACACCACAAATAGTAAAAGAAGCTCGGTCAAACACTGAGCTATATTGTGTAAGTGCCAAATTATTAATATTAAAGGGAGACAACACGAGCTGCCAACACATGACCATCAGAGGCGTCATCGTCTGTGTCCTACCTATGTATACGGGGAAGTCCGGCTTTTTGTAGACTAATATTTTACAGATTTAATCAAAAAGACAAGAAATGTGAGGCAGAGTTTCCGCCAATTTTGTCTTCTTATATATATTTATAAATACTTCTAATCACAAATGACCTTAATTGTCTAAGAACAAGGTCTAGAAGTCGGGCGATTCAGGTACATCTCTCACATTCATAATCTTTAAGGAACCAGTTCACTCTATATCTAAATAAAGGACTAACATTTTTGTTCTAAGCCTCTAAAGCCAAACGAAGTATTCCTGGAAACTGAGTTTAAGTTAATATGAAAACGGAATGGCTAGAAAGTCCGTTCAAGATGCGCTCAAGGCGCGTTCAAGTCACGCGTAGTTCTCTAGTCTCCTGCAAACATAATTCAAAGACTCAACTAATCAAGAAAGTAAACAGCGGGTGAGCCATGGAACAGCTTGTGTCATCATTAGGGACAAATTGCTCACGCTGTTTAATGGTGGTAGCAGCGATCACCTAGGAGATGATGATGAACCCCAAACCCCAATAAATAATGAATAAACCGACGTTCCGTCACCCGACTATGACGTAATTCGTATGTCGATAGCAGGTACGTAGCTTGTAAGCATAATCCAGAAAAGGATGAGTCCATCTACGTCAACTACAAAGCGATGAAAAATATCCGAGAAAGTAGAATCAACCCGCATTATCAAAGCTGATTTCGGCTGCGCAAGAAGAAGTTGCATTTGTGCCGCAATGTTAGAATTTCGTATTCCGGCAAAATTAATACGGTATAAAATGACGTTGAGTAACACAAATAACCTACTACTACTAATCGAACCAATTTTATAAAATATCAGCATACGCCGATGACGTTGCAAATACGAACACACGTCAACCTTAAAATCCAACTAAGAATATCTCTTGCTAACAAGTGCTGCTTCGGATTGAGTAGACAAATGAACAATGAAGTTTCGTCTCGGCGAACAACAAACCACAATCTGTAAGCTTCTCTTTATTGTTGACATATTTTATGGCGCAGATGTATGGACTACTAAACACATCAGCTGAGAGAGCTCTTGAAGTATTCGAGACAAGGAAAATTCAGGAGATGTGTGGCCCACAAACATCGGAACGATGAACTCGGTACGAGCTGTATAAGGAGATACTCGTGGACATAATGCAATGCTGTATCGTACATCCGGCACTACCATTAGCTATTTCGTCGGGTGGTAGCTTGAGTGCGAAGCTACATGAGAAGATGCAATTCGTCACTATTTCTGTTTGTCTTCTATACTTGTTTACTTTCGATTTAGAAATAATCCCTCGGTGTTGCGCTGCGCTAATTCGTCTCAGTAATTTTTATACTTTTGCTTCTTAACACTAATTTAAAGTACCCTAACTTTGTTTGAAAAGTCGGAATAGCTGGGATTATGTTCCGCTCGTCATTGACTTTCTTATCTTACCACACAAGCTGTCTGAGAGACCGGTTCGCAGATTTTGCTTTTCTCAGCGGTTACCACTTCGCGCCACCCACGTATGCTTCCAATTCATCTACTAAAACTAAGGTACCTACTCGCATTGATAAATAGATCAGGACAGCATACGCACGTAAGTACTTACTCCCAATCAAAGCGCACACTTCGCACATGCAAATGTCATTCCTAACGAAGTGTTTATTTATTATTTTGCATTCACTTTTGTCCATTCGCTAAATGCATTGCACGTGCATGTGCATACGTAAATTCGCTTTGAAATATTTTTCTAAACATTTCGATTTGTATGCATCATATGCAGTGTTGCAAGTATTTGTTAATGTTAATGTGATTTGAGTTTGTGATTTTTTCGATTTTTTATGCAAATCACTGAACTCTGTGCAACCGTGATTTCGGTCATGCATAAAATAAATAATACCATCTAGAGTATCAGTGAATATTTGTGTGTGTGTGTGTGTGTGCTCGAATCATTTGCGTACGCTTCATTGCATCAAATGGTCTGACGATTGAGTACTGAAGGACATGCCTGTTGTTAGTTGACCCAGCGCACCAGTGGGTGTGCGGACAAGCAGATGACGTTGCGCTGCAATAGAAAAGGATATTTGAAGCTCGAAGACGGGCAACAGAATACAGAGAGAGACATAGATAGATGCATCCGATGCAAGAGTATGGACGGAGCGAGCAGTTGTTTTATTTATATGCATGAGCGCAATATAAATACATACATACACATTGCCTTGATGTGCAGCATGTTGTCAATATAGCTATGTTTTCTTTATTTATTTAATACATAATTTATTTTTATTTTTATTTATTTTTTATTTTTTTTTGATGGCGTCAAAACCTTTGTGTTCAATGTCAAACAATCACTGTTACGTCAATGTAAGCGTACACAAAAGTCAAATGTCGAAATGGCATGATCGAATAGCGCTCAATTAACACAAAGACAACTGACAATAATGGATGATGTGAAATCAACTGTAATAGAGATTTAGTTGCGTATATTTTTTTGACATTTACACCATGAGTTTAATGAATGTTTAAACAAACGTAGTTGCTATTATTGTTACAGTAAAGCGTATATGGAAAAGCGCATATCGGGCGAATGTTAAACGCTATTCTCCTCGTAAAAAGCTTCTGCAAATTTGGGGCACGTGCGATGAGAAATTATCAATGAGAAAATAATGTTTTTTTTGTAGCTACAGTCATTTAAGAATTTATGGTTACCAGAGCTCTTCCTTAAGCTTCTATCCTTGGTCCATTTGTTGTGGATAATTACTAGGATGAAGACTTACGAACGTCAAATTGTTCCAAAGGGTTTTAAAATATTTGACATTGCAGATGAAACTGGTGTACTTATAAATAGGAGAGAAAAATGGAATTGTGAATATTATCCGATTCTATTAATCATAGTTTAAGGGGAAAATTTTTACTCTGAAAGATTGATAAAATCGAGAATATGACTGTGTCCATCAGCCACAACAGACGCTGTTATAAAAAACGAAGTTTATTTAAGGTCGGATAATACCTACAATCTGTTCCATAATCTGGTGGGTGAAGTAATCGATGATATTTTAGTATTTCACTTCTTCAATCCATCAATTATTTTTTTATTTATTGCTTTGTAGCAATTCGCTGTCATTCTAAGACACGTTTTAATAAAGTGCATTTAAAATTACTTTATCATAATTTGTTGAGATAAATACAAGGCTAGCAGGTTTGATTGGCTATAGCTTGGCTTTGTAGTTTACTTACACACATTGACGCAAGGTAGTTCCACTGTTTTAACCAAAACAAATGTGATGAAACTTATTAGAACTAAGAAATAATGAAGCAAATTCTAAGCAATTAGGTTTAGTTAGTTCGGATTAATTTTCTTTCTCATCAATAAAATAGTCAATTTCCATTTTCTGGCCACTACGAAAATGCGGGTTTTGCCGCTGCCAGACCACCCCTATACGGCAGCAGCTCTTTACGTTTGTGAGTATAGAATAAGAATAATAAAATTTTAATACGCTGACAAATTTACGCAATTATTTCCATATTGGTTTCTTAAAACACATTTAATTCTTTAACAAAATCCATGAAAATCAATTTTTCTAACTTTATACAAAATTCTTAACAAAAAAATAACAAGGAATTTTAAATAAATTGTTTGGCGGACATTTTTGAGCGCTGATGTGGCTAGAGGTGCTCACAAAATTGCTACTTTCCTTTTAAGAGTTGCTTCAGTCGAAGTAGGGAAAATTAATAAGCATTAAACAAATGAAAGAAAAATATGCAAAAATGTTCAAAATAACGCATATACGCATACAAACTCAGTACATTCTTTATTAAGATTTTTCACGTAATATATTATTTCCAAATATGCTAATTCGAAATGTAGTTGACTTTTGTTTACAATTGTTTTGTCAAATGCTACGCTACAGTTGATCGTTCGACACATTTATAGGAATTTATCAGCAAAATATCTTCGCACCAAAACTAGTAACTTCTGACGGGAAGAGAATATTATTACTTTCATATTTGTTCAAGCCAATTCTGAATAGAAACTCCCGGAAAATTTTTCTTCCTTTCCCATGCTAAAGCCATTGGACAAGAGAGTTTTTATTCAGAATAGAGCTGGTTCTCTTATTTGCCAGAGAAACGAGTACAGGAACGGTTTACTGTAAAATTAGACTAATTCTGTCTATTTCTGGCAAGTTCGGACTCGTACGGGATCGCAACCAATATCTTTTCTGTTGTGAAAACTTTCAGTAAAAAAAAAAATAATGAATGAGCCTTTCAGTATAGGACGAACGTCAACGCATAAAATCAGCCTTTAATGCCCTACACTCAGTTAAAAAAAACATTTAAAAATTGTATTTCTGCAATTAGTTTTAACTTGATAGGAAAACTTTTTTAGTAGGAATAAGGAAAAAGCTTAATGCAGTAAGGCGTATTCTGCCCTAACGCGGTGTTCGTCGTAGGAAAGTTATGAATGCACTTCCTCGACTATGAATACGTCAAATTATCTATGGATTAAGCAAATTCTATCAACCGAGCGTATTGCGGACGCATTGTTTAATTTTTGACCTCAAATGGAAAACAAAATACAAGAAAATTGATTCAAACCAAAAGTATTTTATCAAATTTAATGCAGACATTTCACAATGTTTTTATATTTTTTTATAAATTATTGAAATATAGTGGGTAATCCTTCTGATTATTATTTTTTAACTTTACTCCGACAACCAAAACACGTCGTAACAAATTCATATAGAAATCTACGAAGTGACGCTACGAATGAGCTCACTGATGCCACTCTACGAATTTCGAATCTACCACGTAACCATTCGAAATCTGTGATGCCTTTTTCGTAGAATCTACAAAAATCGTTCTACGATGGTTTTAACGATAGGCACGAGCCCTGCTTAGGTTCTTGATCAACTGCCGCATCAACAGTTTTATAGGTGCCTGGTGATCAGAGAAATCCAAGCTCAACAAGTGTTCGAAAATATACCAAAGTTTTTTAGGAAAAGCCACAAAAGACTTTTTTGTCAATATCCATATTGTGGAAATCTTTTAGTAGGCGTAGCAGTTGGAAGACATTTTGTGGCGCAAAAATCCCAATTGGGCACAAATTCCAATAGTAAGCGCAGAAGAGCGAAACAAACATTGTCACTTTCGCGACACTAAGGACAGTTGCTAGGTTTAGCCACCAGCAAAAAATATATTTTATCTTTCTTGACTTTTGGTAAATTTTCTAACATTTCACGTGACAATAATAGCTGACTGTGATATACGTACGTGACAGCTCCATTGGTCCTCCTACTTTCAAGTGCTTAAGACAGATGAGCACTGTTTGTTTTTGTGTCCCGCCGAAGCAAGAATTTGATATGAAAATTTTGGCAGCGATGTGCTGATAATATACATAGACTTTCTAAAAAATCGTGTCAATTTAAAATTGAAAATATAATCAACCAAACCGCAGAAAGGATGGCATTGCAGTCATTGCGCTGGTTCCTGCTAAAGTTTTTTCTGCGTGGTTTCGAGAGACAGAACAAAAAAAAAATCTCTGTCATCGCTAAACTAGAATAACATACTTGGTTAACTTTATAGAATATTTTAAAAACTTCGAATAATTTGAAAAGATTTAACTATTTTTATGGAGAACTATTGAAAACTTATGCGACCATAACAAGAAATACCTGAAATTAATTCAAAACCATGATGAGATTTCCAACGAATTTTGCATTTTATGTTAAATATTATTCATCTACAATTCTACTTGTATTGAATATTATTTTGCTTCTAACTAATTTTCTTCACTGGCTACAGCCTTAAACGTCAAAAGTGGCAACTTCATTCTTAAAGCAACTATGCTCATTCATTATTTTGCTTATTGTTTTTCCACACAAACACATGTATACTTGCATAGTCTATACAAACATATATTACAGTTGCAGTTATAATTGAAATTGTGTCAAGTGTGTGACCAAACAACAACATGGCTAAAAGGCATTACACTTTGCACCTGAGGAAATCTTTTTACTTTGTATTCGTAGAAGTTGTAACGACAGCAAATAAATACTTTTCTGTATATCTACATACATATGCATTTGTGCAATTTCTCTGCAAACATATTTGCCTGTGCATGTAAATTTTTAGTACCCAGTAGGTGTTGTTGTCTACAAAAAATATGCGTCTTAGTAAAATACTTAAATGAATTCACAACAACAATTATACAACTATGTTATACCAGATTAGTATCCCCTCTAACATTCTCATGTCAGATTAGCAGCGAGCCATTCAGACGCTATGTATTGACCCCCCGGGAAGAAACGTCTGGATGCCTTTGATATTCAAGGGAGATCTGCAGAAATTTCGTGCCTCGTTGTTGATAGGTTTTGCAGTTCTATCAAATCCATACGTTTTGGAGTTCAATCAATCCTGATTTTGAATTCAACTCATAGAAGAAACTCTGGTGAGCATTTTGGGAAAGTCGCCAGAGATAACTTTCGCTGTGTACACACTGACAGATTTTGTAGGAACTAGTATTCAAATACAACACTCCGAGTAGAATAATCGTATATTTCATAAAAGTAAACCTTGAAGCGCTGGTATGTGTATGATGAGGGTTGATGTACATATAAGTTTTTTGAAATAGAAGGTATTGATTGATGAAATTCACATTACCTTCGTGTACGGCTAGTTCTTTGTTTAAGAATTCTTTCTCTTTCTTTGTATTTGGCTGTCACAGAAAGAAAAAATTTATCGAAGACTAATTATATTATATTATACCACAAATGGAGGGACCTACAGTTTTGAGCCGACTACGAACGGCAGATGTATTTAATGAGAAGCTTTTTTTCATGGCAGAAATACCCTTGGAGGTTTGCCATTGCCTGCCGAGGGGTGACCGCTATTTGAAAAAACTTTTTGTATGATTAAGATTTTGCTTGCCCTGACTAAGATTCGAACCTCGAACTGTCCGGCATATCGAGTTATAGCACGCACCGCTACCAACTCGACCACAGCGGCCACAGTTCTCAAGAAAAATCACAAAATACATCTATTTTTCATTACTTGTGTTGCGTGAAAAAGTTGCTGTACATTTTTTTGAAGAAAATATATACGCTATTCTCCTCGTGTAAAGAAAAAATAAAGATACACGTGTATCGGCGATTTTCATGTACACCTCAGAATTTTTTTTTTGTTTTTAACCCTTTTTACCCTTTTAACCCTTTTAAGCGATTTTTAACCCTTTTTTCGTGACGCAATCGAGCTGAATTTTTGCAGGCAGACTCGTGGAAATGTCTGTATGACGTCAAATTTTTTAAAAAGTAGATTTTTATCAATTCTGACGTGTACATGAAAATCGCCGATACACGTGTATTTTTAATTTTTCTCCCCTTTCCGAAAAAGTATATTTGGTTCATAGGACAGAACTAAAGCTCGTTTTTCTAACGCAGTGTAATCACTTTTGGAAATCAAAACTATTGTTAAATTTTTTTCTATCCAAAATTACGCACACTTATATTTTTTTATTGTAAACAAAATTGTTTCCATTTTCCGCCGATTTTTAGTTTTAATGATAATTATCATGGTGCCTGCTGAGAAGTTAAACTTTTTTTTCAAAGTTTTTTTTTACCCATTAGCTCGGACTCTTATTGCGATGAACTGATATAATTTTAGTCTATACAAAGCTATGGTACGAATTACTCACTTAAAACCCATTAAAAAAACTTTTCTCTTCGGCTAAGTTGTATAATTTCATTCTGCGTAGAACTGGTATGACTTGCCGATTAAATACTAGTTCATGAACTGATTTTTTAAGGAAATACCTAAATTTTATCTGTGGAGAAATGTGATAGTTTCTCGACTTAATACCAGCTCATGTAAAGGGAATTTTTTTTTTGCTAGCTCAGCTATTCGCTGCAGGGATGTTATACTATTTTATAATTCGCTCCACGACATGTGGCGGTTTCTTCTCTTCTTCATACATACAAACACACTTTCTTCATCTGTCATGCTCAAGTTGCCATTTGCTTACCTCAACTACGTAAAAAACTCGTTGCGCCCCTCCATGCAAAAACATGCAACTTGTATGTATGTAGTAGGTTTACCACACGCTGATATTTCACTTTATCGCACCACATCACGTATACGCTCCATTAGCTCGCCTGTTTGTTGGAGTTCATGCATACATACATACATACATACATGTGTAGATGAAGTATGTAAATGCACGCATACATACATATTTACATACATATATATGTGACATACATACATTTCTTAAGTTGTACGCCAGCATTTGCGCTAAATTCGTAATGCACGTAAGCGAGAATGAAGCGCAGTGCAAGTGCGAATGCAAGAATTTCGTTGCAGCCATACATACATACATATATATGTAAATGAGTATGTATGTACATATTTAAGCATGTATGTACATATGTATATACATTTGGGTGAGCGACAGTGATGCTGACACTAATACTAAGTTGCTGACGTTGATGCTGATGTTGATGCTGATGCTGATGCTGATGCTGATGCTGATGCTTATTTGATGCTGTAAACTCAAATGCAAAAAAAACCAAAAAACACAAAAAAGAAAAGCAGAAGTTGACATGGAGTTAGGTGTGACTCACCTGCATTGTGCCGGAAATTGTCATACGCTCGCTGAGTATCTCATGCAAATGCCGAGTTCCCATTGTGTTTCGTAGAGTAGTCTGTGCCAAAAGTCTGGTCGAATGGTGAGCGTTCTCCACGTTCGCTATAGAAACTGTCGCATTCGAAACGCGATAATAAACCACTGCATCCACCGAGACGGTGACGCTATCCTTTGTCAGAACCTACAAAGTGCAGTGGGTTGTGGATTTTGGTTTTTTGTTTCTTTGTTTGTTTGTTTGGTTAAGTTAAGTTTTGGTTTTGCTTTCTTATTTGCTTATTTGCATACTAATTTGTTTCATTCTTTCTATACTTTGTTTGTCTGTACATACGTTTTCTTTGCATTATTTGAGTGAGTTAGTTAAAATCTTTTTGTTTTTTTTTTGCAAATTTGCTTTTCCTTATTGCAGATTCTCTTCTCTTCATCTTCAACTATAATTTAATTTTAATTCACTGCTACTTTATACTTTGCTAAGCGTTTGTATAGTGTACATATGGTCTTTGTGTGCGTATGCGTGTGTGTGCGTGTGTGTTGATTTTAGTGTCAATTTATAAATTATGTACATAGAGGACAAGCAAATGTTGCTCTTCGCTTTTTGCCTTGTTGAAGTTTTCCCTTTCATAAATTTCACTTATATACATACAAACACTACATATACATATATTACACTTTGCATACGTCATATATACTAAATAATATATATAAATTGAAAATATATACTAAACATATCCCGACTCATAATCATAATTATAACCGCATGAAATATGACAATTTATTTTTCATTTATTAAATTTTTATTATTCTTAAATAAAAGTAGAGCGCATACTCTAATTAAAGCTATGAAAAGTTTCAAACATTTTACATATTTACATTTTTTTCTCAAAACATTTTTAAGAAATTTTTTATGTACGCAGTTTTGTAGAGGATTTAATTTTGGTATTTTAAGTGGCTACGAATTTCTTTTTGACAGTTTTGTACAGTCCACTATACAATTTTAGCAAAAATCAGAACAAAATATTTTTATTTTATTTTTTTTTTTAACTAACGAGCAGATAATTCTCAAACCAAAAAACTATGTAAACCGTAGTTTCGAACTTGTTACAATATACCTAGTAGTTTAATAAATGTTTACTAAATGCAATTTCATAGCACATTCAATTTTAGTAAAGAACAAGTAAGGAAAGCTAAATTTGGGCGAAACCCATAATTTCTAGTAGCTAGTATTAAACTTTACTCAATTTGTTCCAATAAATACCGATAAACGAAGCTTTTTGCATTTTTGAAATGTCCGTTATATTTTAAAACAATTTTCCATTCGAGGTGATACAAGTGATACCAAGGACAATATGTTCACCAAATTTTGTGACGATACCTTACACCGTTATTGAGATACAGATATATTTTTGTAAGTGGGCGTGGCAACGCTTATTTTTCAAAATTTCATAAATACCTAATTTCTTAGTTGAAAATCGCTCCAACTACTGAATTTCACTCAATTTGTTTTAATAGATATCGAAAAAAACGAGTTTTTGCATTTTTCAAAAACTTCCGTTATATGGGAGGTGGGCGTGGTCATTCACCGATCTTGACCATTTTAAATGGCACAACGCCGAAACCGGTTTGTCTTAAAACCTAACTTGACAAGGAATGACGGAAAATTATTCCAAAATCGGAAACTTCCAACAACGACAAAAAAAAAGAAAATAAATTTAAAGTCGCTAAAAATTACAGCTGATTTTTGTGGTTTTTTTGTCGTCCTAGCTTCCATATAACATTTGATCAAATTTGACAAAAATCAGTTTTAATATTATGCGATTTAAAAGTTGCGTCATATTTGCTTAAATTGGAATAGCAATAACTGCATAGTTCAATTACTTTTTATTTAAAACAAAAAACGGTGTACTTTTAAACAAAATTTCTTCAATTATGATAAATCTGGTAAAAAGTTTCAAACATTGGTTTACATGATTTTTGTAATAGAAATATCTGTCTTAATTAAAAAAAAAAAAAATTTTTTTTTCAAAGAATTTTTCAATAAGCGAGTGCACTGTACTGTACCGGCTTTCATACTGATCTTAAAATAAAACTTTCACAGTGTAATCTGAATAATTTCGTATAAGTTTTCTAAATAGTCTCTTAATCGGTTTAATTAAGATAAGTAAAACTAGTTACATTAAATATATGAACTGGTTTCCTAGGATTAATTTATTGAGTGAAAAAAATTACTAATTTTGTTGACGTGGTATTTCAAATGAGCTAAGTATAGTAAAATTCTATTTGTTTTTTTTGTGCCTTTTTAGGTCAATTTAAATTATTTTTACACAAAAAAAAAAGAAACTTTAAGAAAAATAGAGCACTCAGTTTGTTCCATACGTAATTTGGAACACTAGTGTCTCCTACTAGCGCTTTATTTGATAAATATCTAAATTGAATAGATAGTCAGAGATATAAATTGCGATTGTAGCGCCATCTAACGAACACATTTTTTTTTATCTGGGGAATACTCTGTAATGCGATTTGATAGACAATCGCCACTGAGTTTTGTTTACGGTGCACTTGTGCGAATGCGAATAATTTATTTTTGCCAAGAATTATAGAGTAACCCCCCCTAAAATATGCTGCTTTTATCTGGCGTCCATACCATCACATTAGGATAGATAGAAATGAGCGTGGTTAGGCTTTCTTGAAATGCGCCGATTTCTACATATAATGCCCGTTCTGCACTGATTAGTCTTAAATAATTGGAAAAGAGGAGATCAATCCTGTCGCTAACTTTTGTCGAATAATCTTTGTTGAATCCGACCTGCTAGAACGTATAGATTTCAATATTCCGCTTAGAGCGCCCCGGTTTTCTTATATATACAGTATTTAAGTAAATAAAAATTTGCTGAATATTCCGACAACCTTGCGGGTTCAATGTTACATTTCTAATTACAACTGAATGAAAATATAAATAATTATTTTCTGAATATTTCGACTACTGCGCCTACTGCCTACTAATTATATATCTTCATTTATGGTGAACACGTTTTCAATTTCAATTGCAATGGAACATAAAAGCAGATTTTCAAAAAAATCACGATTCCAGCGCCACCTAACGGATGCGTAGAATTTCTTTGTTCTTCATATTTCTATTGCATATTTGTAGTTTTAACTGAATCGAAAAATATACACTCAAATTTTCCAGTTCTCACAACTTCATCGCCACCTAACGAATCTATTTCTACACTTAAGCATTTCTCTTCGTATATGGAGTACGCAATTTTTATTACAAATGAATTTGCGTATAAGTATGGAAATTCCCATTGCAGCACCACCTAGCGGATCTATTTTCTATCTATTTTCAAATGAATCGAATGGATGTTACCTTGCCGCCACCAAGCGGCTACTTGGCGCGTTTCCAAGAAACATTAGGATAAATATTAGTAGCTTGAATTTTGATGTGTATAAAAGAAATTACACAACACCGTCAGTAAACGAGTTTTCAAAAATAAATTGTAATTTGTAGCCACCTTAAACTTTTACTTTAATGCATTTTAATATAAAAGAGCAAATTTGCTTACTAAAAAAAATTGTTTAAATTCTCGAAAGAATGTTTGATAATTATTTAATACTTTATGTATATCTTTAGGATTTTTTCTTACTATGAAGTTTAATAACCCATTAAATTTTGGTATAATATAGTATCAGTTTGAGGTGGTTACAAAATACGGTTGATTTTTAATAATTTTTAGCATTTTTTATATGAAAAATATTTCGGAAGATTGCCAGTAAAAAAGTTGTCCATATCATGCTTTGTCGTAAGCCACTCGAAAATTTCACATTATAATACTAAAACTGAATGTAATATAAAACTACAAAGTTTAAAAAAAAATGTTTAAAAGCTTAAATCTTAAAATTTTTGTTATAAATTTGAAACTTGTTTAACATGGTTTTGCCTAGAGCACAAACTATATTTTAGTAGAAAAATTTGTGTTGCGGTTATAATTTTGAGAGGCGGTGTATATACATATATACATACTTACACATGTAGTGTGTGAGTTTGAGTGCAAATGTTTTCAGTGTTTTTTGTTTTTTTTTTTGGTTTGCATTTCAGTGAGCTGCGTGCACATTTCCATCTACATTTTCATTTGCATTTGCCTTTTTGCACTTTCTGCATTTGTCCATCTACACACATACATATTTACCTACATTAACACACACGCTAACAATGTGAATTACTTGTAGGTTTCACGACATAAATAAAAGCATTTTTTTTTCTGTATCTGCCTATGTTAGCATGTGATTATAAATTTTTGCTCCCTTTGCACTTGCTTGTGAAGTAGTAGAAGCAAGGAAATGTCATTTCGCTTTTATTTGCATCAATTTACGCGACACCAAGTACAAAAAGAAAATTGGGAAATGGTGTGATTTTGTGGTGCGAAAAGCATTGACAGGCCACAACATTAAATACGAACATACATATGTATATAGCTATATCCGTGTGTGGGTGTGTGTGTGTCTGTGGCTACATACATCTTTACTTATAAAATTCGCTTTAATTTACACTGTGATATACATACTTATATTTCATACTTATACTTCTCGTTATTGAGACTGCAATTTCATACTCTCGAATTGCAACGCAGAGATGCCACGCCGCGCGTTAACAAGGACAAGCAGGACAAAACGAGAAAACAATGACGACAACGACAACGACAACGGCGAGGGCAAAAGGAGGGCGACCTACATGAGGCGGTAAATTTGCATTTCGCTGAATGAAATTTTCAGCTTTATTTATTCACATAATAATGCCTGTGTGTTTATTAATTTATGTAAATTATCTCAGTCGGTATATAAAATTCTTAAATATTTTAGTCCTTTTACAAGTAGGTACGAGTATATGGCGAAATTTCTCTTTTGTGCTACGGCAGTGAATCGTCTATAAAGTGCTGTGCTTAGAATTTGCTTTCATTTTTTTAATTTTTACTTTTTACTTTTTTAAGTATGTATGTATACATGTAGTTAATTAAGTACGAAAAGGTGAAAGGTCAATGAAGTGAAATATGCACACAGCTTAAGTATACGCGTATATCTTATACGAGTACTGAGCGCCCACAAAAAATGGTGTATTTTATTTGTTTCTGGCAGTGAAGTGAAGTAGAGTGCAGCGGGTGTAACAAGTTAAATTAGCAAAGACACCCTTTGCTTGGATTAAAGCATAAAAAAAAAAGTATAGTAGATTCGCACTGATCCAATTTCTATGCAAAATTATTTGCTTTTTTCGAAAATTCACATAGTTTCTCGCTGCAATGGAGTTTTCAAGATATCACTAAATTTTGCATACAAATTTAAATACAAACAATTAGACTTGATGCGGTAAATTATTAAATAAAATATTCTAAACTTTTCTAAGTCATACACCTGGTTTCAATGGAAAACACGAGTTTTCAAGATTTACAAACAAATCAATAGAGTAAAGCCGTTTTAGCGTCTTAATATATGAAAGTATATTTTTAAGTGTTTTGGCTTGGTAATAAAATAGTATCCTTTATAACTTTCAAAAACATTTTATTTAAATTATGGAGAATAAAACCATTGGTTTGTTTACAAAACCGCACCGCAATGAAATTTTTCTTTGGTCGTGCTCTAGAAGAGCGCTTTAATGTAAACCAAAAAAACAAAATACTTTTTCTTGCTAATCAACCTACGGATTTGTCGAAATTATTTACCCAAAAATGCTTTTTAAAAGTTTTAATTTTAGAATTATGAAGGTCATAAAATTAAATAAAATATATTCTATATATTTTTGGGACATTTTTCATTTCAATTACACGACAAGTACTTTAGAAATCGTCCAATAACTTTTTGATTTTTTAAACTGCGCTATCAGCAGAGTATTTAAAAAAAAATAAGTTGTTTCGAGCTTACCGCCTGAGCAAAGCAAGAGTCCAATGAACGCAAATTCAAAAAAAAATGGGCGCCTATATATGCGATAAATCCATAAAAATTTTGTGTGTTTTCATTCAACCACTTTCCACTTACTATTTTTTTTATTTAATCTATTAAACTTTTAATTAAATTATAAATTTAGAGACGAGGTAGTCAACTGGAAAATGTTCGTGTTCTATTTAGGTGTCTGAGGGCCGGAACTTAAGTTCTAGTTAAGACAAATCTTAGCTAACACGCGTTTAAGATTTTGCACACATTTGTATTTCACAAAGGAGATCTAAGTATGGAGAATATTTAATTCAGAAATATGGTAGCACCACAAGAACGTGCTTGGGTTTTCCATAAATTCCAACAATATTCAGCAAGCACGTGAGTCATGTCTTTTTCTTTGAAACGATTTTCTATTGTAACTATATCTTTATGGAAACGTTCTCTATGCTCATCACTTAAATCACCCAAGTTTGAAAGAAAAAAGTCTAAATTGTTAAAATTTCATATTAATTTTTGTATTTTTATAATTTTTGTTCAAATATAAATGTGTTTGATTAAATTTTGATGTTGAGTGCTTGTATTACACATTAATTGATGCTTTCAATATTTTTGGGTGTTGGCTTTTGGAGAAGAGTTATTGGGTTTTTGTTCTGCAATATTCTGCGGCGAATATTGAATAGAGCTGTGCATCTGCCAGGATCCACTAACTATACTCTCAATATATATTATACCAATTTAAAATTAATTTTTGGAAATTAATATGCAGCATACTTATGACCTACACTGGATTGTTCTTTTCAAGAAGGTACTGTCTAGTGCATCGCGTGCTCTGCAGAAGGTTTGTCCTAATATAATCTCCTTTTTACGCGGTTCTTTTTAACGCTGAGTTTTTTACAATCCCCCTTTGTCTCTTTTTACACGGTTTTACTTTTTAATGGGGAGTTTTTGAACACAAATTATTTCGCAATCACCCGTTGCTTTTTTTAACGCGGTTCGCAATCCATTCTGATTTTGTCGTTTTTTATTTTTAACGCGTTTTGCAAGCGCCAATCAGGAACGTTAAGAAAAATTTCGTCGAAATTTTAAAAATCCTATAGAGTACTAACAAGGGAGGACATGGTTATTAACAGATTATTTTAAGAAATGAAATATTGATTTATTCGTCGTTTAATATAATTTAAGTGATCTCAATATGATTTTTTGTCAAAATTCACTAAACGGATTTTTAATATTTATGAAATATATGTAATAAATTTGTTTCTTCCCTAAATATGGCTTTTGATTGGAAACTTGGTTAATTTACCGTGGATTTTTCGCAAAATAAGGACGAATAAACACTTACTTATATGTCAGCACTCTACCCCACTTCACTTCTTCTTAAAATAAGGGAGCCCCAAAAATACATTTATGAAAAAAAAAAATATTTCGGAACTTTAATGCTCTCATCGCTGTTATTTATCTGAAATCAAAATAATGGTACAAATAATTAAAATCACTATATTTCAATAGAAAATGTCAATTTCAAAGCGTTGAATTGTTCTTTTTTTATTGCCTATTAAGTATAAGCTATTTAATTTTATTTAATATAAATGATTATCCGTTTTTTTGTGTGGTATTTTGAGTGACAAAAGGTTAATATTAAGTCAAGTTTCCTTAAAAGAAGCATAGTTTTCCATTGAAAAAATTAAAGTTTTCAAGAATTCAAGAAAAGTGGGGTTTTCCACACACAGAACACTTTGAAAACTTTGAGCGAATAAAAAGAATGAAAACAGAGGTTTAGTGCATTAAAGTAACGACTTTACTTTTTTGAGCCACCCTACTGTACACTAAACTTTGTTGCGAATTAAAAATTAAATCGATAACACGCCTAGAATGATTCTCCAACAAAATTTTATAACTACATACAAAAAAATTAATTGAAAATTGAATAAATTGAAAACAAAATGTTTAGTACTATACTTTTGTTTGTTATTTTAATGCTTTTATAAACTCTCGATTTTTGTGAAGTGTTTATACATAAAACTCAATGCAAGCTTACTTACATACAAATTTACTTATGTATACATATGTATATGGATTTATATACAAAAATATACATTTAATTTAAGTTCTCTTTCTCAAAATAAGAAACACATAGTTTTGTGCATGAATATTGAAAAATATTTTGAAGTTGGTCAAAGCGACTACAGCCTGTTGATTTTTAACAAATTTAATTATGCTATTATAAATTTTAGTGTAAACTCTTATTGTGTACATATTTATAAGAAAAGCATATTTTATAATATTTATTATTCATAAATATTGCTTTTAAGTTATTAATGTAAAAATTAGCGAAACCCTTGAATTTCAGGATATATAAAAAAATCACTCATACGCCTAGCTCAACCGTCCAAAAACAATCACTGCATTATTTTTTTTTTGAGCATAAGTACTATGTACCTACTTATGAAAAATGACAAAATTTGAAAATTGCACACGCTTTGAGTCACCTCAATTTGTGTTCTATCTGCAAACAACTTTTATTTTTCACATGAGCTTTCTTAGTCACGTTCAAATTTAGGTTTAAAATTCTTTTGTATTTCTCACTGAATTTCTTTTGAAATACATAGCAGTTTTTTATTAACAGCTGAAGTTGAGCAACAGTTTGTAAAAATGTGAAATCTCGCTGAAAAGCGGACATTGGCTTATTGTTTTAAGTTGGGAAAGAGGATGTTCAATAGAGGAAACTACGGCATTTATACACATACATGTGTATGTATATGTACATATGAGGATAATATTATGGCAGAATATCACATACAATTTCAAAATTTCTTTTTAAAGATTAAAGCATAATTACTTAGAGAATAGAAGCTATAAAATATTCAAACGAATGATTATGATCTTAAGTTATTTGAGAAAAATTACCGAGTTATGAAGAAACCGTTTATCAATTGAAATTAAAACTGGAATGAAGTGATTGGTATTAACTGCCAGAGCTTCGTTTAACGGTTATTTTCTAACTGCAAAAATAAAAAACAGAATTAAAAATTTAATTTTAATTTTTATTTTTTGAAAAAGATTTAAACACATTTTTCTACGAACATTTTTTAACCATGACTTTTTCAATTTTGAAGTTCGATCTCAACAATTATTCCGATAATCTCTTTGTAACAAACTACCACTATACTTTTAAGCTGGCCAATCACTATTTCGTTTGTTACAAAATCAAATGGTTTATTGCATAACTTCTACAAGATTTCTTAACAATGACCAATAAATTGACAATGCTTAAATGCAGACATTGTTTAATAAGTTGATTGATAACTATTGTCATTGGGTTGTAGACTGATGCTGCTAGAAAATTAATTTTTGTATAAAGTTAATATTTTTAACAGCTGCAGTTTCTTACTTTTAGACTAAAAATTAATTGCATATTACTGACTCTTGATTTTGGTGGACTTGCAACATTTTCATCGGTAAAAACTAATTAAAGCCTTAAAATTTAAATTAAATCTTTTAAACAAATACATTGTTGAGTTATTTTTCGTTAACTAATTAAGACTGCATTATTATTTTAAAGATTTATTCTCTCTTAAAAATAATAAAGTATAGGAAAGAACTTGTCAATAAAACGATTTTTATCAGAGTGTATCTTCTCAGTTGTCGTAGTATACTGTAGATTTAGATTCAAACTTGCAAGCTTTGGTTCCTGTTTTTTTTTTTTAATTTTTGCGTTTGTAAAGCTGCCATTATAGAAGATTCCTTTCAAAGTAACTATAGCAGGCAAATCGTGCCTAATAAATTGGTGGTAAAAATTCGAGGTTCTCTACATCACAGCTGATTTGTTGTTTGGTAGTAGCGTTGCCTAGTCTAAAAAAATACATCATAATAGCCAATTAGCCCTGTAAGCATTATTTTGTTACGCTATTTTCATGGAACCTTTGGTATGTCTTACGGCTTTTATTCTTTAAACAACTTTTATTAATGGATACATCTGCTTAAGCATTTTATTTAGAAGAAACCCTAGTACTTATCGTCTAAGACGAGTCAGAGCTGGACACTCACAGAGATAATGAAGAATGGTTTCGCTACTGTCCTCGCGCTGGCAACTTCTACAGCGATTATCATATTGGAGACCAATGTTGGCTGCATGCTCACCATGCGGCTAGTGACCCATAATTGTGGCTGTTACGCGGAATATTTATTTTCTGCCTCGGATTCCTTAAGAGAGGCTCCGTCTCCGGTCAATTTCTCAGCCCTACCGTTACCGTATATGTTCATATGGCCGGGACCCAAACGAGAGAGATGTTCATTGACTCAACCGGCAAGCTTAATGTACACTTCCAATCCAGATTGGGAAGATGCTTCAAACGCTTTCAATGCATGTCTGCTTGTGAGTGTTCTTGAATTGCTCAGGAGGATGACTCTGCTAAAGCTTTTGAGACCTTTACGCATTGCAAAAGGAACGAGCAGCTGTCATTGAAACATGAGTATAAGTAAGGTGAGGTTGGGACACCGTTTACCTTATATCCACTCGAAGAAATAATTCTTTGTGTTATTGGCTTGAGTGAGTGTCAGTGTACCCATTCGGAGCGAAACGATGTTATTTTTCATTATTGAACATTTAAACTAATTTCTATCTGAAATGATACCGACAATATCTGGGAATCCCACTTGCGCTATTTCTGCCTGACTGGTGAATAAGTTCGATAGAAAGTGTTTGGGACGCTGCAACTTTAGACCCGTCCACCCGGCACATACAATGGTCAGTTGAATGCCTTTAATCTTCATTCGGGCAGCTTTAGTGAAGCAAAATTATACAAAGGGTTCTGTAATGACATCGCTAGAGAGCATTACTGCAGTTAGTTTTTGGTTCAAAAAGTTTATATATATATATTTCTTTTTCTAGTAAGCTGTAGGCCTAGTAAGCTTTCGCAGCCATCCCGCTTGTTTGACTAGCCACCAGTAACGTCTCTGGGTTGTTCTTCAATTTTCTTAATTTAATCGCAAAGCGGCGACAATTAAGTGTTCTGCTGGCCATTTTAATTCGGGTGAATGGGTACAAACGCTCGCCGCTGATGGTGACAAGGGAAGGGAACTCATTCGAGTTTTAAAGGTATTCAGAAGTTTTAGAAGAATAAAGTTAAGAATTTACTTACATAGATACATATTTGGAAAAATCTTCGGCTGTAAGCTCTTTTATTTAACCACAATTGAATCTCGATAAAATATAATTTTTTTTCAATTTTAGTTGGGTCTGGTTTGTGAGACAACTTTCGCTGTCATAGGAAGAACTCAATGATTTTAGATCAAAAGAGAACACCACCTAATATTACTTATAAGCGTCTTCTTCCTTACAAGTTTCTATGTTAGTAGAAATTGTTGCAACTTTGATTGGTCAAAGCCCATTAATTGAATAAAAGAGCTTTTTAAGTGCTCAAAGTGATTGTACTATAATCGGAATTATGGGGTAAAAAGCATAAAATCACAGATGGCGTCCTTCAGTGAACCGTTTTGTCCAATATTTTTGTATGCAATAAATGATGGCATTCTCAATTTGACTTGCACAAAAATACAATAATAGTAAGTACTATGCAGATGATATTGCAGTGAAAGCGGCTAGATTTTCTCTGCAAGCTATTTGTAACGATTGCGTAGGAAAGGTCAGAAATTGGCTCTCAAAACAAAAACTTGAGAACTGGCAAGCCGGAAAACAGAGTGCGTTTTACCGTAAGAGAGACTTGCAGACTTGCAGCCATTCAAAAAATACCTAAGAGTGCTCATCGACTCTTAAGTTACTTAAGGTACACTCAAGAACGATGAGTAGAGAAGCGACTAGGGTAAATTCAGCTCTATTGCGCATTGTGCCAATGTCCTCCTCCCTCTGACTTAATACCAAATGTTAGTTCCGCCTGGTGCGTATATTTGAGAAGGATTAGCCTAATTTCAATTAGCCATTTGATGGTCTTGCCCATTTCGGGACTAGTTCGGGACTACCTCGGGAATAGTTCAGTATCATTTTGGTACTAGTTCGGCACTAGTGGAAGCATTTCAGGGCTACTTTAAGACTACCTCGGCAGTAGTTCAAATTTTTTCGGGATTATTTCGGGACTATTTCGGGATTTATTTATAGCTTTTTCGTATACTCACACTTAAGGACTAAATTAACTAATAAATGACCAACTATTAATAAACTGAATATTTTACGAACCTTAAACTTTGCTAAGCTGTGCACAAATGCTTAGGTCTCACATTCATAAGCATCTTTTTTTATTATAATTTACGTTTTTTTATCCACTTAGCTTAGATTGTGAGTGAGAGTAATTTCATTTTTTAATAAATTTAAATATTGCTTAGTTTAACATTTAAAAATGTATGTGATATATGCCAATACTATTTAGTAAATACGTATTATCTACAAATATAACTTAACCTAACTAAATATTTCTACAGAAGTATTTACTTAAAAGTAAATATAATTTCCGTGTTACAAGTGTGATTAAATATTAAAAAAAAAAGAGTTAGAAAGTATAAACAAATTTACTTATACAAACAAGTGATTATGTGTAGCGAAAAAAATAAATGCATTGCGCACATACATACATACAAAGTAAGGAAATATGTTGTAGTAGTGTTTGTTAAGAAATAAGAGTTGAAAAAATTTAAATTTAATTTGAAATGAAACTAAAAGACAAAATCATTCTCAACTAAACAGACGGATTGGATTGAGTGCAATTGATTACACACACTTACAAATACATATACATACATATGTTCGCATACAACTGTCTTGTACAAAATGTACATACTTTTGTACATTATCATATATATATATATATATGTATACTCGGATGTACAATACACTGGATATGTATGTAAACACCTAAACTATGTTTAGTAGTTTTTTAATATTTTGGTGTTGCTTGTTTGTTGTTTAAAACACGAAACTTATTACAATTTGCACAGTCTTCCGGAGTCAGCGTGCTCTTGCACGCTTTATTTTTTATATTATTTTTTTTTTGGCTATTATTATTATTATTAGCTTTTTTTTGTAAAGAAAATTCATAATTCAAACCATATGAGAATACAACTATAAATATTTATGCACGAATTCAAAAGGTAATTGGTATGTTGGTGGTATTATTTGTTAGGTGGTATATAGTAGTATCTAGTATATGGTATAGATTATGTCAGCACTCGCACATAGGTATGTTTACATATAAGAGTATGTCTACACGACGAGGGGTTCGAAGGGATAAGTCCTTTTCTTTACAAAGGAAACAGCGACTAGTAAATATTTAGTTAGTTATGTTGGGTTGTACATATGTATATAAATAATACAGCTAGCATGTATGTTTGTATTTATAACTTGTGTGTGTAGTTAATTAATAACTTTTTACGTATGTATGTAAATACACTGTTGTGCAAATCAAAAGCAACAGCATTCAAATCACATATTTTTATTTATTTATTTTTAAGAATTTTCAATTAAAATGCAGGCCATTCTCTAACATAAACCATAAAAATCAAATTATTAAGCTTTGTAGAAAATTAAAAAATTATTTAACTAATTTCAAATATTTTCTCAGAAGTGTTAAAATTAAATTTTGTTAGATTTTGCGTATGCAATTATTTAGCCCATTTAATTTTAGTCTAACAATGTGAAAGTTGTAAGTAGCGAGGTGGTACCGTTGATTTATTAGAATTTTTTTCGTCAAGGGTGTGGCGACATTCTGCCATTTTATAAATATATTGTATTTGCTTATTCGTTATATGGAAGAAAGTGCGACGTTGACGAAAAAAATTCTTATAAATCAGCGGTAGTTCCAGTTGAAATTTTCACATTGTTAGACTATAATTGAATGGAGTATAAAACTGCATACTCAAAAAAATCTTAATACTTCTAAGAAAAAAGTTGAAAATCTTTATACAAATTGTCGAATTTTTTTTAGTTTTCTACAAAGTTTAAAACTTTCATTTTGAATGCTGTTGCTTTTAATATGCAAAACACTTTTAACATCAGTATATAAATAAATAAATATATATATATATATATGTATATGAGTTAATTTGTATACGCTAAATAACTATAACTATTTTTCATTTACGTTTTATATTAAATTATTAAATTATATGCTCATATATATGTATATAGTTGTATGATTTGTACAGCTACCTCTTAGCTTATATGTACATATGTACGTATGAAAATACATATATTGAACTATTTAATAACCTCCTAATATGGGCATACAAATGTATATATGTTGTATATAGTTATTTTTAATTACACAAGGCAATCTATGATTTGCTTAGCACTAACAGCGTTATATATTTTTTTGTGAATAATAATTATTTATATTAGTATAATTATCAATATTTATATTGGCTACTACATACATACATACATTGTAGGTACTATAGTTTTATATATGTACATTAGTATAAACGGTCGCCTCACATGATTACCATACGAGTATGTCTGTGCGTGTGTGTGTGTGTGTGTATTTGTTCTGTTATTCTAATCGGCAGGCAAAATGCACTTGAATTTTCGGTTTTCGTTTTCTAATTTAAATGCTTTTAATATTTTTTTTTTGGTTTCTTATTTTTTTTGTCGACTTTTTCTTTTGCTTTTTTTCTATTGATTTGGAGAACATGCGAACCCTTTCCCATTTAACAGCCTAAACCACGCAAACACATATTGATGAACTCGACATAGGTTTGCTTCTTATACTGGTGGCGGTCTGTTATCCTTCGCTTGTGCTCAAACGAATCAAAGGAATTGGTAAAATTCGATTAATAAATTGTTTAAAATGTTTGCAATAAAATTTTAAATTGTTAGCTATGTTTCGGTTTTTGTTTATTAAAAAATTTTTTTTATGTTTTTGGTATTTTTAATGTTCCAAAGTTTTATATTATTTTTCGAAATTTTTAGTGTTCTTTAAGTATTTTGCGTATTTGTGTTTAAGTCTTTTTTGAATTAATTAACATAAAATGAAACGATTTAGTATTATGCGGAGCGGTTGTGTGTGTGTAAATATTTATGGTGATTTCAATTTCGAATAGCCCTAATTCGAATTTATTTTGTTTTTAAATAAAATGCGCTGCTTTTCGAAAATAAATTATTTAACTTAATTTAAAATTTTTTTTTATTTGCATTTCAAATCTGTTAATTTTAGCCTTTAATTTTCCAATTAAAAAAAAAAAAGAAAAACTTATGCGTTCTGTTGAGAGTTGTTCTGCTTTAATAGTTAGTTTTTAACAAAAACAAAAAACAACTCAGTTAATGAATAACTAACAATAGTTTATGTAAAGGTAGATTAAAGACAGTTAGCTTTTGATTTGTTTTTAGTAGAATAGACATTTATGGAAATAGCATGCTGTCAAAAATTTAACTCTTAATCGGAGGGAGAGGGAAAGTTAAACCAGTGCAGTGGATTACATAAATATATGTATGTATTTTAATAAACAAAACGCTTTACTAAAAACACATTTTGTTTTATTTTCGTAATAAACAAAAAATGCAATTAACATTTTATGTAATTATGTAGTTTATATTTCCATTTATTTAATAGGTAAATATGTTTATTTGTTTACTTGCACTTGTTTTTTCGTATTCATTCCATTTACATAAATATATATAACCATATATATATTTTTTTTAATAGGTTGCATGTGATGAGTGGAGTGGCATTTTATTAATTCGTGATTTCTAATCTAAAGTTGTTTCATTGGTTTTTATTATGATTTTCATTAATGCATTGATATATAGATTTTGATTTTGTTTTTGTTTTTGTTTCCGCTTTGTAGTCGAATTCTATATTTTGTATAATCTTAAGAAATTCTATTGAGCAATAGCGGGTAATAAATATAACATTTGTGCCTTTGGTCTGAAGATTGTGTAAAAATTATCAAATGAGCTAAGTTGTTTTTTTTTATGTTATGCAACATTAGCCAAATTTGAAATGTAAGAGTTCAAATAAATTTAAAATAAAAAAAATAAATATGCCTTGCTAATATCAATAGCGTTTCAATTACTTTTCTAATATATTCTAGAAAGTGTAATTGAAAAATAGATTACGTATTTCACTGCTTGATCGCGGCTTGATCGTAGCTCGGAACTTGTATTTCAGTTTAAACAAATGCAAACTAGTTAAACATTTTATTGAAAAAATAAAGTAGATTAAATAAGAAAAAAATATTTATTTAATTTGTAGTTTAGAATACATACCGTTAGCGAGTCTCAAAAATTATTTCTTTTTTTTTTTTAGTTATGGTCAATTTAACCTGTTCAGAAAAGTAGCATACTAGTATATTCCTTACCAAAAAGCCTTTTGAGTAATTTTAAAATTTCTTCTTAATTGTAAATTGCTTTATAGACCCTTTCGCAACTTGAAACCTATTAAAGCCCCTTTAGATAAAGTTTTCGCTTTATTTTCCCATTTGTTGTTTGTAAAATTAACTCCACTTTTTTTTGGAATTTGAAATTTATTTAATTTAAAATCCACTTAATATATTTATTTAAGTGTAAAAATTACAACTTGTTTCCAAACGTAAAAGAAAAAATCATGCCGAAAGAAATTTCGCTCATCGAAATCTGCGAGTATATTATTTTTGTAAATACTCGTAACACAAAATTAGTATTTTTTTATTATTATACCGACATTTTTTTCTCACTTAAAAAAAATACCAATTAAAAATGAGAGAATTTCAAGAGGCAAGTAAAAAAGTTTTTTCTTGTTACCGAATGAATGTAAAAAAGACCCTCTTCCGCTTGCACATTGTCGGAAGTCGACTGTATTTTTACAAGAGAAAAATAATGTTGTCTCTTTTAACATACATAGAGCCAAATTTATGTACCGTTGAAAAGAAAAATTTCTGCTAAATTTTTTTCCCATCAAATATTTTATATTAAAACAATGAAAAAATTGGAGTTACATGTCGAAAAGATGTTAAAAATATGTTAATTTTGTATTACTCAACTGCAAGTTCTAGATCTAGCAAAACTAAGAAAATTGGTGTGACAGAAATTTGGGTTTGTTCATTTTATTCTATAACTCCTTTTAGTTACAAACTCCGCAATGTATATATATTTAAGTTTTCTAATACTCTAGGTGAGTGAAAAAATTCAAATTCACTGGGCATTAAATAAACTGTTCTGTTTAAAATTGACAAAAAATAGTTACGTCACTGCGGGATATTTTTTAAAATTCTTTAAAAAAGTACCTTTAAACAAAGTTTGTGCAATATCTACATTATTATGTAAATATATATAGGCATTATTAATATTTCAGTTTTTTCATTATTCAAATAAATGTGGGAATTAAGTGGCCCAACGTTCTATGAAATTTCAAAATGTATAGTATGCTTAAAACATATTTACATATATATTTTTAATCTCTTACAAATATGCTCGCAAAAATTATTTATAACAAGCTGTCGACCAGACAAGGTCAATAGTGCCTGAAATGCTCTCAGATTGACAGCTCAACCTAGTATTCACGGCGTGCGTTTCTCCACGCACTCACGCACGTTTTTTACATTTGATAAACCCCGAAATCAATTTGTGTGCGTGTTTTCCCTGCGTCTTTTTTGTCTGTTAAATTTATATCAATACGACTTCACCCACCCCGCGAATTTACTGTCAAAAACATCAAATTGTAATGTCACACAAGAAAAATATTGTAATTTGAGTAAGCGTTTTGCGTTCGATTTCGGTTGGCCCCATACAAGTTGTATGTGCATGAGAAATTTTTGACAGTAAATTTACGACGTGTGTGCATATTGGGTTAGCCTGTGATTGCGATATATAGACTACCAAAATAAAAAGATATAATAAAATTTAATTAAATTGCAGAACTTACACTGCTTAAAAGTATTGTTGTACAATTTGTTTGTTGTCCTACAATTTGTTTTTTGTACACAATTTGTTATTACTTTATAAATTTAAAATTAAATTGAATTTTTAAAATATGAATTTTTTTAAGACTATTATAAATTTCCTATAAAATTTTAAACTTTGATTTTTATGGTTTTTATATAAGAATGAACTAAAAACAACTCCACTACCTAGTTGCACGAAAAATGGTTTGTATAAAAAAAGAACTATCCCTTCTGGATAATATTCTATCTGAAATCACCGCTAATAAAAGAAATAAACTTTAAGATATAAAGAAAAAGTACATTAAATTCTTTACCAGCAGAAATTGATTATTTGCTAGTGAGTTGTTGAACCAACTTCGTACATATATAATTAATTTTAATTCTGAATATTGAGCAATTTGCTGCAGTTTTTAACAATTTGTCTCGCATTGACTACTTTGTCCTTATTTAAAAATGCTTTTAGGCAAAGTTGAAGTTTTTGGTCTCACGCTGTGCCATAAAAGTGCCATTAAAAACAAGAAGAAGAAATTTTCCTCGCCTTTATATGTATATCCTTAGATAAATTTAAAAATTTTCACATTTTCACAACCTAGTAACAGTTTTTATAGGGTTTTTGTTATAAATGCACCTGGTCTATTAGATACCTAAAGATTTTTTTTTAATAATTTCGAAATTATTACAAAGCAAAAGTAAATCATTTATTCAGTAATATATATACGAGTATGCGTTTTCATTATATGGTATAAATTAAATTTTTTATAAATGATTAACGTTTCCAGATTATATTTTCAAATTTTGTATGTTGTAAAATATAAAACAAAAATAATTGCAATCAAATGAATCAGAAGTTGTATTATAATAAATGTTTGTAGATATTTATTGTCGTATAATCAACAACATCGATATTCATTTTTTTTTTGCAAATTAATATAGCGATTTCAGTAATCTTTAGGTAACTTGGCACTTGCTAAGACTGTCCGAAAAAAATAATTATAAAAATCGTAGACTTTTTCTTTCGCATATGTGCACTTTAGTTTTCGTTTGATGATTTATTTTTTTTAACTTTATATACGCATAATCATAAACTTAATTTTGGTGGAATGCATCCATATAGACTAGCTTGTATTGCCAAAAAAAAAAATATAGAATTCGACTTCAAATTTCATTGCCGATTGCATTTTGTTAGTACTTCATATTTTTTTTAGTTTTTCATGTTCCAGCTAAGTGTGACTAACACTAAGTGATACTGAGAATTACTATGCAAATTGTAATATGTAGTATTCATATACTTTTTTTTTTATAATATTTCATTTACTTTTCAATTCAAAAATCGTTAATTGTACGCAATTCAGTAAGGAACAAATGAGTGTGTTTGAGTTCGTTTTCATATTTCTTGTTGGAAAATATTTGTTGCTGGCGGGGAAAAGGTTGGCATTCCCAGTAAAGCATCAAAAAACAACGCGTTCAATACAACAAGTGGTAAGTGGAGTTGGAAAAGAAAATTGGTTGCATGGTGGGTTGGTTTCTTTGTTTTTTTTTGATTTTGATTAAAACTATGTATTAAATAATAAAAAACGAAGTAAAAAATACATAAAATTTGGAGTTATAACTCGTATTTTGTTTTTGTTTTTATTTAAATTTTTTTTTCAAGTTGCTAAAGCATAACCGAAAATGAACATGTTTATTGACGGCTACAGTAAGCATCAAAAGTGTGCATACTATATTACTATTTAGTATAAAAGTGATAGAAATCGAAGAAGTGGAATGGTGCACTGTGGTGAAGGAAGCTTATTTTAAGCATCTTACTAAAGGCGCACGTTATCTAACTCTTTTCACTACTCTGATTTTAAAAAATTCAAATATAATTCTGGTCAGGAAGAAAAAAAAAAACCATTCAAAATTTTTAATAAAAATTCATAACTTTTTAATTAAAGATTATTGCAAATTTTTAAGCAGTTTAAATTCACCAATGAATTTTAAGAACATTTTTTCATAAAGAAATCAATGATGTGATTGATCAATGTGATTGAAGCTTTTCTATGATTAGACCGGGAATTAAAGAATTCTTCCTTAAAGTCGGAGTTATGAGAACACTTCAGAACGAAAAACGACACTGAAGATGGCACAACGCCGAAACCGGTTTGGCTTAAAACCAAACTTGACAAAATATAAGCAAAATTTATAAAAAGCTAATCAGAACACTTCCCATGATACAAACAGCTGCCGCAAGATTTGCCGACAATTGCGACTTTGTTAGTTGAGTCTGTCGGTGAGTGCCTCTCCCCTGTATCGACTGTCTCGAAGTACTGCCGTATCCGTCAAATTTGAGTTTTAGAACATAGCAATATTGCAGGAAACTACAGTGCTGACGAGTTGGCCCGGCAGGGTACCATTAAGGTCATCACTGCTGGGAGAAAGGGAACTTTGGGCTCCGCTATCAATGAACGGCCTGCTTCTGAAAAATGGGCTTTTAGTTGACTTAGTACACGGTGAACTGAAACCTCGACACCCAAAGATGCTAAGTCCTTTTGACCGGTTGTTGGCGGTGAACGGTGTGAGAAGCAGCTTCAGATTACCAATCACAGCTCACGGCATTGAAATCGCCTCAGAATCGATGTGCAGCGGTACACAATGAACTATTAATATCAATCAAAGTGGGTCTCTCCCCAGTAGACTGCCAACTAACCTTATCCCAACCTAACCTTATCTAGTCTGGAGCAATTATGTATGGTGAATACAACAAACCTATCTGTTTAAAAACACATAAAGCCTGAGAGGCGGATCGCTAGTTGCGTTTTACCCGCAGTAAACTTCTGAAGTATACCTTGCCTTGGATATCATAGTTGATGTTTCTCTAAACTTTATGACACTGCAACCGGTAGGCTTTTTCAATTATACCTCCGCTTGGAGTTATTTCGAACTTAAAATGTCCACTAGTTTGCAAGTTCTTGCAAAAGGCAACTCCGCTGATCATTTTACTCAACTTTGAGCCATTCACGAGCATACCAAGTGAGATCGGAAGTCTCTGGAAGCTATCCCGTTGTACGTAATCAGATATTCGTCTAGGAATTTTTTGAGTTTGTACATCAATGCGGGGCACTGCTCCAGGACTGGCTTTGCAATTTTCTTCCCTTCCCTACATAATCTCCAACGTTCTTGCGAATATATTCCTAGTTTATTCACGTGATAATTCAGCCTACAGTGCCCTGTAAGGATTCCTATGATCATTCTCAAGTTGTTCTTTGATAAGCCCAGTCATTCTCTGAATCTTGTTCAGCTGTGGGTGCCCAAAAGATATTGGAAGTGCTCCATGTCTGGTAGATTATCTTAGTAAAATTTACTAAAGGCTTCCTCCTCTTTTCTTGTTGAGGCAGATAGTGCCCCTTTCCCTAACCCTGAGGAAGTTGCGGGACCTATAAACGGAGTTGATGCGAGCACGTCCGCGATCCCAAAGGATCCACTGAGAAATATTTCCAGTATCATACGGACGAGGGAAATCGTTTACGGTTTCCATAATTTCTTTTGAGCCAGCGATAGCACTCGGAGAGGAAAGTCACGTAATTAAAATGATAAGAACTTCGCGGATGTAAATATTATATATGAGGCCGGATAAGGAATTATGTTTATCACATTTCTTAAGATGAAAGGGAATGAAATCAATTTGTGTATGTTTGTTTCAAGGCGAATAGTGACACTGAATATGCCATTGAAGACAAATTCACAACTTTTTCAAAATAGTGTGGTGCGTAAAATTTTTGAAACTTGTAGTGCGGGTTAATTTCAAAAAAAGTTCGTAATAAGTCGTGAAATGCTCAACTTCCATTTTTTCTTAAAAACAAAAGGATATGAAGAAATATAAATTTATTAACTAACTTTAAAATACTAGTTATCCCAGTGAGTTATCAGTTTATTTAACAAAATATAATTTTATTTTTTAATAAAAATAAATTTCGATTAAAATTACAATAAATGCATTAAGCACTAGAAACTATAGGCTTTTTTTTATTAATGTGCCGTGTTTTAAATGACCCATTTTTTATATCAGCGGGTTTTCCGCAAATGATATTATTACTGTTGCTGATTGTTAAATTATAATTTACCCTATTTACCACATCAAATAGTAACCTTGAAAATATTTTTTAGCAGAAGATTTACTTTTCAATTTTATCCGTATAAATTTTTTGCAATTTGATTGAATTTTTGTGCATAAGCTAAATCGTACTTTTTCTAAAAAATTCAACTAAAATCAGAGACCAATAACAATAATTATTTCATGGTGGTGTTTTAAAAAGTCGTACAAACTTTTGTAAGAATAATAAAAGTCTTCTAAGTTAGACAAATTTTAAATTAATCGATAGGTATTATTTTGAGACTTTTCGCACTCACATTTACTGTGAGAAGATTCTTATAAAATAAATCTCAAAATAAAAGTCTTTGAAAACATAAAATTATTTAATTCGCTTATTATTAATATTATGAAAAGAGTTTAATTTTAAAAGTTTCTAAATAATAGTTATAGATTACTAGAAAATTTTTACTCAAATAATTATTGGATGACTTTTATTTTTTTTATCTTATAGTTGTTATGTCTCTGAGTAATATTATTCAAATACCCCACTTAAATGCCTGCGAATTTAAGAAAATAAATAGTTTTCACAAAAATTCCCAATGCTTGCTTATGTTTTTTATTTTTGTCTATTTGACTCTCCTTCAACTTGTAATCTTAGACAAGAACCCTTTGAATATAAAACTTGCTGCCCTTAAATATCTTAAAAATGTGTGTGATAATGATTTGTTGATTAGAAGAAGGCAGGATTTGGATGTAATTTTGTGAATTTTCAGTTATTGTAATCTCAATTTTAGGCACCAATTTATTGTCATTATTCTGTTTAAAGATATTTTATCGCCTGCCTACAACGTGATACAAAAAATTCAACAATTTCCCAAAGCAACTTCTTTCAACGCCTCGAAATTGACCACACCACATTACACAGTTCCACTTGCTAAATAGTGCACAGGATTTTTTTCTATCACTATAACTTTTAACCTCATCTTTTTACAAACATTTTTATTTTTTATTGAACGAAAATCTTAAATTTGATTGCAGAGCAATTTGTATACGTTCTCTTGATGCTTAGTGTTGCCTGTTTCTTTAACAACTTGCTACTTTTTATCGCTTTATACTTTCAATTGCAGCAACTTGGGTTACAATGAAACCGAAAAAGCATAACCTTTACACCAAAACCAATTGGCGTTGTAGATTGGGTGGCCACATCAGCTACAGCACCAACTCTCCACACAAATACATACACACTCGTACATACTGGCGTTGACTGGATTTCATTTTTCGTAAATTGCTATGCAGCTAGGAAAACATATTTTTGCTTTTTTTTTTTGCTGTCAGAGAGAGCGAAAGAGATTAAGTATTTTCTTTTGAAGTTTTCGTAAGTTTTCGTAAGTTTTTATCTTGACGTTGTTCAGAGTTTGGTGCAAAGTATTGGATGCAATTGAATGCAAAAGCTTTTGCACGGATTCACGCCACCATCAAGTGCCAATGCCAACAAAGCTAAGTGCGATGCAAGCAAGAAAACAAGAAATCGCATAGTACAACAAAAATATGGAATGCTGCTTGTAATCGCTAGTGCTGCTTGGGTTTTTGTGTGGTTTGTGCGCTTCGAATTTGTCTCGAGTTGCTGCGCAGCGTGGAAGCTGAGTTGGCAACATTTGCCAATACCATATAAAATTTTTTAACGTTTTTCGCTTAATGCATAGCGCGGCATTTTGTATTTTTTGTGTGTTTTTCTATATGTTTTATTAATCCCCTTATTGTTTGCTCTCGAATTGCGTTACAGATTTCTTTGGTTTTTCTTTTATTTATTTATTTTTATTTATTTATTAATTTTTTTTTTTTTTTGGATTTGTTCTTTTGTTATGTGGCATGCAGTTTGTGAATCGGTGCACAAATATAGACACACATACATAGACATGGACACAACAACAGCGTGCTGCTAAGTGTTCATTCCACGCAAAAATGCACCACAAAGATTTCTGTTTTTTGGTTTTAAATTTTTTTTTAATTTCTTTTTTTTTTTTTTTGGTAAAATGTGGTTGAAAACAAAACACAAAACAGTTAAAAATAATTCAAAAATATTACGGGTTTCCAACAATGTTACATTTTTCTCTTATGCTTTTTTCCGTTTGTATAACAAAAAGGGAAAACTTCAACAATTTGTGTGGTGTATGTGTGTAAGTAAGTATGTAATAAAATGGGGCGAAGGATATTCGACTTAAAGCATACATACAAATGTATGTGCGTATAGTAGGTATGCATTAATAGTAAAAACACAGTTACGGCAACACATTTAGTGGGTACAATACAATACATATTTCGAATTGTTTAAAAAAAAATTAAATGGTTGAAGAGGAAGTAGAAGAGATAGCCTTATGCAATAAATATGTATATATACGGTGTTATATAGTAATATATTAAGTAGTAAGAAAAGTACAATTTTTTTAAGGAAGTATTTAAAATTTTCGGAGGGGTGTTGAGCGGGCTTATTACGTGAACACACACATTTAATATAAAATTACAGAAATGTCAAAGCAAAAAAAAATTATTAAATAAATGAGTTCAATTACGAATTTACAGCTAAAATTATTTAAATCATAATTTAAATATTAAAAAATAATTAGTCAAACAGTAATTTTTTAACTACAGATTTTAGCGCTATGCTATCAAAGTGATCAAAATATTTTAAGTCTTCAAACTCCTTTATTTAAGACTTACAAGTATATTTTAAGAGTTTGTTTAAAAAAAGACTTTTATTTTGAGATTTTCATTATAAAACTCTTTCCGTAAAACTTTTGAAATTAGGAAATTTTTTTTAAGTCATTATAGATGTGACTTCGACAGAGGCGTCTCGTGAATATTGCGAAACTTATTCGAAAATATTTAGAAAAAAAAGTCGTTACTAGCACAGAATTTATTCGGCACCGATTGAGACCAGTTCGAGACTTAAATGAACTTTTTCGGGACTATTTCGAGACGAGTTCGGGATTATTTCGGGACTACTTTAGGTCCCTTTCGATACTATTTTAGGACCATTTGGGACCGAGCCAAATAAGTACCGACAATGTATCGAAAAAGTAATGAAAATGTATCGAGAATATACCTAAAATGTATCGAACTAATCTCGAAGGATCCTGAGCAGTTTTTATCTGTCATAATTACTATAAAATTACCATTCAGTGACGAAAAAGTACCGAAGATATACTGAAATTTAACACAATGTATACCAACAAAGTAAATAAACTGTACCGTAAAAGTACCGAACATATACTGAAAAAGTACAAAAAATCTGTCGAAAAATCCGAAAATATACCGAATTATTCTGTAAAATCTAAGGCTCAAAATTATAGTTATCGATAACTTTAAAAAACGTATCACACTCATAAACAGTAACGAAAGCTTTTACTAATTCTTTCGAATAATTTTATAACTTTTTTATAGCTTCTTCATCAACTAATTATTATTCGGGGTCTCCGATTGAAAGTATTACGCTGCAGGAAATTAAATAATTCACAAACTACGAGTGTCAAGAAAAACTTTAAAACCTCCGAAAGCCATTCCTCAAATTTTTTAGATTTACATTTTGCAATAATCAATAATTTGAAAACACTGTCTGAATCGATTCTCTTTTCTTGTCGTCTTCACATCGAAAGCAAAAGCTACAAAAATTCAATTACTGTATTTCATTTGTTTTTGCTTAGAATGAACAAAATAAATGAGCAGGGATTTCTTAAATACAATTTTTTTTTGTATAGCTTTTAATCTAGATTATTATGAATGCGCTGCTAGAGAGTTTAACCTTTTAAAATAATTTGAAAGCGTATTCTTCCAGTACAGTTTGAAGAAGGTACATTAAACTTTTCTGCAATTCCTTTTGTCTTCTAATTTTTCAAAATTAAATTCTGCTAGATAAGTTACTTGTTGAAACTTTTTCCTACAGGCTTTAAACGTATACATAGCAATCTAATAAAACCGTCAAAAATATTCTGAATTAAAAAATATGCCACAAAATAATAAAATTTAAAAAGACTAAAATTTTAAATAAAAAATTTACTTAAAATAAGTTGTTTTCTTTATTTTAGTTGAAAGAAAGGTTTATTGTTAAAAAAATGCAGAAACTACACATTGGCATGCATTGAATATCTATGTATGTATGGGTATGTGCTTGTCTGTACAAATATGTAAAGCAAACTTAACGCATTTTTCACATAGACTCATTGTAATGGCGTGAATAAACTAAAACGAATATTTTATTGAAGGTAATCACGAAATTGATTGAGTTAACTTGTTGAAAAAAGCATTTAAAGCAAAAAATTGTATGCAAAATTAAATAAAGATTAAAATAAGTTAATGGGCTTATTTTGCGCTATAAAATATGAAAACAATTCACCAATTTGAACACTCATAAAAAAGTAATCAATTTTGCTTTCCATATATGCAATAAATAAAATAAATTAAATAACACAAATACATTTATTGTAGCCATTTGGCGTATGAGTAACATAGCAAATGAAAAGCAAGTTGTGAGTTATCTCCTATACAGTGGCGTATGAGTTACATTCAATGAGCGGGTCACGTTTAAGTATGGAATTTTTTTTTTTTTTAATTTGCATAGCTGTCTGTGAAAAAACTGCGTGTTCAATTGTCTGTAGCTGTGTATGTGTGTGCGTGTACACATGAGTTGATCTACATGATAATTAATTTTATTTTTCGTTTTCCCGTCAAATTTAATTATTTTTCTTTTCCAGTAAAATAAAAATAATTAAATTTTCTGTTTTTAGCTCTCGGTTTGTATGTTATGTTTGTGACATTTTTTTATATTGATTTTACCTTCACAAAACGACTTACATTTGCATTGCAACTACATTTACAGCTATTCACATTCAGTGATATGAAAGCATTTGATGTGTAAGTGTGTATGTAAGGGTTTTGGAGGATTTCACAAACTTACCTCCTGTGGTGGGACATCATAAGTGCGTGTACGCAAGTCCACGCGCGCATACGAATCAATGCAGGGCAAGATGAAGAAGATACCTGTAAAATTTCGAAAATTTAATGGAAATGCAAGAGTTAAAAGTTATGTTAAATAAATGTTAAATGGGGCCTAGTACTTGTACTTGGAATATGGCTTGAGTTCGGACGTTAAACGCAGTTTTGTAAGTTACGAGTAATACTTAAAAAGCACATTTTTAACTCTTTCTATCATATATTATTACTCTAAAAATTTATGAATACATCTTGCTGACTAGCTAAATCACCATGAACTAATGATATTAAATTTTGATGATCAATTTGTATCTATAAAATTTTTAATGAGTTGTTCTATAAAATAAAATAATAATATAAATAAGAAATAATAATTGCTCAAGTGATTATGATACTTTTTTTTTATTTTGAAAATATTAATTTGTGTCTGCGAGTTACGACACATGTTGCTAATAATAATAAAAAATAAGAAAAGTAAGAACAAAGTTTCATGAACACATAAGGGACTACAATAAAAGGATACGAAAACCCACCGCAATACCTGAATCTAATTTTGCCAACTATTTGGTAAACGCAAAATGTTCACCCGCAAACATAAAGAAAAACCGTTAAGGTTCTGCACGTACAACAAAAAGGACGGTGCCTAAATGCTCTTGAAAACAAATAAACAGCAACTCTGATGCGATATTTGCACCATTAAGGCTAGCACCAAAGAAATTATTCTTTTTTAATGGGTCTATTAAAGACAAAGCAATGATTCGAACTTCTCAGGTAGTTGAAGGAGAAAAAACTGTATATAATGAAGGAGCTTGTCCAACCTCGCAAAATACTGGTCCCATTTGAAAACTTTCAAAAAATTTCTGATCGAATGAAATTTTTTTTTGAAGTCTTATTGTGTGTAGTATTACCAATAAAAATAAGTAGATAAATAAGGAAACTTTCAATTAATTTAAATTGCAATCTTAAACATTTGAGCCTTAATCTAGTTAGATTAAAAAAAAATGGAAAATTTTCTTACAGCGAGAGAGTAAAACCCAAAATTATGGTTCACTTTCTGATAAAAACTGATCGATTCTTTACATTTGCTAACAAACAAATGCTGATAAATATTATTTTCACATATTTATTAGGCAAATTTAAATCTTATATGTTCCTTCATCAGGATCAATTTATTTCAATATGTAACCACAAATGTGTTTTTTTCTTATCTTGACAAATAGTTTTGTTAAACGCAATGCTTTTGAAGGTTTGAAAGTTGGAGCAACAGAATCAACTAACAAAAAGTTCCTTGAAAGAAATGGTAACTTCGGAAAAACGAGAAACTTATTTTCACTTTTACGTTTTCATTTAGTAATTAAAAGTATCTAGTACACGTTTGAAGTAAAATCTGATAAATTCTGTGGAAAAATAGTAAGTTCAAATTTTATGTTGTTCGCATTATTTAGTAAAATAAATGTATTAAATACTTGTCCAAGCTTTAAAAATGCATGTAATTAGCTGTAAAAATTGCATATTTTTTTTAAAAAGCATCTCAGATGACACTGAATGAGTTTTTAATAATTTTGATATGATGAGAAATGAGTTTGCTAATAAAGAACACCATTTGTGGTATAAGGAAAGACGCACACCATAAATGGTAGGATAAGCTAGGCCAAACACTGAGCTATATAGTGTAAGCACCAAAATTATATATACATACATATATATAATAAAGAACACGTAGGTGACGCTACAATAGAATTTGAAAATATGATACTCATATAAATCGTTCGATGTCGTTGAAATTTCGGCTGTATTAAATATTTCTACAATAATGTAACCCGATATGTGGAACTTAAGTCAAGACATTTAGATCTCCATGTTTTGATGACGACCACTGCAAACTTGAGGGAATGCACTAGAAAAGACGGAACCTTTAATTGGGAGGGTGCCACTTCATATTAAAAATTTATACTAGTTAAATAAATGATAAATAATTTAAAAAAAACTCGATTCGAAGTATTAAGAAAGTTTACTTTTATGTACTGTGTACTGAGGTGACAATTCACTTTAAATCTTAGTAAAGTTAATTTCCTTCTAAATTTATCGCAACAATAGATAAGCAAATTAGCTGTATATTTTAAGGAACGCATATGCATGCAGTCGAAAAATTTATAAGGTAAGTAAATCTTAACAAGCAGTTGAAAAATCGAGCTTTACCGCCCTATTCCTATGACAATGACAAAATTCATTGTATGACTACTGTCACAATATACATAGTAAGTCATTACAATATCAATGACACCGGACAAAATCATTATTTTTAGCGCAGGTTTAGGTGATGTTCTTTGCTCAAAGTCATGCAAATATCACAAATAAGTTAGAAGAAGACAAATGTATTGCGCCTAAGAATATGCAAATTGTTTCGTTGACTTAGTTCAGAAACGTGACGAAATTATTTTAATCTAACAAATCGAAATCAATTCACGTAGTTTGCTTGCCATTTCTGATAACGACCATTGCTCTGGTTATAAAAAATTGTATCCATACACCATGCACATTTACAATTAGTTTTTTATTATGCATCTTTTTCTATAAGTGCGCTCGTTAAAAATTAAAATTTCGTGTCTTGAAAATAGGTTTCTATATTATTTGGTTTTTAACATTATAAAAAAAATATTTAAATTCTCGCCTACATATTCATTATTTTCGCATTTACTTTTTGTGTTTCTTAAATAAAATTTCAACTTCGCTATAAATATGTGAGAGATCTTTACAATTTCCCAAGCGACTTCTATGCCATAAGTTATGTTAATTTAATCAGCACTTTAAGATAACAATGTGATATAAATTATGCAATTAAAATTAATTAGACAATGAAGTGTTGAATAAATGGTGCCTGGCATCCTTAGCAATCGTGCGACCTTTCTTTGAAAAATTACCATTTCACATTTGACACTAAAGTGCGCGCAATTTATGCTTCTGTGGCCAATTGAGCACAACAACTTTGCAGCACTGCCCCTCTGAACTAACACCAATACCAACAACATCTGAGCTAACAAGAACGCGAAAAAGAAACACATCGGTGCGAACATTGGTTGAGGCAGTGCAAGTTACACGCTGCTCTTGTAGCAGCACCACTAACTGCAACACCAACACCAAAAGCAGCAGCAGGAGCAGCAGCAGCGGCATTAGCGCCTACAAAAATAACAAGAAGTGCTAACAACAAAAGGCGATGAGAATAAATGCAATGCGCGCACGATGGCAATGCCTAAACCTACATTAGTTGACACGCACACACACTTACTTAAATGAAGAAATGTATGCAGAAAGGTATATTTGCGTCGTTGAATGCAGCTGCTTTAAACCCTGTGGGAAAAAAACAGACCGACTGAAAAATTCACCAATTTTAAAATTGTTTTGAAATAAATGTAAAGTGTGTATCATTTGTTCTTCATTTATTTAACTCAGATTTTTTAATTGTTTCAAATACTTTTATTGTCAATGAGAACTATCAAATCAGTCTAATGAAAAGAAAAGGAGGCAATTCACAAATTAAATTTATCCAAAATAATTAAATACAAAATGCATGGGAAATGATCTGTGGATACCCTCATTGTTTCCATGAACGTGATGCCACAAGCTGTCTTCCTAACTATTCTTCGGCGTGGCTCTTGCGGCACTTTTTATAAAGAAACTCCGCCATTTACTAGCAGTTTCTTGCTAAGAACGCACTTTCCCAACTCTGTACAAGTTAGACACAAAATAAACAACGAAAATAATCGATTTCATGAGCAAAATGCACCATCTATTTTTTCACTACAACAACAATGTAAATATTTTTTTTTTGTTTTTATCGAATGATAAGATAAATAAAAAAAATCAAATTATTAACTCTACTGAGGTTACCTGTTAAATCTGCCATAAAAGCTTCACTGTTCAGTAAAATTTTCAGGAATTGATTGTTGAACTGAATTTGTAAATACTGGAATGTTAATCAAGGAAGTTAATTATAAGAAAAAAGGAAGAACTTTAACCACTTGTAGTTGGGAAAAAGTACTTTTAATTTGTTTTGAAAGCGCTTTGATTTCCAATAGGGTTTTAACATATAAACATATCCATACATACTTATGTATGCATGTGACTTTAGCGACCCAAGTTAGCGACCGAGCGAAGTGAATGGTGTTACAGGCGAGGGCAAACAAAACTTTTAACCGCAAACGAATGTCGGCTGTGCTGTTTCGCACCGCCTCGAAAACGATGAAGAATTGGATCAAGTGCTGCAATTAACACAAATTGCCATGGCTGGTGTTGCCGCAGCTGCTGGTGCTGGTGTTGCTGTTTCAACAGTGGTGGCTGTTGTCGATGACAATATACGTGTCATGCACTTGCATATATATCAACCTTCATGTATACATAAGTACTCGTAAATACATATATGTGTTTGCTAGCTAAATGTGTTGAGTTCCCCCTTGGAAATTGTGCCAGATAGCTAGTAGATATATTCTGCTCAGAAATCCTAGCACAAACACATATTGACGCATTTGGAAACATTTATTTAACATCCAATTTTTTTTCAAAAAGTTATTTTTCAATTAAAACATCGTTAATTCTCTAACAGACATCATGAGAAACATTTTTTTAATTAAAAACAAAAATGTAGAAAAATATTTATCAAAATTTTAACTCTTTAAAAACAAGTTTAGAATCTTTTGGAGTATGCAGATATATAGCTCAATTAATTCTAGTAAAACAAAGTGCAAGTTTCCGGTGGCTACAAATTGCCACTGATTTTTGACAACTTTCTTACTGACGCTCCTCGCGATTCCTTTCATATAAAAAATAATCGCGGTTTTGCGTTGTATGGAGGAAACTACCGGTAAGAAAATTGTCAAAAATCAGTGAAAACTTGTAAGCACTTGGAACTTGCACTTTCTCAGACTAAATTTGAATGAGCCAAAAAATGCATACTCAAATAAATTCAGTTTTTTTTCAAGTTCGAAATTTTTTTGAAATCATTGTAAATTTTGTAAATAGAAATTAACAAACACAATTATTATTATTATAACACAATTAAGACAAAGTCGTTAACAGTGAGAAATTTAATAAAAATAACCATACCAAAGATTGATTAACAGCTTAACTTAATAAAACAGGTTAACTTAAATAAAAAATATATTTATAAAAAATAATAGTATGGAAAGCAAAGCTTAAAGATAATATTACTGTTTTCGAGTTGACTTTACATACGCTATTTTTTAATATATTGAGAAACATAAAAAGCTGTTTTACAAAGCTGTTTCAATACGAAATAGTACTTTTTAACTGATTCGTTGACGTGGTCTACACACGTTAGAGTATTGTTCGGTTTAAAGCCAAGAGTTTTGAGAACTTTTTCAAACTTTACAACTTGCCTATTTAATACAATTGGAGAAATGTCAACAAGGTTGTAGGGAAAATGTGTGTCTTGAACTCATTCAGGTTAAGTTTATTATGTTTCGACCATAGATAAATGGATTAATGAATAATTCGTTATTGTTTGGTCTTGTAACTATTTAATTGCTTTGTTTTGAGCTTTATGGCCGATTAGTTTTATTCTTATGATTTTTTCCCAAAAAGCCAATCGGCCTTAAAGCTAATAAAAAAAAAATAACAATTCAAAAATGGGTAAATACTCGTCGTGAAAAATATATCAGTTTTTCTTTCAAAGTTGTAGTGTATTACGAAAACTACTCAAGGTATATTAAAGTAGAGAGGAAAAATTGTTGTATTTAGTCAAAGCACTAAGTATATTGGGCCGCAGGCTTCAGCAGGCAATCAAAACCAACGCTAAATTTGCTTTGATTTAAACTCATAATTTCTGTGTTACTTTTGGGTCACTGGACACGAAATCATTATACATTTTGTTTCAAGAAGCATTTACGATATTTTTGCGAAAAGCGTTTTAAAAATATGAGAAATAAAAAAAAATGCAAAAATCACCAAAAATATGCCCAAACTATCCCGTTGCAATATAAATCAATATAATTAATTTTAAATTTTTAAAGTTTGTTCAGTGTTTCACTGGCACATACTTAGCCGTGATCGCGTTTCACTATTTTCGTTTGCGAGGCGGTCGTAGTCATGCAGTTATCATTAATGTTGTTATCAAAATTGGTCAATGTAAAGGGTAAGAAAATTACCTTTGTTGTTGATGGTATTATACAGTCGATCTCTTTTTAACACGGCTTGCTGAGACAGAATTTTGTTCGCGTAAAAAAACCGCGTGAAAATAACCACATTTCAGTTCAAATTTGTTTATGCGTTCCATTTTTGCGAAAAATCCGCGCAAAAAAAGAATTCAGAAACAGTATTTTGACAAAAAAATCATGTTGAGATCTTAAATAATATTAAACTACAAATAAGTCGATACTTCAGTTCTTAAAATATTCTGTTAATAAGCGCTGAGGTTTCTCTTTCTACATTTTTTTATATAAATCCCGTAGTATTTTTAAAATCTCGACGAAATTTCTTCAACGTTCATCATTAGCTCTTGCAAAACGCTTTAAAAATAAATAAAAAGTACAAGTTCTGTATGAATCGCGAACTGCGGTAAAAAAGTAAAACCGCATTAAAAAAAGCTACGGGGGATTGCGGAATAATCCGTGTTCAAAAAATCCGTGTTAAAAAAGCAAAACCATGTTAAAAGAGACAATGGGAGATTGTAGAAAACTACGCGTGAAAAAGAACCGCGTTATAAAGAGATCGAATGTATTTATTGGCTTAAATATTATTTTAATGATGAATGCAAATTTATTCTTTATCAAATAATCAAAAATGATCGCTATGGTTGTTGATGTTATTATATTTATTGACTTGACTATCGTTACTGTTATCAACATTGACAACGGATTGGGTATTTATAAAGGTAGTGTTGTCGTTAGCGTCATTGTTATCGGTATTATTATCGTTGGTTTTTTTATTATAGTTATAATTATTGTTAAGCTCATTGTTTTCGTTATTTCTTATTGTTATTGTTGCATTTACCGCTATCGTCATTGAACTCGGCATCGTTATGGTTAACGTTAATTTTGTCATTATATTCATTGTTGTCAAATTCCTTACAGATATCATGTTATTTATCGTCACTGTTAATGTTATCAGTAACGTCATTGTAACGTTATTATTACCAGTTTCGTATTTTTCATCGATATTGCTATCGCTAAAGTCGTTATTTTATCGTCTTTATCGTTAGTTTCACGCTTTTCGTTATTGTTAAAGATATTCACAGTGCTATGTTTTTATCTGAAACGTGTTCATTTTGCACTAGTTTGCATCTTCAATGTGGCTTTACCTACATATGTATACAGTGTTATACACAGTTCTGTACGTGTACAATCGCTAATAGCCCAACTCCATTAAAATATTCTACGTTTTTTTTTTCTTTTTCAAATCCAAACTTTTGCAATAGAAAATGATTCCTACTATGTTGCTGCAGTCGCAACACATATTCGTTTATATACACATGGGGTCTTGAAGCTTTATTCTGGTGCTAGTCTCACATTACTATTCTACCTTTTGCTTGCTTGCACCTATACGTCACACAATCAACTCAATCTACATATGTACATTCCAAACTTTTATACTCATACTCGCATATTCATACTCACCGGGACCCTTTGCGCCTCCTTGCATAAGACGGCCCAAACGAAATATGACAGCGCGTTCATATTCCTGTACTACCTGCAATTTAGAGGAGACAATGAAGACAAAAATTATGCGCATGAATGGTAAAGATAGTTCAAAAATGTATAAGCGAATGAGAGTATAATTGTGTGTGTACGTTGCAACGATAGTCGAATAACAAAAGCAGCGCACATTCAGTTAGAATTGCAATGCAATAAAAAATAAATGATTGTCAAATCTGCTGCTGCTATTGCTTGCTATTCTTGCTCGCCGGCTGCTGGTTGTTCGCTGCTAGTTGCAGTTGGTCTGAAATGCATTCAGTGAGAAAGGTGTAAAGATCATTTATTATTCCATTTATTTGCAGCTTTGCAATTTTGATTGCCTTAACTGGCGAGCAACCAGCGGCGCTCTTGAATTATACATACACAGGTACAAACGTATACACTCTGTTCACAAATTATAGCACAACCACATATTGACGCATTTGGACAATTTACTTATGTTCCATTTGTTTAAAATTATTTTTTATTATTTTCACTAAAAAATGGAGAAATACCTTTATCAAAATTTCATCAAAATTTCGAACTTTTTTAAAACAATTTTTAGAATTTTTTCGGGTATGCAGATTTATAGCTCATTAAATTTTAATACAACAAAATGCAAGTTACCAGTGGCTTCGAATTAATACTGATTTCTGACAATTTTTTATACTGACGCTCTTTCGGCGTTCCTTCGATATAAAAATAATCACCTTGTATGAAGAAAACTGCCATTAAATTTTTTTCAAAAATCAGTGATAATTTGTAGACCATTGAAACTAGCACTTTTTCAGACTAGAATTTTACGAGTCAAAAAACTGCATACTCAAAAAAATTCAAAAATTTTTTTTTATAGGTCGTCATTTTTTAAATTGTTTAAAAAATAGGTATTTATTATTTCTCTTAAAAAATTAACCATATATTAGTTTTAAAATTTTGTTTAATAAATTAGAATAAAATAAAGTGTCCAAATCTGTCAATTGTATTTTAATTTGTTGTGCTTTAATTTGTAAACAGAGTTTATGTATCGTTTCAAATGCTTATTTTCAGGCAGCTGCAGAAACATACACACATACACAGCACCATCAATGCAACTTTATTATTCAATGTAAGTGAAGTGCACACACACCTTTTTTATTTTCCCACTTACCTTAAAGCATACGAACAAACTGAATGGCAATGTGAGTATGACAAGTCCAACAGATAGAATTATCAGCACTTTTCCACACGTTGAGGCCTTATCGCTAATTTCTTCATCGGCTGTAAAATGAAATTTCAAAGCAAAAATTACTTAACTGAATGCATAGATGGCGAAATGCAATTAAAGTGTTCAAATGCCTGCACTTATCAAGATAATGTAAGCTTTTGATAAATAGCGAGTTTGTAAGTACTTAAATAAGTGAAAGAGCGGAAGCCTATAATCAAGCACTTAAAAGCTTAAAATGTTATGATGTTTTAAATAGAAAAAAAAAAAACTTTTCATAAGCCTCTTCAAAACTCTTCGACTGTTTCTACTGCAATGAATCACAACCTATTTACATACAATAATTGTTATACTATTTTTTAACTTACATATTAATTTAGTCAAATGAATCGCTTAAAATTAGAGCTGGAAAACCATCGATACTATCGATGGTTAGTCGCACCTGCTTATACGGTGTTTTCACGACAAAGTGAATCACGTGTTTCGCTATTTGAATTACGAATGTCGCATCACCCCATTTACACGACACATTCGTGATTCGTTTGTCATTTCTGTTGCAATACTCTCTCTAGTTCTAGCCAACAACCTAGTCGACATAATTATTTTCTGCACAAACTCAACATTCGAATCTAATTTTAGTTTAATTGTATGTGTTTTGGCTGCTATTTTCTATAAATTTCCGATTAAAATTAGAGACGGCAAGGAGTTTTTGTGATTCGATTGGTGATTCAGATTGAATCAACTACAAATGAAGTGTTTCGCTATCAAAATTGTTTGTTGCAAATCACGCTGATTCAGTTCGTGATTAGTGCGCCAATTTCGAATTGGAGAGCGAATTATGAATGAGGGAGCAAATCATGTGCCATGGAAACATATTATTAATTTAGACTAGATTTGAATTATAATCTTGTGGATATTTTTTCCCACTTTTCTTTCAAGTAAAGCAGCTGACTTCGCGCTTTAACAAACGTAAAAAAAATTGTATAAATACTTGTTTAATAATTTTACAATTGCGGTAAACGAAAGTTAGTTATCGTATGATTTGGAAGCTACACTGCGTTTAGTAATTATAGCACAAGCTTATTTTGATCAACGTGGTCAATTTATTTTCTTTTTATTATTTTAAGTAAGTTTTCAATTAAAACACAATGCATCCTCTAACAAAAACTATAAACGCCCATCTTTTGAATTTTATACAAAATATACAGTAATTTATTATAAGTTTCAAACTTTTTAAAACAATTGTGAAACTCACTCCATTTAATTATAAAGAAGTGCAGATTTCAAGCAACTACAAATAATTGTTTATTTTTGATGTTTTTTTTTTATTGTTGTCTATATAACGCAAGCCCACATTTACATTGATGAAATTGCGGAAGAGCGTCAATAAAAAATTTTCAAAAATCAACGGAAATATGTAGTCACCTTAAACTTGCACTGTATTGTACTTAAATTTAATGATTTGGAAAACTGCATACCAAAAAAAAAAATGTATTTTTATTATTAAACAAGTTTTAAACATTGGCTTTCATGGTGTTTGTAAGAACATGAATTTTTTTTCATTGCATAATGAAAGTTCAATTAAAGCAAAATAAATTGTCCACATGAGCCAATAGGTGCGTGCTCTTACTTTAGACAATCACAATATTTTGCAATCGGTGTGAGCATCAGCTTAGTTTAGACAATAATTGCACTCTTATAAATAGTATTTTTTTTATTCAATCAACAAATAATTCATCACAATTCTATGAAAATTGTGCAGGAGTCCTTAATAATTGCCACTAAATCATAAAAAAAGTTAAACATTCAAATACACCTTGTTTGCATGCTGCCGTTTTACTACAATAAAAGTCCGGGTTAATTAGAAAGTCCGTTTTTAAAATTTAGTTAAGCTTTTAAATGCTCTGTCTTAATAAAAATTAAAAAAAATATAATAAAATAAAATAAATGAATAATTAAATTAATAAATTAATTAATTAACAAACTAAAAAATAAAAATTTTTAATTATCATGTAAAACGTATTTTCGACTCATGAGCATTAATGTAGATCTAGAAGAAAATATATAATTAAGCGTTTGCAAAAAATTTAAAATTAAAAATAGCGGAGAAAGCGATACAATATTTTTTCAATATTCTTGTAGTCAAAAGTGTATATTATTTACACTGTGCTACATAAAAAATATGCATGGGTTCTCATATATTCTTTTTTTTTCCTTTTTTCTCCAAAACGTCGTTTATTACTTTTTATGAAAGCACTCGATAAAAATGGTCCAAATATGTACATATTTTTATAACATTTTTTATTATTCTCTTGCTGTGTAAAAATCTTAAATTCTTAAACTTATTAGAAAATGCAATTGTTTAAAGAGCTGACAGAAGAATACGTTTTATTTTCTTTTTATTTGATTAAAGTTTTTTTAAATGATATCCATTTTGTTGGGATTTCTGACATGAAATTTTTTAATTCTATTCATCGACGGAGAACTCTGTGGTTAAATATATTATGGCTCTATTATTTGCAAAGAAACATATTTTTTAACGATTCCTAAGTTCACCTAATTCACCCTTAAGATTGTTTTTAATTTTGCAAACAGTTTCCTAATAAATATCTACAAGCATATCAGCATTCAATTTACATAGTGCAACGGTTTTCGGATCATTGGTTGATGAATCCAACTTAGGGTGTAAGGCCGCAAAGTAAATGCTGTTAAAAGAGATTATACAAAATTGTTGCATATTTTAAGGAAACACATTTTTAAATGTTTGTTATTTTTCTGTTGGCCTAATAAATGTTAATAATTGAAAATTTCATTTAGCTCAACAACAGTTTTTAATGGTAGAAGTAAATAGTACTATAAATTGTACCATTTAAAACTGTTGTAGTTTTTTCACAAAAAATCTTTTATAAACTGGCCTTGAGCTCAAAAAAAATGGTCAATTAGGAATATATTTTTCTTTTATTTTCTGTGGACTTTTACGTCCTTCCTCTTAAAAATACTTATTCGCTAACGGGTTTAATTGTTCTGCAAAATTATTCACTGTGAAATTTTTAAATTTTGATTTACTTAATTTTCAAACCAAGTTGGAAAACTATTGATTTTTTATTTTATTAAAAAAAAATAATTTTTACTACTAATCGTATAGCACTTTAAAGTAAACTCCTATATTTGCCTTTGCAAACTTTTATTGTAATCTGCATTTATTTTCATATTTCAAGTGCTTTCAATAAATAATACATATAATAAAATAATTAAAATTTGTGTTTTAACATTTTATTTTTGCTCAAAACTAATTGCAATACCTTGATTTTACGCTAAAACGCAATGATTATCTAGTACGCAATTACAATTCTTTCAGTCAAGAATAAAACTAAGCGCTAAGTTTTTATATAAACGGTATAATGGTTATTTGGGAATTTTATTTTTTTCGCTGAGGTATATTAATTATTTTATGATTTTTCTGTCTTTATTCTCGAACATAAAGCTCAAACCCGTAAGAAGCCTACACCGGATCCACTATTGGCTAGAAATTTAATAGAAACGTTTTTTTAACGATAGGTAACGAAAAATTTGAAATTCCACACTTTGAATTCATTTTTCTTTTGGGGAAATATTAGTCCATAGTAAGTGACTAAAAAAATCATTTACCTTCAGCAACAGCATTAAATCCAACATTAATCCATAATTTTTCGGCGAAAAAATTATAATCAAATCACTATAATAATATTTTTTTATAAAATAAAAAACAGTGAGTTAATAATTAATAATGCTTGAAAATGGTTGTTTTTAATTAAAAGTTGTTTAGTATTTTTTTAAATTTGTAATGAGAACGGTTCTTGCTTCGAATTGAACACTTTGTCAGTCCTGAATGTTCTGAAATATTCATATGGAGTATATTTTTCAGGCTACTTATATTTATTTTTATTTACTTTGAATTACTTCTTTTGTTTGTAGAATAACAATTAATCAATTTTATCATTAACAATTTTCTGCCACTACTATTCCCATAGACGTCATCAATAGCTTTGGCAAATTAAATAACCTAAAGGACTAAGGCAAATTAGTAGCCACAATAGAGAAAGTGTGCTGAAAACAAAACATGACAATAACATGAATGCCGCTTGTTTGCTTAATGCATGCAAACGTATTTGTATAAATGTATGCATGTATGTATGTATGTATGTACATATGTTGGTTAATATATAAATAATGCAAAAGTAGAATAAAAAGTCGATTAGCGTATTGAGCCGCTTGGCGTTTGGTACACAATTTTCATACATTTTTGCATACATTTATACGCATTTATTGTTGTTCACATGTATTAGTGTATGTTTGTGGTTGTACTTGCATGTTTACCCGCGTGTTATTTTAAAATGTGAAATTCTAAAAGCCATGTGTTGTAAAATTTTCCATTCACATCAATGTTTCTTATTGTCACGTCATTTACAAATGGACTTACATACAAATTTATGTACATACGTACATAAATACATACATACATATGATTGTATTAAGAGCGTAGCTAGTAATTTCTTGTTTGTTTTTTATGGAAGAATGACACATAAGTGAAATGCTCTCAAATAAATTGACTTAAACATTTTCGTTCCTACCTGAAACTTCCAATTTTAACACTTTAAACGTCTGCTTTTTTTTTGATATTTTATCAATTACTTCCTTTGTTGTAACAAGACGATCACGACAAATAAAGGGTGGTTAAATTTTAAGAGCCGATGTTGAATGTGAACCACACCTAAACGTCAAGTTTTTTTCTGCATTTCATTTGACATTTCTCAATTTCAGACTAACTCAATTTGAACATGGAAAGATACAAACGTCGTCAATTGTCAGAATGTTGGCAAGACATGGCAACAGTGGATGATCAATTTTCGAAGAAAATCATCTTCAGTGATGATGCAATTTTCACCTCAGTGGATTCGTCAATAAGCTGAATTGTCGCATTTGGGCGAATGATAATCAAAGAGTGCTTGTCGAAAAACCAATGCACCCACAAAGAGTGACTGTTTTGTGCGGTTTATGGGCTGGCGGGAGGCCGGTAAGGCAGTTACTGTGAATGGTGTTCGCTATCGTGAGATGATAACGAACTTTTTATGGCCCGAATTGGAACATATGGATGTGGACGATATGTGGTTCCAACAGGATGGTGCCACTTGCCACACAGCCAACGAAACAATGGCTCGTTTGCGCGACAAATTCAATGGCCGTGTTATCTCACGTGGTGGCGATGTATTTTGGCCACCAAGATCATGTGATTTGACACCGTTGGACTACTTTTTTTGGGGTTATTTGAAAGAAAAGGTGTACGTCGATAAGCCAGCAACAATTCAATAGCTAAAGGATGAGATAATTCGGCACATTAATGGCATTGAACCTCAATTATGCCTCAGCGTCATCGAAAATTTGGACCATCGGATGGGGCACACCTCCGCCGAGGTCGCGGCGGACATTTGGCCGATATTTTGTTCCATACATAATTGAACCACACCATATTATCATAATAAAAAGAAATTACAATAATTTCCAAAATAATTTGTGTTTTATTCAAAATCAACATCGGCCCTTAAAATTTAACCACCCCTTATGTAGAAAAAGCTACAGAATCGTACTCCTATCGAGAAATTGGTATAAAGTGCCAACAATCGCTGCCCGAGTAAATCTAAAGTTTTAGTATCCACGACACTTACTTGCATGTAACTCCAATGCAAAAGAAAGTTGTTTTTTAATTATATTCTTATTTGAATAGTCTAGCCTTGAGTGAACAAATTTAAAGTGGGTCTGCAAATTTATTCAAATTAATTGCTTTCTGTAAAAATTCGTGTGTATTGAAGTTTAAACATGAAGATGGATTTTTGATTATATTTTTTTCTAATTTTTTAAGGTTCTTATCAGACATTACATTTTAAAGCAATTTTTTCGATTTTTCTTTGCAAAAAAACTTTAAAAAAATTGTTTCAAGTTTTCAAATTGCAATAAAAAGATGTTCTTTCTGAGTGCTCGTTATTATATATACATATATATAAATATACATAAAAGTTGAATGCGATGCGCACTTACAGTTATTGAAACAATTGATAATAAATATTTTGTTTTGCAAAGGCGGAAATGTTTCTAAAATAAACTTTTTCAGTTAATTTTTTATTTAAATACGTTACGTGAATAACTCGAAAATGTCGCATTGATAAATTTTTTAAACTACATAGAAACAAGATTTATTATAATTCGAAAATATTCCAAGATTCACAAATTTAAAGTCAGCATTATTAAAAGGATCATGAAAAATGCCATTTTTTTAATGTGCAAGTTTTAAAAGGTTTCCGAAAAATAAAACTACATTTCTTTATTCTTTATTTTTATAGAAAATTACCTTGGAAATTTCTGATGAAAATATTAAAAATATTGCAAAAGTAATCAAAGTATCAATTACTTGCGTAACTGTGTATTGAACAGGCTTGTCAGAATCAACACGCTTCTCAAGCTAACTAATACAAAATCGATGGCCGAACTGTCTGGTATAGCCATATGCACCTATGATCATGGGTACATTAAAGTGGTCGAAAAAAAGTAAAGTAGAAACTTCAATACACCCAGTCTTAAGAACTGTCGACCTCAATTTTTTATTTTGAAATCAAAAATTATTATGTTTGTATTCAAACCGAAACTACTTATGTATTTTACATGATAACATTTTTTAATCGAGATTTTTCAATCAATCAACCCTGATTTTCTCATCAGTTTCCAAAGAATAATACCCAATTGTTTGATTAATCTTTTTAGTATTAACACGAAACCACAAAAATGCAAATATTTATGATATTTTTTTTTAAATTTAGTATTTAAAAACACATAAATAAACAAGAGGGTATGATTCTTTCTAGGAAAATTCGATTTTTTTTCAAAATAACATTAATACAAGTATAAAAAAGAAAAACATTTTGTTGTAATTCATGTATATATGTACTTTTTGGTCTTTTTAATCTCAAAAATATATATATTAACATATACGTAAAATTTGGCCAATATATTCGTACAAAGTAATTTATTCTTCATATACATATAATTATTCATATACACTCAATACAGTAATATTAATTTTAGTCACTGTTTGAGATCAATATTAACATACCGATTCTGGTTCTAGATAAATCATAATTTACACATATTCAAAATTAAAAATTTACCAAGTTTTATGTTTTCTATTAAAAAATAAAACGGGTTTTTTTTTGCTTAATTATTTATTGAAAACATGTTATTGAGAAATTATAAACTTTTGTATATTTGTATACGTTTAATAATCTAAGACGAACACAGAATCGGACAGTAAATATAATATGAAAATCAAGTAAAAATTTAATGCATCACCCATTCGATTTTGAGCGAGGCAGAATTATTACTTTTTGTGATCAAAATGCGATCTTAAAGAAATAAAGTGTGCTACCCTCCAACCTGGACTTTAATTTGTTGCATATAAAGCCTGTATCGCCCCATTATATTCATTCCTTCTATCAAACCTTCTAATAAATTGTAGGCCAGCTCCTTTATAATGGCAGTAAAATAAGAAGCTTCAGAAAGCCATATTTAATATGACGAGGGCGGGCCAATTAGTCCGTGACTTTTTGAATTTCTTGCCTGTTTACTGAAATGGCAACACTGCTACTATCAACAGGCATCTGTCAGTGGACTCCAGTTAAAATTTTAACAAGATGCGGCATTTAGTTTGTGTTTGACAGCCATTCATAGCAGACTACTGCGTGATTTAAGGAGAAAATGGAAAAAAATGAATTTCGTGTGCTCATTAAACATTATTTTTTGGGGAAAAAGACCACTCAAACCAAAGCTAAGCTTGATAAATACTATGGGGACTCTTCACCATCAATTTCAATAGTTTAATGAATTTCGTTGTGGCCGCAAAAGCACGGAAGATGCCGAACGTTCTGGACGCCCATTTGCGATCTCAACACCCGAAACAGTTGGAAAAATTTACGATATGCTGTTGGCCGATCGGATATTGAAAGTGCGAGAGATTGTGAAAGCCTTTGGCATCTCACATGGCTCAGTGGTTTCAATTTTAAATGATCACTTGGGTGTGTGAAAGCTTTTCGCAAGATGGGTGCCGCAAACGCACACATGTGTAGTCTCCATGGCAAAAATCCATGAATTGGGATACGAATTACTCCCTCATCCGCCCTATTCTCCGGATTTAGCCCCCAGTGACTATTTCTTATTTCCAAATCTGAAGAAATGGCTGGGCGGAAAGAGATTTGACTCCAACGATGAAATCATCTCACTAACATATTTTGATGCCCTCGACAAATCTTATATTTTTTACGGATTAAAAAAGTTGGAGAAACGTTGGACAGAGTGTATAGAACTTGTATTTCATTCAAAAGGTCACGGACTTATTAACTCGCCCTCGTATGTAAATTATTTAGATTAATTAAAAAGTGTACACATCGGACAGAATTGTCGTCCGTTGCTTGAGCCTTGCTACGAGTTTATTAAAAAATTTAATACTCATAGTAGATTTCTTAATTTTTATTTTCTCAGCATAAAATTTAAAGGGATGCCACATTTCAATAAGTCCATGTTTTGAGCACTTTAAGCTTCAAGGGTAACTTTGACTGGGCGGAGCTGTTTTATCAATTAGTGTTACAAATAATGCTTGAAGACATGATATTTATGATAAAATTTTTACAAATTTTAATATCTATTAAATTAATTGTTTTCAACAATCCCGAGATTTGAATAGACTAATCCCGAGATATACAGAAGTTAAAAAATACCGTGACCCCGGGATTCTAATATGTTCATATATTCAATAAATTTCTTATGGAAAATGTTTGACTTACAATGAAGAAATCCACGCGAATGCTTCGCCGTCATATCTGCAAATACAATGGCGTGTTTAAATTAAACACACACACACACACATACAGAAAAGAGAGTGTGAGAGAGAGTGATGAAAGAGAGGATTAAAAGAATGAATATGTAGTAAAAATATAAATCACTTGAATATTGAGGTATATCAATAAGCTTTCCAAGCAAGATGCGCCTTGTCTCAACCGCTACTTATGCAGCTACTAACACATATACATACACAATTTATTTGTTTAAAACACCTGGATATTGGCATAACCGTCTAAAATTACATGCATACAAAAATATACGTACAGAGATTAACATTGAGAACTATGAAGTTAGCTGAATAGTTACATCGAACCGCAACCGATTCGCATGCTACAAGTTGGCTAGAATATTACATTACTAGGCACACACATAACCTACATACATTTGTATATAAAAGCTTTATTAACTTGCCTTAATTCTAAGTAAATACATTTGTATGCGTTTCTTTGCGCACATACCGTGCTGACAGCTATTCATACAAACACACACATTTATCATATAATCGATTATATTAGTATACATTTACTTAGCAAGAATAATTCGTATTTAAATGCGCCCACAAGTGTGGCAAACACACAATCACACACACACATAGAAATACAAATATCTACACACAAACACACACACTTGCAAAGATTAAGCCATTGCGCAACGTTCTACAATCTCTAAATTAAATCGTTATTAGGTCTTAATAATCACAAATAGATTTTAGCTAAAATGTTACACGAAGTCATACTAAATACGTATTTATATATGTATATCGACATACATACATTTATATTAAACATACTATTATACTTATAAATGAGATAGCCATTCCCAAGTGTTTAGCGTTCATCAGTCGTTAGAATGATAAAGCAGTTAATTGGTTTAGTTATCGAATAAAAGCAAAGTTATTAAAGGGCAGAGGCAATAATATTTATTACTAGTTCATGCAATTTGTGTGTAATGTTAGCACTTATTTATATATTCTATCAGTCAATTAGATTAGGGATGGGCAGCAAAACAGCTCGCGCGCAGCTGCTTGTGCAATCAGGAGCTAGTGAAGGTGGGAGGGGGGCAAACTTAAAACCGAAAGCATAAGCAATAGCTGTGTACGAGTATGCGTATTAAAGCACTTAATACAATGTATTTTGCATAAAGTTTTAATAATTACTTTTTTTGTATATAAATCACAAATTACTAACTAGATTTGTAAAATAGATTTCTTAAAAGTATTTTAATTTTATAAGAAGTCATTCCAATCAAAGTTTTTGTATTCATAAATCAATAAAGTATAAATTGTTTTTAGGTAAAAAATACTGGCAAACAATAATAAGTTAACCAAGAATGATAGAGCAGAAGATGCCGGGGTACCATTACTTAAAATTTTTCTGATTTGACAGTAGAGTGACGCCTAGATAGTGACAGCGTTACCACAATGTTTTTAATTGAATACTAAAACTCTAAAAAAAAAATTACCAAATCCAGAAAAATATTACCTAAAGTCGTTTAACTCGTCAAAATCTTCAAATTTTATTTTTTTATCAACATATAAATGCATTAAGGTGCAGACACATATGCATTTACACATCGTTCATTTACGAAGGGCCAGTTTTTTCGGTGCAAGTTTACCTCTGATTGCAGTTAAAGCTGTGTAAGCAGTTTTTAGGTCAACTTTACACTGCCGATATTGCAGGGTTCAACTTAGTCTAACCTATGTGCTGTTTGCTAACTACTTTGTTTTGGTTGCAACAAATTTAATTGAGCGCAAGGAAACTAAATTTAAATATTAACTGATTATAATTAACTTAGTTTAAACTGATTTTAAACCACGCCACAAAAACTGGCCCTAAAAGGCATAACTCATGAAATACAATAATCTTTTATCATTTCTCCTGTTACCCTGTCATAATCGGGTGCTTTGTTTTTCTGAATATCTTTGGTAATAGTTTCAATAAGGGATTGAATATTAAATTGAATTGGGACTGCAGATAAATGCACACAAGTTTCTGGAAGGGAATTTGTACCTTGATAAGGTTTAAATACTTTGGAAAGATGAGAGGCAAAAGATATACCTTTTTCATAGTCACTTCGAGCCCATTCAGCATTTGGTGTTCGTAGTGGAGGATCGGGAAGGACTGATTGTTTGAAACTTTTAACTGACCGCCACATGGAATAATTAGTGTTAGGTGTTGGGGACAGGGATGGCAGTTTATTTTGAAAATTAATTTCTCTGTTTTCTGCTTAGATGCAGTGAAGCTCTTTTGTACACTTTGTTGAGTTCTTGCTTCAAAGCAGGGGAAAAAACCGTTTGCCAATCTCTTCTAAGTTGCCTTTTCATATTTACTAATTTGATGATGTCTTTACCTCGTAGACCGCTTTACATGCGTGCTTCAAACATAACAAAAATTAAAAGTCGTAATAAAATTACATTAATTTTACTGAAAAAAATTAGTGATATTTTGATGATGTATTCCAAGTTTTAGTGCTTTCAGGAAATCAAAAGATGGCAACCATGAGGTTTCACATACGTCAGTACTCTCATTCATTTGTTCTCTCTTTCTGATCACATATACAGATTGAATTCGTTCAAAATTTCTTCAGGGTTGTGGGCGATAACGCCCCATACCATTGCCACTTAGAAAAGGCGATCAGCATTCCGAAATGCAATTCACAGTTTTTGAATTGGCTGTTCTGAAGTATATTTGTTGCTCTCTAAAGTAATATTGGAAATTGTCCCTTTAAAATCTATTCAGCAGCTCGGGAGGCAAAAAGAGCGCGTGGGCGTTAATTTTTTTATTTGCTCGTGTAACTTAAAGCTATAAGCCTTAGCCTTTTTCACTCAGAATATTTTAAATTATTTATCAAATTGTCGATGACATGATGAGAACTAAGATAATATTTTACATAATTTCAAAATTTTAATTTTACCTGTGCAGCTGTCACTATATGTATCTCAGGTGGGAACATGCTGTCTTCACATTTCATTAAGCCATCAACTAAATGAGTTCATTTTATTAAGGATTAAACAATAAATTTTTGATTTTTTTTACAAATGCCGGATTCTGGACAAACCACGTACTGTAGAAAAACCCTGGGATGACCCAAAAACTCCGACTTCAGATTCGAATTTAGCAGACCCATAAGCTTTAGCAAACTGTAGGTAATTGTCAGTTACGGATAAGTTTCATTTCACAATATTTAAAAATCCGCTCAATTTAAATTCTGCCTTACCAAAATGACGCCCTTAAACTAAAATTGAGTTATTAACAACTGCTGATGGAAATCATTAGGGCAGATATATTTGAATGGTAAAAATTCGATTTTTAATATAAAATTTGTAGCGAATTTATCAAAAGCGTAGCTCTTATTTTTCATTTGATGATTATTATCATAAAAAGTTAAGCATTACTTTAAAAATATTCCTTCAACCACAAAATTCTTTGTTTTAAGTTAAAGTCAAGGTTTAACACTTAAAACATTTTTTTTTAATTTTTGATGAAAAACAACTCAATTGAATCGCCATTTTTAAGATAAATCGCTAATTGAAATAGACAAATGCAGAAAGATTTATTTAATTTTTTTCTGCTGAAATGTTTGCGAAAAATTAGTTAAGTACCCCGTAAAGTGTAAGTTTCAAGTGGCTGCAAATTATCGTTGAGTTTTAAAAATTTGTTTGATGATGGTGTTCAGGCAATTTATCACAATAAATTTAAGTTTAAAGTTCACTTTAACTATATTTAAAAAAAATACTAAAAATTAAAAAAAAAATGTTCTCCTTTTTTTTTAATGTCGGTTGAATTTTATATATTTTAGAGCATTATATTATTAAGCTTGTCTTAAAAAATCCAGTCCATTTTAATTATATGTATACATATATAAAAATTTGTGAATAAGATGTAAAGTGCCATATTACGTAAATGACGAGCTTATGTTCACACTTACTTTTTAATATTTTCAGAACTAGTTTTTTTAAATGAAACTACTTACGGCAAACAAAGACAATGATTTATACACGTTAGCAAATAATTGAAATACATTTTTTCCTAAACACAAACGGTAATTTTCTTTTTTAAATCCATGTAGTGAAGTATCAATAAACAAATGTGTAAGAGTCTCAGTCTGAGGGTAGCGAAACTTTATCTACCCAGCGTATATTTTTCTATTAACAAATGAGGATTAGCGAAGAGTATTATGTTCGCTCACTGCTTATCTCTGGTTCCAACAAATATCAGTCGTTTTTATTTCGGTAAAATCGCTCACCAAGCTAATGTGATTCTGTTGGTGCTCCATTACAGCGGCACAGCCGTTTGTCGGGGCGTATAAGCAACCTGTTAACATGGGAAAAAAAGATATTCCCACTAAATCTACCAACTTTTTAAATTAAACATTTTAGACGGCAAATCGCGGGCTGCTGGAAAAAGTCCGAAGGAGTTATTTAAAAACAGCCGGAATAAAAAAAAAAATTCCGATGAAAAAAATTTATTTATTGTGGATTTTCATTGGTTTATTAGTGGAACTTGCTTGTTGAGAGTAAAAAATAAAACTGTAATTTTTCTCAGCGGCCAATTGAGGCAAATGTTCATATAAAAAAATAATGAATGTAAAGATGATTACAATCCTTGTCTTAATAGTAAGTAAGTACCGAACCAAGGCGAATTCATAAAAGGTGGTATATTCCCATCAGCTGTCTGCTTGTTCTTCCTTCGCCTGGTGCGGTGAAAGTGCCAAAATTACTATTTTGTTTACATTCTGAATTTTTATTTACATTTGTGATAAGAAATTCCATGCGTTTGCGTAATATTACAAAGGCATTCAATTAAAAATATTTACTATAAATCCATAGTACGTTTGATTTTTGTGCTAAACTTGAAATTCCGACCATTTGTTTATTTTTGTTTTTCTAAGTTTCTGTGACATTTTCACCGCAAAATAAACAAAATGTTTACTTATTTGTGGAGTATACCACCTTGAATGAATTCGCCTTGGTACCGAACTAGATTTCTATAAGATTTGAAGAGTAAACTCTTCAAGCCACTATAAGCCAAAATTGAATCTTGGGAACAAATTTCCAAAAAGAAAAAAAAAATTTAAATAAAATTGAGTTGAAATTTTTTAATTAAGTGAAATTTTGTTGTTCTGTAAAATTTTGTGACTCGCGCATACATTCGTGTGCACATTTTTATTGGGCCAATTTATGTTAAGAATGCGTTTGTATGCAGTTTTTCATTATTTTTATAATAATAAAGGAATAATAATGAGCACAGGAAAAAAAAAACAATCAGATGCAAATGCATATGTAGAAAGTCAAGTGGTAGTCGCATACTAAACGACTAGAGCACTTAAGTTTCACAACAAATAATATCTGGTGACTGCGGATCATAAACGAAGGCATTTTGTGTTAGCGGATGTGTGTGCTAGAGTGCATAGATTATACCCAGTAGCAAAAATATTCTTCACACTTTCACTATTTGTTGCAGTTTTGATGAGAAGTGACAGCACAAACAATTTACTCGTTTTATTGTAAAATAATATTAGAATACTCTAAGTAAATTTAATTCATTATGTTTAATTTGGTAATCGCCCTTTGAACTGCAATTCTCAAATTGAGATCGAATTATCGACAAAAAAATTTTGAAAAAGGAATAAATTTAAAATAAATAAAATAAATTTTCAAAACAATAATAAAATAGTAAAAAAGAAAACTCGATTGTGGCTGCTTTAGGGACTTGCCAAAAGGAAAATTTGTGTAGTCGTTGAATCTTTTCAAGCAAGTTAACAAACTAGAGGAAATCCATTTTCAAATAAGATTCGTCGTTCATAACCAAATAAAAATTTGTATTTGCCAGTTATGTATCATACAACTTACGTGCAAGGGTAATGCTTGTGTTAGTTTTTTTTTTGCTTCGTTTTGCAACTTTTTTCTTTTTGTAAGTTTTAACACCATTTCTCTTCTAAATATGGATGAATTTCACATGTGTGGTTTTGGCTTTTTTTGCGACATCTCTTATCGACATGGAGCGGCTCTTCATTACGACATTCTTCTCCAAGGGAAATTCTGCTGATCCATTCGGGCGGCCACTTCTTGGCTTATCTTCACTGAGTCAACTTCCTTAATGCGCAAAACCGTCCTTTGTGCAGTGTCATATAATGATCCACTGAGATTCGCCATCTTTTTATAATTTACATTAGGATTCGTCCAAATGTACACAATTTTTTTGCGGAGCTTTTCGTTTGTATTAATTTCTTTCGTTGTTGATGCCTTGAGTGCAGAAATTTATTAACAAAATAAAATGTAATGGAGCAACAGTTTGCAAACAGTTTGTTTAAAACCTACTTTATTATTGTTAAAAATTTTGCAGCTAGTTTAAAATTTGCAGAACTTTCTATTCATAAGTTGTTTATCAAAAGATATTCTTGATGAAGAACTCAATTCTTTTTATAAATAAATATTTTTGGCGTGGTGTATAACATCATATTCACACACGTCGTACACACACACACACACACACACCAAAGTATTTTTGTAAGAGTGCATATGGCGTATATGTAGTTAACATTTTCCTGCTCCGCCATCTTCCTTGCTCGCCCGTTCGCCGTGGCATCATTGGTACAATGGTTATTTTTAGTGTGTATGTGTGTGTGTGTGCAGCGAGTTGTTCAATGGAATAGCGACGAGCGCATCCTTATGGGAAGGATAATAGCAAAAAATGAATAAAATTCGTGTATAATTTTCATTGTAGTAAGGCAAAGAAACAAAAAATAAACAAAAAAATCACAAACAAAAAAAAAGTAATAATTTCCAACCGTCTTATTTCCCTTTGTTGTTGGCTGTTGTTTATTGTTGGTCGAGCGGCGGAAAGAAAGGAAGAAAGGAAATGCAACTGGTTTGGTTGGCTGCAAAAAGGTTTATAACCTCACGAATCAACAATGTATGTTGAAGTGGTAAGGAATTGAAGGTTTCGTTGCAAATAAAAGCGTACAGCGCCAGTCTCCAAGTTAAATATTCATATAAATGTAGAATATTTATACTTCCTTGAACCTAAATAAGTTTTTTTTGAGGGGCGAAAAATATATATGGAGGAAATGTCTCTACCTTTAAATTTTTTTTTATTTTTTGAATAATTAAAGCTATGTTTAATAAGAGATAAGGTTGAGAAAATATTGTTTTATTTTTCTTTAATATTTGGAGCCGCGTTTAGAAGCTTTTTTATAATTAAAAAAAAAGCTTTTACTACAAAATTTAAATTAAAAATAAAAGACTTTATATTTTTTGGATAAATAAAATTTGTAGCCCTTTATTTTTTACCTACTGGGATAATGTGCAAGCTTCAAGAGCCTAAATAATGCAGTTAATTTTTGACAAATATTTTTATTGACGTTCCTCCTTAATTTTTTTTCCATGTAACGCATGCTCGAGATTTTTTTTAATTAGGAAGAAATTGCGAAAGAGCACCAGTGAATATTTTTGTTTTCAATTTAAGTGTAACTTGTAGTGACTTAAACAATGCACTTTATTTTACCAAAACAAAAAAATTAGCACCGGAAATGCATACACAAAAATTTATAAAATAGTTGAAAATTCGAATGTTATATCAAGACTTTTAGAAAATTAGAAATTTGAAATACATTTTTCAAATTTTCATAGAGAACACACTGTACTTCACGTGAACACTTTAAAAATTTAAATGCAATAAAACCTTTGCAATTATTTAATGAGACTTCAATCCAAATTTCAGAAAAATCGTTTAAAATGGAGACTAGAAAATCCAAAATATTCACCATCAACGAAAACAGAGATTCGCCTTGTGAATCAGAGTAAGCTAAGCCACTAAAAAATCTTCAATGAATGGCAAATATGGAACGATTATACCATCTCTACAGACTGATTCCAAGTGGTTTTAAAGATTTCAAACGAGAAATTTTTCTGTAGAGGGCGAGCACCGAGAAAATCGACCGACGTCTTTCAGTAATGACGTCACTGTAGCTCTGGTGTAGTCCAAAGTAGACAAATATTACGATTGGTACAATAAATGATTTCTGATCAATTGAACTTCAATGCCATGGCTGTAAAACCAATATTAAATTATCATCTGGTATACCAAAAGTTTTCAGAAATTTGTTGGAGAATATCACGACAACGAGCCAGCTCACACTGCTGAAATAATGAGAAACTTTGTTGCGATCTCTGGCATTGAAGCAATTCCACCAGCACCCTGTTCCGGGATCTAACACCTTCTTCTGATTTCTGGTTATTTTCAAAAATTAAAAGAAATTTGAGAGTTCTTTTCCTCTGAAACTTTTAAAAACAAGATTTTCAAGACTTCCTTGAGAAGTTGATTTATAGGCTTAAAAACTGCTTGGAAATGAATTGCGATTATGTAGAGCAGATAAAAAATAGTGATTAAGAATAAATACGAAATGATTCATTGGTTTTTTCTTTTCTGGTCAACAAAGCGAATTTTTGTTAGTCCCCTCGCATATATATACTCGTATATTTTAAAGTGGTATTCAAACCAGTACCCCAAAGTTCGATTGCAGCTAGATATGATCATTATATCGATTTAAGTAATTTCTTTTGAAAACAATGTTGTCAAAAAAACTTTTTTTGTTTGAAAATACCTACGAGGGGTTTAAGTAATATACCAACCGATCAATTATTTCGTTTGTCAAACAATTATTATTAGCGCATTAAGTTTCATCCTTCTCGAGGATGGTCTGATTTTTAAAGAAATGAAGCCTTTATTCAGTCTAAAATATTTAAAAGATGTTTTATTTTTTCTCGTCAAGCTTCGATAGTAAGTACGCATTTGTTATTTTAAATGTACGGTGCGTATTCAGCTGCCAAGGAAAAACTTATGAAATAAAAAAAATTTTCCACTTTTTCTTGAGCCTAAAATAGCTGTAGATCAGTGTAATCTTGACGTTTGATTATGCATGGGAAACAGTAGATATAGACAGAAGTAGAATACCTGTTTGTCATCGAAAGTACGTTTCTTCACTCAAAAGTTTTTGCCTAAGCCTGCCTGAATTTACTCGAAAAGAAGTCAATTTATTTGGAGAGTATACAGAACTGATGAATCTGCTACTCTTTTGTATAAACTGAAAACTTTCATTAATTATCCTTAGTAAGAGATTTTTATTTCCAGAACTGAAATTATTAACAGCGAGCAACGCGATATTTATAAGAAGGATATATGTATGTATCATTAAAATTTTCACAATATTACTTAAAATATTAGCGAGATATTACTTAAAATATTAGTGCGATTTTTAGCTGCCATATCAAATTTCATTTTGGTTAGAGTGTCAATTAACGAACTGATATACCTACTTTTTTTGAATTAAAAAAAAAAATTAAAACTGCTAAGCAAATTTTTGTAAAAATTCTTTCAAGGCGATGCTAAAAATTTATAGTCTAAAGATTTTTGTTTACGTTTTTAAATACAGTAGAAAATATTTATATCACTTCTTAAAATTTAAATGGTTTCAATATGCTACGCTTGATTTTGAAACGCAAAGCAGAGTTTTGCTTAAGCATTTCACCATATTTCTCTAAGACCACACATGTCGTCAGTTTGTGCGTTTGTACACACATTTTTCCAACAGCCCTCTTGCATGTGTGTCACATATTGAGTGGGGCGCATCAATTAAATGCACTTAAAACACATAATGGGGCATGCAACATCTGCGCAACATCCCACGCTCCACTTAACCGACTTCTAAGTTGAGCTGTACATTTTCCTACACTAACTAGATAAATACACTGTACACATTTTAATAAGCTACATACATATTTTCTATTTAATATTTTACATATAAGCTAAGTATTTTTTTTTTTTTTTTTAAATTTTTGATTTCAATATCACATGCAAACGCACGCATACAAACATATATGCACTCATGGGCAGAAAATGAAATGCGCCTCTTTTTCCAAATTGATTGATTAATTTCCTTTATTTTATGGCATTTTAATTATTTATTTATAAAGGCTTAGGTTAACTCACAACTAAAGTTTTGTCAGTTGAAGTTTTCGAACTTTTTTTTTTAAGAAAATTGTATGTACGCAGTTTGACAGCTAAATTTAATTTGAGTAGCATAGAGTGCTAACAGTTTTGGTTGATTGTTGAGAATTTCTTTTAAACGCTGTCACGAGTCATGAAACACAGGAGTTTGTTAGGTGTTGAAATTTTAAACTGTTCAGCTAGCGAGAAAATACTCATCAGCAGTTTAAATAATAAAATATATGTATGTATCATTTATTGAGAGTACTGCGTATAGTCTTCTTTACGTAAAAAAAGAGTTTGAAATAACAAAAGCATCATAGTGAGTATTAAAATCCTGACATAGACTACGGAGTGGTTTGTTTAGTTCCAATTTCTTTTTGCTTAGCTTCAGAAAAATAGGCTGAAAATACCTTGAAACTCAGGAATTAACGCTTAGCTTTATTTCGACAAGAAGAGATGGGCTAGAAATCAAGCCTGTCAGCAACTTGACCAAAAAAAACTCTGCCCAACATTTCCCTGCATGGCCGATGTGGACGAGTGGGTAGCGGTGTGTGCTATTTCTCGATATGCCGATACGCCGCTCAACCAGAGCAAGTAAAATCTAAATCATGGAAAAGTTTTTTTATCTAAAAGCGGTCACCCCTCGGCAGGCAATGGCAAACCTCCGAGGGTATTCCTGCCATGAAAAAGCTTCTCATTAAATTCGGAGTCGGCACAACATTGTAGGTCCCTCTATTTCAAGTAGAATATAAAGACGCACACCACAAATGGAAGGGGAAGCTCGGCCAAACACTGAGCTATATAGTGTAGGCGACAAATTATTATTATTATTATTATTAATATTTCTCGGCGACTAGCAAAGGTAGGAATATTAATGAGCTTTGAGTGTCTAATGTTATGCAGTTTAAATAAAAAAATCCCAGCAAAAGTTTCTTAGAGCAAAATGCAGAAATTGAATTGACTCAATGCGGTCGGAATAAACTTGACGTAACCCATATTTCGTTCTTGGCCTCGCTAATGTTTTGGAAATGTCCTTCGTAGTGTAAGGGTGACTGTATTCTCACTAATAGCAGCGACACACATATTATGACAAATGTAGAGTATTTTTTTTTAAGTATAATAAAATTTAAGGAGAAAAAAAACTTCGTACTTATAAATTTTCATAGTTGGAAATTTTAAGCTTCAATTGATATGGCTTTAGTTGTAGTGTTAACCACAGTTTCATAAAAAAGAATTTTTAATTCAATATATAATTGGAAAATATTCAAAACTTGCCAAAACAAAGACAACCAAAATCTTTTTTGACAATGAGTGTGTCATATATTACCATATTTACATATGTACATATAAGTAAGCATATGATTTAGCATAAGCAACTGTACTACTAATTAGACATACATACATATATATTTACATATAAATATATACATCTCATTGTACATATGTATGACCATAATTAAGTGTCGCTCAGTCGACAATTAATCAGCGCATGCATCTTTCAACTCCACCACCAATACTAATCACTCACCTTTTTTGGTATCTGGCATTGTGTTTTATACCTTTACTTAAGTGTTTACTTCGGTTTAATGCTCGTACTTGTTGCTATGGACGTTTTGGACGTTTTACTGTTTGGCAATTTGGCACTTTGCACAAAACTTACAGCCAATTAAGCAATAATGTGTGGCCTTAAAGGATCACAGTATGTCTACGTGTAGGTGTGCGTGTGTGTGTGTGTGTGTGTTTGTATGTTTGCAGGTGAAAATGAAGTGCGAGACCTTTGAGTATCCAATTTGGTAATGTTACTGCTAGGAAGGTTTAGTATGTCTTTGCTTTGGTACTCGACGACGTTGGTGTTGGCACAAATGAGTTTGAGTTTTTGTGTTTTTTTTTGTTTGTATTCAGCGACGGTTATGAATTCAAAGGTACCCTGGGTTTCATATAAAATGCATTAAAATTTAATATTTTATTAAAAACACTGTTAAGCTTAAACAACTTGCGCTGTTAATTTTCTGCCAACAGTTAAACGATAGTACGCACTTTGTATTTTTATCAGATAACGAATTTTGAGTATTTTGCTCTACAATTATTTATTTACATATTTTTTTTTTTAATGTTTTGTTTTTTTTTCACTTTCAACTAGCGCTTTGCACCCGAAACAAAAAAAATGTAGTCTACGCTGTAGTTCACTAATTCCTTTTTGTACTATTCAATAACTAATTTGCATTTACATGCGCCTTTGCCACACAATTCGTATCACTCTCATCAACAGTGCAACTGCAACTGAAACAGAACTCTGTTATTTGTTTGTTTGGTTGTCCTGCTGATCGCTCGCGTTGACCGTTCTGTTATGCAGCAGAGCAACAAACAGAAGAAATAACAACAAAAACAGCACACGAATACGCGTTTGTGCGAAACTAAAACACTTTACAGTCACAATGTATGTTAGCTCCAAAACGGAAATTATGTTTCTATATGTGCTGTTAATGCAACCCACTTCACTCACTCACTGTTAACTCAGCAGCTGCTGTTATTTTTAACATTTATACACTTTAACAGCCCTTGATTACTTCGCCTTGTACATATCTACATATATATGTATGTGTGGAGGCTGGCTGTTAATTTAGCTATCTTATTTTAACAGCACACTTGCTTGCCACTTTTTTCAGTAGCTGCCGTTAATACCTATTTCCTTTTACAGCATACGCGGTTGCTATCCTCACCTATGATTTTAACTATTTCTAAAGTTTTCGTAGCTCTGGTCACCTTTGCGCTCACCCGTCAACTGAAAACATTTCGTGTGCTGTTTCCTATTTTATATGGAATTAAGAATTCTACATCTTGCTCGTGTGTACTTAAGCTTGGTGTATTTGATGCTCATGTAGAGCGTGGCGAGCGCGTAAATTTGACTTCGTTTATTCACTGCTAACAATTGGCTGCTCGTCACCCATTACCGGGTTGCTTGCCGACGTCAGCAACAATATGTTGTTGATAGTAATGGCAATGCTCTGTGCTTTCGACGTCATCAGTGACTACTTTAAATTCGTTTTACGCATATGTGTTCGTTTGTGGCTGTAAGGAGTAGTGCGCTGTCACCTACTAACTTCCTTAATAGCTTTTACAGCATCCCAGTACTGTTAACGCAGCATGTGAGGTACATAAATAGGATAAAAGCTTGCTACTGGGTATGTTATTAGATATATGTTTATGTACATGCGTATGTATGTTTGTGGAGAGTATTTAATACTTAGTACATACATACATACATATTACTTAAAACCGGTAACCAAAAGCCCCTTAGGCTGAATGGCGTTTCTCTGCACGAAACTTTTGTTGAGAGTAATTTCAAGTTGCCAGAATTTTGTACTTAAAACGCTTATATCAGAAATGGATTTTTTTTGTACGTAGTAATCTTATTTTTTAAGAAACAAATTTGCGAATAATAATAATTAAAATGCCCGATGAAAAAAAATAATGAAAAAAAATTGTTTCTATGATTTTATTCTATTTACTATTTCATTACTTTATGCTTATTATTCTTGTTAAGTAAGATGCAATAAAACTCTTTCTTGGCATTACAATAGATACAATTAATGTTTATCTTTTTAATCTTTGTTTTCTGTTAGTCTTTTTTGCTTTCTATATTTCTATTTTTAATAGAAATCGGAGTTGATGATGTTTATAAAATCAACAAATCGTAGAGCTGTTATGTGAAGAAATATCCTTCTTGCACTCATCATATAATATCCTATCTTGTGAAAGACTTCGCCACGCCCTTACTAAAATATACAGGCAATGTTAGAAACATTTTCTCAAACGGTGAAAATAAACGAAGCCAGTTTGAGTAAGCTCTAATCAAAATATTATTATAAATTGGGTCTCGTTAGGGCTAATCTTAAGCTTGCGATTTGATTACCCAGATACATAGCTGAGTACAACCCGGCTTCCTCGGCCAGGAATACACTATGCAGTTCTTATAAAACCCAAAATGTAAGCATTTTAAAAAATTCACGCAAACTTAAAACCTAATCAAAAGATACTTCTCAAAATATAAAATTATCATGCAATATTCAGCTGCATGCTGATTTTAATTATATTTAATCTTCAATAATATATTATATTCACAAATTATATCACCACCACATATTGACAGATTTGAACACTAAATTTCTCTTCTAAGTAATTAACTAAAATTATTTTTCAAGTAAAATATGGTTCATTGTTTAACAAAAACCCATAAAAACCAATTTTTAAACAATTTGAAAAATATTCAATTATTAAGCAAAATTTTATCAAAATTTCGAACATTTAAAAAAACTTGTATATTAAATTGCAGTTTTAGAAAGTACAAGTTTCAAACGTCTAAAAGTTATTACTGATTTATGAAATTTTTTTAATGGCAGTTTCCTTCAAAACCGCGATTATTTCTTTTATGGAAAGAATTGCGAACGAGCGTCGGTAAAAAAAAAATTCAAAAATCAGTGGAAATTCGCAGCTATTAGAAACTTGCACTTTGTAAGACTGAAATTTAATGAGCTATAAATCTGCATACTCCAAAAAATTAAAAAAATTTTTGATAAATGTTTTCTTCATTTTTAATAATATTAAAAAAATTTATTTTGGTGTTCGTTAGAGAACTAACAATGTTTAAATTAAAAAATTTAATTTAAATGATTTGAGCTATGGCTGTGCTATAATTTGTGAACAGAGTGTAAACTTGCAATGCACAGAAAAGTTATTTTAGCAGTTGTAGTCATAATAAAAAAACCAGTTAGGTTGAAAGATATTGTAACATTTTTTCATTGACCTTGAATATAAGGATTACAAATCATTAAACATATTCAGAAAATTTACTAAAAGAAATAATAAAAAAAAGCCAATACATTTTTCTGGAGTAAGTACCAATACAGCCGGTGAGGAAATTTAAATTTTGAAATAAATCAACCGATAGGCATTTTGCTGAAATTCCTTAGTCGCAAATGCTTATAGTTTTCTTAGTCTGACCTCAAAATTGCAGTTGACAAAAGCCAAGATGCAATTAAAAATTAAAAAAAAAAATTAATCATAATTTTTCGAAAAACGTACAACAGCTATAATTTTTAATAAAATAAGAAAATAATGAATACTTTCGTGGTTTTTTCATAGTAAGAAGGGGAGTCAAAACTTTTCGCCCGCGCCTCAGTCGGATAGGCAATTTTAATTGGAGGAAGTTACTTTTGAATTTGGTATTTTGTGACTTACTATCCAAAGTACTAACCAAGAATAAAATTATATGGAGTCTAGGTTAGGTTAGGTTAGGTTAGGTGGCAGCCCGAAAAGGGGCTCACTTAGACTTTAATTTATAGTCCATTGTGATACCACTATGCAGTTCTCCCCTGAACTGAAGGACCCGCGGGTAAGCGTTAAGAGAAACGTCGCGTGTTCTTTACGAAGGAGCGTAGACTTTCGATGGATACATCGGAGAGCCCCTCGGGAGTATCGAAAAAGTATGAGCAAAGGTGTCTGCATCTAAGCCTAGCGAAAGCGGGGCAGCTAAGAAGGTAATGTTGAGATGACTCCACCTCATCATCCTCCATACAGCACCCACAACTTGGATCAGAAATGATGCCCAGCCTGACAGCGTGGGTCCCCATCGGGCAGTGCCCTGTCAGAACACCGATCAGGGCCGAGAGTAATGGTCTTGAAGAGCTTAATAATTCCCCAGACCGTCTGCGGTCCACAACCGGCCAAAAGGACCTTGCAACTTTGCACGTCGGGGTTTCCGCCCAGCGTTTGCTGAGCCGACTGAAGGCCCATTTTTCCAGAAGCAGACCGCATGTGGACATGGGAACTCCAATGCCCTTCCTTCCTGGAGTGATTTCTTCTGAAGTGCCCTGACGAGCCAGCTCGTCCGCGCGACAGTTTCCCGCAATGTCGCTGTGACCTGGTACCCAAATCAGTCGAATGCGGAAGGTTTCCGAGGCGGCCGATAAGGAGGCCAGGCACTCTCCGACCAGTTTCGACCGGAGAGTCAGCGATCCCAGGGCCCTGATTGCAGCTTGACTGTCCGAGTAGATGCTTACCACCTTCTGTGTGTTAGTAGTGCCGCGACGCAAGTGGTCTGCTGCTTCCTTGATGGCAGCTATTTCAGCTTGAAAAACGCTGCAGAAATGCGGTAGTCTAAACTTACTATGGAGCGACAGTTCCTCGCAGAATACACCTCCTCCTACTCTTCCCTCCAGCTTCGATCCATCCGAGAACATGTTCACTGCGCCTTTGCACCAGAGGTCGTCTCCCTCCCACTCCTCTCTTGATGGGATGTGGGTCGTGAAGGAGTCTAAGACTCTTGTAAAATTTTGCGCCAATATGGTGTGTACTTTGCTGATATGCCGTGTCGTATGAGTAACTTCAAAGCAAATACTACTTTTCTCACACACAGAAAAATAACAAGAACACTTAAGTTTTGAAACTCCAACAAAAAGTGTGTGCACATTAAATGAATAACTGCATTATTTGTTTTTAAAACTTAGCTCTTAAATGCTCTCTTAAAAAAACAAACTATACCAACAGAGCAGATTTTCATATGCAAAAGCTTTTAAAATAACCATCCATAGTTTAACACAGCAGCCAAAACAAAAAATACAAAAAGCTCTAACTCCAAAGTGCTAAATTTGAGTAGAGCAAAGATATGCAAAGAGCACAAAATGAAATTAAGAGAATTTGTACTGGTGAATAAGTATGTGAGAATGTTCATTTATGCAGCATTTGGACCGGAAATACGAACATCAAAAGCATCTCCCAAATGCAATTCATTTTAAATGCCACATTGAGTTTCGAATTTACACCTTGGCAAGCATTCGTTTATTAACGCACAAATACTCACGGCTGCTGAGTGCACGTACGCTGCACAAACACACACAAACGCGCGACTGCTATCTAAGGAAATATAAGAAATTAATTCAATTTGATATTTTAATTCAATCACGGTTGACTTGGTTGTATGACATATGAGTTATGACTTTTTTTAAGGAAATATTATTGGTAATTTAGATGCACCGAACAAATAAAGCGAAAAAGTTTTTAAGTGAAAAGTAGAGAAAGATAAATTATCAAACAATAATTTTTACAAATTTATTCAAACGAATAATGAGATGCCTCACGGGCCTTATAACATTGTAGTAAAAAAAAAATCATAATTTTGTGATTTAAGTTTTAGTAACGAACGTTGCAAGTAAATATTGTAAATGGCAAAATTAATTTAAAAAAAAAATGCTTTCACTTAGTTTGAGTTAAATTTTAGCATTAAAAAATTTAAACAAAGGTAACGAACACTATTTTCCAATACATTGATGACTTAATGTAACGGAAATGGAAAAAAAATCGATTTTACGAATATCTTGCATTTGAATTTTCTTTTGGTTATATTACCACAAAAATCACTGCAAATGTACGGTGAGTTAAATATAGGTTAGTTAGTGGTATTATCGAGCTATTCGTAGAACTCAAAAAGCGAGAAAAGCGCATAATCATTAACAGCAACACATAAAATTGCAAAGTCTAAAATTTTCGGTGTGAATTTTTACTTTTATTTATTTTATTATACGTATTTTTCAATATACATTTGTTTGTTTATCAATCAATGTTAAAAAATTAATGAATAAATTGCTGTGTTTTGTTTTATAATCATTTATAATAAAACTGTGCTAGTGAAGACCACACCAAGTCAACAGGTGTATGAGTAATATGTTGATGAGCAATTGAACTGTTTCTACTTTTTAGATCATTAATTATTCTATTGATTTAGATGGGTATTCTTATATGTACATATATAATTAACACAATGCATTTCCAAAAAAATATTATTAAAAAAATTTAATTTAGTCTGGAAAATTATTCCAATAAAAATTTAAAATGAAAAAAAAAACTGAAGCAAATACGATAACTTTGAAACATTGTTTGGCATACTCGAATTGACTTCGTCTAATAAATGTACCAGCTGAGAAAGGAGTTGTCGGAGCCGTGCGCAGTCTAATTAGTTGCGGTCTTATACTTGTTAATGGAAATAAAGAACAACGTTTAACGTTTGAGTTGAGTTTTTATAATTTTTTATTATTTATTTTTATTTAATTTTGCAGTTTAATATAAAAAAAATTGGTATTTTAATAATTCTGATTCAATTTGTCACCTGGTCGACTATATCTAAAGTACTAGTGTTGGACACCGGAGCCGTATGGGTTTGTTTGGCTTTCATCTACAGATCGTGTGTGCGCTGATAGCGAAGTATCCCGACGCGGACAGCGTGTCAATTTGCCTTTGTACGATAATTTGAAAATTTTTATGGAAAAAAAATATTATACATGTACGAAGTGTCGATGTTTCGCACTAAATGGGAGTATAATCTTTTTTTTGTAATTAAATCCCTTCTATGGGCCTGAGAGTTTGATTTGCTTTAAAATAAATTAATTTATTGAACAAAGCAAGATCGAACTTCATTACATGGTGAATCAGCCCAAATATACAATTTATAGAAATAATGAGCGAAGGACAAATTGGCTCCTCTTAAAAAAATTATACAAGAAAAAAGTTCGAAACCGTGGGAAGAATATTCGATACCACAAATAATGAACAAATAGACATTGATGAGCTTTTAAATGAAAATAATAATAACGAATTATAAACAAAACTAATTTTAATATGAAATCATGGAACTCGCAGGTAAATATATTTTGGTGGACGTCTGCTGAAGAAAAGAATATTGTTTTCTATTACGAATGCATTTTTTTTAAGTGCAATTGAAAATCATTGAATTATTATTGCGTTAAAAACAAAAAAATTATTTTATTAGCGAAATTAATTTTTACATTGCTCTGCTAGTGAACGCACACTAAGACAAAAATGATGCGCTTGTTTTGGTAGTTCTGCCAACGGTGTGCTTCACTGATCAAAAGTATTCATGACCCACCAATTGTGGTGAACTTTTTTATGCTGTACTACAAATGGAGCGACCAACACTTTGATATCAAATTCAAATACTAGATAATTGTGCTTATGATAAGCATATTTTATTGAAGAACTGCTCTCAGAGTTAGGTCATTGCTTGCTTAGGGGTGACCGCTTTTAGAAAAAAATATTAAACATTTCCAATGATCAAGATTTCGGCACACCAACTGCTCCACGCTCGTCCAAGCAGCTGCCTTTTTAATCCATGAAATGTTCGTCAAATAAGTGACATAAAAAATTTAGGCTATTAAAAATTCGACAAAAATTTAATATGTACTCGTATACAATTTTTTGAATACAAAATTATTTCTTATTTTTGAGGCATTCTTTACTATTTCAATTTTTTACAGATTTTCATGTAAATTGAGTATGTTGTTGAAAAACTCATAAGATATGACAGAACGACAGGAAATATCACTTCATAGCTCGCAAAATATTAGTTCAATCAAAGAAATTATTAAGGACTTTTTTATAGACAAAGAGCCCGAGTTTAAAAATAAATTTAATTTTTTTAAGTAAAATTTTTCATATCTTTTTAAAAAAAAAAATCATTTTGCCGAAAAATCGTGTTTGCACAATTTAAAAATTTTTAAAAATATACTTGTGATGGAACGCATATCAAAGAATAAACTAACCAATTTTTAAAGGGTGTCTCCTTATAAGGCATGTATCAAGCCCTAATTTGTAACAAGCAACGAGCCAGTTTGCTTAATATATCCATGTGCTCAGCGAAACATTTGACTTTATTAGACAATGCTTCACGAGAAAATTTATATCTCAGGTTCTATAAGGAAAAAAATTGGTCAGTTTATTCTTTGACATGCGTTCTATCGCATTTACGTATTAAAAAAAAATTTGAAGTCGTGCAAACATGATTTTGTTGTTGATTGTTTTTTATTTATTAACAAAGTTGTTTAAAATTTTACTCAGAAAAATAAAATAATTTTTATAAATCGAGTCACTTAACAATTTGTTTGCTAAAACTAATATTTTGCCAGCTATGGCTTACGCCGAAACAACTTACATTTTTTAAGTTGTATAACTTTGGAAAAAAAATTTGTTTGCTTTATTTTGCGTTTACAAATATTTTAAGACCTCCTGTGAAACATATTCAAAATTCGGGCAAAATTCGTTTTTCACCAATTGAAATAGTGTGGAATGTCTCTTATTAGAGACCATCGTCGTTGTCAAAAATCAGTGATATGTAACTTGTAGACATTTGACACTTGCACTTTCTCAGACTAAAATTGAAAGAGAAAAAATTCTAAATATTCTTTTTTAAAGTTCGAAATTTTTATGAATGTTTTCTACATTTTTTATAGAGTTTTAAAAATTGTTTTTAGTGGTGACTGTTAGAGAAATAATAATGGTTGAATTAAAAGATAATTTTAAAAATAATTGGAGCATAAATAAAATGTCCAAATGTGTCAAAATGCATTTGTGCTATGTTATTAGAGGCAGGCAACCTTATTTTCTTAGAGGCTGGCAACCTTGGTTTATCATTTATAGAAACAAATTAGTATTAATTTGATATATAACTCATGAATATACGTTGTTAACCTAAAAACGTGACAATATGTTACCTGTTTATACCTGGCTGTGATGAGGATGCGGCCAAGTGCTCAAAACCAAACGGTAAATTTTTGAGTTCTCTGCGTATATACCATATCTGTAGTATACAGTGTATTTTATGTAAAAACCTAGTAAGTGAAATTTTGTGCCAACATTTAATAATTATAAATTTTATTAGAAATATTAGCGGGCATATTTTGGTTGGCAACCCCGACGAACCGTATTGCGCTATTTAAAATATTATAAGAAAATTTTCTTTTCACCATGTACCCGATGAACGTAGCATTTTTGCAGTGGGACCTTAGACTATCGATGGACCGATAGGTTTGAAAAATTGTTTGTATCTAAAGACTGTTAGTTTATTAATAGTTTTGCAGCTACTGATAGACCTGTCATATTTGCTTTTGTTTTAGCACCAATGGTAAAAATAAAAAATTATACATTGAGAAAAATTAAATTGTTTTTTAGTATCACATAAAAACTTAAATTTCAAATCAAACTGAACACAAGTTCCATAAGCGATTGAATAACGTAAAAATTATTAAATAAAAAAATTAAAAAAAAGTAAAAAAAGTACGTCAGAAATTTTTCTGTTTTTAGGCAAGTTACATAAATAAATTGAAGATCAAAAACTATGTATAGTTCTACGAAAAAATAATAATATTAATACGACTGGTGGCTAACAGTCTCACGTTGTTTCTTAACTTTGCTTGACTCAACAAAAATTGCACTGTCTGAAAATTGCACTACAGATTTTTTTTTCAAATTCCACTTTTTACGCTAATAAATTAATTTAACAAATTTTTTTAACTTCTCTTTAAATAAATGTTTTCACAAAGAATTTTTCTAACTTCTTGGTTGAAGGCAATTACTGACAGCATTGGCTGGTAAGTAATAAATTTGTAATAAAAACACACATCAATCAAATCAATATCTTTTTTATATCATATATTTATACGCAATCGTGTGCTCAATATTTTAACATTTCTACAATAGACGTTTGCTTTTTTGATTTTCAGATATTTTTTTTTGTTTGTTCATTATGTTGGCCATAAACAATGTAAATGGCTTTGACTCTTGTGCCAAATGTCGTTCAATCATTTGCTTGTACAGTGTCTGCTCACCATAAAAGTACCAAAATGTAACTTTTTATAAATACTAAATCTCAAACGCTCTTATCGCGTATATAAACAAACTAACACACACACACACATACTAGTGCATGTGTTACTAGATACATATATGTACGTACTTCTTTGTGTGATGTACTCAAGTACACCCCAACAAATATCTCGGTCTACGTTATTCTAGTGTGATTACGACCACAAAACAACTTTGTTACAACATTTTTACCACTTCTCAAAGCTCGTTAATATCCCTTCAAATACATTATAAATATGTTTGTATGTAGAAAATGTGGCAGCGAAATGTGTGCGAAATAAAAAACTAGCAATGCTTTGACGCCAATGATGCCACAAATGTGCATTGGTTGTACGTATACGAGTATGTGTCTATTCTATTCGGTGCGTGTATGAATCCTATCAACAAAACCAAAAAAAAAATTATCAACGCTGAAAGGATATCAACCAAAATGCCGCACATATCAAAATGTTTAAACACATACATACAAAACGCCGCGTATGAAGATGCCTTTGACTACAAAGCGAATGCGGTCGGGTGAAAGGATGAAGGCGGCATTTACGCGGCAAAGTTCATGTCTAGCAAGTCATAGACGCGGTAATGCGAATACGTACAACTATTTTTTGCACATATGTACGTTACATATGTATGTACGCGTGTGCTCATAAGTTGAATGGCAAACTGTGTTACCAAGGAATTCTGTTTTTCTTTGCCATACCGAAGAGGCCCATCATACATACATATATGTATGCTTATATATCTTTACACAGAAATGTATTCAATTTGATAATCGCGATTCATTTGTACAAATATTTGTAATTTCCTTTTCTTTCATTTACACAAATTTTTTTATTTACGTTCATTTTCAGTCAAAAATAGATGAAGCCAAGTTCCAAACGTCGTTCAAACAGCATATAAACTTTACGAAAAATTCCGAAGAACAACCATTTGCACTTGAAATTGAATTAAAAGTTCATTCGCAGCACTTTTCTCACGAAAAAAATTTGAGCTGCATAAAGTTACGTATACGCCATGGCCTCAATTATATACACTTTGAATTTCTAATCCAATAGTGATATCAATGGAAGTTTTGTTATTTGAACACCCCTGCTACTTTTTATAAGAAATATATTTTGCGAAGATATTCTCAAATTTATGCTAATAATTTGCTTGGTTGGCGTTGCCAATTTTTAGAAAGACTTTACTAAAATTACAATAAAGATGTTGGAAGGTGGGATGGTGTCGAGTCAAAGTGTAGGTATAGAAAACAAAAAACTTCGACATGCTGTACTTTAATTTTGTTCAGCAAAATTATATGTGCAATAATTTTTTTCGAAAAAAAAATATGAAAACTTTAATGCAAAAATATATTGTTGTACTGTGGAATTTAAGAAATTTCCATAAAAATGACAAGCTTTTTTTCTCAGAAGCTATAGAACATTTCAGAGTATGCGCATTTATAGCCGATTTAGTTATAGTATAAAAATGTATATGTTTCAAGTGGTTATAAATTACCGTTAAGTATTGAACTAAATATTGTTATACTAGAGAAAATGTTTAAATTTATATAAAAATTTTTAAAATTTTTGTTAATTTTTCTGTTGGCCTAGTAAATGTTGATATTTTACAATTTTATTGAGCTCAAGGCCATTTTACGGAAGATTTTTGTGAAAAAACAACAACAGTTTTTAATGGTAGAAGTTATAGTACTATTTCGGAAATCACCACATTTCCTCATCAGACTTTTTTTTTGTTTTATTAAATTAATTAATTAAACCACTTCTCCCAGGCTTGGAACGCGGAACTTAAATACAGAATTTGCAAATAAAACACAAACAACAACCACACAAACAAGTTAAATAGCGTTTGTTAGTACAAGTTGGTTTGTTTAAGGAAGATGAAATAAACACAACAGCCAACTCGGCTAGCGTAGCACAACATGTAGCGTGCTGGCTCTGCAACTCCGAGCTCCCTGGTTCAAAGCCTGGGAAAGTGGTGATGAAGAATAAAATTACTATTAATTAAATAAAAATAAGTCTGATGAGGAAATAGTACTATAATTTATACCATTAAAAAAAAGATGTTGCTGTTTTTTCACAAAAATCTTCCATAAACTGGCCTCGGGCTCAATAAAATTGTCAATTATTAAAACATTTATTAGATACACAGTATATAATTATGATTCGCCACCTTAAAACAATTAGAAATATTGAAATAAAATTGTACTATCACGTCAAGTTTAGCAGTGAAACGAATTTATTGAGTTTACTTAAAATTATATGAAGCGGTGACATAAATTGTTATTCTAAATTGAAATAACTTTTTTTTAAACGATTGGCTTTCCTTTTGCAGTCAGTAGTGGAGGCTGCAACAATAGTCTGCAAGCATGGCTGGCTCCTATCTACCCTGATAACGCTTCTCTTACTCTGCAATTTCTTGATGAAATCATTCACCGTGTTCATCACTTACTAGACCCATGTTTTGAAATATGCTTGTGACCTAATGCTGACATTAATTCCTCAATATTATTGCAGAACACTTATCAATCTTCTTTTAAATAAAAGGTAGCTAAGGTAATTTGCCGTTTTCGATAAGCTGTAATTTGAAGTTCAATTTGCAATAGATTCCATTGTTTTAATCTCGAGCCTAATATTTCAGATTTTTCTTTGGTCAAATCTAAATCTCTAACAAGGTCATTTAGTTCTAATTGATTAATCAAATGTGGTTCTGTATTTTTTTTATCTATAAATACCACTTCGCTATTAGAAGGGCCTGTTGCATCTTCTTTTTCAATAGGACTTGATAAACTTGACGAAATACAAAATCTTTTCGGTACTGGAATGTCTGGAGAATGTGGTAGTGGCATTGACACTGATGACACAGTAGCATGTTTCGCCGAGTGTTTTGATTTTTTTCTACGTGATTTTTGGGTTCACGCCACTGCATTGGTACACGAAACGGCATCTGTTTAATATCACCCTTGTACCAACCCGTCAAATATTTATAACATTTTAAACAAAACACTTTCAGCACCCATGATTTGTGTTGATTTCTAATGGCAATTTTAAAACAAAGGCGAAATTGGCTTTTTTTCACCTTTAGTAGTAAATTGACCACAAACGTAACAAAATAAGCTAGCAGAATTAACACAAACACGCGGTATTTTGTAGATTTATAAATAATCTAAAGGTTTTGATGACTTGTGTAGACACCAATGATATAATTTTTAAGCTACCCTCAACTAAGTGCAAAAAAAGTAAATATAGCAAAATTACCGTTTTTTATGTTTTGGGACGAGATATCTAAATATGAATTTGTTTTCTGTTGTTTACTAAGTATACCGAATACCAATCAATACTCGGGCTATCGGTGATAGTGTCCGATAGTATAATTAAAAAAATTTTTTTTAGAAATTATATATAAAGTTTGAAACTTATGCGTACGAGTTTATGGGTTCTATCAAATATATCACACAACTGTAGATATTTTTCTAACACAGCCTCTCAAAGTTTTAGGAATGAAAAAGTGTTGGTTATTAAAGTTTAATGCTTGAATATGACGATCTGCTTATAAAACGTTACTTAACTTCAAAAACAATTCATTAGCGTATACTTTTTTGCGTGTAGTAGATATATTAAATTTCTTTGAAAAGTGTTATCTTCGGTTTAAAAGAAAGAATAATGGTGGACCACAGTTTCTTAGCAGCTGTTTCGTTTTCTATAAGAAAAATCATCCAAACTCAAGCTTTAAGTTTTGTAGAAATTATGTCAAAAAACTTTATTTTATCAAGCTTTCCGTAAAAAAAATATATATATTTGATAATATATTCCAAAGTTAAGATTTTAAATTTTAAAAGTTGCTGTTGAAATTTTTCAACTTTCTAACTAACACACATTCGCAATCTTTCCTATAAATCGTGATCCATAAGTTAATTTCCAATCTACTGGAATCGAAAATTGCCAAAGCTGGTCAGTTCAATGTCAGCTCACAATAAGAGTTTTGAGCAGAATTTTAAATATACGCTTTCAATTATCTAGCAAATGTAATAGCCAACTGTAGCGTACCTAAGCTATTTATGATTAATAGCGAAAAATTTCTAAACATATATCTATGCTCACACGCAATCGAAGTTCCAATGCATATTTACTGTAAAACCTGACTTATAGTGAAAAATTTATGGAAACCCACTCTTAGTTTTAAAATAATTTATTATTATTTATCGTACAAACAATCAAATTGATTTATGAAATTATTTGATTTAAATGACTACGATAGTAATTTTGACATTTCAGGAAAGATAAACTTTGGTTCCATAAAAAAACAGTGAGTAAAAAAATATGTTTTTGCTAATTAAAACAAATCAAATAATTTTAAAGCATCGTGATGAAATTCGAGAATTTTTATATATTTTTTCCTGTTTTTGAAGTCTGAAATCGTCATTTGGCCTAATTCCTTTCATGATTTTTTGTTTTGTAATTTTTATAGGCATGATTATATTCCTGTATGATGTGAAAAGCGTTGATAAGTCTTGATTTCCAATAAAACAATCCCTATCTTGCGCTGCTGTAGACAAGCTTCGTTCGTATTGAACTTAATTTAGCTACTATACTTAGTTCACAAACTATGGTACAACTACGTATCGGCAGATTTGGGCATTTCATTTTTCTTCTAATTAATCAAAATTTTTTCCAAGTAAAATATAGTTCGTTCTTTGAGAAAATCATCAACAGTAATTTTTTAAACTATTTAATAAAATTTAATAAAAATTTTGAACTTCTTTCAAAAAATTTTTAGAATTTTTTTGAAAATGAAATTTTTTGGCTCATTCAATTTTAGTGTAAGAAATTTCAAGTTTGAATATTTTTTAATGGAAGGAATTGCAAAGGAGCGTAAGTAAAAAAATTTCAAAACTCAGCGTAAATTTGAAGGTACTAGAGACTAGATTTTTGAGATATTAAAATGTATGTATAAGCATACCCCAAAAACTAATAATTTTTTTTTAAGAAGAAAAATTTTGATGAAATTTTTATGAACGTCTTTTATATTTTTTATAAAACTTAAAAAATATTGTATGTTAGAAAATAAACATATTTTTCATTGAAAAAAATTTTTTTTAAATAATTGGAGGATAAAAAAATTGTCTAAATGTGTCAATATATGTTTGTGCTGCAATTTGTGATTTTATATTTTCTACTCATTGCTACAAAATATTTATACGTAGATATCATTTACATAGTCTATGATTTTTCGAAATTAATTTGTTTTACTGCACCTGTATTTGAATTCATAAATTCCTCATCATTTAAATGATCAACTTGTAGATTAAAAACGAAAGAAAGGTTTCAAAATTGACGGAGATACTGTGTCTACATACAAACATGAATGTTACATACAAAAATCGTAACATTAATCAATTTCAAGTTTTCCCATTACCTTATGAATTATTTTGTAATATCAGTTTTGACTTTGAACTTGATTTTTCCAAAAATTCTGGCGGAACTTATCTACCATAGAAATATCACTTAGATTACCATTAATATTCCTGACCTAGGCCTCTAATTTTACTTCACTACCTAAGACACACACATCTACTTGAATAGGTACCATACATATGTATATAAATATGTTTATACTCAGATATTTGTATGTAAGTATTTTTATTTATATTGCACTCAAGTAAATCCCAACCAACAGGGTGCACGAATTACACATTATCAGCGCAATTTCACTGGCGCCATTCTATATGAAACGGAAGTTTTTTATGTCTCTTCCGTTGTTTATTTTCGTCGGTGTTATTGCTATTTTATTACTTGTGATATTTTCGCTTAGGCATGCAACATTTGGCGATTTGATTTGTTTTTATTTTTTGTTTTGCTAAACTCAAAGGACTTTGAACTAAGAGTACTGTGAGATAAACGTGAAACGTTGGTATGAATATTTGTGTACAAAATTAGTATTGCTACACTTATTTTTAAATATAAAAACAACATTTTTAAGAAAATAAGCCGGTATACAATGGGGAAATCAGATACGTTTGTAATACGAAATTGGTAGGCTTTCTACTCAGCTAAGTTGGCAACACGACAAAGTTGTATTCTTTTTGTCTCTTGATATTTGCGGTATTTGATATGTCGCTTAAGACCACCAGTGCGGCCATGGAAATTGTGCCAGAAAAAGATTAAATTTTCAGTTAAGAAATTAAGGAATTTGTGCAATATTATTTTCACCGACAAATTAATTTTTGTATATAAAAAATTACATTTTCTTTATGCTAAAAAAGTAGTGTGAGAGTAGAATGAGTAGTAAGAAGAAAAGACTCGATCCTTGTTAACTAATGCAGTGGATGTATTTTCTAGTAAAAGATTGTACGTTAATCTCGATAAACAAACAATGCCAAATTGAACCACAATAAGTCATAGTTAAATTATTCAATTTTTGAAAAGCATTACACATTAAGAAGATCGCCTTAAATATTAGCCTTGAACAATGCATGGCGGTTCAAATCCCAAGGAAGTTACTTTTAATCGGCAATATACTTTTTATATATTTTTTTTGAGTTGTGTGATTTTTATCTATCTTAATCACATATAACTAACTGAACAAAATCACATAAACAAATGTATGTACTTCACACGAGCAAATTCTGTAAATCAGTGCAGCTCAAACACGAGCACACAAACGCGAACGAAATATCTCGGCTAACCAAATAGAGAGCGTTCTAAAGAAAGGATACGAAAGGTGTTTTATTTTTAAGCATTTTTGGAATGTTTAATGTAAACTTCAAGAAATGCACTATTTCTTCGTCAAAAAAGTTACTTCATATTTCTTAGTTATAATTTTATATACGTTTATGATACCAAAAACGAACCGAGAAATTTGCAGTTAAGACTCCAAAAAAAAACTTCTAGAAACGTTTTGAAATGGCTCCAAAAGAGCTTTAAAATTGACTGAAAATGAGTCATAAAATAGGAGTACAACGATTTAATCGGATTTGGAGTTTTTATGAAGTAATTTTTTCGACTCCTTTCAGTGTGGTCGCATAGAACAAAAAATCTCGCACATTTAAGTAGGATTCCAAAAAGAGCTCATGGAAATGAAACTATGAATGTTGTATTAACAAAAGTTTATAATAACTTAAAAGGTACCCTCCGTTCAAATATTTTTTATGTCAATTTGTAGCAGTCGTCCAAATTTTTTTGTTTTTGAGCGTATACCCGTTTGGTTTAATATTTTCTGGTGGTATTCCATGTGTCATTGTCAAAGATTCGCCAGGGAATTTTAATTGCTTTCATCGTTTGACACATATCTAAATTAAATTGGTTTGTCTTCGTGTGTCCTAAAGTTAAATCATTTTGCAAAATGTCACATTTTAGGTTCATTTTGTGTGCAATTGCATTAACATCCGCAGTCTTCTTATAAACATTTAAAGATTGTTAATAAATAACTTTTATTTCATTCGAATAAAAGTACGTGAGTACGGATAAGTGCTAGTATTTAAGAAATAAAAAACTTTTTTACTATTAAATTTGTTATTAAATATTCCATTTTCATGTACACAATGCTTATTTAATAATATCATTTAAACGAAAAATTCACAACGTAACTTCAAACGTAAAGAGCGCTGGAAATGTGGGCTCACTTGCACGCTTAAAATTTGCAATTTTGCGGAAACTGCAAAGAGACCTAAATGCCTAATTCCATAGCAATTATGAGAAATGACGCTCTAAAATGTACCACACAATAAATATATGTATGTAAGTGAATACCGCATTTATATATATGTATGTATGTATTTGTATGCTTGTATGTACGAGTATATACGTACATACAAGTGAATGTGCCAGGCTGGCGCTGTCTACTAAAATGTTAACCGCACACACAAAGCATTTCCGGTTTACGAGTCAACGCATCTGTGCCACCGGCTCTGGCTGGAAAAAGCAAATGACAACAATTAGCTGGAAGCTCTCAGCGCTTAGCGCTCAGTAAACATTATGCGGCTCGGCTCGTCGCGGTCCGGCTCAGTGGCATACAAAATGTTGGCAACCAGTTGAAAGTCCGCCTCTAGCTTGTTGGTTGTTGAATTTTTTGTAGCCTGCGGCTGTATTTATATTCACTTATACAGTGCATTCCACAACTATAACACTAGCACAGATTGAAAAATGTTTACAATTTATTTATTTTTATTTCTCTTAAATTATTTTCTTACAATACCATATGCATTCTATTTGGTTTTTAGTTAAAAAATGCAAAATATTTTCATCAAAATTTCATTCTTTATATCTGAGTTTTTAGAATTTATTTGTCAATGCTGTTTTATGGCCCATTGAATTTAAGTGTAATAAAATATAAGTGCCAAGTGTTAAAATCATAAGCGGCTTTTTTGAGGGTTTTGTCAAAGTTCGTTGCAGACTGTAAGAAGGCTATAGGCAGACCACTTGCGACTAAGACCATCCGCCTTTAATAGGTTCATGGAAACAAGGACTTGGAGAGCAATGAGCTGGCCAAAGAAGGAGTTTTCTTAAACGCCTCACTAGCGATGGAGATATATTTTCCTGAATCAGGCCCGAGAGTTCTGGCACTACTCCGACCTTCAGCCAACAATCGACAAAGGGCCAAAGCGTTTACTATCATACGCCAATAGAGCGTTAGAATATTCTTAAACATTACTTTTGTTTATTGTTACATTGGTCGTTAATTAATCAGTCTGGTAAAAGAACATCCGATGGCGTTTGTGTTTCGTCAGCCAGCATAACCTAATTTAATCTAAAGGTTATTTTCGAGTTACTTAAAACTTGCCTTTCATTTCTTTGGAGCTATTCAATTGATTTAACGAAAAAGTTCTGAAAGTTCTATGAAAAAAAGGTACAAATTTTAAACACATCTTGTTGACTATTTTTTATTTTTGTGCAAAATTTGAAACTAAGCTTTTTAGCGTATATATAGCACTTGTCCGTTTCAGTTACCCTTTTTTTACAGTTTCTATGTGAAAAGAAAATTTCAAAAAGGTCCGCACTGGTCAAAGGAATATTTGCTCTCTGTTATTTAAAACTTTGTTAAACTTCGCATTGAAGGTTTTTTGAGTATGCTGTTTACGGTTCTAAAGTAAATTTGTTTTAATCAAGAATTTCTGTTCAAAGATGGCGGACGGATTTTCAAAATGCTATCAGATTTTTTCAAAATTTAATATTCAAAGGTTCTTTGAGTCGCTGACACCAGCGAATGTGAGTTTTTAAGTATTTAAATGTTGGATTATTTATGGCGGTTGAATGTTAAAAGTTTTGTACATTCTAATGAAATTATTAATCTAATTTTATTAAGGATTTTTTATGAAATTGTATGTCAAAAATTTTCTAAATCGCTGATCACAGGACTGAATTACATTTTTTTGTGGAAATTGTACTTGTATATTAAAAATATTTATGTCGCTGATTATTAAGCTAAAAGAAATTTATATTGGAACATGGCAAATCCAATATGGAGGCAGAGTTTTAGAAAAATTGGCAGGTTTAAAAAGTTAAGTATTCCAAAGTTATTCGCGGCGTTTAGAACAAAACCGAAAACAATTTTAAAAAATTCAAATTGGCGAATTCACTATGGCGAACAATATTAAATTTCAAAATTATCGGGAAAATTTTAAAAATACATCCTTAATTTTGGACCAGTCATTTAGAATTTCTGAATACCAGGAAACCAAGACGTATTTGTAAACGGAGCTCAATGAAATTTTAAAAATCACAAGCCAATCTTCTATTGTTCGATGCATCACAGGGCTTGTCAAAGTTTGGTTTTTCCAATATAAACCATAAATAAGTTAACCCAGAATCGTATTTTGAATAATTTTGTGCCTCTTTTATTCAAAAATGTCTGTTTTTTTCATGGGTGCAAAATTGTGTCCGATAGTGGAATGATAATTAAAGAATATTCGAACCTAAACGAAAAAAAAATAACTCGTCAAAGCTTGTCAATATGTGATTATGCTATTGCTGTGAAACGCATTTTGTATACACGAGTATGTGTGTGTATATATTATATTCGTTTTGTTCAAAAAAAAAATATTGTAAATGTGTGTGTGTGCATAGTAATGTTTCGTCCCTTGATAAGTCAAATGGGATTGCTTAAATGGCGACAGCCGAATTTCCCTAACGCTGGGAGTAAAACCTTTTTTCCTTTTGCTTTGAGGGATTAGAATCATTTCTTAGCTATTTATTTAAGCTCATTTACAAATAAAATGTTACAACTTACACCAAATATATAAAGCTGCTACTATCATACTGCATTATCGCTTCAAGCTCTTTCCGTATTTCGTCGGAAATTACTTCAAATAAATTCTTTTAAATGATATTAAAGAAGCAGCAAAACAAAAAGTATTTTCATTTAAAACGACTGCATCCGAATTTTTTAAGAAATTTTTTTTAAACATTATCTATTACTGATTGAATGAAATGTTTATAAAAGTCACTCTCATAAACCATAACTAAATACTTTGGACGTTTTCGCAGTTAAGTTAACAGAATTTGTTACTTTTAATTTCTGTAGAAAATTTTTAGTAAAAAATAAAGCAATACGAAAAGTTTGTATTGTACAACTTCATATGATTTACCATGGTTCATAAATATTTCCAAGCTCAATTATAAAACATTAATCATACGCCATGGCGAACGCATTGCTACTGGTCACTAGCAATATGGAAAATTCATATTAAAAAGCCATAAACGAAATTTATGTATGCAGCTGCATCTAATATTCAACACTTGTACACACATGAATGTAAGGTGGGGTCGGATGTGAAAATGAAAACACCATTTTAAGGGTATTTTGATTTGTTCACAGAATATAAAAAACAAATAGTTTGCAAAAAAAAATAGTTAATACTTTTAAACAAGACATAATAAAATAATTTAAAAAAAATTGTAATTACAAGTACAATAACCGAAAAAACCGAGCCATTTATTAAATTTGTATAAATCGGGACTTTTTTTTAGCTGAAAACTATTCACGAAAATGATCTGAGCAAACCCGATACCACATAGTTCCGTCTTTTGAGGCTTGAAATCTTTTTCTCATTCTTATTATCAACAGATTTATCAATATTTGATACTGATTAATGATTATACTAGTTCCGGTTTTCAGTTAACATTCTTAAGTTTCTAAATTAAAATTTCAAGGTCTACAAATTGTTATAAAAAAAATAATAATAATTTGGCGCTAACACTATATAGCTCAGTGTTTGGTCGAGCTTCTCCCACTATTTCTAGTGTGCGTCTTTATATTCTACCACAAATGGAGGGACCTAAAAGTTTTTTTCATAGCAGAAATATCCTATGAGGTTTCCCATTGCTTGCTGAGGGGTGACCGCTATTGAAAAACACTTTTTTTTTTAAAGATTTTACTTGCCCTGGATTAGATTCGAACCTCGAATCCGCTTCCCACAGCGGCCACTAAAAATTGTTAATAATATTTAGCTTAATACCACTCCCCAAAAGGATCTGAAAACACCCGATATAGTTCCGTCTTTTAAGGTTTGACATATTTTTCTCACTTTATTACCAAAAGATTTAATTAAAGCATACACAATTTTGATGAATTTTTTAAAATTCCCCCAACAACTTCTTATCATCATTTGTCTTTGATTAATAATGATACTAGTTCCGGTATTCTGTTAACTGTCTCTAGTCTCCAAACTAAAATTCTAAGACCAGTTGCCATTTATAAGTCTGTAAATTGTTATAATAAAATTTCAAATACATGTTGAAATTAAAAAAAATAGATATAAAAATAAAAAAAGGAATTAAAAATTTACAAAACGAATTATAGAATTAATTTTGTATTCTCAAATATTGGAATTTGAAATTATATCAAAATAGTGTTGTCAAAAGGCTTTAATATTTCAATTTTGAGGTAACGAGAAATAAACTAAAAAAAGGTATTTCCTTATATTTTTAAAACAAAATGTGAAAATGTTTAGAACCGTTTAGGTTCTTTCTTTAACTGCTTTTAAAATCATTTGAAAATAATTTCTTGAATTAATATAGGTATTCCTAGGGAGCATTATTTTTTTCTTTGAATAAATATGTTCTTAGAATTTTAACAAAAACATCTTGCTTCAAATTTAGCTATTTTCAAAAGACTGCATAGAATTATAATTGAAAATTATTTAATTTATTTTTAATTTATTGAGTTTTGTTGTAAATTATTTACCAAAGCTGTGTTTTTTTCGTTAAAAAATAAAAATAAATCTCTCGAGAAAACTGCTTTCGTAAAATATATGAGGGTGCGTTCAAAAAAACGTATATTCACGTATACATATTCATAAAATGAATATTCTTCTTTTTAATTGGATCGATGATATAGTAAGTAGTGGGAAAAGTATTATTTGCCTAAGGAACTTCATTTAAATCGAAAAAAATCGAATTTTGGTTTTTTTGATTAGTCTCTTTCAGAACTATCTAAAAACATATGTGTAAAATATTTGCTTTGATTTCGAAGTGGTTCACAAGATATTTCAGGTAATAGACAAGTGCGTCGACGAAAATTCTTCTTTCGTTGCATCATAATATTGAAGCGCGTTTACTGAAAATCTTGTTTTTGCAATTGGCGTGCACAATTGCCCAAAAACTATCTCACCAATCAATGTGATTTAGCTTCTATTTTGTAAAGTATGGAAAACTGTTCTATATAAACCAAAGATTTCTAAGTTCAAACAGAGGAAAAAATTATTAATTTTCAGTTTTCAAGGCTTTTTGAGGTTCATACTCGTATAGGTAAAAAAGTATGCGAATTAACAAGATATTTATATTTACTTTTGCAGTTAAGAGTTATAGGCGCTACTTTGCACGCCAATGGACGTTATCAGCTACGACACGTTACACTGCAACATGAATTCCTCTGCCATTTTTCAACATTTTTGAGTGGTTCAATCATTGAAAAAAAAATTGCATATATGCTCTAAAATATATTCTTTGAGCGAATTGTCAACAGTGTTCTTTATTCTAAAAAAAAAAATTTAAAAAAGCGATTTTTTCTTGGCCTCTAAGTCCATCTGGCCCTTTATAAAATTTACTTGACGCTTAAATGCAACAATTCAGTAAAGAAATATTTCCGGTAATATTCTATAATTTTATTAAAGTTCTTAATAAAATTGAAGAAACCGACGCTTTTTATTCGGACACTAATTGTTCTCTTATAAAAGCTATATTGATATAAGATATATTGATTCATAATTTTAACTGAATAAATTCTTTATTTTGTGCAATTGCAACTTAGAATACGAGTTATCCTCTTTATTTAAAAAAACAACTATATATATTAAATAAAAACATTATTCTCTTTACGCTTTCAGGCGTTTTTTAGTTCGAAGCATTTTCGTCAAATATTTTTTATGTGTTGCTAGATTGCTAAATATTAATTTCTCAATCTTAGAGCGATTGATTCGATTTATTCAAACCGGGTTTATAACGTTTTTTTTAATCTTTGACTATTTTTCAAAGTCCTTATTTTTAAAATATCGAAAACCCCGGTTTTTGAAATCATTACATTTTAAAAAATGTAAGCTTTCTCAGAAATAGTCGAAAAACGCCAATATTTCAAAGCATTTTGAATGCGTTATATTTTAATTGAAAGGCCATTGAAAAAATATTTATCAAGCACTGAGAAAATAGAAGAGCCGTTTCAAATTAATTAGATAAAAGCGTTAGAAGTTTTAAGAGCAAAAAAATATGCGAGGAAAATGCAAACAAGATATTTAAGTAGGTTTTCTATGTACGAGTTTATTTATACAAATATCATAAGGAGACGTGAATGTACATTTAAAATACCAAATTTGATATAAATTAAAAAAAAAAATTAATTTAACTTTTATAAATCTTTGTTCATTTTTCTGTTGGCCTAGTAAATGTTAATATTCTTACAATTTTATTGAGCTCACGGCCAGTTTATGGAAGATATTTTGTGAAAAAACAACAACAGTTGCATTAGAATATAAAGTAAATATACATTATACAGAATTTGCAAACAAAAACACAAACAACAACCACACAAACAAGTTAAATAGCGGCAGATCAGTTGCTCTTGTTTGTAGTTGGTTTGTTTAAGGAAGATGAAATAAACACAACAGCCAACTCGGCTAGTTAATTTAATAATCAAAAAGAAGTCTGATGAGGAAATGTGGTGATTTCCGAAATAGTACTATAACTTCAACCATTAAAAACTGTTGTTGTTTTTTCACAAAAAATCTTCCATAAACTGGCCGTGAGCTCAATAAAATTGTAAGAATATTAATTTAACTTTTATGTATAGAAGTCTTTCTACTGCCTACTCTTTCCTTTAGCCAAGAGCCATCGATCTTGGATCTAGGTTCAAGCTACCTTCCCACTCGTTCCTCTATGGTATTGTTATGGCTAATTTCTTTTCAAAACATAGAAGAGGAATGTTTATAATTCAGTATCCATAGATTATCTGGTCGAATTTCCAGAACCTGTGTGTGTTAGAATCTAGGATCTCTCCACGCATTTAGCCTGGCTGCACTACAGCCCGCAAAAAAATGTGCCATAGAGATCCACCGGTAGAAGATTCAGCATTATTGCCAGAGATTTGGTGGGTGTAGAAGGCGGTGCTTCCGTGATGAGCATAGAGTTTTGCTCAAAGCCGGCCACTAAACTGCAAGGCCGTAAAAGAGAATGGCTCTTATCACAGCTGAGTATATCCAGTCTACAATGTGTGGGCTTCATACCGCATTTTGCTTTGCTGGAGCGGTCTTCAATATTTCGCTTCCAGTCAAGCGAATTTAATATTTCCTCGTGAAAAGCACCACCTCGGTCTTGGTGGGATTCCATATTTCACCGACCAGATCGTAACCATGTTGAGAGCCTTTTGTAGCAAATCACTATGGTGTTTTTTTTTTAAATAATTATTAATTTTTAACTAAAAAAATCTGGTGTATTGGGTTTTATCTTAATTAATAATTAAAATTTGTTTTAATGTTTAATGTTAGCCCGGTTTTACAAAAAAGTCTTAAAATAGATAACCCTTCTTATAATAATAATAATTTTGGCGCTTACACTATTTAGCTCAGTGTTTGGCCGAGCTTCTCCTACCATTTGTGTTGTGCGTCCTTATATTATAGCACAAATGGAAGGCCCTTCAGTTCACAATTTTGTATAAAACTTAAAGTTCGCAAACATTTTTTATTAAAACTTAAAAAGAATTTTCGATTTTTAATTTTTTTCTTTTTAGAGTACGTAATTTTAAAGCCCATTCAATTTTAGAATAAGAAAGTGCAAGTTGAAAATAGCAAAAAAAATTCACTTGACTATTCACAATTTTGTTTTTACTAATGCTCTTCCGCACATTCTTCCACTTGGATGGTGTAAGTTTGTAGTCTCTCATTTCACTTGACATTTTTCTATTGCTCAAAACTATTTTCATACTCCTAAGCCAGCGCATTTGTATGACTTTCCAATGAAGTTGTTTGCTTGACTCCCTTGCAATTACCGTCAGTTTATTTAACTGATCGCTGTTGCCGCACAAACTACAAATTGCGAAGGCAGACAATTTTTGACAATTAGCGTTACCGTGCGCCACAGAAGAGCGAGAAAAATTTCATGGAAATGGCCAATAGCGTAAGGCAATATCTTAATTGAAATTTTTAAAATAAAACAGGTTGTGTTTTTTTTTTGTTTGTGTTTAAAAGTAGTCAATGCTTTAAAAGTTTTTGCTTGCACCGCAAACTTTTTCAATTTGTTTCAACCAACAAATGACAACCGAAAAAGTTATAGATATGAGTACTTTCTGAAAAGTAGATGCAATAAGTTATAACTTTATGCGGACGGAGACTTTTGGTGCTGGTTTCGGTGTCGGCGTCAGTTTCGATGTCTTATGACATTTCAAAGTGAAAGTTTGGGGCAAGTTTCACAACAAAAGTTATGTTGATATATTCAATAATTGTAAACTGGAGGTAATGGAAAAACAAGAGCCAAAAGTAAGTAATGCTAAGTACTTGGTATCAAATCAATGAGACAGCCCAGGGTGAATAAATAAAAATAAAAATAAAATAAATATTTGGTTGTATGTTTATTTGTGAAATAGTCTGCATGCTAACTAGATTTTCTTTCTTTTTTGTTCAACTAGTTTCATATTAAAATTCGCACTTTGCACACTCAGAAAGTCAGCCAAGCAACCAACAAGTCATTGAAATTGAAACTTAATCTATATATCGAATACTAACAAATCTCATCGATACACATTTCTCAACTCAGTGCAAATGCAATTAATAACTATTTAAGTGTGAACAAGATTCAGCATGACTACGCTTCACTCAATCCTACTCGTAGTGCTTGGGCGTAGGTCCTCTGCAAGCGACTAGTAGAGTACTTGACCCCAAAAGTTTTTCATAGGAAATTTTAAGCGAAAAAAAAATAAAAAATGTTTCCAGCGCTCACACCTTTGATGCGAATGATTGCACTTAAGCCGAGTTGAGTGAATTTCAAATTCGCTTCCAATGTGATTAAAAATGATGCTCTGATAGCTTTTGTAAGTGTAATTTATTTGCAATTTGTTAGATATAAGTTGCAAGAATACTACAAAATAAGAAATGCCTGACTTTAGTTAAGTGTTATATTGTTTTTTAATAGCTATGCTAGTTTTTTAAAAAATAACATGCGAGTAAACGCTTTTGACTTACAACTTGTACGTTCATTAATTAAGCGTTTAGTGGAACAAATTAGAAAGCACGCTTCTGCGTTATTTTTTTCGTATATTTCAAGCTTAATTCAAACTGCTTTTATTCTAAAAATCTTGGTAACCCGACCAAAAAAATTTTTAGAAAATGGGGATAGGACCCATTGAAGCAGGGGTCGAATTGCGACAGCCGTTAACGAACGACTAGTCACGTAAAAACGTGAAAATCAAATTATGACAAACGTGATAGTCAAGTTTGTATCGTAATTCGGTATGATGACATACGTGAATGAAAACTGAACGCACTTGTTCGTACAAATTGCCATTCGATTAATATCTGGCAATTGTAAGCGTGCGAAAATAGGAGAAAATTTAAAATAATGTAAACAAATTTAAATTATATGTATTTACGTATTTTAATACATTTAATATATTTTTGAACCAACAATAATAAATTAAACGCAGCACAAACAGTTCATGTCCAAATATCCCGACTTGGACAAAAATTTAATACCAAACTGCTAATAGTCAACTGCTAAAAGACTTCGCGAAGAGCTTAGCAATAAGTTGAATATTGTAGGACCTTCAAAAAAGCATCCAAAACTGTCGAAAATTTTATGGTTTTATAATAAAAAACAAGTAAGAAAAGCTAAAGTCGGGCGAAACCGATTTTAATATACCCTTGCGATTTATTTTTGTATGGTCGGTGCCCATAATTTCATAAAAACCCCGTTTCTTTGTTTCAAATCGCAGCTAGTATTAAACTTTATTCAATTTCTTCCAATAAATAATGAAAAATGAACTTTTTTGCATTTTTTAAAACTTCCGTTATAGAGGAGGTGGGCGAGGTTATGGTCCGTCTTCAAAAAATTTTAACGATGATAATAGTGATACTAAGGAAAATTTGTTCACCAAATTTTGTGACAATATCTTAGACCGTTATTTAGATACAATAAATTTTTCATAAGTGGGCGTGGCAAGGCCCATTTTTTCAAATTTCATAAGTACCTAATTTCTTAGTTCAAAATCGCTCCAAATACCAAAATTTCACTCAATTTGCTTTAATGAATACCGAAAAAATGAGATTTATGCATTTTTCAAAAACTTTCGTTATATGGGAGGGGGGCGTGGTTATTAACCTATCTAGTCCATTTTCAATACCAACCTACCCTGTCCAAAGAGCAATCTAGGTATCAAATTTCTTTGAAATATCTCAATTTTTACTCAAGTTATTGTAACCACGGACAGACGGACGGACGGACAGACAGTTGGGGATAAATCGATTTCTCTATTCATTCTGATCATTTTAAAATAAATATGTCTATATATATCTCGATTATTTTTTGCTGTTACAAACAACCGTTATGCGAACAAGGTTATAATACCCTTGGTAATGTTTGTTTGCAGGTATTTGGCATGTAAATTCTGGCCAAAATTTGCTTTACATTTCCTTTAATACGGCTGATGTCAATTTACACATACCAATTAATTAGTCACTGTCAATCGTGTAATTATAGCGACCACGAGAATAAGAACTTACGCATTATTGAATAATGCCAAAAGGTTGCTCCTGTCTCAAAGTTGTTTAGATACAATTCCTTTATCGTATTCGCTATCGCTGGAACTTTAATGAAATAATAAGTTCGGATCCATTTCAATGTGCCGCTTTATTTATTTGATTTTATCTTATTTTGACATTTCAATGACTATTGCAACCTACAAAAAGGGAAATTAAGAGAAAAATAATCGATAACAAAATCAGAAATAACGAAAGGTTCACATTCGACTGTCATCATCCGATTTACTTCATTCGATTGAAAACTCACGTAATTAGTGATCGTACGATTTGCCACTCGTTCACGACTGTCACGATTCAACCCCAAGTTAGGAATACGATCAAATATGTATTTATTTATTTGTTTAAACAGAGTAGTTATCAATATAAACATAACATACTCCTTCTTCGGGATATATACACAATAAAACCAGCTTCATTTAATAATTCTTTCAAAGCTCTAAAAATAGCTACATTAGAAGCGTATAGAGTTTGCATACTTGCAGTATAAAAAATGTCGGCCCTGTGAAGAGTTCTTTATGAAATATATGTCAAAAACAAAAGTAAGCGAAAGGATGGTTCTTCTGCTCTGATTTGGTTCGAAAATAAATCAACGTTAGTAGCGCAAAATGTAAAAATGTGTTTGAATCCACTCATGCCTAGGTAAGCATGTGACACTCAAAATAAGGTCTCGAAATAAAAAAAAGTCCGACGTTTACAGTAATTTTAGGGTCTAGGGACCGTGAAATCGACACAGAATCGGCGAAGAAAATCGATAATATAATGGTATAGTAAAGCTGGTTACTTAAACTAAAAATTTCAAGTCAAATACTACACCTAAAGCAAGAGAAATAGTTGAGAACCTTCAATATAATATGATGTCGGTATTAAAAAGTTTGAATAATAAATGAAAACATTTTAAATCAGAAGAGTTTCAAATTTTGCAAAAGAAATATTTTGTGTAAAGCAGAGCTCCTGCCTTGTGGAACCTCGGATGTAGCTGTGAAAGAATTAGACTTAGTAAGGTCGACAACAAGTAAACAACAATGATGAAGGCGGTGGGATTCTATCCACGCTAAAAACATTGAATGAAGCGTAAAAACCTCAAGTTTGGAAATAAAAAATTGAACGTCTGACCTTGTCGAATGCTTTTGTGAAGTCAGACACTGTCTAGTCTACTTGAAGACGGTAGTTGAAAGACGACATGAAGTACTCAGAAAAAAACCTAAACTTGTAACAGTAGATTACATTAGCAGTGAAAGTCATAGAGATCAGAGAAATATAACATGCAGCTCCCATACAATTCTTTCATTCACGAAAGGTATGAAGCCTTCGGCATAGTCCATATTTTACTTTTCTAATTTATTAAACTATACATATTCCGTAATAATGAATACATAATCCGACTTTCAGCGTTTAATGATTGTATTTAGAATATCAAGCAAAAATATACAAATGAAAATTTCAAACAAAAAAAATAATTCTTTGAAAGTTTGTTGCGTACATTTATTAACATATCTTATTGTCACACTTGAGAGCACATAAATAATGCTTGCACTCATAGTTATTGAAGATGCATTTTCGCCTACCACAATACTTGCACCATGACTTATTTTTAATTTTCTATTTTTGTTTTTAGTTTAAATTTAATATTTAATTAAACTTTTTCCCAGGATTTGGCAAAACGGTACTCTAAAAATTATGAATACGGATTAAAATAAACGTGGTTTGATTTACTTCTAAAAAATTATAAGAAAATTTAATTGATTTTTAGAAGGAATGATTGGTAACATTTAAGATACTGAAGCTGAGGCGGACGAATTACCTTTGGTCTAAAATAGTTAACATTTTTTTTTTATTATTTGAAATAAACGAATCTAAGTAATATTAAAAATGTGAAATTGTGTGAGGGAGCAGGTACAAGTGTGACATTATCGCGCCAAAATAACCGAAGCTATTTGCGAAAAATTTGGCATATGAATAGTTTAAAGCCTGGCATTAGCTATGGAGTACTTTTTAAAGAGATCTTCCATCTATTTTATATGTTAATTTCCCTTTAATTAATAAAGTCAAGTTAATACTGCAAAATATATTTCAAACGTAAGAAATTTGCAAAGCTTATTCTTTTAAAAATGTTTAAAGAAGCTACTTGATCCAAATTTCATATACAAATAAAATAAAATAAATTCAATCAAACATTGGAAATACAGATGAATGCGATTTAAAGAAGATTTACAGCCATAGTTTTTCTTAAAGCAAGTTGCCACCTGCTTAAAAAGTTAAGTTACAACTAACTAAAATATTTGCATAAATCAAGTTTTGCAATATGAGTGTCAATTAAAGACAAATTTCGGAGAGCTGCAGATTAAAAAAAAAAATATTTTAGAGATTTTAAAAATGTTAAATAAGAACTGGTCGATAGAAAAACGCGGTTTAAGAAAGTGCAATAATGAAGATTTGCGTTTATTGTATAATTTCAAAGAGAGTTGCCACTTAAAAAAAAAAGAAAGTAAAATCATTCAAATAATAAATGAGAATTAATTGCTTGGTTTTTATTCCGAAAGAGAAAAAAAGGCTTTGGAATTAAACTCGTTTATAAAAGTTTTGTTAAGTCGATTTAATAAATAATAGAAAGTGACAAACGAAAGACTTTTAAGATAATTTATTTCAAACCTGTTTGCAAAGTTAAATACAAATTAATTATAAAGCAATAAAAAAATATATGTATATATGTATACTGGTGTAAATTAGGATAGGCTTAGGAAAGGTTACTTATCTACATATTTTTGAAAATAATAGTAAAGAATTAGCCTAATTGAAAATTCAAACTTAATAAAAAAAAAAAAACAATTGGGTATATAACAATATTTTTTTTTTCATTTTCTAACATTATTTATTTCTGTTTATGCAAAACGTTAAAACGAGTGCCTTCCGTGCCAAACCGCGGGTTAAATTATGAAATAAATGCGAGCTTCTATAACAATAATAATAATTGCAGTAGAAAATAGTAAAACTACACAACATATCTCTTCTGGAAAGTTGCCAACTCATACCTTTAAAATTTTCGCAATTTCTCCCAAGCACAATTTCAAGCGCAATCATAGGAATTTTTTTTTTATTTAGTCATATTTGAAAGAATCTCAATAGACAAATAAAAATACCGAACTAGCAGAAATATGCAATCATATGAAATTATTAAATAAATGTACTAAGTAACTGTAACGTCAACGCAACCGAATAAACAAAGCATACCACTTCATAACAAAAAAAACAATTAAAATTAAAATGTCATGTCGTATGAGTAACAACAGCAGCAGCAGCAGCAGCAGCTGTAAATGAAGCCAGCCATTACTCATACGCCCACGCCATCGTCGTACTCGTACTAGTGGTGGCGGAAACAATAGGATATGGATTCACAATGAAATTAACTCAAGCTTCCTATTTTTAAATCTCAATTAAACTTTTGGTTGTAATGGCGCAATCTGCGGTTTATACGCTCAGCAACTACATTGGGCTTCTTAATGCATTTGTGAGTGAATGTACATACAAGTAAATGTAAATTTATTTGTACATTGCGTGTATGCAATTATTACAGCAGTTTCATTTTGGCGCAACAGTAAATATAAATAAGTGCAATCCTATGCATGTATGTAATTATATCTGACCGCGAAGCGGTGGGAAATGTAAATAAACTAAAATAATCAACAATTTTTAATTACTTCATTAATGTAATTGTAGCAAACGTGAAATAATGATTGATAATACAACATACATTGTGAAAAATAATAAGCGTGTATTTTTTTTAGTTTCAGCTAAATTTTTTATAATGTGTTGCTGAATTGTTTGAAGAAGAAATGGATTGAAAAACGCTCTAAAAATAACTTTTTCTAAAATATTTCGCCCAAATATAAAATAGATCAGTTAGAGCTTTTTACAATATTCAAACATTCTGTATGTAGGCAATGGGAGCTCTTAAAGTATATAAGTAAAGAGGTAACTCGCTCAAAGTAAATCTTTAAACTATTATAAGCGTTTGCAATAAGTTTACAATACTCACAACCTGAAATTAGCAAGCAAGCTTTTTCTGTAAGCGTCCCGGTTATAAAATATACGCTTTTCGGTGAATGCAGCTTTTCATCGACTACCTAAAAGACAACATTTAGCTCTACTGTTTGAGTTTTAAAAAAAGGCACGTATATAAATGCTTCCAATCTCTGAGGAAGGTCGCTAAAAAAATTTTATTAGCAAAAAAAAAATTAATTAACTGACTTCATGTTACGTAGGAACTGTGTTCTATTGCCAGTTCTATTGAATAGAGCCAAACCAAAGATTTAAGTAATCTATGTAATGCCTGTTGTAATTTTTTTTCTACTGATGATTTTTCAATTTAATTTTTAATGTTTTTAAATTATAACTACGCGTTTATAATGACTATTGAAAAAATAAGGATTTTCCAACTTTGTGTGTATTCCATATAAGGAATCTGTGAATATTCATATAATGTAACAAGCTGATCAATCGATATATGTTTCGATACCTAATCAAAGAAAGTAAATTTGTAATAAAGCAAAAAATAAAAATTTCAAACTTTGTTTGTTTAACCAAATCTAATTTATTTGATTAATAATAAAACCAGAGGCATAACTTTAAGAAGAGAAAATAATAGAAATCAATCAATAATTGTTATTGGTATTCTCTTAATAATTTTAAGCGAGAAAAAATGTGTAATCTTAAAGAAAGAAACTTATTCAGGTCCATTTCGGGGTTAGTTCGGCACTACTTCGGGGCCAGTTCGGGATTTTATTGGGCAAAATTTCGGATTTTTTCGGGCTTATTCAAGACCCGTTCAGCACATTTTTGGACTCGTTATATTTCGGGAAACGTTAAATAACAATAAATAAGCTTATTTTGTGGGATTATGGACTTGTCTCTAAGTAATGCCGAACTGGTCCTGACATGGTCTGGCCCCGAACTGATCCTGAAATAATCCCGAACTGGTATTGGTCTAGTCTGGAACTGTATCAAAAGACTTTATTAATTCCTTCGAAAATTTAATTGAACTTTTTTTGAACTCCAACATAATTAATGCTATGGGCCTCTGAATAAAACAAAGCACAACCTGATAAATCGAAAAACCAAGAATAACATTTCAATTAAATTTAAACATAGTTTTAAAAGAATTTAGAAAAATGCAATTAATGTTTTTTAAGAATTAGATGAATTATAGTTATTTTGGATATTTAGGATTATGATTAATATAAAATTTAAATAATTGTGTGCGTCCACATGAAAAGGGCACACTTTGTCGCATCTAATTTTCGAGATATATAGATTTTTCGATACATGAATCGAATTTCGTAATTTTTTATTATACTTTATTATGAAACTATATACATTTACGAGTCGAATGACACCAAATTTAGCTTCCTAGGTATAATAGAAGTAATTAATTTTATTTTTTGAAAAAAAAAAGAAAAGAGCCCACTTTGTCGCATTGGAGAAATATGAAGCATTTCCGTGTTCTATGGACTTTTTTTGAAAGAAAAGGAAAAAAATAAAAAGACCACGTTGTGGATTCTGTGAAGAAGAAGGCCACCAAAATTCAGTACGGAATGGTATACCACTATGTCCAAAGCGCAAACGCGATGAGATGTGATAAAATCTGTGGATTGATTACTGTCAATGACTGTAATGAATGAATTACTGCTAATTTGTTGTCTTTGTTTCATCTTTAATTATAATAAAATATTCACTGTTGAGTCCATTTCAATTGTTTTACTTCCCCATCTTCCTGATTCATTGGTCCAACGTTAACTCCTTCATAATTTTCTGTGATCATCGGTCGAATTAGTTGAAAAAACAAATATTTAAAAAAGGGCCCACTTTGTCGAGTTGATGTTAATTAGTTGTTTCACATATAATAATGATTGAAAAATGATCTAATAGTATTTTTTCTCATGCTGACTATGTTCCTGTTTGATTCAAACAAACATCCATTTAACGTCCGAGTAGAAATCGAACCTTTAACTTCAAATTGATTTTTCTCAATTTGTCATTTTTCGGATATTCGCCTTCAAAGTTCTATATTTCCCTAAAAACTTCAGTTCAGATGGTCTAATTTGTCTCAAAATGTTCGGAAATCAACCAGGAAGACGCCTATATGCATAACTCCAATGCCGCCGAAGTGAGCCCTTTTCGCTTGGACGCACGCAATATATTAATCGTCATAAGAAAATTTGTTAATTAATTTTAAACCTCATAAAAATAAATTTTAAAACCTCAGCAGGAAGTGCATTTTTTTCAATACAACCCTTGAACAAAGCCTCTTACTTATTTGGCAAAAATTGCAAACCTCTCGTCAAAAAACAAATTCTTAATATTCAACGATATATTTAATTCACTTAAAAATTGCACTTTATTATAATAAAAAAAATGTCTCCTTTAACTTTTCATAAGAGATAAATTTCTTAAAGCTATCATCAAATTATCGCAAATCAAGCATTGATATTTTTTCCATACATAAATTTTCAGCAACTCATCTTGTCAGCTCTTTAAAACATTGAACATATATTTAATTTATAAAAACTTAAAAGTAAAGAATGTGTATTGGAACAAAATTAGTTAAAAACATTTCACAATAAGCTATCAAATGCTAATTCATCTATTTATGTAATATTGATCGTAAAGAACATAATTTTACAATATTTAACACGCATTTACTTCACACTTCTCTTCTCACTTGATGCTACAAGTGCCAATTAAATTATTTGATCAATCAAAATCTGTTGAAGCACTAACGTCGTTGTCGACACTTTCAGTTTTTGGCTGTTATTGACATTCAAATGTTAAAAAAAGGAAATTCAAAAACTAACTTATGGCGCAAATTGCAATTACTAAAATATGATTTCCTGTATGTACATCGATGAATGTGAATATTTTGCTATTTTTTACAATCTCGCTTTTCAGCCCATCCACAACCACTTCCTAAAAATATGGCGAAGCACAATTCACTCATACGCACACAAGCCTTTGCTCATCGATAGTTAATTGGTTGGATGCATGGTCATATCAGTCGTGGGGCATGCCTCATTTTGTGCAGCTATATGTACTTGCGGCAAAATACCGCTGGTCGCTGCTCGCCTACTACGAGTATATTAGCTATGGAACCGGAAAATTTAATATAATTTGAAATGCTGCTGCTGCACTTCAACATGCCACGCATAGGCAAGCATTGGTGGACGTTCAAGGCATCACGTCCATTGCTGCCGGGATTTTTTTTTTTATTCACTCTGCTTGACCTGACTCACTTCAACTGCACCAGTGTGTGATCATACATTTTTTGCGCACAAAGGAAGTGTGGAAAAATGAGATTTCCTGCGACACAGCAGCAATGTCGGCTCATTCCTACATAAGCGTGACTTTGCGAATTTTGGCACAGCGTCACAGCTAGGGATATCAATTTTGAGCATTTTATTGATACGGGGATTCTCGAGAACAATCCCGGGATCCCGAATTTCACGAAGTTTTTATTCATAATTTTTAATTTGTCAAAAAATGTAACACGTCTGTAATCGTTGTATTATAGAAGTATACAAAATAACATTAATTTAACAAAGAACGATTTGTTGAAATTCATGTATGTATTTATTGGTATTTTCCAGAACAAAAAACTAATAAACGTAAAATTTTACACATACAAAATAGTTTATACTCGAAGGACCAATATACATACATATTAGGTATAGAAGCAAATGCACCTATATGAAGTAAAATTATTTTTAGTCACTGTTTGAGACCAATATTTCCATTTAGTAAAAATAGAGATACATCAAGTAAAAATTAAACACATTATATTTTGAGCGAGAAAGAATTATATCTTATTTTGATAAAAATGCAATCTTAAAGAAATTAAAGCCTTAAGTGTGTTATCCTCTAACCTGGACCTAAATTTTTTGCATTTAAAATCTGCTGTGAAGAGCCACTGCTGCGCCTCAACACTTGTTGGTTGGGATGTCGACAAAAAGTTAAATGCTCTCTGTAGGACATGGCATTTATCGCCGCATTACAAAAATTTCTTTTTCCAATTTATCTTTCAGACTTTCTGCCTTATCCACTTCAAGCACCTAGTCGTTAGTTCATAGTAAGGCTCAATTTCTACTCGAGGAAGATATTATCCTTTAGGGAGTTAACAAGTCGTGTTATTTGTCGTATTGTGTTATCGTAATACAACAGTTGTAAACTTGTGTTTTTGTTTCTCATTTTAAATTTTCTTCTTTCAATACAACTCTGAAAGGTGTGTTTAGTGTGTTATTTGTTTGTTTTATTCGTTCAGCTCTTTCTGTTTTAAATCATTTGAGGTTTATTTTTGTTTGAAAAAATGTAATTCAATAATTTTAAATATAAATGGCTATTAAAGTCACTATTGCAATTCCGGGATTTGAATAGACAGATCCCGGGAGTTAAAAAATTTACATGCCTGAGATAGCGCACAGTGGTCTAAGTATAAATTCCTGCTGGAAAAAACTATTTGAACCAACTCGTGCGTACTAGTTTTTGGGGTTAGTGATTACAAATCTGCAATCTGGTTTCGCAAATTCAAAATGAAGCATCCAATATGTCGGACATAAAATTTTAAAAATGTATGGGTTTGATGAAACATAGTATTTAGGGGTTCCTGTTTACATTCAAATATTAAACAAACTTTGCGAAAATTTTCAATAATTTTTTTGTAATTTCAGTTTATACAATTATGCTTTATAATAACGATATTTAAACAGGTTTTTGGCAAAGGGTTTTCTTAACTTATTATTTGGCCATAAAACTCTTTAATTTTAAAATTGTTAGCGATAGAAATGATAGTAAAATTTTGAAGATCGCCACATCTCCTCATAAGACTTCTTTCTAAATGGCTTCCGCGGGTTCGACTGCTGTAATTTTTGCCAGTTCACGACTATTTCAGAAAAAAGTCGCTTGTAGTTCATTAACAGTTCGCAACTAGTTTCGTACTTCCTCGAAATGATCCCAAATTAGTATCAAAAACTAAAACGAAATGTTGTGAAAATGATATTTCCAAAATAATCACTCACTTTTCCCTAAATAATCTCTCACGAACCCCGAAATATTTCTGATAAAAGCGATGCATCGCTGCATCGAAATGATCCCGAACTAGGCAAGAAATTGTATTTACAAGTCGTAATATTGTGTCGGAAAAGTGCGGTAATAGCCTCACATTTTCTATAATTGGTCCCGAAATACTCTGTGATTTTTAGGTAATCCCGAAATGGTACCAAAAATACTCCCGAAATAATCCTGAAAATTTCCAGAACAAATGCTAGAACTGCTCAAAATTAATCTCTTACTACCCAATAAACTATTTGGAACTAATACAGAAATAGATTTTAGAGTGTCCTGATATACATATGTACCTATAACCGAACTAGTTCTGAAAAATGCCGGATTTGTCCCGAAGTGGTCCTTAGGTTTTCGTGAACTAGTCCCGTAATAGTATTGTAATTTTCTCGAACTTAACCACAAATGATCCCGAAATTATCCCGAAATAGTCAGGAAGCAGTCCCGAGGCAGTCCCGAAACTTGTACCTAACTAGCTTCGAAATATAAAATAAATGGTCATTTGTACACACTGGAATTAATATTAGACGAACAAAATTAGTCAAATTGACGTAGCCAACAAAAATTATAGCATAAATACGAAAATGCGCATCGTGCCGTTATTCGTTTACTTCGATCAGCTATACGCGACGTCTCTACAGCCAAATGTTAATGAGGCGTGGTACCGCCGATTCTTTTTCTATCAGTAGAATTTTATTCAGCAAGATTTCTGGTCTATACCACTGTGTGCCTTCGCGGACGCAGTCGTGCCCGTACAATCAAAGATAAACACTTTCTAATTAACTGAGCACAGCATCCGGCTAACAAAAGGCCAATTCGCCTCTAGCCAAGCGAATATGAATTTGAAGAAGGCATGACAACTATGCGAAATTTCCTAAAGATAGAAAGAAAGCGCCACCAAAAGCGCAAGGGACCCGAGTAATATCTTTACAATGAGTACAAACGAAATGGGGACATGATTTTTTATTTATTTATTTTTTTCATATAAAAATATCTCTATATGTGGGCACATGTAAGCGTGTGTGTTCGGTGAAAAGCATATATGTACATATATATAAGCTATGTTTTTTTTTTCGTTTCCTGTGACTAACTAAAATTCATTTAACATTTCAGCATTTCATACATTTACCTCGACTGTACATGGTCGAGCCGGATACGATGGTGTCCGCTGGTCGGCTCTCACGTTGACTGCTGCTGCTGCCGGGCATGACCAGTGCCATTGCACCCGATCCACCGCCACCAGCTGCAGTGCCAGTTGTTGTTGTTGCTGTATTGCTATGTTTGCGTGCAAATGCTGGATGGGTGTGTGCATTTTGTTGTTGGTGTTGATGATGCTGCGGATGCGAGTGCTGGTGTTGGTGTTGGTATTGGTGGTGGTGTTGTTGTTGTTGATGGTGCATGTGCGCAGACTTTTGATGATTTTGGTGCTGCTGCTGTTGATGATGGTGGCCAACGGGAGCCATGCTCGTCGTTGTTGTCTGCCACAAACTGTCCGTGTGGTCCGAAATGTTGAGGCCGTTTGTGCAATGCGCACTTACACACACAGACGCACACACACACACGCACAAACAAGCACACAAAATTAAATGCTAACTATTTTATTTTTTTTTGCGCTTTTATTTTGTAGTTTTTGTCTTTTGTGTGCTTTGTCGCACGTGCTGCAGCACCAATTGCCGGTTTTTATTTGACTTTAAGAACTTCAATGCGTCTAAGTGATGAACAAACAGATTGTCTGGATTGTCTTTTGTGTGCTTTTTGTCACATTTATTGCATTTCGAGCGATTGGCTGAATTGCCTTTTTTGTTTGTTATTTTTTTTTGTCTTTTTGTTTTACTTTACTTTAAAAGCACTCTAACAAGGTTCGTAAATTTTTAGATTATTTTTTTGTTATCTGTAATGTTAATATGAACGATGGTAATTATAGTTGCATTTTATGACCTCACCGCTTTTTTTTAAAGTTCATTATTATTATTATTAAAGGAAAAGAAGAGGGCTATGGCTTCCTCGCTTTTTTATATTTTATGGACTCGATCTTATCACTGCAACATAATAGGCCAATCAAATTAATTTTACTTTAACACTAAATTAAATATCGGTGTATTTACTTATGAAACAGGAAAAAAAATTTAAAATGGTAATACAAATTTTCGTCTTCCTCTAAGTATGTATACAAATAATATTAACCTAAATTTTAGTGGAACGCACAATCTCCATTGGATTGGACTGCTTATTTTATAGAAACTTCAATTCTATCCGCGTTCATTTTCAACACTTCAATATTTTTCGTACAAAATCGAGACAAATAATTTTCGAGCAATACTGAGGCAACTTTTGCTCGCAGTTTTTGCTCTCAGCTGTATTATGCTTCGTGTTTTTTTTTAAGTTTATTTAGTATGACTGGATAAGTTGATATTTTTAAACTAAAACCTGCCTCAACTGTTTTTATTTTACACATAAGTATGTATATACAGGGTATCCCAGAACTCAACGTCAAGCCGAAACAGGGTGACAGGATTAATTGTAACCATCATGAGAAAAATCAGAAAAAAAGCTATCACATGAATTGAAAGTTGAGTTCTGGGAAACCACCCTGTATTAGAGAATGTTTGCTATTTTGAGATATTATCAATGTCTTGAGATATGACAATTTCTTTATTAGGATTTTATAAGAATTTAGTTTATTCCATAAAAAATGTCATATAAATTATATTATTAAACTTTATATAAAATTTATTACAATTTAACAAATTTTCGTCCAAATTTCTAAGATTTTAATAAAAGCATTCTAACCATTTTTGGGTATGCTGTTTTATAGCCAACTAAACTCTAGTAAAATAAAAGACAAATAGGTCACACTTTGCGTTGACTTTTGATAATTTTTCATTTATTGCCAAAAAAAATTTTTTTTCTTATAACGTATACATTTTGGAAAAACTTTCATTGGGTTGTAATTTTTTAACATGTGTAGGTATTGTACTATTTCGACTGCATACAATATTTGTGTAAAATGAAAAAAAAAAAAAATTTTACTCCCAAATTTTAAAATAATTATCAAAAATCAATCATGTGTAAGCCACATGAAATGTGGAAATTTCGACGAAATTTTGGTAAATTGTCATACATTTTGTATAAAGCTTAGGACACAGCTCTCAAGAAAATCGACAAATTCATATAAAATGACACACAAGAAATGAAAAAGAAATTTTTTTCTAGAAAAATTTCTTAAATCTAGAACAATTTCTTAAATCCGTCTAAAGCGCTCAAGAAAAAAATGTTCGTATATTTATTTCATCAAGAAAATTTTCAGCAACGGCAAGGTACTTTTCCAAGCAACAGAAATAATGAAAAATATTTCGTGTGATTTTTCTTGAGAACTATATTCAAGCCTTAAAGTTGAAAACTTTAATTTTTATGACATTCTTCAAAGCATGATACATTTATCATAAAAAACATTTATAATATCTTAAAAAAGCAAACATTCTCTCGGTGTTGCTCGCAGAGTATTTATGTGTGTATATTGTGATATTAAATGCAATTAAATAATTTTCTCCTTCCTATGCGTAGTGTAAAAATGAAGCTATTTCAAGAGCGTGTCAATCAATGCTTATAATTCATTTAGTTTATAAAATAATTTTACTTTAATTGTTTAAACAGGGGGCAGCTTTAAAAAATATTTTTGAAGCTATTACATTCTTAAACCTTTTCGTATGAACCTCATTACTTAATTCAAACTGAATCCAACAGTCGCAAGTCATTAGATGTTTATTTTTTCGAAAAGACAACTTTTAAATTTAATTAATTTTATTAGTTAAGTCATTTATTTAAACATTGATATCAACCGAAATGGCTTTAAAAATGCGTTATATCTATTAGTTACCTGAAAGTGGTCAATTATCAGAAAAGTATAGAGTAAAATTTAAATTTGTGGATAAAAGGACAAGCCCCTTAATTTAAAGCTTCACTTTTGTTAATCACGGCTCTGATGATCTTAAAAATCTGTTCGCTATAATGCAAGTATATATGTATATAAAGATAGTAATGATATAATTCTTAATAGTAATATAAATAAATAAAATAAATATTTTTTGCTGCCGTTTATATACAAATTTTCATAAACTATCCTCGAGCTCAATAAAATTGACAATTATTAATAATGAAAATAAATAATAGTAAAAAAATAAAAGTTCAAACTTAGAAATTGTAGGAGAAGAAATTTAACAAATTGCCTTTAAGAGAAGAGCAAAAGAGACAACATTTGATCATCCGTTTTTGTTCTACATCTCTTGACGTTTACAATTTCTCCTAATCGAAAACTACTATCTTCTTTACGCTCGAAGAATGGCAGTCGATTGTTTCTTCATAACTCATTGTGCTATCTCAGTGTGATATCTACAAGCTACTCGATCTCGATATTACGACTATTATCTCAAATGACTTTTGAAATATCAATCATAAATTAATAGCACTTTCAAGTCTATTAAAACTTGTATATTATTATATATAATATATAATTTTGGCGCGTACGCTATATAGCTCAGTGTTTGGCCGAGCTTCTCCTACCATTTGTGGTGTGCGTCTTTATATTATACCACAAAATGGAGGGACCTACAGTTTTGTGCCGACTCCGAACGGCAGATGTATTTAATGAGAAGCTTTTTCATGGCAGAAAAACCCTCGGAGGTTTGCCATTTCCAGCCGAGGGGTGACCGCTATTAGAAAAAACCTTTTCTATTATTAAGATTTGCTTGCCCTGACTGAGATTCGAACCTCGAACTCACCGGCATATCAAGTTATAGCACGCACTGCTACCAACTCGACCACAGCGGCCTCTGTATATTATTATACTAAAATTAAAAAACTTATATAAAAAATTTGGATGTTATATAAGATTTTTTTGTTTTAAATTTTTTTTTTGATATCTGAACAAAATTTTAAACTATGAAAAGAGTCCTTTATTCACAAATAAGGTCCGTGCTACTACGTGCTATAAATACTTACTCGTATGTATTTTGCAAAAATTACGAGTTATTCCTCGGGGTGTTTGAGAAAAAGATTTTATAAAAATTAATTAAGAAGAAGATAATACTGAATTTGAAGTATTTGTGAAAGACTTCATAGTTACGAAAACGCACTGATTCATGCTGCACCTGCAATGAAGGTGATTTAGGAATCGCATAAAATTTCCTTTCTTTAGGCGCGAACCTTAACCCATTTAGCGATCTAAGCGGTATTACTTTCAAGTAGAATTTTTGACACTTTAAGGGATTTAAAATAAAACATGTAGACAAAGTAAACTATATTGGATAAAAATATAACACAGTGAATATTTCTTAAAAATTCCTTTTATTTGTTTAAGTTATCGCCTTTTTACAGTGCACCAGATCTTGGAAAAAACCTGAGAAAGATTAATCGACACACACCATCTTTTTTTCGACTTCAAAACCGCCTTGGACAGCATGAATGTCTGAATTTGGTATCCCGACAAAACTTATAGGGCTATGTAAAATGACGTTGAGCAACACCACCAGCTCCGTCATGATTGGGAAGGAGCTCTCCGAGCCGTTTGATACCAAACGAGGTTTCAGACTGGATAACTCTTTGTCGTGCGATTTCTTTAACCAAATGCTGGAGGAGATAATTCGAGCCGCAGAGCTAAATCGGACAGGTACCATCTTTTATAAGAGTGTACAATTGCTTTCGTACTGTTGACAGTTATAACTTAAAAAAAAGTGTTGAACTTCGTTTACTTAGGAACCAGCATTAACACCAATAACAGCGTCAGCCTTGAAATCCAACGCAGAATCTCTCTTGCCAACAAGTGCTACTTCGGACTGAGTGGGCAATTGCACAGTAAAGTCCCCTCTCGACAGACAAAAACCATACTCTATAAGTCTCTCATCATTCCCGTCCTTTTGTATGGCGCAGAAGCATAGACGGTGACAATATCAGATGAGTGGGCTCTTGGAGTAGTGTTCGAGAGAAAGATTCTTCGGAAGATTTATGGACCTTTGTGTCTTTGCGACGACGAATACCGAGTACGATGGAACGATGAGCTGTACAAGGACGTAGGGATAGTGCAGCGGAATAAGAATCAGCGGCTCGCTTGGCTAGGTCACGTCGTTCGAATGGATGAAATAGCTCCAGCCCTGAAGGTTTTTGAGGCGGTACCCGCTGGTGGTGGCAGAGGAAAAGGCAGACCTCCTCTGCAATGGAAAGACCAAGTGGAAAATGACTAGGCTATACTTCCAATTGGCGTTAGTTAGCAAGAGATATGGACAGCTGGCGTGCTTTGTTGACCTCGACGAAATCGCTTAGGCGGTTAATACGCCAATTAAGTAAATAAGTAATAAACTTTTGAGCACAATAATATTTAAAAATTAATAAATTTTAAACGAAAAAAGATATTCGCATGAAATTTTAAACACGCACAGAAAAACGTATGCGTCCTGTTTTCTTTCAAACTGTTTAAAAAAATTACTTTTGCACTAATTTTTAATAAACAATTGGAAATTTGAATGTGTTATTCAAGATGTAATTAAATAAGAATCATATCAAATTATCCGGAAAACGCTCACCTTTCAGAATTTTTTTTACACAAAGGTGTCATGGCACCTTTACGAAAATTGGGTGAATAACTATTGTGCACACTTGACGTCGCTTAACCCAGCTTGCAAGCCATTACCTGAAAGTCTTATTTTACTCTATCCCGAAATTCAAAACCTACATTGCCTATAAGGAAAATGATTAGTAATGAGTCTTTATTATACCTGAAAAAATTATAGCTGTAAAGTCATCTGGTACTGTGTTTTTTTGACGTTTTAATACTCGTAGTACAAAATAAATATCATTTGAAAGTCCTAATTTTTACAAATTCATTTTTCCAAATTCCTTAATATCTGAATAAGACCGGAAAGATAATTTGCCAAATTAATTTTTACCAAGCATAAGGAAAGTAGTAAAATAAATGTAACAAACATATATATGAATTGTTATGTACATACATACTTATGTACTCGTACTTTAGTGCATATACACTAAAGGAGGTGTTTTACAACTTCATACAAGCAAATTGCTAAAAATCCGAAATATAATCTCGAATTACTACAAAAGTAGTAGCAAAATCCACTTGAAAACTAGTTTTTGGCTCGGTTTATACAAAGTTTTGACTACAAGTAAATATTTTGTGCAGTGGCTTTGGCGAACTTCCGCTCGCAAATACCGCACATTAGGTGTGTCCATATGACACAAGTGCATAAGCAAAAGCTTTGTGTGCAATATTTATTTATGATAAATGTTTATGATTATGTTTAAGAAAGATGAAATAAACACAACAGGCAACTCGGCTAGCGTAGCACAATAGGTAGCGTATTGGCTCTGCAACTCCGAGCTCCCGGGTTCAAAGCCTGAGAGAAGTGGTTATGAAAAATTAAAATTAAAAATAATTTAATTTAATAATCAAAAAAGAAGTATGATGAGGAAATGTGGTGATTTCCGAAATAACACTATAACTTCAACCATTAACAACTGTTGTTGTTTTTTTTACAAAAAAATCTTCCATAAACAGGCCTTGAGCTCAATAAAATTGTAAAATATCAAAAATTAGAATTGTTTTTTAGTATTACTTTAATTACACTATCATTGCGAAATTTTGTTTCCACACATCTTTTTTTAAGTTAGAATTTATAACAAATACGGATTTGTAAATTTGACCAAGCGAGTAGTCAATGAGTTTTTAAACAAAAACAGTTTTTGGAAAAATAATTTTTAATTTATTTTTGTATTAAAATATTATTGCAGTTTAAAAAGAAATGGAATTTTTGTTCAGTTTTATCGGTACTAAATTGTTTGAAAAATTGTTGCCGTTCCAAAAAAAAGTTTATTTAAGAATAATAACTTTAGAAGTTGCCTTCTATTTTTCAGTCAGACAATCACATTTAGACCAAGCCAAACATTTTCTTGTAAAAAATAAAAGATTTGTCTAGAACAAAAAAGTTTTTAATGGTCTCTAAAACTTGGTTATTAATTGATTCACATTAACATTTGGTATTATATATTTGTAACTTGAAAAAAGAAAACAGTTCAATTGCCTTTAAACTTGAAATATACTCGTACTTACTTGTACATACTTAAGCCAATTTCTATATTTTTTCTATGCTAATTGAAATCTAAATATGTTCCTAATGCGAAAAACAAATTTTCTCATTTTTAAATTAAAAAATTGGAAACTAAAAATACCCGAAAAATGTGAAATAAAATATTTAGTAAACCAAGAACGACGAAAAACAAAATGTCGAAAAAAATGTCGGTTTAATTCAATACTTAAAAACTTTTTTCTAACTCGTAGTTAATATAAGAAAACTTTTATTATAAATCTTTAGATAATAGTTATAAATAACTGGAAAAAGTTTTAATTTTTTATAACTCCACCATGAAGTAATTATTATAATGGGTCTATAAAAAATACGTTTTGCACATATATGCTTCTTCCATTTTGTGTAGATATTAAGGCGAATGATTGAAAATCAGAAACTTGCCTCCAAATATGGCACAAATGAAAAATTTTCCTTGGAATTAAAAATGTTAAAAGTGTTTGGTTCTTGAAGGCACAAATCGTGTGGCACAAACAGATAAGTTCAATAATCCACTATTGTTTTGGCCGATAACTGACCAAGTGAATAGCAATACCTCAACAATCCCGATTTCAGTAAAAGCAACACACAGAAGATTACAAATTATAGTTAATAAGGCTCATGTGGGAGCGTATAAATTAAGAAAACATTTCAAAAACGAGTGCATCACAGAAGCCAAATTGACACTGAAGATGGCACAATGCCGAAACGGGTTTGTCTCCAAACCAAACTTGACAAGGGATGACGGAAAATCGTTCCCACAAATATCAACAATTCACCCTGTCGGACTAGAAAAATAAGAAAACAATAGAGTGCTTCATTGTTTAAAAATTAAATTAATTTAATTTGTTCAACAAAATCTAAATCAGCCTACCAAAAGCGAAGAAAACATATTCAAAATGTACTTAGTATAAAAAAAATTTTACAAAAACGGAAATTTAAAAAAATTTGGCGTTCTCCACTTTCCTATGTTAACATTTCTTTTGATTTTAGTATATTACATTTTTATCTACATATACTGGTAGCAGTCTTTGAAATACATCCATACATCTTTACCTACGTTTAATTTGTTTTATAAATCCGTACATTTCTTATTACTGAAAATTTACGAATTAATTTTTTATGAGGCATTAGGTGTTGCAATTTTAAAAATGCAATGTTTATCACTTTATAGCTCGCAAAATATTAGTTTTATCAAAATATTTGTTCAGTACTTTTTTATAGACAAGATTTATAAAAATATATTTTTTTTAGTAATATTTTTCACAGCTTTGTTCATAAAAAAAGATCTGCTTGAAAAATCATGTTGGCACGATTTAAAAAATTTAAAAAAATATATGTAAACGTATATCAAAGAATGAACTAACCAATTTTAAAAGGGTGTCTTCTAATAGGTCCTGAGATATTAATTTTTTCGTGAATCATTGTCTAATAAAATCAAGTATTTCACTAAGCTTATGCTTTTATTAGGCAAACCACTACTCGTAGCTTGTTACAACTTATGCCTATTTCGATATTTTCCGACTTTTTTCGAGCATTATTATTTTTTCCACATTTTTAATTTAGATCAAAAATGTTTTCTATTTCATGGTTTTAATTTTCGACATTATTTTTTCGACATATCGTACGTATCCCGTTTATAGAATCTGGCTTATATTTATTTTTAACCAAACTGTTATTTGACTTGATTCAACTGTTATAATCTAATTGAAAAATAAAATCAAAAATTTTAATAAATTTACTCTTTTTTCAAATTTTCGTACAAGTAAAACACAACACCTGCGATTTTATTGTAAAACACGCTTTTCAGTTGCTGCATGCAGTTAAAGGCCAACTGTGTCTAAATTCAACTTTCGTAACTTAAACCACCAAAAATCGCTTAATGCTTACTCGGCTAAATTTCAAACTCCAACAAAGTCGATAATAAAACGTTGAGCATGTGCATAGCGAAAAACAATTGAATTTCATATGAAACGGAAGCTGGAGAAAACTTTGGCCAAAAACAAAACAAAAAAAAAAAAAAATAAGAAAAAATTCAAAGTTAAATGAAAAATACCAAAATGCAATGACCAACGAAATATAAACACTTATCCTGTTAACATGAATTCGTACAGAGGAAACTTTTGGTGCTCATTGCAGCGGCAAAATTTTTCGCAATACCGAATACCGGACGCTGAGCTCAGAACACAGAGCAGCGAGAAGAAGAATGAAGCACTCAAAGCGCTGTACTTCGAAGGATTTCTGGTTGATTGTTTTTTATTCCCCCTTTTTTTTTGCTTGTTTTGCTTGTTTTGCTTTATACAGGAATTTTTCACATCGGCGAAGTAACTGAATTGTTAAAGTTTCGTATTTTTTTTTCTTCTTTTGCTTGCTTGTTCGTTCGCTATTTTCCGGGGCACACTCCGTTTGTTTTGCTTAGCCAGCAGGCTGCGCACTCGTCTATGTACATTGTATTCAAATACACATACGCACGATGTGATAACAGCTGCACATAAAGGATTAATTGAATACACAAAAAAACAAACACACTTGGGAAAAAACAAATAGCCGCAGCACCAAAGTCAGCCAGCCAGTTGCACTGTCGAACTGTTCAGTCACCAAAAACTTACTGAATTGCCACAAAAGCACTGACCACATTTAAAGCTTAAGCAACAACCGACGACGGGCTCAGTAAACTATTTGTGTAAATAAAAACTAAAAAAAAAAATAAAAGAAAACAAGTATGAGTGGACTAACACACACACGCGCGCGAGCGATTGCATGCAAGTCCAAATGGCCACACTCATACGAGAGGTAATGGAATAATGACAATGCTAATAGAACTCAATGTTTATTTCTTGCTAATACACACACATGTTTGTATGGCTCTGTATGTATGTCGAACAACAAAAACATTTAAATAATAAGTATTTGTCATTTGAGTGCAATTTGCACGATAGCTACCACTGTCACACACACACACTCTCGTAATTATTTGCAATCCATCAGTATGTCAGCTTAGTACTAAAGTACATAGTTACACACACACACACAGTCATAAACTTGCATTTGATTGTCTCTGCCAGAGGGCGCGTACCAGTGTTAGCCACAAATATTCAGTTTGGTTATGGTTGTAGTTGTAGTTGTGGTTGCGCACAAGAATGTGTGTGCACATTGCAGCTGAGTGTTTTGCCACATCTCTCAAATATAATACACACACTTGTACAACGCATTCCGCAATTATAGCACACAATTCGACTATTTTTTTAATATAATTTAATTTTGAAATTTTATTTTTTTTTTTAATACAACTTATCCTATAACAAAAACGATATTATTATAAAAGCTCACACACCGTAAGCTTAGCTCAGCCTGTCGAGACCAGGCTTAAGTGTTACGTAGTGGCGTGGGTTCGACTGGCGCGGAAGTCGTGAAGAAAGAAGTTTGATGAGGGATGTGGTGATCTCCGAAATTTTGCTATATTTAATATTTTTTGCCGCTTTGGGTGCAAAGATTGGCCTTGAGCTCATTTAAAAAACACTAACACGCAAACAAAACGAAAAAAAGAAACATAAATTCTAGTTACACACGTTGTAAGAAAAACCAGATTTCAAAATTTAATTTTAATTTTGCTATTTTTTACTTAAATATAGCTTTTCCTATTACAAAAACCATTTAAACCTAAGTTTTAAACCTGATAACAAAACTAAGAGCTGGAAACAAATTTTGAATTTTGAGAAATTTTTGTTTACTTCCATATAAATTAACAGCGCTTGAATCTTTATACACAAAATAATTCAAAAACTTCCAAATGGAAATTTTATTGAAATTATTGAATTTTTTCAGCTTGAGTGTTGGGTTTTTATTATGAGATTGACTCGGTTTTTTCATAAATTATTGAACGGTTTTTTCAAAATCTTGATTTTTCGAATATCGAATAAATCGGTTTTCTTAATCTTTAAAACCTGGTTCTTCGTAGTTTTAAAGATATAGTCATTGTATATATTCAAATTTCAAATAATTTGCAGAAAAAACGCAGTAAATATATTTTAGAAGGTTTTAAATATTTAGTCAAATGTCATAAGAGGACGGGAAAACCTTGAAAATTGTACTACGTGTATAAGCTTTACTGACATTAAGTCTTTCTGCTCGCTCAATGTGCTTTTAAGTTTTTATTTTTTGTATTTGTCTTAATTTTTGTACCTGCTTATCTCCTAGTCATAATTGAGAGACATTGATTTGGAACTAGATTCGTTATTTTGAGACCAATTAATGCCAACTTGTTTAAAATTGTGACTTTTGTCTATTAGAGACTGATACTGCTTACTGAACTCGGACATTAAAGTCCATTTTATTCTGAAAAGATTTCTTTCATACAAATAATAGCATTTATACTTACTTGACACAAGAACCGGATTACTCGGTTTTTTCTTGATTTAAAAATTAAGCACTGGTTTTTTCAACATTGCCATTTTTAGAATAATTCGAAAACCGGTTTTACGAAAAAGTTGAATAATCGAACACGCTATTTTATACGCTTTTTGCTAGAGATTGAACTGTATTTTAATTGAAAAATAAAAGAGAGCAATTAAATGTTTAGCTGTGCTAAACAAGTTTGCAATTTTTCTTAATATAATATTTGCAATTGAAAATTCAAAATTGGTCTCAAAATTGGCAATGCAGATGGTTTCTCAGCTATCTTGTTTAAAAACTTTGTTTCTCTATTTCTGTGCACACAAGCGATAATCGCCTAAGTCCTGTGATAAAGATTTTACTTCCACTGGCTGAGATTCGAACCTTAAACTTAGCGGCATACCATTCGACCACACGGCTTTTTCTTAACATCAAGAAATGCCAGAAAATATATTTATTTTTTTTAACTAAAAGGACCACTAGCAACTATTGCAAATATTAGCCTTGACTCGAAAAATGGGACTAAATATCTTGGATTACATTTTGACTCAAAACTCACTTTCACTTCGCACTTAAATAAAACTTTGGCCGACTCATTTGCCATGGTTGCATTTGTTAGACGTTATTCTTCTAAATTCACTGATCCATAAACTAATAAGATGCTTTATTATAGCGCGTTTTTGCGTTCCAAATTGGAATATGCTGCTTTTTTATGTGTTAACCGAGTCATACAGTTCATATTATTCATTAAGAAAAGGCAAAAAAACGGTATTTATACGCTTTGCTCTACGTTCAATCAATTTTGCTGAACCATTGGCTCAGGCTCAGGCTGTCTCATTTTAATTGGGTATGATTTCGAAAAAAATGGACTGTCCGTTTTTAAATGAAAGCACCCATTTTACGTTCCTCTCTGTAATAAACAGAACCTTTTACGATTATAGTGATTCATCAAACTTTTTAGATGTAGATTTTACTAATCCTAGAGCAACTTAATTAGAATTGGAAAGATACCTTATGTCCAGTCAATAATATCTTGCCACTCTCTTTATTCGTAGTTTAATTGAATTTCTTGAATTCGTGCGTATGTACTCTTATAAATTAATTTTAAAGTAAGCCACCTAGTATTAAGACTTAATTGCAATATTTAATAAACTATTCGCCTTATGTGTAATTAAATAAAAAAATTTAATTTGCACAAAATTTTTGAGAAAATTTCAAACTTTTATATTATTATCAAATAAATTTAAAAATAATAAATTTTAATAATATTTTATTGTTCATAAGTCATGCTTTCACTTTTCTTAAAACTAGAATACTTTTAAAGATTGATTTTTTTTTTTTTTTACAATTTTTATTGAGCTCAAGGCCAGTTTATGGAAGATTTTTGTGAAAAAAACAACAACAGTTTTTTAATGGTGGAAATTATAGTACTATTTCGGAAATCACCACATTTTCTCATCAGTCTTCTTTTTATTAAATTAATTAAATTTATTTTTCATAACCACTTCTCCCAGGCTTTGAACCCGGGAGCTCGGAGTTGCAGAGCCAATACGCTACATATTGTGCTATGCTAGCCGAGTTGGGTGTTGTGTTTATTTCATCATCCTTTTTTTTTTTCAAAAAAATATTCCATAAACTGGCCTTGAGCTCAATAAAAATTTTAAAATTAACATTTACTATAATATCATATAATAATAATATAATTTTGGCGCTTACACTATATAGCTCAGTGTTTGCCCGAGCTTCTCCTACCATTTGTGGTGTGCGTCTTTATATTATACCACAAATGGAGGGACCTACAGTTTTGTGCCGACTTCGAACGGCAGATGTATTTTATGAGAAAATTTTTCATGGCAGAAATTCCCTCGGAGGTTTGCCATTTTCTGCCGAGTGGTGACCGCTATTAGAAAATAACTTTTTCTATGATAGAGATTTTACTTGCCCTGACTGAGGTTCGAACCTCGAACTCACCGGCATATCAAGTTATAGCACGCACCGTTACCAAATCGACCACAGCGGCCACAACATTTACTAGGCCAACGGAAAAATAAACAAGGATTGATTTTTCTTTAAAAAAACTTTTAACTTCACATACTTTACTCGAACTTAACCAGAAATTTTATTTGTACCCGCTGATATGTTTACAAATTATTTGTAGCAAAACACGCAAGAATCAGGAACAATACATTTTTATAAAGAGATGTTAAAATTTGTGTTTATTAAAATTAAATATTCTGTCTTTGAATATATAACTGAACAGATTTTTGACTGATTAAATGTTTGGCTTCAAGCATAAGATCATATGTATTGCTAAAATTTTAATATTATTTATGATTTATTGCTTTATCTGTAATTAGAACATAGAAATGAAAGCTTCTTGTAATACTGTTTATCTATCAAATCATTTTGATCTTTTATTAAAAATAATCAAACGTCATTGCGGCTAAATTTATTTTTAAATAATTCTGGGTACATCCCCATTATTTGGTCTATATCACCTTTCTCATTGTACAAATATTTTCAACTGCGTCACCATCACAAGCATATTTTCCATTGTAGGCTGGAAAAAATTACATTCAATAATAATACTTTTGAGCTTGAATACAATCTTTTTTAGAACTCGCGGCGCATACTATAAAATTTGTTCTTGAAAAATATCTTAAAACACTTAAAGATTTCGCTTATTCTTAAATAAGGTCTAAAATTTTCTAAATATCTTAATAATTTGATTAACGATGTTTATCGCTCCTGTTGTACTTATAGCCTTTGAGATACATAACTTTACAAATAGGCATTTCTTACAAATTAAAATTTTCGAATACTTTGCATAGTGAAAAAAAAACGAAATTGTTATGCTAAGTTTTTTAACACCACAAGTGCCAACAACCTTAAAATGTTAAGAAAAATGTGTGTTCCACCAGTTCTTTTTCTCATAGAACTGCTCTAGAAATTAAATAGAAGAAAACAAAATTGTTGACATGTATCAATACTAATTTTACTATAGTTATGAAACGCGCTGTATATTAGTTTTAAATACAAATTGACCACTTGCACTGTAAATTTGTGTGCCAACTGCAGTTGGGGGGCGGAGACAGCGTGAGAAGCGTACAGCTCAGCAAAGGCGCTTCGGGTAGGGATTAGGAAAGAGTGATGAGTGCTGTCATAAACTTTTCATAAGACAGAAATGTCAACTGTGTTGACAGCGAAAAACAAAGCAAATATGAGATACATTTTTTATTTGATTTTCTATTTGATTTTTATTATTATTTTTACATACATTGTTTCCATTCAAGCATTGCAAGTTATGTACATACACTCTCGCAACAGCGCAATTAGCTTCGCTTCAAAAGAAAACAATACAAAAACAAATTAAATTGAGCAAAACAAATGTTAAAATTGTCATTTTGAGAAATGAAGGCAACGGAAATGTGCCATCGTTTTTATTATCCTCAAGGTTATGCACGGCTGACCAAACAAAAGATTAAGATAATGAAAGTAACAAAATATTCATAATTTTATTCCTTTTGTAGTTTCTCTAATATTGGCTATATTTATAAATTAAAACTCGTCGTTTTAGTATTTGTTATAGACATTCTTATCTTTGAGTACATAACTGTGGGGCAAATAATCGTAATAGGATATAATGCATTTTTTTTTATTATTTCTTTTGAATTATTATTTACAAAAATTACACGTATCCAAATTCAAAAACATGAAAACAATATCAGCAACTTAAGTTTTTAATCATAAGTATTCGAAGCCTTAAACGCAAGTTTTAAAGTTTGCCTCAAATTTCCTCTTAAATTTTAGAAATTTTCATTGTTTTGGCAAGCGGTGTTGCAATCTTTTATAATGTACTTATTTTCTTTCATGATTTTATCGTAATATTTAAAAATTTTTTAAATTAAAAAAACCACGCGCTAACAAGTTCCATATCCTTACATCTATGACAAAATCGTCGCATTACTATTTTGATAAATGCTGCTCCCAAAAAAAATTTTTTTTTTTGAGTTACTTAATGCAAAATGTGAAAGTTTCTGCAAAATTCTTGTTTGCTCAAATATAGGAATTTTGGTTACATACATATATATAAATATGTTTTCTCTTCATGGACCATAACAGTTTCGATATATATTTCAAAAGCTGTTCTTTAACATTTATTATGTGTATTTTGTTTAATAAATCCTTAAATTTAATTTAATAACGATTTTGTTTTTATTAATATGGACACAACAATTTGCTTGAATTTTAATTTAAATACTGAACAAATAACAGCTTTTTTCATTATTATTTAATGTGTCACACGATAGTTGTTATAGTTTTTTTATCAAAGTTTTTATTGCGGACATTCATGTGACAACTACAATAAAAATAAAATGTAACTATTATTTTCGTATTTATGAAATAATAACTTTAATTTTGAACAAAACTATATAACAAAAAATAAATATTTTTTAATTTATTTTTCGGTGAAAAAGTTAATAAACGTAATTTAAACAAACTAAATAGCCTATGAAAGAGAGTTGAGAGCTGCCGAAGTACTTAACACAATTTTCCACATCTTTATTCCTCCGTCTGGGAAATGCTGCTAGCATTTTCGTAGCGGAGGCATTAGGCATCTAGGGTAGTATGCAGGGTTCTAGGAAATGGCATCAACAGGAGCAAGAAAGCGACACCCAACAACGACAAAAACAACGCTAGTGTTTTAGTCAGTTAAGGTCTCCCTCGTTTGGGTTCCCTACCATACGAAAAGGCACAGCCTATTTCCACAGTTGGAAATACATACATACTAGTAAAATATTCAAGAAACTCGAACCTGACTACAACTGGGCAAATACACAAGATCTGATAAATAGTTCAATATTATATATTTTTCTAATAGCGGTCACCCCTCGGCAAACAATGGCAAACTTCCGAGGGTATTTCTGCCATGTTTAGATCGAGTTCACTTGAGTAAATCTCGCTGCCTAATCTTTCGTTTAACTTGGAGCCGTCTGTTATACTGCCGTCGATCCTGGATCCAGGTCCAGTGATTTGATCACAGCTTCGGGATAGACATTGTTGAGGGGTCCCTCGATATCTAGAAAGATCCACAGCGGGTACTCCTTTATGGCCAATCCTTTCTCGATCAATAGGACGATGTTATAGAGGGCAGTCTCCATGGATTTGCCTTTCGAATATGCATGCTGGTTCGAAGAAAGCTTGTCTGTCCTTATATTTCGCCGAATATGCTCATCTATGAGTTTCTTAAGAGGAATGAGGTGGGGCTTATGGGCCTGAAATCTTTGGGTTTCGCATGAGCAGCCCTGCCTCCCTTCTATTAAATAAGAAGTCTGAGATTGTATTATCCTTCGATTCGATGCGATTGTTACTCGTGCTCTCGCAGTCTGCCAGCGGAACCCACTACTAAAAATTGCGACTAAACACACTATAAATATTGCTATGCCTCTCGCTCGTCACATCTATACAAACTTTTACTTTTAAAAATATTGCAAAAGTACTCAAAACCTGAAAACATTAAGAACAAAATATTCTAGAGAATTTGACACCCAAACAAATACCTACTACTACTGCCCACCATGAATTACCTTCACTAAGAAGTATAAAATCAACATACCAACCTGATAGCATTGGTATACAAGACGATATTATATAGGAAATGGTATAAATATATTTAATGATGGTCTAAAAGAAAAATCGGTCTTCACTCTAATCTTTTAAAATCACTGTCTAATTGACATACAAATATGCAAAGACCTTTATCGCAGTTGTGGCCAGTTCAGGCACTGTTGAAGTAAAAGAAATTGCGTAGCACTTTATTTGCCACTGCTCAGCTTTCAAAATAGAAGAATCTAGACAGACCAATTCTTCAAAGTCTCGCGGACATAGCACACATTAATCCAATGGAACTAACAAAGTTTTTTTGTTTCAAGAAACTGGTTTGAGTACAAGCGAAAAAGGAAGTAGGGAAATAAAAAAAAAATATATATATAGCACCGAAATCGGCATACTTTTGGCCAGCCATTCCAACCAAATCTAAATCTAGGTTTAATGCAATAAAACGCTCTAACCAAATTGTCACATTTGCGAGTAAATTACCTTTCCCTTCGCTTGACAAAATTATCTTCCACATTATTTTCACAGATGTCATCTGTTTCTAGAATAGTCAACAAATAACCTACTTAGATTTTAAATAACTTACACATTAAAATATGTTTGTCAGCCAGCGCATTAAAACTTTCGCCAGCCAACATTAGCGGAAATCGACTCGCTGCCGCGACGTAAATGCAGAAGTGAACAACGGTAGTAAAAGGAAACACTAAATACCAAAAGTACTCAAGGACAACAATTTTTTTATTACTTTTATCTATTTAAATGCATATTTTGCATTTCGCTTTCTTTTATCTCTGCACATAATCTGCAGTTTTTATTTTTCTATTTGCAGCGGCATTCTGTATGACCGGACAGAGTCGGAATGAAATAAATTCGACTGCAATTTGCGCGATAGCAAAGTTTTACAATAAACAAAAATGTGGCAGAAGAGCAAAAACGAAGTAGAATGTCGAACAATGAGGCAAAGTAAGCTTTTCTACGCACACTCAAATCGGATTTTCGCGATTTTCGAATGTGCAGTCTTTTAGGCTAAAGCAACCGCGAATGGACATAAACTGTACGAACTAAACGAGTATGTATATTAGTAATCAAGTACAGTGACTACCAAAATCATAATTAGCCTTAGAAGCCATACAAACTAAAAATGCTGTCTGGCCTTTTGTTGGCCAGCACAATTAGCACGATTCGGACAATGTGCGCATGTGCCGCTGCCGCACGCGCAATCAAACTAATGTGCGTCTGCATTAGTTGCCGCTAGCTATGTATGCGACTTCCTTAACGCCAATGCAAAACGAACAATGAGCAGCAAAGCAAAATTAAGCGAAACTTTTGCTGCGAACAGCAGCAGGCAATAAATGGCAGTAACAAGAGATTTTCTTGCCATATTCGTAATTTGCCAGTAGCGAGGCTTGTTCGTTTGCGTCCATGAAAGCGTATATTTATGTTTGTATGTTTGCATAGATTTGCATATGTATAACATACATATATGCAGTTACATACCTGCATGTGCAAATGTATGCATACAAATATTTTCATATATGTGTACAGTATTGTGCATATCAAAAGCAACAGCATTCAAAATATCATAGCTTGCCACGTATAATTTATTTATTTATTTTTAAGAATTTTTAATGAAAATTCAGTCCATTGTCTAACATGAATCATAAAAGTCAAAAAAAAAACGTCAAAAATTTGTATATAGCTTTTCAACTTTTTTTCTGAGAAGTGTTAAAATTTTTTTGATTATGCAGTTTTATAGTTCATTAAATTTTAGTTTAACAATATGAAAGTTTCAAGTAGCTAGGAACTACCGTTGACTTATTCGAATTTTTTTCGTCAAGGGTGTTGCGTTTTTTTTCCATATAACGAGAAAGCAACATTTATTTTGATATGGAAAAAGTCACAACACCCTTGACGAAAAAAATTCTAATAAATCAACGCTAACTTCTATGTACTCGAAACTTTCACATTAATAGACTAAAATTTAATGGGCTATAAAACTGCAAACTTAAACAAAATTTTAACACTTCTGAGAAAAAAGTTGAAAATCTATATACAAATTTATTAAACTTTTTTTTTGTTTTCTGCGAAGTTTAAATCTTTTGTTTTTATGGTTTATGGAAGACAATGGACTGAATTTGGGAAAATTTTTCATTACGGAACCAGGCGTTGAAAAAAGAGAGTTATAAGGTGGGGTAGAGGACCCCTCTTAAGTCAAAATCAGAAATGTCAATTTTAACCTCACTTTCTGCTTTGTGCAGCAATGAAATGAAAATACCGTGCTGCCACACATGACGAAAATACATACATATGTATGTCGAAAAAAACGATATGACGCATATTACGAGATTTTTATTAACAATTTTTTTAAAATATTACGAAAAATTGATTTATTTGCAAAAAGCGGAGCAGGCGAAAATTTATAATAAAAAATCGCGCGATTTTTAATTACAAATTTTCAATATTTTACGAAAATCGAGCGATTTTTAATTACAAACTTTCAATATATTACGAAGAATTGATTTAGTTAAGAAAAACGCGAAAGGCCTTAATTGTGATGTATTTACTTTTCAAACGTATGGCAGCACACTTTTGCTCATACTGTCCGCCATTCTTTTTCATGTTTGTTTGCGAAAATTGGTAAATATTCTAGACACATTTATAAACGCGTTTATTAAGTTAAATATATAAAAAAATTAAAGCGCGATTTTTAATTACAAACTTTCAATATATTACGAAGAATTGATTTAGTTAAGAAAAACGCGAGAGGCCTTAATTGTGATGTATTTACTTTTCAAACGTATGGCAGCACACTTTTGCTCATACTGTCCGCCATTCTTTTTCATGTTTGTTTGCGAAAATTGGTAAATATTCTAGACACATTTATAAACGCGTTTATTAAGTTAAATATATAAAAAAATTAAAGTGTAATTTAGACTGAATGCTGGTGGTAGTGAAGAAATTTTTATTCTAAATAGTCATATTAATAAAATTAAAACATTGATAAATTTAGATAAAGAGGGCCTACCCCAACATCCCCATCAAGTTTCGTTACTAAATCCCTTCGACTTTCGCTAAAATTGCGAATGGTTCCGTTAAGGAAATCTCAGCCCTGAATTTTAATTCAAAAATTCCTCAAAATAACTAAATAAATATACGTGGCAAGCTAAGTAATTTTTAATGCTCTTGCTTTTGAAATGCACAACACTGTATGTCGCAAAACTATACTTGTAGTTAGAGCTCCTGAAGCACTCTATCACTTTGAAAGTGGGTCATGAGCTGCTGGCGGCTTAGCTTACCATAAATATATGTAGTATTTATGACTGACTGACTGACTAACGGACTAAGTAACAGACTGCCTTACGGACTACAAAATGAAGTGTCTAACAGGCTTTACTAGGCGATTGCATTCAACATAACTACCTACACACAGGAATACATTGATACTTCAGTGAGCGAGTACGCAGCTGTACCCGGCCACTTTTAATTTTGCATCTACAACAAAAGCATATTTCCCACGAGAGTCGCAACAAATGGAGCATGCAACCAGATAAATTTATATTCAGCTAAATGAACGTAGGTAAGCATAGGTGGATGGGAAGGATGTGTTTGTATGAGTATGTAAGTATGTATGTAGATGGCTTCACATGAGCGCCACCAACACATGTGGGAGTGTGTATTTCCGTTTGTAAGTATTTCTATTTGTTTATTCACTTTACAACTGCCATGTGCTATTTGTTTAGAACTGTTTGTTGTTTAGGAAAACAAAAAAAAAAAATTTGTAAAAGCATACACACTTTACTTAGATGCTTTCATATTCAATTTGTTTCAGTATGCCTTTGTCTGTCATGCACTAAAGAGATTTGAGTGAGAAAAATTCAATTTAAAGACCCACATATGCTCTCACAACGCTTAGCGGAGTTTTGATTTGAAATGTGTTAAGTTTTGGCAAACTTAAATTTTGCTTTTACATTGGCGAATATGTGTGCTGAGTATGAGGAGCATCCGGAAAGGAAACGAGTTCTTAGGCGATATTTATATCTTTAACAATAATAAATAAAAATATGCACTCGTCAACTTTTCGCAAAAGATAGTTCGGAACTATCCTGAACTACACTACGCTATAGTTCCGTAAGAGTCTTGTATGTTATGTTTTCTTCAACCTTGTCTCGAAATTGTTTCGAAATAGTCCTGTAGTCTAAGACATAAAAACTATTTCTCTGTCGACGTTATTTAGCATTTTCAGAAGATGTGGTAAACACAATAAAATATTTATTCGTTATTTTTTTAGTATTAAATAAAATAGGTCCTCAAATATCATCTAACCTATATCCTTTTGTTGGGTACTGACCCAGCAATGTTTAGCACTTCTTACTCCACTGCACCAAGAACTACAGTAATGTAAGAAGGAAGTGCTTGGCTAAGACCGAATCATAAACTCTCCTGCCGAGCAATGATTCTGTTAAGAGAGAGCTGAAATCCATAGTGCGATAAAAACCAGCGATCAAAATCTGCGGCCCATTAAGGAATAACACCAACCAAATGGTAAACGAGAGAATGCAATGTCAGCTTGGGCTAAGGGGAAAGTGGAAAGTGGAAAACCGGCGAGCTTAGTAGGCGACGCAACTGCAATTCTCAGCCAGAGATTTTCAGTTCACAAACCGCATCGGAGATCAATCCGGAATGACGCAAGCAACCAAAAGATGCCGTTTCGTGGAAGTGGAGACAGAAAAACAACTAAAATATTAGAAGTGCTGGGAAGAATATGAAGGTTTGTAGTAAGCTGCTGACATAAATGAAAAACTAAAGAGCTGCGTAATTCCCTGCTCGTTACAATGCATCGAAAGCTGAATACTGCTAAGCCGGCAAACTCGCTCCTGAAGGCTGGTCAACTGGTGATCCCATGACTGACTATACCCGATTATTTGGTTTGAATACGACTGAGTTAAATGCATTCGTTATGAAGAGCAAGTAACAGAAGACCATTTTTTTTTAGAATAAATACAGAACCATAAGAACGCAAGTCCAAGAATATTACCTGACATGCGTTTATATTTCACATTATGAATTCTCTAGAATACATAGAAATATTGCTTGACATTTTTGGAGCAAGCAAAAAAGTCTTGACTGATTAATCGGGTAGATGTAGAGAGCCTCGCCGGCTGTTATTACTACTGGAAGGCAAAAAAATATTGAAGTATTTTAAGAAGAATGCTCCAAAACAACCTGCATATCAGTAACATAATTAAGAGTGTCTTTAAAGTTATTGATCTAAGGGCAACTCGAGCGGGACTAGGGCTAATGCAAAAAAACGGTTAAGATATTTATAGCGAGAAGAACTAATACTATCGAGGTTAGGTGGCATCTTGGAGTGTTCTTGAATAGCAAGCTACTACGGAGGCAGTTAAATTGATGCCCATCTAATAATTTAATTTCGTTGGATTGAAAAGTAAAGGGGGCAGAAATATGTCATCTTATTTTAATTGGAACGAATCGCAAATCCCTGAGCAAAAAAAGTTGTTTTGGGGATATACTGCCAAAAAATAATTAGATATTAGGCGGGCATCTTCATCCAAAAAAAAAAAAATTGATTTTCGCGAACGACGACGTTCTGAAAGTGATAAAACTGTTTGTATTTTTATACCCGAGCGTCTTTGTACACAATGAAATATTAACTTTGTTCGCACAACGGTTTTTTGTAACAGCGAATAATAATCGGGATAGATATAGACATATGTGATTTGTGAAATGTCTGTTCCCTAACTAATAAAAGTAGAGTAAAAATTGAGATTTCTAAATGAAACTTGGTACTTGCCCTTTTGCCTGGATATAATGGTTTTGAAAATGGTCGAGATCGGTTACTAACCACGCCCACCTCCCATATAACGGAAATTTTGAAAACTGCAAAAACTTCGTTTTTTCGGTATCTATTAGAGCAAATTAAGTAAAATTTGGTACTTGGAAAGATTTTAAACTTAGAAATTGGATATTTATGAAAAATAGGATTTGCCACGCCCACTTATGAAATAATTTTTGTATCTCAATAACAGTGTTAGGTATCATCACAAAATTTGTCCATGATATCGCTATTATTATTAGTGTCAAAAAGGGAAGTTTTCAAAAATGCAAAAACATCGATTTTTCGTTATCTAATGGAACAAATTAATTAAAATTTTATGTTAAGAGCGATTGTAAATAAAGAAACTGAACTTTCATAAAATTTCAAAAAATTGGCGTTGCCACACCTACTTATGATAAAATGTTTGTATCTCAATAATGGTGTCAGGTAAGGTCACTAAATTTGGGAAACAACATAAACATAAAACATACGCCCACCTTCTATATAGCGGATATTTTGAAAAATGCAAAAAATTTCATTTTTCGGTATCTATTGGAGCAAGTTGGGTAAAAGAAACGGGGTTTTTATGATATTTTGCCCATACAAAAATACATCGCGAGGGTATATAAAATTCGGTTTCGCCGGAATTATTATTTTCTTACACGAATTTATATAACTTAAACACTGACGCCTTTTAACAACTTCAAGCCGCCAAAAGTGCAAATCTAATCACACTCATAATTATATTTTTGGGTTTGCGGAAACTTAAGCACTCTAAAAAGACTATTAAGTTATAGTTGGTAGATTAAAAGTTCATATTTTCAACAAAGTTACATAAATATCCACCGATACGGCTAAGCAATTCTAGCAATGTGGGTTTTGTTTTCCTCAACTCCTTTAGCACTTTTCCACCATTCGTTTGCGCCACAAAAACTAATTCACGACAATTGCACATTCAGAACAGTTTGCATTATTAAATGCAATTTTTCGAAATTATCAACCACAGCAGCGCAATAGCTTTATAATGAAATATATGCAGGAGGCGGTAAATCCCCTTGAGATAAGAATTTGCGCTGATGTGGGGATGTGTATTGTTTATTTGCTGCCACTTATTATTTCGAAAATTCCCATGAATCAACGACGACAGTCATTTGAAAGTAAACAATAATTTAGCAAATGCAAATGTTAATATTAAATTGCAAATTTGATTACTACTTCGATTGAAATTTCCATTCTAATTACAAAAATTTGATTGGCGGCGCATTAGAGTCGAGTCGAGGTCGACCTCTAACGTCAGCCAATGAATTGCCACCCGCTATTGAAAATGTCCTTCGCTATTTGCGTACTTATGGACATGCGAACGAATATGACAATTTAATGAGCATTTTCCATGCATTGGCAATGTAAAAGTCGATATTAAAGCCTATATGTGTGCATACATTTGCATGTTCGTACATACTCGTACATGCATGAACATTTAATGAGCACTCCGTATATACATATATTGTATGAGTTTGTAGACACATAAGTTAAGTTTTCATAAACATATACATAACAAGTGTGAGGTTGTGAGCTTTAACCTTTAGTAGAATTGATATCAAAAACAGTTTAATAAGTGATCAAATGTAAAATGTTTATCAATTTTCATTGAAAAGGGTCAGTCAAAACATTGCAACTAATTTAAAATTAGAAAGAAATTAGAAAAATATAAAAAAACTTGAACAAATGCTCTTCGCCAGATATATTTTATTAAAAATTTTAATTTTTAATCTTGGCAATACAAATTAAATGTGTAGATGATTATAAAATTTTCATATACTAGTGATTGCCAAACTTACGGTTCGCCATTTAATACATTACTCACTAACATTATAAATAACGCATATTAACTTAAAATAAAACAAAGGAATAACTACCAGAGCTGGGTCGTTATGATTCATTTACGAATTAAATTACTCTTAATATCGAATAACAAGCAAAGAAATTAATTACATTTTAAATTCCCTTTTAGTAATTTCAAAAGCTTTTTTTTTGTAAATTTCATTACAAACAATTTTGTTTTGTAATTGAAAAAAATTTTGTCTACGCAATGTATTTTTTTCAACTTCTTTGAAAGACATTGAAAGTGAAATTAAATGTTTACAATTCAATTCTATGGAATTAAAACAATAGGGGTATTCAGGATATCTTGTATTTGCCATTGTGTTTTGTAATCGTGGTTTCTGTGGTTTTTATAGTAAATGTATTAAAAATGCAACAAAAAAAATATACGTTCCACAGTGCCAGCAAATACAATGGTTGCTTCTTGGTTTTTCTTTTGTACATTTCTTACAGCCGATCACAACAACAAAGATGAATCGTCGAATAAATAGATATTTAATTTTATGTATTAAAGTTTATTGCTTTTCTTATCAATTTTATTTTCACAATTATCAGTAATAAAATCTAATATTTTCGTTTTTTCGCCTTTTCGCCTTTTCGCGGAATATTTCCAACTTTTGCTTATTTGTTGGTGGCCCTTCCGTTCGGAAAATTTTACAATGACACGCTGACAGATATTACAACAGGGTGTGTTCGCGATTTACTTGTGTAATTCCGAATTCGTAGTAAAAATAGTAAATATTACTGCGAATACAGTAGATTCCGAATACCCCTAATATTTATTATAATTCCTCAAAGTAAACAAAAGAAATTATTAAATATTTTGTTTGCAGTTGAATTGCCACCGCGCTGCTAAATTTCTGACTTGCAAACAGGAATAGAACTTTCACGCGAGAATTGCAATACAACTAAGTAAATATTTCAATTAGTGTAAAGTCATACAAAACTAATAAATGGTTCGTTCGAATATTCTTATTGCATTAACGCTGCCAATCACCGACTGGAAAGAGGAGATGTAAATTTTTTTTATTGAACGTCTATTATTTTCTTCACTTTTATATAATTTTAAATTGTCTGTCATGCATTCTCGTCACGATCATATATCTCCCTGTTTTTTTTTTTGAAACTTTTTACGAATTGAAAAAAACCACTTTTCTATTCGACACATCAAATAATTTTCCATTAAGCGCCAAGGAAACGATCCGAAAATCAGAACAAGAATTGTGTATGTGTGAGTGGCTTTCGTTCGTGTCTTTCCCGCAATCGGACAAATAAACTCGTCAATCACCACTAAAAAAGTTTTCACTCATAGCTTTCGGTCATCATGCTGTAGTCGGATGACGATTTACTTTTATTGCCTGCTGTCATCTGCTGCAATTTTATTGAAAAAGACTTTGATAGATTTATTTGATCATCTCCTTGGCGCTTCATGCTCTTTTTCTGCACCTGTGTACTTAACAAACAAAAATGCAAATTAATGGCGCGATTGTGGTAACCGTACGCCCTGCTCTCTCCAAAGACCACTTCGAAATGCAAACTTTAATGAAAACCAACGTACACTTTCTAAATTGCTTTTAATACGTTTTTTAGTGTTTGTTGTTAGTTTTACAATTAAATAATGAATAATTATTTGTCTGTTATTTAATTTGCCAGAAAATAAGATACAAAACTATAGTTCCACAATTCACATTTGTGAAAGAATCCACAGTTTCTCAATTACATTTACAATTCCTTTGAGGAATTAATAAAACGAAAGTACTTTTGCAATTCCAGGTAATGGAATTACAAGAAAATGTATAACATTTTGAATTCTTTTCAATTCCAGCTAACAGAGCTTGCTATTACTTCGTAGTGAAGTAAAAATTTTGTAAAAAAAAAAACCCAAGCGGTTCTATAAAGGGGGTATTCCAATGAAAATAAACTGTATTTCCAGATTTGTTCTATCACGTAATTTTTCCGCGATATAAACTTACACAGTTTTGTAGTATTTCTTGAGTTAACAAAAATGTATTTCTCATACAACTCGTCTCAATTATAATTTTAGGCACTCAATGTGTTCAATGACCTTCTCTTAAATAATTTGCTCAAGACCTTAACTTCTTATTTAACAGTCATGCTGACATACTTTTTCGAAAGGACTTTTTGTTACAAAAGTTGTTCAAGGGAAATTGTTGCTTAAAAAATAACTAAAGATCACCAAGCAAAAAAAAAACAAAATATGGAGGTTCCTTATTAAAACTTAATTTTAAGCTAGCAGTAGTTTTGAGTAAAGTGCCTTCAAAAGTTACGAACATATCGTGTTTTAAGCACTTCCAAAAATTATCGCTACATAAAAGGTAATTTTAATCGTAAAAAATTTTGGAAATTTTCTAAATATTCCAACGTCCAAGCCGAGTTTACCAAATAATATTGATGCGGTGAACGAGAATACAGCAATTTAAAATTAGTGGACCCCGCCCATTTTCCAAAATATTTTATGAATATTATTTCATAAATGGATTTCTCGAAAAAAATACGGAAGAATTCTCTTTTAAAGTTTGAATTTTTCAGTTCGTGTTTGAAAGTTTTTGAAATAAATAAAAAATTGCAAATTCTGCATAAAATTTGAATAAAGCTTTATTCACGGAATGGACTTTATGTAGTCTTATTAAAATTGAATTTAAAAGATTTATCAAAAAAGCATTGTAAAATATCATTGACTTATAAATTTTGTTGAGTATCCACATTTATGCACGTCAGTTATCCTCTTGCTTTATTATTTATTTTATTATTTACTATAATTTTAAAGTGTGTGAGTATACAAGCATTTGCGTGCATTATTCGCATTACAAATGTACTTATCGATTTACTGGCGCAATTAAAATCAGAAAAAAAAAATTATAATAACAACACACTAATTGGCGATGGTGAGTTGTAAACAACACTTAACCTATATTATGAAAGCTCACGTTGGTAGTAGTTAAAGAGATTTATATGATGTTCATAAAAAAAACATTAGAGTGGCTTCATAGAAAACAGAAAGTGAACAAGTAATAAAGTTAATTATATTTTACAGATTAACAAAATTACCGATGTTTTTGGGATTTCTTTCGTACAATATTGACTTTTGTATGGAAGAAGAGCTCAACATTTCGGACAAAGCGTGATAGTAAAAAATCAAAGATAATTTTTAGTCACTTGAGACTTAAACTTTTTTAATTTAAATGCTATATAAAATTGCCTACACAAAAATTTAAAAAAAAAATTTGGTTGCAAAGGTCGCAATTTTGAGATTTCGGTAGAGAATAATGCAATGCTTGGCTTGAATGGCTATTGCAATTAAATTGTTTAAAACACTGTGAAACTAAATCAATTATAATATATAATTTTGGCGCTTACACTATATAGCTTAGTGTTTGGCCGAGCTTCTCCTACCATTTGTGGTGTGCGTCTTTATATTATATCACAAATGGAGGGACCTACAGTTTTGTGCAGAATCCGAACGGCAGATGTATTTTATGAGAAGCTTTTTCATGGCAGAAATACCCTCGGAGTTTTGCCATTGCCTGCCGAGGGGTGACCGCTATTAGAAAATATTAAATCAATTATAATCAATAAAATAACTTACAAGAAATTTTCACGAAATTTAAATATTTTTGGGATACCTTTCGGTCATTATTGTATTTTGCTTTAAAAAAATTGTATTAATTGACAATTATTTTGAGCTCGAGTTCACTTTGTGATAGATTTTATTTGGGAAAAACACAAAAGTTGGTGGTAGAGGTTATTTCGGAAATCACCACATTTCCTCATCAGACTTCTTTTTATTAAATTAATTAAATTTATTCTTCATCACCACTTTCCCAGGCTTTTAACAGAAGAACCTCGGATTTGCAGAGCCAACACGCAAATCATGCCACTTCAGTATGATTTCCAATTTCATTCAATTCATCCATACACTGTATAGTAGTTACGTATACGCCGTGTTCGTCGTAGGCCATTTCGTTACGTATACGCCGCGAATAAACAAAAGTGATTTAAAATTTTATTTCCTTCAAGCTTTGTATCATCATAAAAATTAGCAAATTACTTCAACTTCTTCGATTCTATATTTTCTACGATATTTTAGGCATTTTCTATCATATAACGCATTAATAAGATCATTTCGAAGGTAACCTTGGAGCTCATAAATAAGCAACATTTTCCGAAAAATTAAGTAAGAGTTGCTTATGTCTATACACACGGCCTCCGACAAGGCACGTTATGAATAGCAAAGCTTTTTCGTTTATCTAAGTTCAAACGCAAAAAAATGTTACGTAGTGTAATTTTCACTTAAAACGCAACTGAGCGCATATTTTTTGATTTTCGTTTTTTTTTCTCTCAAAATTTCATGGTTGTAAAATATACCGTTGCGAATGTAGAGCAATAGCAATTATGATGTAAATAAATGTTTAAATATTTTTTTGTTTAGAGTACGTAATTTTTCGCATTTTTTCTTTTTAAATTTATTGAAAACGAGAGACTAAATTACAAAATTTGAGTTTTTTTTAATATGCAGTTGTGGCCACCGGAGGTAATTGTATTCTTGTATATTCATATTATTTCCTTAGATGGGTATGACAAAAAAAAAACAGTTACTTCAATCAATATTTAGTGTGACAGTTGTGCTGATCAACATCGCAACCGAGCTTTGCTGGCTACATTATTATATCTTCTTTTAAATTATCATTTTATTAGAAATATAAGAGTTGCGTTTTTATAACCTGGACATACCATTCACATTAATTTCATTCGTAGTACTATTGAATTATATATATTTCAGATAGAAATACATATTTGGGCCCCAAGTGAATGATAACAAAGTCGGGAAAATGCTATTATCAATTCCAACCTGATCACGAAAATCTTACGAAAATTCGAATTTCGGGAGATTGCCACCACGAATTCCGAGTGAAATGCAATTTTAACAGTTATTCGCGAAAATATTTACAAACGCTTTCTTTTATCGGGAGAAGTAAAAGTAATAATTAAAACGAACAAAAACATACAAGTGCAACTAAGTAGATATTTTACACTGAATTTATTAAATATGTAAGAAGTGTTTTTTAATGGATGTTGTGCATAAATGGGCGCTTTGGTCGAGCGGGTAGAGGTGCGTGCTATTACTCGATATGCAGCTGGGTTTGAGGTTGGAATCTCAGCCAGTGCAAATAAAATCAAAATTATAGAAAATATTTTTTTTAATAGCGGTCACCCCTCGGCAGGCAATGGCAAACCTCTGAGGGTATCTCTGCCCGGAGTCGGCGCAAAAACTGCAAGTCCTTCCATTTGTGGTACAATGGAAGATAAAGCTCGGCCAAACACTGAGCTATATAGTGTAAGCGCCAAATTCTTATTATTATTATTGTACATATTTAAATATATTTTCCAACAGGTCAAGACCATCCACAAACTGGGGTTAGTATGAGAAACTGGTGAATATGGTGGTGAAACGGGCAGACATTGCCCAAGGTTTACCAAAAACCCCTAAAGAAATGAGCACAGTTTTTGGTAGGACATTGCGGTGCAGCTGAACAGCTTTGGTCTCCAGTTAAAGATACGACATTTGTAGTTGTTTAAAACTTCACTTCGGATTGGTTTTAATATACATGCATTTCAATGAATAAAAAATTTAAAACTATCATGAACAACACCTGCATACATTTATTCTTTAATTTATACCAATCGAAAATATTTTCACATTAAAATTCCTTTTGTCATCTAACTTTGATTTCACTGAGAACAAAACTAACGAATCAAATCCCAGGAATTTATGTGAATATCAAAGCGAGAGAATCGTTTATGTGACTTCAAACCGAATTCACAGGGAAAGTTGTAAATGTTAAATTGGGAACACGGCTGGTAAATTATGTTTAATGGTAATAGGTGAGCTGAAAGCAAAGGAAATTAAAAAAAAAACGTCATCTGTAAAATTCTGGGTTTGAAGCTTACATCATTTTATGCACAGGGCTCGATATATAATATTTCTTGTTTAAGTTTAGTTTAATATTTGCAAAATTATTTTCTCAATTTACGCTCCGACGAAGTGCTTCGCCATTCACAAAACTTTTAATGCATGCATTTCACTTAATCACCGATGTGTGCACACTTAATCAAATGGCCAACAAAAGCATCAATTGAATCCACGTAGAGAACACTAGCGGCAACAGCAGCACCAGCAGCAGCAGCTTTATTTCCGACAAAATTAAATATGAATGAGAGATGCGCGCTGGCACATATATGTACACACAAGAGACCTGCAGAGACAACGACCTATGTATACATACAAGTAAACATACACGCTCCCAAAAAATTTACATTGCCGAAAATTAATTTTGTTTATTGATCGATTGATAGAAATCAGTAGAATACATGCACACTTACACAGATAAAATAAAATGCAGTGTAGGTGCAAAAAGGATTCAATAAAGGCGAAATTGAGAGCTCGTTGCCTTTTCGCATCATAAATATTTTAACACCCTAAAGCACAGCAATTCACATATATTTACACAACTATGTAATCCATATGTAACATAGATTAATGTGCAATGTGTTTCACAACTACCACACAACAGTATTTGACAATTTATTTTTCTTAAATTTAATTACGTTTATTTTTCATTTGAAATACAGTTCATTCGCATTCAGTTCATCATGAGCTTCAAAGTGTTTACAAAATTTACAGATATACAAACAGTTTGCATCAAGTTTCCAACTTATAAAAATATTCAAATTATTTTTGTATGCAATTATTTAACCAAATCAATTCTTAATATTGAGAAGATTTTCGGCATATTTTGACAAAGCTGTTGTTATTTTGAAGTTGAAAATCCTCCAAATTCAAGATTACTTTTTGTCCACTTAATATTCACAATAAAATGAAATGAACTACAAAATTGCATTTACTAGAAATATTCTAAAAATTCTCAGAAAAAATTTAAAAATGTTGATGCATTTTTTTTTAACTTTTCTAGTTCGGTACAATTTTGAATTTTTTGTTACAAAGAGAAATACATGTTTTTTACTTTAAAAATAATTCAAATTAAATAAAACGAGGCAAATTATAAAAAAATAATTTTTTTTCTTTTCTCAACATTAAATTTTTTCAATTAAAACACAATTCATTCTTTAAAAAAATCCTTATAAGCTAAAGTTGGAAACACATAATTTTCAACATTTCGACATGTTTTCTTAGAAGTTTAAGAAAATTTTCGCGTATACAGTTTTGTAAGCCATAAAATTTTAAAGTAGCAATGTAAATTTAATTTAAACATTACCGAGAAGCAAATGCGACAAAAAGGTTTCGAAAAAGCTTTTGAAGACAAATTTTCAAATTTTGATAAAAATTTTTGAATTACAAAAACAATGTTCAAACAATCAAATTTCGGTTAACTTAATATGGCTTTAGTTATAGACTGAAAATTTTAAAATTTTAATTTAAAAAAAATTTGAAATAAAAAGAAAAAATATGCCAAAATTTGTAAAAATGAAGCGCTGCTATATTTGAGCATACCTGTACTACTAAGTACGAAAATATTTTTGTACACATATGTACATAAGGGTGGTCGTTAAAAATTATATTTTTTTTTTAAACTACAAATAACACGTGCCTTGGGTATATTCATATATTTTCCTTGAAGCTGTAAGATGAAGTTCTTCAATAAAATTAATAACAGGCACTGAATATAATTCATTGTTATTGATATTCAAATCTCAAAAGAATTATAATTTCATATTTAATAAAATATGTTCAGAAAAAACAGAACAAACAATACCCAAAAAATTAATTTGGACCGTATCGATTCACGTGTTGTTTTTAATTCAAAAAAAAACTGCTCAGTAGTTTTCCATCAATACCAAGCACACAAAATTTAATTTTTAACGACCACCCTCACATACATACATACATATACATCTATGTGTCACAAGAAAAATACCTTGGCACTTTAATCCGCAAACACAAAGCAACCGAATCGACCGCGCTGCATACACCACCACAATGCACAGTGAATCAAACAGTCGTCGGCAGAATGGTGCCATCAGACCAACAAACAGATGCTCTGAACACGCACAAACAAAAAGAACGAAACAAAAAACCAACCAACAACAGAAATGCAAAAAGTCAACAACGTCGAAGGAATGCGCACACTAGCAGCTATACGAAATCCGAAGGCTCCTAGACACACAGCGAAGAAAGTGAAGTTGAAGAAAAATTACGTTGAATGCGGTTGAAAGTGACTGTCATTTATTTGCGAAATTCATAACCAAAACTGCGTTCATTTATGTACGACAAGTGCTGCTGCCACTTCTTCAATGCTTCAAATTCAGCGCCTTCAGCGGCGATAACGCTCCTTTCGATGGCGCATCTTCAAGACAAGAATAAATGATTTCCAACTCGCTTAACTATTCACCAACTAACTTTCTTACGTTGGCTGCAAAACCAATACCCGCACACTACACTCCCCGCCACACCGCACTTATACGCCACATGCGCATGCTGCAGCATGCCTTCACCAACCTCGGAAATATTTTACGGAATGCACTTTACTGACATCCACCAATACATTGCCACCAATCATTGAAGCAGCCATGCCAGCGTGATTGTGGGAGGGGCGCAGAGTGCGGTAGGCAGTAAAATTATCAGGCAGTGCATTGAACTGCCACAAAGGCGCGAAAACACAGACACACGCACACCAAGAATGCTTGGCATTTGGGCGTTAAGGATATGCATTTATGTGCATACAGGGTGAGTCGTTATGGTAGGCGAAAGCAGTGGACATTTTAAAACCAGAAAGTTGTTACTTTATTAAGTATATTATAACTTAAACAAGCGTACACGTAGTGTTTGTGGAGAAAAAGTGGAATTATTTTTCACGTAATTTTTTTGCTAATTTTGTATAAAAAAATAGTTGGTTGAACAGCAAATACTATACATTTTAAGGCTTTAAGTTTAGTACACAATTAAGAAAATTTTTTTAGATTTTATTATAATTGTCGAAATTTTTATATTTGCCGGCGCAGAGTTTTCCGCGTATACTCTCTGGGCAAACTGCATACCCGGGCGTTTACTCAACATAATCTCCTTTTAAGTCTATGTATACTAGCGATGCCCACGCGATAGCAGGTGCGCCGCACCAACAGTCCCCTTGCCTACTAAAGAAACTTCTACACTGGGCCCATTAGGAATATGCAAAACAAAGTTCCTAAAATAATGACTTCTTGAGTAATTTTTCTTGGAATAATTGGAATATTTTAAGTTCGTACAATTTTTTTTTTAATCAGATCTGCACGGAAAAATAGTCACATAATCTTTTTACTATATTGTAAGTCTAAATTTCAACGTTCCATAAAACGTCGGGATGAGTACATTTTTAAAGCAACCAAGTCGGACTGGGTATGCTAGCGCTGTTCGCTTAAACTGTTCGCTGATTAGCTGTCGCTTTTTGCATTTTCAATGTGCGCGCACTTCCATTTAAAAGTTTTGGGCATCGCTGCTTTATACACTTCGTCCAGCGATTTTCCATCGTTTTTATTTCTTCCAAATAATAGTTTTACTCAAGACTCTCAAAATAGGCGTTTGTGATAACCTCCTCATTTGGCCCAAACCTCTTACCACTCATTTCTTCAAGTTTAGAAACAGGAAATAGTCCGGATAATTTGCAGGATGGGGTAGCAGTTCGTAGCCAAGTTCATGGATTTTTTCAATAGTGACAATACATCCAAATATTCGTTTAAAAGAGATGTAACCGTTCAGTTGAGATACCTACAGCCTCAGCCACCTCACGCATTTTCATTCTCCTGTCATCCAATTTCATTCCATGGATTTTATTACCGTTCACAACTGAAGTCAGTCACTTCTTAACGATTGAAATTGATCTTGCAGAGTCCTCGTGGTATTTATCAAGTCTTTCCTTGGTTTCGGTGATAGTTTTTTACGTAGAAAATAATGATTAATCAGCACACGAAATTCACTTTTTTCCATTTTTGTTAAAATTCAAGAGGCTATCTGATTTCAATGGCTGTCAAGCAGAAACTAAATAACTCAGCTTGCTAAAAATTTGACAGTAGTCTATTTATATAAGGAATTTTAAAGCAGCAATGATGGATTTAAAATGTCTGTGCGATTTCTGACTTATCAAACTTCCAACTCACGACGGTCATAGGCGTGCATTTCTTTTATTCAAAATTATATACCTCTTTTATTATTTTTAAGGAAGAATTTAGCAAATTATATAATTGAACTAGCTCTAAGATACTATTAAATTTTGTGTATAATTTGATTATTAAATAAAATATATTTACTACTTGTTATTACTTCTATTAAGATTATAAAAATTCTTTTTATATATACAGTTGTATCATTTTCAATTCTTCTCGAAATTAAATAAAGTGCCAGTCTTAAGTGGCTTGGACTTTGCATTGATTTTTTTTTTGATTTTTCGAAAATTTGTTACATTCAATTTATTTATTGTTAGACTTGCAAAGAGTAGACTTGCAAAGAGGCAGACCTGTTTTCTTCATCACCACAAGGACATAACATTTATATTTTATCTGAGTTCACAGTGGAGTTTATTGCAATTTTAGTTACATTAAACTTAATTTTTAAAACGTAAAATAACAACGCATTGTTTAATTGTCTGATTGTACGTGAAATTCTTCAAAGTTGTAAAAAATATCTTTGTTGTTGAATTTCGGAACTATTTTCCGTCATACGTTGTCAAGTTTTGTTTAAAGAAAACCTTTTTTTTCGTTTTTATTTCTTTACAAAAATAGTTATGTGCGTGGTATTTTCTGAAAATTACCTTAAAAAAAAGTTCATTACCTACATGTTAATTTAAAATAAACCAGCGTACTTGCTTCTATTATCATTTTAAGAAAGTTTGTATATTAAAAAAAAAAAAATATTGCCTTCTCCCGCAACGCCTTGATAGGGAAATTCTCAAAAAAAAATATAGAGAGGACTTTAAAAGGCTGACAGATATTGAATTACTTTCCATCCGTCCCGACAAGACAACTGTCGTCTCGTTTATACAGAAATGGATTTTCACGTATATGCTTCGGAAGAAATCCAGTTAAACGTCTTGAAACCCCTTGTAACTGAAAAATATCGAAAAATCTATGTTATAATTACGAAAATATGTTTACTTACAAGGCTTATGAATTGGTAAACTGAGACCCTTTAGAGATAAGACTGACGAAAATGTATAGAAAACAAATAGTAAAAAATATATTAATTATACCAATAAATCAACTTAGAGAGAAGTTGATATTTGTTCTATATGGATTTTGTTTGCGTTTGTTAGCGCACTTTTGAGAAATTGTTCATCACTCGATAAGCTTCTCATATTTATTTAATTATTTGGAAAGTTTGTGGAGAAAACATCTCTTCACGCACACACCTATTTCGCTTTCTTTCTTTGCCTGTTTCAAGAGTTTGTTCGGAACGGATACCGCATTGTTGTCGGCCTGTTTCTGAATATCGGAACAGAAAAATAATTTTTAAATTTTTCTATTGTTAGATTTTATGTGAATGCATCCAAAAATATGGATATCCCATTCAAGTTACAATAGCACAGCATCCTTCTCCATATGATTTTTTTCCCGCATAAGCTTCTTTTTATAAATTTATTGTTTAAAAACATTTTGTCACATAGAAATTGGTTATCATCAACTTGAATATATTGAAAATGATTATCATGTGCAATTTCCACCTGACCAGCAAGCAAAGTGTGCGATAAGACAAAAAAGTTTGCGCGTTACGTCTTTATGGAAAATGTTTATTTTAGGTATCCTGTCAATACCTGGAGATTTTGGATTCTCAATTTTGTTGCAAGCAAACAGTGTTTAATTTTTCGTTATAAATATTACTTATGTACACATTTTACTCCTAATCCTTAGAGCGGCAAGCATTTCAACAAATTCGAGTCTCTCTTGACTCGCAAGGTATGTGTATTTTAAAAACTTGTGCAAAAAGAAGGTCCTTCGCTTTCTTCCTTGTTCAATATCTCTAAATATTCTTCACCCAATGGAACATCCCGTGTATCAATATATAAGCGCATTTAGTTTAAACCAAAACGGCCACTTCTCAACCTCTACCGTCTTTCTCAATTCATCTTCGAGCGCCGGCAGACATATAGCATCAGCCAAAATCATAAATTTCGAACCGTTTTTGCGCCATCGCATTCTCCTTTATAACCATAAGCAAGTTTTTCAAACCAAAACTATATTCGGCACAACAAATATTTCATTACAAAAACTATCATCAGTAATATCCGCAACAAAAACAATATTAACAACAACTGAAAATTAAACTCGCTAGCAAAAGCCAGCCTGAAAGTGGCAAATACCAACAACCGAAGGCTGCGCGTCGAGGATGTGCGGGATTGGTATTTGTTTTGCCCTATCACTGCCTCAATTGTGTTTAGTTTTTATTTATTTATGAGCTGAAAACTACCAGAAGCCAAATTTTTGATGGTAATGCTCGCTCGCCATTACTCGCTGTCGGGGGGGGGGGGGGGGGAAGGGCATAAAAAGCAAAATGACTACATGGCAGGGAGCCAAAAGGCCAGAAAGCAAAACTAAGAAAATTCTACTTTGCTTAGATATCTACTCACATATCTGTATGTACATATTTATGTTAATAAGTACATACAAACGTATGAATTCTTAATACATACTCGTAGTTGAACTGTGGATAGAGCAACACTGTCGCTGCCGCTGTTGATAATGTCTCCCTCACATCTCTACACTGCTCTCCCGCTACTTTTCTGGCTTTGTTCTGCTGGCATTGTCGGCGGAATTTGTCTTTTAAATTAACATTGTGTAATTTAGTTGAAAATGTAAGTGTTTTATGCTAATAAGAAGCAAGCTCACAATCACAGCTTGTAAATGTGCATAATAGAAAATTTGGTTCAGCAAGTCAAGGAAATGGTTGGATTGTGAGCAAATGTTATGAGCTTGTTTCTTCTTGTCATTCTATGTATATCCTTTCACTTTATTTCTTTGACAATTTGTAATGACAAATAAAAATAGTTTGGTTTTTGTTTGCAACCTAGATGCAAGTTAAATTAGGTTGCCGACACAGCTCATGAAATAGTTAACTTGAAGATTCAGTGAACTTTGCAGAGATGAGGATAAGTGTGACAGCCATTGTTGAACCTTCAAACCGTAGACGATTGTTGAAAGCTGCAGTTAACAATTTCAGTGATTTGATGCCTAAGCCAAACAGGTGAGGGAAGATATGTTAGACAAAAAATTTGCAGTATGTTCTTCAAAACGCAAGCTATTTATTTATTTATTTATTTATTTATTCATCAATTAATGTACAACTTAAATAGATTACTAAATACTAATGCTTCCATGTAATAAATGTTATAAAATACATTATTCACAATTTAAAAAGTGCATCTTTAGATTAATTTTTGACTTAAATGTTTCTCGTGAATTAGAGAATATGCCTACATTTTTACAGGACTATAACTGGTCCTGTGATAGGGTAAGTGAAACATATTGCTGAGTCTAAGATTCCGAGCAGGACAATTGAAAAGTATTAGATCCAGTAAGAAGTGGCACTTGACATGATTCGTGACTATGTCCCTTATAAACATTACTGAGGAAATTTTTCATCGCATTTCTAAAGTAGGCAAAGCTAACAATAGACATCTACTTTTATATTCAGGCATACTACAATGCCAACGAAGGGAGTGAATGGCAAATCTTGTAAAACGTTTCAGTACCTTTTCAATTCTTAAGGAAGAATCCATATAGAATGGATCCCAGATGATACTACAATACTCGAGGTTTGATCTGACCAAAGAAAAATACAAATTCTTTAGCGTAGAAAGATCCCGGAATTCCTTTGAATTTCTCACTATAAATCCGAGCAATCATTGGCAATCATTAAGTCTACAATGCACAACCAAAATCGACCCAGTTGCGCCGATAATGTGAACGCTATAATGTTTGATAAAGAGCAATAAAAATTGAAAAATGCGCAGATTTTTATCGGGCACTTGAGCACCGATCGAATACGCCAATCAACACCAATATCTCTCTTTTTCAGCAAGTTTTTAAGTATTAATTTGAAAATTTTTTTCAATAATCTTTAAATTCGAAAGTTGAAAGAATTTCTCCAATCAACACCAATATCTCAATATTTCTCAGCAAATTTTTAAGTATTAATTTGAAAAATCTTTATCAATAATTTTTAAATTTTAAATTTGAAAAAAATCCACATTAATCGTCATGATTTTTGAATTGATTCTCGATTGATGATGGTAAATTTAGAGAATCCGTTTTGAGGGCACGCTGCAGAGAACATTTACTGAAAACACCACCATCTGAAATACGCCCGTTGCAGCCGACGTCAATATACAAATATTTATAACTGGCATCAACAACTGCCATAAGCACTATGCTGTGAGTTCCTTTGTAGTTGTAAAACGTACTTCCTGATTTTGCTGGTGCGATCATGACCACATGCTTGCCGTCAACTGCTCCTATGCAGTTAGGAAAGTTCCATAATAAATCGAATTTCGAAGCAACTTCAGCCCATTCTTCTTTTGTTGAAGGTATCTAAATAAGGGGAAATATGAAAAATATACATATGGATTTGGTAAAGCATGTGTTCCTACCTTCAGGTAAGTATTTCGAAGTTGACTGTAAATCGCATCACAAACTTCAGAAACAAATTTTGAGATAGTGTTTGGGGCAATACGAAAAAAAGCTGAAAGACTTTTGTAGCTATCGCCCGTGGCCAAAAAGCGGAGAGTGCAGGCCAAACGATGACTTGCTGGAATAGCTTCACGAAAACATGTATCTCTTTTTTTAATCAGTGGGGAAATTAGCTGCAGTAACTCATTAAAATTGTTTTCGTTCATTCGCACGTAATTTTTAAAAAGAAACTTTTGATTATCAACTTCTCGAAATTCACGTAAAGTCGCGTCATATGCACCATTAGTATTTGCTCTTTCCAGCCAATTTCTCACCCAGATACTACGTTGTTTAGGATTTGTTTTACGTTTTTGATTTTTCTTTTTCAGCTTTAATGTTGCAATGGTAAGCAGAGCAACTGCAACTTTTTTCTTCTTCAAATAATCCATGTTTTAAAATAAATAAAAACTTTTACTGCAAACAGCTGATTGAGCACAACAGTGTGACCGCGTTGCGCCGATTATCGTAGCAGAATATTTAACGCCGATATGCGCCGATAAAAAATGACACAATATGCGCCGATAATGTGACTGCTAAAAATTGACTCAATTTTTTTTGGCATTTTGCGCCGATGTAGACCAATAAAAATCGGTACAAATTGTGCTACTTGCGCCGATAGTGGGACCCGGGCTTAATGCAGTCAGCTACGTTCTCTATACGACTGTATATTTTTAAATCATCTGCATACATCAGACAACGCGATGTCAAGAAAACGTCTGGAATATCGTTAAAAAATATCCGACTTGCATCCAGACTTGTGTATCGGTATGACAAACGATTTTTTCCAATCAAGTAGAAATTCACCAGAAGCCAGCGATTTATTAAAGATTACAGTTAACGGTAGGGCTTACGATGCAACACAGTATTTTAATAAAATAGGAGGGAAGCCATCTTCACCAGGAGTAGGGTCATTTGTTAGGCCCGAAAGTCTGTCTACTAGTACTTCTTTAAATGAGAGCTGGAAGCATTTAAAAGTCTGTGAGCTGTTAACTGTCTTACTTTTTTCTGTTTCTATTCCAGAATGAGGAACATAAACAGAGCGAAAAAAATCTGCAAACATGTTAGTTATTTTTTGAATGTCCGATGACGATTCTGCCAAATGATGCATTACATTCGGAATTCCGGTGCTTTTCTTTTTGCTATTAATAAAATGCGAAAAAAGTTTCCTATTCTCTCTGAGCCCACTCTTAACTTTGGAAATGTAGGTCTGGTACAGAAATTTGTTCAGAACATCAAACTTTTTTTGCAACCGACTGTACGATTCAAAAAGTGCTACGTTATTTTTAGATTTACGATACAGTTTATGTATATGCTTTGGTTTTTTTATTGTTTAGATAAGTAAGCCTTGCATTATACCAGGCCGTCTTGGAGTGATTTTTTATAGGTACTATAGGAACGAACATATGAATTGCCTCTTCCTGGATGTCTCGAAAAATATCGTATACCTTTGAAAGTTTGCGCTTATTTAAAACGGATTCCCAATCAACCGAATATATTGAAAATGATTATCTTGTGCAATTTCCATTTGACCAGCAAGCAAAGTGTGCGATAAGACAAGAAACTTTTCGCGTTACGTCTTTATGGAAAATTGTTATTTTAGGTATCCTGTCAATAGCTGGAGATTTTGGATTCTTAATTTTCTTGCAAGCAAACAGTTTTTTATTGTTCGTTATAAATAATACTTATGTACACATTTTACTCCTAATCCTTAGAGCGGCAAGCATTTCAACAAATTCGAGTCTCTCTTGACTCGCAAGGTATGTGTATTTTAAAAACTTGTGCAAAAAGAAGGTCCTTCGCTTTCTTCCTTGTTCAATATCTCTAAATATTCTTCACCCAATGGAACATCCCGTGTATCAATATATAAGCGCATTTAGTTTAAACCAAAACGGCCACTTCTCAACCTCTACCGTCTTTCTCAATTCATCTTCGAGCGCCGGCAGACATATAGCATCAGCCAAAATCATAAATTTCGAACCGTTTTTGCGCCATCGCATTCTCCTTTATAACCATAAGCAAGTTTTTCAAACCAAAACTATATTCGGCACAACAAATATTTCATTACAAAAACTATCATCAGTAATATCCGCAACAAAAACAATATTAACAACAACTGAAAATTAAACTCGCTAGCAAAAGCCAGCCTGAAAGTGGCAAATACCAACAACCGAAGGCTGCGCGTCGAGGATGTGCGGGATTGGTATTTGTTTTGCCCTATCACTGCCTCAATTGTGTTTAGTTTTTATTTATTTATGAGCTGAAAACTACCAGAAGCCAAATTTTTGATGGTAATGCTCGCTCGCCATTACTCGCTGTCGGGGGGGGGGGGGGGGGGGGAAGGGCATAAAAAGCAAAATGACTACATGGCAGGGAGCCAAAAGGCCAGAAAGCAAAACTAAGAAAATTCTACTTTGCTTAGATATCTACTCACATATCTGTATGTACATATTTATGTTAATAAGTACATACAAACGTATGAATTCTTAATACATACTCGTAGTTGAACTGTGGATAGAGCAACACTGTCGCTGCCGCTGTTGATAATGTCTCCCTCACATCTCTACACTGCTCTCCCGCTACTTTTCTGGCTTTGTTCTGCTGGCATTGTCGGCGGAATTTGTCTTTTAAATTAACATTGTGTAATTTAGTTGAAAATGTAAGTGTTTTATGCTAATAAGAAGCAAGCTCACAATCACAGCTTGTAAATGTGCATAATAGAAAATTTGGTTCAGCAAGTCAAGGAAATGGTTGGATTGTGAGCAAATGTTATGAGCTTGTTTCTTCTTGTCATTCTATGTATATCCTTTCACTTTATTTCTTTGACAATTTGTAATGACAAATAAAAATAGTTTGGTTTTTGTTTGCAACCTAGATGCAAGTTAAATTAGGTTGCCGACACAGCTCATGAAATAGTTAACTTGAAGATTCAGTGAACTTTGCAGAGATGAGGATAAGTGTGACAGCCATTGTTGAACCTTCAAACCGTAGACGATTGTTGAAAGCTGCAGTTAACAATTTCAGTGATTTGATGCCTAAGCCAAACAGGTGAGGGAAGATATGTTAGACAAAAAATTTGCAGTATGTTCTTCAAAACGCAAGCTATTTATTTATTTATTTATTTATTTATTCATCAATTAATGTACAACTTAAATAGATTACTAAATACTAATGCTTCCATGTAATAAATGTTATAAAATACATTATTCACAATTTAAAAAGTGCATCTTTAGATTAATTTTTGACTTAAATGTTTCTCGTGAATTAGAGAATATGCCTACATTTTTACAGGACTATAACTGGTCCTGTGATAGGGTAAGTGAAACATATTGCTGAGTCTAAGATTCCGAGCAGGACAATTGAAAAGTATTAGATCCAGTAAGAAGTGGCACTTGACATGATTCGTGACTATGTCCCTTATAAACATTACTGAGGAAATTTTTCATCGCATTTCTAAAGTAGGCAAAGCTAACAATAGACATCTACTTTTATATTCAGGCATACTACAATGCCAACGAAGGGAGTGAATGGCAAATCTTGTAAAACGTTTCAGTACCTTTTCAATTCTTAAGGAAGAATCCATATAGAATGGATCCCAGATGATACTACAATACTCGAGGTTTGATCTGACCAAAGAAAAATACAAATTCTTTAGCGTAGAAAGATCCCGGAATTCCTTTGAATTTCTCACTATAAATCCGAGCAATCATTGGCAATCATTAAGTCTACAATGCACAACCAAAATCGACCCAGTTGCGCCGATAATGTGAACGCTATAATGTTTGATAAAGAGCAATAAAAATTGAAAAATGCGCAGATTTTTATCGGGCACTTGAGCACCGATCGAATACGCCAATCAACACCAATATCTCTCTTTTTCAGCAAGTTTTTAAGTATTAATTTGAAAATTTTTTTCAATAATCTTTAAATTCGAAAGTTGAAAGAATTTCTCCAATCAACACCAATATCTCAATATTTCTCAGCAAATTTTTAAGTATTAATTTGAAAAATCTTTATCAATAATTTTTAAATTTTAAATTTGAAAAAAATCCACATTAATCGTCATGATTTTTGAATTGATTCTCGATTGATGATGGTAAATTTAGAGAATCCGTTTTGAGGGCACGCTGCAGAGAACATTTACTGAAAACACCACCATCTGAAATACGCCCGTTGCAGCCGACGTCAATATACAAATATTTATAACTGGCATCAACAACTGCCATAAGCACTATGCTGTGAGTTCCTTTGTAGTTGTAAAACGTACTTCCTGATTTTGCTGGTGCGATCATGACCACATGCTTGCCGTCAACTGCTCCTATGCAGTTAGGAAAGTTCCATAATAAATCGAATTTCGGAGCAACTTCAGCCCATTCTTCTTTTGTTGAAGGTATCTAAATAAGGGGAAATATGAAAAATATACATATGGATTTGGTAAAGCATGTGTTCCTACCTTCAGGTAAGTATTTCGAAGTTGACTGTAAATCGCATCACAAACTTCAGAAACAAATTTTGAGATAGTGTTTGGGGCAATACGAAAAAAAGCTGAAAGACTTTTGTAGCTATCGCCCGTGGCCAAAAAGCGGAGAGTGCAGGCCAAACGATGACTTGCTGGAATAGCTTCACGAAAACATGTATCTCTTTTTTTAATCAGTGGGGAAATTAGCTGCAGTAACTCATTAAAATTGTTTTCGTTCATTCGCACGTAATTTTTAAAAAGAAACTTTTGATTATCAACTTCTCGAAATTCACGTAAAGTCGCGTCATATGCACCATTAGTATTTGCTCTTTCCAGCCAATTTCTCACCCAGATACTACGTTGTTTAGGATTTGTTTTACGTTTTTGATTTTTCTTTTTCAGCTTTAATGTTGCAATGGTAAGCAGAGCAACTGCAACTTTTTTCTTCTTCAAATAATCCATGTTTTAAAATAAATAAAAACTTTTACTGCAAACAGCTGATTGAGCACAACAGTGTGACCGCGTTGCGCCGATTATCGTAGCAGAATATTTAACGCCGATATGCGCCGATAAAAAATGACACAATATGCGCCGATAATGTGACTGCTAAAAATTGACTCAATTTTTTTTGGCATTTTGCGCCGATGTAGACCAATAAAAATCGGTACAAATTGTGCTACTTGCGCCGATAGTGGGACCCGGGCTTAATGCAGTCAGCTACGTTCTCTATACGACTGTATATTTTTAAATCATCTGCATACATCAGACAACGCGATGTCAAGAAAACGTCTGGAATATCGTTAAAAAATATCCGACTTGCATCCAGACTTGTGTATCGGTATGACAAACGATTTTTTCCAATCAAGTAGAAATTCACCAGAAGCCAGCGATTTATTAAAGATTACAGTTAACGGTAGGGCTTACGATGCAACACAGTATTTTAATAAAATAGGAGGGAAGCCATCTTCACCAGGAGTAGGGTCATTTGTTAGGCCCGAAAGTCTGTCTACTAGTACTTCTTTAAATGAGAGCTGGAAGCATTTAAAAGTCTGTGAGCTGTTAACTGTCTTACTTTTTTCTGTTTCTATTCCAGAATGAGGAACATAAACAGAGCGAAAAAAATCTGCAAACATGTTAGTTATTTTTTGAATGTCCGATGACGATTCTGCCAAATGATGCATTACATTCGGAATTCCGGTGCTTTTCTTTTTGCTATTAATAAAATGCGAAAAAAGTTTCCTATTCTCTCTGAGCCCACTCTTAACTTTGGAAATGTAGGTCTGGTACAGAAATTTGTTCAGAACATCAAACTTTTTTTGCAACCGACTGTACGATTCAAAAAGTGCTACGTTATTTTTAGATTTACGATACAGTTTATGTATATGCTTTGGTTTTTTTATTGTTTAGATAAGTAAGCCTTGCATTATACCAGGCCGTCTTGGAGTGATTTTTTATAGGTACTATAGGAACGAACATATGAATTGCCTCTTCCTGGATGTCTCGAAAAATATCGTATACCTTTGAAAGTTTGCGCTTATTTAAAACGGATTCCCAATCAACCGAATACAAAAATTGCGATAACCCATCGAAATCAGTTTTATGGAAGTTATAATTTTTAGAAGTATTAGCTACTGATTTGATATAACTTATATGTTTAAAGCGTACACATAATGCCTTGTGATGTATGGAGTTCGTTAGAGGGGGTGAAAAGAGGGGCTCGACGTCAGACCTTGGATCATTGTTAATGAAAACTAGATTAATTTGGTAGAGGTTATATTCTGCAAAAGTGTCGAGTACCACAGATTCACACTCGCTTGAGACTCCATCGGTACACCAACGATAACTTACTGATAGTGTTAAAAAAGCTCTTTTCCAGCTGCCCTGCAATTGCTGGTTATAATAGAATTATTGGCTCTGATTCATATTTATAGTCCTATTTGTAGTATTCGCAAATTTAGAAACATTTCACTATATTGATAATTCTACGTTTAACAAGTGATGAACTCAGCACTTAGTTTGTTGGTGAGCGCTACTTCACTGTACTCACGCTACTTCTCATGGACTTTTAAGCTTTCTGCTTATGCCATTTTCAGGTAAACCTTTTTAATTTTTCACGAACTTGCGGTGGTCAAGTTTGGTTTGGAAATAAAACCTTTTTCTGTCTTGTGTGCTCTTTAGTGTTATTATTTGTTCAGTTCTTTTATAATGCATTGCCTAGATAATTGTACAAAAAATATTGGACGCTTTCTTGTTGCTTTCTTAGCCGAACCAACGGCCTATTCTTACCGTACGCTTACTTTACGACCAATGACCTACAATGGTTGCTGAAATTCTGTAAATATCTAACCTTAAAATGTTGAGCAGATTCGTTTCTCTGGTTCTGCAGAAGTCATACGAATGCTATATCGCTAGTCTGTAGGTTTGAATGTCTGACCATCTTTTCTTAGCTGGTTTGTTCAACACGTTCACACATTCTTAAATGCATATATTCCAAGAGCAGGGACCCAGACAAGAGAGGTATTAATTGACTTAGCCACAGAGTTTAGCTCAATTACAACCTAAATCTGGTTGCAGAAGCTCCTCATGTCCTATTTCGCCCAATTGGCTTGTTAACGTATATCTTAGAGGCCACGCAGATATCCGTGACTATAGCCTGTAATAAACTAGCGTCATTCCTTAACCTCTAAACCCTTAAATAACTACAAAAACGGGCTGGAATGCATTAATATTACTTATATCCCGAAGCTGAGAGACGTTGTCGACTGTCTCTGAACTAAAGAAATTCAAAGGATTATTATTAAGGCATCGGGATCTTCGATATGAATGCTATATTCTGTCAAATCTTCATAAAGGAGCAGTCGTAGAAAGAGGATCCGATCGGTCGCAATGTTTATCCAAACTACTCGATGAGTTTCCAAAAGTTTCCATATTACTATCACCTAACCAGACTTTCATTTCCTAAACATTCTCCGAGTGAACAGCTCCTTAACATTTTTCTACTAGAGATTAAGTTCAGTATTTTTACGCAGTGAGACCTACCAATATCTTAACAACCGTTTCAGCAAGAATAAACCGCGATCTATGATTTCTACCTTCGTTCTGCAATATTTGATTTTAAGTCCTCGCTTTTTAAGTGACTTAATATCCGAAGAGTTAGAGATAGTCACCAATCAGCAATCCCACTGACGAAGTGTTGTCTTTTAAATTCTTTTTAACATAATTGTCTAAAGCTAACGTGTGTGACACAATAGCGAAGTCGATTTCAATGTTTTATTATTAATTTTGGAAAAGTGCACACTGTCGTCTCTTTTCAAATATCTTTGAAAAATGCGACGTCACATTAAAATCCAAACGTGCTGTTATCAGTCGTAGATTATTTAAGCTGACTACAATGCTCGGTTCGTAAGTTGTTTTTAAGTGAGAAATCTTCACAAAATAACCCCGCTGACTAGAAGCCGATTTAGTACGAAACCCTGTCGTTCAAAAGTCATCAACGTAGCTTGCACTTAAAAACGAAAGACTTATCTTCCAATTGATGGTAGCAAACGTACATATTTCTCGTCAACTCCCAACAGGCCCAGACTTTTTTTCGTCACTTCGAAATGGCCAAAACCATATTACCAGCCTGTTAAGGTAGTCGCAAAGTATGCAGTGGCCCTGAGAAGTCCTATACATATTCTCAGATTGCTCCTTAAGAGATTAGTTGGGTGCCCAAATCGTTTTCGATTATAACGTCTTTTCTGAAGCCGCTTTCTTATGAGAGACCTTTTCTCTTGTAAATTTATTGCTAATATAGTGCTGGTCTTTTGCAAGGACAGGCTGAGATCCACCAGCCTTTTAATTTCTGAACAGTAAAGTTATCTCTCCGCGAACAAAAACACTATAAGTTTCTTATGTTGCCCACAAACTCTAACAAAAGCTGCAGGGTTGAATGTTTTTCACTAATACATGTTAGGCCACACTTAAAAAAATACTTTATTCTCTTTTATCTTTTAAAAGTTTTTAGATGATTAATACTCCTGAGCCCAGCATTTTAATCGTAAAGTAGCTAACAATATTCATCCCGTCCACCTCATCTTGTAGTTAAGCAAATATTTCAGCTCAGAAAACGTTGATCGAATTTGGTAATAGAAATGCTATTAGAATTTGTTGTACGGTCATTAAAATATATAACACTGATTATGCTTTTGTTCAATATTGCTGGCTCACATACCTTTGGTTTGCAATATTTCTACGAAACTTTCAAATTTTGTATTACTGATTAGTCATGATTGTGGCTTATATTTTTAGTCGTGCTACGAGTATTCACTACTGAAATCATTTGAAAACAATACAAAATCTAACCATTTACCAGCTTTAAGCCACAATTTATGCTTGTAAGCTCATTGATCGGTTATATCCTTCAAAATCGCCTACCATGCAGAGTACATAAGTTAAAAGAAATATTTTTGAGAACATTTAAGCTAACCAAACATTAATTAATTAAATTAAAAGCTAATTGCTGCTCGTTATAGGATTTTCATTCACAGTTACCACTTTTTCTTTTCTGTTTTTTTTTTCGTTCTTAAACGTATGTACACAAAGTGGGAAATAAACAAGCAATTAACCCATTGCCTTCAGCTAAAGTGTGCTTTATATCAACTTTACAAGCACACTCGCACTAATCAAACACATTTGCAAGTCACAAATGCTTTCGACCGCTCCACCTCCTCTCTGTGTGTGTGTGAGTGTGTTTTTCGTATTTTTTGTGGCTTACGTGCTGAAAATACTTTGCATACGTGTAGTGGAAGTGCAAATTCTTTTTACTGAATACTTGCTTGAGTGTGTGTGAGGGTGTGTGTATACCTATGTGCTTGTGTGCTTCGAAACATTGGAATTGCTGCTGTTGCTTCTGCTGCTGCTGGTGGTGGGTACTCTCATCATTGTTGATTCTGTTGTTAAATGCAAACAGAAGTACCAAACGAACACTTGTTGTCCGCATACATTAATACTTACGTATACTCTGTTCATAAATTATAAAACAACCAAATATGGGCACACTTTAAAAATTTATTTTTTTCCGCCGATATGTTAAAATTACTTTTTATTCTCTAGCAAAAACCATTAAATCCAATTTTTTAAACTTTATACAAAATGTGCAGTGATTTAATAAAATTTCATCAAAATTTCGAACTTGAACAAAACTTTTAGATTTTTTTTTTGATTATGCAGTTTTGTAGCTAATTTAATTTAAGTGTACATTTTTTTACTGGCATTTATAACGCAAGCCCGCGATTATTTTTATATGGAATGAATTGCTTAAGAGCGTCAGTGAAAAAAATTCTAAACTATCATTGGCAACATGTAAGCATTCAAGGGGGTCCTCTACTCTCTCGGTTTTAAAAAATCGATTTTTATAGCCGAGCGTACTTGTACACAAGGAAAAGAGGAATCGATTTAGCCCTGACTGTCTGTCCGTCCGTCCGTCTGTCTGTCCGTGGTTACAATAAATGAGATATCTCAATGAAATTTGGTACATAGATTGCTCTTCGGACAGGGTAGGTTGGTATTGGAAATGGTCAAGATCGGTCAATAACCACGCCCACCTCCCTTATAACGGAAATTTTTGAAAAATGCAAAAACTCCGATTTATCGGTATCCATTAAAGCAAATTAAATTTGGTATTTGGAGCGATTTTGAACTAAGAAATTAGGTGTTTATAAAATTTTGAAAAATGGGCGTTGCCACGCGCACTTAGGAACAAATTTCTGTATCTTAATAACGGTGTAAGGTATCGTCACAAAACTTGGTGGACATATTTTCCTTGATATGATTATTATCGTGAAATCGGATCATAACCACGCCCACCTCCCATATAACGGAAGTTTTGGAAAATGCTAAAACTCCGATTTTTCGGTATCTATTACAGCAAATTGAGGGAAATTTGGTATTTGGTGCGATTTTGAGCTAAGAAATTAGGTTTTTATGAAATTTTTAAAAATTGGCATTGCCACCCCCATTTATGAAAAATGTTCTGTATCTGTTACCACGCCCACTTATAAAAAACGTATGCAAGTAACTCAACAACGATAAAGGTATCGTCACAAAATTAAGTGAACATATTGTCCTTGATACCATTAGCATTACCGACAATATGTTTTAAAATCGGACCATAATCACGCCCAACTTCCAAATAACGGAAATTTTGAAAAATGCAGTATTTATTTATTTGAAGAAATTGAGTAAAGTTTAATACTAGCTGCGATTTGAAACAAAGAAACGGGAATTTTATGAAATCATAGGCACCGACCATACAAAAATATACCGCGAGGGTATATAAAAATCGGTTTCGCCCGAATTTAGCTTTTCTTACTTGTTATTATTATTATTATTGTCGACCTAGTTTTATTTAATTTTAATTAATTTAATCTATACGTATCCAGGAATACGCCACATAGAGGATTTCGTAGAAATCACATTCCTTTGCATGATTCTGGACTCCGTAATGTACCAGTCTCCACCAAGTTACACGCCGTAATTTTTTTTTTTAGCTGCCGAGTAAAACTTTTCAAATTTCCGATTTAAAAATTTTTTTTATTGAATTATTTATTGAACATATAAGTTTTCCCAAGCACGATTTGCAAAATTTTATTTTGTTCTATTTTTAGAGTATCTAATATGTCAAAAAATTACGTGAAAATTCAATATTTTCACAAATCGTTGCATAAATTTTACAATTTGCACAATAAAAAAATTCTGTTTTGGCAAAACGTAGCCAATGTAACTGTGATTATATGGAATATTTAATTTCTGATTACAGACTGCCCAACTGGCCACAAATTTACTTAAGCGGGACCCATGCAGTTTCAACATCAATTTAGTCAATGACGTTTCAAGGTCGACAATGTTTTTTTTTTTTGGTATTCAATACAAAAATTTAAAGTCAAAACATGTACAGTTAAAATAAAAATCTTAAATCCATTAAGTAGATCATTCGCAATTTATTTCCAAAAAAAAATCGCTCGATTTCAGCCTTTGGTTGTAGAGAACCCCCCTTAAAACTTGAAATTTATTATACTAAAACTAAACTAGCTACACAACTGCATACTCAGAAAAAATTTTTTTTTAATATTTATGAAATTTTTTAAAATCACATTTCGTATAAGGTTTAAAGCGGTATTTTCATTATGAAATAATTTTAAATAATTTTAAATAAATTAAATTATCCAAATGTGTCAATATGTGGCTGTGCTATAATTTATGAACAGAGTGTATATATGTATGTAGGTATATATGTACATATATACGAGTTCATACTTAAATTCGTATATACACATGTATGTGTAAATGATACTTGTAAAATTTGTAAATTTATTATGTTGAACTGCTGCAGTACATTATGAATGTAAAAGAAGCTGTTGCTCATGTAATCTGTGCAAAGTTGTGAGTTTATGAGTTTATTTTACGAAAAATGTGAACATCGTAAAAAATAATAATAACTCACACAGGCGTATTCACGTGACCATTAAGAGGATATAAGTTTCAGATGTTAGACTTTAATGTTGATTTTATTTGATTTAGCTTTGCTACAAATGTGTGCACGTTAGTTGAAAAAACCACACCGACAATGCTAAGAGTCTGCAGTGAAAATGGGCTTTTGGTTTTTTCTACACTATTGAAAAGAAATGGTAAGCGTAAAGTGCCGTTATCATACCACACATTTGTTGTCAAACCCAAAGTACATAAATCACGGAAAATGTAGAGTGAATTGCAATTATATACAGCTCACGGAGTTTGTAAGGGGATATCTTTGTTAACATGCTTCTATTATGTATGTATGCACATATATATGTTTGTAACTGACTCCTTTGGACTCTATTTTAAACTTTGTGCCCTTATCACGAACCGGTGAAAATAAATAAATTAACTCGAATTTGTCATACAGGAGGTATAAGTAACCTGATCGGATACGAAAGGATTTAAGCGCTCATCTTATTGCCTTATTAGGTACGTTCGTTTACAATCTCCAACAGAAAATATCCAACAGCAAAATTCCGGAGAAATGTCTTATGTTCTCTCACAAGAGAAAAATATCCAAAATAGTACGCGAACGTAAAATTTGCAGAAACTTGCAAGTTTAACGAACAGCTGATTCAATTCATGTCCGCATTCAAATATGCAAAATGAAAAATTGTGAATTAGTGTTTTCTTAAAAAATTCTACTAAGGAAACTTATCCAAATTAAGAGTTACTTGCTTCTTGTATGTTTAACACTCACAATTTATAATTTTCACTTTTAAAATTCTTAAACAAAAACTTTTAATTTATCTAAATTGCAATCATCTGTTTTTGATCAGCTGTTTTCTTGTTGGCAAATTTCTGCTGGCAAAAAATTTTCCAACATAAACCAACTGCTTCCCCTCAAAATGAAATGTCACTTTGCTCTCTCAATTTCCCCCATTTTGTTAGTTTTTGGCGTACGCGAACGCTAAAAGCTGATAGTTTTCGAAAACTTTCAATAATTATCCGTACCCGAACTTACCTAGTGTCTTGCATTTTTTATTGTGAGAGCTTCAGAAATCATTAAATAATATCAAATTCGTTTCTGTTATTTGCGTCAAAATTATAATGCTTTATGCCATATTTTTCATATATCGAGCGACCCAAGCTTAACGAACTTATAGAACCACATTAGAATTTGATTATAAAATTATTAGAGAAACATTCGTATGAAACACTACATAAATAATACGAAGAATTTTATTTTAAATATTTTTACACTGTTACCATTAATACAAAGGCCAAAATACAAAATAAGGCAATACGAAAAAATTTACATCAAACAATACGTGGTTTTAATTATTTTTGAGCTTAAGGCCGATCAGTTTATGGGGAAAATTCTTTGAAAAAAACAACAATACTCAAAGCGATAGAAGTTATAGTAAAATTTCGGAAATTACCACATTTCCTCATCAAACTTCTGTCTTCTTGGCTTCTGCGGGAGTGGAACCCACAACAACATGCGCAATACTTAAGCCGGCAACTAAACGCATTCAGCTAAGCTTACGCTGTGTGAGTTGTTGTTATTTTTCCTGCTTTTCCTCCAGAACTTACTTCAAAGTACACGAAATCAATGATTGTACTCAATTGTGTTTCAAAATAATCGATAAAAATTTGCTGTATATACTTGGTATAAACTCTAAGTACTCTGAAGTAAAAACTTGTACTCAGTACTCACTTTCGATACTCAAAATAAATATAAAAATTTCAATCTCTAGCGATTCAAATTAATCATTTATTAGCGATTCAAATTACTCTATTCTGAAATTGTATTTGATACCTATTCAAAGTATTCAATACTTAACAAGTATCTGGTACTTATTTCTTTAAAGTATCCGCTTAAACTGAAATTCACTCAATGTTTACCTGCAATGCTCAAAAGAGCTGCAAATTTTTAATATTTATTTTTGAAAATTCGGCAAGAGCGCCGGGTACAAGTTATCACCTAAGAAAAATGTGATTATATGTTCGGAAATTTTTTGACTTGCACGTGCTACGTTGCGGACGTCTTTATTAGTGCAGGAAAGTATTTTTCGTTTAAAAGACGTCCACATTTTTAAACACAGACTTACCTATAGTTGCTAGTCTTACACTTCTGCCACATATTCACGCTTTGAAAGTTTTGTAAACATTAAAAAGATTAAATTTAAATTTTTTACTCATAACTAGCATACAAATAGTTTTTTATTAAATACTCTAAAAGTAATCTAAATAAAATACTTAATAACTTGAATGTGTTCTCATATGATGATAAATCGCTTAAAAGCTATGGGACTAATTTTTCTCACACTAAATAAAATTTCAAAAACAAAAAAAAAATAACGCAAAATTTTGTATCCAATTTAAGAAAGCATACGATTTCAAGTATTTCCATTCACTTTTGAGAAAACTATGGGAGACTAAAATAAAAAAAAAAAACGGGGTTACCACTTTGCGCTAAAGTGGGTACTTACAAGGAGATTTATTCAGTACTGCAATAAAGAAAAGAATTAAGCTAAAGCAATCTTTGCGTATATAAAAAATCTAAAAGTCATTTCATATAATAACATAACACTAAATATCAAAGTTACTTTTGGCAGTCAGTCACAATGCAGTTGTTTCAATACAATACTAATCACATAATACAAATATATATTTAAATTTAGTGAAATTATAATATGTATAATCAGAGTAGTACATAGATGTTCCAACAAGAGTTCGCACTTTTTTGCGCGATTTTGATTGAGTGCTGATAGCGCTGATTGTATCCAAAAACAATTTATAGTTTGTATAGTTTGAACGATTGCCACTCCTACGAGTGTCAACTGAGCACAGAGATCAGCTGTGCCGGAAAAATCAACCTCCAGAATTAAAATTATTTCAACGAGCTAAGCAAATTCGACAGGAATAGCAACAAAAATATTAATAATCAAACTGTTCGATCCCGGCGAGGCTGTGTTGGGAAAAAAAAATAATATGTGGAGTCTCTTTTCATTTACCCTTACCATTTCAGGGATTAACAGCAATTCTGGTGGAACACTGTTTGCGTTGCGCAGTGCACTCTCCGAGTAAAATCGGGATGCGATTTCTGGAATAGATCTTCTTTAGTCTACTTTTTACATGTTGAACGGGAAAACTAAGTACTTCTTAATGAAAAAATAGTTCCATTTACAAAGGGCTGTAGTTATTAGAAAGGAAACCAAAAGTGAGAGCTTCTCAGTTTCGTTTTTTGTTTTTTTTTTTCATCTGGAGAAAATGAGGTTTTCGAAGCTCTGTCCAATAATATATATATATTATGATGCAGATGTTATCATAATAACTTAACTACTTTAAGCCAGTGACATTTAAATTAATCACAACTCAGATTTCTTTCGACGTACCTACGAGTAAACTTAGCCAGTAAACTTCTATGGAAGTCTCGTTTTAAGCCAATGACGACAGTGAAAAACGATTTGGTAATGTAAGTCAACTAGAGCGCTTCTTCGGATGTACACTTCTATGACGAGACTGATTTAAATGTCACTTATGTAACTGGGGTGTGGTGAAGCTAACTATGTGATTTTAATCGGTAGCGTTGAAAACAGCTTTTCATAAAATCATTTTCGTGTTATGGAAAATAGTCCAAGAAGTATTTATACCAGAAGCAGGTTGAGCTTCACAAACTAAACTTAACGACTTTAGGTCAATAAGCCTCTCCTCTTTTCTATCGAGGTGCATGTCAGGCTCTTGATAAACCCATATCTATTGTGTAATGCACAACATGACTACACCAAAGGCCAGTCTATGGAGGCAGCTATCCACTCATAAGTTTCAAAACTTGAAAAATGTCTAGTAGAAAAGGAATTTGCACTATTTATTTTCCTCGACATAGCAGAGGATTTCAACAATGTTGTTCCGCACGCGATTATCTTTGCTCTGACCGATCTGCAAGTGGTCAGCTCGGAACTGGGAGAAAACACCGTTTGAAGGTCTTTCAATAGAGGCACTCCGCAAGGAGGAGTTCTATCTCCCCTTCTGTAGGGAGCAACGTTGAACAATCTTTTGAGGTGAACGAAAGGAGATGAATACGAAGTGATCGTGTACGCTGGCAACGTTGCGGTAGCCGTGCGGGGTAAATTTCCTCGAGCCTGCCCTCACCTGCCTTGTCAGCTGGATTCAAGACTGCAGTCTTGAAGTGCACTCAGCAAAAACTGAACTAGTGCTATTCACCAGGCAGTATAAGATAGATACCCAGTCTTACACACCCTAAGTTGGATGGTATAAGCGTGTGTCTCTAAAGTGATGCGAAGTATCTGAGATTGATTTTAGACTGTAAATTGTTCCGGAAAGACAACACAATCGAACGAATAACGAAAGACTCTACGGCGCTTTTCATTTGTTAAAAATTGATTGGTGTATTATGGGGATTCACACCAATGAAAGTAATTACATACGGCCACTGTCCGACCAATCCTACTTTATGAGCCCTGGTCTGGTGGCTCACGCTCAAAAAATCAACTGCACTAAAACAACTGCAAAGTGTACAAAGAAGCGCGGAGCTATGTGTATTAGGGCGGGGTGATTGTGCAACAAAAAATTCGTCTACGACATGAGTCTAAAATGAATGTTGAGGTTTCGGAATTTCATTTTTATGGGACCAGGTTGGGTTTTAGAAAAACTTAAATGTACAAAAATCGCCAAAAAAAATTATTATACATATCAATTTCAATCAAAATTTTATGCTGAATCCAAATATGAAAATGAAATATGGATTAATCTTTTTCGAGATATAGCCGAATTTTATATTTAGTACATTTATGACAAATATAATGTTAATAAAACCTAGTTTTAAAATATTGTAACCATATTGAAATTAAACTAGTTTTAGTAATTTGAAGAAAAATTTAAGATAAATCATATATAGTAAGAGATATATGCACCAGAATGAGTGGACCTTTTTTCAGATTTCAAAAACCGAAATTCAGCTATATCTCGAAAATTATTCATACATTTTTCATTATAATTTCATATTTCGATTGAGCATAATATTTTGACTGAAGGTGATTTATACATATATTTATATATTTATACATACATGGCCATATCATTTTTTTGTCGATTTTTGTACATTTAAGTTTTTCTAAAATCCAACCTGGTCCCATAAAAATCAAATTCCGGAACCTCCAAAATCATTTTGTCGCAGAAGATTTTTGTATACAAAATATTATGAGGAATCGTAATTTTGACGGCGCGGTATAGATAAATTGTCTGTCATACAAATCGCGCCAGTCGAATGTGTATGGTAAGAAGAGACCCATATTTATTTAGGTTTTTAGAGAAGCAGGCGTCTGGACTCAGAATGTGTTTGGTCACAAATCTATCCTGAGGAAAATCGGCACCGTGCAAATACCTACAAATACCGACTATTGCACACTGTCTGTTATCTTCACAGAGAACTAAAACGTCATAAACCAAGACAGAACTGGTAACCATATATGTACATACGTACACTGACAGCTCCAAACCCGACGGGAAGGTCGGCGGAGGAGTTTTCTCCCCAGAGTTGAAACGTTGAAGCGAAAATGCTGGCCAGCCAGGAGGCTACTCCGGACCTAATCAAAAGTATAGATCATTCCAAGTCTCGCACTGAATGCTGCTGATCTCAAAATGAAATGGCTCAGCATTACAGAATTTAACTCATATGGGTTTCTGGACACCCCGATATTAAGGGCCATTTTAAAAGTGGATGAATTGACAATGAAAGGCACGGCCACCACCATTCTATCGAGAAAGGACACGTTATGTATACCATTGGCCACTTTTAAACTGCATGTCAAGAATAACACCCCAAAGCTTGCAAACGAACGCTGCAGCTCGCTCTAATTGTGTGAAAACTCCATAACTCCATAACTGACACAAGAACTTTGTAGATGTGAACTGTCAGTTGGGTTCATGCCCAGTTGCTCTACCTGTCTTTACCGAACGCGACCTGAAGGAATTGTTTTGCAGTTTTTATATACAAATATAAATATTAATCATACGTATAATTTAATAGCAACACTCTTATTGGAACATCTTTAGTATCGTTCGCTCTTAACTATTAAATACAGTAATTATTATTTCTAAAATATCAAGAGTGCCATTCTACAATTCGCTACTTTAATATTACTCAGTGCAAGCTAAATAATGCAATCATTTTGGCACTCACCCGGCCGTTGTACTAAAGTCATTCCCGCGCATGCGCAACATCATTAACATTATAAACAGCAGGTGTTTCAACAGCATTTCAGGAATTATCGTTTATGTTGGTAACAATGCGTTGTTATGAGCGAAAAATGTGCGCGTATTTGCGATTTTTATAAATATTCAGGTGTATGTACATATATGTACGCGTATATATGTATTTTATATTCATATATTTGTTTTTGCAAAATATTTTTTGTCATAAAATTTCCAATTTGCCGGTTTTTTAAAGCATTTATCCACATCATCGTTCGCACGCAACGTTCCATCATCAAAAGAAAAATAAATATGGAAAAAAAGTAAAAAAAAAAAAACAAAAATACAAAAGGAGTATTTCAATTAATTACGCACAGTCTCATGCACCAGATGTGAAACACAAAAGCCAACTATGCGCATACATACGCACACATATTCGTACACATTGCATTGCACTTTGCATACTGCTTTGAGCATACAACAAATAGTAGATTTGTGTAAATGTACATACTTACATAGAGAAATCATATAAAAAAACAACACATGTAGATATGAAACAAACGTACTTACTATACTAGCGCGTACATGCAAATAAAACGCGTGCGAACAAACAAGCCAACAACAACAGTATTATAGCATTACAAGTTGACAAAAGTGCGAAAAAGCGAAGAATAAAAGACAAAACCACACTATCTGATAAAGGATATATAAACATACATTTGTATGTGTGTATTAAGTTATGTACGCATGTATGTGTGTGTGTGTGAGTGTGCATGAATGCGTTCACGCAGGCAAAGCAAACAGCAACGCTGTCAACCACGATTTGCCACCTTCAAAACCGCTGCCACTACCGCTGCCGCACACCGACGCACTCGACGCCTTCACTATTATCAGCAGCGTTTTACCATTCGCTTAGCCACCTTCGCCGTGCACTGCCTTGAATAACATGCTGATGCATACATACATAAGGGTGATCCAAAAAACGTGTTCCTTTTTTTTAAAGTAAAGTAAATAATTTTGGTTACAAAAACTATGATCGCATTTCTATTATTTTTGTCAAAGATTGGCGCTTACACTATAAATCTCAGTGTTTGGCCGAGTTTCTTCTTCCATGTTGTATCACAAATAGTGGGACTCGCGGTTTTGTGCCGACTCCGAACGGCGAAAAGCTTTTTGGAGGTTTGCCCTGCCGAAGGTTAGACCGCTTTTAGGTAAAAAAAACCTTTTCACCTGATTAAAAGTTCACTTCCCCTATCTGAGATTCGAGCCTCAAACTCATCGGCATATCGAGTTATAGCATGCACCACTGCACACAGTCGACTACAGCGGTCACCCATGATTAGTAAAAAAAAAAGCTGAAAAAATCTCTTCAGCATTGTTCTATTATTTAAGAACGCCGATTTAAAATCGAATTTTTGAAAGATCATCAAGATCAAAGAAAATGTTTTCTTTCATTGGACAAAAGTGTAAATTAAACTAGAAAATTTAATTAGCAACATTTCGTTTGCTAATATATTGTTTAATATATTGACGGAAAATTCTTAGTTGGTAATTTATTGAGTCATATTTAAAAGTTATTCAGATTTTATTGTATTTTCTTTTATTTTATTTGATTTATTTAATTTTTAATAAATTATATTTATTTAAGGTTAATTGTTAACCCATTGGAAATTATTATTTTTTTGACTTTTACTAATTAACAATGTCAAATTTTTTATTAAAAATGAATTTTGATTGGTTAAAAATTTATTATATTTTTCTTTTTTAATAAGCATGCCGTTATTATTTTTAAGTATAATTTTTTTAACAACTGAATATTTATATTGTAGATCTTATTTCATTTTGATAAAATTACATTTTTTACTTTTATATTTAAATTTTTCGTTTATATTTGGGTTACAAAGATAAAATAAATTTAGTCTGTTATTCAGGTTTTATTTTTGTATTTAATACATTTTTGTCTTTGATCATTATAATGATCAATTATATTCAAATTATGTCCTCCTTGATTTGATAATATGCGATCATTGTATTTACATTCCATTTTTTCAATAATATTTATTCTTTATTTCATAGATCATTATTAAATAAAAAAAATATTATGTTAGATGAAAAATATAAAAACTGTACATTTTTTTCATGAATATTAAATCTTTGTTATCGGTTCTCAGTGCGTTTTTATAATTTTTGAAAATCATTTCCGTTTTTTTTTTTTGGTAATTTTAAATAAAATAGCAAAATCGTTAATTAACAATTATGCAAATATTTATAGCGAAAAAATCTTTTATATTAAATTAAGATCACTTTGGTCTGCCATGTGCGAAAATAATCTTCATATTCGAAAAAACTATTTTGAACCCGCAAACAAAATATTGTCGATAATTTCCAATCTCTAGTTAAGAGCCAATTGGAACTAATGGAGACGGTTGACAGAAGATAGTAGTATATCAGTTCGTTTTTATTCGTAATAAATCTTTTGTCTAGTATTTCAGAGCATATCACGAAATGGCGACTTTTTTCTTAGCATAAATTACCTTCATTTATGCCACATACATATATTTATATGATAGGACTACCCTAATGTTGGTACGAGTATGCTCACAATTGAATATGTTTGTGTATGCACAAACAGTTAGTGACAGTAAACCGCCAAGAAGCATGCCGCGCATTTCAAGGATGTTGTTGATAATTGCTAACGGAGAGAATAACAAAACGCACTGCTACACAAACGCATAGAATTCATGCGCTACGACAGATGCAGCCACAAAAATGAGTATAGAAAACTGTTTTTAATTAATTTTACTACAAGTAAAAATAATAGAGTTGAGGTATTTATTGGTTGTTAACAGTAGGAGAATGTGTGGGAAGGCTTTGGGCGTTATTCTTTTAAAATAAAGTTCGAAAAGTTCGTTCCAAATGAAATGCTAAGGGTTTAGCATGGAAATATTTTGATGCCAGAGCACAAGCGCTACTTGAGCGAATACTAGAGGTAGATATGTTTGACTGTCAGAAGGCATAGTTGGGGAGTGCCTGTTGAGTATTCGACTGTGGAGAAGGAATATCTGAAGGCAAAGCGCGCACATAGATTTCCACATCTTTATTTTGTCGCCTACAGAGGAAAACAGGAAGATTTGTCGCAGTTAAAAAAATTGCAGGAATAACATTGTGGAGGATGCCACGAAAAGTCCAGCGGAAGTAATAACTCATTCAATGATTGAGTCATTAGACAAACAATACGCCGAAACCTAAAAAATAGAAAGATGACAAAGAAGGAATAGCAGACGGAGGGAACGGACCAATTGGTTCTAACTAGGTTGAATATAAACTAAGAACTCGAAAGAGGTAGTAGGACTATTTTGCATAGAGAACTTAGTAGCTATAATTCTGATGGCAAAGCAGTTTTTAATGAATCTGGAGGTTTTTCTTTTATAGTTATGATGAGAATATGAAGGAAGTAATATTTGCTTGGTTGAACTATGTGTATACAAGGCCATCAAATAACATAATGAAGATCAGCAATAATAGATAGAAAAGATGATTTACCAGCTATTTACTCAAGTTTATAATATCAGAGTTGGTGACAATAGTAGCGCTACATTACTTTTATATTCGAAGGTATTGAATCTTTTTGACAAAAACACACTAACTATTTAGTTTGACAATAAAAGGTTATTCACAAATTCTTAAATTCAGGCAGAGGGTGTATTAATATTGACGGCGACGCCAGGGTGACTTAGCTCAAATAGTTCCCTTACAAATAATCTGATCATTTCTAAGTCATAAAGAGTAACTTTCAGCTACTATAGCCATTGATTCTCTATGTGTCATCTAACAATAGGCAAATATTCTTCTGGCATTTTGGGCCACTTCGAACCGTGCCGCCGTAAACCACAATCACTATCGAAGCATTTATAAAAATCTTACGGACAAGGAATGGAGTTCTTTGTTATATTGGTATTTAAAAAAAAAAAAAAAAAAAAAAAAAACAAGGAAAGATTGAGACGCTACGAGAGATGAAGATTGGGTTGAACTTTAAGTCCATGTTTCACAAAGTATGCGCCAGTTTTGCCCCTTCCTTATCTTATTTAGTTGCAAGGTGTTGCTCCGTACGTCTTCACTTTGGCAAAAATATTACCTATGTATGTAACATATGAATAACGTAGCACTATCTACTTCTTTGGTATATGGTTGGTCGGGATCCTTTACGTTAGCTTTCTCCAGGATATATCCCTCACCGACTTATAACTGTCTAGCATTCATTTGCATATGAAAAATTGACTACTCTTTCTAGCTTTCTCTTGATCAAATGGTATTTTCTTTACTCGTTTATCTCCGTTTGAAAACATCCCTTCTCTTAAGCGTACGTTTTTTGAGTGCACGATCCTATTGGTCTCGTTTCGCGATATCCTATTGAAGTTAGAGTAGCCCATGGCATTTTTTTTTACCAAAATGACATCACTTTGTAAAATTCTTAGTCGGAAAAAGGGTTCTTAGGCTAAGGAAACTAAAGTGTGGAGCTAAACCAACATGGACTTACATAATACTTTGATGAGATTAGAATAACTAAAGGACAAAAATAGCGCACTGGAATATTGTAGAAAAGGGCAACAAGCCTAACTATTCTTACCTATATTCTTCATATCTCAACTCACTAGACCTAAACCCATGCTTTGTTTTACTGCATTCCGTTATTTTGTTTTATGTTATGTTATGTTGCGTAACATAAAGTGACATTATGTAATGTTATGCTATGTTATATTGCATTACGTTATGGTATGCTCTTTTATGTTACGTTGCTATGAAGTATTAAGATATGTATATGATTTTTTATGTAAAGTTGTGTTATGTTTTGAGAATGAGATAAAAATGGCGCCAATTTTGAAATCGAGTTTCAAACCCCTTAAATTCCAGACCTAAATTCGCCATATTTAAACTCCCCAAATCTAAGTTCAGCACACCTAAATTCACCACAAGTTAAATATATATTCATTTTGGAACGAATTTTCGCCATTCCTTGTCAAGTTTGATTTTAAGACAAACCGGTTTCGGCGCTGTGCTATCTTCAGTGTCATTTTTCGTTCTCGAAATGAACGAAATGTACAAAAAATTACACTGAAAATGGCACAACACCGCATCTGGTTTGTCTTAAAACACCGACCCCGGTTTGTCTTAAAACCTAACCCAATCATGTCGAAAGTAACAACAACAAAATATCAGAATATCATTAAATACATATCACATAAATAGGTCACCAAACCTAAACTCACTACAAATAAAATCCAGATATCTAAACTCTCGAGTGAACTATTGCAATCACGCCGCAGCCTCGCAGCCCAGGCGTACAGTACTCCCTTTGTGACGGCAATTGAACTAAAACTAATGAAATCAGGAATTGTGGAGAAATTTTCGCTATTTAAACGTTACACACAATTCTGATCCAGTATGTATTGCGCAACTATGACAAATTGTGGATAGATCAAACGAGATTATTGTAAAGCCGCTTACTGTGTTTGAGGGTAGACAGGTAAAAGACCAATAAACTTTTACGAACAACAAACATGTAGTAAGTAAGTCTTCCCACTTTGGTCATCACATCGCATTACAATAATGCGTCACTGCTTCCGAATGGACGTATATTTTTATGCACAGTAATAAGTCGACATGTTGTCAGGACCTCACCAGGCCCGAAAGCACAGTAATCAGACTGTTTGCAATGCTTGTACACATATCTGAGGCTCACACACAATTTCCCATCAAGCGGATTAGAGTTAATTAATTTTCTCTGACGGACTTTAGCTTTCTTTTGGGCAGTTTTTCCTTCTTACGGTACTACCTTGCTGACAGGTAACTGTACGAGTATGTCTGTGCACATAGACAACTAAGGCGCATCTTCATACAAACATGTGTAAGATATACTCAAGTGTCGCTGATGAAACAGTAACCAAAACATGTCGGCGGAAATGAAACTGTGTCAACTTTTTAGCTCGGCGCTATGTTTGATAGAATGTAGGCGGAAGCATGGGCGGTTAGAAGCAGTAGGCGACGGCGACATGGTTGACAGCGCGCAGATGAGAAGGTTGGTCGCTCAGTCGGTCGGTCGGTTGGTCGGTCGGTCGAGTATAACTCGATAAAAAAAAATTTTAAAAAACACAAATAAAAGTGAGTGGAAGTCGTGTGCCGGCTGTGTGTTGGCAGTCGGCAGCGAGGTGGACGAAACAAACGAAGCGCATGAAGAGCATTCAAATGTGATAAAGTGATGTCGGTGCTGGTGACGACAAGATGCCACTGAAAATTGTTAAAAGCATATGGAAGCGCGCGTGTAAATGAATAGTAAGTTGGGTGCACAGCTGGCGATGCTGATGGATGTTGTTCCACGGCTGGGCGCTGAACATTGAACGCTGGGCGCTGAACGCTAAAACGGTGATGGATGGTTGGCAGCTGAACTGGTTGACTGAATGCAAGGATAAATGGAGGAACGTATGAACGGATGGTTGCTTGGCTGATAAGTTGGTGGGTTTATACAAAGCTTATTTACTGTACATGGCATGCTGCATGCTGCATTCATGCATACATACATACATATATACATACATACATATAAACCAACATTCAAACACACATACATACGAGTATGTGCATAGAGCGACAACTAGCGGGTGATGGGTGATGGAAAGCCTTTGACAGCATGCTCGACTTGAATGACACACTTACTTTTCATTATACGATTCCGGTATTCGTCATCGCGTTGCATGGTGACACTGCCACCGCCGTTTGAAACCATTGAGCTCACTTGTTCCATAGGTACAATATCCTGCAAAGAAGCAAAAAAAAGTAAACCAACAAACAACAATTAGTACCATGAAGTAAAAAAAAATTAATCAATTGAGTTTCGATGAAAAGTCAACTACTGCGGTATTTTAATTGAATTGTAATCAATTTGATTTTAGCAACTTTAGCGTACAGCGTAATGACTCGGTACTTAGAAGTACATGCAGACATCAAAATCTCGGAAAATACAATTCAATAGAATTTTGTATTTCGATAAATACAATATCAAACAGTTAAAAAAAACAAAAACAAGAAATAAAAAAAAATAAAAAAATTAAAATATTTAAAATATTTAAAATCAAATTCGATTAATCAAATATAAATAATATCAACTACTTAATTAACCAAAATCTATTTTCATCTCACGCCAATTCATGTAAAACTAGACGAAAATATATTTTTAAGCATTTGCAAAAAATCGTGAATTTTAAAAAGTCGTACTATTTTATAATGGTGGAGAGTATTCCCAAAAATATTAAAAATGTGCTTTGTTTAGGGAAAAATCTTAAAATTATATAAATTAAATTTGATTTAAAAATTATAACATGTTTTTAATCCAATTTTATTTTTATAAATTTAATTCCGGAACCAATTTCAACTAGTTCACAACCTGTCCGAAAATATCCTTGAAGTAGTGGTGAAATTGATTTTAATTTAATGTTTAATTTCCAATGAAATTAATAATTATTTATAACGTTGATCATAACTACTACTCCAATTCTAAGGACAAAAAAGTCGACTGCAGGAATGGAAGCATTTAAATTATGCAAGTGCGTACACGAGAATCGATGTAAAAGCTACTCCGATGACGAAAGCAATCTTGACATAAATAACAATACTATTATTGAAATAAATCGATAACGATATCGATAACTATAAAATAAATCAATAGCGGGTACGATTTAGAGAACGAAATCAGTAGGGAACACTTCTCTGAACATGAATAAGATAATGATTCGCTGTCTTTAAAAGCCTACTTTCAAAGTTGTTTTATTCTTTGATGTCAATTAAGTTGTGCAGTGGCTTTACTCAGCTGTGTTTGGCATAGCCACAGACGTGTTGTTAGGAAACCCAACAAGTGCTTTAAGATGTTCAACATAATTAATTATCGTGTACTGAAATTTTGTTATGCTGTGATATGAGCTAATTAAAAAATCGATCGTTGTTTTTTGTATTTAAACATTATAAGCGTTAGTTAAATGGAAATTTCGCATGGAAATGGTTAGAGACGCAACAACCTTACCCGAACTCATTACATTTTTACTCACCACATCTAGACCCAGCATATCTAAATACACCATACTTAATTTTACTTCACCACATCTCTCTTTCCTTTACCTCAGCTCATCTCACGTCAGAATATCTCCATAGGCAAACATTTTTATTTTGATAACCTCTTAAGAAAAAATATTGCTAAAAGAGGCATTTTGCTTACACTAAATAGCTCAGTGTTTGGCCGAGCTTCTTCTACCATTTGTGGTGTGCGTCTTTATATTATAGCACAAATGGAGGGACCTACAGTTTTGTGCCGATTCCAAACGGCAGATGTATTTAATGAGAAGCCTTTTCATGGCAGAAATACCCTCGAAGGTTTGCCATTGCCTGCCGAGGGGTCAACGCTATTAGAAAAAACTTTTTCTATTATTAAGATTTTGCTTGCCCTGACTGAGATTCGAACCTCGAACTCACCGGCATATCAAGTTATAGCACTCACCGCTACCAACTCGACCACAGCGGCCTACCACTACTTGCCAAAATATTGGCTGCTAGTAAATGTAGCTTTTCTGCTTTGACAACAAATATTTTAATATGAAAGCGAAATTTAGTTGGTTTCAATTTCATTATTTAGAATTAAAGAAGTGAAATAACATACATAGTTTCGCTATGGTAATTTTGCAAAGTTTTTAATCGAATTGAAAAGGTTACATCTCAATATTGCCACTGAGAGAATTACTATCCAACGATTAAAATTACTTTTGCAAGTAAATTTTTTTTTTTTTGCATTTTGCTGTAGTCCCAATTAAAATGACTCGTTAAATTGTGATTTGATCAATTAAAAAGTACGATACCCAGTGTTATGATTTATAATTTTTTTTTTATTATGTAAATTTCAGTAGATCGCTACAACGACAAAATAATCAAGTTTTTATATTGACGAATTTCCCGCTGTGGGAGGGAGGTTGTCTTCGTGACATCTACATACATCATTAACTGCGGATATAGAAAGTAAAAATTAAAACCTCACTCTTCTCTTGTTTTTTATAGCAGTCTTGCTTTCACCCACTTCGCGGCACCAAAGTTACATTGCAAGTAAGAAACAAATACTTATCTAAGCCAAAGAAAATGGAAATGACCGGAAACTCAAAAAAAACTGCCACCACACTTTCAAAGAAAACCACCAGATAAATATATATTTACACTAATAATAGGTATTTATATAGACAAGAACCACAAATCTAAATAAAAATAAAAAAAAATAAAGCCACGTGCGCACCAGCAATAGCCTTGAAACGTCATTGTTTTTCTCTTTCATAAATAAATCTATTCATACCTTCATCACAGACGTTTCTTCAACTTCCAACACATAAACATTCCGTCGCATTGGCATTGTACTACTTATTTCGGTGAATCTAATAATCGATTTTATTCTAACGTAACTTCAACGGAAATTATCAGCCGTACATTTAATTAATAAACAGCGCATACGCACAACTTCATATTCCATTTTTAGAGGGAAGAACTTTTACATTCTTTTGTGACCAGCGCAACATGACGAAACCGAATTAATACTTAACGTTAGTTGAATAAAACGAAAATGATATGAAAGTCCGCGTAAATAGCGTTGTTATTATTTTGTAATTCTACCACACACTGCGCATACAATGCATATATTAGTAGGCACTGACCGGACGTTGCTAAAATTGGTTTGTGTATTAACCCTGTAGTGAATTGGATTAAGTTCAGACCAGTTGAAACTAGTTTTTTTTGTTTAGTACCAATTTTTTTTTTTTTTTAGAATTTTTAATCTCAATTATTTCATTTCATATTTTTCCCGGAATTTGAGCGTAATTTCATTAGAGGACATTTTTCGTTATCGTTGCGATAAATTCATCGCTAACATCTTCAAAATTATAATCGCTGCCTAAATCAGTACCATTCTTAGTTATTTGTTTCATATGTACTCGTACGTTGCTGCTAAAATTGTTATAAAAGTTGTATCGTTATCCAGTTAAAGTATGTTCGCCATGGTATCTTAATTGTTCATTCCTTTTTTTGAATTATAAAGGGTTTTTTTTTTAGACATGTGAAGCAATAAAACGCTATGGCCAAGAATTTAGAAAAAGGTTTGCCATTATGTTTTAAAAATTATTTCGGGCAAATGACCGCCTAAATTGATTGTTTCGTCTTCTTGGAACCAAAGTTCATCCACATCAACATCCTCCAATTCAGATACGAAAATGTCATCAATCATTGCTCTGTATTGACTGTAACATTATGGTCGGCTTCATTTTTGAAGAAATATGTACCAATGATTCCCTCTGCCCATAAAGCACACTAAACAGTGACTTTTTGAGGATGTAACAGCGTCTCAGCAATGGCTTGTGAATTATCATCACTCCCCATTAAAACAAAAGTGAGCTTCATCGCTGAACAAAATTTTCATGTGAAAATCGGTATTGGTGCCCATCTCGTTTTGGGCTCATTTGCAAACATTGTTTCGGAGTAAGTCTGTTCATTATGAAATGGCAAACCAAACTGAGTATAAATTAAGTAACAGCTGTCAAAAAGACCAACTCCGAAAAAATTATTGCCTCATGAAAACTACACGTCTAAAAATAACCCTTTTAACGTCCTTATTTTTATCTAATGGATTTTTTAGCTTTAAGACTGACTGGTTTGTTTAAAAAATTATTAAGAAACAACAACAACACTCAAGTAAAAGTTAAAGTACTATTTTAGAGATCCCCACATCTCCTTATCAGACTTCTTTCGTCTTCGCTTTCACGGGAAACCTTTTCTTATTAATACCAATTTATAAAAAAAATTCTTATCTACTCTTACTTGTCCATCAGGATAGAATGGTAATGCATGTTGGAACGGGTTTCCGTTAACCAAATTTGATTTGGAGACAAACCAGTTTCGGCGTTGTGCCTTCTTCAGTTCGAATTTTCGTTCGGAAACCAAACTTGACAAGAGATGACGAAAAATCGTTTCCACTTATAAACAATTATTTATATGAGATCCCATTTTTTCAGGAACAATAAATTACAAGAAATTATCAACTCTGCTTTAGAGATTCATTTCTCGTAGAGCAGTTCAACCAGCTTCTTATGAAATATGTAACCAATACCTCGAACAAGTGTTTAACTTTGTTGATCTTGGAATTACAATGGACCCGAAATTTAATTTTAATCTTCACATAAATAATACAGTTAACAAAGCCAAGGGTGTTTTTGCATTTGTAAAACGGTGGTCAAAAGAATTCAATGACCCTTACATCACGAAGGCTCTGTTCACAACGTTAGTGAGGACAATACTGGAATATTGATCTGTTGTTTGGAACCCGCGCTATCAAGTTCATTCCGACAGAATAGAGTCAATTCAAAAACAATTTCGGCTTTTTGCTTTAAGAAATTTTCGTTGGGATTCTCAGTACAACCTGCCGCCATATATAAGTCGTTTAAAACTCATTAATCTTCCTACACTTGCTAGTCGCAGAGAAATGTTAGGCAATGTATTTTTGGTCAAGTTACTGACAGGCTTGATCTCTAGCGCATCTCTTCTTAGCGAAATAAAACTAAACGTTCCCTCCAGATTTTCAAGACATTTCCGGCCTCTCTTTCTGAAGTTATGTAAAAGTAATTTTGAGTTAAATGAGCCACTCCACAAACCTCTGCCTTTCATGACTCGGCGCAACATATATGAAAAAAAAATTTTTTTTTTTATATATCCGTGCGTCATGCGGATGCATGTTTCCTACTCAAATCGTCACGTTAATTAACAGTTTTAATAAAAAATTGGTCAAATCCAAATTAGAACCAATGTTTTAAAATCAAATTTATATAAAATTGCGCTGACGCTAACTAAACTCGTATTACATTGATTTTGTTACTCATACGCCACTGTGTACCTTTATTCACACACCACATCTATACATTATTTTAAAATGTTTCCTTATTTATTTTTATTTTTTCTTTTTACTTATTTTTTAAATAACTCAGTTCATTCTCTTTCAAAAAGCATATAAACCAAATTTTTATACTTTTTACAAAATTGTATAATAATTAAACATAATTTCATCAAAATTTCGAACTTTTAAAGAATATTTAAAATTGTTTAAATAAGACATTTCTAAAGAAAATGGATTTGTAATACAATAATGTGGAAATTTGAAGCTGCTATAAGCTACCGTTGATTTTCGGCATTTTCTTTTAATGGCAATCGCGACATTTTTATGTAGAATAAATTGCTAAGAAGCTTAGAAAAAGAATACAAAAATCAGCGGTGACTTTTAGTTATTTCAAACTTTATTATAAACATATTGTATTTCTTGTATACATACATATAAATGAATGAATTAATGAATATTCGAAAACTGTCTATTTCCAAAAAAGTATTTACTTTTTATGCAAGTTTTTTTTCTAATTTAATATTATTTATTCTTCATCACCACTTCGTTTTTTCTTTCAAATTTTATTTTAGTATTTTTGTTGGGTTTCACTATTTTTAAGTGAAACAAAACAAGTAAAGGCTATGCCGAAGGCTTCAGGTCTCATTGCATGAATATGAATTATAGATTGTATGGGAGCTATATGTTATATTTCTCCGAACTTATTTATTTTCACTGCTTAAATAGTTCTAGCAATAGCTATTATTTGTATAGCTTAGCTGCTTAAATGGAGGGGTTTTCGTTCTAAATGCAATATTTGAACAATCAGTTGTATGGGAGCAATCGATCACTATGGTTTTCACTGCTTATAAGTGCTAATAATAGCGGAACTGTTTGCAAAATTTCAAACTTTTAGGTGTTTAAATGGAGGAATTACGATCTGGCCGATTCTGATTAGTAAATTATGAAAAATACCTGACTGCCGAATAGCTCTAAAACTGAGGGAATTGTTGGCGTTCAAACAAACGGACAGATGGGCAGAAGGACAGACAAGCGGCCAAGGCTAAATCGACTGAGCTCATCATCCGGTTTATTTCGGTATAATTTCTGATGGGTCTAACTCTGATCCATCCGGTACTTACAAACATCTAATGAAACTATAAAAGTAATTAATAACGGCAGAGTTACGTTCCACATCGGAAATTGGTTCGAAGTTTTCAGAAGTTAAACAGAAATCATTTGAAAGAATTTGTAAACGAGAACGGTGCTTATAGGTTACGTTATAAACAGGAAGATATTTTCTGGTTATATCCATTATGAGCGCGAAAAAAATTAAAGCATCATTAAACATCATTTAACGAGTAAAATCCTTTGTCAGTTCTTTTCCCCCATCAGTCGAAACGTTGAGTTTTCAACTCCACTTTTATATGAAAGTTGCAAATTCTGAGAGATTATCCTCTTGCGGACTCAAATCAATAAATTTTGCAAAAATTTAAGAAAACTCAATAGCAACTAACAGCAAATACCAATTTGAGTAGAGCTAACCACTTTTAATACCCTTTTTTTTTGTTAGGTCGTTTAAAAGACTTACTTTAAATTTTAATTTCATAGTTAGCACAATTTGAGATATTTCACTAAAAATGTATTGGATATATATTACTTTAATAAAATATGCTTCTAAAACTATTGCAATAAACGTAATAACTGGTATTGGAGTATTTTTCATTATGTTCTATACATCTTAAGGCAGCCGAAAAGTAATTGGCAAAGGCATGTTTTGAGTAAAACTTTTGTGGAATCTGTTATTGAAAAAAATTGCAATTAAGTATTCTTAAATTAAAAGAAAATTTACATACACGAATTAGTGTCACTTACTAGCGACAGTAAATTCATATCAAGGAGATTTTACTCTGCCTACAAATATTTGACAAATACTTCATTTGCGCAAGTAAAACTACTCTTTTTGGTTTGAAACCTTTTACAACTACTGCTAGGTATTTATTTATTTATTTACCTAATTGACATGAATGTGTTTGTGGCATTTGTTGAACCCCATTTGTCATGCAGAAATATGTGACTAGTTGTCATGCAATTTTGTAGTTAATTGTCTTGTCATTTTAGCGTGCTAAGCAAATGAATACATACATACATACTAGAGTGCTTGATTATTTGTGTTTCTTGTAAAAACGCTTTTCGAATTATTTGTCAATTAGAAAAATACTGGTTCCTAAATTTTAAATCAAGAAAAAATCGGTTCTTGTTTCAAATACGAAAAAATCTACATCTTAATGAAATTATTTCTATGACAGAAATCTTTTGAAAATAAAATTAAGTGTAATGCACGAAAAATAAAAACGTTAAAGTGAGGAAAGGCAATAATCTCCAACTCATACATTGTTTAAAATTTTTAACACTTGCGATTATACCGAATTACTGAATTCCGGCATAAATGTTTTCAAGTCAATCTATTTTTTGTTCCTTTAATTTTTATATAACTTAATATTGAAAATGCTCGTAAAAGGACGGAAAACCTTGAAAATTTTTATATTATTCGATGTTCGAAAAATCTATAAAAAACACGAACAAAATCGGTTTGAAAAACCCGATTCAATCACCCTAATACATACGAGGATCTCATAAGTATTTAAGCACGCACAGTGGCGGTTTATGTTATAGCTGGCATTTTTAACTATTTACAACTTCTATAATTATTTAAAAAATTATTTTAAACAAACGAGAAGTTTAAAATTTATACAATTTCACAAATAAATTTTTATATTTTAAACTTTTAGAAAATTTTCATATTTAACATTTAGTACCACATTCAATTTCAATTAACAGTGTGTGTTCCAATTTTCATTTAGCTAAAATGTATGCTTAATTTTTGGAATTTTTTTTTCGCCAAGTATTCGGTATTTCTTTCATTTCGTTTTATGAAAGCTACATGAGTATTACTGTCAGTAAAAAACTTCTCAAAAATCAACGACACTTTGTAGCAACTTTAATTTAGAAATTTATTGCAATTAAATTGAATGCGCCACAAAACTGCATACTAAAATATTTCCTTAACGCTCTGAATTAAGTAAGGGAATACCTATTTGTGTATTGTGATGATCGGCCTTTGAATTTAAAATTTATAAATTATTTTGCCAAGCTCTACGCCCAAAATTAAATAAACTTTAATGTTTGTTTAAGAACAGGCACAGACAAGAGTTTCTAAAGAAGATCTTAAATTGAGATCGAAATATCGACAATTAAATATACTCTTTTAAACAAACTTCGAAGTTTATTAAATTTGGGCCTAGAGTTTGGCAAAATAATTTACTAAAAGTTAAGGAATACCCATAAAAAAGTTCGACAACTTTACAAGGTTCGAATCGTGGGCTCAAATTTTTCTTTGTAAATAAAATTACCTATATTTAATATATATTGGACAAAATTTGCAATTATATATAACCGCTATTATTTTAACCGCCATCATGCTTGCATACGAACACTGTCATTCGCATTTAATAAAAATGTTTATTTTACATACGTACATACATTCATTTGTTTGAATATTTGTACAATAGATTAGCTTTTTGCGCTCCCGTTGTGACACTTTGGGATATTTGCTAAGCATAAAGGTCTTTATGGGCGGCCAAAATGCCCAGCATGGCGTATACGTAATTATTATGATTATGCATTGTGAATTTGATGCCCCTCAAAGATATATCAAATGAATATAAAAAAAAAGTAGATATATTTATTCCCCGTTGAATACAAATGCCATTGCTCGCTAGAAAAAGTCAATGCAATACATTTTTCCTGAAACGAGTTGAAAGTACTCAAATATTGAAGCAACTCAGTCGTGCTTTTTCAAAAGTGTTTTTATTCGCCGGTAGTTTTCGCAAAAAAGCTCATTTAAGGATAGTTGATATTTAAGGATATTGAGATAAAATAAAAATATGGCAACCCTTAAATTAATTACTTTAAAAAAGATCAAAGAAAACGCCGAAGTAATCGCATATGAATGGAGTAGGATTTAAAGGCAATGGAAAACGTTTAATATTTGACAAATTTATTGAGAAAAAAAGGAAATGGAAAACTTTAAAGATACAACAAGGCGTAAGCTTTAGCTAAGCAATTCCTCTTTAAACTTTATTGCAATCGAAAGAATGCACACTGACAATCGGAGTTTGAGTTCTTTTTCCTCTTTTTGATTTAGTTCAAGATGTTTTTCAGACTGATACCTAATTTTTTATCTCTTTACTAACTAGTCCTAAAATGGTTGAAAATCCCGAAATAGTCTCAAACCAACCTCGAATTAGACTTGAAATGATCCTCAATAAGTGCCGAAACAGTCTCGAGCCACGTAGTTTCAAAATCGAGCCGAAAAAAGTACACAACTAGTCCGGAGGTTGCCTTGCAGTTATCCCGAGCAGGTATCGTATTATAAAATTTAAAACACAATACTTTTAATCTCAAACATGTATGTGTATGTATGTAGGCCTCAGAATAACTAGCAGTTATAGGTTACTCGATTTTGTTAAGTTTTATAAATGGTTTCATATAGATTCCAAACGAAACCGAGTTAGTTCCAAAATGGCCACCTTGTTCTGAAAGGGGCCAGACCGTATACTGCATTGGTGCTTTTTCTAATCCCGAAAGTAAACTCTTTCCAGCCAAGTTCCAAACTGATTATAAACTGGCGGCAAACGTTTGAACGAGTTCGGAGCAGCTCCCCAACTGGATTATTTATTATTAATATTTTCAGAAAAATGTCCGAACAAGTGATTTGTGCATTTATTTTTGAAGCGTGCGCTTTCATCGTTTGCCCAAAATTAACATCACCCACCATTTTGCCCGCAAATACGTGCAAATACGAATAATATTTTGCTGCAATTCAATCTGTTAACATTTATCTTTTGTCAACATTTCCATTAAGGTCCAACTAATATTATATCAGGCAAATTGAAAGTTTACACTGCAAACGCACAGACAAACCGACAGCACAACAAAAAAACGTGAGACGTGTCAGCAACACAAACAGAATCATCGTGACAGCGTCAGCTATCGCACAGACAAATTTACATTTTTAATTTATTCACACAGCAAATAAGCTTGCAACGAAATTGCATATGAATTTTTCATTTTTATCGATCAACATATAAATAGACACGTGGGACTTCATACTTGAACATTTGCTGTAACTACAACACGAATATTTAATACGCCCTCATTACAAAACTAAGCAGCAGCAAGCGCCGGACAAAAGCAAAAGAAAACCTTTTACGAATTTTCTGTCCACTTGACGCTTGGACGATGAAAAAGTTTTTTCATTTAGTCGAATTGAGGACACGTCAACCAAAAATTTTTTACATATGGCGAAACTCCCAGTAATTAACTAGAGCTAATGACAGTGTGCTTTTGAAGAGCACATGAACAACATGGCATTGATTAGGAATAATGTTTTTAATAATTGATTGATATGTTTAAGAAGTTGGCAAATGTATGAGTATATGTGAAATTCACAAGAGCTACTTTGTGAGACTTCAGCACTTCGTCTATAAGGTGCTTATGATACTTAATGAAATAAGTTCTTCCATATCTACCGAAAATCTAAGTAACCTGAAACAACTACCCAGACCAGTCGCGGTCAACTTTGGCTCAACAGGTTCTTGCAACTTCACACACCAAGGTTTCCTTTTCGCATTCGTTGTGCTCATTTTTCCAAGAGCAACCCGCATGTCGCCTAGAAAACTTCAAAAGCCTTTCTGTACTGCGGTTTCAAACGTAAAAGTAGTCCGAGGGAATCGAGGGGAAGGCGAAGGAGGCGCACACTTGTTGCGAACGCACTATTAGCGTCTCCTGGGTTTTGATCGCGACTTGACTATCCGGATAAGTATTTACTTTTCTTAACAACATTTCATTATTGCGCATACAGTCGGCGGTTTCTACTTCAACTTAAACGACGCGACTGAAATCTGTTATCGTACATTTAATACCAAACAATAGTTTTTCACAAAAGACACCGTCTACAACTCTGCCATTCAACTTTGATCTCTCCGTGAATATACTCAACGGGAACTCACTTCCTCCCGCTTATCACTTGATGGTTTGTGTGTAGTGAAGAAAGCTCTAGGATAACTATGAGCTTGCGAGAGCTCCGTTAATTCCACTCAGAGCAACCCTTTTTAGTAAGTTATGCCAGTCAATGGCTCCGTATAGCAGAAAAGTTTTTATTGCCGCTTCACTTTGTATTCGATGTTTGACCTCCTCTTTCCTTCAAAAATTGCGCCAAGTAATTGACTTTACCAGAAAGCACAAATAAAATATATTACATCAAAGGAAGTTCTGCACTGGGTACCTTGTATCTCCTAGTAAAGAAAACAAGTTCTCTCAAGTTCTCAAGTCGAGTCTGCAGCTGCAATATAAATTAGTGATCAACTTAAGGTACCTCAGCAAGAGGTCGTACAGCTTTTTCAGAAAGTATCCCCTGAAGCTGAGTGCCAGAACGTTGGCATAAACATTCATCCGATTGCCCCTTACCTTCCATCAGTTTCTTCGTAATATCAATTTTGACTTTTTAGCTTTTCCAGCTCTTTGTTAGTTTTATTATTTTTATTTTTATATTTGTGTAGATTAAAAGAATTATCTGAGAAAGTTGTATTAAATATTTTCATTTTAAAGTAAGTATCAAACTTTATTTTTCAACAACTCTCAAGGTGACTTAAGAGGAGATGTGCTCAAAATGTATTATTTGAAAACACCTTTCTCCTTCATGATTTTATATAATCAAACAAAAATTTAATTTTTTGAGTAAGTAAAAATGAATTCGCCAGATGTTCAAAATCACGAAGATCCCTTTGATACGAGTATAATCAAAATTACAAATTTAATTAATTTTATTTGCTGAATTCTGATAGTAGGGTACAAAAACCGAATATGTTTAAATAGTTTTGTTCTTATGCGTTCACAAGATTAGAGTTGTTAGAAGCAGAATACATTTTAGTGTGGAAACCTACAAAGTAAAATTATGTAATTAAACAAAGAACATGAAATTAATATGAAAGCGATATCAGTGGAACACAACACCTAGAGAGAGAGAAAGAGCTTCTATTTTTGAGGTGAATTTCCTCAGTTTTAATATTGTCGACCCCACAGAATATTGTATGGCGTAACAGCACGAACACAGAGAGAAGCTATCAAGAAATTTTTCTTATTGTCTCGTTGTACCAAAACGAACTTTTTTGAAGCGGCCGAGGATATTTTTCTGAAGTTAATAAACCAACATACTGTAGCGATAAATTGATTAAAGTTTGCCTAAAGTTGAACATGAGAATGCAAATAATATATCAATGTTTTTAAGTCATCGATAGTATAGGGCAAAAATCCGGTACTTGCAGTTAAAGTTTAAAAATCAATATATCAAAGCTGCTTCACGTCATCTGCTTAGCAAAGGGACAGCTGGCAATATAATAAACTAACCTTTGTTACCACCACCGATTCACCTTTAGTTCATATGGGAAAACTAGGAGACGCCTGCAAAAAATGTGTTTGCCTTTATTTGGCATACGGAAGACATCAGAATATCAGTTATTCTTGCTGATGAACCAGATGACAAATTATATTCGTGTTCTACGATAATCAAAAAGTAGGTACTCCTCGCAGACATATTTAATTCGAATTATTCTGGAGTAAGAGGTACGACAAAATTTAATAGAAAGTTAGCCTGTGAGGGTTAAATATTCAGCTCAAAAAAATCCAAGAAAATAATTTTCGATGAGGTTCACACTTAAGGACAATTTAGAATGAAAGGCTTCACTTTTTATTGGGTACCAATCCCGACTTTTGGTCCAACCAGACGATCGTTAATTTTTAAATTATCCTCATTGTATGTCATAAATAGCGTAAGCATCATCCATGTTAGATTTTTGGGGAATAAGAAAGGCATCCGAATAAAGACAAGATTTGAGGCAAACATTTACATTGTGAGGTATATTTTATCGTACTTTATTTAAGTTTGAAATTAATGCAATGCTTTTCCACCTTAATAAATGAAATTTAAAAGAGTTGAGTGCTTAATTTATGAAATATGGCAATATTGTAGTCTAATGAGAGGAGATTAAAATTAAATTTCCAATTATCTAAATCTTGATATATAAAACAATAATAGTGTGGGAGTCGAGTTATTATAAAAAAAAATCAAATTTATTATCTGATTTTCCTTGTTCCCCAACACGAAAATATTAAAAAAAAAATTATTCGCCAGGTGGCGCTGAAATTGCGTTCTTAACACAAATCGGTTTTTATGATGAAATGTATCCTGATTTAGTTAGGGGGCACTTCAATTGGCATTCGGTTTTATAACATATAACATGCAATACCAAAATAAAAACTTCTATTTAGCATTTTATTTCTTTTCTTATACATTTTGCATGAAAAGTTTTCATACAATTCCGTAACTAGAGGCGGTGACCGATTCAGAACTAAAAATCATATTGAAGTTTCGATTTCGTTCATATTCTAAATAGTTGATGGTATCGAAAAGGATCTCGAACTAAAATCAGATACACCCGCCGGAAGACGATAAAGTTGAATTAGTATTTAATATTATATTTATGGTTCTCTTTGGTACGCATTTGACAATAACATTAGCAACGGGAGTGTTCTACCGTACCAAAATTTTTCCCATCGGACTGATTGAAATATCATTAAAAAAAACACTCTTGCTTTCACCGCTGATAGCAGGCGAGTTAATGTTCGAGTTCGCCAGACTAGACGAACCCCTCAGACGCCCATCCCGTACACGCATTGATTTATTGTTCAAACAACTTTCTGAAAAGCTTTTCAAATTGTAAGAAACCGTGTGAATTGTCCGCTGCATACGAAATCAATATCTAAACATAATAAAATGATTGATTCTATTTTGGTTTTCTAATGTTCTCAATATTTGAAGATAATAATCTTCACACCAATATAAATGATTCTTAATGAATTGCTTTGTTAAGCAAACACAATTCTACTACCACTGCGCCCTACTTTGCTAGTCGATTAACAAAACGTCTATAAAAGCATTTATTACTTTTGACACTCGGTCTTTATGTGCACATAGTTTGTCATAACAATATAAAAATGTTGAATTTCATTTCCAATAATTATAATTCACCCAATGGCGCAGAGATTCATTAAACGAGTCCCCGAGGACACTAACCAATATGTACTGTCAGAAGAACACAAACCGGTCATCAATTACTTTTCAATTTCATTTAGGATTTGTAGACTATATTGAGGTCACCCAGTTGGAATGGACTAAAATTTTAACCCACCGACCCAGCTACTAGAAATTGAATTGTCATGCAAACTCAGTGTTTGGTGTCAAGCTAAGAAACAAACACACACACAAGCAAACGAGTTACGGGAAAAAACGCCTGTAGGAAAATCACCTTATTGATTTTTATTGATAAGTAAAGTCTCGTTAGCGCCAAAATACAATTAAGAAATTGTTGTTTTTCTTTTGAGTTCATTTTATTTTAGGGAAGCATTTTCGGTTAAAGTTCGCTTTCATGGAAAATGAGTGAAAACAGAAGACTCCGTAAAATGCAACAAATTTCATTAAAAAAATTTATTTTTATTTAAGCGTTTCTGACTGAAACAGATTACCGAAAGAGTTGCGCTCTTTTTCAAAATAAAAACTATGAAAGGTATAATGAGTACTGTTGAAACAAATTTTTTAGAAGTATAAGCTAAATTTTCATCACTTGAAACTTGCATACTATTTAACTAAATTATATTTTAACAATTAAACCATTTGCAATTCAAACAAATGTTATTATTTTTTTTTGCTTTTAAAAAAAAATTGAAAGTAATTGGGTCAAATGAACCCAAACCGTCTTCTGAGGTACATACTTATACGAGAATGTCCATTTTCCCGACTTTCTAGTATTATGAGCGCTTGGGTGGGTTTGTTACTATGACAATCGCATACCAGCTTTTATTTTCTATGTTTCCTTGACTGTGGGAAATGACTCTGTAGTGTTCCTCTAAATTTCGTATAAACTCAGCCAAAGTAATCAAATCGAAGATAATTTCTCAGCTCATATTAAGTGAAAGTCCTGTGAAAGCTATAGTTAATGAATAAAAAGTGCTTTATACACAAATCAAGTTCTCTCAAAAATTGCGTTAGTTATAGATACTGGTAATTAAAAGCTTATTTTTCATAAAGGTTTGGAAGTGTGTTGCCAAAACCCGGTAAGGTTTTTTCCATTCATTAGGTTGGTAGGGTTGTTAAAAAATAACTACTTTATTTACGTATGTAAAACATTGTTTTACGAAAAAAGTCAGTTGTTTCCGACGGAGTATTTATTTCTACAGTCAGCGAAATAATTAAATATAAGTTGTACAATTTATTTTTCTACCAATTTTTTTAAATTATTTTTTAATTAAAATACACTTCATTGTCTAACTAATCCCATAAAAACCCTTTTATTTAATTTAATACAAAACTAACAATAATTTAACAAAATAGAAACATATTTAAAATTTTGAGTATGTAGCTTTTTGGATCATTGAATTTTAGTCCTAAAAAGTGCAAGTATCTACAAGTTATTACTGATTTTTTAAAATTTTTTGGTAAAAAATCAAAACCAGTGAATATTTTAAAAAATTGTTTGCAGCGGTGAAGTAAGCTTAGCCACTTCATGTTTTGGGATGTACTCCTATTTCACTGCTTGGATAAGGGCGCGCTTTAGAGATTCAATAGTCGAATAGTGCCATAGCCATAGTCTTCCGAACGGACCACAATTTGTAGGCCAACAGATGAAGGTTCGATCTAACAGATGGCCAATCATCCGTAGAAATTAAATTTGTATATAATAAATTTTGGGCCTAATTTCGAACTTAAATTAATGTATAAAATTACGGAACAGAATTTGTTAAAATGTATAAAATCTACAGAAATTTGTTATATATTCAAGAAGGAGAATACTAAAAATAAAAAAATCTCTGACAGACAAGTTTGAAATTCTGGTGAATGTTTGATGCATTTTTTTTTTACATTTCTACCACATTTTTGCTCTATACAGCTTTTGGTAGAGAATGAACTGTATTTTGATTAGAAAAGAGTGAAAGCAAAATAAAAGATATATAAATTGTCAAAATATTTCTACATATATACGACTATATATACGTAATTGGTATATTCTTTTTATACCCGAAGGTACTTGTACATAAGGGTATATATTTATATCAAAATGCTCAGAATGAAAAGAGAAGTAAAAATTGAGATATGTATCTCAACGAAATTTGGTACACAGATTGCTCTTTGGACAGGGTAGGTTGGTATTGAAAATGGTCAAGATCGCTTAATAACCACGCCCACCTCCCATATAACGGAAGTTTTTGAAAAATGCATAAATCTCATTTTTTCGGTATTCATTAAAGCAAAATTGAGTGAAATTTTGGTATTTGGAGCGATTTTGAACTAAGAAATTAGGTACTTATGAAATTTGGAAAAATGGGAGTTGCCACGCCCACGTATTAGTTATCGTTACAAAATTTGTTGAACATATTTGCCTTGATATCGTTATTATTACGGTAGAAAATTTTTGAAATCGGATCATAACCACGCCCGTCTCCAATATAACGGAAATTTTGGAAAATGCAAAAACTTCATTTTTTCGTTGTCTATTTAGACGAATTGAGTAAAATTCGATATTTGGAGCGATTTTGAACTAAGAAATTAGGTATTTATGTAACAAATTTTCCTCAATATCACTGTTATCATCGTTTAAAATTTTAGAAATCGGACCATAACCACGCCCACCTCCCATATAACGGAAATTTTGATAAATGCAAAAACTTCGTTTTTTCTTTATCTATTGGAACATGTTAATTAAAATTTGATAAATAGTTAGATAGATAGTTAATTAAGAAACTTGACTTTTATGAAATTTTGAAAAATGGGCGTTACCACGCCCACTTACAAAAAAACGTCTGTAGGTATCACAATAACGATGTAAAGTATTGCCCAAAAATTTGGTGAACATATTGTCCTTGATATCAGTATCATCACCGTCAATAACTTTTAAAATCGGACTATAACCACGCCCAACTTCCACATAACGGAAATTTTTAAAAATTCAAAAAACTTCGTTTTTCAGTGTTTATTGGAAGAAATTGAGTAAAGTTTAATACTAGCAGCGATTTTAAACAAAGAAACGGGGTTTTATGAATTTATTGCCACCGCCCATACAAAAATATATCGCGAGGGTATATAAAATTCGGTTTCGCGCGAATTTAGCTTTCCTTACTTGTTTCGTTATACATATGTATGTACTTACATAAATGCTCTACTTTTTCCGTACTTCTCCTTTTTTGTTTCAGTACGTGTGTATCAGGTTGGTATTTTAAAACGAACGAATGAATTCTCTAGTTAAGAATTGTATATTGCTTCCAACTGGTTCGTTTATTTGTTGCCTTGCAGTTTTATATTTAAGAAACTTTCGTTTTTCGCTTGAAAATAAGATAAACTTTACAAAATTTAAAAACTGTTCTATAAACAAGTTATTTAAAATGAAGTAAAATTAATAAAAAAATAATTTTTAATTTTTAATGTGTGTATGTATATGAGGTCCATGCTATACAACAAAAAAGTATATTAATTCATTTCTTAATCGCTTCATAGAGCTTATATATAATTGATGTATTTTGGAACGATTTTCCGTCGATCCTTGTCAGAACGAAAAATAACACTGAAGATGGCACAACGCCGAAACCGGTTTGTTTCAAAACCAAATTTGACAAGGATCGACGGAAAATCGTTCTAAAATACATCAACTTTCAACCTTGTCGAAGTAAAAAAACAACAAAAAACTTATATATAATTCCTAATTGCGAAGTTGTGAAATGAATTAAGATGTGGTAAAAAAATTAGTAAGTTCAGATGAAATCAGTTTAGGTGAATTGTCGTTTGGTGAGTTTAGATCTTGCGTGATTAACCTGCTACATTGTACACTTGATAAGTCCACCATATTGCTCCCTAATCATAAAAAGAATATCTTTCAAGTAATTGGCAATATGTGTTAAGAAATAAAAGCCCTTTGTTTATTAAATTACCAAGATGTTAAATGCTCTTGACAAATAAAACACCTATTTGTGAAAAAGGCAAATTTATATGCGTTTAAATATTTATGCAAAAAATAAAGGTTTATTAATTTATTACATTAATTTCGAAAATTAAATTTTAATAATAAATTAAAATATTTATCGCAAAAATTTTATTTTTATAATTAAAAAATTAAATTTAAATTAAAATAAAATTAAAAAAAAATTAATTAAAATATTGAAAAAATTATTCATAAAATTTCTTTGAAAAAAATTACAAAAATAAATAAATAATAAGGTGGTAAATGTAGTCAGTTGAGGTGCGGTGAACTTAGGTATGGTGAGTTTTAGTGTGATGAGTTTTAACATGGAATAAACTAACATAACGTAACGAGGTAAAATATAATATGACATAACATGAGTTTAGAAGTGGTGGTTTTAGAGGTGGTGATTTTAGGTGTGGAGAGTTTTGGCTATGTGAGTTTAAGTAAGCTGATTTCAATTATTGTGAATTCAATGATGATAGGCAGAGTTTAGCTTTGGTAGGTAGAAGATTTACTTTTTGCCGTTTCTAACCATTTCCATTTGCAACATTTAATGCGGTACGACTACTGTCACCACCATTTCCATCTATGTTGCTATGTTGGATTTTCGATTTACTGCCACAGAAGTTCAAAAACCTGGACCTATATAAAATCTTAAATTTAAATAAGTGCCGAATTGAACTCTCTTTATAAATTGCTTATAAAATTCGTATTTGTCATTCTACCTTAATTCGAGGTGTTACTACTGAGCTTCCCTCCCATTCGTATAAGTTTTCATATTAAGTTGGCGACATGTTAATTAAAATTACCAAGGTTTTAACCACTGATGTAAATGATTGGTTTTATCCGGAAGTATTACAATAAAAATTTCAGTAGATATATTTTACATTAAAAAAAAGACTTTACCCATAGCATTAATATCCGCTAGATATTTTATTTGAATTTTGATGTTTAAATTTTTTTTAAATTCATTTCTATCTTAATTAGCTTAAAACATTGTATTCAAAAATTGCTGATAAATATCAGGAAACTAACTCTACAGGATCTTTACAATTGGACGCACGAGCTGCCATCTGTTGTTGCGGAAGTCTCACACTGACACATCTGCTCATTCTAGGCAAACAGAAATTCTCAAAAAAAAAAAAAACAGAACTCAATTAAATTGCTAAACAAAACAATGAAATCCTCTTTTTATTTGTTTAAATGCAAATTTACTGCTAACAAGTTGCACTTGACAGGACAACACCAAAGACAAGCCTAGCCAACTATAGAGACAGCAATGACATAAAAAGGACACAGAAAGTAAAAATAAAAATAAAATAAAACAAAAACAAATAAACAAAACATAAATAAATGACAAACATATTGAGGCTGCAGGTTGATGAGGTGATGGTTGAAGAAGAGCAGGCAATGTAGGGTGATGTAAGGGGATCTAAGGGATGTTCGTCTATATAGTTTATGTATATGTTTGTGTATTTATTAAATATGTAGTATTTTCTTTTGTATAGATAGGGAATGCAAGTTGTGACTTTGTATAGTGCATTCGTAATCATTTTGTGCAAACTAAGGTAAGGCAATTGTTGGTGGATTGGTGTAGCATTAGCTGTGAATGGGAAAGGTTGGATAGCTTGTGGTAGGTTATGGTATGTTATGACGAAGCGCTATGTAGGGCAATACGCTACGCTGAACAACCACAACAGCTGACGTCACGGCACAATAAATATTAAGCAAACCACACAAATAGTAGATACTTGTTGTGCACTTGAGAGCCGCAAAGCAATAGCAAAAGGATAAACAAATAGTTAAATTAAAAAATAGTGAATTTTGCGAACAACTGTCAATTTAAAGGCACGCAAAAAAATTGGATAAGTGGTGGAAAAAAAAAATTATGTAGTAGATATTTAATATCGTCAGCTTAGAGCGCAAGGGCGCTAAGTACACATTTTCTTTAATATAATAGGAGGTACAAAGATTATGAAAAACTTTTACTTGCAACAAAATATAATTTTTTTTTTTTTTTAAATGAACTCAACACATTTTCACTCTAAGCCAGCGTTGAGGTATTCGTGGTGTTGCTCACCTCGTAACGTGTGTCAATTTCAGGCAATCTCTCCAGAAACTCTTCGACCATGATTCATTAAGCCGTCCAAAGTAATTGAAACTGCCCCTTTCAAAGTTTTTCTGTTGCGTTGTTTTTTTTTTTATGTAGCACGTGATGACTTCTTGTTTGAGTTACAACTTCTTTTCTTAGGTTAGAGTGTATTTCGTTTAATATTTTAATAGTTTTTGCGTAAAAAGTTTTTTCGGCTAATGCAAGAAAATCACTTAAGTTTTTTTTTTTTTAATTTTTCTCTTCACACAGACTGTGTCTCGGTCGTGTCGTTCGTCTGCGCTGGCCGTATTGTAGTAGACTCTCAGTGTGCAACAAAAAATTCTACACTTTCACACTTGTTGAAGTTGTTGAATGGCTGAAAATGTGATTACACTGTTTGCAATACCTATTTGCCTTTTGCACATATGCCCCACCTCGTTGCTGGCTTTGTACTGCGCAGTTCGCGATTTTACAAAATCGCCAAAATCGCCTTCTAGAATGTTGCTTCCGTTGCGTTCACTGTTGCTGCTGCACACGCACACTAACGTGCGATGAACTCAACCATACATTGACTGACTAAAATCAACTAACTAAAGCAACTAACTAACTCACTAACCACCACCAGTCTTCAACACCTTGCCTTCGCAAACTCACTACACTGAACAACTTAATTTCAACGAACGCGAAATAGCTTAGCCACAGACGAGCTATGGACGTACGACGCGCACCAAATAGGACTAAATCAAAACTAAAAGCAAAGTTAGTATTTTGTATGTACGCCAATACGTCACGACGAAATCCTCAAATCTCTTACAACTCACAGCACAACAGACACCAGCCGAAAATTGAAACTAAAATGTCACTGAAAGCGACCTCTGTCAGTGCACAATTCGAACTAAGCATTCGACAAGAAGCCAACACGTCTATATGATAAAAATCGAAAGGACACTCGCACATTTATTGCAGCGTGTGAAAGTTGCAAATGCTGTTTTACTGAGCATAAGATGCCTATCCATATTTATGTAAACGTATGTGTATGCGTCTATATATGTGTGTGTGTGTGTGTGTGTGTGTGTGTATATATAGCAACCCTATGGCCTGCCTGCCTAGTTATACCAGTGCCGAGGTGCCAAAGCACCAACAAAGTATGATACTCGAGTTGAGTCGAGAGTCGTGAAGTCGGAGATTGTCGCATCGCTGATGTTGGCTGCTGCTGCTGATGTTAATCATTATGTGAACGAATGGATGTTGGCGAAGTAACGAGTAAACGAGTGACAGGCGAGCGACGTACGGACGAACGGACGATTGAGCGGTGATGCGCTCAGGCGGCGCGCAAAAGAGCATATCACTAATTATAATACTTATACGAGTAGAGTAGTACTACATAGCGAGAGTGCCGAGTCAATGGCCGCAACAAAAAGCAAATAAATATGAAATTGTGTGGAATTAGGGATGACAGCGGAGGGTAGAAATAAAATTTTGAGTTCTTCGCTTAGCTCAAATTATAGTCGGCGCTCAAGTTGACATCAAATTAAAAGAAAAATGTATTTTCGAAACGAACGCATGCAATGTTGATTGACGCTTTAAGCCTACAGGGTGATCCACACACCACATGGACACCGGTTTGAGTAAAAACGTTGCGTCTGAGTAAACTTTGTATACTTTTTGCTCTTAATCTTATTAAAGTGCAGGAAATTGTACACAAAAAAAAACGTTATTAATTAAACTAATGTAACTGATATTTAAATTTAAGTAGCTGAATAATAGAAGTTGCTTAGAAATATATATCCAAGTAGTGGAACCATATTTCTCACTCTCTACGTACCGCCGCTGAGGAATTCATTGAATTTCAACTGGTATGACGATTAATGCCGTTTCGCTACGGAACGTTAAAACGCTGGCTACAGGACCGCACTGTGAACGGTCGCAATGCGAACTGTGCAGCAGCGATATGGTGAGTTGAGAAAGGAAGCGAGACGGGTTTTTCATGAGAACAAGAGATAAGCCGAAATGCGTATTTGCGAAGAGTTTGAGATGCTGGCCGACAAGAAAAGATCCCGAAAACTATTTAAGAAAGTGCGACGGCTTAAAGATAGTTTCAAGGCCGCGACGAATTCCTGCAGAAATGACAACAAGACCTGCTTACTGATGTCCACGGCATACTTAAATTATGGAGGCAACACTTCTCCACTTAATGATAGCAGCAACAACCACTTTGGAGAAGATGACAATCCCGAATCGCCAATCAATGATAAGGGGACAACGTACCGTCTGCTGAAGAATAACAAAGTCCCCGGGGCTGATGGGTTGCTGGGCTATTCAAGTATGGCGGAGAGAAGCTGGTTAGGTGCGTGCACGAGCTTATTTTCACAATATGGTTTGTGAGTCATCAATTCGTACCAACTATCGTGGTATCAGTGCTCTTAATATCGCATATAAGCTACTGTCGAGCGTATTGCGTGTCAGAGTCTAAGGCTCATCGTCAATGAACTGATTGAACCTTATCAGTGTGGCTTTAGCCCTAATAAATCTACCATCGACCAGATATTCACATCACTCCAGGTCGTGCAAAACGCCCGAAAGAGAAGAAAAGACACACACCATGTTTTTGTCGATTTCAAAGTCGGTTTCGACAGCACAAAAGGGAATTCTCTATATGCCGCAATGTCTAAATTTGGTATCCCATCAAAACAAATACGGCTATGTCAGAATTGCCAAGGAACTCTCCGAGCTGTTTGATACCAAAAGATAATTCAAACGGTGTGATTCGATATCGTGCGATTGTCTTAACCTGATGCTGGAGAAGATAATTCGAGCCACAGAACTAAATCGGTCAGGCACCACCAAACAGGTAAATGAGGGCATGACAAAGTGTCTTATGTCAGACAAAGTCTCTGATGCCAGTAAGAAATTTGAAAGAGTTGAGAACTGTATTTACCAAGGAACCAGCATTGACACCAATAAAAACTTCAGCCTTGAAATCAAGCGGATAATGTCTCTTGCCAACATCTGCTAGTACTAACTGAGTATGCAACTGCACAGTAAAGAATATCAAAAAAAATATCGATAAATATATCGATAACTCACGAAATCGATCATTATCGCATAGTAGTAGATAAGAATACCGGTGAATATACATATAGATAACTAAAAATAATGATAAGGATCGCAGTTTCAATATTAAAAATACTTATGACTACAATATTGATAAAAATTACGAAAAAATTAAGGTAATTGATAACAATAACTATGACGATATAAAGATATATCGATAAATCTTATCATAAATGTTTACGAATGTTGCTGTGGGCTTACATATATATTCTATTTACGAAAAAGCTTATTTATTTGGTTTTGTTTTTCAACAAAAATTTAAGTATTCGCCAATATCATATAAAACATTCAGTTTTATTTTTTGGATTCATAACCCTCTACAAAACTAAGCGATGTTGTAAGCCTTCACAAATACCTCGAGATATAAAAAGCTTGTTCTTATATTAAATATCAGAATTTTCCGAATAAAATCAAGTTTTTCGATAATCTATGTACTGAGCAACACATTAAAGTTAATCCGCCTTTTTCAGGACTTTTTCTAAATCGTGTTTCCCCTTCCGATTTTTTTATGTCAAATTACTTTAAAGAAGTCCTTGACAGCTCTTGTACGTTCTTACAGTTTAACGCTCGTGTCCATGTTAATGTTGAGAAAGAGAGAAAGTTCTTTCACTATTACTAGCTTTTAGTGGCACTAAAGGATTCAAAGATTGGTAAACTTTACAACTAACCTAATTGCTCTGCAAAAACAAAACCAATTGCTGAAATTAATGTGTGTGAACTTCAATGTGCTGTTTAGAGTTTAATGTAATTAGTGATCGTTTTAAGCTGAAGATCCTGAATTTATACTTTTTATTTGGCTGAAATCATTCGCCACCATTTTTAATAGTTCAAAATTTCCACTTCCACAATTTCGCGTAGTTTCTTAATTTTACTTATTTGCAAAAATTTACACAAAATTTATCATTTTGAACGTTCCTGTGGGCCTACACCAACCCCATTTTCAGTGTCACCAACACTTTATTTAACCTAACAGTCTCAGCACAACATCTGCTTAACTGTCACTATTAGCTAGCTCAAATGTAATACGGGTAATAGAACTGTAATAGTAAAAGTGCCAATAACAGCATCATTCGGTCAGCAGTTGACCACCTACTCATCTCTTTATCATAAGACAGTGGACAATTCGCCAACAGTTAACTTTCTGCTAATTTCATAATTTGATAATAGCACTCTCCATATTTACTCTCTCTCTCTCTCTTTTTCTCTTTCGCTCTGTGACTATACATAGCGCTCTCAAAGACCCGTTGACAATAATACGCGCTCTGTAACTACTCCACGGCATCTACATACATACATATGTATGTATGAACGTATGAAGGAAGCCTGCATCAGGGCAATGCGTATACCAACCAATAACATCAACCAAAGTTAATTTAATGTACTCCACTGCGTATGTGGAACATTGAGCGAATAACAGCAGCAGCGGTGGCAGAAATACTCGCATGTAGCAGCAACAGCGACAAGCCAAAACCACTCGGCATAAGTAACAGTTTGCAAGCGTTAAGTTTATTATTTTTAAAGTTGCATACTCAGCGTTGCCAACACAACTGTTGAGGATGATGATGCCGTTACTGTCACTGATGACGCTGCAGCTGCTGACAAAGGAATTATTCGCGATGTTGCCGCAACGAGTCAGCTCTAACGTCATACATACATATGTATGCATGTATATGCGTACATAATTACAACCTTTGAGGTGATGATGCGATTATACACTTGTTGTACGTACAAATGTATGTAACTTACAAACAGACAGACTCATATTCAAACGCCAAAATCTAAGAGTACTTTTTGCAAAGTTGTTGCAGCGCATCATTCAACCGGATACGTTGCCGAACATGTCCTATATTTATGTATCTACAACAGTTTCAGCAATGTATTTTTTTTTTCTTACTTACATACATATGTACATACATACAAACATACCAACATATAAAGCCACTTAATCGCAAGTGTGCTCGCATTTCTGTGTGCGAGTAATTTTCGTGCTGCGACGCAGAAATACAATGAAATGCAGAAAGCACACAGAGTGCATGAATGGCAGTGGACAATTTTTAGACCATCAACGGTAATAATTTTCAATACATACATACACATACAACATTTTTCTTGTTTAATTTTTTTTCAAATTGCATACTCAAAAAACATTACAACCATTATTAAAACTTATTTATGAAATTTTTGTTTACTTTATTGAATCAAACAATTACAATTTTTGTAAAAAATTCCCTAAGCATAATTGTTCAAATAGTTTTATTCAACTAAACTCTCTATTCTGACCGCTGTATAGCCCTCGAAAATAAATTCAAAATTTTTTTTAGATTAAATTTCTAAAAAAAAACCTTCGAGTGTGAGTAGGTTGTTATTTAAACTAATTTAAAACTATTAGAAAATAATCAGAAAATGTTTTGAAATGTCGTTCGGGGAAGGAAAAAATGCTCTCTATTCATACCTTTCGTGAATGGAAGAATTTTATGGGAGCCATATGTTATATTTATTCGATATAAATATTTTCAATTGATATAATAGTTCCAATAATAATTAATATTTGTGTAAAAAATTTCAAGCGATATCTGGGCTATCGGTTGTATGGGAGCTTGATGATACATTTCTTTGATCTTTATAATTTTCACTGTTCAAATAGTCCTAACAATGACTGATATTTGGCCAAAAATGCAATATCTGAACTATGAGTTGTACAGGATCTTCTCCGATTTTAATGATTTTCACTGCTAAAATAATTCTAATAATAGCTATTATTTGTGCAAAATTTTAAGTCTTTGGCTGTTTAAATGGAGGGACATTCTTGTATAAATACAAGCCTCTAGCTTCTTAAATGAAGAAGTTATGAAGCAAAATATAATATCTGAGCAATCGGATCCCACATGCGTTTTAGTGGTCCGATCTGGCCGATTCCGATAAATGATTATAATAATAATATAATTTGGCAATTTAAATTTGCATACCATAAATGTGCCATTTCTCAGGCGATTTGAATCTGAACTTGTTTTTATTCAAACGATTTTTTTTTGTTAAGGCATAACCCCTGATAAGCTCAGGGTAGATGAATTTGCTGATTTTCGCAAGGGCGTGAAATGAAACGATACATACTTACATACATATATAATTAAAAACAGATTTATTACAATATTTCTGGAACTCAACTTACCACATCTTTCGCCTGCGAGGATCGCTAATACAAGAATAATAAATTGTACAAATGTGTCAATAGATATGTAATTGTGCAGTACATAATTTGTGAACAGAGTGTATATACATAGAATATAGAACACAAAAAATACTTAATTTATACTTACGAGTTGATATAATTATGTGTGTAGAGTGTATTTAGCGCACTGTTAAGCAAATAAGATGGCCGAACTATTAACATATATACATTTCACTTTCGGCACTTTCACAATCTCTACGTTAATCAATAACTTTTATCCACTATCAGCTGTTGCGCGTACAATTTTATTTATTAATAATTTCTGCCGCTTTTTTTTATTAATTTATGAATAGCAGTCCAATGTCCAATGGTAACTGAACTAAGCAACGAACTGTTGAAAGAATTGTGGGAGAAATGAAAAAGAAATTCTTATAGTTAAATATAATAACACGTCATCAATACTCAAATAAAAAACTTAGCGCGTCAATAAATCCCAAATTCCACTGAAATGAATTCAATTACCCTGCAGGAAATGCGAAGGGCTCTTACATTTATAAGTCAAAGTATATTGATAGTTCTTATAAAAATGATAATTATAATGGTAACGATTACGATAATGATAATGATAATGATAATGATAATGATAATGATAATGATAATGATAATGATAATGATAATGATAATGATAATGATAATGATAATGATAATGATAATGATAATGATAATGATAATGATAATGATAATGATAATGATAATGATAATGATAATGATAATGATAATGATAATGATAATGATAATGATAATGATAATGATAATGATAATGATAATGATAATGATAAAGATAATGATAATGATAATGATAATGATAATGATAATGATAATTATAATGATAATGATAATGATAATGATAATGATAATGATAATGATAATGATAATGATAATTATAATGATCCTGATAATGATAATGATAATGATAATGATATTGATAATGATAATAATAATGATAATGATAATTATAATGATAATGATAATGATAATGATATTGATAATGATAATAATAATGATAATGATAATTATAATGATAATGATAATGATAATGATAATGATAATGATAATGATAATGATAATGATAATGATAATGATAATGATAATGATAATGATAATGATAATTATAATTATAATGATAATGATAATGATAATGATAATGATAATGATAATGATAATGATAATGATAATGATAATGATAATGATAATGATAATGATAATGATAATGATAATGATATTGATAATGATAATGATAATGATAATGATAATGATAATGATAATGATAATGATAATGATAATGATAATGATAATGATAATGATAATGATAGTGATAATCATAATGATAATGGTAATTATAATAATAATGATAATGATAATGATAATGATAATGATAATGATAATGATAGTGATAATGATAATGATAATGATAATGATAATGATAATGATAATGATAATGATAATGATAATGATAATGATAATGATAATGATAATGATAATGATAATGATAATGATGGTGATAATGATAATGATAATGATAATGATAATGATAATGATAATGATAATGATAATGATAATGATAGTGATAATGATAATGATAATGATATTGATAATGATAATGATAATGATAATAATAATGATAATGATAATGATAATGATAATGATAGTTATAATGATAATGATAATAGTAATTAAGGTAACAAATAATTATAATTGACAATTTTATTGAGCTCGAGGCCAGTTTATGGAAATTTTAATTTGAAAAAAAAACAAGAACTGAATGGTAGTAGTTATAGTACATTTTTCGGAAATCACCACATTTCCTCATCAGACTTATTTTTATTTAATTAATAATAATTTTATTTTTCATCACCACGTTTCCAGGCTTTGAACCAGGGAGCTCGGAGTTGCAGAGCCAGCACGCTACATGTTGTGCTACGCTTGCCGAGTGGACTGTTGTGTTTATTTCATCTTCCTTAAACAAAATAAATACACACAAGGGCAACTGCAACTGCCGCTATTTAAACTTGTTTGTGTGGTTGTTGTTTGTGTTTTTTTGCAATTCTGTTTATTTAGCAATTTTACTTATTTTTGGAATGCGTTTAAGGCGTGCTCATCCTTGCATATAAGTTTTGTTATTTTTCTATTGGCCTAATAAATGTATAATAATTGGCAATTTTATTGAGCTCGAGGTAAATTTATGGAAGATTTTTATTTGAAAATGGTATTATAACTTCTATTGTTAAAAAACTGTTGTTGTTTTTTTTTTTTTTTTTCAAATAAAAATTTTGCCTCGAGCTCAATAAAATTGCCAATTATTATACATTAGGCTAATAGAAAAATAACAAAATTTATTGGTAACAAATAATTTAAAAGCTCTAAATAAATTCTATCAATTTTAATAACATCAATAAATTCAATAAATTTTAGAAAAAGTAAAATAAAATTGCTATTTTATTGAACGTTCGAAGACATATATTTTTATTTTCTTGACCAATTAAAAAAATACATATACATACTTTATTTTTTATTTTCCAAAAAATAGAGAAATATGTATAAGTCATTATTCTCAAACTCATGAAGAAAAATGAAAGTTAGTTAGCAACATGAACAAATACATAAGAATTTTTCGAAAGATAGCTGACAACTATTTAAAGAACATATTAAAATAAATTTAAAAAAATATATTTATACACCATATGTACATATATTTATAACGAATATTGCAACATGGGTGTCAAAGGAAAGAGTTTGAAAAAAATTGTGCTTAAAAAATATGTTTTTATTAAGTTACTGTCTGTAAAAAAAATAATAAGTTTTATTATTTGCTCCAAATAAAATTACAAAAGAGAAATATATACATTGTGTTCAACACGACACTTAAACTCAATCAACTAAACTGAAAATATTATCATTACTTTTGTATAAAACACGTAGGGTGAGGCCCGCGGGTATAATTTAGTCATCTGTAAATCACTTAAATCCCTTCAAAGGAGACACAACTAGAGTAGGGAATAAAATGAAACATCAAGTACGAGCAAAGATATTCAACGAATCGACACAAATAAGGTTACTCGAAAATGCCACAACAATTAGAATAGCAGTATGCAAATAATTTAATCTCCCGAATGTGAGAAAGCCCACCGAAAGTACTATCAAAACTACCGCGCCTAAAATTATGCCTCCTCAACTTAAAATAATGCGTTCAGAAATACCAAAGAACGTAAATCTATAAGAAGCGACAACACGCTGAAATGAAAAATTTCAGAGATTTCTTAGACCGTATGGTGCCGTCCATCTCCAGGAGTTCACCACCTGCTTTGATACGCTGTCCGCACCGAAGAAGCAGAAGAAAATATTTTCGCCGGTTAGTATGCGATCAAAACAAATAAAAGCAAGAGTGGACTTTTAAGTGCTGCTTGTTTTTATTAAAAACTCAATTAAAATCCTAAATATTTTGAAAAATGTGCATAATAAATGTATTATATTAATTGTGGTGTCAATATAAATTAGTTGTGAGTGAAAATAGTGAGGTATTAAAGCGTAAAACGCCAGAGAATGTGTGTGGCCGAAATTCAAGTGTCTACCAAAATTTTTAATACACGAAAAATTGTGGAAAATGTTGCTAAAATTATATTAAACTATTATATTATGGTTTGCTCGTGTAGTTCTAATAGTGTTTTAATAATATCTTAACATATATTGAATATTCGGGAGTGATTTAGTGTTAAATTGATGTGGCATGAGTAGTGGGTTAGTGATAAATTTGTGTTGCAGAGTTCATGAAAGTCGGTGCCTAATAAGTGTAACAAGTGTAATTAACAAAACTAGTGTACATTTAATATATAAATTGCATTCAGTTGTTCTGAAACCTATGCATTTATTTATTTCTGTATATATGTTTTGTTGTCATCAGTATAATCTAATCGAAAAATGGAGGAGCCTTATTAAAAGTGTTAATGATTCAAAGCCTACTATCTAAGTGTATGTATGTATGTATATGTATGCACATAAATGTTTTCTAAAAATTTAGCAAATGAATAAATATGTTAACTTTTGCATAAATATTTCAATACGTCTACTTCTGCGCGTTTTCAATCGTGCCGAGCTCAAAAAGTCTTTGGCCATACCATGGGGTTCAGAGAAAACTATTTTAATTTGGTAGCATCTTTGATGAAAAATAGCAGGAGTATAAAAAGGTACTAAAAAGAGCTTTGAGATATAGATCTGCGAAAAAATCACTATAAATTAATGTTTTAAGTAAACACTAAGCTAGATAAGAGGTTAATACGTTTGTATAGTACACTGAGAATTAAAATTTGTATTAACTTTTGTGACTACGTTTTTTAAGTAGTAGAATTCCTACCACAGCGGCAAAGCGCAGTGAAATGAGTGCAATAGCAGTGATGATAAACACTGGTGTGCAAATGCGACAAAATTCGGCGACATATTTACATATATATATGTGCGCATACATATGAACGCAGTGCGCATGGAGGTGAGGACAGGCCGTGATTTAATAACGCCCTATTTGGGAAATCGTATAAAATTTTAATATTTATTTTCATAAAATTTAACAAAACTGTGTATAACAATAGATACATATGAATATTCATATTAGATATGATTTTAGAAATTAAAAATCTTGCCGGGGTAGCATGTCTGATATATTTGAAGTAAATGTGTTCACATATTCATTAATGCCGGTCTGGGCCAAAAAATCAAGAGTGGTCCTCCTTTTTGGTGCGAGCACGGAAGACTCAAATTTCATAAATTTGTTCAAATTCTTGGTCGCGAAAGTCTGAAATTAGCATGTTGATGGCGATTGTGTGCGAAGGGAGAGGAGTTGGGTTTGCATTTATGAATGGAAGACAACCGCATTTATGAATGGTTGTAGTATTTTAGAGTTTTTGGCGTCGACGTGTATACATATGTACAATATGTATGTATCTTGCATTTACTAATATTATTTACATATGAACATATTATTCCATATGTGACATTTATGCATACATATTTTAGCCCTCTAATTAAAATGTTTACCCAAATGTATAGTAAGCAGAAAATATGAATTCATTTTAAAGCATATTTAAACAAAAACCTTATTTCATATATTAATGCGCATGCGAAATGCCGTCGGCAAAACAGATAGGTACGCAATTTTTAGACAATGTCAACGTACATATGTATGTACATACATCAATATATTCATACGTATCTGTAATATTTGCGATTGTACAAATACATATATTTAACTTCTAAGGCAAGTGTAATGGAAAATTCATAAAATATGAAGTTTTTGCAAATTTTCGCTCATTCCAATGCAAAATCTCAAAATGGCCATGAATTTCATTGATTCCATCTTCTTTCTTCCTTCTTAATTTGGTGCAGCGAAAAGCAAATACACAGCGAATTCTGGACCGGCCTGGTGAATTTTGACGAAAGAAGATGTGAAGACGTGTGGTGAACTCCTGGAGATGGACGGCACGGATTCACTCGCCAAATTTCAGCGTGTTGTCGCTTCTTATAGATTTACGTTCTTTGGAAATACGCACGTTTGTTTTGTCATCGGAACGTAATCGATGTATTTTCTTTACGCTTTTTTTTCAACAAACTTTAACTTCACGGCTACTGAATGTCTTTATATGTAAATATTTATCCAAATCGTGTTTGTTGATGGCCATACAAATATGTATCAAGGAAAAAGAGGGACTAAGTAGAAAGAGCAAGGAGTAATTATTTGGTGACATTGGGAGTACATTTACATGCCTTTGAACACAAGTAAATATGTATATATGTATGTATGTATATACGCACATAAGTAATAGTGCGTTAAATAAACAATCGGTGTACTAAGGTCAGTGTTGCCACATGTGTGCTTTTTCTACAAAAACTGTTAGGATAGGTTGGTTGGCGGGTTAGATTGGATTATGGTATTTATACTCTGTTCACAAATTATAGAACAACCACATATTGACAAACGTTTTTTGACTCATAAAACTTTAGTATGAGAAAGTGCAAGTTTCAAGTGTCTACAAATTATCACTGATTTTTCACATTTTTTTCACTGGCACTTTTCTCCATACAACGCAAACTCGCAATTTTTTTTTTTATATGAAAGAAATTGCGAAAGAGCGTCAGTAAAAAAATTGTCAAAAATCAGTGGCAATTCGTAGCCACCAGAAACTTGCACTTTGTTTTACTAAAGGGTGTTTTTTTAGACGTGTGCTTTTCAATGAGGCAATACTTTTTTCGGAGTTGGTATTTTTGACAGCTATTATTTGATCTATACTCAGTTTGGTTTGCCATTTCAAGACGTCTTGGAAGAGAACATGCGTTTTATTTCTTCTTAAAAACCACATATCTTAACAAAAACACCCTTTAGAACAAAAAAAAAAAAAACAAAATTTAAAATTTTAATGAATTTTTGATAATTTTTTCCACATATTTTATAAAACTTGTGTTATATAGTGTTTATTAGAGAATAACCGATATTTTAATTGAAAAATAATTTTTAGTAATTTGAGAATAAATAAATTGTCCAAATGTGTCAATATATCGTCGCCCCAGAAAACGGATGGCGAATGTGAAAATATGTGATTTTGGGGTTTTAATGTAGATTTACTAAATTGGATGTGCTCTTTTTATTTCTGTAATTTATTTTTTCATACCTCCTTTAGTTTCCGAGATATTTTGTATGAACTTTGTCGTATGTTACAAAAAATTAAAAATTGGGTATGATTTTTGTAGTATGTGTATGAAATAAGACACATACGACAAATTTCCATACAAATCAACCAATTTCTTTAATTAGATAACTATTGTCGCATGTGCTGAACAACTTCGCACATACGACATTTGTATATACATAGACAAGTTATAAGCAATTGTTTTATGTGCACAAAAGTAAAGCACTGTAGTGCATGACATTCCTTCAGTCGGCTGCTGATCGTTGCGCTAGCAAGATGGGAGAGTCGTCGCCTGCGCCAATTTTAGACGAAACTCTAGAAACGTGTATTGATCAAGATTTTGAGCACTGTAGAGAAAGACCACTCGGAAATTAGAAAAATCATCTTATGGAGTGACTCATGTATTCCTCAGAATCGAAATCAAATAACGTCAACGTCCCTTTTGTACTTTTTAAAAAAATCTTCTATAACTAGTATAACACAGAAATTTTCAGAACCAGGACATTCCGTTATCCAAGAAGTGGATTGTGTACATAGTACTATAGATAAAACTTTAAAATATTTAGAAATATCTAGTCCTTTGACATTAGTACGCATTTTAAATAACTTGAAATATCCCAACCTTCGTTTGAGAATTCCCAACGTTCGTTTGAGAATTCTTCAAATGTTTCCAGAAGATTTCAAAAATTACTCACAAAAAGCAGGGTTTTTAAAATTTACCATCGTGCTTTTTTTGAAAGTAAAGCAATTAGAATACAATAAAAACAATTTGTGGAATATAGGCTATAAAACGAGTCACAAGGAATGTGACATTAATTTTCAATGCATTAAAAAACAATCTCATGGACGTTTTGCGAATGAAACACCAAACAATTTGTTTCAGCAAACATAGCATGTTTTAAGTAAGCCAAAATTAGACATAAAGAAAATAAAAGACTTAAATGAAATGATACCATATCTTGAATCTGAAACTGACAAAAGTTTTTTTAAAGCAATATTAACAAATGCATAAACGAGTTCCTTTAAAAATAATTTTAAGACGTGAAAATGTACAAAGAACTGAATTTTCGAGTATTAATTTTATTTAAAATAAATTATATGTATGTATATGGTTTTGTTCTATTTTATTAATAAATGTTTTTTTATCTGAAATCTGAAAATGACATCAAACAAGGTTGGCAAATAATGTCGTATGTGCTATGCACAAAACAAATATGTGTGTAAACGTTACATACGACAAATGCATATGGACTGAAAATGTAATTTTCTTATAAAGTCCAAAATATATTTAATTTAAACTTATTGAAATTGAAAACTATCAATACCAAATACTTGTCCTTCAAAAATAAGAAAAATCTACCGTATAGTTTCGAAAAAATCATACTTTAAACTTTAAAGTCGTTTTTCTCAAAACTATGTTTTGTAACATTCGCCATCCGTTTTCTGAGGCGACGATGTGTTTGTGCTATAATTTTGTAAACATAGTGTAGGTTCTGTAAATATAATAATCGAGGGTGCCGTTTCAGGATTTAAAACACAGAAAGCAACAACAAAGAACATATGCATCCAGAAAACCCATGATTCAATAATAAAAGGTTTTGTAATAAAGCAGCCCTCTCGTTTTCGCATGACAAATCGGCTCCTTAACTCATGAAGAATGTTGCATACACTAAATTTTCCACTTGTAATAGTAGTATATTGTAAACTTCTTCATATAAAAAAAAGCGTTGGCATTACTCATTCGTTTGTCTAATTTCTAATTTTTTCACTTTTGACATTTGATTTTGTGATAGCGTGAATTCGGGTAAGTTTTACAAAAAGTTTATGTTATTTTGTAATAATTTAGCAATTTTTCAAATATATCTTATTTGCAGTATCTACATATAGTTAACCAACACTTATAAAAAGCGAACTCTTATGTGGGACATTATTTGCATTTTCCTGAGGATCTGGTGAGTAAATCTTAGTTTTGATTGGAGTTGTTTACATTATGATAAATACATTTATTTTCAGAATATATGTACATTTTCCCAAGTTAGCGCAGCGGAATATAACTATAAACATACATTTGTGTATACGTTTCAATCGTCAATCGCCTGGTGCTTTGTTTCAACTGCAAAGCGATTACATACACACGTATGTAAGTAAAACTATAAAATAGTAACTACAACTAAATAAATGTATTTTAATGATTGAACCTTTTTGTTTACAGGTTCTTTCGGACGTTTGGTGTTGCAACACGTGTAGTGAAAACGTGTCATTAGCTATAAATATAAAAAGGCTTTTTTTCAAATGCCGAATGCATTTCCGCGTAAAGTATCGAAACAAATGCATGAAGAAAAAGAGATTAACCATTAATAGGTGTTAAAGCTACAGTTGTTTTAAAGTAAGCTACTTTCCGAATCCTTAATTGTAAAACGTTTTACCTAAAATTAACTAATTATAATTAATTTTGTATATTTATATACCTTTACAGAAACCCTAATTTACCAAACTTGCCAAAAACTATTAAATTGTTTAACACTTGGATTTGATCGATCAAAAGAAAATAAAAGTGGGGTTTCTCGTTAGAGTTTCCACTATAAGCATATTGTTTTATTTATAATCTTGAAAAAAATAACTCCGCAGAAAATATGTAGGAAATGCAAAATTTTTTATTCTTAAATTTTTTATGAATATTTGGATCTTTGTTATAGATTAACAAATTCAAATAAAATTTAACAGGAAAGCAGGAACCTATTTTGGAGCATAGCATACTTTTTATGAAATGTAATTGAAAATGGCTTTGCTGATGGAATTGGTGCGGATGCATATTTATAAATAAATGCATTTTCATGTTCATAGAGAAAACTATAGGTTAATTTTTGATATCGGATTTCTCAGAATATATGTAAAGGGTGTTTTTTTACAGGTTTGTTTTTCGAATAGAGATAAAACTGGCATTTTGTGGTCAAATCTGGCAGCTCTAATGTCATTTATGTTCAGTTTGGTTTGCCATTTCATCATGAACAGGTTGACAAAAGAACAACGCTTGCAAATCGTGCAAATTTATTTCGAAAATAATGGTTCAGTTCGCGAAGTTTACCGTGAGCTCCGTCCATTTTATGGTCGACATAATCGTCCATCAGAGCAATTAATTCGGTTAACCATGGATCGTTTTCGCACTACGTTTACTCTATGTGATAATACGCATCCGCAGAGACGTCGAACAGTGCGCACCGAAGAAACAATTGCCGCTGTAGAGCAAAGTGTTGAAGAGGACCCGAATGAATCGATTCGCCACCGTGCACAGCAATTGGAGCTTTGTCCATCAACTTTATGGAAGATTTTGCGCAAAGATCTTGGCTTGCGACCTTACAAGATCCAGCTTGTGCAAGAATTAAAGCCGCGAGACCATGCAATGCGTCCTGAGTTTGGAGTATGGGCCGAAAATGAGATTGATCTCGATGCTGATTTTCATCGCAAAATTTTGTTCAGTGATGAGGCTCATTTTTGGTTGAATGGCTACGTCAACAAGCAAAATTGCCGCATTTGGAGTGAAGAGAATCCACATGAGACCCTTGAAACGCCATTACATCCACAAAAACTGACTGTTTGGTGTGCTCTATGGGCTGGTGGAGTCATTGGGCCATACTTCTTCCGCAATAATGCTGGAGAGGCAGTTACCGTTAATGGAGACCGGTATAGAGCCATGATAACCGACTATTTTGTTCCCGAATTGGATGGCATGAATGTGGATGAGTTGTGGTTCCAACAAGACGGCGCTACATGCCACACAGCGCACGTCACAATCGATTTATTGAAGGAAACATTCGCTGAGCGCATAATTTCGCGGAATGGACCTGTCAATTGGCCACCAAGATCGTGTGATTTGACACCATTGGATAATTTTCTTTGGGGATATGTGAAGTCGCTCGTCTACACCAACAAACCAGAAACGTTAGGGGAATTGGAAGCCAACATTCGTGGCGTTATTGCCGACATACGGCCCCATATGCTCGAAAAAGTGGTTGAAAATTGGACCTGTAGAATTGGCTTTATTCGAGCCAGCCGCGGCGGCCACATGCCCGAAATCATATTTAAACATTAATGGCATAAAATTATCCTTCCAATAAAGCCAAATTGATGGACCTTAAAACGATTTTCTTGTGTTTTATTTCAATTCGAAGTTCTATACCCCTAAAAAAAACACCCGTTATGATATGTTATGTGCAATGGATTACTTGAAAGATGTTGTTACGCACAACCACGTACAATACAATGGTTGACTTATTTTTTATTTTAAATTTTAAAGCTAGCTCATATATAAATTAAATAAATACTTAAAAAAAATAGTATTTAAATACATATCTTACTTAGAGCTTTTTAACTACTAACTCGCCAAAAGGGATCACATTCTTCCCCTTTCTGCGTACTTCCAAAATACAACTATAGATGAGGGAGTGTCAGATCATAGCTGTCAGTAAGTACATGGTTTTTCGCATGATTCAATTATAAAAGGTTGGATACTTATTGACGTTTAAGTTTTCCGACTGTCTTGTAAGGTTGTGTTTAGGAAGGTCTGATAAAGCGGAAAATATTTTATCCCTTTTCGCGCAAAGGTAGTAGAAAAGTGGGTAACTAATAGCGAAATGCGGTTCGTACATATAATGAAACATATTTGCAGATTTGGTATTTCAATTTAATATAATATAACCGTATATTCAACCACACATGTATGTATGTATATACATAGCACCTTAATACAACAACTATATAAACAAAAAACGCAAGTGTGTTTTAAAAGCAAATATTTTTTACACATTTTGTTAACAAACACAATGTGATTTCAACTTTTTTTAAGTTTTTACATGCAGAAAATAGAACTACCACATTTGGAAAATTTTTGATAATAAATATTTCTTTAATTCAATATCAATTTTAGCAACCAAAATAAGAGGTATCTATTAAAAGCCCAGTAACCAGGATTGTATACATATTTCATTACAATTTCAAATTTTTTTAAAAACATCATTACCATTTTTTGAGATCATAAAATTGTAAGATTCAAGTCACTAAAAATGTAACATTAGTTGTTCGAAAACATTTTTTTTTTTATATGGAAAACACAATACCTTCGTCAAAAAATTTACGTAATTTTTATTGATATACTTCTGTTAGAATCAAGTAAAAACGTTAGTCAAAACTGTTCTATTATTCGATATTTTAACTGTATAATTTTACTATTTATATACATTTTTTTTTTTAATTTTATGTTATTTTATATAAAAGATATACAGTAAAAAATTTAAAAACATAAAATGCTTTCTAAGAAAAAAAATATCAAACAAAATGATCTGACCTGGCCGGGAATCGAACCAACGACCAATCAATTTCATACAAGCAAAGAAAAAAAATTGCAATTCCTGTTCGCTGCGATAAGCAAAGATACTGGGAAACATACGAGAATGCCGTCAATTCGATTATTCAATGTAGGGCATGCTGAAATAATTTTAAAATTACAAAAAGGCACCAGTGTTGCCTGCAAGGCAATTTTACAAGAAAAGTACTAATTTCCACGTGTTTGATAACATATTTTTTCTTAAATTAAAAGAGAGCAACACAGGCTACCTTAAGGCAGCGCGCAAGAGTAAGACAACTGCCTAACTATCCAACCTTGTATGATTGAATCATGCAGAAAACTAAGAAAATTTTATCATATGAACAAAATTCATAAAAAAAGTATTCGTAAATATGGCCAAAAATTGCGTTAAATTAAAAAAAAAATTGGAAAATTTTACAAATCAGTTCGTAGTATCGTTTTCACCTATTTTAAAAACGATTGCTATGTTTCCTGTTAGAATCGGAAAAGCAAACATTTAAATCTACATTAATTTATGCATATTGAGCACCCTGTTGTTCTAAAGTGAAGCGGCTAAAGTTGGGTTGAATACTTAATAAACATATGTACAGGTTTGAGCCCTTACTAACAATCAGCTTTCACCGTTAGATGGTGCAAAATCGCGTAAGAAATAAAATAAACGAAAATATAGAAAAAGATTAATGGAAATAATGATAAAACACTATTATGGTAATACATAAAAATATGATTAAAATAAAATTAAATTTTGAACATGCTTTCAACTATTTATATTTAATTGAATCTCTTATATGCGTTTACTTCGGTGACTTGTGTGCACTATAAATTAATAGAAAAAAGAAAAAAAAAATCACGTCGAACTACTCAAAAAACCAAAACCACGACATGTTTATGTGTCCCCATCTGTTTATCGGAAAGTCCGTATATGGTAGAGCATTTTCAATGTAAACAAAAAATGTTCCTTTCCAAAAATGTCCGCTTATAAGAGCGTTCGTCTATGGAAGCTTTCATTGTATTTTAAAATTATATAAATTTCATCCTCTAATAAAAACCATATAATTTATTTATACCAGACATTTCATTATTAAGTAAAATTTTTATCAAAATGTGCAATTTAATAAAATATCAGAATTTGTTTGAGAATGTAAATTTGGAGTTTGATATTTTTTATGAAAATAACTGCGCAACATTATACATAAGTAAAGAAAAAAAAACGATTTTTTTTTTCGAAAATTGTATTAATTTTTTTTTATTTATTACTACACATTTTCCAACCGTATTTTTAAAAAGGCAAATGTATTGCGGCAAAACACAAATGTAATTCAGAAAAGCGTTTGTTTAAAATACATTTGGCCATTTCTAAAATTCATTTGTGTTTTTCTGTTATATATGTATTTGAGGTTTTCTAAAATACAATTGAGCTTTTCTGAATTTAATTTGGCCATTTCTGAAATACATTTGTGTTTTTCTGGAATACTGTTAGAAAAGGTGTAGAGCTCGAAATTTTTACGCAAAAAATAAAACCCGGAAAATTTGGTTGTTAAAGTAACCAGCCTATACTAACAAGTATGTATAATTAAATTCAAAAAATGTTCAACTGGTTTTTTTTTTAAATTGCTTACATTAGCTAATTCCGCTGGGTATATTCCGCTGGGTAGCAAAAGATGAAAAATATACAAAAAGAATATTATTTTTATTTTTGTTTCCAATTTCTCCGCAAACCATCTTTTTTGCGTTATAATAAAAAAACGAAATAAATAATTGCACACCCAACTACAACCAATCCACACCAGCCGAATCGACGTTGGAAACTCTGTTCTCCGCATCCAATAAAATATGCTCTCTCACTCTTTCAAGCTGCAATCGCCACATGTTGCGCATTTGATCGGGCTCCGGCGGATATGAAAACAAATATTCCAACTGATTTGCATTCGTTGAGTTGTCGAGCAGTTCATCGCAAATCGGTTGACCGGACGTGCAAGTCACTGTGTAGCCCTGCGCTGGTATGATGCTAATGTTGAGCCTGCCAGCTAGGAAGCCAGTTATGTGAATATCATCGATCCAAAAGAATTTGGCACGCTGTGCTGCCTCATACAAACGCTGCACCACATCCGCTGAATAGATAATACCATAACCGGGACAGTATGGTGGATATGTAGAGTTCGGGTAAAGTTTATAGCTAACGCGCCATTTAAAACGATGACTACGATGAACGCGTACATTCGTCTTACGATTACAATACAACAAATCACGTTTACGTCTGAAGAGCAACTTCGACGGTGCGGTTGTATTGCTAACAGAGCTCGGTGTAGTGGTTGTGGTTGTGGTTGTTGTGGGGCCGGGCGTCTGTGGCAATTCATTGTGTAGCATAGTATTGTGCAGGTAGATCATCAATTGTGGTGTATTGAGGAAGACATCATCGTCCACCTTGATGAGGATTTTCGATTGATTGCAATATGATAGAAACCATTTCAATGCCATCACATGCTTGTACGTTATATTGCCGTAGGTGTCCAAGAATGAGCCCTGCACCATATCGTCGTATTCGAAATTTTCACGCTCCAATTCTGTCTGTTTACCCTCCGTATCGGGCAGACCCAGCAGAAAGATCACACGAAAGGGAATACTATTTTTATGCAGCGGCAATTCGACGAAGTTGGCCCATGTTTGTCGTATTAGTTTGCGTCGCTCGTGATTTGACGTTGCTGACGGCACAAGAACCAATGCGTGCACATTTTCACTACAGCTGGGTTGATTCATGATGTAAGTGAAGTTGTAGAGATCGATAAGTTTTGTCACTTCCAAATATTCATCTGGCGGCATCAGTGACATTCGTATCACGCCAATCTGCACATCGTCGTCTTGCTTTTTAGTTGGCAGGAATGCATGCGCACATTCCCAAATGACGTAGCCGACGACAATACCGATTAAAATTCCCGCCACTAAGCTCGCTGCAATCCTTGCGGGCATCACACTTACTCTTTTTACTCTAATGAACGCGGACGCAATTGTTTGGAAATTTTTTTAAATACAAACATAAATTTTTCTCACTAAATAAAATGACAAGAAGCAGCACGAGTAAGATGCTAATGAGTTTTTTATAAAGTGATTATTGGTAGGGATGGGCCAGTTGCCAGTCCCAAGCGTTTGAGGAAAATAAACGAAACCTAAACGCAGCGCATGTTTCTGTGAGTTCAAACATTGCTAACTCTTTGGTGTGCAAAATCCTTCTGTGAGTTGTAAAAGTGTAGATGTGTAAACTGTCGGAAGGTTGTGAGTGTTTTTCCTCCTAAGTCACGCCTAATAATCTTGAGATCTCGCGGTCTTCCCGTTTTTGCACAAGTCATTAGTAATGGCTATAGGGTATTGCTCAGTTCTCCTGGAATAATTACTAAATGGTAGTAGTACCAAGGTGTTCGTCGCTGGCCTTCCCATTAGCCTCCACACTCTCTTAAATATTTCTATGTGCGAGGATTTAGCAGAGTGATTGATACGGCGAAATGATGCCAAAGAGGTACCAAATTTATATTAAAGTTTTGATCATCAGTGTAGGCTCTATTACCTAAAAAGGTAGTCAATGTCATGAAAGACTGGTTGATCTGCAGATCGTCAGTGCAGAAACCTTCGTCAGTGCAGAAACCGTCCCTTGTTCCATTTTTCAGCCATCAGTAAGGATATATAAAACACACCCCCCTATGAACTTTGAGGCCCTACATCCTTTACTTCTTTGGTTGAAAATTAACGGGGTATTTTAAAATTTAAGTCCTGATATAATGGAGTGTAAGTTCGCTGCCAACTTTGTTTTCTTCAATGCTTTCCATAGATCTTTGGGATCCAGAATTACTCAATAGTATTTCACCTTGTTTGACAGATCGAGACCCAGAACCTTGCCTTCACGAGAGAATATTGAAAGATAATAATTGATGTATTTATACTATAAGATCTAAGTGTTATTTGGAGTATTCGACAAGATGACAAAGCTTCCGACATAACCATTTGTGAGTTCATTCTTATAGAGCTTAAAGAGTGCAGATTTGCGCCATGTCACCGATTGTCAAGCTTACCTTATTTGAAGTAACACATTTTCTCGCTCGTTCCATTACGTTTTTGTGCCACTACATCCATAAGATACGACAAGCTCTACGTGTCTTCTTATATGTACATATATGTATGTTGGTTTAATTACTGCAGGTCTTGCAATGAAAAAAGAGATAAGTGCAATCTGCGTCTAAAAAATACTGCGATACGGCTGTTTTAGATCGATTGTTCTTTGAAAAGACCAACACACAAAGGTGTATAGGTCCATAAATCTTTTGCAGAACATTTCGCTTGTTCATCTGTAAATGTTAACAGCAATGTGAGTCGTCAGCCTTGGTTCACTTGATAACAAATCGGTTTTGTCTTCTTCTTAATTTCGAAAAGGCAGAATTTTCAGTGCGGATCTTAAGACCGATGATATCAATATCATTGCCACCGCCGTATCACCTATCAGTTGAAAGATGGTGCTTGACATAATTAATTCTTTCACACGACAATGAATCACAATGTCCTTAGCCTCGTTTGGCATTAACGATTCGTAGAGTTCCGTCCCAATTCGGAAGGAGCATAAACGGAACTTTTTCTTAAGCTGTCTAAAGCTGCTTTAAAATCGGCAAAAAACTTGGTGCTAAGTTCTAATCAGTTTACTTCCGACTGGATTCAGTCTTAGACACAACTTTAATATTATTTAAAAGGACTTGCTCCATGACAGTCGGCGGAAACTGTACGATCACGCTATTTATGGATCCGACACATTACACTGAAATTCCAGCGACTGAATTCTTAGTGACTTAAAGCTTGTATCTCATTATACTAAATTTGAATAAATTAAAAATATACACGAATTAGTTTAAAACTCTAATTAAAAGGTTTAATTAGAAAATCTCATGTGTAGAATATGCTACGAGGAACATATAAACATGACCACCCACTAAGATATCCTCCTTCCTTTTGCTATAACATACAACAAACTACTCAACAAATCAATGACTTCAAAGTAAATCGATTTTAAGATATGTATTTCCACTCATTATTAATGCATATTAAAACAACTGTTGATTCTCATGTTAAAACCACAAAGTGTTCAATTTAGGCATGCACATCTACAAATAACTACTATGTATGTATGTAGAGCGCCGCTGTGGTCGAGCGGGTAGCGTGTTATAACTCGATATGCCCCTGATTTCGTGGTTCGATTCTCAGCCAGGGCAAGTAAAAGTTTTTTCTAATAGCGGCTACCCCTCGGCAATCAATGGCAAAACTCCGAGGGTATTCCTGCCATGAAAAGACTTCTCATTAAATACATCTGATGTTCGGAGTCGGCACAAAACTGTAGGTCCCTCCATTTGTGGTATAATATAAAAGACGCACACCACAAATGGTAGGAGATGCTCGGCCAAAGACTGAACTATATAGTGTAAGCGCCAAATTATTATTATTATTAATATGTATGTAGTGCGACTGAAAGGAAACTAATTAAATCTAATCAATGGGCTCGTTGACGTTCGCAAACATTTTCCAAACTTTTTTGTACGCAATTGTTGTCAGCTGTGAAGCGTTGAAGAATATTCGTGGCCCATCTCACACACTTTCATTCTCCGATCGTTCCTATACAAACCATGGATTTGTCGACGAGATCGAGCAGGGCAACCTTTTTTTTGATTACCAGAATTTGCTTTTGCTGGTACAACTACAACGGAACTCAATAAACCATGTCTTAACCTTTGAAATTGATGGTAAAGAATTCCTTTGGTATTTATCAACCCTTTCCTTGGTTTCGGTGACGGGCTTTTAAGGAATATTAATATTTAATCGATACAAGAAAATCGCTTTTTTCCATTTAAATACATTAAAATTCGTGTGGTCGTCTGTTTAACATTGTGGTAACACTGTCCATTTCTTTTTCCCCTGAAAAAAGCGATAACCACCGTAGACATCTTGACTAGAAGAACGCCAAGTGCTCGTTATGAAAATCCACAAACGACCAATGTCTCGGAAGTGTCTTTGAGTGTCTACGAACCAAGATGTTTGAGATGATTCCACCTTATTATATTCCATACAGCACCCGCATATTGGGCCTAAGACGATGTGCAGTTGTACAGCATAGATCCCCATCGGAAGCGCCTCGTCAGGACACCGATAACGGCTGAGAGTTTTCTCTTGGTAATCGGAAGCAGCTCTCCAGGTCCGCAAGCGGTCAACAACCTGCCAAAAGGAGGTCTGAGTTTTTGTCCAACGTTTGCTGAGCCAACTGTAAGTACAATTTTCTAAGAGTAGCCCGCACGTTAACAGGGAGTGCCCTTTCTCTCAGCAGATGTCAGGCCTTCCCATACCAGTTTCGACGGCATCTAGCACGACCCTTTGGCTGTTTTACTGATGGCAGCTACTTCGGCTGCAAAGACGCTACATAAATCCCGTAATCTAAATAATTTAAATGACAGCCCTTCACAAAAGACACCTCTTCCTACCCTACAATCCATTTTCGATGCATCCGTGAACATATCCACTGCGATCATCCACCTTCAACTACTTTCTTGATGGGATGTGTGTGGTGAAGGATACATATGGAGCGTTCTTTGGCACACAAATATCTGTTGCTTCCGGCATAAGTGGTGCGCAGTGCCCCACCGATTACAATCAAAGAGCCCTTTAAAGGCCCTGCCATAGCAGACCTTTCCAGTAATTACTGTTTTATACGCCCAGAAACAAATATTGGATCGATTAGGAAAAGCAACGCAACAACGATTCGTCAGTCCGCTGGCAACGCAACTAAAAAGAAAACTCGTATTACGAATGGCAACTATCGTCAATTGCTAAAAATTTTTCGATAATTGAAATTTAAAAATTAAGTTGCCTGTATATACCTTTTGTAGCGACTCTAATTGTGAATTGAGAGTAGCCAGTTGTCATTAATAACACAAGTCTGCAAAAAAATAATAATTGAGAGCAGTTTTGGTTTTTTTTGTATAATTCTTAAAAAAAAATTTTAATTTATAATTCCGTAAAAAAACTAATTTATTTATGTAAAATACATTAATTATTAAGCACTAAACACATTTCTTTTTTCTCAGTGAGACTCCTTTTTGTACATTTTCGCTTGTGGGAAGCAATATTCAATATTCATATCAATGCTACAATCAACAAAGCTAAGGGTGTTTTTGCGTTTGTAAAACGATGGTCAAAAGAATTCAGTGATCCCTATATTACGAAAGCTCTTTTCACAACATTAGTTAGGCCAATACTAGAATATCGTTCCATCGTTTGGAATCCGCACTATCAAGTTCATTCAGACCGCATAGAGTCAATTCAAAAATAAAATTCTGCTTTTTGCTTTAAGAAATTTTCGCTGGGATTCCCAGTATAACCTGCCACCCTATATTAATCGTTTAAAACTTATTAATCTTCCTACGCTTGCGAGTCGCAGAGAAATGTTAGGCATAATATTTTTGGTCAAGTTACTGACAGGTTTGACGTCTAGCCCACCTCTCCCGGCCGAAGTGAAGTGGAACGTTCCCTCCCGAATTTCCAGACATTTCCGGCCTCTTTTTCTGAAACCTAGCAAAAATAATTTCGAATTAAACGAGCCACTCCATGGTTTATACCAGGACTTTAACTTTCACTCCGGTTCCTTCGATATTTCCGACTCACTTTTTTACATAAAGAATACTATACTTTGTACTCTCAATAGATGATGGATTACATACACAATTACGCTTTTAAACAATTTTTACTATCTAAAATAATTTAAATTTAAAATCAGCTGATGAACTTTAATTCTGTAGCTGAATAGTTTTAGAGGCTCGACATCCAACAAGGTCTCTTTGAAGCGTCCAACAGTAGTCTGCCATCATTGAAACGCTCCATCTTCCCTGGTATCTTTTTTCCATTTCCTTAATATCTTGGTGAAATCGTTCACCTTGCTCTTCACTCACGTTTTCAAAATTTTCTGGAAAGTAGTCGAGGTGAGAATGAAAAAAATGGACTTTTAAACTCATCAAGCAACCTAAATCCTGAAATGCTTTTAACATTCTTTTGACGATTTGTTTGTAGTTGGGATCTTTGTTATTGCCTAAAAATTTCTTTATGACCTCTTTAAAGGCAATCCACCCTTCTCTTTGAGGATCCGTCATGGTTGTGATGAATAGTGGATCAGCCATAAGCCGTTTAATATCTGGGCCAACGAAAACACCTTCCTTCAACTTTGCCTCCGAGAGGCCTGGAAACTTTGATATTAAGCATTTGAAGCGGTGGTAGAAGAACTTTATGTGGAGCCACCAAAGTTTCATGCAGGACATTCTTTTCGCCAACTTTAAGCTCCCTCGGAGGCCAACACTTTTTGGTCCAGTGATTTGTTCGGTCTCTACTATCCCATAGACACAAAAAGCAAAGGAATTTGGTAAACCCAGATTGTTGTCTAAGCGCCATGCCCAAGATTTTGAAATCACCGCACACATGCCAACCGTGGTCTTTAAAGTTTAATTTGGAAATAATCAATTCCAAGTTCTTGTAGGTTTCCTTGAGGTGTACGGAATGACCGACAGGAATGGAAGTATAGAAACCGCCATTGTGAATCAGAACTGCTTTAAGGCTTCTTTTTGAAGAATCTATGAAAATACGCCACTCTGCTGGGTTCTCATACGACCCACCAAATCTTCAATATTGGTACAATAAACCAACTCGTCCTCTTTGGCAAAGTAGGAAATAAACTGCTTCTCACGATATCTAAACCAGGAGGAAAACACTCCCGGCAAAAGTAAGTTCCTGCTTTTGAGCCTTGATGCAAGCAACTCAGCAGCGTTTTTGGGAAGATTCAACTCTCTTACCAAATCATTTAGCTCGTCCTGGGAAAACAATTTCGGACTGCTGTCATCTTCAAATTCAAAACATGACATGTCATGGGGTTCAGGTACAGCACCATCTTCGTCAGAACTTGGAATCTCTTCCAAGGTAGCAGTGATCTTGGGCACTGGTATTTCGGTCCCATGAGGGATGAAACGAGTAGCTCATTGCAGATTGGGGTATGAAATTGACTGCTTCCGTTTTAAATTATACCCTTTCACATTACACGAACAAAAGTAACAATCATCACTATGGTTCTTTTGCTCGCGCCATACCATAGGAATCGCATATCGGAAAGCTTTTTTCTCGCTTTTAAACCAATTTCGAAGATTTTCAACACATCGTTTGCAGACTTTATGAGGTGCCCAAACTTTATCCTGGTCTTTAATTTTAAAGCCAAAATACGTGAAGTATACTTTTTTTTACTCGCCACAAATATAACAGAAACTGTCAGACGAGTTCACACACTTCCGCACAGACGACATTGCACTATACTAAAATTTTGCGTTTTGTAAAATAACCTTACGTTCTGCAATTTTTTGAGTATTTTTTTAGTTTTCAGAACACCTAAATACATAGAAATCAGTTGGAAATATCCCGACAGCATTTTTGTTGCAGACCTGTATAATCAGACCTGTTCTGCATTTCGTTTCCGACAAATTTGATCGCAATCGGAATGAAAGACTGGGAATTGCTATACATCGACAGTGAGCCTTTATTTTTGGTTTCAAAGTATCGCCTCTGATTCTCTTAAAAGAAAAGAATAAGTTCTAGTCCTCACAGAACAGAAAAAATTAACAACAGATTGAGGAGATGGATGGGATTTGTACGTTCCGATTCCGACCAAATTTGTCGAAATCGAAATGCAGAACAGCCCTGAATTTTCGTTACAATGACTGGAAATGCGACTGAAATTCGGTTGCTATCGATAATCAATCCATAAATGCGGCAGCTTGCTCAAAATTTTTCAGTAATCTATTAATCGATAGTTGAAATAGTTCATTTTGTTACAAGAGTTTATTCGCCCTCCTTGAGTGGATTGAATTGTATGTGATCTTAACTGAAATTCGGTAATACTATTGTTGCACCCTTCTTCGTATATGTGAAATGGGATAGTTAAATTAAAACCACATTAAATATTAATATTTAATATATTAATTTATTTTCATGTATATGTATATATATATATATGTATATATAATTTTTTTCAATCAAACTTGTTTATTAAATTCCATCAATTCTTGCTTTAGCGTTTTATATTAAAATTAAAAAAATGGACAAATAAATAAATGAGATGCGAGAATTCTTATATAACCTACTATTTCATACAAAATTGTTTAAAATACTTTTACATAACTCTTCATACTATACAATACACACATTTGTGTATGCACATACTCGTACATATGTATGTACTTATATATGGATGTATGTTTGTATTTAGACTTGCTTTTCCTAACGCTCTATATTGGTATGTATGTATGTAGGTACCTGAATCTATTCTTCGATTTTCGTTATCATTTCCTTGATATTAGGATTGCGTTCAAATCACGACACGTTACACTAACACAAAATTTATGAAAATCCAAAAAAATTTTATTTAGAAAAATTATTTTACTTAGAGAAAAAATGTACTTTTTTTTCTAAATCGCACCGCTACACAGCCGACTAGGGCAAGCGCATTTTTTTCCTAAATAAAAAAAAAAAAACAATATAAAGGCATGATTAACAAATAATCACTCATGAGTTAAACTCATTTTCTTTGTTTTAAATTTTTTTTTTTTTATAGGTTTAATATATTTATACATATAAATTTTAAACAAGCAGTTCTTTCGCCTTAAAGTTTTGATTTTTTTTTTTGTATTTTTTTTTCTGCATTTAGTGTAATAAAATATTGGAATTTCACAAACAATCTACTGCGATTTGCAATTACATATCTACATTCAGTTACTACATAAATTTTTTTGCTTTTCTGATAATTTTATACAAAAAAACAATAAGAATTTGAATAGACTTTGATTTTTAAGTTTCTATATTTTGTATAAATATATTTTTGTATGTGTATGCATGTCATATGTAGATATTATATTTATCTTACTTGTACATCTCGATTCATAGAAGGTTTACAATTTCATATATGTATGTATGTATGTATTTATTTATATACCCGAATTAGGTGCAAACATTATGTTATTTAATTTTGTACAAGATTTTCAATGCTTACGGCATATTTACATTTAGAAATTAAAATCTAAGATTATTTTGGTACATTTGAATTACGTCGGTTCAACTTTCTCTTAATATCTAAAAAAAACAAGTCTAATAGAAATACACAAAAAGTTCTGCAATGGATTTGGTAATGCAAACGTCGTACGATTTTAATCTTATCGATTTGATCATACCAAAATTTTAAATTTAACTGGATTTTTTTTTTCTAATCCAATAAAAGCAACGTAGTATTTTTCTTGCGGGAAAAAAATTAAAGGTATAAATGTGGAACACGGGCAGCTACTCAGCAGCGAGTTATTACACAAACAACAATTGACCGATACCAGAAAAAGGGGGGACTTGCTATCAAGACAAAAAAAAGATTGATAGAAATACGTGAGTGTGAAGCGCTTGAAGTGTTGGTGGGTTGAAATGAAGGCCAAAAATTCTGAAAATCAAAATGTTTAAAAACCTTACCTGCATCCTGCAAAATCGACGATAGAAATCTATTTAAAGGTGTCCAGAGTATACTCGCGATAAGATGGAAACACTTCTCAACACTTTCGAATCACCACTTGGTGGCACGCAAAACGAAGAATAGAGACCAATATTCGCATGTCTCCAATCGGCGAAGACATAAACAAGCGTCACAGAAAACAAAATCAGCAAAGCTAAGCGTTGAGCGGTCAAAATTCAATTTTTTCTGAAGAGCACACGACAGGGGATTAAAATTCCATTGTACTTTCCTCATTCCGCAGAAGGTTGATCCTGCCGATATTACGACGACTTCCGCGGTATTAATGTTCTTAGTATTACAAATCGGCTAAATACAGTCCCAACAAATATGCCATTAATTTCCCCACTACTGCTCTTCGCTTCATTGCGTTTTAACGGTTTTCTGAAACCGCTTTATTTACCAGCTTTGGTGCTCTTTTCATTACAATTTCGTGAGAATATCGCTACGACATACCCTCCGCTAAATCGCGGTTGTACAGATCTCTGAGTTCGTTCTAATCTGCGAGTCAAGCAGCTGACCTAGCAACTCCTTTTATACCCGCATCAGGTGGACTTGCCGACTATGTAAGCAAATAGATCCAATTAAAAGCATATATGGTATAAGTAACAAATTTGAAAGAGTAAAGAACTTTGTGAGCCTAGGAATCAGAATTAATGCCAATAACAAGATCAGCCTTGAAATACAACAAAAAATCCTTTTTTTTTGCAACCATCATGTGAAAGTAAGTAACCTAAGATGCAACATAAGCTCGTTGTGGAGTTTTCTTTTCATTCGTTGGTCTTTCATTAACGCACCGGCAGAAATGCGTGAGGTACTTTACACTACAACATAAAGTATATAAGGCGTAACGAATAGAGGGACATCGGACCAGCGTAGGACTCCAATTCCATTGCACCGAGCAGGCCAGGTGCGTTGATAGTGAAAAACGGAAGTAGCTCTGCTGACCGAGTTCCTACATCTGCCCCCGAACGCTTAAGGCAATCCAGAAATCTGAAAGGTGGGCAGGTGGAATCGAACTACTGTAATACGCTGAAAAGGAAGGAGTTATGAGGTAATTTCCCTGTTTTTATTTTTTTTTTTTTTTCTAAAGATTTGGCGACTGAATGAAAAAAAACGAAAGAAGTCATTTTGTTCCTATACTTTGGACATATGTAGGTATAGCATTAATGTAGTCAAAACAACGGTGCTCATTAAGTTTTTCATTTTAATTTCTTTGTTTTATCTAATATTTTTTTTCAGTTTTTACATTGTGACAAAAAGTATATATTATTAGTAATTTAAATGGCGTTCTCTTTACTTATTACTAAACATCAGATCTTTATGAAAAGCATATTTTTTTTAGCAAAAATTCTTATGCACAAGACACTTATTATTTTTTATATAAAAAACATGTCAAATGTACATATAATATACATACATACATATAACGAAAATCAATATTAGGAATATTTTAAAACATGTAAATCTGACAGCTAACTCATTATATAAAATACTTATACATGTAAAAATATTCACACATCAATTGACTTTAATTTAAAAAAATTACAGCAAACTAAATAAATTATAGCACTATTTTATTTAAGCGCCGTTCGAGTTAAGCTTTTAAGCTTTCTTTCGCATAACATACAATAAACACAACATGCCTACATACAAACGTATTTATTGTTCTAGAAACAATGTACACAATTTTAAATTTAATCCTTATCAAATATAATTTAATTATAAACACCTTTAAACGCATTCAACTAAATAACTTAAATGACTATTCATTTTGCTTCAAACAAATTTTTGCTAAAGCGTTTATAGAATCATATACATACATACATATGTACGACAGTAAATATATCTAAACATTTAAGTCAACATTTTTACTTAAAACACTTTCGCAAAACAATTTTCAATTGATTCAATGATTTCAAGGCAAACTCAAGATCGTTAATTTTTACATTTTTTGCCACTGTACTATATACATATGTATGTACATATTTATAATTGAATGCACACACTGTACATATACATACATATATGTTTACAGTGAAAATATTATCAAATTACCTAGTAAGTACTAAGTTAATTTTAAATTGGCATGTGCGCGTTCAAGTTGTTCTTTTTTTTTTTCTTTAAATCAATACCTTCAGTCATTATAATCCTTTTGCACAGACCACTTATTACACTTTGTTGTTGTTTGCACAGTACAGAAAATTCACATTTTTAATTTTAATTATATGTATTTTTGATGTTAAACATTTGCACTATATTTAGGTATTGAATAATTGAATATATGTATATATATATGTGTATATATGTATGTATGTATGTACATATGTATGTATATATGTAGATATGAAATGATTACAGTGTGACTATTATTTTTATGTTTACATTGTTTTTTTCTGTTGTTTTTAATATTTATATTACAATCTTCCACATTTTATGTAAAATAATTATTTAATTGTAGCGCATTTTCTTTACAAATCATATTGTATGTACATATGTATGTATAACTAAACTAAAACTTTATTTATAATTTAAGTAAAAGCTAATACAACTAAAAAAAATATAATACAATACAAACGAACATATGTATATTTGACAGGGATGGCTAATATGTAATTATATTTTTTTAATGCAAACAAAAAATCAACGTGGTTATTAAATTTGTTTTGATGATTATCATTATGTAGTATTTAAATTATTGTATTAAAAAATTTATATTTTCGCTTAAGTGGAATTACTTTTTTCTGTTTTTTTTTTTTTAATTTAAGAAATATTTAATTTTTTCTTTATTAATTTTTAGTTAACACTGTTTTATACGTTATTGTTAATAATTTCCACTCGAGTTTGCATTTAAAAAATTTTTAATTGTTTCAAATTAGTAAAAAAAAAGTTTAATTGTTCAAAATTTTGTATTATATGAAACAAAATTTATATTGATATACGAGTATTTGAAAGAGTTTTAGGAGAAAGTATTGTTGTTTTAAATACGTTAGCAAAATCTAAAAAAAAATTGTTCAAGCAAAAGATAATGAGAGGCACAATGAAAACAAATATATTATTTGGACATTCCACAAAGGTGTCGCTGGATTCTTAAAGTTGTATTTTTTCCATTCTTTTTTCAGTGCAAACCAACAAAATTGCAAAAACTAATTTTTGGTAAGTTACGATTTTGCAACTTGAGAAAAGTAACGACGCTTTGGGAGTTTTGCGACTACAATTTATGTAAAACTTTAATTTCAATTAATATGTTTCGCGTCAAAAAATTATAAAAAAAATACTTAAGAAACCAATTTTTTTTTTGTAAATTAACATTATTGATGAAAGGCACATATTTAAAAATTCAGACAAAATGCACAATTTTTTCTTTCGAAAAATCAGAAAGCAAACTTAATTTACATTTTTGTTAAAACCTAAGCGATCAATTAAAATTAATTATAGCTATTATTTTTTTTTTGGTAAGAATAAAAAAAATCGTCAGTATTTTTATTGTAAAACGGAAAAAATAATATGTTGAATTAAACAATCAAAAATAGTGTTTATTTAATTGCTTTTACTTATTTGAATTTTGCTCAAAAGGCTTCAAACTCTGGCACAAATTAAAAAAAAAATGTTTTAAATAGCAGGCATCAAATTAAATTTTCTTTTATTGGCGAGTTAAGAATTAAATTTCATATGAGTGGTCCAAAAAAATGTGTGAAAAAAGTAATGTCGGTATTGTTTTGCTATCACCCACTGTAATTGTTCTCTATGGTCATTTTTTATTTTGAAGCCAAAATCGGGCAACGCGAGTAGATTCAGAGTATCAAAATCTTCATATTTTAGGCATAATCTTTTTAAAGGAGTATTTCGTTGCAGACCTGTGTAATTAATTTTTTTATAATTTACAATGACTTTGCCATCCCTGCAAATATGTATATGTACATATGTATGTATGTAAATAAGTCTATTTGCATATAACTATGCACGAGTATGTTTGTGTGTTTATGTTTTTCGTGTTATTTTATATGTGTGTGTGTGCGCTAAAAATGCTCTCTTATATACAAACAGTAACTCCGGAACGACACTCTCTCTCTCGCTCACTCTCTCGCTCACTCTCTCTCTCTCTCACTCTCTCTCGCTAAATTTTTAATGTCACTATCTGTAGCTCTTAAATTTATTGAATTCAGTCGGCTTATACGTTGTCTTCTTGTGGACCAAATGCCTTCTCGCCTTTGGCAGATACAAATCGAAAAGCTGTTGCCAATGTTTGGCTTTAACAAAATGCCAAGCGTATACGAATTCCAAATTCTCACTTGACATTACACCATTGAGCAAATTGTCACAATTATCCTCGTAGAGTATGAAACGATTCGCATCCGTTATGGGGACACTAACATTTTGCGCCAAAACACCCGTTATGTGGACATCATCGATCCAAAAGTATGTCGAGAGTTGTGCAGCATTGTACAGCGACAAGACCACATCTGCTGAGTAAATGATAGCAAATCCTGGACAGTATGGCGGATAGTAGGTGTCGGGGAATTCACGCGCGGCCACACGCCACTTAGAGCGATAGCTGCGTTTGACTTTAGCATTGATGGTTGTACGACAGAAGAGCAAATTGTGCGGTTGACGGAAAAGCATGCGAGGAGTATACAGTTGTGTTGTATTTGTAGTTGGCATGATCGTCGACGTTTGTTGATCGACACTAAGATCGGAGGCATTTGGAGTATTACTTTTACTGCTGCTGCTGCTGCTGCTGCTGCTAATGCGACTTGTATTTTTACTGCTACTGCTACTACTTTCAATACTATTACTGGCCACAGCATTGTTAACGGTATCGGCGGTATGTTTCGGCACAAATGTGGCAGCATTAGCTTTTTGAGCTGTTGTAATACCTTCATCACTTGTCAACTCAACATCGCTCAATCCCGCACTCTCCGCCATGTAGATGAGCAATTGTGGCGTATTCACGTAGACATCATCGTCGACTTTGAGCAAGATTTGCGCATGCGCACAATTGTATTGAAACCATTTGAGCGCCATTACATGCTTGTAGGTCATATTGCGATAGCTGTCCACAAAAGACCCTTGCACCATATCGCCATTTTCGAAATTTTCACGCTCGATATCCAATTGCTGTGCCTCGGTGCCAACGATGCCCAGTAAAAAGATAACTCGCAATGGCATAACGTCGTGGAGGCGCGGCAATAAATCGGTATTGCCCCAGGTCTCACGTATAAGGCGACGCTTCTCCTCGTTGGCCGGCGCTGAGTGCACCAATATTAGCGCCTGTATATCACGGCTGCAGCCAACTTGGCTAATGAGGTACGTGAAGTCGTGCAGGTCAATTAGTTGATGGAAGTCATCCGGTGGAAAGTTGTACGACATTCGCATGTTGCCTGTTGTCGTTGTTTGTATGTCGACGGCGTGTTTGAGTGTTGCCGCCGTGACTAGTGGTGAGGGCGGCGTACTTTGTATTGAGTTTACATTTAAATTTGGTGCATAATACTTAATTAGTTTATCACTTCTACTACTCTTACGACTAGTGCTGGTGCTGGCGCGACTATTGTCGCCGCTGTTTAAGTGATAAAGAAGACTATCATCTGCTTGACGCGTTACTTTGGCAACGATTTCGTTCGCTTCGGCGCTGTCGGCTAATAAATGCTTACCGGCATATAATTGTTCCTTCCCTAGGGAATTACGTGCCCCTATACCGTTCGGCCAAGATGGCCAGCCGGGCGGCTGTGGTTGTTGTTGTGATTGTTGCTGCAGCTGCTGCTGTTGCTGTTGCCGTTGAAGTTGTTGGCGTAGCAACGGCAACGACGCGTATTCGTCGTCGAAAGCGTGCTGCGCATTCGTATTGGTGTTGGCACTCTCTGCCGCACTGCCATCGAATTCGACGCTGAGCATAACCGGTTCTTGTATGCGCCATATTATGACGCATACATTTAGCAGCACTATTAAGCCCCATAAGGGACGACGCTCGAACATCTCCAGCAGTGCCCGGCACCTACTCCGGGCGCGTATTTCGTCCAGTCTCAAATATTGAAGATCTTTTCAGCAGCGCGCTAATTTTGAGATTTTTCTTCTTTTTGTGTTTTTTTTTTTTGTTTAGTAAAGCGTGTGGGTGTACTTTTAGCTAAGTGCGGTTTTGTGCATTGAAAATTCTATGTAATTATTTGATTTTGCTAGCCAAATATTATTTCTTAAAGATAGCAATAGAGTCTCATCGACACAGCTGTTTTGCGACTAACTGAAATAAGAGAAAAATAAAAATGTTTGTTATTATTTTTAATATAAGTGTATATGTATGTACATATATAAATATACAGTAGCGATCAGAATAAAAGCAGTGATCGATATTTACAAATTTTTACATTATCCTTTATTCATTTTGGATTATTTGTTAGTTAAATTACAGATTATTATAAAAAAAAAAAAATTAGTTAAGCCTAAAATCCAATTTTAAGTGTCGAAAAAATTTTAACTTTTTAATCAGAATTTTTAAAAATTAGTTCAGTATGCAGTTTTGTTACCCATTAAATTTTGGTCAAACAAATGTGGATACCAACTATTGTTGATTTAGAGATTTTTTTCGTCGAAGATCTTGCGCATTTTCTTCCATATAGAAATATCTTTTGTCCATGTGTTGTATGGAAAAAAAATAGGCAAAACCCTCAGCGAATAAATTCTCAACAATCAATATTGAATGGGCTACAAGAATGCATACTTCGAAAAAGTCTAAAATTTTCAAATACTTCTGAGAAAAAAGTTTGAAATTCGGGTGCAAATTTGTACTTATGAACGTACATACTTTTATTTAATAGCATGACAACTAAAACAAATTCTTTGGTATTATAAAAGCTTTAATTTTTTAATAATTTATGTACATATTTAAGGTACGACCTCTTTTAAGATGGCAAAGAATCAAATATTGATTCGCTCCAATTCTTTCTGATATATTTTAGTGTAGATATGGCGTTTCTGTACTATACATACAATTGTACATGCAATGTATCTGAAAAAATAAATCGTGCTTTCACAAAATTTGATATCTAAGTGGTTCCAGTTACCAATGTTCTCCTTCATTGGAAGTTGAAAAATCAGCGCGTACTCACAAGAATGTAAAAACAAAAAAAAATATGCTTTAGAACCCATCACATTCGAAAGTTATACGTACTTACGACAAATTTATCGCTGGCGGACGCTAAGTTTTCGAATTTTAGTACGGGCTTAATAGTTCGTACTGCAACAAAAAGGTTGGTTGGTATGAGTAAGATTTGGGTTAACCAAGCAGCACTGTTTCTTTCTGTTTCTAGTACTATTTCGGGACTAACACAATTTAAAACCGTTTCGTGGTCTGTTCAAAACTATTTCGGGTCTCTTTCAGATATATTTTGGGACTAGTCTTGAACTATACAATTAAAATAAAATAAAGTTTTTCCAGCAAAAGCCTTGAAGAAAGAAGTCTGATGAGAAAATGTGGTGATTTCCAAAATGGTACAATAACTTCTACCGCTTTAAGTATTGTTGTTTTTCTTTCTAAAAATTTTCCCAAAACCCGATCGGCTTTAAGCTCAAAAATAATTAAATTAACCAAAGAATAGCAAAATACATTTTTATTTTCTAACCTAAGCATTTTATCTACATACATATGCATTAATGTTTAGACATCAAATTTTATTAGTAACAGATAGTTACGCCATCTTTTCGAGCATGAACTACCCTTAAACCAAAATGTATTGTATGTATAATTATTAATATTGTTTCTATTAAAAACGATGTACACCGTGGGAACCTCATTTTTCGCAAATATTACAAACTTTATGCAATTTAGGGTGATAACTTTTTTGTATTTATTAATTATGCTATTGACTTGCAATAGGTTTGTTTACAGTACACGATCGTACTCGTTCAGGGAATGAGTGGCCATAGCAGCCGGATAAAAGTGTAACAAAGCAAACAGTGCAGTTTTTCAAAATGTAGTCAAAGATCAAGCAAACAGAAAGAACGCCATTGCGGCATTCAAGCAAACGACGTAGTACAGTTATAGAAGGATATATACAGTTATAACAGTGCAATATGTTAAAGTGAAGTCAGGGATTATCAAGCAAACTGAAAGAACGCCATTGTGGTATTAAAGGAAACAACATACATATGTACCTACAGAAATTCATTAAAGAAGCCTAATAAACATTTAACCAGAGTTAAAAAATCCGAATAAGTTATGGCGATATAACTTAACAAAAAGTCGGGCCAAGTTAGTCTCTCATACACAGTGTGAGAGCAACCTAAATCATCAATCAATCAATCAATCAATTAGGTTTGTTTTAATTGAAAACTTCCGCCTTCCTACAGGAAGCACGCACAACATCTTTTTGGCAGACGGTGCTTAGCTTTAGTCTACTTTAAGACAATTTTATGCAAGGAAATTTCTTTTTTATTTTTTGAGTGTCACTTTATATGCATTTTTCTATTTTCTTGAAAGCTGTATACTAAGCTTTAAACCGATCCAGTTTTAAGTTTTTATCAATTAACAATTTCCCCATCATGTATTTTCATATCCAGAAAGCCGAAGAATACAGATGTGGGGAAAACGGTTGCTTATAACAGCATAACGGAATCAAGATAGATATAGACATATATATACCAAAATGCTCAGAATGAAAAAAAGTAGTCGATTTAGCATTGTCCGTCCGTCCGTGCAGACGATAACTTGAGTAAAAATTGAGATATCTTCATGAAACTTGGTACGTAAATTGTTCTTGACCCAGAGCAGGTATTGAAAATGGGCAAAATCAGACCACGCCAATTTCCCATATAACGGCAATTGACGAAAATGCAAAAATTGCTATACATATTTCAGTAGCAAAGATAGCTAATTTGCTCAAATTTGGTATGTGGTGTTGTATTTGAGCAGGAAATCCGACTATATAAAAATGTTCTATAGGGGGCGTGGCACCGCCCACATATGAGTCCATATGTATAGCTCTGGAAATAGCCACACCGATTTCATTCAAATTTGGTATACTATGTCTATTTAAGCAATATTTGGAAAATTATTAAAATCTGAAAATAACCACGCCCCCCTCCATATAACGGTAATTTTCGAAAACACTAAAAATTACACATTTCAATAACTATTGAAGGGAAATATCTTGAGTTTTGTATGCGGTGTTGTATTGCAGCCAGAAATCCGACTGTATGAAATTTTGGAAACGGGACGTGTCACCGCCCACTTTTGAGTTCATATGTACATACATATATCTCTGGAACTACTTTATCGATTTCTTCTAAACTTGGCACACATGTTAGATTATACCTAGTTAGGTGAGATTACGAAAATGATTGAAATCGGACAAAAATAAGTTTTTAATTTTAACTTAGTCTCTGCTTTATTAATTAAAAAATTAAGCTGAAAGCGTGCGCCGGGTATATAAAGTTCGATCGAACTTAGCCTCTTCTTTACTTGTTTATCGTCTGGAATATCAGACATACTGGTCGCATAAATCCAATTTCGCAACTTGTGTGGCGCCGGATGAGCTTTTTCTTCACTTGCTTTAGTTTTCATTAAATTTACCACAAATTAAAAAAAAAAAAATAACTGGTTAAGCTGGAAATTATATTCCATATATTCTAGATGCATGTTGTAGCAATACAAATGTGTGATGGAAAAATGTCAAAGTCTACACTTGATTCAGCTTAACGAAGCTTCAAACAAGTACGACTGTAATTAGGGCTACGGTGTATTTATATCATTTAAAAACAGTTTTGTACTAAAGTTGTCTTTAATCCTACACCTTATATTTTTCTATCAAAAAAGCAGGTGGCAACACCACTCTTAACTATTTTACGCTTCTATTTAATGTTTAAAATCTAACCAAAAGTTCTTGAAGACAACTTTCGGTTGAAGTGGAAATAACGAATTTATTTTTTATAAATCCGGCACTGAACTCATTCATACGAGTATTAATACAGATTTGCCCGGAATCGAAAATGCACCTTTATAAAGTTCAGTCAGTTATACCTGAACGTTCTTGTCTTTACTAAGAAAATCTTCGTGCAGTTTCCTCAAGTGCGAAAAACTCCTCTTACTTCTAAAAGCTTCTTGTAAAATTGTCTTCAAATTATGAACTCTAACAAAAGTATGTGAACAATTAAAACTTTCAAAGTGCGATATAAAGGTGGTATATTGTCATTGCTTGTTCTATCTACGCCTTATGCGGTGAAAGTGTCAAAATGGTTATTTTGTTTGCATTTTAAATTTCTATTTACGTTCGTGATGAAAAATTCCATGTGTAAGACACGCAGCACATTATATTATAAAGAAATTCATTTGTTTATTTTTTCTATCAACGTACGTACTATATTCAAAATTTATACAGATGGTATGTTAGCAAGTAGAAATATTTCAAACAAATGTCATTAACAAAACATAACTAAATTCGCACTGCTTATGAAAGTATGCATTTTATCTTACCATTTCACTAAGTACCGAATACGCTGATAAAAGTTAGCTTTAGCTGCTGTTTCTATTAAAAAAATTATAAATTTATATTATCTGCTGTTGTCATCTGCGTTGACTCATCCCAAGAATAGAGCTGATATCAGAAAAACTCCTAGTGTTACAATACAAACATTAGCTTGACATCTATAGACTCAACTTGAACTTATCTAGCTTCTGCACTAGTTCGTTTTATTTCTTTTTTCTTTAATATTTATGTGTACAATAATAAAAAGTGTGTGGGTGTGCTAAACTGACGTACATACGTCAAACAACAAACTCACACTAATAGTGTAGTGCAAACACTTTTCTTAAAACCCTATTTTATTGACAACAAAAAGTAGTTCAATGGTGCCAAGCTAAAACAAAAAAAGTCAAAAAAAAGAAAGCAAACCAAACGGTAAGATCATCATAGGGAAACTCATAACAATTTAAATTCAGTGTCAAAGTCAAATGGAAGAGATTAAATCGCGACAAAACAAAAGCGAGCTAATATAGCTGCAAAAACAACAACAATTACTATAACAATAATCACAGCAGCAGCAGCAGGCGCAAAACTATGAAAAATGCTACTTATAGGCTATCACAAACACAAGCTGGTACTCGTGCACAGAAATGCGCACACATTTAATGGGGAACGATAAAAGTTCGCTAAGTATGGGATAAGAGAAAATAATTTTTTTTTTGTGAAACTTATTAAGAAGAAAATAAGGATAATGATTGCTAAACGGCAAATGATGAAGTGACTTTCGGCCATCCCGTGACTAGTCTATTTTAGACCAGTTGTCAATTAGTATGAAAATAAATGGTCGTAATCTGTAATTTGGTATAATCTCAAGTCTCAAAATTTGCGACTATGAGCTGGAGATTATTGTCTCTGCTTGCTTTAACGTTTTTATTTATTATAATTAATTTTTTGTGACCTAGAGACTTTATTTTGAGACTAATGGTCTAAAATTGTGACTTTTGTCATTATTAAAGACTGGACCCCGAAATAAGTAACTTGGTATCATCTCAAGTCTTAAAATAAGCTGCTTATCACCAGGTCACTATTTAGAGACTTTACTTTGAGACTAGAGGTTTTATTTTGAAACTAATGAATGCCAACTGGTCTAAAATTGTGACTTTTGTCTCTATTAGAGACTGAGACTGCTTACTGAATTCGGGCATAATCTTAAGTATCAAAATTTAATACTACGAGTTAGAGCTTATTCCCTTTCCACGATCACTGCATTTTTTGAAATGTAACTTTGTAGCGGCGGTGTTAATGGCAACCCATTTAAAATCACTAAACATGCCATAACTAAATTCATCATACCAAAACTTTCTGCACCTAAACTCCCCACACAGAAAACCCACCACACCTTAACTCACCACACTAAAACTATACATACCCATAATTCTCTTAACTGAACTCACCACACCGTAATTCTTCACATCTAAGCAAATCACAACTAAATCCAACACATTGGAATAGTTTATATTTACTAAACACTCAAATTATCCTTCAACCAACGACAACGAGGCTAGCAGACAAATTTATAAGAAAAGATAACTGCGTCGTTATTTTCTTCAACCTTGAAGCGGTTATACATTTCGCTTGCTTCCTAAAAGCAAAAAAGGCCCTTTCCATTTCAAAACGTCCGGTCGTTTCGGATCATGATTTTAGATTTTACCGAAACTTTTAATGTTGTTTTTGGGTCAATTCAAAGAAACAAGAGTTTTTTTTGCCCAAAAAAATATTTTATTTTTATTTTTTCGCAATTTAATTTTTTGGTAAAAATCCATTCTTCTTTACTTTATTTTTTAAACACGCACAACTTCGAAAAATATCAACCGATTTAAGTAATTTCCTTTTAAATGTTTGTAATTATCTATTATTTTAAATAAAAGCGTCAGAAATTACAAGAAAATTTAAAAAAAAATGTGTCTTCAAAAAATGCAAAAATATTTTAAAGTTTTAATACGTTTTTCTTTTTTTTCAAAAATTGTCCAATAAAAATAGACAGTTTCAACTTTAATCTGGTCAACTGCCAATTAGCCGAAATTTGTTTTTTGAAGTTATGATTGTTTATGCAAAAACCTTTTTTTTTTTGCAAGAAAAGTGGTATTTTTTTATACGCAAAACAGGTTGAATAACTGTCGGCCAGGAACGCTACATTTTTAGTATTTTTTGAGTCAGAATAATTTTTGGATTAGTTTGAAACCACAAAATCTTATGTTCGTTTGATAACTTATATTCAAAATCTATTTAATTTTCTTTTAAACAAGATTGATCGAGACACACACCATCTTTTTGCAAAAAAATTGGTTTTGTATAAAAAGTACGTGTCTCCTTAAATTGACCCAAAAGCAACATATTAAAGTTTCGTTAATCTAAAATCATGAGCCGAAACGACCGGACATTTTGAAATGGAACTGGCCCGTGGAAATGCAGTCCTCCTCCTTGCATAACATACAAATCATTGTGGCCAAGAACTTCTCTTGCTAAAGAAAAGAATTTCCCGAATTTCAAGAGTGTAAGAATCATTATTACCCAAAAATTAGCTTTTGCTTATAACATTTTCTGGCGAACTTTTAGCAATCCTCTCTCAGCTGTTGCTTTTAATACTTTCGATGTCAAGCAGTCGATATATACATACTTACATAGTTGTGGGCGTACGATAGAAAGCCGAATGGTTGAATATTTAAAAAATGGAGGTCAGTCAATTCTAAATATGTAGTTTATAATTAACTGTTACTATTTTGATTTCAAATAGAGGAAGTTGAATGGGTGTACTTGCTACAATGAGCTTACATAGTATAAATAAGAATGCTGTATTTTCTAGGAATGCTGAGCAATTAAGAATCGCGCTATGCTAGCTTATACTTAAAGACATTGTTCGTGTGTAGGATTTGTTTTTTTCGATTGAAGAATGCGACTGGCTATCATCGGTATTATGTGTTGGAAAAACAAAAGACAAGAATTAAATTATAAAAACCCGGAAATTTTTTTCATAAGAAAATTTTGGCTACTTTTGATAAAAATATAGTAAATTATGAAATAAATAACATATAAATAAACGATTCAAATTTGGAACAAAATTTATATATGATTATTTAGGTATCATCGGTTTAAGTAAGTATTTCAAATTAAGCAACAGTTTTTGGCAACTTTTTGAAATTTTTATTTTTTAAATTGTTTCATAAACGTTTTATAAAAGCTTTCGTAATTTTGTATGTCGTAGGGTTTGTGCAATATTTTAAAGTCATAAAATATTTGCTGTATATAAAAATAAGTTAACAAAACCAAATTTTCAAAAAAAAAAATTTACAAAAAACCGGACGCCTGTTGAAACGTTCTGTTTTTATACAAAATTTAATACGCTAGATATACGCAAACCAAAAAATTTCATAAAGGTTCTAACTGATCAATGTGGAACAAAAATGGTATACATATGTATAAAAGAAAGTTTTTTACTTTGTGAAAATTAAAAACAAAGTAATAACATTTCAAACAAAAAATGTTCAAACTTTTTTATACTAAACTTTTATGGTTTAAAATTGCACTTATTTTTTTAGATATTTGTTTTTTGCTAGTGGCCTAGATCAATATAAAAAAAAATATTCAAGCACGCGTTATATCGAAGAAATTTTGTATGAGCATCGTTCCATACAAGTTAATGTGTGTAGGTATCAAAAGCTACTAAATAATCAAAACAAAAAATAAAAACCAAAAAAAATAAAAACAAAAAAATATAAATACCAAAAAAATAAAAAACAAAAATAAAATTAAAACTAAAAAAATCAATAAAAACCAGTAAAAATTCAAACTTTTTTTTAATTAACATAAAATTATTTTCTAAAAATACATTTCAATGTCCAAGAACAAAGTTAAAGAAAAAAATTTTACTTAAAAAAATTAATAAAGTCATCAAGTTTGAAACTTTGGTTTATACGGCATTTGATAATGAAACTGTATTTTAATTTAAATACTCGTATAATAAAAATTGTATGAACATAACAAATGTGTTAAAAACTTTTTAGGTGAGAAATTCCTCCAAAAGCAATCAGTTAGTCATCTCTAATTAACTTGAACAATTGTTGAAGTAGCGCCACATACCTGTGTTTATACATATTTATTATTACCGATAGACAACAGCAGAGCAGCTAAGTAGACCTGCGCCAGCTAACTCTAATCATTCTCACACATCGTTTTGATATAAACAATACATTCATATATGCTTCAAAATATCGTGTTAAGAATCTGTGCGTAGGAATAGCAGCAAATGTGGGCAGTGAAATGTGTCGTCAAGCCTTAATACTTGAAAGTATGTAGGCATGTACATATGAACAGTGGCGGTAAAAATAACAGCAGTGTTTAAATTAATTTAGTTTTCCACATATTCAATTTTAATTCCTCTACGCGTGACTAAGTTTTCGGCTAAAATATCCCATTGTTTTTGAGAATTTTTATCGCTGAAGGTGTTCCGCTTTATTTTTAATAACAAGGCATGCACGAAACAAATTTTTTATGGAGGAAAATGCGCAACACTCCTGGCAAAAAAATTTTTTTCACAAATTAAAGATATATTTTAGACAACTAAAACTTGCACGTGTAAGACTATCATTGAATAGGCTACAAATATGCACATTAATTTTCTTAAAAAGTTAGCATTTTCGATGAATTTTTTAAATGTTTGTGACGACTTTAAAATGTGTGAAACTTGGGCTCTTTTTTGAGAAAAAACTGTATGTGAAGGGTGTTTTGTTTCGACATGTGGTTTTTAAAAAAAAATAAAACACATATAATTTATTGCTATGGCCAAGAAATTAGATTGATTATAAAGACAAGGGTTAGCCATTATGTTTTAAAAATGATTTCAGGCAAGTGACCGCCGCGACTGGCTCAAATATATTCGAGCCGAGAGACCCAATTTTCGACCACTTTTTGCAGCGAGGCATCTTGAAATGGAAAATCAAACTGAGTTTAAATCAAGTATCAGTTGTCAAAATGGCCAACTCCGAAAAAAGTATTGCCTCATGAAAACTACACGTCTAAATGAAACACACTTATTTAAATTAAAAAATAATCAAAATTTAATAGACGATAACTAATTAGAAAAAATTTCGGAATATAAATCACTGCCATTATTTTGACCGCGACCGTACGTCAGAAAATCCAACACACCAGCAAATCGCAGTTACTCCGCAAAAATGCGTTGAACGAAAATCGGCTAATTTCTAGATAATGGTGTATCAACGAAAACATAAAATTAACTGAAGGAACTAAACAAAATTAAATAAAAAGCGGAAAACATTTTCTTAAGGATTATTTTTCAAATATCAACTTAATTGGGAAGAAAAGTATTAAAAATTAAACACAACATACTCGTACTTTATGTACAATATATTCTGTTGACAACCGTGAGAAATACACCAAAAAAACACTGGTGATTTAACGAACAATAGACAAAAGGTTATGCTAACGAGGATGTGCCGAGCTAACTAATTTATCAGCCTGGCGTCTAAGCTCCACGTCAGCATTTTAATTAAACAAGTTATTGTTGTTATTTTTATTTTTAGTGGTATTTCGATATTTTCGGCCTGTATTTGATATCATATTAATGAAGTTTAGTATTTGTTTGCGCGTCTAGTCATGTCTCGATTAATGAGTCATACGCTTAATAAAAATGACAGACTGTTAATTTGTTTTCCGCCGCAGCTATCTTTAAAGATAATAACTAACAGTATAAGCATTACCACTATGACAAGAAATAACTCGTATTTTGTGTATATTTGCTTATCCACAGTTAGTGAAAATGATTTGACGTAAATTATAAATTCAAACTGAAATTAATGTTATTACTTTAAACTGAAAAATTCAGTAAGTTAACTAAAATTAATAAATTGTATAAATAATTCAATAACTTTTTCTCTTTTTATTGGATAGCTTTTATTTTGAAATGTCTATTCAGCAAATTTTAGTCAACAATTTACTCGACTTATTAGTTGGTAAACCTTTGATAAAAAAAATCCAATTAAACTGAAAATTTTTCAAAAAAGTATTTGGATTAGAAAAAGTATTGAACAAAATGGTTATTTAACTGATTTTCAATAGAAACCTTGAACTATTTAGTATTTTTTTTTACGATTTACCAGAGTTAAGCCTGCACAATAATGTTTTGTCAAGTTATGTATGTATGGGAATATATATATATCTTTTTTTTTTTATGAAAATTAAGGTTTAGTTTTATAGCTTATTAAATTTTAGTTTGATAGAACGAAATTTTGATTTTCGTGATAATTTATATATTTCTTATTTTTGCGATGCTGCTCATTTTCTGCCATATAATGGCTCGAATAAATTTTATATGCTCAAAAAATTTTATCGAAATAAATACAAAACACTACCTTCAAAACAATACCAAATAAAATCCAATTTTTAGAATTTTTAAATTGTGGGCAATAAAACAACAAAATCTGAAAATTCGTTTTTAATATAATTAAATTTTGTTTTCGTTTTTGTTTTTGTATAGACTTCAGTCGAAAACTATTGATCTTTTTAACTCGATTCGAAAAACAATTTGATGAAATTAAATTTATTTTATAAATTTTTTTTTTGCCGAAGCTTACGTTTTTTGTAAAATTGTACTTTAGAGAGTAATTTTTAGTGGTCAAGTGAATTTGCTATTATATTTCATATAATTTTAAATATTGATTACATCTTTTTGCTGGTATTTGACATTTACGGTAAACTACTGGAGAGAAATTTGAGTCCACCTTGCCATCAGGGAAAATTCACGACCCTGCTTCGTGTCAAAAAAAATTAGTTAAAAAAATGATTATAGTTAAATGTGTTTGTACATACATTTACATACGAGTATATGTAAGTACATACATTTTTAATAAAACTTTAGCAATTTACAATTTGTAAAAGACGAAGAAGTGCTTGCAAACCGCGAAAGTTCGTTCTGACCATCATTGAAATATTGACCTAGTTTTTCAACGTTGCACGCGAGCGCTAAATTTTTTTTAATTACCAACGCATACATAAATTTTGAATTAGAGTTATTATCGTGAGTTTTATTATGAATAATTAAAATTTTTACAGTATAATTTCATTATACATATGTATGTATGTGCATATGAACTTGATTGTATGAAATATGTGAATATATATACGTTTATAATAAATGTATGTATATTATTTACTATACGTATGTATGAATCAATTTTGTATAGTTTTCAAACCGCGAACAATAATCAATAAGCATAGCTGAAGGAACCAACAAAAAATTGGCATATAGACGGAATAGGTTAGTTGAGTTATAGCAGTTAAAAAACACAACTGTTATTCATCTACTTGTCGTGATCTAAAACTTTTCAGCTACAGAATACAAAATATTAGCAGTCAAAGGCGATTTTACAATAATCTTGAGCCAATCATTAAATGAAAGCGAAAATAACTTGTTAGTTGATGTTGCGAAAATACAAAAAAAAGAGAAGGAAGGCACTAGATGTAAATTCTAGACCCTTTAATGTGTTTTTAGAGTACATATATTGTGTGTGAAGGTAAATACCTAATTAGGTATTAAATGTTAACTAATTTGTTTCCAAAAAGATAATTGAGCTCTCCTCAGACGATCTCTGTATAAAAAAATAAATCTATAAAAATTAAAATATCAAAGAGTTTCCTTTAAAATATGCACGACAATTTAAAATTTCCAATATATGAGACTATAAGTATGTATATCCTTTAACGCATGGAGATAACTTGTCTTCAGTTGCCTTATGTGACTTTTTTTTTTGAGAATATTTTTCAGAAAATTATTAAGTGGTGGTCGCTGTGACAAGTCGATATTCCGCTAAGTTCGAGGTTCGAATCTCTACCAGGGCAAGTAAAATCTTAATAATAGAAAAAGACTTTAGGTCCCTCCATTTGTAGTGGAACATAAAGACGCACACCACAAATGCTAGGAGAAGCTCAACCAAACACTGAGCTATGTACATACACATATAGTATAAAAGCGCCAAATTATTATTCAAATTGTTAAGCATTAACCATTTTCTGATGTTGACTTTTACAGAGCTAAAAAATGTGGAAAGCAGTGCACATCGTTGAGTGTTAAAATGTTCAAAAAAAAAAAATAAACCCAAAACAAGGCGCGCTTCGGAGACTCAAAAATTCCATGTCGATTAGTGCAAGCCGTAGTCTCCAAAACATAGTACAATTTAAAGTCCACAATTTATAGTCCAACGAATAAAGGGCCATCTGATGGTGAAATAATCGTCTTAGAAATTATATTAAGAACGTGATTTGGGAGTTACATTTCTGTTGGCTTTTTCTTATACGCTGAAGCGGAGGCTTACGGAAAGGTGTATGCTTGGCAGTAATGTTGTGTTGAGGGCTTTTCAATGTGCTGCAAAACGTTACATTGGTACACTTTCGACGAGGTTAAGACACCGTTTTCGTAAAATTCGTCGGTAGTGGCAAAATAAGGCTTTCGATTTGGTCTAACATTTTTTTTTGTGTCTCCAAAATGTGTTATTTTCTAGTCCCGAGTATAAAAATTTTATTTTCCGTAATATGAATTTTGTGAATTAAATGTGAATTTTCAACAAAAAAAAAAGTGTACGCAAAACAAAAACGCACAAATATTATTTTCTTATGACACAATAAACACTAAATCAAATTTAACTTGAACAAGAATCTAAGTTCATACGAGCATTATTTTAGAACATCAGCGACAACAAACCTAAAGCTGCATTTTTTCAATTCGGAATTTAGACGAAAATTAGTTTTGAAAGAAAACCGAAATCACCACAAAGAGAGCGCACATATTCACAACAAACTTTATCGAAATACTCTGCTTGACTCGCTTGGCGTCTATTATTTCCTTTTTGTTGCAAATTTTTTTATAACTGCAATAGTGCAACGCATGTGACGCAAATTGATTTAAACCGAGCTACACCAGCACAATTTATGGCATGGTCTACAGAGCCACAATGTATATAGTTTACATGACAATTTCAGATAATATTAATATAGTCAAACATGTGAGTGCAGTAATTGTACATGGAAATGCACTCAATTCCCAATTGTTCCTATCCTTTTTGATATTTGATTATCAAGAGTATATTAGGGTGCGCTTTATTTGTTTAGATACAATTAACAATACAAAAGTCTTCCTAAAAAATTTTTATTTTCTTTAATATTCAAAGCAGAAAACTTAAGTGAAATATGTGAATTTGCAGATTTACGACTTTTTAAGCTTTTATTTCACGAATATGCTGAACGTAAGGACTTTTGCGACACTTGCTTCCGTTAAACAAATTTTTCAAATAGTTCGCATGGCACAAGGAACTTTTTTAGCGGGAGTCTTACGTTTGGGGGACCCTAATGTACACTTGTTAAAATGTATACTTTGTTCACAAATTATAGCACAACCAGATATTGACGGAGTAAGGCACTTTATTTTTCATCTAAATAATTACAATTATTTTTCAAGTAATATATTGTTCATTCTCTAAGAAAATCCATACACGCAAATTATTTTAACTATTTAACAAAATGTACATTGATTTAACAAACCTGCATCAAAATTTCGCACTTTTAAAAAAAGTTTTTAGAATATTTTAACGTGAAAGATGCAAATTTCAAGTGTCTACAAGTTATCACCGATTTTTGACAATTTTTTTTTAAAGGCAGTTACCTCCACACAACGGAATTATTTTTTATATGGAAGGAATTGCGAAAGTGTGGCAGTAAAAAAAATTGTCAAAAATCAGTGGTAATTCGTAGCTACTAGAAACTTGCACTTAAATTAAATGAGCTACAAATCTGCATACTCCAAAAAATTATAAGATTTTTTTAAGTTCGAAATTTTTAAAAAATATTTTCTAATTTGTTTATAGAATTTAAACAATTGTTTTTAATCGTATTTTTTGGTGAGTTTACGATGTTTTAATTGAAAAATTATTTTAAATACAAGTAAATTGGCCAATATGTGGTTGCGCTATAATTTGTGAACAGAGTGTATATGATAAAAGTCGATTTTCCACGAAAAACCTCAACCAGCCATGTAATAAACTTATAGGTAAACTTTTGATTTGAGTCTAGAGAATACCTAGAAATACAAACAACGAAGTGATTAGATAAGCAATAAATTTTATTGCATGTTTGAGCCATTAATCGAACGATAAGATTAACTTTTATGCCATGGTAATGTTAATTTGGCCACTGTGGTCGAGTGGGTAGCGGTGCGTGCTATTACTCGATATGCCGCTGGGTTCGAGGTTTGAATCTCAGCCAGGGCATGTAAAATATAAATCATAGTTAATGGCAAACCTCCGAGGGTATTTCTGCCATGAAAAAGCTTCTCATTAAATATATCTGCCGTTCGGAGTCGGCACAAAACTGTAGGTCCCTCCATTTGTGGTAGAATATAAAGACGCACACCACAAATGGTAGGAGAAGCTCGGCCAAACACTGAGCTATATAGTGTAAGCGCCAAATAATTATTATTACTAAGGTTGAATTTGCACTTTATTTATCTTTACACATTTGGGTAGTTCCATGGTTATAGTACATGTGGCGGTCACAAAGCCTTAATGTGAATAAGAAAGATAAATAAAGACATTCGAAGAATTCGAATTATTAACATTTTAATTTTTATATATAAAAAAATTAAACCAAGCCAGCCTATAAGGCAAGTGATTCCATCGCGTGTGTCAATTACCAACAAAATCTCTCATATGTGGTAAACTAAAGCCCAATAATTCAAACTTTTCTATGTTTTAGAGTTTAGAGTTTACTTGCCCTGAACCCAGCGGCAAATCGCGTAATAACTAGCACGCATCGCTACCCACTCGACCACAGCGGCCACAAGAAGCTTAATTACTGTGGCGTACTTTAGCGAAATTTCACCAATCTCTCTCTCACATTCGTACTAACATAGGTTCCTCGTACTTGGCTTTTCTTTCGTATTTTCATCGCCAGACCGACCAAGAAGTACAACCCTTCTCGTCCGATTATTATTCTTCCTGTAGCGGTTACTTAACCCCTGCCAGTTTATCTTATCCATTACTTATGGCTTTCGGAGAACGCAAAAAACGCGCTGTTTCGATGAGGTCATACCAATGAAAAAGTAGCTTCTGCAGCCTTGAGCTCTTTCTTTGTTGGTTTTATAGATTTAATCCGAAATTACTTGAATGGGACGACAGTATTTTGAAAGGCGTAACTGCCTCTCTGTTCGTTAAGGCATGTCTAAATACCGTCGTGTTCAGTGGTAACCCTGTGTTTATATGTATGCCGTGATTTAGTTCATAGCGATGCGATGAATCCAAATACAGCTTCATGCTCTTTGGAGTTTGTTCCTTTGAGAAGTGTCTACAGTGTCATCTAATACGTAGCACTCCCGTTTCTTTCGCTAACTACCTTCTAACCGTTCTTTAGGTGCACCTTTAGCGGAATTGTGCTTCATACCGACTTAGATTGAAAACAAACCGCCCATCTGGGGAAGGTCATTTCGAAGAAGTTTTAAAAGTTGAATTTAGTTCTTCAATTTACAATACCAAAAAGGTAGAACTAAATGAACATTTAAGATATTTCGACAACATTGGCGTCATCTTTGAAATTTTATTCACTCAAATAGTAAAAAATTGGCGTTTATTTTTCAGTTAAATAACCGTTCTTTCTCTAACAAAAACCATTAAAAAAGCACACTATTTTTAAAACTATAAAAAATAAAAAATAACAAGCGGAAAAGCTCCAAAAACATCCCAACAGGAAATCAACATTGGGCCGAAATTAAATGTAATTGAAAATGAACAATGATTCAACAAAATTATATCAAAATTTCGAGCTTAAAAAAAATTTAGAATTGTTTTAAATACGCAGTTTTGAAGCCCATTCAATTTTAGTATAATAAAGTGCAAGTTTCCAGTGCCTACAAATTACGCTGAAAATTTTTTATAAAAGAGTTATTATGGTTTTGGAAACGGAATAAACCGTATTTTAATTGAAAAATAATTAAATTAATAAGAAGATAAGTAAATTGTTCAAATGTGTCAATATATGGTTGTACTATTATTTGTTAAGGCAGTGAAGTGTTAGTTAAAGCTATTATCATCATTTAAAAAATTCTCTCTTCTTTGAATTTTAAACTGCGCTCCGCAAACCTAACAAAATTCTGCCTTAAATTTTATATGGAATGTGTATGTACACCTGCAGGTACATAAATAATTTGCAAACAACAAAATTGGCTTGCGATAAGAAAAATGTACAATCAAAAAGTCTTATTTCACACGCTTGACCTTTGATGAACTGAGACTAGTAGCTGCCCTAGAGAACCCTACACTGACAAACTGCTCAGCTTTCGTTGGCTATTTTTATTGTACATAAGTATGTTTTTTTTTTTTTTTTTTTTTTTTTTTTTACGAGGAGGAAGCATCGAAAGCCTAACCGTCACCGGTTTGTCAGTGTGGGACTTTAACCCTAACTAAACCTCCTACTGTCTGAGTACCATTTCCCCCGGTACTACCGTCAGGTATTTCGTCGGGAGATGGCTTGAGCTTACGCTCTACGTACGTGAAGTCTGTTTGTACCGCCCTCTGTAGTGTTGTTTGTTACATCTTCGTGGGGGTTTAAATTGCCCCGTTTCATTTCCAAGCATTTTTTACCTTGCCGTACCGTACATAAGTATGTACACAGCTGTGTTTGTGTGCGTATTAAAAATAAAGTTAAGGAAAATGTCTGTCTAGTTAAAAGGAACACACACCGCGCTTTACCTTCGTGTGGAACATAATTTTTTATATGCAATTCACTTTACTTAGCTATCGGGACCGCCTATCAACCAGTCAGGCAATGACATAACAACCGTTAAAAATTGTCGTATTATAAGCAAAGGATAATACAAAAATTGTTCATGCATATAAATCTAAAATGCGAGCAACAATAAAATTAAGTTCAGCACGCGCACATAAATTCAATGCTTTCATTTGAGGTTTACAAAAGGCATATTTTATTTAAAAATCCTAACGCTGGGTTTCGGCTGTAAAAAAAGAATCTAAATGTTTTGGGTTTATTAAATGATGCCCATGAAAACACACTTCTCCATTTATATTGTTACTTGAACTTGAAGATCAATTAAGATGGCGGGATTAAATAGAAATTTAATAACAGTTGAAGCAATGATATGGTTCTGATACTTGCCAATGGATTAAACATAAAAATTGGTAGAATATCTGAACTCTATTTACTTTGAGCAACTATCAAGAAAGAAATTTAAAGACTGCCGTATTCATCAGGTTTTCAGTTCGAAGTATATGTATGTAATTTCCAAAACAGTTAAAATGGGAAGCATTAAAGGTTTCGAAACTCCGAAGCTAGACTTTATTGTAAACCGCCGAGGTTGAGAATCAATTCTTTAAATGAACTTCAAAACCAGAAAATTGTTTATGATATGTTTCGACAATGCAACTACAATTTATTTGGATCTCGGAACGAGGAGATGTCTTTGAGAGCGAGGAATTCGTTATGCACGGATGTACAATTTCAAAGTATAAATTTCTATTCAGTTTACACTTTACATACCAAGACCAAGTGTTATAGAGCAAACATACGAGTAATGTTGCTTACTGATAACTTGACTGGTCATATTAATTTGCGCTTCCATTGTTAGCTTTTATTCGAGGGGCTGGCAGTGTTTTAAGCCGAAAAGGTTAAAACAAATCAGTGGGCAACTGAGTTTTGTATTTTTTTTTTTGTCCTGTTGAATTTTAGATCGTGGTGTCCGTTGTTTTATGTTGCACATTATAAATAAAAAAAAATATACAGTGTTGTGCATATGAAAAGCAACAGCATTCAAAATGACAAAGCTTGCGAGGTATATTTATTTTATATAAAAAAGTCGCAACACCCTTAATGAAAAAAAATGGTAAAAAATCAACGGCAGTTCCTAGCCGATTGTAACTTTTACATTATTAGTCTAAAATTTAATGGGCTATAAAAATGCAAAGTTTAAAACTTTGATTTTTATGGTTTATGTTAGGGAATGAATGGACTGAACTTTAATTGAAAATACTTAAAAATAAATAAATAAACGTTTGTCCACAAAAAATTTTCGTTCCGTTTGTCCTTTTTTACTTTAAATCACTTATCCAGATTTGTTAAAGTCCTTCTCAGCAAAAAATTTCGTTAGTCCACCCTTTGTTCAAAAGTGGTTTAAAAAACAATTTTTATGAAAAAAATACAAAGTTAAAAATAACGCTTTTTTCAAGCTAAATCCTTTGTCTATGCTTGTCCACCCTTTGTTCAAAAGTTATTTATAAACATTTTTTGTATGAACAAAACACCACAACTTTTCGTTTGTCAACTCTTTGTTTCAAAGTTATTTAAAAAATAATAATTTTTATGTATGTACCATATTTACTACTGGAGGTACCAAGCAAACTATTTTTTGGTTCATATTTTCCATGACTAGGAGTAGCAGTCGCCTTAAAATCAATATAATAAAATCTGGTATAAAATTTACTTAAAATACATTTTTAAAAATAAATAGAACTTTCTGATTTGTAAGTTTGCGTTTTGCCAAACGAATCACTAAAGTTCTTTAAATATAATTTCAGAATCTTTAAAAAAAATTAATTAATGCAGGTCGCAACGCAGTATTTATTTAATCAATTATTTATTTCTATAAAACACATACATACATATGTACAGTTCGTTTCAGCCGCCTCGTACTCTCCGCTCCATGTATTCGAAACATTTATTTGCAAATTTCGTTTAAAATTGAAGCAGCGACCATCAAAATTATTTGTAGAGCAAATTTTGTTGCATATAAATGCAAGTTATGTAAATGTAAAATTTTTGGCAATAAAACCAACATGGGACGACATTTACATGCTAATAATTTTTTTCTTGGACTGGCTGTGTAAAGAACTTCGGCGCCATCTTAAAAACCGATACATTAATCAGTTTGACATTTGACTTCCTAGGAAATGTGTATATACGAGTATAGTAAGTATACATGAAAATTCATACTTATACACGAATGTGTGCTTGTTAAGGTGTCCTGTGTTTTACGAAACTAAGTAGAATTAGAAACAAAATAACATTCTTAATTTGGACCTTCATAACTTTGTCCAGCATTTCACTACTTTCTTGAAATCATCGGATTAATACGATTTTTCCAAGAGCTGAAAATTTGTATTTGAATGCGCAAAATGTTACAACAAAAATGTATGGGAAAAAACAAAGTCGGAATTTTGAGGCTCTAATCCTCATTTCTATGCATTTTATATGAAGAAAACAAAATTTTCGTACAAATGATACGAATTTCTTGTGGATCAACTTTATTTAATAGGCAAAACTTTGTTTCTCTTTTGGATTCATACAAATATTATTTTTACATGTGTATGTTGCTTCCTTGCGCGCATTCTTTTTTTTTAGTTTTAATAGGTTATATTAATAAATGGTAAAAGAACATATTAGAACTGTTGAAACTAAAACCAAACTTATGGAGAAACAGAGTTTTCTATTTGAAAAATGTCATTTATCAAGGATTCAAAGAATTTCTCCGAATAATTGTATTTTTCTAATATAAAAACTTGGGCATCTTTGGGTGACCTTTAAATTTTTTTTTCCAAAAAAAATTGGGAATGTTCTAAGCTTCTAAAAAGTAAGTGCATTAACGATTCGCCTTATCTTTAAATTTTAAAATTAAAATTTTGGCGAAAAAAATTTGAATGCGAATTTTTTGAATTTTGAAAATTATTTATTTTAATCAACAAACAAGTTTAATATGAATAATTATGTGGAAAACCTTATGCAAACGCACTCAATTATGTTGAAATCCATGAAACCGTATAACTAAATTATTTAATAAAATGCATACGGCTGACGATTCTTTGACCGATTCCTTTTATCTTTATCAGAAGAACTAGTTCGGTAACCCAGTCAAGTTGTGTACTTATTCTGTGTAGTAGAATGGGTATAGGTTAAGTTTGCGTCAACGCAGCAGAAAATTTGTAACTGCTTCTTGTGGTATTTTGTATTTATTAAAGTTTGGAAACTTCTGGGTCAAGGGATTTCTGCATATTTTTTACCCCAGTCATTCGTTATTGATTTTGTTCGGTGTTGTAAGATTAGAATGGTTCATTTGGGTACATTAGAGTTGTTGTTTTTTTTTTGTAGAAATTACAGTTTATGGAAAAGTTATAGCACAGGGCAAGGTGGGAACTAGTTTAGATCGATTTCGGGACCATTTCGTAAGTTGTTCTGGATGCTTTCGGGACACATTCAGAACTATTTCGAGACCATTTCAAGACATAATCGTGATCATTTCAGCATTAGTGCACAACCTGTTCAGGACTTTTCGAAAACATTTTGGAACTATTTCAGACTAGTTCAGGACTGCATACTTGACTAGTTTTGGACCCTTTCGAGATTATTTCAGGGATTCCTTCGGTACATGTACACGACTATTTGAGTCAAATTGCAATACTAGTTTGCGCTCAGTTTGTGACTACCGCAGAGCCATTCCGGATTAGTTTTAGAAATCGTTCGAGATCAATTTGGGACATGTTCAAAATGTTTAAGAACCACTTTGTGACTATTTTTCAGCTAAATAGTTTGAATCATTTCGAGGTTGTAAGAATGTGTCCACATACACACAAATCAAATATTCATGTCTCCAACGTCTTTTTTTTCAACATATTTCGATCTTTTATTTCTTAAATAGAGTTTTTTTTAATGCAAAATAGGAAATCATTTTTTTTATTAAAATATAAATTTTCAATTATAAATTCGCATAGCAATTTTTGATCGAAATAAATTTTGTAAAACCGCAGTGTGAGCCTCATGTGATTCCACTGTAAATTGAAATAAAATAAGGAAATATAATAATAATAAGGAAATCAATAATATTACTTGCAAGCGTTTTTTTTTTAATAAAAATACATTGTTAATTTATATAAGAGCAATTTTGATTTTAAAAAAATTAAAAAAACAAAACTGCACCATTTTTTTTTCGTATTTTTGAATTCCTACGGGTACATTAAGTAACATTACTTTAGTTGCTGCTGTTCGACTAGTACCACCTAACGTACATACATACATACATACATTCATATGTATGTACATATATACGACTGTGTGCATATGTATTTGTGGATACAAACTTTGAATGCAAAATAGTGACGCAGACCTTGCAACACTGTCTGGCATATTGTGCGCCTACAATCAGACAAACTGTTAAATTAGCGAGCTACCATGCAACGTTAAGTTGCAACACTGCAACGCTGCAATAACAGTAAAGCCCAAGTCCAAGGCTAAATTTTATCGAAAAAATAAAGAAGCAATTTGCCACCAAGGAATTTTGTTTTATTTTGCGTAGACACACACATAAAATACATACATATATGTTACATACACATGCACATGACATACATAGGTATGTATTAATGTCTTTTTTTAATTTTATTGCTTTTTTTCTTCTTCTTTGCTCTTGGTTTTGCCGCATGTATGTATTGTTGTTTTATTGCTATTGCACACTTACTTATTTGTAACCAATAATTTTTAAATGGGCTGGAGTTTAAAACTTGGATTAATGCCAAAGGAGAATTTCTTCGTTTCAAACGCATGAGTTAATATTTTATGGTTTTTTTTTCATTGGCTAACGATACTATGCCAAATACAGTGACCACTGAAAATTTATTACTCAATACGAGTACTAGTTTGCACAAAGTTTTGGTATATGGAGGAATATGATTGTGGTGAGTTGGCTTACATTAACAAAAACTTAAACATTTCATGACACTACATATTTGAAATTTTCGTAAAATGTGCTGCATTCTGCGTTCTTCCATTCTGTCACCGCCAACGCAATTTTGAACAGAAGTATTAATATATCGTTTAAAAGGCCTTTCAAAACCAGACTGACTTCTTTAAACATGAAACAAAGAAAATCTGCCTATAGCCGCCTATCACATAATTTTGTTATGAATGCCACTTTAGTAGAGCATTTGATGGAAAATAATCCGCCAAGGTGAGAGTAGCAATCATGCACTTTGGAAACAACAAAAACCCTTGTATTTGAAAGCGTTATACAAGCTTATCTTTGAAAGCGTTATACAAGCTGTCAATCTACATTACTATCTTATTTCATTTTATTAAAGTATCCTGACTCGAGCGTGTCATTTACTTTCTCTTTGCTACTGATCATTTTTGGTTTGACACGGCTCTACAAAAAAAATTTTCGTTCTTCGTCCTAAAGTTTATTTTATTATTTTCTGGTTAATTATGAACAAAAAAGAAAAGAAAATACCTTTTTTCCGTATAAAGTTTGCTTCTAGATGGGAAGGAGAACGTTTTCATCAGGACATTTTGAGCTTCGAACAACGTTATCAAGGCCAATACAATGAAAACATCATAAATACAACAGCAAACTTTTTCATGCTAAATATATATTTTTTTTCGTCTAATTACGAACTAAAGAATCGAAATGTAATACTTTTGATTATAGGTAAAATTTCGTGTTGACCCGTGTAATTTAATATTGATGTTTCGTAATGCCAAAAATCGACGATAAACGAGATGTGTTCAAAAAGTAAGGTGATTTTATATTTCTACGAAAAAATAATTATTTTTTTATCAATATTTATATTGTCCCCCTGACACAAATTTAATGGCCAAAACATCAGAAAAAATTACATGACACGAGCCGACTGATATGTCAACATCCTCAGCAACTTCTCTTATAAATAGTTATACGGGTATTTTTAAAAACAATTTTTTTCACAGCTTCAACGATATCTTCTGATGTTGATGTGCTGGGGCGTCTAGTTAGAACGACATCTTCTCAGCCATTTGTGAAGAGTTTGTACCACTAGTAAACATATTTTTAACTAAGAGCAGACTCACCGTACGCCATTATCAACATTTCAAGTTTTTTGGAGCACTTGATTCCAATTTTCAACCTAAATTTGATACCAATCTTTGCTCCACTTTTTATAATAATAGAAAATGGGGGCATATGTACCGACACAACAACAGCAAAAAATCGAATGTACATCGCCGCGAAATTTGAAAAGTCAACTTACATTTTGAACACACCTCGTATGTATGTATTTCTTTTTTAATCAAAAAATATTTTTATAGGTTTCTTAAAATGATGCATGCATTTTATATTGTTAATTTTAAAAAATTCAAAAATAACTCTTAGCTTGAAAACTCAAAAAAAAAAGTAAATAAAATTAAAAGTAGATTATAAAAAATAATAATAACCAATTCGTTATTAGTTTCAAAGTCTCATGAAAAATATTAATTTAAATTTTTAAAGGTGTAGAACCTTTTCAACGAAAATTTGTTTTCAACATATGCAGTCCGCATATTGACATATTTGGACAACATACATAGTTACCCAAAAAATTCGAACTTTTAGAATTGAAAACTTAATATAGTACTTATGTAGCTATGTAAATATTTATAATGAAAAACATTGTAAAAATTGTAGAAAAATAAATGCCCTGGATCATTTTCAGTGTGAGACGCTGTATGCATGCACACACACATGTACGTAATTATAAGCCAAATTATATTTAAATAAGTCCGTAAAGATTTGTAAGTCTGTATGAAAATTCCCAGACAATAGATACAAATTTATTGTGTGAAAAAATTGCATAAATACAGGCATGTGTTAAAAGAGTTATATACATACGTGCATGACAATTTAACCCATTTTGGGACGACTTTAAAAGATATTTTAAGAGAAAAAAATCTATTTGGATACATATTTTTTTCTGATACCATAAAAAATCATTTTCTAAGTCAAAATATTAAGAACCAAAATATTTACCAACTAAAATGTCTATTGAAATGTTCGAACATTGAGAAATCTACTTTAGTATTATCCAGTAATCTTATTTTATAAAAAGATCAAAATCAATAATTAATCAATTGTTTGCAGTCACAAATTGAGAAATATAAACGCATCTAAAAACGAAAATTCATTAAAAAAAAATAAAATGTTTTTTTTTGATATTTCGTTTTCGCAACCATGTCTATAAATGGGTTTACCAACCTTACGTTTGATTTAACAATTAACATCCGCCGGATATTTGCACGTGATAGTATTTAGCAAATTTCAAACAAATTCATATAAGCAACTACAAAAGCGTATGGCTATAATTGAAGTATGTATATAGACGCTAATTGAAAAAAAAAACAATAAAATTTTGCAGCCGCTCAGAAGGGGGCCATCGCCCCGGGCGCAAAGTCTTGGGGGCCGCTATTATTTAAAATTTAGAAAAATACTTACAAACTATTTTTTTTACAAAATTTATTATAGAAGAAAAATAGTTGTACACTTACATTGTCATAATCTGAATAACAACGAAAAATATTAATTTAACTCGAATACTCTTTAGCCTTTGAATTTGGCAACCTTTACACCAATCTTCAAAACAGAAATAGAACTTAAAGGTGCACTTTTCTAGCTTTGATCGATGCAATATGAACTATTATTATATCATTGTAATTCAAAGTTGAAGCTGTTTCACTTTCTATTGAAAGAATTGCAAGATTTTACAGACTGCTCTGACTCATGGTCGATCTCAAGTACAATTTGATCCATTTAAGTTTTTCTAGATTTTAGTCTGATATCATGAAGGGGGGGGGGGGGCGAGAATATGCTTGGCCCCCCGGGCGTCCGAAGTTGTAGCTACGCCACTGCAGCCGTTACTTAACTAACGAGTATCACGAAATGATGTGGTACTCAATTGGGCCCTAGAAAATTTATTTGAAAATGTAAATTCAATAAAACTAGTGAACCGCAATGGCGTTGAACCGCAAAAAAAACCATTGCGTAATCAATTGCGCAAAATAATAAAACTATGATTAAAAAAAACTCGCGTTCAGCGAACCGGTTTCGGCGTTGTGCCATCTTCAGTGTCAATTTTCGAGAACGAAAACCAAACCAAACTAGGGATGACGGAAAATCGTTCCAACAAATACCAACACTCCACCCTGTCGGACAAGAAAAATAAGAAAAGAATATGCTCATATTATCATTTTTAATAATTTCAAGAGCTTATTTAAGTACTAATTTTTGTTCAGGGCGTGGGAAAAAACTGAGTAGTTTCCCCTAGTCGTTGTGAATTTCATATAAGTGGAAAATATATCTTTATTCGAGCCAACCGCGGCGGTCACTTGCCCGAAATCATTTTTAAAACATAATGGCAAACCCTTATCTTTATAATAAATCTAAATTCTTGGCCATAGCAAATTTGTAACAAATTTGTAAACGAGTGGTTGAGACGGGTAAAAGTTGTGAATGTTTGTCTTAATTTTTTGAATTTCAGGGGAAACTGCTTTCAGGGGACTTGGCTTGCACGGATATCTTTGAAAAATATTAAGTAATTTAATGATGTACATATGTAAATACATAACTCAAAATATTAATTGTATTGCACTCGAACTTTTAAACATTTGACAACCCTTTTAGTTCAGTCACATATAAGATTTTTAGTTCATTTCAAGTTCCTTCGATCAATTGAACGTGCTTCTAATATGGTGTGGATACTGTTATTGATATGGATGTTAGTATTGATATCTTCATCGACATTATCGTTATGGATAAAGCTATTATCAATATTATTATCGTTCTTATTATTTTAATCGGTATAAATATTGTTATCTTGTCAATATTGTTATAAACATCAGTAGATAGAGTTGGATTTTTAGTTAATTTCAAGTTCCTTTGATCAATTGAACTAGTTCTATGGCTTTTACTTCAGTCACATACAAGAACTTTCGTTCAATAAAATTAGCATGTCCAGTAGTGGTATTCAACACTCGAAACAAAATTAATGATCTTATTTTAAAAATATTAAAATCACTAAAAAAAAATAAAAATTAACACTTATCTACGAGTACTACTGTCTACTGTCAAATTTTGAGTAAGCTTAGTCATTTAGTTTATGCTTGACAGTTATAGAAAGCATATAAATTGACTTTAAACGAAAATTTAAAAAAGTGAATTTTTTATTACTTTTTGCACCATCTCCTTTTTCACTGGTATTTGGATATGAAAAAGCTATCCGCGTGGTGGGAGCTACGATTGTTCACACTCGACTATAAAGTGCACACGTACTATGTACATATGTATATTTAAAAAAGTAAACTTGTGATATAAATTGAATTTGTGTAATTTTGCAATGGGATAAAAAAATATACTGAGTTGCCATATAAATCGCCATATCACAAAGAGACGATTTGAAACTACTAAGCCTTGCTTAGAATCAATATTAAAGCAATTCGTATTATTTATATGTGTGTGGCTTATTAATTTGGTAGAGAAATCAATAAATTGAGTGTTTAGATTTATTAAAATTAAATATACGCTACATATGTATATACGTATGTATTTATAATATTAATTTCATAACCAAAAGTATCATTGAAAGTATATACGTATGTATGTATGTAAACATTTTTTATTTATTATGAATCTTTCTAGGCGATATTTAAGTAAAAAAAAATTGTTTCAAAAATATTGTTAATCTTTAATTAATTAAATTGTATTAGATTTGTGGTGGACCAGTAAACTAAGGGGGGAAAGTCAGAGATAGGAAAATACGGGGGTGCTTACTCATCGACAAGCTATTCAGAATCTTTGACGTAATGGCGGAAAGACAATTTATCTTGCGCAGCGAACGCCGGATAACGGCAATGGAAAAACCTGTAATATACCGTCCTCCATGCAGGCTGGACTAGGTGGACCAACGATGATAACTACTGATGATAACCAATTGTTGGGTTCAAGGATTGTGTCCCATAACCAAACTCGTCAGACTTATAGCTTCGTCTTATTTTGGAAAAAGTTTCGCCAGTGACCATTTGAGAAAGCATTTGGTTGATTTGCAGGAGCGAGTGTTGGATAAAATATTTCTGATATACTTCAAAGTTTCGGCCACACTTCGACGAAATTTCATCAATTTATAATAATAATAATCCCAACGGTTTTAGCCCTCCATACCCGCCCGACCGACGCGAGGGGCGCATCCGCATGACGCACGGATATACGCTGGAAACCATAGCGTCCTCGGCAACACAATAAGTTTAAGCTGGTTCAATTTGCCTACAATCTACGTAAGTTTTATGAGTGCAGCTATGTACATATACCAGACCCTCATTCTAACTAAAGTTTTGCGTCTTCAGTGTGACCATGAGCCATCAATGTTAGTCTAATTTGTATAAATTTCACTTCCCCTGGGACTTACATTTATTTATTGACTTTGTCTATATTTTGAATATAAAAATGCTGCTTCTATTTAAAGCAAAATTTAATGAATACGAATTTAATTTACATAATTAAATTAATTGTATGCAAATACAATGAATTATCAATGAGCAGATACTCTCTACGTTCCTTACAATGCTACACATCGAGCGCCCGCATTTACAAAGCCATATTTATATGGATACAATGCAACATTCGGTGCGATGACTTTAGTCAGTAAGCTGCTAAACCACTTTCATAACCACTTACAACAACAACAACAACAACAACAACAACAACAACAACAACAACAACAACAAAAAAACTACTTCAAACCCACTATCGTCCTCGCCATCAAGATCATAAAATTTCACTCACCGTCGCGCAGACGACCGTCAACTGAGGAACCGCTAACAAAAGCAATGCAAATAAATTACAAATATTTAGATGTAAATGTTGGCGATGGGGACGAAGGAGGGGATAGCATTTACACTGCATATAAATAAGTAAATAAATATGTAAATAATAGCAATAAAAATGGCAAGTGCGTGCGTGACTGCGACGGTGTGTAATGCAATGGGAATTGCATGCGGCGACGCATCAAAATGTTTGGATGTGTAGTATATTAATATACTATAAGTAAATGCTATAATAAATAAGTACATACTTCCATATAAAAATTCATACATTTATGGAAATATATCGTATATATACATTTATGATATGTAAAATGTTACAGCTTTGTAAAAGGTAAAAGGCAGTTGTGCAAGTGTGTGGGTAATTCCTTAGAGCCAAGGTACTTTAGATACATACATACTTATGTACATATGTATATACACATGCAGAGGTATGTAAAATGCAAATTTGCTTACATATTTACAATTATATACAAGCATACATATATGTAACATATGTTATGTACATGCATGTATTATTGTTACTTAAGTTGCGTACTCGCTGAATAAAAATTGCCATATGTAAACGTTAAAGGAATTTCCATTCGGAAAATCGATTGTTAGCAAGCTTTTGTCAAACGCATTTTCAAGCAGTTGATACATACACACTTCCTTATTAATGCATGTAAATACGTATAGGGAAAAAATCGCGTTTAACCCTTGACGTCGTTAAAAACTGTAAAATGCGCACATATGCATTTTGCCCTTTTTTTGTTTTTGTTTGCCACAAATGTCGCCTCCAGTCATACTCAGGCGGGTACTTGTGCTCGCCTGATGACACTAGCGTGCATCCTTCAGCTATCTGAAATTTTTTATTTTCACATCTTTGACTGACTGGCATTTCCACTTGACTGGCACAAGTCGCACAATAAACGCACGCATATGTATTCGTGAGGATGTATGTATGTTGAAAGATGCCCATATATATACATACATATATGTATGTGTATATGTATAAGTAGGTGTGTATACCTATGGTGGCATGGACCAGAGAGTTAACAAAGGAATTTTTATATATGTATGTATGTATATACAAATAAGGTATGAACATATACCATATATGTACATATACTTAGTGCATACTCATAAGCCCATCTTTATCTACACTACTATGTACTTTGCATGTGCATATGTACTATGTATGTTTGATATACATATATGTATACATATATATGTATATATTTAAGTAATTATACATATGTATGTACAAAAAGGTCAATTTAAAAATTTACAACATTAAAAACAAATTTTTTTTATCGAATAGAATTAAATAGACTTAATGGGATATTAAAGTACATTCCAAAACATTTTTGTATAGAAAGTTTTTCGAAATTTTAATTGAAAATTTTTCAGAAATTTGTATTAAAATTTTTAGATATCATATTAAAAATTTATAAGAAATTTACGTTATTTTGGTGGAAAGTTTTCAAAAAATTTTAATAGATTGTTCCAAAAATAAAATGATTGAAAATTTTAAAAATTTGATTTGTGTACTTCACAAATTGCGATTGAGAAATCTCTAAAGATAGTATAAAAGTTTACAAAAATTTTTAATTGAAAACTTTCATAAAATGGTTGCATAATTACAAAAAGGTTTGAAACATTTTTTTTTGCTATAGTTTTACCTATACATTTTCACAAAGTTTTAATTGAAAATATTTGAATGTTTGAATTGAAAATATTTTAAAGATTTTATTGCAAACATTTCAAAGATTGAATTGAACATACATACATATGTACTTGTACATATTTCTGTATTGATTTAAAACATGTTTAAGGTTTAATTGAAAATATTTAAAATTTTTCAAATGGTAATTTAATTAAAAGGTTTTTAAATTCACAAATTTTTTATATGAAGTTCAAAAAAGTGTATGGAAGCATTTGAAAATTCGGATAGAAATTTTTTGCGCTATATAATACTTAACGTATGTGATTGAAATGCACACATACATACATATTTTAAACATTTGACTGAAAACTTAAAAAAAATTTTATTGAAACGTTTGCATAAATTAAACTTTTAAAAACAACATTATTTTATTGAGCTCGAGGTCAGTTTGTGAAAGATTTTATTTGGAAAAAGCAACAGTTTTAGTAGTAGAAGGTAGCCGCTATTTCGAAGATCACCACATCGCCCCATCAGACTTCTTTAAATTTTAATTTTATTTATTCTTCGTCACCGCTTAACCCAGGTTTTAACCAAGGAACCTCGGATTGCAGAGCCAACAGGCTTGTGAAGTGGACTTGGTAAAGGAAAATGGAAAAACACAACAGTCCACCACTTGGCAAGCGTACAAAAATCTTAAAATTTAAACGAAGGTTAAGAGGTTTTTCAAAGTATTTTTGTTAAAAATTTAGAAATTTGAATAACTATTTTTTGAAATTTGAAATTTTATTTATTTGTTTTCTGTTGGCGTTTGAAAAACATTTTAAATTAAAAATTAAAAAAAAAACCAGAAAAACATTCATAGTTTCAAGTTAAAAATGATTAACATTTGCGGGTCCATTTTGCATTTTCGTGGTACTTTTGTGACCGAAAACTGTAAGCAGCTCTTGTAGCCGCAATTTTGGCGAAAATTGTAACGCTGTCAATTGGTTCGAAGCAGATTGAAAAACGTTGCATATTTCAGAGTGCTTTATTGTCAGTTTTTCAGTGTAGTTTATATAAAATTAGTCATTAAAATATTTAAGTTGTATAGTAAAACATTTTAACACTACTGAGTTAATTGGAGAATAAACTTAACGTTGAGAACGCAATTAAAAAAAAATATTTTGGTAATATATTGGAGGGTACAAAAGTTGCCAGAACTTAGCGCTTGCCATTGACGTAAGTTTAACTACCAGTGCAGAATAGATTCGTCGTATCTATGTACTATATATGTATGTATGTATGGGTGTAGGTATAAGTATTCTTTACGAGTATATGCACAAAAACATGCATAGACATGCGAGCAATGCATTTATGTACCGTACCTAGTTGAACGTCATCAAATACTACAAATTTCACTTCTCAGGAAGGTTCAATGAAGGCACCTTTTAAGGCCAACCATGAAATTGCCGATAGACACAACAATTGAGAAACACTTATGCTCACCAATGGCTTTCTAAAATATTTTATATTGTACAAAAGGATATGCTTTAGTACATACATATGTACATACGTTTGAATGCATGTGTATATCTTTTACAAATGTATGAATAAATATTTGTACCGATATTCAACGTCAGTAGACTAAACAAACAAAAGGAAAAAATGTTTATGTAAATATGTACATACATATATACATAGAATCTATGTTACAGATATTCTGAATTTTCTGGAAAACCGACTAATTTCCAAAACAATATGTAGCTATTACACTCGTACAAACCTACACACTTAAATCTGTATACAAATTTTCAAGTATTTCCGTACATCTCAAGTTGTCCACTTATGATAAGTGAATGCAACACAGTCGCCATCCAAAATTGTGGGCGTTAGAAAATATAATTTTAGAAACCAACTAAGGTCATTGCTACATCCGCTTACATACTTATGTATGTATGTATGTATGTACCTACTGTATGTATATACATATGTACATACATATGAACTTGTATATGCACGCACAACTGTGTGTAATTTCACAGCTTGAAGCAGTAAAAATGAGTACCTCGCTAACTAAATTTAGTTTACAAACATCAAATACAAGTACTTTCTATATATTAGGGTGGTTCAGAAAAAAGCAATCAGATCAAAAAAGATTTCGCTCAAATTCTACATGTGAGATATTCCATACTATTTCAATGAAAAATCGTTTTTTTTTCTTAGATTTTAATGTAAATTGAGTATGTTGAAGAAAAACTCATAAGACATGACAGAACGACCGAAAAATAAAAAACATTTTTTTTTCATAAGTTATGTGACTTTAAAAATTTAAATATCTCGGCATAAGCCACTGTTTATCACTTCATAGCTTGGAAAACATTGGTTCTATCAAAATAAAAATATTTATAATTTTTTTTTTGTTTTAGTAAAATTGTTCATACTTTTGTTAATAAAAACAAACTTTATTTGCTGAAAAATCATGCCGGCCATAAGTTGTAACATGCAACGAGCAAACTTGCTTAACGGGCGGTCTTCGCCTGCTTCCAATTCTCGTTCGCTTTCTGCTTCTTGTCGTCGCAAGCGAGAGAGAGATTTGTTCACTGGGCATTTTGAAAGCATACTTTTTCATTTGCAACATGTCGTCGAGTAAGAAGGTTCGTGCTCTGCGTGCTGTTCAAACTCTAAACGCACTCATATTGTCGGTATAATTTAATTAATTTAAAAGAATAAGTAACGCGATACTCGATTTTTATCATTATAACTTATTAAAAGTTTTTTTTTGTCCTAGAAGAGCGTAAGATAAACGATGTTGCCACAATGAAAGATGTTACGAAATGCGAAAATGGCTCTCAAACTACAAAAATGACAGTTGAAAGCAAGGCGAATTCATAAAGGTGGAAGCAAACAAATGATTTTGACATTTGCTGTACCACGCCTTGGTTGAAAGCAAGCGAGCGCTCGCTTACCGACCCGTTTGCGAGATGAAGCATAGTTTCTACTTTTTGCTGTCTTCATCTCGCTTGATTCCAGAAGTAAAAGCAGGTGAAGACCGCCCGTAATAGATGCATGCGCTCAGCGCAACACTTGATTTTATAGGACATTGCTTCACGAAAAAAATTAATATCTCAGGCCCTATAAGGAGACATCCTTTGGTCAGTTTATTCTTTGAGTTACGTTCTATCGCATAAATTTTAAAACATGTCTTTCCAACAAATTGTTTTTTTTTTATTAACAAAAGTATGAAAATTTTTAATTTAAAAAAAACAACAATTTTTAAATTAATCCCTGACTCTTTGTCTATAAAAAAAGACGAGTATTTTGTATGGGGGAAAAATAAGTTTTCTTAGAATTGCTAAAAAATTCTTGAAAATTTAAATTTTTTACTCTGCAAAATTAGTTTCTCTTAATAAACTAAATTAGTTTGATTCAAGTATGAGTTAAATAAAGAAGAAATGGAAAAATATAGATTTTGTTTATTTTCATTACAGCGAAAAATTTTGTTTCACTATACAAACTACACGGGAAACTTTGAGCTCTTTAATGCCTCAAGTCATTTCAGTTTAAAAAAAAAAACAAAAAAAAAACTAGCGTTATTTTTTTTTATTACTTTTCTCTCTAAATTTTTGGTTCACTCTAATGTGCATGCACGTTTGAGGACATATACATACATATATGTAGTCTTCTGTAATCAGAAACAATTTTCATATTTTTAATGTCATTTGTGTTGGTGGTACATAGTTGACAACCCTGTTTAAACATCGTACTTCCGTATTCTGAGAAATACTTATAATGTAAAAGCAGAACTCTGTTCACTAACATTTATAAATAACTAGTATCTGAAATGCATTTCGTTTCGATTGAATGCTTAAACAATTTTTTAAACATCTAATTATTTTCATTAATAGTTCTGATTGAGGCAAGTCCTGCTTATGACTACATATTAACAAAGGATAACGAAAAACGCCTTTCGTATGACAGCACTATTTAAAAATGTAACTAAATTATAGCGTTCATAGAACTTTCGTTTTTCTAAAACGCATATTAGTTGGAATTATGGAATTGCTATGCGTAGATTACAGTTTTGTAAGTTAACGAGAACGTAACAATTTCCACCGTACATATGTATATGTATACATATGTATGTATGTAGTTATGTACTTGGCATTCATAACGGATGAATGATTCACTAGAATTTTACTCAAATACATTCCCTTCAGCCACAAATGAGATGATTGTTCTACACTTATGTACATATGTACATATTTATGTATATAGTATGTACTTCCTCAACACGCAATTTTCACCATTCCGATTGTTTCTGTAATTTGCTCCTGTAATTTGCCGGACAGGCTAATAGTGAGCATACCAAAATAAAGATCCATAAATATGTATATTGGAACGATTTCCCGTCGGCGTTGAAGATAGCACAAAGCCGAAAGCGGTCATTACAAATTTGACAAGGGAAGAAGGAAAAACGTTCCAATATATAGTACATCAAATTTCCACGCTAATGGAAAATCAGAAGAAAATCAAGATATCCGGAAATAGTCTTATTTATGAGCTTTTTTGGAATGTTTATAAAAATGTAAGAAATGCACCTTTTTCTGAAGGCTCTCGTTATGTTAGCGTTCATCAAAATTATTCAATAAACCATATTCCAATAAACCTTAAAAAAAAAAAACCAATGAAGAAATGATCAAATAAGGCTCCAAAAAGACTCTAAAGAGACTCCAACAAACGTTCAAATACTTAAGTCAAACCACAACAACTGTGTCAACTATTTTTCATGAAATCTGGAATTTTTAAAACGAATACATATGTATATTTGAACTATATCATAATATAAGAAACCTATTTGCATATTTTTGCGAAAATCGTATTTTTCACTTGTTTATTGCAAATTAACATTTTTAGATCCGTTTGTTTTTAAAAAATCATCAGTTGTAGTAATGCTTTCATATTGGGGGACATCATTACAAACTCTGTACTTTGGGATACAAATCGTATTTTTTTAATTTTTTTGCATTTACGAAATTTTTATTAAAGAATTGGTCAAGCAATCGCACTTTTAGGTTTTGTAAGGTCCAGCATAAGTGAAAATATTAATTTTTTCATGCTACAGCTTCATTGAAATTATCAATTAAATAAAACAAAAAACCTATACGCCGCAGCGCCGCAGTTGTTTTTTATATTAAATTGATTAAAGTAATATAATTTAAATTTTTTCGTACAATTGCGTTTAAAGCGATTGCTCTTAAAAATAACTCAGTTGCTAGGTTCATTATTTAAAACAAAAGGAACTGAATGCTGATATGTTGCTTTAAACACATTAATCAGTTTCATACAAATACATTCGATTATCATAAATACACATACACATACATACATATGTATACTCGTATGTAGGTACTTGCAAGCATCCCGCAGTTCATATTTATAACGCCACCAAATCAGACATTTGAAAACTTTAAGTTATTAAATATTTTTTATTTTTCAAATTAATTGCAAATAATTATTTAAGACCAGTTTACCAGTTTTTATTAGAAGTACCTACATATTTTTTATTTTTTTTTTAATTTTCTGAATATGCACTTTTTAGGTCAAATAAATTTAAGTAAAATAAAGTGCAAATTTCAAGTGACTGAAAATTACCGGATTAGAACAATTTTTATACAATTTTTTTGCTGACGCTCTCACAATTTTTTTTCATACTTATAAACTGCACATAATCGAGATTTTAATAAATAAAAAACTAAAAAAAAATGTTAGTTGTACTTTAAATTTTTTTTTTAAATTTTGAGCTAGCTTAATCGTTCGGTCAATAACCAAACTTTCACCATTCGTTCAATAACCGGATACCCGGGTACCCACGGCAGGTAAAAAAGTTATTAGTATGCTGGCTACGTGACATGTTAAATAACTATGGAAATTATACACAGTTTATGGTCCTAACAGAAATGACAATAGCGAGAACCTATGGTTTTTGAACATTCAGGTACTTGGTTAGGATACCCCGCCCCAGACGTTGGATATCTGTACTACCTTAACTTACAACTAAAAATGTATAAAATTTACAGTGAAAAGTGGAAAAAAAGGTACCAAATTAATGAATACATTCAATTAATATTGTTAATAAATAATCGTATTGAATCCAAATACGATTGATGATTCATCGATTGAAAAACGTTCGGTGTAAAACTCAGGTAAATGTACCTGATTCCGTGGTACTAAGGATATTTCTGACTTTTAAATTGTTTAAATAATCGGTTGCAAATTAAAAAATTTAAATATTCCTCTTAAATCTATCAATTTAGATTAGTTACCGATAACTTATAAGCGAAAATAAATCGTATTTTAATTTATATTAATATAATTAAAAACAACTTCAATCGTCCCTAATTCCGTGGCAAAAATTCTAAACCTAATTGCGTGAAAAGATGTCTCTAATTCCGGGCTATCCGTATATAAATACATACATATACAGATTTTAAACTATTAAATGGCAATAGCTTCTTGTGTTTTTAACTTAGGTTAGGTGGTAGCCCCTTGATGGGGCTTACTTAGACTAGATTTAAAGTCCTTAAAATTTATTATTTTTCGAGCACAAAATAAAATTCCCGTATTTTAGAAATTAGGTTCTTAAGGTTTGCTCACAAACAAAAGGCATTGCTCAGATAATTATCAAATTAAAATCTCTCACTGTTTTTAAAAATTGTATTACAATTTGTATAAACCATTTTGTATAAACTATTTAAAAATTTTAAATCATTAAAAGGCATGGACACCTCGGGTTTTCAATAACGCTGGTGGGCCCATTTTCTCAGGACATCTTAATAATCGGATTTCGTAAAACGAGTGTCCGTATTTTAGCTGCAAAATAAATATATACTCTGTGGAATGCCATTTTGCAGAAATTTGCAAAAGCATTCGCTTTTTCAAGACCAGTTTTAAAAATTGGCTTATGGAAATTAATGCCACGTAAATGTCTGGTATACCACGGAATAAATTTATTAAAATATTAACAATTCGCTTAAAAAAACTGTAGCATGGAATTAGCTCAACAATTCCCTCAGCGTTTTATTTGATGATAAAATGGCTTTGTAGGGAAAGTTTTCTAAAAAATTTAATCAAATTAACAAAAGTTTAATGTGTTAAAAATATCTTCTTTCGTAAAAGGCATGGAATTAGGTACATAATTCACTGAATGAGAAATATCAAGTTTTAAGTAATAAAATATATTTACATGTATGTATTTAGATAGTACACAAATCAATTAACAGATGTTTATCGAATGCCAAAATCAAATCTTAGTTCCCAAAAGTCCTATGATTTAAATTTCACTGCCTTAAGAATACATATGTACATGAGTCCTTAACATTTTTCTTACACATCATACGCACAATTTCCTGTTTAAATAAAAAAAAATCGGAATGCCACGGAATTACGTACAACCCCGGAATTAGGTACACTTAGGTACCTTAATCGAAATTTTAATAAGGAATAACTAAAAAAAAAAGTTTTAATTGTACCTACTTTAAAATTTTTTTTTTTAATTTTCAGCAAGCTTAAAGTAAAAAAAAAAACAAGTAGATCTCTGATCAATCAAATCGAAAGAGTTTTGCTGCGGTCTACCATTGTGGTTGCTATTTTTAATGAAGAACGAAAGCTCTCAATGCTACTTCCTAACTAAGTATTGCAAAAATTCTTAATCTTGGCAGTAGCAAGTTGAGATATTTGATGTTACGAGTATAAACAAAACAACGGAGCCAGATATTATATTAAAATTAAACAAATATTGACAATCTCAGCACAAGAATGGCAGAAAGAAGTCAAGTGGTGAAGTGAGAAATTCAAGCTGTTGACAATAAATGCATAAAAGCAGTTTGTTTAATTTCACAAAAAAAAACAGAAAGTAACAAAAGATAACAAGCCATATATCGCTTTTCTCAAACAATTTTGTGGCATTTCGTACATATGTATGTATGTACCTACATACATAGCATTCAATTAAGAATGTGAATGACAACATACAAGCAAGAGGAAATGAACATAAAAAATGAGCAATAATTGAATTCTTTCTCTAAGAAATTTGTATACATGTACATATTCAGATTCTAATAGCGCAGTTACCCACGAACGTATACGTAGCATAGCGTAGACGACGGTAGAATCTCATTTTTACAAAAATTAATTACCGTAGCCTTAGCATAGAAATCAGCTGTTCTCTCATTACATACCAACTCGCTTCTTTTTGGTTATTTTGTTTGTTTCACTCACTTTTATACAATGTTGCCATTGATTTATTTGTACATATGTTTTTGCAAAAAATTGCAATTTTAATTAACATTTTTATAATGTAAATGATCGAATCGAAGTGCTGACCTAATTAAATAACATATTATGCTATAATCTGCTATATTTGGTAGTATTTTTTTAATAATTTAAGAATATTTCAAGTATTTGTAAACTAATGATTTCCAAAAGTACGCGGTGGCAACCTTGTACGAGAATGATGAGAGAGAGAACAATCAGCTGATACGTTTCTACGGAAAAAATAAAATTCGCTTGGATTTCCTACGTAAGTTCTGCGTCAACATGAAAATTCTACGGTGTTGAGTTTTCACCGTCTGTACGTCGGTGGGTAACTGCGCTTTAAGCTACGTTATTAGAGATCGTACTTCGAATAATTGATACACGAATATTAAGAGAAAAAAACAAAGAATTCCAATACATTTTGTTTTGCTTTAATGACAATATTTGTCAGGTGCAGAAGTACACGCGGAGAGAGAAACGATATTTTATTGATTTCTCAGCTTGATTGTAATTGAATACGTACAGTGGTGGTCATATGGTTTTTAACCAATTAAAAAATGATATTGTTATAATTTATATTTATGAAATTTACAATATCAATGCAGTTTATTCTCTTACTAGTTTTAAACTTTCTAGCGACTTTAAACTTGCACTGTTATACTAAAACTTAATAACTTATAAAGTTGCATACTCACCCCTAAAAAAAAGGTTTTCAAATTTGCATAAAAATTTGTGATTGTTTTATTTTTCTGAAGTTTGAAATTTGGCTGTATATGATTTTTATAATTAGTTATTGTAAGATTATATCAATTTATTTGAAAAGTTGCAGCTAATTTATTGCTAATTTAGTTTTTGCCGGTTCTAAACAATTCTATAGTGCTATTTCAAACATTTTTTTGTAATGTATGAAAATTAACTTTTATGTAGTTTTTGTTAGAGAATGAAAAAACTCGCATGATCTGTGATAAATATTTTAAATTTTGAGAAAATAAAAACTTACAAATTTGTGAGGTTATCATTCCGTCATCACGAATTTTCCTTTCAGCTTTTGAATTCACCACATCATTAGAAAGAACTCTCCAGTTTGATATTCTTATGAGGAAACGTGCTGTAAAGAAAGAAGATAACAAAAATTTAAAAACTAATTTTTTGTAAATAATGTTAAATAATAGAAAATATGATGATGGAAACCTGTTACCAAAACATGGTTGTTATTTGCGAATAATACAGTTGTAGCACTAAAATTGAAGTGGACTTCAGTAGTGGATTCCAACAGCATACGACATAAAGGTTTTAAGCGATAACACCAAAAGCCAGATTGGTTTTTATGGTGAAGCTTTATGAGTCATCCACAATTTTTTGTGAGTATTATAAAAGTATTTTGATAATATTTATGAGTGGAGAAAAGTTATTAGCGAGATAAATATTTTCAAGCATTTAAAGACTTTTATTGAGCGGCTTATATTATGGATTTGCTATAGCGGGACTTGTTCAAGTCAATTTCGAGATTAGTTCGATACATTTTTGGTACTTTCTTGAAAATTTTCCAATACATTTTCGGTAGGTCTTCTGTGCATTTTTGGTACTTCGCCAGTGCATTTTCGGTACTTTTTCTGTGCATTTTTGGTACTTTTGGTTAAGTAACTTTTCGAAATTAGTTTCGGTGCTAGAGTTCGTGCGTAGTCCTGAACTAGTGCTGAATGGCTTTGAGTTACTACTGAAATATTTTCGAATAAGTCCCGAAACTGTCGGCAACGAGCCACTTACTAGTCCCGAAAAATTGTTGATCTTGTCTCGAAATGGTGCCGTAAAAGTCTCGCCCGTTAGGACTTATGTACACATTTATTTTCGTTTAATGATTTTTTTTCGTTGGTACGAATTTTGCGATTTAAAAGTGATATGAAAGTGCCAAAAAATGGGTGCACAGAGCACTAGAACTTCTCTGGCGATCTTATAACTGATACAAAAACGATATAGAATTTTAATTAAATTCTTACAATTTGTACTTCGAACTACTTAAATATGATGTATGTTGGAACGATTTTCCGTCATCCCTTGTCAAATTTGTAATATTTAATTCGAAACCAACGAAAAGTCGATGTAGAAGGATTGTCGAGCATAGCTAAGGATTGGAACCATCGCAAAAGATATACAGCTAAGAACATTTGACATTTACAAATAACTACTGGTGTGTAAGTATATACGTTAGGAATCAACTGTTACAACTTTTGTAAAAAGAATTAACACAAACTAATTATTACTCATATTAAACTAGAATAAAATCACTTTGCTGCTAGTTTATTTCTCAACGGGTATACTTTTCATAACTTAATCTTCCGCAAGTTAAAAAAAAAAGCAATAATTTTCCACGAAAACCAGCTAGCAAAACATATGTATAGGTATGTATGGATATCATCGATATAATTTTAACAGTCAGTAATTACTGCGCCGATAAACAAAAAAGTGTAATTTGTGTAAATACAACTGGTAAATTAAATAAAGGAATGAAACAATTTTAAATTCACTTAAATATTTGAAAAAGCTTTTATGTTAATGATTATTCTCATGCGAAAATAACAAATAATAATACTCGTATAAATAGATAAATGTATAGAACAATCGCCTTTTGACGCAAATAATCAATCGAAACGAATTGTGTGCAGCAAACTAAGTTCCAGTAATCAATTTCAGCAAATGATTGTTAACGAGCAAAAATAATTTTCACTGATTTTAAGATTTTTCTTTTGATGAACTACACAAAAATCGCATAACACATAACTACAAATTTTATAAAAAAAAAAATTAGAAAAGAAAATGTTTGGATAGTTTTAGAGAAACATTTTTTTAGTTTTTGCTATTCCTATTATTTAATAATAGAAACTCCTCTTGAGATAAGATAATTTTTTTTATTTTTAAAACACATTTTTTTTCATGAAAATTTTATTAAACCTTTTGAAATTCTAAGTAAATGTTTGTTCATTTTTCTGTTGGCCTAGTAAATGTTAATATTTTACAATTTTATTGAGCTCAAGGCCGGTTTATGGAACATTTTTTTTTTTGTGAAAAAAATTTTTTGTTAAAAATTAAAAATTAATTTAAGTTAATAATCAAAAAGAAGTCTGATGAGGAAATGTGGTGATTTCCAAAATAGTACTATAACTTCAACCATTAAAAACTGTTGTTGTTTTCACAAAAAAAAAAATCTTCCATAAACTGGCCTTGAGCTCAATAAAATTGTAAAATATTATAAGTAAATTTTACTTTTTTTATACTAAAATCTAAATCGTAAAAACAAAAGAAATTTCGATCGGCCTTAAGCTCAAAAATAATTAAATAAAATAGTTATATGGCCAAACAATAACAAAACAAATTTATTTTTGCACTTTTTCGCGCATACTTTATATGCACATGATTGCAAATTTACTAGTAGGAAAAAAAATTAGAAACACCGGACAATTTTTAGCTACATATGTATGTATATCAATGTTGATGTTTATTACGCATAGTAAAATTCAATGGTCCTACCCAAAATTAACTAAAATGTTTGACTATTTTTGTATATTATATGGAAAATTAAAAAAAAAACCAGAGTAGAAGAGAGTAATGTTTTTTGTCTTGCTCGTATAACCGTATTTTTTAACTAAATACAACGGATAAGCATACCTTGATTACATTTAGTTTAAGAAAAAATACACCCCCACCGAAATTTGTGGGAACATGTGGTGCATTATTTTTCGAGCGTAGTAAAGGTACCAGAATGTAAAAAAATTATAATTATTGCTTTGATTTAAGAAAGTAATCCATTGTTATGTATTTATTTAATTTCAAGTAGAAAGTTATATATATATAAGATATATCTATTGGGGTGATTGACTCGGTTTTTTTAAAACCGGTTTTTTTAATAAATTATTGTACGGTTTTTTGAAATATTGATTTTTCGAATATCGAATAAATCGTTTTTTTTTATCTCCAAAACCGGTTTTTTACCAGTTATGAATTAAAAGCCTTTGACATAATAGAAATATAGCAGCACATCGACTAATTTTATTATCATTATAGTTTTATAGAAACGGAAAACTCAAAGTTCTTATAAATTGGATAATAAAATTATATATATCCGAAATCCAAATAATTTGCAGCAAATGTATTTTAAAAGATTTTATATATTTCGACAAATGTCATAAGAGGACGGGAAAACCTTGAAAAATTGTATAAGGCATTACTGACAGTAAGTCCTTCTAGCTCGCTCAGTATGCTCAATGTGGAATTCAGTAATTTGGTATAATCTCAAGTTTAAAAATTTGAAACTATGTATGAGTTAAAGATTATTACCTCTCCCTGCTTTTACTTTTTTATTTTTTGTGCTTGTCTTAATTTTTGTGACCAGCTTATCAACTGATGACAATTGAGAGACTGGTCTAAAATTGTGACTTTTGCCTCTATTAGAGATTGAGTCCGCTTACAGAATACGGACATTTATAAAAAAGTCGAATAACCTATGTACATATATAAATTCATATGAAGTTAAGAAACATTGTTGAAAATAGAAAAATTTAAAAGAGGTAAAATTAGGCTATTCGCTAGATGAAATATAAAAATAGAAGATTTGATGAATGCGCAACAAATGGTTCGTCATAAAAAAAAACGTTGAAAATTATTTTTTTATTTATTTTACTTATTTATTTAAAAAAAAATCTCAATTTATTAAAAAAACAATTATTTGAATACCTACTGAACTGAAATTTGATCGAAAAAACTAAATAAATAAAACAGCTCTTTGTATTCAAAAAATAGACCTAAATATCAGTATATTTAATTTACTACACTCTTCCCCTAACGGTCGTTTTTCAGGTTTACGTCAATAACTCTGTAAAAAACACAATTCTCTCAAAAATAAAGAATTATATTTCATTGGCAGAAAATTTCACTTCGGAAAACACTTTCTGTGAGACAAATTATTTTTTTAACATCATAACAACGCCTTTCTCGTCCCGAAAACGTGAATTTTACAAATGTCGCCACACCTTTGGTCACAACAAATACACGACGATTGCTAATATTGTATGAAAATTTTTTTTTTGCGAACGTGAAGAACGTTTTAAAAAAATTACAACTCGTTTGTGTCGTATTCCAAATCGAACTTAAACTTTATTAGCAAATGGTAACATTTATAACTTTAAATTATATTTATCTTAATTCTAATTTCACAATTGCAATTGAAATGTCATCATTTCATTAGGAGTGTGTTTATTCTATTTTTTTTTAATTGAAAGTTCTTTACTATTTCATTCAAAGGAAATAGTGTATCAGTTGACATATCTTATTAGATTTTATGTTTACATTAATGTAGAATCAACCAGCAGTGAGGATGTGGCTGTTACTCGTATAATGGGTGAAGGTTTTGAGTTGACATTATTGTTTACAATTGCAACTGTGTCTCAATGTGTGGTCTGCTGTTAACTTGCATAAGCTACGTCGGTCACCGGGCACCTACCTAACCGACGGCTAGTTAATCATTTCATTACCCCATGCACCACAGTTGTCCCTTCTACTCTATTCAATAATCTAAGGTAATTTTACGCACATTTAAAGTTGCTTTTTAAAATACTAAAACCTCCTATATGTATACATATGTACATTTTCTTAAGGTTGTAAGAAGCAATAATAATAATAAATAATTTTTTTTACAAAAAAAAATATATTCAAAGTTTTACTTTTTATAAAAAAAAATTGTTTTTGAAGTTAAATTTTTTTCTGTTAATTTTTTTTACGCCTAATTTTTTTATAAAAAAAAAAATTTGTTTCAATCTAAGCTACTCGACCTTTTCCAGAATTCGAAAATTTTAATTCGTTTTACTTTTAAAAAAAAAATTTTTTCAGTTTAATTTTTCCAGCTTAATTTTTTTATAAAAAGCTAAATTTTTTATAAACGTTAAAAAACTTTGTTTCAATCTAAGCTACCCGACCTTTTCCAGAATTCGAAAATTATAATTCAACTTTTACTTTTTGTAATAAATTTTAATATTTTAATAATTTTTTTAAGTTTAATATTTTTTTTTCAATTTAATTTTTTTCAGTTTAATTTTTTTATAAAAAGCTACATTTTTTTATAAACGTTCGAAATATTTGTTTCAGTCTAAGCTACTCGACCTGTTCCTGAATTTGAAAATTTTAAATCAAGTCGGTTTTGAAAACAAAAATTTAAGAAAAACTTGGTTGACTTAAAAATTGTCAAAAATCAATGGCCACTCGTAGACACTTGAAACTTGCACTTTGTTTTTAAAAAGTTCAAAGTTTTGATTATGATTAATTAATTGTACATTTTGTTTGAAGTTTTTAAGGTTGTGTTTTTAAGGTTGTGTTTTTAAGGGGTTTGTAAGAGAAGGGACAGTATTTTAATTAAAAAATAAGGATAATTAATTTTTTTAATGTGTCAATATGTGGTTGTGCCTTAATTTGTTGTCAAATGATATAATTCTACTTGTGAGTGCTTTTTATATATTATATGTGCGTATATATGTAATTACATACATATGGTACATACATAAGTATAGGAATAAAATTAAATCCATCTAAGGGATCCATCTTCAAGGGCGCCCCTAATGAATTTAACACGCACTCAAATGACCCAAAAAATAAACCAGACAAATTGAGAACACACCACCTGCAAACATACGCACACTTTGTGCATTTTGAATGCATATCAAATTAATCGAATGAAAATTCATACTAAAAAAAAATTGAATAAACAATTTACACATTTTCAATTATATAATTGTTTACTCAGTTGTTTAATAGTATGCTTTTATATGGCGTTAGCACACGCATACGTGTGCATACAGATGCACATACACAAATGAATACATTTCTACATATGAACATATTTACATACATATGTACATATGTATGTACTTATCCAATAGCCCAAATAATATAAAAATCAGTGAAGCGCCGAAAACTCGTCCAGCAGAGGCGATACATACATATGTACATACATACATTTCTATTTTTCGCTGCCAAACTGAAATTCATTTTATAAATGTAAAGGTGGAATTTCGATTTTCGGTTGTTAACTGCGAAAATAAAAATACAAAATAACAAAAATAAAAAAAGTGAAAGAAATGAAAAGCAAAGTAAGAGGCAACATTGAAATATTCTTCGAATTGGTTTTTATTTTTTTCACCGAAAAACTTCTGTCTGGTCTTTTGCGGGTTTTACTTTAAACGCATTAGTTTAAAACTTTCACCGACAATATAAATATTTTAAATCGATTTATATGAAGATGGATTTTTAAACGAAAGATTTATATAACAAATTGTTTGAAAAATGTACAAAAATCATTCCACTTTAGTGTTGAAAGGAAAAAAGTGAAAAGTCGAGATATATACATTATTTAGTCAATTTTCTACAGATACTTGTGTACATACATATGTGTATGTATATATGTATATATATTTATTTATACAGGGTGTCACAGAACTCGTCAAGCCGAAACAAGGTGAGCGGATTAATTGTAACCATCATGAGAAAAATCAGAAAAAAATCTATCCCAGCCGTTTGAAAATTATGGGCATTTAAAAAAAGCCTGGAAATTTGGTCAAACTGTAACCATTTTTCGGTTATTGTGGTTAATTTTTATTATTTTTGTTCATTTAAACTTTGGAACCTTAACTCTAAATAACATTTCTAGAACATAAGTCAAAAATAATGACACAATTGCCCCAAGTTTTCTAGAATTAAGACTATTTGTTAAACTATAAATTTAAAATTTTTATAATTTATCGACTTTGAAAGGCCCTCCTTTAAAAAAAATGTACTAAAGTTCCTTGGCAAGTGTAATTAAAAGTTCGCGTATTTAATCAGGATTTTAGAATGGTACAATATTACTTGTTAATTTCATACTAAAAAAAAAAAAACGAGTAAAAAAATAAAAACCTCAAGTAACCCGATTTTCGCTTACCTATTTTACTCAGTTCAAATGTTTTTTATTCGCACAAGCTCTTGGTAGGTTCTTAATTTTACTGCAAAATGATGAGAGAGATGGATAGTGGACATGTTTGCCATGGGCGAGCGAGACAGATAGATAATGACGCCACTTTTACCAAAGCCAACAAAAGTATGTAAAATTAATAAAATAATGAAAAATCTTGACTTAGTTTAGTTTAGGTTTATTGGAATAAACGTCAGATAGGGAAATAACATTTTTTGTTACAATAAATGTTCAAATTGTTTACCATCAGCCTCAATACACGCCCTACATCTTCTTAGAAAAGATCTATGTACTTATTAGCCGGGCATATCCTTGACCAAATTTCTAGGTTTTTCTTAAATGCCCTTAATTTTCAAACTGCTTGGGATTGGTTTATTTTTCTAATTTTTCTCATGATGATTACAATCAATCCTGTCACCCCGGTTCGGCTTGACGTTGAGATCTGGGACACCCTGTATATACATATATATTTTTTTTGTTGAATATGTCTACATCTTGTATGTATGTACATATGTATTAATGGTGATATATTGACATGTATACTTATCGCATTAACATACTGCATACATACATATGTATATAGACATATATGAACATAAGTAAGCATGTTAAAAAGTTAGGTAAGCAAGTAATCACGTTAAACATTAACGATCGAACACTGAACTTTATGATTATATACATATATGTACATATGTACATATGTACATATGTATGTATATATGCATGTGCATATAATTAAACGCAAATTAGTAAACAAGTGCTTGCATTTGAACATTTCCCTATGGATGTACACATATGTATGTATGTTCAAAATAATAAGTACATTTATAAACATTTTTTTTAAACACTGATAAATTTATTTTTATTTAAGATACGGGTAAAAAAAATATTAAATTGCATAAGTTACGTCAACTCTAATAACAGAAATAAAAGATTTAGCAATTGAAGCCATTAAATGAATTAAAATTTTTAAAAACTAAAATGACTGGTCAAAATGTTAAGTACATCACAAATGTGTAACGTAAATTATAAAAATGTTATATATAACTTCAATTCACGCTAACCGTTTGGTATCTTTTTTATATATTTCGTCAATATACGGCATAGCAGCCCTTATTTTTGAGTACTTTTGTAATTCTTTTCGGCAGGTGTAACTGCACAAAATTCCATAATTGTTCTTTGTTTTGAAAAGATTGCTTCCCAATTCTTTGTTTTAACTCTCCGCAAAGGTTTTCGATCGGGTTTAGATCGGGGGATTGACCAAAGAGGCCAGTTAAGGCAAACCACTTTGTTATCCAAAATGCTCAGAATGAAAAGGGAAGTCGATTTAGCGATGTCTGTCTGTCCGTCCGTCCGTCCATGCAGACGATAACTTGAATAAAAATTGAGAAATTTGGTACGTAGATTGCCCTTTTAACAGGGTAGGTTGGTATTGAAAATGGTCAAGATCGGTCAATAACCACGCCCACCTCCCATATAACGGATGTTTTTGAAAAATACATAAACCCCGTTTATTCGGTATCCATTAAAGCAAATTGAGTGAAATTTGGTATTTGGAGCGATCTTAAACTAAAAAATTAGGTACTTATGAAATTTTGAAAAATGGGCGTTGCCACGCCCACTTATGACCAATTTTCTGTATCTCAATAACAGTATTAGCCATCGTCACAAAATTTGGTGGACATATTTGCCTTGATATCGCTATTATTACTGTAGAAAATTTTTGAAATCGGATCATAACCCCGCCCACCTCCCATATAACGGAAGTTTTGGAAAATGAAAAACCTCATTTTTTTCGGTATCTATTAAAACGAATTAAGTGAAATTCGGTATTTGGAGCGATTTTGAATTAAGAAACTAGGTATACTTAGGAATAAATCTCTATATCTCAATAACGGTGTAAGGTGTCATCACAAAATTTGGTAAACAAATTTTCCTCAATATCACTGTTACCAACGTTAAAAATGTTTGAAATCGGACCATAACCTCGCCAACCTCCCATATACCGGAAATTTTGAAAAATGCAAAAATTTCGTTTTTACTTTATCTATTGGAACATATTAATTAAAATTTGATATTAAGAGAGATAGTTAATTAAAAACTTGAGTTTTAGGAAATATTAAAAAAATGTCTGTAGGTATCTCAATAACGATGTAAGGTATAACCACAAAATTTGGTGAACATATTGTCCTAGCATCAAAGTCAATAATTTTTAAAATCGGACCATAACCACGCCCAACTTCCATATAACGGAAATTTTGAAAACATTAAAAAAACCTCGTTTTTCAGTATTTATTGGAAGAAATTGAGTAAAGTTTAATACTAGCAGAGATTTGGAACTAAGAAACGGGGGTATATAAAAATCGGTTTCGCCTGAATTTAGCATTTCTAACTTGTTCAAAAAAGGGTTCGTGAAATCCCTTCCCTATAGGACGTCGAACATTCCGGCGAGCATCATTAAGGTTTCGTCATCCACAAAATATTACGCCCCTTTTTTCACGAATTCATTGATTTTTTTTCAAATTCTGGCCTCATCATCAATTTTTTTTGTCGCAATAAAGGAATTCTTCTAGCTATTCGGTCAGCTAAATTTGCTCTTTGCAGCCGTCGTCGAACAGTTCGCGAGAAAATCACATTGCCAATATCAGCCGAAATGGCTTTTGAAGCTATGAATGAATCCTTTTTCGCGAGAGACCATCGACAGTTGTTGTGGATATTTTTTTTTTACTTCCACGGTTATAAGCATTCTGCACAAAAAATAAAGGACGTCTTAGCTTTTTCGTCGACGATTTTCTTTTCCTCCGGGGTGCAGTGCTTATTTCTACCCGTCTGCAAAGTTATTTAATTTAAAATAGTCAAATACATATGTAGATAAAATATCCAACCTTTTACATATGTTGACGAATGTCCTGAGAATATTTGAATAATTCACAATGTACTTATTATTTTGACGACGTAAATAGCGCACTTCAATGCGGAAATTAATCGTACCAAACTTACTTTTTATTCTAAGAGGTGTTGCCACATTGAAATACTAAATAAATTTAAACCAAAGTTGCATTTATTTGCTGCATCATAAATACTTGTCGACGGCAATACTTCCCAAAAATAAAAACGAAGATATTTAATGAAAAATGAATTTATATTTTGACTGTTAAAAAAATTGATGTTTTCTCAGCGTCTATAATTTCGTGAACAGTTTTAATTCAAAGAATCAGTATTTGAAACAATTCAATTTAAAGTTTTAAAGAGATACATAAAGTGTGATACAAAGTACTCGTGTACGTATAAAAATACATGTGTGTTTTACAAATTGAGCGGATTGTGAGGCTTCGAATATAAAGTGAGAAGATTCGAACATTATTGAGAGGATTCGAGCAAATATTTGATTTAGCCCCGAATTCAGTAAGAAGTCTCAGTTGGCATTCATTTGATTCAAAATAAAGCCTCTAGTCTCAAAATAAAGTCTCGAAATTGTGACCTGGGGATAAGCAGATCACAAAAAATTAAAATTCAAATAAAAGAAAATAACGTGAAGGCGAGCAAAAGCATTGATCCCTAGCTTATTTTGAGACTTGAGATGAGACTGAATAACTGAATTCGAGTATTATAGATAGCACAGAGTTGTATTTTACAACTAGAAATTATAAGTAATCGTATTCACGTACATACATGTACATGTGTAAATAGTTAAGAATTTGTAACTGAAGGTATTAATTGCACTAACAATAATTTTAAAACTAGACCATGAATGAATGCTTACGGTATGCACTTATTATTTTGACCATATGTGTATGTACATACATACATATATGTATGTATAATCGCTTCGTAAACATACATACATACACTTATTAATAAAGTTCAACAAATACTTATCGAGCAGTGAGTGAAAGTTTGACTGAGTCGCCTTGTGGGTTAAAACTGAAACTAAAAATATTTTATTTCATTCACGCATGAAATAACTAGATATGCTTTTAACTAGTTAAAATTTGTGAGTATTTTTTTGTTTGGAGTTTAAAGATTGTGAATATTACATATGTAATAGAAAATTGTCTAATACAAATATTATTGGTATTGTGTGAAATTTTTGTCGTTTTTTTTTTTATTTTTACCTGAGTTACATGATTCAATCATAGAAGGTTGGATAATTAGGCAGTTGTCTCACTCTTGCACGCTGCCTTAGGGTAGCCTGTGTTTCTTTCTTTTAATTTAAGAAAACAAAGGTTAACATACACGTGGAAATTGATACTTTTCTTAAAAAATGGCTTGGCATGCAACACTGTTGCCTTCTTATAGTTTTTAAATTATTTCGGCATGCCTTACATTACATAATCGAATTGACGGCATTCTTCTATGTTTTCCAATATCCTTGCTTATTTAGCAACAAATCGCAGTTGATATTTTTTTCTTTGCACGTATGAAATGTTGGTTCGATTCCCGGCCAGGTCAGTTAATTTTTTTTTTGATATTTTTTTTCAAAGAAAGCATTTAATGTCTTTAAATTTTTTACTGTATATATTTTATATAAAATAACATAAAATTAAAAAAAAATATATAAAAAAATTAAGAACAATAAAATTATACAGTTAAAATATCGAATTGAAGAATATTTATTAAAAAAATAGTTTGTCTAATTTTATTTCAGTTCAAGTAATTTGTTGTTGGCTTCTTTTACCTTATATAATTAAAATTAAAATTACTACATTATTATTATTTTTTTATAAAAATTTTTGAACGGTGATGAAGTTTGTAAAATTTCCACAATGGGAGTTTGTAAAAAATTCAAAACTTTTATTTTAATAAGTATTAATCGAAAATTATGGGTTTTCTGCATTTAAATAAATTAAATAATAGTTGTATACACACACTGCGGCGAAACTAGTAAAATTATGGTATTTTGTCCAGTATTGACTATGGTCTTTAATTGATTTCTAATAGATGGTTATCAATAAAAATTCCGTTAATTTAATGACGAAGGTATTGTGTGGTGTTTTCCATATAAAAGAAATTGTGTTCAAACAACTAATGTTACATTTTTAGTGACATAAATCTTACAATTTTATGATCTACAAAAATGGTAATAATATTTTTAAAAAAGTTCCAATTTGTAATGAACTATGTATACAACTTTGGCTTACTGGACTGGACTTGAATTAAAAAAAAATTAATTGTATATTGGAACGATTTTCCCTCATCGCTCGTTCGAGAACGAAAACGACACTGAAGATGGCACAGCGCCGAAATCGGTATGTCACAAAACCAAATTTGACAAGGGATGACGGAAAATTTTTCCAATATACATCAAATTTCCACCCTTTGGGAAAATCAGAAGAAAATCAAAATACAGAAAAATTCATTATTACAATTTTTCCAAATGTTAAGAAAATATGTAACAAATATTTGTTTCTAGATCGCAATTGCGTTTTTTGTTTATATAGTTTGTTGTATTAAGGTGCTATGTATAAACATAGATGTGTGTTGAATATTCGATTGTATTCATGATCATTAAATTGAAATATCAAATTTTTGGAAATATGTTTCATGCAATGTACGCGTGCAAACCGCATTTCGCTACTAGTTGCCTACTTTGCCCGAAATGGGATAAAATATTTTCCCCTTTATCTGACCTTCCTAAATGCAACCTTACAAGGCTGTCGGAAAACTTAATTATTATTGAATCTTGTCTGAGTTACTCGTAAATCGTTTTTTTTTTTGTTGTAAGAATTTGTGAGGGTTGATACAAATGCGGTAGTAAAATTAATAGAAGCTTATTAAATATTTTAAAAATATTCGAGCAAAATATCGTTCAAATTGTATAAAAAAATTGTAACCTTTTTTATTATAAAAAAATGTCAAAACCGCACAAACGAATGAAAAAAAAAACAACTGAAGTGGCTGATAAGTTTAAAGTGTTCATGGCATTGATCCATCACAAAAAATGAACATGTTACGCTCGCGAACGTTATCTGATCATAAATTGAAATTGATTTGTTATTGAGGACTTATTTATAAAATGCGCATAAGGTCAAATCAATGCTATCTAACTAAATTAAATAATTCTTGGTAGAAAACTTTCCCAACTCGACTAGTATTATAGACATTTTTATTTCAGAATATGTACGTATTGTGTTGAAATTTAATTGCACAGCGGATGTTGTTATCTAGAATTGCATATGCTTCTAAAACCTAATTACCGCAAACTCATTCATTTGCATGAACTTGGTAAGCTAAAAAAATGATTATTCAATATAAATCAGCCTTATCTTCATATAAAAGTGTAAAAAAAAATTGAGTAAATCCATTGTAGGAATACAAAATGGTAAAATGAGCGAGCGCGATAACGCGCGCTTACATTTTCTAAGTTCACTGAGCATACAAATTGTATGAAACAAAATATTTGAATTGCAACTTTATTTACGCTTTTCGTTCGATGCCCACATTAAAGTATTTGATTTAGCTTATAAATTTCATTAAATTTAAAGTTTTACACATGTGGCAACTATCTGCGAAAATTTGATACAATTTTAGCCGCTGTAATTTTCTATCGTTTGACGTCCATATTAGATTCATCTCATCCATTTGTCACAATATCTATTTGATTAAGCATATTTTTATTAAAATTGACGTATTAGACAAGTGACAACTTCGATAAAAAAAATTAAATTTAAGCAAACTCGAAATCATTCGGAATTTGTTTCGAAATACAAATTTCATTCTTTAACAGGTGGCAACTCTTTGTAGCAGGGACCGTAATCATTATGAATATTATCAAAAGGATTTAATCATTATTTTAAGATTTTTAAAATTTCGATCAACAATAATAACACTGTTTTGATTATTATTGTTTTGCTCAGAAATAAATATTTAATATCAATGAAAATTTCAAATTAAAAGAAATTTTTTTTTTTATCAAAAATAAAACTTGTTTTTAGCGTGTAAATTTTTTGCTCGGAAATTCTTTTCAGAGTGAGTTTCTATTTATTATTTTATGATTATTTTATTTTTCATCAAAAACAATGATTATTTTTTTAATGTTATTTTTTTGTTCAAAAATAAAAACCATTTGTTGAGCGTTATTTTATTGCCCAGAAATAAAAATAAATTTTTTAGTTTTTGGTCTTGGTCATAAAATTTAAAATCGATACATTAAAAATTGATACTTCGAACTTTTAGATTTTTTTCATTAAAAATTTAAAAATAATCATTATTTTCGGTCTCTGGTTTTAAAAGTAAGATTATAATTGTTCTTCAGAAAAACGTAAAATCGTTGAGTCAATCACACTCGATAATCGGGGGTTACATGCAAGTTTATATATACATATTTTTCCCCCAACTAAATAATATTTTTATTTTTTGACAAAAACAAAATACGTATACATATGTAGGTACATAAATCAAAAACAATTTTTTTTTTTAATAATTTATTTTTACTATTCGGAGCAAATTCTCCAAAACATAATGGTCGTCGGAAATTCCAAACGCAATTTTGGAAAACCTAGCTATCTACTTTGATAAACTGCTTTTTAGATATCTTATTGCAATATTTGCCAATTTAATATATTGAATCTCAAATTTTTTCAGATATTGATGCAAAAAACTGAAATTTACTTGGCCACTGTGTACGAGTATGTACATATGTGGGAACAAATAAAAATAAAAATAATTGCTCGAGTCGCGCATAGTATTAAAGTACTTACTATACTAAGTATATTATTTTTTTGGAACCAAACAGCTCGTTTCTCTAGTCACGGTATTGATACGAGTAGTTCAACTGGCAGCAGATAGAGTTTCATAACGCCATAAAAAGTGAAATTCTACATTGAAAGAATGAACTTTGGCGCAACAATTATATTAAAAACTTATATGTATGTACATATGCACATACACTTATGTATATATGTATGTATGTACATTCTCGTAGGTACTATGTACACTTATATATGTACATACTATATTAGAAATAACAGAAGCGTGATGTACTGATATTATTGTTTTATTTTATTGTAATTATTAATTAAAAATGAACGATAGAACGTTTTTATATATTTTCAAACAACGCGCATTTTACGATTTTCTGAGGACTTTTAATCAGTGATGCTATTATTAAAAAAGAAAAGAATTAAAGTGAACTATTGTTATACCCGAGCGTACTTGTGCACAATGGTATTATAATTTTGTTCTCATAACGGTTGTTTGTAACAGCAAAAAATAATCGAGATAGATATAGACATACATATATATGTATACTAAAATGATCAGAATGAAAGAAGAAATCGATTTAGCCCTGACTGTCCGTCCGTTCGTCTGTCCGTGGTTACAATAACTTGAGTAAAAATTGAGATATCTCAATGAAATTTGGTACATAGATTGCTCTTAGGACAGGGTAGCTTTGTAGTAGTATTGAAAATGGTCAAGATCGGATAATAACCACCCCCACCTTCCATATAGCAGAAATTTTTGAAAAATGCACAAACTCCGTTTTTCGGTATCCATTAAAGCAAATTGAGTAAAATTTGGAGCGATTTTGAACTAAGAAATTTGGTATTTAAGTAATTTTGAAAAATAGGCGTTGCCACGCCCACTTAGGGAAAAATCTCTGTATCTTAATAACGGTGTAAGGTATCGTCACAAAATTTGGTGAACAAATTTTCCTCAATATCGCTGTTATCATCGTTAAAAACTTTTGAAATCGGACCATAACCTCGCCCACCTCCCATATAACGGAAATTTTGAAAAATGTAAAGTTTCGTTTTTTCTTTATCTATTGGAACATATTAATTAAATTTTGATAGTAAGAGAAATAGTTAATTAAGAAACTTAATTTTTATGAAATTTTGAAAAATGGGCGTAAAAACGCCCATTTATAAAAAAACGTCTGTAGGTATCTTAATAACGGTGTTAGCTCTCGTCACAAAATTTGGTGAACATATTGTCCGTGATATCACTAGCATCACCGTCAAGAACCAGCATAACCACGCCCAACTTCCATATAACGGAAATTTTGAAAAATGCAAAAAACTTCGTTTTTCGGTATTTATTGATTGAGTAAAGTTTAATAATAGCTGCCATTTGAAACAAAGAAACGGGGTTTTTATAAAATTATGTGCACCGCACATACAAAACTGTGTACATCGCGAGTGAATATAAAATTCGGTTTCGCCCGAGTTTAGCTTTTCTTACTTGTTTTGAAACTACTTACTTTTATTTTGAAGCCTATAAAAGAATGTTCATAATACTCATGAGAGAGAATATAATATATGTCTTAATAGACTTTCCCGAAACTAGCGCAGTCATTTTTCGGGACCATTTCGGTACGAGTTCTGGAATTTTTTCGGGACCAGTCCCAAATTAGTCTCGAAGAATACCGGAAATAGTCTCAAAAAAATTCCGTACTGGTCTAGTAAATTTCCGAACCGGATATATTCGGAGATCACTGCATTTCTTCAATATACTTCTTTTTTACTTTTGCTTTAAGATAATTTCGAAGGTTCAAACTAAGCAACCTGGTCATGTAGTGTGTTGGCCAAGCACTTGAGGTATTGATATTAATGTATTAGAATGTTTTCAAATGATGAATGAAAAAAATTTAACTCAAAATTTATTAAATAAAAAATGCAACCGGAACTGTTCTTAATTACAAGCCTTATAAATAAACGTGCTTGCAATGTAAAACTTAGTTTCTGATATTGTAAACGGTGATTTTTTAGACCTGTGGTTTTTCAAAGATGCCTTGAAAGAGAATATTCGGCGCGTTATTGCTGATCTTGGCTGGAATTTATTTGAGCCAGCCGCGGCTATCCCTTCCTCAAAATAGTTTTTAAAACATAATGGCAAACCCTTATCTTTATAATAAGTCTAAATTCTTGGCCACAGCCTTGAACTACATGCGTTTTATTTCTTCTTAAAAACCACATGTCTAAAAAAACACGATTTAGATACTTTTAAAAAATCGATAGCTTTCCATCCGAATTTTAATTTGCTAATCACTCGACATTTTTGGGTTTTTTTTTTAGGGAACAAAAAGCGCAAGACTCTCGATAAATAAAAATATAAGAACCAACGGAAATTTGAAAGGTTTTTAGTTCTTAAAAGTTATATTTATGCATGTGCCTTAAATTTAAAGAGATATACATATGTACATATGTACACATAATTGCGTTCGCTTCAAAAGTGACTATACTCCCACACCAATTTAATCCAAAGTAAATATAAAGAGGAAATAATAGAGTCCGCATGGGCCACACAATTGAAGTGAAACTTCACTGTATTAATTTTATAATCAAATACGATAACATAACGTTGGATTGTGTAATTTTAAATTGATTAAATTACAAGTAGAGAAATCCATTTTATTTCTGTTGTAAGGTAAGGTGCGGTAAGGTTAGGTATGTTGACGTAAGAGGAGGTTACGTCGGGTGTGGGGAAAAGTTGACTTAAGGTGAGTTCAGGTATGGTGAGTTTAGGTTTGAAGAATTATGGTGTGGTAAATTCAAGTATGGAAGTTTAATCATGATCGGTTTGAGTGAAGTATGTTTAGCTGAGGTGAATTTATGAAAGTGTTATTTGTTTAGGGATTGAGATGTGCAAAGTTTCTGTTGTTGGTTTAGTTGTGTTGATTTCAGGTACAGTTAGAAGTGCTTGTTACCCTTTTTAATCCTTTCTATCGCATTCGCCTTGTTTATTTCTTTAATTTACTGAAGTTTCACTTCAAAATTATTTAAAATTATCAATCAATAGCGTCTAATATTTCTTACAAACATGTTTGTAGATACAAATGTGGTCAAAAATGCATTGGGAAAAAATAAAGTCGATATTTTTGTGGCCTCGCCCTCTAGGAAGGTCCTACATTGAAAAATACCTTGCAATTTTTTTTGCTTTTTTTAAATCGAAAGTATTAAGCAGCACCCCAAACGCTCCAATATATTCCAACTAAAAAGAGGAAAATTTTTGTTTGAAATTCAATATTTTCCAATCGACCAACAGAGCTTCTGTTTCGCTTGCGTGGACTATAGAAAACAATACCAAATTGTTTATTGAAGTATCTTTTTTTAATACAAAAACAAGTTTTTATGGACCTGGATTTGCGCTTTTAAGATTTTTGAAGAAGCAACCACATTTTTTTTTTGCATAGAAAAGTCCTTGGCGTACATTATTTTTCTTTTTTTGGACCACCCTTATGCAATTAGCTATATACAAAGATACAAACTTTCACCAATGGTGTAGACCTTTAAACGCGTTTTACTAAAATTAGTTTTCTTTCCATTAGACTATTAAGGAAATTTGTAGTCACCGTCATATTCTTGGAATTCCGGGGTATCGTTACTGCCAAGTTAGGAATAATGAATAATGCATAAATCATTATTACGCGCGATTGTACATAACTAACTAGTAGTAACTAATAATTGAATAAAAATATTTAGTTGCATGAAAATATCTAACACAAGTTTAAAAATCTTAAACGTTGTGATGATTAAATTATTCTACCTACTATTAGAGAGATTATAATTAAATTCAAAATATACAATAAGTGCGTACGTATGTATGTATGTATGTACATATATCATTGTTGACACTGTTTTTTGTGCTTTGTTAGTTAATTTTATTGCAAAAGTTATCGCGTGTTTACACAAATCTGACTAAGTACACTTTTAGACGGTTCTACGTCATAAGAAAATCACAGTCAGCCTAACGTATAAATGCCTGATAACAAGAAAAAAAATTATTTAGTACATATACATACATATGTACATACATATATATATTTGCGAGGAAACTTTAAAATTTTGATTTATTTCTTAGTTTTGACTGTTGGCGATCAACTAATTTTCGTTGCACGTGAATAGCCGCAAGCGTGAAAGTCTGGCAGTCCCAAAAACGTCGACGACTTTCTAATTTAGGGCAGGGTTAAATATAATTTTTATCACTTTCAATGAAATCCTTATCAAGTTTACTTACAAAGAATTGTTTGTGATATTTAAAAAAAAAAAAAGCTCTGCGGCTTATGAATAATTTCGTGTTATTGATAATTTGTATGATTGTATGAGCACGTGTAGTACTTACCTACACTTGAACGCAAATTACACGGCTCTACAAAAAAAAATTCGTTCTTCGCCCTAAAGTTTATTTTATGATTTTCTGGTTAATTATGAACAAAAACGAAAAGAAAATACCTTTTTTCCGTATAAAATTTGCTTCTAGATGGCAAGGAGAACGTTTTCATCAGGACATTTTGAGCTTCGAACAACGTTATCAAGGCCAATACAATGAAAACATATTAAATACAAAAGCAAACTTTTTCATGCTAAATATTTGTTTTTTGTCTAATTACGAACTAAAGAATCGAAATTTAATACTTTTGAGTCTAGCTAAAATTTCGTGTTGACCCGTGATATTTAGATTTAACGGATAATTGTGTCTTCCTTAAAAAAAAAAATTACATTTTTGATTGATACGAGTATATCTATGTTTATAGCATTTTGTACAAAAACATGTCGTTCAAAAGCTTAAGTGATAGCAATTTATCGCCGAAAATGTGACATAAGAAAGAACATACATTTTTATTTATGTAAAAATTATCGATACAAAAATAGAAGGTAAAGAAAAGATATTGAAATTTTATATTAAAAATTCTAATTTTATTTTTTTTTTCGATTTATCCTGTATTTGCATGTTTTGATTTTTTTATAACGAGATATCGTAACTGCCCATGTAAGTAGTTTGTAGGACATCTGCATCAAAAATTTTTATATATGTATGTATATTAATTATTTCGGAGAACAAAAGCATCGAACACTTAAACGTCGCCATTTGCAAAATTTTATTTGGTTATATTTTTAGAGTCTCTTATATCTCCCGTCATCAAATAGACAGTCGGCCCATTCACGACTGGGATCAAACAACACTGTTGACAGTTATAACTTTGAAAAAGTAGAAGACTTCGTTTACGTAGAAACCAGCATAAACATCAATAATAATCCATCGCAGAACCTCCCTTGCCAACAAGTTCTATTTCGGACTGAGTAGGCAATTGCACAGTAAAGTCCTCTCTCAAAGGACAAAAACCATACTCTATAAGTCTCTCATCATGCCCGTCCTATTGTATGGCGCAAAAGCATGGACGATGGCTATATCAGATGAGTGGGCTGTTGGAGTGTTCGAGAGAAAGATTCTCCGAAAGATTTCTGGATCTTTGCGTCTTTGCGATGGCGAATACCGTGTACGATGGAACGATGAGCTGTACGAGCTGTACAATGACGTAGATATAGTGCAGCGGATTAAGAATCAGCGGCTCGCTTGGCTAGGTCACGTCGTTCGAATGGATGAAATAGCTCCAGCCCTGAAGGTTTTTGAGGCGGTACCCGCTGGTGGTAGCAGAGGAAAGGAAGACCTCCTCTGCGTTGGAAATACCAAGTGGAAAAAGACTTGGCTATACCTGGGGTTTCCAATTGGCGCCAGTTAGCAAAAGATGGGGACAGCTGGCGTGCTTTGTTGACCTCGGCCAAAATCGCTTAGGCGGTTGATGCGCCAATTAATTAAGTAAGAAATATGTCAAAAAATGACGTGAAAATTTAAAATTCTCACAAATCGTTGCATAAATTTTACAATTCGCAAAATAAAATAATTCTATATCGGCAAATAATAGGCAACGTAACGCAACGTAATTATAACGAATATTTAATTTCTGATTACAGATTACCCAATTGGCCACAAATTTACTTATCCGGAACCCACGCAGTTTCAACATCAATTTAGTCAATGACGTTTGAAGGTCGAAAATGTTTTTTTTTGGTACTCAATACAAAATTTTTTAAGTCAAAACATGTACCTTTGAAATAAATAAAAATGTCTTAAATCCATTTAGTAGATCCATCGCAATTTATTTCCAAAAAAAAACCGCTCGATTTCAGGCCTTGAAAGTAGAGAACCCCCCTTAACCCTTTCAACTTGCAATCATCGGCCTCAGTAGAAGGAAAGTCGTTGCAAATGGTTTTCTGTGAGAAATGGTTTCGCAGTTATTAACTTTTTTTTGGCAAAACGGATACGAAAATTTTGGTGTAAATTCGCAGATTTTTTTTTTTTCATTTTCAGAAACTTAGTTACTATCGAAAGTATGTATACTCAAAGCAGTTTTTATTGTCTTTTTTTTTATGGGAATGAATTGCTCCCATGGAATTTGAGATAGTGCTGGATCACTATTCGCCTATTGAGTATAACAAATTTAGGCTTTTTTCCCTCAAAATAAGTTGAATATACGCTGAATGCATTTTATTTGGAAATATTCAAAAAAATCCTTTTAAATTTAATGGCAGAAAATTATAGCTGCCTTTGTGCGAAAAATCAAAAGCAAAACACAAATTGAAGGTTAGACTCGTTTTACCTAACTGAATGTCTTGAAAACAGATTTATAACTTTTTCTTGCACACAACAACATCCACACATACAAATTTTTTTGTATGTATACCCATTGACATTTGAACGATTTTGCAATGTTATAAACTCGTTTAAATGCCATACAAAAACGAACAATCAAGTCTGCTTTAACATTTTTCGTTTTTTTTTTCATTGTTGCCAAAAACTTTAAAACTAAAAAGCAAGACGAAGAGAAATAAACAGCCGCTGTTTTTTTTTTTTGGCCAAAATAGAATGAATAAAAAACTTAAATAAACAAAAAGCAAAATACCCAGCCGCAATATCAAATATCAAAACATTAAGCTAAAGTGAAACAGCGAATGCGTAACGTTAATAAAAAAAAAAGCAAAAACTTGACACCGTTTCTTCTCAACATTTCTACCTTCTACGTATTTATTATTCACTGCGCGTTGCTCCAACTCGCGCTCATAGCGATTGGTTTGACTTGCACTTCAAACTGCTTTTGTTTTGTTTTTATTGGTAGACTCTAATAGTACAGCGCTTACGGAAATGTCGGAGAGCGGAGTGAAATCTCGGATTGAAATTAAAGTATGAAAAGTGCTAATGAACTACAACAGAACAAAGATGAGGTGAAGCTTAAATATAAAAAATACTCTGTTCACAAATTATAGCACAAACAAATATTAACAGATTTGGGGACTTTATTTTTCTTTTAATTAATTAAAATTATTTCTCAAGTTAAATATGTAGCATTCTCTTAGAAACAAAATTTCATAAAAAATTTGCAACTATTTAAAAAAAAGTTTTTAAAATTTTTTTGAGTATGCGCTTTTTCTTTGGATCGTTCAATTTTAGGCTGAGAAAGTGCAAGTTTCAAGTGTCTACAAGTTAGCACTGAATTTTGATAATTTTTTTACTGGCTGTTTCCTTCGTACAGCGCAAAATCGAGATTTTTTTTATATGAAAGGAATTCCAAAAGATCGTAAGTTAAAAAAATGTCAAAACTCAATGCTAATTCGTTTACAACTAGAAACTTGCACTTTTTTATACTAAAATTAAATAAGCTACATATCTTCATACCCAAAATTGTTTTGATAAAATTTTGATTAATACTTTTTACATTTTTACAAAATTAAAAAAAAAAAATTAAGTTTTTCTGGTTTATTTTTCTTTAATTTTCTTTAATTTTTATTTAATTTCCAATATTTTTCTATACAAACAAAGTTCGTTCTCATACAAAATCAAAATAAAGCCTATATTCAAAATTAGAAATAAGAAGAAACAAAGCAAAAGCTGACCTTATTCAAGTGAACAGAATGAAACTTTTAAGTATAGTACAGTTTTGTGGTCCGTTTGATTTACCGTTCATTTTTGACACTTTTTTACTGACTCAATTTTGCTCAAGACTTTTTTTTTTATATGTAAGAAATTGTAGAAGAGCTTCAATAAAAAAAAAATTGTCGAAAATCAACGGTAAAACTGAATGGGCTGTAAAACTACATTATCAAAAAACTGTAGAACGTTCGAAATTTTTATGAAATTTTGTTATAAACTTTGAGCATTTTAATTGAAAAACATTTGAAATTAAATAAAAGAAATTATAACCCGGAAAATAACGCACAGCGCTGCTCCTGTTCATGTGAACCAGAGTGTCTCCATACATACATATATTTGCATGTAGCAGAAATGCATAGATATTGTAATTAAAAAACGTAGTAACATATGTATGTATGTATGTACATAGAAACTTGATTGGTTTTACGAGAGCAAAGCCTAGAAGAAAGTATTTACGAATATGTAGTACAAAGGTAGATACGGCGAAACTCTTCGGAAATGCGCGTTATTTCTAATGCCTACGCACACTTTTCAAGTGCATACATACATACACGTACAGCTATGGACATAAGTATACAAAAGTAAAACATATACATACATACATTAGGGAGATTCAGAAATAGAAAATACATTTTTTTTTTTTTTTCGTAAAAATGCTAAAAAGTTTCTGTTAGGTGCCAAAATGAGTCTGGTGAAATATTTGCGAATTTTAGAAAAAAAATATATGGTTCGTTTGTCCACCGTTTGTCCATGTTTGTCCACTAAAAGTTTTCGTTTGTCAACTCTTTGTTTAAAACTTATTTAAAAAACATGTTTTTATGAAAAAACCATAAAGTAAAAAATTACCCCGTTTTTCAGCTAATTCGTTTGTCCAACGTTTGTCCACTAAAAGTTTTCGTTTGTCCACTAAAAATTTTCGTTTGTTCATCCTTTGTTTAAACGTATTTAAATGTACCAAAAAATCAAAATAATAGTCCGAAATTTATTCGCTTTAAATCGCGTATCCAGCTTTGCTTATACGTTGTCCACCCTTTGTTCAAAACTTATTTAAAAAACAATTTTATGAAAAAACCATAAAGTTAAAAATTACGCCGTTTTTGAGCTAAATCCATTGTTTGTCCACCAACAATTTCGATGCTCACTTATTAAGAAACCAGTTTGTTGTTGGTAAGGAATCACTTTTTCTATCAAAAAATTTAACACCAGCGGAGTACCACACTTTGCGAAGCACCCTGTTCGAGTTTTCGCACGTCATTGCATTTTTAACCTTTGGGTTTTTTCATAAAAACGATGTACAAACAATTTAACGTAAAAAAAATGCAAATTTCTACTTTTGAATTTTTAGTAAAACAAATTTTTTTTAAATAACTTTTAAACAAATAGTGGACAAACGAAAATTTTTGGTGGACGAACATGGACAAACGGTGGACAAATGCACGATATATTTTTTTTCTAAAATTCGAATTTCGAACATGGTTTCGAAAATACATACATACCTACATACATACAACTGATTATAATAAGGTAAAATTTTCAAGTGGCTAGAAATTTCCGTTAATATTTGATGTTTTCTTTTTTTAATTTCGGTCTTTTGAAGTTTCAAGTGGCTAGGAGTTATCGATTAACGAACTTTTTTTTTTAAACACGCAAAACTTCGATAAATATTAACCGATTTAAGCAATTTTTTTTCAAATATTGTAGTTATCTATTCTTTTAAATAAAAAAATATTTTTTTGTAAGAAACGGCGTAGTGTTTTATATAAACTGTCGACCAGGAACGCTGCATTTTAGTATTTTTTGAGTCAGAATAATTTTTGGATTAGTTTACTCACAAGAATAAATTTGAAGTTCAATTTTTAATTCGAAATTAAACTTTTTAATTTTTTCATTACGTATGGTAAGTACCTCCGGCTATATGAAACAACAAAATCATAACTTGAAAAAAAACAAATTTCGGCTACTTTGCAATTGGCCAGATTAAAATTGCAACTGTATATTTTCTTTTAAATTAAATTGCTTAAATCGGTTGGTATTTGTCAAAGTTATTCGTCGTGAAACGAAAGAGAAAAATCGGTTTTTACAAAAGAAAAAAGTAAATTACGAAAATTGCGAAAAAATCACAAAAAACAAAATTTTGGGCAAAAAGAAAAAATACATGTTTCCTTAAATTGACCCAAAAACAACATCTAAAATAATGAACCGAAACGACCCGACGTTTTGAAATATATATGTATGTATACCTGTATATACAAATTTGTTGAATTTTGTTTTAGTTTTCTACAGAGTTTTAAACTTGGATTTATATAATTTATGTTAGAAAATTAACTGCATTTTAATTGAAAATTCTTAAAAATAAATAAATGAATATAATTGCATATCAATTGCTATTGAAATGCACAGCTACCGGCGAGAATTCTGTAGCCACATTTTGAACGAACGAACGCTCAATATTTGCGAAGAATCACATAACATTACGTTATGAAAACAAAGTCGATTTAAACCGACGAAGTTCGGCCGATTTCCACAATGCATTGTATTTTCTGCAGATAAGTACACCAAAAGTTTACGAAACAGAAGATAACTTTGAAATTGGCCTATGATTCACTAGATATGTCAAATTTATGACCAAAATACTGCGGTTATAATGGTACTTTTCCAATCGTTTATAGTCTTAATCGATTAGCCGAGTGCTGAAATAATGGATATTTATTATTTTTTGTTATGTGAAGCAAAATCAGAACGCACGCCAATAAATTTTGAAAAGTTTCGCCAAACATCGATTTAAATTATGTACCCGTCAAATTGTTATTATTACTTTTCATTTTTCGTGTTTCGGATATTACGCAACAAAAGATAACAAAATATTCAACATATTGTTATCTGAAATTTTTTCAAGTACAAATGATAAAATAATAATAACTGTTCAGTTTTGTTTTTTTTTTCTTCACTTTTGTGTATACATAGTGCCAACACATATTGACAAATTTTGGTAATTTACTCTTCTTTTATTTACTTAATTTCCATTATGCACATTTCAATTTCCTTTGCACAAAAGTTTTGCCTGAGAATAATCCTAATGAAAATTTTCGGCGTACATTTGTGTATAATATTTTAACTCTCTACCGATCTCCCGTATGTCATTTATCCGGTATCGACAAAAAAAAAGGTGGATGAGTCAACACCCTCAGCAAAAAAAATCTCAAAAATCAATGCTAAATTTTAGCCACTTCAAATTTGCTCATTTTTTTACTAGAATTAAACGATCTACAATACTGCGCACTTTGATTTATTTTTTTTCAACATCATAGAGAAAAATACGATATTTAATTATTTTTGATAATTTTTTTAGTTGAAAACTGATGATATGATTTTTTAGAGAATGAAATGTATTTAAATTAAAAAATTATGTGAATTAATTTAAAGAAAAATAAATTACATGTTACAAACGTCTCAAACCGTTAAGTGCTGAGAACATTTTCTTTTTATTTGCTTCTTACATAGTAAATATGTGCATAAATATATTTCATGAAATACATAAATTAATTTGTATATGAAAGAAAAATCCAACACACATAGCAAAAGAAATTATCAAAAATCAATACTCAATTTCGGCACTTGCAACTTATTTAAATGAGAAATGAAAGAAGAATAAATTACCAAAAAAAAATGTGCACTATTTAAAAAAAAAGTCATACATAAATAAATAAATAAATTTCTACCTAAATACCAAGATGATATTTACATACATAAGTATGTACATATGTACTTAAATTGCCGCCCTTACGGCGAAAAAAGTCCACTGATATGCATTTAAAAAGTAAATAATAAAATTAGAACATAGCAAATAGCAAGTATTTTTCTCCTCTTTAATTTGTTTATTTCTTAATTTTTTCGAATTTCTTCACATTTTTTTTTTTTGTTTTACTCAAGTTGATAAACACGACCGACCACAATAGGTATGGCGTGCCGAGAATGCCAGCTAGACATTTACTGTAACGCGCTCAAACAATACTCGTATGCCTTTCAATAGGCGATGTGACTGATGGCGTTGTCGTTTGGCGCTGTCGTTGACGCGATTGTGATGGCGATTGCCAGGATGGATGACGATATTGAAGTGCATATCCACAGCGATAGTGTGCAATGTAAGTAATATCGATGCCACCGTCGTGCATACAAACAAACATACTTACACACACATGCATACATACATACATGCTAGGCAAATACTTTTGAACGAGAGTGGTGTGGACGAAGTGCAGCGTGCTTGGCCAACCATTTGGGAACAATGCAAAAAAAAACATATACCAAACAACAACAGGCAGGCTCACCACTCACTTAGATATTACTACAAAGGCGTAGTTTATTTGTTTGATAAGCAGCAAAGCAACAAAACAAAAAGCAGATAAAAGATAAAATTAAAAGAAGGCAATTGAAGGTATTGCTTTGTTTGCAAATAGAATTAACAAACACAGCAGCGGTTTCTCTTGTGCAGCAGCACTAACAAGCCCACAGTAGGCAGTCTTCAATATAAAAAAATACATACAAAAGTACAAACAAAACAAGTGGACACTGTGTACTCTGAAAGAAACAAAATGTGCAATTTTACTGCTGATATTTGCACAAGTGCCCAACTGAATAAGAATGCACACATACATACATACAAGCATATCATCTAAAAATATATTAAATGGTAGGTAGCCTCTGGCGAAAATGTGAAAAGAGTGTCAAAACAGAGACCGGGAACATTATTGATAAGAGATAATAACATTTCAAGGTTCAGCGCATGACACAATTAACACATTGCTTCCCTGGATAGATTGTGTTAGTCGGGCAGGCAATCTAGCACTAAGATGTACATTAGGGTGCTTTATTTGCGGCAATTTTTTTTCACTCCCACCTCGAAATTATCTTCGAAATACTCTCAAACAAAATTCCTTGGAAATTTAAGCCCTCAATGTTACTAATATTAACAGTCAAGCCGCGCTCATAGCTCTCTCCTTATTCGTTATAAAATCGTCGTTAGTTTGGGAATGTATAGAAAGACTGAACGCCTTGGCGGAGAGGAACCGGATTCAATTTCTTTGTGTACCAGGGCATAGATGAGTGGATGGAAACGAGACTGCCGACCAGGAAAGCATCAGCCTCCACTCCCGTTGGACCAGAGCTAATCCTGGGAACTAGAAGGTGCTAAGGAATTAGACCAACCCTGCAAGAAACAAACTGTAAAAATTACTGGTTATGTTACCTGAAGTTGTGACTAATAGTTTCTGTATTTTTCCCATCAAATTATTAAATCTAAAGGGAACTTTTGTGACCGTTTCATACCATATATTCCTGTTGTCCAATCGCACATATCTTTTTTTACATATTGCTTGTGTGCTTCATCAAAAAATATGAAAAATCAATCAGCTTGTCTAATTTATGTTGTGTCTATAGGAACCAAATGGAAATTTTGACAATGAATTCGAAAAACTCGGTTAGGCAATTTTTAATAAAATATTAAAAAAAAACCTATATAAATGCATTTAAACAATAAGGAAATATTCAAAACATCCACGTGAGTACAACAATATTTATTAAATTTGTTATTGTCTTAAAATGACACCAATAAAACCATGATACGTCTCCTAGACGTAAGCACTTTTCAATAGGGTTATTAAAGCAGGGTTAAGTGCGACGAATTCAAGTATGATGAGCTTAAATGTGGCGAGTTAAGGTATTGAGTTTAGACGAGTTCTCTAAAATTTATGGTTTTAGGTTTGTTGAGTTCAAATATAGTAGGGGTATTCATCTAAACGCGCAAAAGCCTCGCAACCGCATAAATCTCGTAAACGATTTTATTATTGTATGAAAAACCGGTTTATTTACGAGGTTTACGCAGTTACGAGGCATTTGCGCGTTTAGATGAAGACCCATAGTGAGTTTAAGGTGTGGTCAGTTTCATTGTGAAGACAGTATTCACTTTAACCGCATAGTTGCATGCGTCAATGTACATACATATAATTTTTATCAGATCAGATTAATCCGTACTAACCAAGTTGTCTACCAATGCATTCAAAAACAACGCCTTTTGATCGAGTCACGATTACGATCGTAGTATATTCTCATAAATCTTGGAATTGCCGCCGCCATTATAAAACATTATTTTTTCTTCGCCAGAGCGGGTCTTTCAAAAAACTTAGAAAGTGTATAAAAAGTTAAAACGGGCGTATTATTGTCATATTATTAAATGGTGACGGATAAATTAATCGTATTAAGTTAAGCGTGTATTTGCAAATGTATGCATTTAGATGAATAATATGTACTTATATTAAATTATACTGTATACATATGAATGTATGTACATACATATACATATACATATGTATATTAAAATACAAGTGCAGCAACACTTAAGTGCTATTAATGCAGCTATACAAAAGTATTAGCCAAGGGAAATCAGTCAAAGTACGAGAATTTAATTATTACAATTGTGAAAACATTGTTGTGGTAATGGTTTTATCGCAGCCATTAAGCTTTGTGATAATTTAATAAAACAAAAAGAACTAGCCTTTAACTTTAATGAATCTTCATACACGATAGTGCATGCAGACACACATAGGGTAAGTGTGCCTTTCAACTTCATGCTCAAAATTCGTTGCAGGCAGTCAATGATATCGAAACATTTGATAACAATTCAGGACGTTTAGCAAATTCAAAATGGACTAAGTACATCAGTTTTTACGAATAAGAGCTATTTTTTTGTAAAAATAATTTTTGTGAGATATGTCGTATTTCGTCCGGACACTTTTTCCACTGAGTGGACATCGACGATCCAGTGAGCGGACACTTGTGATTTTTAATAAAACATAATGATATTTAGAATAACAATATATGTATACAATATGTACATATATTTTTAATTAATAATAGGAATTCATTGGAATATTTTACATTATTGAATAAAATATAAAATTGATGATTTCGGCTTCTCTCATTGACAAACCATAATTACGTTTTAAAAATAGCGTAAGCCACTTCTGTCTCGGTCTACCATCTTTAAAAAGAGTTTTTCTACCACTGTCTTTGATTATTTTTATACACATACGTACTGGTACACAAGCGTGTATGAACTTTGAGATAGATAAAGACACATATGTATGTATGTATGTATGTATATTAGACCTCGCCTCACTTATATGGAAAAGAAATTTTTTTTCGAATTTTGCATTTAGGGATTGGTTAAATGTGCGATTTGATGTAAAAATTCATGTGGTAAAATTTGAAGTCGATCAGAGTGTGCCAACCCGTGCCACAATGAGGTCAAAGTTTAAAATATGTATATATAAAAACAATCGTTTTTTCATAGATGACAAGTTAATTATTATAAAAAAACATGCAATTCATATAATGTTTTCTTAATTTGCAATTTTTTATATTCAAAGATTTCATTAAAAAAAAAGAAGAGAATTAATATTATTAAATTATTATAGGAGCGACGATTTAGTATATGATGGGAATTCCCTTCGGTAGTTCTCAACAACATGAAGCAAGTACTGCTTGTCTTCTTCGCTATGTGTTAAGGACCGGTTAAAATCTGTAATAAGTTTGACTTTTCTCTCAGCAGCATCATTAACAACATTAATATTTTTCAGAATTTGAACGCCTTTAATGTATTCTGCTCTTTCGTGCCAATTTGAGGGATCAAAGTTTAAAAAATTGGTGTCTATTTCCAAACGTGCAAAAAAAAGTTTTAGTTTTATGTGTTACAAAGCAACTCAAATCTTTAGATTGAAATTCTTTTAATTCTTCAATACTAGCGAAAACTTTTTTATGCAGTGAAATTACATTGCCTTCCTCAGTTTCGATCTCAGTTCCAAGTGCCGCAACCATTTTTCTTTTTACGTCAAAGGGTACGTTGCAATCAAAAAACGCAAGAGCAACTAACTCTTCCGATAAATACCATAGGTGGTTTCGGATTTTTGCTAATAGTGGTATTGATATGTTTGGGTCAATATAACTTGCAATCTTTATAACCAGCTGTAAATCGTTATTTGGTGCTTCGACAGCATAAGTCGTTCTGAACCAGTACGGAATATACAGGCGTGCCAGAATTATACAAATATTTCGCAAACCATTCAACTGGCTGGAAGACATTTGAAACTGTTTTTGTAAAGCATATATTTTTAAAACATATATGGCTTTCGACATAAATCTTGCATTGGATGTTGCCCCAGGTGCATGAAATGCGAAATTTGGGATGCTGCCACCAAGAAAAATATACGTAAGTTGCAATAACTCTTTATAATCATGTCGAATATGGTCTTTTTCTAAATGTTTAATATAATACAAAACTCTTTGCTGAAGTTACATTCTTCGACACTTACAGCACGTTGCACTTCTTCATCCATAATACCAACTTTGAAATCTTCCAACTTAAAAGTGTTCCATTCCCGTGAAAAACGTTCAAATATACCAACTTCTGGACCACTAGATTTTCCAAAATATACAGCTCGCAGTAAGATTTTTGCAATATGATGCCGTTAGTTTTCTTAGAATATAAGAACGTGGAAGGTGCTAAAAGGGTAGTGAAGTGCAACACGATGGCTGATCTTCGGATGTGACGCCTCTCCACCTCTCACTATCAATCTCCTTCTTTTTCCTTCACGTCTGGTAGCACTGTTAACCTAAGCCTCGGCTGGGGAACTGATAAAGGAAGGTGAGAACACTCCCCATTTTGGCCTGACCTCTGCTTCGTCCTCGGACTACCCCCTCCTTTACTGTTTGTATTTAGTCGATATCGAGCTGGTGGTTGCGGTATTCTGTTACCTGAGTATGCAGGGGTGATAACCTGCAGAAATGGCTTTCAGGCTAATGCCGTGACTGCCCCCGTCCCGTTAAAACCCTGGCAGGCCTCGAAGTACGTTCCGATCTCGTCGCCATTCAGTTGGTGGTTGTAGGTAACGGTTGAGGCGACCCTCCCGTTTTTGCGCTGGATCTGGCTCTGAGCACCCTACCTCATAAGGGGGGGTGCCAACCCTCGCATGGCCTCCCTGATCCCTTTCTTCATAGATAACCATGGGATCCCATAGCGACTGCAACATCGAGGGAGGATAGCGGCTTCGAGTGGGGACCCAAATAGAATGGAAAGGCCAACTAAGACAAAACAAAAAAAACTTTCGTCTTCCCCTCCACGGGGCAAGACAGTGCCGGCGCATGCGCTAAAGGCACCTCTTCGCACAGCGAGCACCTCCGGGTCTGCTTTGGGGGCGACCCCAGGGCGTCCCGTGATCACGGGCGTTATGGTGGGGCCAAGCACCAGTAAAGCTGCAGGGATTGTGCTGGAAACGGCAGGTCGTCCTGTAGCCACTGGCGCGGTCGTCCTGCAAAGCCTGCACCCATGCGGACAAAGGTCTCACGACCTGGCCCAACTGGGGATGGGCGGATAGCAGCCGAGGTAAACCAGGAAAATGTCGCGATGGCAACTACGGGCAATTCCATCCACGGTCGGTCGGGCGGGCGGTCCACACACGCTGAAAAGCGGAGGGCTGCCAGAACGCTCAAAAAATATGAGGGGGTGCCGTTGGAAACGTTGCCCCAGAGTGCAAAGGATGCGGTGGATAGAGCGAAAGCCCTGCTACCCAACTACCAAAGCACAACTGGGGCCTCGGTTGAAGGCAAGGCACCCCTCTCCAAAAGACAAAGATCGTTTGAGGAGCAGCAACCAGCTCCAAAGAAGAAATGTATCCGTCCCGGGGTGGCCAGACCCAGCTTTGCTGATGTCGCCAGGAACAGAATCCTGATAGGGGTTCTGGACCGCGGCAATGAGCTCGGGTCAATACCAAGGCACCAGTGGAGATGGGTGAAGGCGGCTCTGGCAAACGTCATCCTTGACGTGCTGCTGGAGAACCCTGGAGCCCCTCCCGCGTGCAGAGATGCCGGCTGGTTCCAGGGCCACATTAAGGTTGTGGCCTGCGACGACTCGAGGTCGGCGGCGCTGTACAAGGCCGCCGTCGCCAGGGTTGGGGATGTCTACCCTGGGGCTAGACTTGAGGTGGTTGACTGGAAGGATATTCCAGTCAGGCCCAGAGCGAGGGCGTGGGTGCCTGTCACACCATCGTCACCTGAAAACATTTTAAAGATGCTTCAGGTGATGAATCCGACATTGCCGACAGGTGATTGGAAGGTCCTAAAAGTAGAGGATCCGGAAGGGCCGTCAAGACAAGTGGTCCTGTCGCTGAACAGGGACTCTTTGGAGCTCCTGGAGAAAAGACAGGGCCGGGTCTACTACGGCCTAGATGAGGTGACTCTAAGAGTCTATCGCGGTGATGCGCAGCGCGCCTCCGGAGCAAGCACCTCAATGGATGTGGACATTGAGGAGCCTGAACCGGAGGCTGACTTCTCCGATGCGGGGAGCAGAGCCTCCTCGCAGTCGACCCTGGCATCCGCGATGCATAGGATGTATGGCGAGGAGGAGCTGCTTTACAGCGATGGGGAAGACAGCGCAAACGTCACTGTCGTTGCGGTGGAGGAGTCGGTGGAAACCTCTAATGAGGGTTCTACAAATAAATCTCCACCGCTCTAGGGCAGCATCCGCTGCTCTATTGAGTCGCCTACTTGGCGACGACGTAGACATCGCACTTATCCAGGAGCCCTGGGTTAATAACTCGGGGGTCTGTGGTTTAGGTGCGGTGGGCTATAAGCTAATGGTTGAGCGTGGTAAAGGTAAAATAAGAACCTGTGTAATGGCAAAGAAAGATTTAAACATTTTTCTTCTACCCTATTATAGTGATGGAGACATGACGACAACGCTGCTGGAGATTGGAGGGAAGTCTTTGCTGGTAGCCTCAGCATACATGGCGTACGAGGCTGAGGATCCCCCTCAAAGTCAACTCCGCAGGCTAATGAGCGACCACGCGGCGAGCTTAGTTCTTATCGGTTGCGATGCTAACGCCCACCATGTGCAGTGGGGAAGCACCAACATAAACAATCGGGGTGAGTCTCTTTTCAACTATCTCCTAACTACTAACCTAGTAATTTGCAATAGGGGCGCAGAGCCCACATTTATTGTCAAAAACCGTAGGGAGGTCATAGACCTCACGCTATGTAGTGAAAATCTGCATGATATGGTAATGAACTGGAAGGTTCTTGACGAACACTCGTTTTCAGACCATAGGTATATTGAGACAATTCTAGATATGTCCATGGGTGCTCCAAAGGTTCGTAAGAACCTAAGGAACACAGACTGGACTCTTTACAGGGAAACTCTTGAGAATAACCTACCACGTCCGGTACCGGCAGAGCCCAGTACCGTTGGGAAATTGGAAGACATGGTAAACTGCTTTACCATGATCTGCTCGCGGGCACTGGCCAAAGCCTGTCCTGATCCCAAACCGTGGGGAAAACGAAGGCCCCACTGGTGGTCCCATGCGCTGGACTCTCTGCGGAGAGATTGCAGGAGACAGTTTAACAGGGCGAAAAGGCTGAGTCAGGAATCTGAATGGCAGACCTATAAACAAGTTCTGCGGTCCTACAAAAAAGCCCTGCGTGAAGCAAAAAGATCCTCATGGAGGGTTTTTTGCACTAGCGTGGAGGGCGTTGGCGAAACCGCCAGACTACGAAAAATCTTGTCAGGTACAACAAACCCAATTGGGTCTCTACAGAGACAGGATGGTTCATGGACAGCGACGGGAAAAGAAACGGTCGAACTACTTCTCGACACACACTTTCCTGGTAGTTTACAGACAATGGAAGTAGATTGTTCCTCTTCGGGCGCAATGGTAAATCTCCCTATCTCAAAAGAAAGTATCACTTCGGCGATAAAAAGCTTTAAACCCTATAAGGCTGCCGGGCCAGATGGTATTATACCGGCTCAATTGGTTGCAACGATTGATACATCTACAAATTGGCTACTGAGTATGTTTAGAGCATGCTGCAAGCTAAACTACGTACCGACGGTATGGAGATCTGTTTCTGTGGTCTTCATACCCAAGGCTGGAAAAGCAACACATGCGAACCCTAAGGACTTTAGACCTATAAGTCTCTCATCCTTTGTTCTTAAAACTTTAGAAAGGCTTATAAATAACTTTCTCTCTCTTACAATTGACAAAAGACTATTGTCTAATAATCAGCACGCCTACCTTAAGGGAAAGTCCACGGACACTGCACTGCATTCCCTGGTGAGCTATATCGAAAGGGCCTTCAGTTACAAGGAATTTTGCCTTATAGCTTTTCTTGACATTGAGGGTGCTTTTAACAACATTAGCCCTGAGGCCATAACACATGCCTTAGGAGGGCTCGGTGTAGAGAGCTCCCTGGTTGAATTTATAGAGCAAATGCTCTTGGGAAGAAAGATTACAGCAGAGGTCGGTGCAAACCGTGTTTCGAGACAGGTGTCTCGAGGTACGCCGCAGGGTGGTGTACTTTCACCTCTTCTATGGAATCTGACCGTTAACTCTCTCCTGCAGGAGACGGAATGGGGTGCTGCCAGAGTTGTCGCATATGCAGATGACATCGCCATTGCATATATGGGCAAATTCCCTCAGACCCTGTGTGACTTGATGCAAGGGACACTCCGCGAAGTGAGCAACTGGTCCATGCGATGTGGTCTCAGAGTCAACTCAGAAAAAGTGGAGCTGGTGCTCTTCACTAGGAAATATAAAGTTCCGCATGTAACTACGCCGGAACTTAATGGAATCCGTCTGAACACAAAGAGGGAGGCCAAGTTCCTTGGCGTAACATTGGACATGAAGCTTAGCTGGAGGAATAACATGATCCAGCGATACCAGAAGGCTTCTGTGGCCCTATACTCTTGTAAAAGGGCCATTGGGAAGAGATGGGGTCTGAATCCAAGCGTTTGCCGCTGGATTTACACAGCAGTGGTTAGGCCGATTCTCCTCTACGGAGCAATCGTTTGGTGGCCCGCACTAAGCAGAGCTGCTAATCTCAATCTACTTAGCAAGGTGCAGAGAGCGGGTATGATCTGCATTAGTGGAGCGTTGCGAACAACACCAAGCGACGCCTTGAATGTCTTCCTCGACCTTTTACCCTTAGACTTAGTGGGTCAGCAAATGGCGGCTCTTGCCGCGCTTCGGTTAAGGGAGACAGGTCAATGGGAGTCTAGCTTGCGTGGGCACTCAAGCATACTGAACAAATATAGAATGCTTCCAGGATACACAGACCGTTGTGTTGATACTGCGGTCCCGGACAGGAATTTCGCGATGGTAATCCCAGATAGGGATGCGTGGTCGAGAGATTTCTACACTCCACCTGGAAGTCTCACGATCTTCACAGATGGCTCGAAATTGAATGGCAGAGTGGGAGGAGGGGTCTACTCGCAGGACCTATCTCTGAACTGTTCTTTTCGGTTGCCGGATCACTGTAGTGTTTTTCAGGCTGAGGTTCTAGCCATAAAGGAGGCTATAGACCTGTTACAGACCGCTTTGAAAGGCAATGATATCTTTATATTTAGTGATAGCCAAGCGGCAATCAGAGCTGTGAGCGCAGCTATTATTAGATCAAAAAGTGTACTGGATTGCAGCCGATCTCTGCAGGAGATGGCCAAGCAGAACAGGCTCAACCTCATTTGGGTTCCTGGCCACAGGGACATCGAGGGTAACTGCATTGCGGATGAACTTGCGAGGGAAGGAACAACCAAGCAGATTCTTCCCAGTAAAGAACGCATTGGTATGCCCTTTGGCACTTGCAAGCTGCTCTTAAAAGAATCTACTTATGCTCGTGCGAGCGACAGATGGACACATATCACAACCTGTAGGATCTCAAGGCTGACTTGGCCTAGATGGGACCGAAAACGGTCGCGTAGTCTTTATACCTTAAAACGGGACGATATTTCCCAAGTAATTGGCGCTTTATCAGGGCACTGCCTCATAGGCAACCATGCTGGTCGTCTTGGAGTACCCTTCTTTAGATGCTGTAGAAGCTGCAAAAATTATGAGGAGGAAGAAACGGTCCTGCATCTTCTCTGTATCTGTCCAGCTCTAGCCAGAAGCAGGCTACGGTTTCTAGGGGCACCTGTTTTTAGGAACCTTGGAGAATTAGGTGAAATAGACCCAAGATGCTTGACGAGCTTCGTCAAGAATTCTAAATGGTTCAGCAAGAGGGAGTGAGCGTTAAGCTTGTGGTATCACAACGGGCCTCTACTTAATGGCCTAAGTGAGTCGCTGGATTAGCGGTGACAGCCACTCATACCTACCTACCTACCTACCTAAGAACGTGGAATGTAACTTCGTTGTGTTGTGACTCACTCAACTTGTGAGAGTTGTTTTACAATAAAAAGATAAGACTGGGATAAATTAAGTGCTACGTAGATATGTATGCTTTGTTAAAAAGTTCCATGCACTATTTGAAAAAAACAAATAAAATTTTGGTCTAACTAAAATCAACATAAAAAAACGAGTACAGTTGATTTAGTTTTCTTGTGTTAGTTGCAAATATTTCTTTCATGCGTGAAGAGTATTTACGAAAAATAAAAAAATTTAAGGAAATACATAAAAAGAAAAAATTGTTAAAAAAAAAATTCCTCATTGTGGCACGGGTTGGCACACTCTGATCGACTTCAAATTTTACCACATGAATTTTTACATCAAATCGCACATTTAACCAATCCCCAAAATCAAAATTCGAAAAAATAAATTTGAAGCGAGGTCTAATGTATGTATATACCAAAACGTCTGCTCTTATTGAATTTTAGTTTAACATAATGGTACACTTACCCTACGTACATATGTATGTACATATATGTACAATGTAATTTAACTTAGCAACGGCGCTAAGGGTTTATCCATTAATGAATCAATAAATGGAGTTAGGAAGTGACATTAACTGTAATTCGTGTTGGATATCAGCATATCAGATACTCGATTCAATTAATACAGCTAAAATAAGGCGCTCGGTTATACGTAGGTATGTACCTGCATACATACATACATATGTGTGTAACATATACTATGAAAATATTATTCAAATTAAATATGGCAAAGCAGGTATGTGGGTACTTAGTACTCGTCAGTATATCTGTGGCTTCGCGGCTTAGCCGAAAAAGTCACTCACAGTGGTTTTAGAGAAAATGCGCCCTAAAGTTTTGAAGCTGTTTGAAAAATGCTGTTATTCGGTTTGGAAATGTCGAGAATTCAGTACTTATTTACATTATTTCGAATGATTAGCATCCACAGATGTCAAATTTTGCATTAAGTCGATTTTGCAAAGAAAAGTGACTTTTTCGGTTATGCCGTGAAACCACAGATACATATGTGTATGTACATATACACACACTTACTCAATGCTTTTGAAAATTAATAAACAATATTTGTCGATTAGTTTAAAATATCTAAATTGCTATTTATTTTTAAAGCACGTTATTTTTTTAATCCCTCTAAAGACAGCTTTTCAGGCGCAATTTTTATGTCTGTTCCCCTAGCAACAGGATAAAGGGAGTGGCTAGCTGAATAAATAAATATGTATTCATACACATATGTATGTATCCATAAACAAATATGGATATTTTTTTTACGTACATACATACCTAATTAAACATCCGTGGCTTCCGCTTGTACACACATCAAAACGATGAAAATTAAGTCAAAATCCTCTATTGAGATTTATCCTCTTAGGGACTAATTAACTTATTTGTTTAACACTAATTTGCTAAGTACAACACAAATTTAACAGGACCAACAGCTTCGGGAAAATATGGGCAAATTTCCACATAGGTGCAGTTTTAATTTTGCTTTCACTGACGATTTTGTTTCGTCCCTTTATAGCTTCCTATCACATGATTCGAAACGATGATGTTGCGAAGTTTCTAAAACCTATGGTAGTGGGCAAGGGTAATCGGCGCCGTGATGTCTTGCCGCCGGTGTCAACTATATACCCGGCTCCTCAAAGTTGCAGCCTATGGCTAAATTTTGTTAAATGTTGTAGCTATACATACACGCTTGTATACACCAAAACATCAACGGACGCACAACTTTGTAACTTTGGAATAGGAAAACGTAGCCGACTAAATGACGCGAGCTACTTTCTCAACCAATTTACTTTCATTTTTTTTGTTATTTCACACATATCTTTATTACTTTTGCTGCTTTTGTTAAAACGCTCCACACCTCCATCAAACACCAACACTCCTGCCCACGTCTTTCATAGCACTTTTCACAGACTTTACAGCGCCTGACAATTTTCCGAACTGACGCTCTTTAGCTTGTCAAGGACGTCGAGGGTGGAGCAGTTCACGAAAGAAACGCGCACAAAATGTAATAACTAAAAAGGAAAGAAATGTAAATGGCAAAGGGTAAAAATAATTAAGGATGCTGTGCTGGCTTTCGCTTTCTTTTAGATTTACATATGTATGTATATCGATAGATTTACACTTTTGACACTATATTGAGCCCTTTACAACACATATACTTTATATTTTTTTTAATCACTATGTTCTTTATTTAAGAAAAATATATTTTCATTTATTAATTTTAACTTTTGCCAACAATTTATATCCTTCGCCAACATATATACATACGTATATTTTGCATCCGCACAATATCACAACAATTGTTCACAAATCAAATCGAATTGAAAATGAAACCCAAATAAATTTCTACTGCAAAAAACTTTATTATGCTCTCTCTCCCAATTCCATTCATTCCTCGCGCATGCAGGGTTGCATATGTATATTGATATTTTTCTATGCAATATTTTTAGCCGGGACTGTTTTTTTAAAATACCACGCTTCCTAGCTATTTCTTTTTTATTTTACTGATAAATCAGCTGTTTTTGACATTTTAGAATTTGCTGCCATTTCGCCTGTTTTTGTGTGAGAAATAGAGCTACTTTTGTGCGAAATATAGAGCTACGTTTGCAGCGAGAATTCCCCTTTTTTTGTGCGAAATATACCTCCGAACTCAGCAAGCAGTCTCAGTCTCAGTAAGGCACAAGTCACAATATTAGACCAGTTGGCATTCATTAGTTTCAAAATAAAGTCTCAAAATTGTGACCTGATGTGATGAGAAGGTCACAAAAAATTATTATAAAAACAAAAGGAAAAAGTGAAAGCCAGGAAAAGAAATTATCTCTAGCTCATTTTGAGACTTGAGATGAACTAAGTTACTGAATTCGGCTAATAAAGCTACTTTTGCGAATAGTGTGGCCAGATTTATTTTTTGTATCAAATACTAAATTACCAAAAAAAAAGGTGCAACTATCTTTTACATGCTACAAAGTCTTAAATAGACAGTGTTTTGAAATTGCACTATTAACAAAAAGTTATAAATCGAACAAAATTGGTAACAAAAATAATCCTACAAGAACAGTGACGGTCAATTTACCGTACATGTGATGGTCAGTGCCTGAAAAAATTTTGTCAGCACTTAAAACAAAGTTGTTATCAGGGCCTCTATGTAAAAACTGATGTCAACAAATGTGTACGTGTGTATTTCACTGTAACATATTAATATTACCGAATATACATGATATTTCCTTTTTTTGTTTGATTAAATAAACAAGTTTTTTTATTTTTTCAATTAAATTTTATTGATTTACTACAAGCTTATAACTTTAATCATGATAAAAAATGAAATACCTTTTTGATGAACTATTTTTTGTGCATAACTGCTTTCTACGTAAGCCTCCTTCGTCCGTCCTGAAAAAAATATCCCTGACCAGACAAACTATGACTACTCCATTAGTATTTTTGCGCAGAGCTCTTTCATGTTTTATATTAGATTTAAAATCCTCTTTCCTTTATAATTAACATTTAGAAAAGATATTTTTTTCATTTGAACAAAATTTTTCGCAACTATACACTTCAGAGTTTTCCGAATACTGCGGGCCATTTGCAAAACTCCTATTAAATTTATCATATGTTTCTTTCTCGCATATGCGAAATTAGCCTAAATGGTCATTGTCTCTTTTGTGAAACTATAAATGACAACTATTTTACCGGTCATCTTACCGTCAGTACAGATAAACATGAAAACTTCGTTGTTTTATTCTCGCATATATGCAACCATAGTAAGCGTAGCGAGTCGCAAGTGTCTCTTTTTGGCAAAGACCATGGCAGTCATTTTACCGGAAAGCTGACAATCCAGTGGTAATTTTATGAATGAAGCTTCTCTGTGTACGTTCTCTGCTTGTAGGGTAATCTTCAAGTTACAAAATTTGCGTTCTTTGAATCCCCCTGTTAATGTTTATTTAATGCTGTTAATCAGCTGTTTTTGATATTTTAAAATTTGCTGCCCTGTACCCGCTGATTTTATTGTTTTTTTTTAATACAATAAAAAATTGTACACAATTTCTTTCGTACATTTTTCTCAAATCGCACTGCCACAAAGTGTTTGCATTTCTCCGCATCGCACATTGTGATATTTGGAAATTCGTGTAGAAAAATGCCTACAGAAATTGAAAATTTAAATCCAAATGTTTATGGCAAACGTAAAGAACGTGAATTGACCGCTAACGAAGAAGATGAAAACGTTTCGGACCCTTTCGATACGCGTGAAATATTTGGTGAGCATTTTTTGTTAACGTATATTTATTCATACATACTCGTGCATGTATATTTACTTGATCATTCATAAACTTTTAGACCTTATTCGCAACATCAACGACCCCGAACATCCACTTACGTTAGAGGAGTTACATGTTGTGCAGGAGGATTTAATTCGTGTTAACGATAAACAAAATGAAGTAAATATAAAGTTTACACCCACAATTCCGCACTGTTCAATGGCTACACTAATTGGTTTGTCCATACGTGTGAAACTGCTCCGTTCGTTGCCGACGCGCTTCAAGGTCAATGTCGAGATAACGCCAGGTACGCATGCATCAGAGAATGCCGTCAATAAACAGCTTGCTGACAAGGAACGTATCGCAGCCGCACTGGAGAACAATCATCTAGCTGAAGTTATCAATCAATGCATCTCTTCTTCAGCATGAATGGAAGCTTTACAAATTTTCATTCTTTTTTTAATTAGTTTAATGTGTAAATCATTTAATCAGTAAAACTAAATTAAAACAACTAACATCCAACTAGTTTACGCTTTTTTCGCTTGCACTGGTGACGTACTCGTACTTGCTGTAGTTCCTGTCGCAGGTTGTGGCCTTGTGGGGTCATATTTGAATGTCTTCACTAATGGACCCTTGCCAGCTTTGGCAAAACGGATTTCATCCAGGCGTTGTCGCTCCTCAATTTCTCTAGTTATTTTCATGTTATCCCAAGCTAATGGGTTTATAAACGAAATATTTGTTTTAGTCGACAATTCAAATTATGCGATTTTCAACAGTAATGTACTTACATTCTTTTACTCCCTTAACAAAACCCTTTTTCTTAATTGGAAGGTTTTCGGCTTTATGCACCACCATCCTGTCGATTTTAAAGTAATCCCGCACTGCTGGTATTCGCAGCAAAGCTACCTGAAAACAAAACTTATATGTTAGTCTTGCGCAAATGCTTATATTTAAAAAACAATTACCTGTCCCAAGGAAATGAAATTACTACAAGCCCAGTAAGTCAGTATAGCCCCAGGAAAATTCATTGTGAACGGGAAAATTGCGATCGGTAGTGCTCGCAACACATATTTCATCATTGTCATATTTTGAGCAGATAGACGTGCACTATCCGTACCGATTTCTATTGTTAAATAAAGTGTCGCGCTTGTAATAACGGGCAAGATGAATGTGGGATCAGCGATGGTCAAGTCGGTAAACCAAAATAAACCACCTTCACGCAACGAATCCACAGGAGTATTGGCCATTTGACGTAGACCCATAAAAAACGAAATGAAGAGGGGAGCTTGTGCGAGCGGTACAATCATATTCTTTAAAGGATTCACCTCCTTCTCCTTCATGAAAATCATCATTTCTTGTGCATAGCGCGCCGAATCTATGGCATTACCACTTTGACGAGCTTCACTCATTTTTACTTGTAATACTTGTAGTTGTGGCATATAATTGTTCATCTTTGCTGCGTTCCTTTGTGCCATAATGACGAGTGGAAAGATTATTGTACGCACCACCGCAGTACCGATTGCAATTGCGCCCCACCAAGGTATATCACAGCCAATGTGTAAAAATTCCAAGCAATTTTGCACAATACCGACTGGTGACCATCCGCCTAATCCTATAGAAGCAAATGGAACTTCCCCTGCTGCATTGAGCACTTGTGTGGCAACTTCTTCAATGGGAGCTGCGGGAGCCTCGGGTAAGACGGTGAGATCCACTACAGCTTTACTGGCATCTGGGGTACTTGCAACGGCATTAGCTGCATTTGTTACTGCGGCGTCAGCACTTGCAAAGCGCATCCCCCCTACAGGCAAAGTAAGAGCTGTTAGCGACGACGGCAACAGCAGGCGATGCGGTGCTGTAGGGGTGCTGCCTGCCACATGATAGTCCCTTACAGTGGATATATTGAAAGTTGTGATTGTGATTTCGGGTGGGAACTATAAAAACAAAAATCAATTTTTATTGATAACAAATTTACACAACACCTTACTTTAAGGTTAGGTCACTGCGCACTATTGACGGAAAACGCAGTGTCTTTCATACAAACCTTGTTACAGAGATTCACCAAATTCGCTGTCCTTGCATAACGCAGATATTGTACTTTAGTCGACAACATGTTCCTTAATTTAGTAATGTTATTTATCTTTAATTATCATGCAAATCATACAAGAACGAAATGTTTTTACTAGAACTCCGCCGCTTGGAATCAGCTGTTCAAAGAGAGAGAACTATGCAGAGACATATGTCAAGGTTGGGTATGTTCAGGCAGTTCCCAGTGACGGTATCAGTCGGGCAACCAAAACAGATGGTAAGCACACAAAAAAAAAAGTATTCAAAATTAATTAACTCTTTCCGGCGCGCTGGTATAAAAACTGTACCACTTATTTAAATAATTTACCTATATTTTGTGCGCGATGGTATTGCTCTCATACCAATTTTATAAGCAAATTTAAAGGTATATTTTCCAAAAAAAAATTATATCCAGTGTGAAAAGGAGATGAATATATATTTTTCTTATGCATAAAGAGTGTAAAAATAGTACTTGTCGGGAGTGTTCCTCGAAATTTATCATATTTTGTGAAAAGCGCGAATTGCGGCGTCAGTCTGCTGTATTTTTCAATATATAAAGTTTAGGTGAACTTATTTCTAACTAAATGAAATAAAAGACAGTTGTTGATTTGGTAAGTATTTAAAGTTCATGGTATATAAATTTTACCACTGCGCATACTACATACGTATGTACATATGCATCCACAGAAATGGCTAATAAACTTAAGGACAGGGATATCTCCTATATATTGGAAACCATCGATGATGAAATTGATTTTGCAGAAATTCCATCAGACGCTGAGTCAATCATAGACGATGTTGATGTATTTGATGAGCAAACCATCCAGGAAATATTTGATAACATCGTTGCGGAAGAAAATGAGGAAGACGGCATTGTTGAAGGCAATGAGCTTAGGTGTGACAGAACGCATAGTTCTCAAGAAGTTTATGATAGCGAAGACGAGGTACCTTTAGCTGCTCTAATAAATATCGAAGAACAGTTTATCCCAGCCAAGAATTCTACGCAGTCAACGCAAGTATTTATTGGCGCGAAGCAGGGACCTACTAACATTATCGAAAGCATGTCTTCCCACAACAATTTCGCAATTTTTGAATCGATAATAACGTCGGAAATTATTGAACATATAGTTTTCCAAACGAATTTGTATGCCCAACAATCTGGCAAGTCATACATTCCGACAAATGCGTCCGAAATTCGTGTCTTTATTGGAATAAACTTTTTGATGGGAATAAAACCCCAGAGCAGTTACCGAGACTATTGGTCATCGCGTCCAGAATTTAACGACACAGCAAAACAGGACACCAAAGAAGGACTCCATGGATGTGCTCTACTTGCAATGTGCCGCTTTGTCTCAGCAAAACAAAAACCTGCTTCAATGAATTTCATAAATAAACCGTGCACACCATGCGCGGTGGTAAACAAATTGTACCACATCCTTGAACAGAATCCTGCAAGGATACAATTTTTCTTTTTATATTTTCTGAAATAAATAACTCAAATGAATGAAATAAAATAAAATGTTTAATTAATTTTTAGGGATTTCTTGTAGTGCGCCGGAAAGAGTTAACAATATCCGGTCAGCGCTATGAATATACACAAACTTATGTATGAAAATATGTATGTATGTAGGTTAGGGTGACAGTTAATTTCGAAAGTGATATTTTCTTTGGTCTCAGTATTTTTTGTGTGTAGTTTTATTTAAAAAAAATTCTAGTAAAATTTCAAGGTCGTAGGAAGAGGATTAGGGGGCGCGTCGGCCCCCCAAAGTTACACAAAATACGTTTTTTCACGCAAATTCTTACTTTGACTGCTTGTAACTTTCTCTGTGTTTTTTTTTTTAAACATTACTGTTACATTACATTAATATTTAATGAAAAAAACTTAAATATAGGAGAAAAAGTACGCCTCAATGTCGATTTATTATACTTAAATAAAACTACTTATGTATATGATTTCTCTTTTTATTAATATTGTTTAAAGCACTTGAGACAATGTCTTTTTATTACAGTCCGGAAACCGATGGCGGTAATCGCTAACAATTTTTAAAACAAATTGTTTTTGGCGTTCATTTTTGGTAAATAGTTTATTATACTCTTCCATCAATTTAACCCCCCTTTCGGCAGTGTCATTTGTAACATTTAATTTTTTCATCAGTTCAGCCGCTTTACAATAAGATTGGTCCTGCTCCCATTTGTCTGGGTTTAATTTAAAAAAATCAGTATTTATTTGAAATCTTTCAAATAATGCTTTTGTTTCGGCAGAGACGAACTGTTCAATTCCGTCATGGAATATTTCAACGATTTCTCTATCATTTATTGTAGCTCGCTTTGTGTTTTGCTCTTGTTCAAAATCATTTTCCAAAGCCGCCACCATTTTTTGTTTTGAAAAAAGGGATACGTTGCTGTCAAAAAATGCAAGACCAACCGCCTCAGGGCTTAAATACCACAAGTGGTTCCTGAACTTTTTAAGAGCAACATAAGATATAGCAGCATCAATTTTTTTGAAGTTTTCAAGTTTTTGTAAAAATAAAAAATCTTGATATGGCGCTTTAATGGCCAAAGGAGCAGAAAACCACGCTTCGACATAGACTTCAGCAATAAAAACACAAATTTGACGAAGCCCATTTAATTCAGTTGCTGAAAGCTGGAACTCGTTACGGAATAAAAATATTTTTAGACAGTAAATCGCTTTTGCCATCCACCTTGCATGGTGAACAGCTCCTGGCGATCGAAACATTAGGCTGTTTGGATGTGTCTTTTCTGGTTTTTTACCCAGGAAGAGCAAAGTGAGTTCCAAGAATTCTTTATAGTCTTCCCTGGGTTGTTTTTCTTCCAAGATATTATTTACTGCACCGATAATGCGAACAGCAGACTCTTTCATGTACGTCTTGACAGTTGGATCGTTGATGCCAAACACTAAAGCTTTGATGTGATTTTGCAGACCATATTCATAAATAGCATCGCATACAGCGGATGCCTGTTCTTTTCCAGTACCGGAATCAAGTGCAGGTATTTCAAGAAGCTGTTCAACTTTACCGCTCGATATTATTATAGGCAACCTATCAACTTTATCATTTCCCGTCAGTGCCGGCAAAAGTTTACCATCCCAATGAAGGCAGATAGCGTCGAGCTCATTTAATTTTAATTTATTTTTTAATGCTGAAATTCTTTCTTCACGGATTTGTTCCCTTTCCTGGTGTACAGACGTTCGGTTTAAAATATAATCTTCAACATTATTACCCAGAGCTTCAACGACTGCGCTTATTAGATGAACCGCATGTCTGTCACTGATTTTACAGACATCGAGTGCGGCCGCCAGTTTTGGTGTTAGTATTTTATTTGTTCCCCTACATTTTTTGGCTGGAGGTTGACTACAACGTGGGTCACATTCCATATCTGGAAAACTGTTATCATTCTCTGAAGATTCAGATGACAGCAACTCTGCAGTTTCATCTAATAAAAACGACTTAATTTAAAGAAAATAAAAAATAAACAATAACATACAACGAACCAATTAATGCAATTTCACGATTATTCCGCTCCACTTGTTGTAATAAATTGTTGTTGCGTTCTTCAAGTCGGCACTCTCGGCGTACTTCTTCGTAATCGATACCATACATAAAGCCTGGGCACCCCGTTTTTCGTTGACTTATCAAGAAATCAATATCTTCTTGATTCGACATTATTTTTAATGCACTTGCATGCGCCACGTCAAAAAGCATATCCAATTTTTCTTTCCACGTGTTTACTTTGCTCTTATGGAAATTAGAAGTCTTCTTTGAATCTTTTTGAAAGCTTTGCCATTCTTTATACAATTTCTCTACATTTGTAATGCAGTGTTGTTTATCCTTGACCGGAATGCGGGCTTTTTCCCAGAACACGAATAGTTCTTTTACAACTAAATCGGAACTTTCCCGTAAATTTTTTTTTACTACACGTAAATTGAAAAACAAAACTTTCAACACTTCTATATTGGAGGGTAGTTTACTTTCCGTTAATGAGTTGGTACAATAACCAATTAAATATATGCGTTCACGTAAATTTCTAGCAGACATTTTCGACTTTTCACATTCAAATATTCACTTCGAATGATTTTTTTGCAAATTTAATGCTATTAAAAAATGTTTGCGGCTGCTGCATATAACTGTAAAATAAGAATCTATTTTCCGAGAAACATTGGTGCTGATTTTTTGTCGGTAGCTTACGCAAGCATTGAGAATAATATTGTTGAGGTTGTAACGGGAATATTCTCGGTCACAATTGTCAATATTATAGATCGCTTCAGCATACAGGCAAAAAAAATTTGAAGCAAACTTTTAAAGACAATTCTTACACTTGAAAACAAAAGTAAACAAAAAAAGTCTGAAGTTCGGACTAGCGAGGTCTTACTGTATATAATTGTTGAAGCTACGCTTACGTAAATCATAAGGAATTTTCTATATGAATCTTTAATTAAATAAATCTGAACAAAATCCAAAATTTGAATCATATAAGTAATTTTATTTAAGTATAATAAATCGACATTGAGGCGTACTTTTTCTCCTATATTTAAGTTTTTTTCATTAAATATTAACATTAGACAAAAATGTTATTGACAGATGTTATTGTAGACATATTAATGAACATCTTTCGCCAGTAATGTTAAAAAAAAAAAACACAGAGAAAGTTACAAGCAGTCAAAGTAAGAATTTGCGTGAAAAAACGTATTTTGTGTAACTTTGGGGGGCCGACGCGCCCCCTAATCCTCTTCCTACTACCTTGAAATTTTACTAGAATTTTTTTTAAATAAAACTACACACAAAAAAACACTGAGACCAAAACAATAAAGAAAAAAAAAATACTCCATACATTTAATTGTCACCCTAATGTAGGTACATATAAATACAAGTATTTATATAAATAAATTGATAAACATATTTGTTAGAACGATTTTCCGTTATCCCTTGTCAAGTTTGGTTTGGAGACAAACCGGTTTCGGCGTTGTGCCATCTTCAGTGTCAAATCAAAAAAAAATATCAACATTCCACCCTGTCGGACAAGAAAAAGAAGAAAACAATATGAATTGATAAACAATATTGCTAGATATCGTATTGGTAGCTTTCTAATAGTACGTACATATGTATATCCTAAAAGTGGCTACTGTACACCTTCTCCGAACCTTCCACCAGCAGTCTTGCATTGGCGCGGTCTTCCTTGGCAGAGTTTAAAGTACATCCGGTATGGTCTTCATGAACTAAGAGTCATACACTGCGATTCACTCGATTAGGGGTGCTATTGCAGCAATCAGAAATCACTTGAATAAGAAGCTATTCTTCTTTTCGGGCTTTCCGTAGCTGTTGTGGCAACGTTTTTCCCCTTTCATTCAGCCGCTGAAACTTAATTTGCCTTACTATGTCCTTGTAAAGCTCGTACAGCTCATAGATCCATCGTCTGCGGCACTCGCTATCGCAAAGGCGTCAAGGTCCATACATATTTCAAATAATCTTCCTCTCGAAATCTTCAAGAGCCCTTCCATCTCATGTCTTCATCGTCCATGTTTCTCCGGTGTACAGTATGACAAGCTTATATATTCGTAGTGTACAGTGTACTCAGGACATAGTAACATATTATGTTGGCTGGATATCAAGGCTGATTATTATTATTGATGTTAATACTGGTTCCCAATGAAACGAAGTACTCTACTTTTTCAAAGTTACAACTGTCAACATTGATTTGAGTGCCCAGCCATAAATATGCTTATATTTGATGACATGATATACTTTTTAATGCTCTCGTTCACGTCCAGACCCATTCGCTTCGCATCTGTATCCAGTTTGGAAAAGGCAGAACTAACTGCGCTATTGTTAAGACCGGTAATAACAATGTCAACTGCGTACGCAAGCAGTTGCACACTCTTATAAGAGATGGTCCCTTATCGATTTAGTTCTGCGGCTCGAATTATCTTCTCCAGCGTATTAATTCTGCGGGGATACCAAATTCAGACATGGCGGCATATAGGAAACTTCTTCTTGCGATGTCGAAAGCAGCTCATTGTGTATCAAATGACAGAACTTTATATGCAATATTACTAAGACTGATACCGCGATAGTTTCCGCGAATTACAGGATCACAGTTCTTGTGAATTGGGCAGAGCACACTTAATTTCCAATCAATAGGCATGCGTTCGTCCAGTCATAAAGCCAACCCATCGGCTCCGGGGGCTTTCGGGTGGTTTCGAACCCGAAATCATCTTCCCCAAAGTCGTCTCTGCTATCACCGCTAAGCAGCGTGAAGAAATGCTCCCTCTATAAACCTAAGTATTTTCGGGACGTCAGTAACCACGTCGCCGTTGTCGTTCATACAGGGATTTGTAACCGTATTACAACACTTTGCCGTCGCACCTTCTTAAAAATATTTCGAGCGTGTTTCCTGTCGGCTAGCATCTTAAGCTCTTCGCATGCCCGCATTTCTATTTTCTTCTCACGAAAAATTCGTATCGCTTCATTCTTCACCTTACGATATCGATCGCAGCCTGGATCTGTAGGCAAAATCTCTTCGTACAGAGGCGACGCGACAACCCTGATTGTGCCAGTTATGTTTTCAATGAATTGTTCAGCGGCGATGAGTATAGAGCAAGATATGTGGTGCCATTGCTTTGTAATATCACTGCATTGATAAGTGTTGGGGTTTCTTATGCTGGAACCTGGTGCTTCCTACTACAAAGTTTCAGACCATGGAAGTCGATCAGTTTCATACCGTTATCGGACCTTTCGTCGAGGAGACTGAATTTCCCGACAGTGGAACTAAAAACGGCCTCCTTGCTCACGTTAGCAATAAAGTCGCCAAGCATGATTTTTATATCGAACATACACTCGCCAAATTAATAATAATAATAGAAATAAATATAACAGCTTCTCAATGCTACTAAATATGAATTCTGGGATGGGTTTGAAAAGGAGCCCAAACCAATATTTAGGGATGAGCAATACATCCCTCCTCTCGAGCGAGGTGAGAACAGAAGGACTCCTCCGACCCGTTCGAGACCAAACGAGGTTTGGCAACTCCTAAATCTGATGCTGGAAACCGTAATATGAGCTGTCCAACTAAATCGCAGTGGTACTATATGTAACAAAAGCACGATTCTGCGGGCGAACGCGGATAATATTGACATCGTTGGCATTAACAACAGAGCTGCCAGTAAAAGAGCAAAAGAGGTTGGTCTTGCAGGGAACGAGGACAAAACAAAGTCCCTTGGGACCCACGTTACTGTTGGCAGAACCCTTTCTTGACGAACGAAAATCTTGCTGGACGATGTTGATCAGCGAGGAAAAGGCTTTGGGGGCTTTAGAGAGAAATGTTCTTCACAAGATATTTGGCTCTCTTCGCATGAGCTGTATTTTGCTATGGGCATATGGCATATGGCTTGACATGCCGTCCGTATGGATAATGATGCTCCGGTGAGAAAAATATTTTGAATCGGCGCCCACGGTATGGCAACGAAGGCAAGGGCACCGAGAACACACTGGAAGGGCCAAGTGCAGAAGGACCTGTCTTCAATGTGTGTGGTGTGAATAATTGGCGTAACCTAGCGAAGGAGAGAGGTAACAGGAGAAGTATTTGGGTCTCGACAAACGGTTGTAGTGCCATAAAAGAAGAAGAATTCATAGCAGCTGTAGTATACGGCGGGAGGACCGATCGTTTCTTTCCCTTGCCCCGTCCAGTGCATTTCTTTTATGGTGATAATGTCAGAACGGAACCAGCCTCCAAGGGGAGAGATAAGGTTTGGTAAATTTAGGTGAGGTGAGTTAAGCTATGATGAGTTTGGATATGGTGGGCTTGGATGTGATAAGTGTAGGTGTTGTGAGTTTAGGTGTGGTCATTTTAAATGTGGCGAGTTTAGGTGTGGTGAGTTTAGGTATTGTAAACAGATGATGTAGTACTTGTGGCTGACCCAAACAATTATCGTTTGCGCCATTCCCGTCGACACCTTCGCCATGCTTAAGAAGTTTTACTTAAAAAAAAAAACGATTTCCTTTTATATAGTAATATTTTTTATGTACTTTGTATACATAATTATCCTTTACTAAAATATTTTATTTGAATTCTCCTGTAATTGATTTGCATTACCGAAGGTGATCTCCTTTTGTGAAAGAGTTTAAGCCTTTTTCAACTAATATGCATTTTATAATTGATTTTTTAATTGCTTGCTTTAAGACAGTAAAATCACAGATTATTAGAATTTTCTCTTTTTCATCAAAGTAAGCAACTAGGATATTAATTTTTTGAAGTCAACGCCTTCAATACACAACATACATACAAATTTGTATGTTATGCATATTTTTTATTATATTTTATTTTACTTTTTTGCTACAATCATCTAGAATCAGTGACAGTGATTGTAATGGTAATGTTGGTGGGCCGGTGGCGTTTTAACCCATATTCTTGTTGCGAACCGGCAACAGTACGAAATTCTGAACAAATTAGCATGCACTCAGCTAAGCCTAATGCACACGCATCACAGCATGAATACATACATACATACTCGTACATACAAAATTACATTTGTATGTCGCATACAATGTTGACTGCGTCTGGACGCGAGTAAAACTTTTCCTACGCCTAACTGGTGATATCTATGATTTCAATCAACCAAATCGCCAAATCACTGATGTTTGAAGATTTATGGTTGTTTGCTTCTTCAAATTTCTATTTTTCAATGAATTTTTTATGAGTTAGTAGTCTGTAGTTAACTAGAAAAGCGTGGACGAGGGACATGAAGAAAGATGTGTAGTGCACGAAGGATTTATAGACATTTGTATGGCACAAGTTTGCAAATGTATGTATTTATGCACGTGCTTATACATTTATGTATGTATGTAAGTAATATTTGCATGCATATGTTATTCATGCTCTAAAATTCTTGTTATACTATATCTTTCATTCACCAGCAAACTCACTCATGTTTAGATATCTATTGAGTTTCATCTAACGCCTAACAGTGTTCAGTAAAAGCTTTTAAAATATACATACATACACATGTACATATGTATGTACGTATATTTGTATGATAGTAGAAAAGCAATTTGTCATCTTTTATTACAACAAGGAATTTAATTAAAACCCCATTTTTCATATTTTGCTACTGGCGTGTAAATTTCGTTTTTTTTTTCTTCGTTTCATTTTTCAATTTTGGCGCTTATAAAGTGGGTTGTGATGATTGAGTTGCAATTGAAAGCATAATTTAAAATTATGGGCCATGTCAAGAAGATTTTTTTTTTTAAATATTTCATTGCGATCTTTATTTCAGTTTATAAATAAATTAATGAATCAGCTTTCTCGATGGCAAATCAAGAGCAAAAACCAAAATCAATCTCAGCTATGATTTAGTTGTTACTGCTTGTTGCCAAATTGCATTTGCGTGCAGCTAAATTCGTGTTGTCCGCTTAATAAGTTTGCCTCGAGCTTGTCTGCTAACACAGCTTGCCCAATGATGCTCAAAAAGACTAGTAGAAAAAAATTAATTATGAGAGCATCATTCCTAAAAATATATTTTGTTGCTACAATTAAGCTATTGTACGCAAATATATGTATGTATGCGTTTAATTGTTTTTATTATTATATTTCAAATCTTAAAACATTTAGAAAACTCATTTTGCAAAGAAATTATTATGCGCGATTGGCGATCTAAGAGTGCAGTGGCGAATGAATCTGGTATATCATTACACTAGCTTACCCGTCGCAAACTTCGTTTTGCACAAAATATTTTTTTGATTAAACTAATTCAAACATTCACGATTCCACCCAAAACTTGCTTTTTTTGGTTAAATATTGGCGATAGCGGATACCCTGCGTGTGCTACTACGCTAATAAAATGGAATAAGTGTGTTTGCAAAAAAAGAAAATTTTGTTTATTTATTAACTTCTTTATCTTAATGCTAGCGGATAAACAATATTTATAGTTTTTTCGGTAGGTGTGTAAACATTAAGATTTTTTGGTGTTCCAACTCTAGAACAAGCAACATATATGTAATTGGCCGTGCGAAAAACAGGAATTTTCTAAGTTCAAACCAGCAACACTTAGCGATTGGCCTTGAGCCTTATTTATGGTTATGGCGAAAGCAAGACGCACTGGAAACTGTAATCGCTTGAAATCGAAGGGTAAATCGGTTGAAATCATTGGAATTCGTGGTATGAGCACTTCTTCTCCTTTACATTTGCCGCTGATGATTGTGGCTTCGATTAAATTTGGAGATAGTTTTTTAACAGCAAGTCTTGTTCCGTTGCACAATTTCGGTGGATCTAAGTTGCGAATGAGCATCACTGGTGAACCAACTTTCAAAGTTAAGATGTGTGGTGGCATTCCAGAAGGTTCCAGAAAGTTAAGAAACTCTATTGGATAGTTAACAGCTTGGTTTTCATCTATAACTGTGTCAATCGATTTGTACTTCACAACTTCACCGCGTAGCTTCAATTGAATTTGATGGTTTATTTTTTTGACATCATCATTCTTCGGAGCCAAAATTGCTCGTTCGCAAAGCCAATCATGGTTTTTGAAATTATTTGCAATAGTTCGGCTGTTTCTTCTGCTCTTGACTGTTGAACTCTAAGACGGTTTGATTCTAAACGCACTTCACGGTTTTCGGGCGTTTCGGCTGCCCTTCCTTCTCTTTTGCGTTGTGAACCTGCTGTAATTATTCCAATTAAAGCTCTTTTTGGTGGCATTTTTGATCAAAATTGTGGATATACACACTGAAAATTTCAAAAAGATCGGTGCAGCCGTTTCTGAGTTATGCAAATGCTATGAAAATGCATTTGAAAATAATATAAATACTTACACGTTCTTTATATTCTTATTTTTAACTATATTACTTTTTTCACTATTTTCCCTATTTTCACTATTTTAACAATTACACACTTTATAACTTTTCACTATCACTTGAAAAATAACAATGGCAAACAAATGTTAAAAAACAGAATTATATATTTGTCGTATTAGCAATACGTTTATAGTGTGGCATGACGATGAGTTCGCTGTCATATATCATATATCTATCTCTTTCTAGCATATAGAATCAGCTGCTCTAGCGCTACTACCTGGCCTTGCAGTAACTCCTTTTTCTTTGTTATACATATGTATGTCTTTTCGTCACAGCTTGTCTGTCACTTGAAATATCAAAAAGATATATAGCCGAAAACCGAATTTGGACTATAACAATGAAACCTGTTTGAGCCAAATCGGTTGGATAGTTTTAGAGTCTATAGAGGACAAACATACAAACATTGTATTTTATATACATATATAGATTGACATCACTGCCCACCACTTCGCATCGCGGCTGCTCGGCATTGGCTTAGTTTGAGTAAGCATTCAACCAAATTAAAGTACAGTGAGAAACTCCATCTGATTCTCCACAAAAGGCTACATCCACAACTCACATATGTTAGTTCCAAAACTTTTAACTTATGTAACAAATGTCTGTTTATGGAAATTTTTCTTTTCCTCCCCTATTACCTATTATGCGAAGTGAACATCTGCTCCTATGCGACCACAACCCCAAACTCCAACGTGTTGATATTTTCGGTTAGGTTGAGGCAGTTGGTCGTTATGACACCGAAAAAAGTCCTTACTGCCTCTTTTGCCTCTTACCAAACCACTCAATACAGCTAATAAATTCTCCCGATCTTCATGTGTCTTATATAACTTCGTAAAGAAATTTCTATCGAAAACTTGTGTTCTTTGTATTATCATCTTCTCTTACTCATCCCGCCAGCTTCTATGGAAATAATTTCAGAGCTCTTTGAGTTAGTAAACGTCAATAAGTTACGATAATAAATAGTCCGATATCCATCCAACATTAGAAGTAAATACAGTGAGATCTTAATTACTCCAGTTTTCAAGCACCAACTAAGCGCAATAGCTTATCAACATGAAGTAGTATTGTCACTGTGCTTTAAACTATAAATACGCAAGTAAATGGTGGTCTTATTGAAAAACGTCTTGAAAAGAGGGCGGCCTTGGTAGCTTTGTATATGGGTATTGCTAAGAAAATGCTTATCCTAAAGGAGGCTGATGAGATGGTCGACAATAATCGGTAGTATTTCAAAACGAACAAACCAAGCCGAGTAAATTTCAACAATGAGCGTCAGATATGTTGTACTTTCCATGCTGCAGTTTAACTTTTAAGTTTCGAAGATCCTAGAAATATCTGAAAATGCATTTACCAAAAAATTTGCTCTCTTTTATTAATATTAGTATCAGAATCGAATATCACAAACCTCTTCGGAGGTAAACTCTTATTTTCCCAGAGTTTTTTTGTTTCTGCTTCCTATAAGGCAGAAAGCGATATATTTTGGTATATAAACCACCTTTTTACATGCCTGTTTGAAACAAGACCTTGACCATCAGTCCCACTCTGTCACGTTCCACGCAGTGTCGAACTATCGCGCACCAGCTTTAGTTTTATTATTTTGTTCCATGAGACACCAGTTTTTGATGCCTTGAGCTTAGAATAGCACTCATGGCGCATTGCTTCCGGGTAGTGTGAATTTGAAAATAACCATTTCCACTACGTAAATGACCAGCCAACGCAGTTTGAGAATAGAGTTATTAAAATGAGGTGTGCACTCCGACTTGTTTAGAATTATGATCACGCATGCTAAGAGACTAGGTTACCCAACCAATGATTTTTGCCACAGCTGCCGGAACGACGAAGAGGTGGAGAGTAATTAACACTATCTCTGCCACTGCCTCGGCCTAGCCACGACGCGTAATCAATTCTTCAAAAATTACTTCTTGGATTAACTTGAACTCGGCAAGCACTCCTACCTTTTTGCTGGGCTTTAAACGTACAGGATGGTTTAATTTTAAAGGATAGGAAGGAATGTAAGGCATACGCCAGTGGTGTCACAACGGGCTTTTCTACCTTCAGCCTAAGTGCAGGAGCATGGTGGCATCCATTTTAGCCTAACCTAAGCTAACCCTTAGCCTCGGTATACTATTTATTCTGGTTAGGGCTTTGTTTTTTTATACAATCAGCAATCATTGAAGATTTAATCCCATGTAAAGTGTTAATCTAATTGAATCATCTGAAATGGCATCCATAATTGAAGACTTATCATTATTTTTAACTTCTAGGCCTATCGCCATAGGTAGAGCCATGCCAGCTTTGTTGTTTAAAAAATCCTATCAAAAATTATATTATTTTTGATATCATCCCGTTAAAGACGGCCTTGAGTGTTTCCTATTCGAGCTTTTGAGCTGAAAAGGGAGAAAGAGGGACAATCGTCAAACATTTAGTCGTTATGGTCAAACTAAATTAACGGGGAGTTAAGGAAACTTGTAGTTTCGACAGTATTAGACCTAAGGGAGTGGGCTATTAAAGAAGTTGGTTTTAGAGGACATGTGAAAGGGAAATACTTTCCACTTGCCGAATATGTGTTAGAAATGTTAGTTTGAATTGTCGACAAGTTGGAGTGGAGTCTGCTATAGAATTGAGAATCTAGTCAGTTAGATTTGCTACTCAGAGGTAGCTGGAATTTTAGTCTCCAATTATGACATTCAAGTGGCGAAAGGTTGTAAATGTAGTGATTGGCAAGCGATAATTGACCCGGAATGGCATGGTACCTATTCATTCACTGTTGAATCGAAAGTTGTTTGTGCTTCTTCAGAATCTGACCCGTTATTCGGTTTAAGTCGTTTCTTTATGCAGCGACCAACTCAAGCAGATGCCTGTCTGGGTACGCCAAGCGGTTTCTCTAGTGTGGTATTGCTAAGTGAACATACCATAAGGTTAGACTTTTTCATGGTGAAGGTGTTGGCAATATCGGATTCACTGGATTCTACTTGTTCCAGGAGAAAAATTTTGTGGAGCATAGTTTAGAACGGATCGATCATTCGGGTGTCGAAGGCATTAATGTTTCCGGCTCGGTACAAAATTTAGGTCTGCGGTTGTGTGCGCTGAAAAGGAGAGCTGTCTGGCGAAGGTGGCATCCCCAATCTTAGGATAGTTATCGATACGGGGTCGGCAGAGGAAACTCTCAGACTTCTCCTGGAGACGCACTTTCCGTACGCGGCGGGTGGGCTCCCGAACAGATCGACTGCAGTGAAGGAACAATCGGCGGCTGCTGACTTCCTCACTTTAGAAAAAGTAACCTGGGCAATTGAGACATTTAAACCCTACAAGGCGCCGGATCCAGATGAAGTGTCACCGGTGCAGCTTCAACAATCTTTGGAGCTAAATGCTATGTTTATAGCGGTGTTAAACTTCAACTATATTCCTAAAATGTGGAAGGAATCAAGGGTTGTTTTTATCCCCAAAGCAGGTATAATATCTCACGTAAATCCCAAAGACTTTAGGCCTATAAGTCTCTGCTCCTTTCAACTGAAGGTACTAGAGAGAGTAATTGATTGTCACATCAGAGATTCAATAACGCACAAATTAATATCTTCCCAGCATGCTTACATGAAGGGGAAGTCCACTGAAATGGCGCTTCATCAAGTTGTGTCGTATATAGAGAACTCCCTTCAGGTCAAGGAGTACATACTGATGTCATTTCTAGACATTGAGGGTGCCTTCAATAACATAGAACCACTAGCGATCACAAGTGCTCTGGCGAAGCTGGGCGTTGATCAACATCTGGTATCCCTCGTATAAAACTTACTGGTTGACAGGGTTGTGAGTGCACAGTTAGCGGAGGCAACTATAAAACGCTGTACAAGCAGAGGAACCCCGCAAAGTGGGGTCCTTTCTCTTCTTCTGTGGGTGGTGGCTATAAAAGGCCTACTGAAGGTCCTGGAGGAGGGAGGAGGATCGAAGGTAGTAGCTTATGCCGACGACCTTGCGGTGGCGGTAAGAGGTAAATTTCCTCAGACGCTGTGCGACATCTTGCAGGAAAAACTTAAAAAGGTAGAGAACTGGACCAAAGACAAAGGTCTGGGTGTAAACCCGGACAAAACCGAACTTGTTCTTTTTACAAGAAAATATAAGATCCCACCACTTAGGCTTCCCGTAGTGGTAAATAGAGCACTGAAGCTTGGGGACGTCGCAAAATATCTAGGCGTGATACTAGACAAAAAGCTTTCGTGGACACAGAACGTCCAGGAGCGCAGTAAGAAGGCAACGGTGGCCCTTTACAGTTGCAAGGGAGCCATCGGAAGAAAATGGGGCTTTTCTCCCAAAATTATGCAATGGATATACACAACGGTAGTCAGACCAATCCTGCTATATGGGGCACTGATTAGGCGGCCATGTGTCGATAAGAAAACCACACATTCAGCACTGCAAAGGGTGCAAAGATCGGCGCTGATATGCATAGGTGGCGCTTGCAAGAAGGGGGACATCCACTCCGCTTTCATCCCGCTGGAAGGGTTTAGGTATGCCGCTCGCTACCTGCAAGCTCTTTCTAAGGGACTCAACCCTTAAGGAAGCAGGGAACCGTTGGAAATACCTGTATCAAGTCCAAGCTCTTGTGGCCGGAGTGGAACGTCAAGCGATCACAAGATCTTCTCATGCTGAGGAGAGAAAACCTGTCCCTAGCTTTAGAAATCATAACAGGTCATATACTGATCGGCAGACACGCAGAGAGACTAGGTGTTCCCTGCAACGACTTCTGCAGAAGCTGCAGAAATGAAGAAGGGCCTGAAACCGTGAGGCATCTTCTATGTGAATGTCCTGCACTATGGGCTAGAAGAAGAAAATGCTTGGGATCAGAGTTCTTCGGAGACCTTAGCGATCTGGCCAAAGTGGAGATTCACAAGCTATTAAAATTCACAGTTTCCACATGTTGGTTCGAGTAGGGGAATTTTTCAAATACGCGAGGTGCCACAATGGGCCTAAAGAAGGCCTAGGTGTGCTGGCGCGATCGCTAGCAGCCACTTTAACCTAACCTTACCTATCGATAGGAATAGGGGAATCATCGATGTTACTGTAAAGAGATTTAAAAGCTGTTCAGTTAAACCTCTACAGCATAGTCGGCGTTAAACACTACTCGACTGTATCAGAGCTCGAATGATGATATTTGTTGAAATATTTTGCAATACCAAGAGGAATTCGAATTTAAAGATTTGAATAAAAGCATGTTACCAGCGATTATGACATACTAAGTGTACTCCGAAGATCTAACATCGCCATGAATTATTTCTTTGTTCGTCGTCAAAATCAACCGGCATCAAAAAACTTCTAAAGACAGACCTAATGGTCTCCATATTTAAACTTAAATGTCAGGCGACGTTAAATTTGAATATGTTGTGGTTAGAGAGTCTTTCAAGTTCAAACTATCAATGCTTGTATACACATAAATAACTTCAGCTTAAGCTCAGTACAAAAGAACAACATCTAAAGCGGATCCCACATCAAGAGCACCGGAATGGCACGAGAATTCATTGCTGAAATGCTCACACTGCGACTTTACTAAGCTCTCAGTGCTTGATGCCGCTACACTTTGGTCTCCACACAATCGTCGTGTGAGCGTATAATTCTTGATGTCTTTTGGTTATGGTTGTGAGCAACACTCAGCTAGTTATTAATTAATTCTGATTGCGGCATAGTACCCACATATGTAACTAAATACATAGTACTTACTCTCCGAGTGTGTATACGCGCTGGAATAGAAACAACACTTTGACGATCGTTAGTTCTTTCGAACGATACATGCGCCAAATGCACTCACGCAGACACACACACACGCGCCAATGGTGCGACGCTCGACGCCAAGTGGAGTAGTCGTCTTTGTGACATTATTGGAGTCACATTATAGCACATATTTCCGTTTCACGCATACACTTACAGGCAAATAAACTATCGAATAAACAAGTCAGCAAGCTCCTATGCTCCACACAAACTAATTGAAACAATTGTCGAAACGGAGCGAACGTTGGCAACGAAGCGGCTCAGTTAAGCTCGGCGCGATCAACAAGTGCGTTCAATGCAGTCGTTCATTGGACACAAGCAGGCAGGCGCATTTGTTGATACAGTAGGTTTAGTTTCTCTCGAGCGGTCTTTTGGTTTAAACGTTTCTTAACTTGTCGGGCGGATGGTGGCGCATGCGCACATTACACACTGAATCTATGTGAATTTAAAAGCATTAAATAAAAATAAATAACACTTACAACTTCGACTGTGCCATTCATAAATTTTCATTATGCATAAACGAAATTAAAAAAAACGAATACATCTGTGAACTCATTCACAAACGATAAACATTTTTGCGATTTTAAGTTAGATAAAAACATAATTGTGTTCAGAGTGTAAATCGGAGCCAAAGAGTTTATAAACTGTGAACTAATTTCTACAACTTTCGTATGCAAAAAAAGCAGCGGTGCGCATTTTTGCATGCTTAAACGAATTTCGATTTTTTGTTTTGAGCTTTTTTTGTTGCCTTTGAAAAATATTTACCAACAGCTGTTAATGCTGCCTACTCGATCGCAATATGTAAGCTGTGGCTCACCTGGTGGGTGGCAACATTAAACGGAAGGGTGGTGCAGTGCAGTGACTACGAAAGACTGGTTAGAATTGAAAATATACTTGCTTCTAACACGTTGAATAAGTTGAAAAAGTAAAAAAAACAAAAAAAAAATCATACAAATAAAAACGCTTTGAAACTGGTAGCGAAAACTAGAATTTCTGTGACAAATTTTTTTTGTGCACACATTTTATGTTGAAAGTGCAGTGAAAAGTAAAAAGCAAGACAACTGATGTACAAAGTGCGAGAACTTTAAAAAGGAATCAAAAACAAAATTAAAAAGCAGCGCATTACTTACATATATTTGAACTGATTCATTTAGTTTGCAATAAAGTGTAATTAAAAACAGTTTACATTGTGAAAATATTTACGTTGTACATATGTAAGTACGTAGTAAATACACATACTTACATACATACATACTGCGAGTGAAATTATTTGTAGTGAAACGTGAAATTTTATTTGTGCGCCAGTTGCACTTCCGCTCCACGACAACGACGACGACACAAGAAGAACAGAATCAAGCAACGTCGCATCGCCCACCTGTTGCGATCAGCGACTGCAAATTTACACTAACTTAGCGTGGCGCCCTCGTATCTGCGCTTATTTGAAGGCAACCAAGAAGTTTGGCTGTTCATTTGCGCGGTATGTAGCCATTCATGAAAATATATGCAAATACAAACATGTGTGTGTGTGTATTTATCTACTTATTTATATTTGATTTTATTATCTCGTTTTATTTATTTTTTTTGCTTTAAAAACGCGTTTGACTTTTTTTTTATCTTTATTATCACACTTAATTGGATTCAGCGGCTTGCTAAGTTATCATATCATCACGGCAATGAGTTTAGAAAATTTTATATCCAAATATTTATTGTTCGCGTAATGTTGTGTTGAATTGTGGCAATTTTTTTTGCAAATACAGCGCATCTCAATGTTATAACCGCACAATTAAAAAAAAATAATTTAATTCAATTTCATTTATTGTGCAATTATATAAACTCAAGTTGCAATCTTCGCAGTAAATTCAAAAAAAAAATATCTTAATTAAGAGCAGAATATGTACAACATGCAAGCAGCTTGGAAAATCTACTTCAACCCAACTTTTTTCATTATGTTTTCGCTTCATACAAACAACACTAGTTAAAACACTAAAATCTATTTAAGATTCTAAAAAAAAGTGCGATATTCCATTTTTCTGTGCTCTCCTGAAAATTTCGTTTTGTATGAGCCGATTTTTCTATACATAATGCAAGCGGCTTCAGCAAACTTCAACTCGGGCTCAGAAAATCAAAAAACAAAAGATTATTTTTGTTAAAATTTTCTTCAAGCATGTTGGAAGCTTTTAAACTTCTTTTACAACCACCAAACAAATAGTTCGGAGCAAAGGGCAATTTCGTATTGATATTTCCGAAAATCAAAAAAAAAAAAAAATAATTTCATTAGTTTCAGATTGTGAGAAAACCGCAGTCAGTGTCAAAAAGTCGCATTTTGCCTATGTTCTAAATGCTTTAGCGAAGAAATAAAAGGTGATATAACTTACTACTTTGGCTTCAATTAAAGCTTGCACTAACAATCATTTTCGTCTATTACATATGTCGAAATTTGAGAATTTATCGCAATTTTATAAAAAAAAACTTCTACTTGAAATTCAGTAAATGCTTACATTTTCAACGATTCATCCGCAAAATCCTAAAACGATCTAATGAAGTGTTATACAATATTAAGTAGATCGGCATATTTTATATTTATGACAAAAAAAAACATGTCCAGGTGTAATTCTCAAACAATGGCCACAAAGTTTTACAAAAAAATCGAAGATGAAATTATCTCAGATTATTCTTAATACACCTAATAATGCCAATGTTAAAGTTAATTTTTATGTTAATGTCAATCTTAAAGTTAATTAGAATGTTTATTTTAATGTTAATGTTAATGTTATTTTGAATGTTAATGTTAACGTTGATTTTTATGTTAATGTCAATGTTAGATAACAATAATTAGAATGCTTATTTTAATGTTAATGTTATTTTTAATGTTAATGTTAAAGTTAATGTTAATGCTAATGTTAATTTTAATGTTAATGTTAAAGTTAAAGCTTATGTTAAAGTTAAGGTTGATGTTAATGTTAATGTTAAAGTTAAGGTTGATGTTGATGTTAATGTTAATGTTAACGTTAATGTTAATTTTAATGTTAATGTTAATATTAAGTATGGGACTAATCAAAAATACCCAGTTACTTTTTGCGTAAATCCGATTTAGATTTTTTTTAAATCTGTTTAATTTCCATTTTATTCACAAATTCGAACATGCGAGTATAAAAGTGTATATTGGTGCAAAAATCAAGAAACTGGACTAAGGAATCGAACGAAACTCGATTCCAACAAGTATTAAAACCATATTCCTAAGAAACGAATAGATGATACCAAAAGACCATAATAATGGCTTCAGAAGAACCGAAAAACAATACGAAAGAAAACCAAAAATCAGTTTAGAGGAATCAAGAAACCGGAAAATAAGTCCGAACAATCGAAAGGGTTTCCTACAGAACGGTAGAAAGCACCTACTTTATTTCATATATTTTGTTTTAATTAAATGATGATACCAAATATCAACTAATATTTAATTTATTTTGTTTGCCTTATTAAAAAATATAAAAAGAAATTTAATTTTTGTAAAAAATCTCTACATACTCGTAAGTATATGTTTTGTTGCGTTATTTCCATGTGGATTATTTCCGTTACTACTTTTTTTTCCTTATCAAGACCGTCTGAATGCTCAGTTCTCCGTCGAGCCTGCCTTAACTCAACCGGCTCTCTAAATACTGCCATATAGCGAAAATATTCATGGACTTAGAATATTTATCAAATATCTTTACTTGAGTGTACTTTAAAATTAATTTGAGAATTACCAGGAACACAAGCAGCGCAATCATTTGAGTGCTTTTTAAGTGGCGTATTAAAATCAATATCAAATTTGAAGCATTAAGTAGCCTATGCATCCAGTAGATAAAATTAAGTTCCTTAAGTGTGCCGGTAAAATTAAGTGTATCAATTATGGCACACACATTTAGATAGATACTCGTATAACTCCATGCACTTCATAATCAAATAGCATACTTTTTATTGTCATATACGCATGTTGGAGAATCGGTATGTTATATTATATATGTACACATATATTTGTATAACTTGCTGCTAATTTGGTTAGAGTACGCCAATTTACGAAAAAAAACGTACGAAAGGAAAGAGAAAATTTTTGCATATCATAAAGAAAAAAAGAAATGAAAATAAAAATCCGTAATCAGTATCTAAATTGATTAATGTTCGTTTATTAAGAAAAGTCTAAGAAGACTAAGAAGCTAAGATTTGTTTTGACCGAGAGACAACAAATCCCGAAACAATTGACGAGTGTCGAGCATTTAAATTTCGAAGTATATAATCGCATAACTTAGAAAAGCATTACCTTTGAGTTAAGAGAGTTATAAGTTACAATTATTATTATGAAAAATTTTCGCAGGCAGAGTTAGCTGGCCTGATGTAACTTATTGTCAGCGCTTTCAGAAAACGCCTATATTTTACTTCAATGTCCGATGTAAATTTGCTACACTTGAGTGCTTTAATAGCTGCCCGAATATCAGAAAAGATAGTTACTGCATGATAGTTAATAAATTAATCGTTAATTCTTGTCAGTCCAGCTTGAAGAACGCTGCAGGGTTTTGGCAGACGAAAACTGAGACTGGGCCAGAGCTCTCGCGAGTATACCCGACTTCCAAATTCAGAACCAGTTTGGAACCAACAGTGTAGATGGCTGGAGAGGTAGAATATGAGGAAAACGGATGCATTATATTCACATTCACTTTGAAAGGATGCATCTTGGAGATATTCGAAAATTCGCTAATTTACCGGTAATTACACAGTACAACACATGATTTGCCAACTCAATTCTGAGAACTGTATGTGAAATTATACCCAAAAAGAATAATTTCTGCATCATTCGTTTTGTCTTCTTACCTGCCAAAATATTTTTGATATCGATTTGAAGTTAGTACTATCGTATAGGGGAATTTGTCACGTTTTAGGCCCTGTTGTTTGACATAGCTCGACAGCCACTAGCCCGATTTAGTTAAAATAAATTTTAAAAAATTTTGAATTACAATTCCCTTAATCTGTTCATATATTGTTTTCCTATACAAGCAACAGTTTCCAAGTTAAAAATAAGCGCATGAAGAAAAAATTTTCTTCGGAAAAAGCATCGATCAAATTTTTTATGATTCTCAGAAATTGTTGTGTATATGTCGAGCAAATTTTTGAAATTCATACCTTTACTCAATTGCGAATAAAAGCGAAACGCGTGCATAGATTTTCATGATCTTTGTCTCATTTTGCTCATATGTTATGTGACTTTGCGAAAAAGTTATTTCCGTTTTGTATTTTTTATGAATTAAAAAAAAAAAATAATAATAATTCAACTAAATCGGGCTAGTGGCTGTCGAGCTATGTCAAACAACAGAGCCTAAAACGTGACAAATTCCCCTATACGATAGTACTAACTTCAAATCGATATTAAAAATATTTTGGCAGGTAAGAAGACAAAACGAATGATGCAGAAATTATTCTTTTTGGGTCTAATTTCACATACAGTTCTCAGAATTCAGTTGGCAAATCATGTGTTGTACTGTGTAATTAGCGGTAAATTAGCGAATTTTCGAATATCTCCAAGATGCATCCTTTCAAAGTGAATGTGAATAGAATGCATCCGTTTTCCTCATATTCTACCTCTCCAGCCATCTACACTGTTGGTTCCAAACTGGTTCTGAATTTGGAAGTCGGGTATACTCGCGAGAGCTCTGGCCCAGTCTCAGTTTTCGTCTGCCAAAACCCTGCAGCGTTCTTCAAGCTGGACTGACAAGACTTAAGGATTAATTTATTAACTATCATGCAGTAACTATCTTTTCTGATATTCGGGCAGCTATTAAAGCACTCAAGTGTAGCAAATTTACATCGGACATTGAAGTAAAATATATATCAGGGAAAGATCAGTGTAGAAAAAAAGTCGCAGAAATGACAAACGCCTTAAAACCTTTTTAAGATCTTTCACGATCTTTGAGAAGGTTCTTTGCAAAAGCAGAGCTTTAATGGCTCTCTGATCGCTTGCTAGCTATCATACTTTAACTAGAAACATTTTAACCCCACCCCGAAACATCGAGTCGCTAAAGAGCACGCAATCCGACTAAAACACTTAATTGGTTGACAGCTGGCAAACAAAAAGAAAAAAGTGATAAGGAAGCCAAAAAAGAAATGCCCGTTCATTGTTATTGCTAGAGCTGCAGGTTCTCAATCAACCTATATTGCGCATACTCTCCAATTTATTACATGCTTTTATGTATATAAATAAATACTCGTAAATATGTGCATTCATGTATGTATGCAGTATGTGTATGTTTGTGATTAAAACTTACGATAAGACTTAGTTACATACAATTACAAATGTTTACAAATTCAACTTCACGATTTGTGTGACACAATTTCACTTTCATGTTGAGATTCATTAGTATCCAACTATTAAGTAAACCAATGGGTAATCATTAAATAATCGATTGATAACCCAAAAATAAACTTGCTCCAAAACATTAGAAGAATCGAACGGAGTGCTTTTCAAGTGGTTCAATATGTATATGCATTCGCTTTGCTCTCAATTCACCGCATCTAATTTCGATTGGAATGAAGGCAAACAAGCGCATAAATTAAACAGAGATTTTTGATTTTTGTGTTTTTTTTGTTGCTGTTATACGACGATAAAAATGAAAATTATGTTAATGAAAAAATCCAAGCTCAAGAAAAAGCCAAAATGTTCGTCTTTGATAGAAGATTGAAATGAATATCTGAATTATTCAAAAATTCAGCACGAAAGTTAACAGGAATTCTTGGAATGAGCCTTTGATGCTTTAGCCGGCGGCATAAATCAACTTTCAAGCGTTAAGCTGTTGATGGTAGGTCGAGCAATAGTTTGTTTTTATTTTTATTTTATTTTTGCATTTGCAATCGTAGAGGTACCTGCTAAAGGAGCAAAGTAATCGCTACTCAAAAAAAAAACAGTTGGTAAGAATTTTATAAGAATATATTCTGAAACTCCCTTTGCTTTTTCGACCACCTTCGCGTAATTAATGTCAGATGTGTACACACTTTCATATCTATGTATGTATGTATGCGTTACTCTTTCACACAATCCCCAATTCGCTTTTTGTTCCAAACTAAATTTTGGCACTTGAATTTGAATTTTTCGGATTTTGAATTTTCAAAGTGGCAGCAAGGCACTCGTTTATCGTATCAATCGATCGTATGTAGGCACGTTAACAGTTAAAAGCTGCCAAAACTGTCTAATTTGAGCAATATATAATACCTATGACAGCAAAAACGACACATGTTCATATATACAGAAGTATGTACAAGCGTATTTACATATATTCAACTTTTTATTGGCAAAGACCGTTGGCTTGTCGTGGCAATCATTTTCTTTCTAAACAATATTGTAGTATGTATGTAAGCATATTAGGGTGGCCCAAAATTTTATAAGAAACATGAAGTGATCTATATTGTTTTTAATTTGATTCAATAATATTTAGGAGTCGCTAAAGGTGCCTAAAATTTCTCATGAAATTTATATAAATGTTTATAGAAATGGTATAAAAAAAAATTAAAAACGATAATTTTCAATCGGAAAAGATAGTTTTTTTTTTCAAGAGACAACAACATAATAACCAAAATTAAAAAAAAAATATTATTTTTAATAAAAGATTATTTGTTTTCGGAGGTTTTGAGTTAGTTACCTTACGAATAAGATAATAATAATAATAATTTATGGCCGCTATTATTATTGTGGGTGATCGCTATTAAACAAAATTTTTGTTTGATTAAGATTTTACTTCGAGCCTTCGAACTCTGGGGCATATCGAGTTATAATAAACAATTGTTTACTATTAATTGAAATGTTCTTAAAAGAAGCAAAGTTTGCCGATTGAAAAATATGGATTTTTAAGTAATATATTACGATATATAGCATTTCTACGAATATTTGTTTTTCCCCCACTTTGAACGCTTTTGCGCGGCCGCTAAATATTTTTTGGTTTTCAAAATAAAAAAAATTGGCGTGAGTGCTTTAAAATTGTGATTTTATTTTCTTTGAACCACCGCAATGTATATACAAGTAGTATTTTTTTTGATGTTGCTGCTTACGAATACAACCCTCAAAGTCACTTGCCAAATATGGCAGAGTAACTATTAAGCCTTTTTTAATGTTGCTGATGTCGTTTTTTAGTTGTTGTTTGTATGTATATATCATGTTTGTTCGTCAGCAAAACTTTCTGCTTTTGTCAATTCTCCGATTTTAAAAAAGGAAATACATGTTTCGCGGAAAAGTGCTGAAAAGGTGAATTATCTGTACATAATTTATAATTGTGCAAAATAATTATGGAACTACTTCTCATACAAGTTTGCAGAGAAACTTAATTAGATTTCCTTAATTTTTGAAAGTAAATAAATCGATTGGTAGTACCGCCAAAATTGTATCGATAAAAATATTGCAACAGTCAGTCGTAAAGTGTAATTGAAAAATTTAATGTACTTCACGGTTACATATTTTTGATGTCACTGTCGATTTTGTTTTTCGGTATCGATATTTTGAACGTAATGTTATCGTTATAGATATTGTTATCGGAATGATTATCAAAATCGATATCGGAGGCATAATTGCCATTTAAATAGTTATCGCAGTCTTAGGTAAAAAGAACATTAATTTATTAAAAAATTAAGGAAATAATTTGTCATGAAAAACTTTGTGAACTGTGAATTGGAAACTTTAACTTGAAACTAACTTCTGTTCATAAAATGTAGCACAATCAAATACTCACACATTTGGACAATTTATTTACACTCCAGTAATTTAATTTTTTTCCATCGTTACTTTTCTAACAAACACCAATGAAAACAACTCTTTAAATTTTGTAAGAAATGTTGAAAAAACATATCAAAATTTCGAAGTTTTAAAATAAAAATTTTAATTTTTTGGGGTATGCAGATATGTAACTCAAACAACAAAGAGTAAATTTCTTGTCACTACGAATTAAGTACTATTAATTTTTGACAATTTTTTACTCACGCTTTTTCGCAATTCCGTCCATATAAGATATAACCGCGGTTTGTATGGATGAAACTGCTAGTAAAAATTTTTTCAAAAATCAATTTATACTAGTAGGCGTTTGAAACTTGCATTTTTTTAAACTTAAATTGAGTAAGCTCAAAAACTGCATACTCAAAAAACTTCTAATAAATTTTTTTAAAAAGTTCGAAATTTTGTTTAATCATATTTCATTTTGTAAATAGTTTTAAAAATGGGTGCTTGTGGTTTTTCTTAGAGAATGCACTATATTTTACTTAAAAAATAATTTAAATTTATTAGAAGAAAAATAAAGTGCATATAATTTGTATACAGAGTAAATATGTATGTACATATATAGATATACTTCTGGGCATATCACATGCACATTTATATATTCCACAGTGAGAAAGACGTGCTTATAAGCTTCAATATTGTTTTAGTTACGCTGAAATCGGTAAATTTGATTAAACGTACACATGTGCACAATTATAACGAAAATTTGCATTCAGTTTTCAGGCGCATTAAGTAGCACGCTAAATAACTACATATTACGCCTTTTTAGTCTAACGTTTTAAAATTTAATGTCGTCCTGACATATATTTTTTCTTCTACGCCTCACACACTTTTCTTTTTCCCTTCGTTTGATAAATTTGTGTCTTTATTGTACCTTTTTATACCTTTCATGGATATGGTATATTAAGTTTGGTCCGATGTTTTGTAAGTACCAGAATGATAAGTGTTAGACCCATCGAAAATTATACCGATATGATCAGAATGATGAGCTGAGTCGATTTAGCCGTCTGTAGTAGTACCTCAGTTTTTTAACCTATTTGAATGAAACTTGGCGGTATTTTTATAATTTATAAGACATTTGTCGGAACCAGCCAGATCGGACGACTATAACGTATATATTTTGCTCCATAACTCCTTTGTTTAAGCAGTTAGATGTTTGCAAGAAGGTCCGCTATTATTAGCTCTATGTAAACAGTGAAAATCATATTAGATTAAAGAAATATAACATATAGCTGCAATACAACCGATAGTTCATTTCATTTAATAAACTAAAGACTTGAAATTTCGCACATATATTAATTATTATTTGGACTATTATGGCTTCCATACAATTATTTCATTCATGAAAGGCAAGAAGACAGTATTTTTTTTACTTGTTATATTTTCATTGAGCATCTTGAAAGTCATTTCATATGAGGCGCATGATTACTTGTACATACATACATACATTTGTACTCGTATATGAATAATGTTGTAAAATAAACCGTTTCGTTGACTCACTCGCATTTTAATAATTCATATATTTGATGGAGGAGACTTTCGTTCTCGGTTGCGTTGAGTTATCACAACATTTCTCTGAAATGCTGTAAAGATTCCTTCTTAAGCGGGCTATACACGATCACTCTTGTATAAAAATGCAATTAAGAGTTCGATATCAGATCGCAATAGCTACACTTTTAAATTTTTTTTTTTGGATTATTGGCATGATTCTATCTATATTATATTTAATAATTTTAATTTATATAAAATACTTTAACCTCTATTTAACCTATTTGTAAAATTATTTTGTTCTGACACAAAGGCCATATACGAATATCTCATATTATTGTTACAAAAGAAAATTATATTTTCTCATTTAATACACATGCGAAAGAGGAATGTTTTGGGTCAAATTTTGCAAAAAGGCAAGGAGTTTGACGCTAGTAGCGCTACTGGTATTTTGATTTTTGTTCATTAAAATAATATTTATTAATAAAAAAAAATTGTATTAGGTAAGCGTACTTTAGTACTTTTTACATGAAAATAATTAATTACTTTGGAAAAAATTTAATAATTTATTGAGTTTTTATTGCATGACTAACATAATTTTTTCAATGATCTTTGAATTTTTTAAAATCATTAATAATGAAATGCAATCGAAAGAATATGAATTAATTAAATGATTTTTTAGTTAATTGAATTAATTAAATTATTTATAAATTAAATTAATTATATTAATAATTTGAAGTTTTCAGTAGTTTCTTTATTAATATAATTTGATTATTTTAAATTATTTTTGTTTTAATTTTGATTGTTTTGTTATTAATTTCAATTCCTTTAGCTAAATAAAATCTTTAAAACCGTGAAGAATGTACGTATCTCAACGCAGTTATAAGACAAAAATCATACCTGGAAATATAACATACTTACATATATGCATAAACAGTTAATCTGTATATGTGGGATATCCTTTAATGTTTCTTATGCAAAAGTTTTTCTGAAAGTGTTGACTAGTAAGTAGCAAAGGAGTCTGCTAAAATTCATTTTTTACTTGTATGGTGAATTTGGTTTCAGATATTTAGTACTAAGTTTTAAAAATTGGACGTGCTTTGTACGTCTTCATTTATTTGGCAAAATAATTGAAATTAATCAATTAATTAAAAATAAGCAAATAACAAGAATCCATAATAACTTAAAAATTAATAAAAATAATCAAATAATTTAAAATAAGCAACTAATTAAACATAACAAAAAATATTAAAAATAGTCAAAAACGAATAAATAAAGACAATAAAATAATTAAATATAATAAAATAAATAAAGGAATTAAATATTTGTAAAAATAATTTTAATTATTTTTAACTATTTGTATATGTATTATGGATTATTTTTTAATTGCAAATGATCACGATTATTTTTAAATATAACTGGCTTGATTATTTAAGAAAATTAAAATATGTATTGAATTTAAAAGAAGCAAACCAGGTAAAGATTAATAATGGTAATAGAAGTTTACGATAAAATTTTGTTCAGGTTCTTTCAAGCAAAACAAAAAATTACTACAAAACGTAAGATTATAAAAGTCTTTATTTTTTTTAGCGAATTTCACTTGCCTTACAATTATAATTATAATTATAATTACCTCATACATACACACATACATGCGTACATACATACAAACTTATTCATCTTATTGAAATGTCGCAGCAGTAAACTTTACCTTTAACGAATACGTATTGTACGTGTGGGCGCTATTAAAAAAAAATATCCAAAGATGCATCGTGGCTTGACGATAAATGAGTGATCGTGCCATCTAGTGCAGCAAAGCACTTAGTTCGAATGAAATTGTTTAGTATGCAAATCAGCGACTGAACAATTCATTCAAAACTTTATTTGTTGAACAATAATACATAAATACGGCAAATAAATTACGCTATTATACAAGTTGTATTAAAGAGCCAGTACGCAGTTGAGTATGCATATTTCTTTATATACAAGTACAAAAATATATACTCGTATGTACATACATACATATTTACTTACAAGCAAAACTGCAGTGACGGCACCCGCGGCTATAACGAAGAAGCAACCCATTGCAAGAAAATACAATAATTCAAATTACGAGTAACAATAGAGCGACTGCACTTGAAAAAAAAGTACTCAAAAGCAGTATATACATACCTACTTACATATATATGTATGTACTCGTATGCATATGAAGAAATATTTTCAAAATTGAAAAGATATTATTTCGATTAACTTAAATACAAACACACTCTGGTTTATATGGATATTCATTACGCGTGTCAAGGAAAAAAAAGAAAGTAAAAAGTACCTTTAATTGATTTTCTAAAACATAAAGCAACGCAACATAAGAAAACGTTACGTGACGTTCTGTATAGAAATATAATATAACATAATAAAACGTAATATAACATGAAGGAACACAACATAACATAACTAGCATAACGTAAAATAAAATTATAAGGGTTGAGGTGTAGTGAGTTCAAGTATGGTGAGTTTCTGTTTGGCGACTTTAAGTGTGGTGAATTTAGGCATGGTGAAAATAGGTATGGTGAATTTATGTGTGGTTAATTTGAGTGTGGTGAGTTAAGGTTTGCAGAACAGAATCCTACAGTAAATGCTAAAATGTTTGGAAAAGGTATAAAGTGTCACACGCTTCCAACCGCTCTTCAATCTCGTGTTGATGTGGGATGTGGTTAGTTAAATGTGGCTGTTTGGTCTAATTTGCAATTAAAAGCCGATTTCAAATTATTTCGTTTAGTAGTTAGTTGGTTAGGTAAATTAAAGTGTGCAACAAAAGCACTGATCACTTCCTACCCCTAACGTCTTTTTATGCGTGCATATGTATTATCAACCTCGCCAATAAAAACTAATATTTAGTAACTTGATAGACGAATTTCTGACACTCGAATAATTTAAGTACATTTATTGATCGAACTCTAGCCGATGCGGGACAATGAAACCTAATGGGCTCTGCCACTTCTAGACGAAGACGACTTTCCATCTCAGTTAAGAGGCCAACTTTATTTTTCACAGTGTGTTTACCTAACATTTACACGTAGGAATTGTAAAGTGATTTTAAGAATAATATACATAAATGCCTACTGCGCATGCTTACCTACGTGTTGAAATGTTTAAATTGTTCCAACCGCAACATAACGCAATCAAACCGAAACACAGAAGAAGACAAAGGTGGCAATGAATTAAGAGAAAATCCATACATTCATACTTGCATACATACAAACTTCCATACGTAAAGTCATAGGTATAATATAAAACTAAGAAGTCTAACTACAATACCCAATTCAGAACTACAGTGGGTGTTAATATGTTATAGTTGTTGTTTGTGTTGTTCGTTAGCTATTGTCGTTACTGCCAAAAACCCACACAAAATCAACCACCGACACGGTTTCTCAAGCTCTGCTAGTCTAGTGGTGCTGCTGACAGACAAATTTTTGCAAACAGGAAAAAAAGCGACGAAAGCAACCTACAACAAAAAAATAAAAAATAAAAAAAGTTCACATTAAGTAGGTACATATGCGCAAATAAATGAAACCAGCAGCTCAATAAAATAATAATAAAATTAATAACGCTTGCGTACTCACATACATACATACATACATTAGTGATATACCGTCGATATGTCCGAGTATGTGGGTACAGCTGTATGTATGAATGTACATATGTTTGTTGAGGTATACGTAGGCATATGCCAATATATCCATATATACTTATTTACAAAAATATTCTTCAACCTGAATGAGCATCCATAGCTACTACATATTTAGTGCGGTAGTTACATACAGCGTCTGAATGCTCATCAAATCACCATAAATCAGTTAATTTAAATTTTGATTTCGCATTTGGGAGCTTACCATTCTTACTAAATTTGTATTGATGCATTGTGCATATAAACACATACACATACATACATACATATGTATATGCACATTCATATATTTATACAAGTACATTTCTATATATGAACGATCGCGGGTAGGAATTAAGCGTAAAGGAGCTACGTACTTTAGTTTCACACAAAATATGAATGATAAAAGTTTTTCAGATACTTCTGTCAGGGAAAATCTATACCAGTACATAAATATATACAAGTATGTATTTATTATTCAATTTGTTTTAAGCAATTAACTTTCTGATCACTCCATATTAATATCAGTTGATATTCTTCTGTAATGGAAATTTTTCTAGAATGCTCTGATGAACTTATTTATTTATATACATACATATGTATCTATGTATGCATATATTTCAATTACTCCGCTGCGAATCATTTTCAGGCTCAGTAGTTTATTGTTTGTCGATTACGGAAGGTTCCTCGATGGTGTTCGTAGAGAGGGCCTTTGGGTAGCCCTGGCCTTAGTAGTTGTAACTGTTGACTGACTACGCTGACGGCTACGCTTAGCAGTTGGCCTAAGGATCCATTTTAAAAATACCAAGATTCTAAGTATACTAGCGTAGATGCGGAAGTCTTCTTTAGCGGTTGTAAAGAATTTGACGTTCTCTACTTAGTATCAACAGGCTGAAACTGAAGAACGATTTAACAATTATTTATCAGAAAAATTTTCGTAAGAATCTAGTCCTTAGATAGACATTTTTTCCCAAATTCTTTTATACATACATACATATATTTAACGCATTCTCGAAATTATTAAATGTGGATAAAAATTTCTATTTTTTGTCACCGAAAACTTGTAATACGGAAATTGAACAGGCAACATAACTGCATACTCAAAAAAATTTTATATCAACTAAAATAAAAAAAAAAAAAATTTTTCTGTTTAAAATTTTGAGGAAACATTACTTATATATATTTTTTTTAGGTTTGCACAAATTTTGAATTTTTTGGTATTATCGATTTAATTAAGAATTAATGACAATGGAATAAAAGAAAAACAAATTGTCAAAATTGATCAATATGTCGTGCTGTAAGAATTTTGAGATAGCGCTTATATCGTCGTCGCCGCGGTAAAAGGTGCTAACTTATTTTGGTAAAAACTTTGCAGTAGTGTGAAAAAACATCTTTAAAGTGACATTTCAAAAATTTTAATACACTTGTTGGTCTTAAAGTTTTAATTAATGGAAAAGAGTGATATACTTAAGAAAATAAATATTTTTGAAGTTAGCAGATTATATTTTTATTTATTTTTAGAGATTTCGAAGTACAAAAATTATATTTTCTCCAACTTTTTAAACATATTTCCCAGCTTCCGAAAATTGTGGTTATTAGCGGCAGCACGATTTGCTTTTTGCTATAAAATGAACGATTTAGTAAAAAAAAATTAATATTTATATACTCTGTTCAAAAATTATAGCACAACCACTTATTGACAGATTTGAGAACATAATTTTTCTTCCAATTAATTTAAATTATTTTTCAAGTAAAATATAGTGCATTCTCTAAGAAAAACCATGAACACCAATTTTTAAACTTTTTAGAAAATGTATAATGATTTAAAAAATTCTTAAAATTTTGAACTTAAAAAAAATTACAACCACTTATTGACAGATTTGAGAACATAATTTTTCATCCAATTAGTTTATATTATTTTTCAAGTAAAATATAGTGCATTCTCTAAGAAAAACCATGAACACCAATTTTTAAACTTTTTAGAAAATGTATAATGATTTAAAAAATTCTTAAAATTTTGAACTTAAAAAAAAATGTTTTGCAACATTTAGTTTTAGTGTAAATAGTGCAAGTTTTAAGTGTCGGCAAGATTATTATTTATATGGAAGAAGTTTTGAAATAGCGTCGGTATAACAATTGTCTAATATAAGATAAGATCGAAAAGCGTGGTGTATCGCAATCTGAATTTAAGAGTGTCGAAGGCCTTGGCCCAGCACTCCTAGTATTAGTTAGTTATAATATTACGATTATGTATTATAATTCATTATTGTAAATAAATAAAATAAGAATAGTCAAAAATCAGACGCAATTTGTAGCAACTAGAAACTTGCACTTTAATGTACTAAAATTGAAAGAGCTACATATGTACATATCTGCATACCCTAAAAAAATTTCAATTTTTTTTTGAAAATTTAAAAATTTTGATAACTGTTTTCTACATTTATTATAATATTTAAAAAAAAAACAATTTTAATAGTGCTTGTTAGAGAATTAACGATATTTTAATTGAAAAATAGTTTTAAGTAATTGGAGGATAAATAAATTACCCAAATGTGCCAATATCTATTTGCGTAATAATTTGTGAACAGAGTGTATACCAAAACTTGACTAAAAATTTAAATTTTTTTTTTGAAAAGTTCAAAATTTTGATAAATGTTTTCTACAATTTTAATAAAATTAAAAAAATTGTTTTTAATAGTGTTTGTTTGAGAATTAACAATATTTTCATTGAAAAATAATTTTAAATAATTGTAGGATAAATAAATTTTTCAAATAAATAAATATGTATTTGGGCAATAATTTGTGAACAGAGTGTAAAGCAAAACAAAAAGTACATTCTCCCTCCTTGTAAAGAACTTGTTTCTACATAACGATAGCTTAAGACTTTAACTTTACATAATATTAATATTTTTTATATAAAATTTTGTTTTTGGTTGTCCTCGTATATGCCTGCTTGTGATTATCTTGAACGATTGAGTTAAGCCTTTTCGTTGCTTAATTCCTTCCGTATTTATTATTCAAAGCATCTCAATGTCAAAGACTACTATTTTACGAAAAAATGTGAATCGCTGTCTCTCTATGTTAAGGCTCCAATATAGGGATGTCTGTCTATGAGTTTCATTACTTTAATATGAAAATGATATAACTCAATAACAACATATGTAGCTTTCATACAAATTCCTAAAAATAAACTTAATTAAAAAATAATTGTTTCTTACGAAGAATAGAAGACTTCAAGCAAACTAAATTCCCACACGGATGAGACGAACGACTAATTGCGTATAACTGCTGAGAACAAAGCGCAAAAAAAAATAAATAACGCTGCGAACCAAACCACTCAGTCATTGCCAACATAACCTCAATTGCCCCAAATCAATCATCAATACTTCTAAGTGTAATTTATTTATTTTAAGCTACATTTTTTCACATATAACATATGTAATAACATACACGCAAGTTTTAAGCCTTTTTTGTTGTTGCGCTTGTTTTGTCTTTGTTTTATTTTTTTTATTTTTGTAGTGCTGTCACATTGTACTGTTTTATTTTTAACAATATGTAGTACATGTGGAAAGCCTTGCCATTTTTGGCAACCTGCTTTCAACAAGCAGCCACAACTCGAATCAGCTGCAAAAGTGCTATTCGGAGCTGCGCATAGGAAACAAATGTTTTTCTTGCTTTATGTTTGTATTTTTCTGACTTTTCTGAACAAAACGACATTTCTATAAAATTACTAATTTGCTAAGAGCACGCGGTGTACTTTGTTATTGACGTTGTAAATTCTTATTTTTAACACTTTGTGCGCCATGCGGCTGATTTATTACATACGTACCTGCTTGTGTAAGTAAGTAAGAATGTAAATGCGTAGTTAACGCTCTAACAGTATTGCAATTAAAACGAAATCATTAATGTAGAAAATGAAAAATATTAACAGTATTTCTACACAAACATATGTATGTTTGTATGTAACAATTTGCGTTATAATTAAAAACTCTCATTCAATTTAGGCGGCCCATTAAAACTATTAGCTGATCATTTGTCATTTGTTGTAATTTGTGCATTCAACAAGCAACATTCAAGCGGCATTTCCGGTTCTATACAACTTTTGGGGAAGATCTTTACAGGTGTTGTATTTGCTTAAGGCATTATTTGCAACTACTTTTAAAGTCATAATTCAACGGAAACTTTGTAAATAATTGACTTGTTTAGTTTGTTTGCAAAATAATTAATTGATTTGTACGTCATTGGTTGTTCGCAGAAGCTGTGTGATCGATTGATTTTTTGTGTTTTTGAGAGACATTTGAGGGATTGCTCAGAGCTAAAGTAGAATGTTTACATATATTTTGGTTGGTAACCTTTTCGACGTACATATATAGATTTCACCCAATTCTTAGCTAAAAGTTTGTGTTGTAATTGATGGACCATTTGTTATTGAACGTGGAGTAGTGAAGCGATTTTCTTCGAACACATGGTATTTTAAAGAAAAAAAACACACTTAAGCTTAGAATATAGCTCTCAAGAAAAATCACAATTATTATTTCTGTTGCTTGAAAAAGTACTCTGCCATTGCTGTTAAGAAGTGTGAAGAAATAAATATACGAGCAGTTTTTTTTGTGAAAGCTTCAGATTCCGTCATGCCTTGTCCTTGAAATTATTTTTTTAATTTTTGACTGTGATTTTATATAAATTTTTCGACTTTCTTGTACTTTCTGTATACTAAGCTTTAACGACAGTTTCATTTTTGAAGTAATTATTCATAACAAAGAATAGTAGTAGCAAAATTGTGTGTTACTTTCTGACTTTTAAAGTGCTGTAAATTTAGTTGCATTGCATAGTTTAATGAATTTTAGAATTTAGAATATGCATTCATTGGGGCAAAAGAGATTTCTATAAATGTAAAATAGTATATTGTTTATTACAAAAACTGTTGAATTCGTTTTTTTTTTACTTTTGAAGACACCCAATTTCGATTCCATGAATTTGCTACGGATTAGTTAGAGGCCAGAAAAAGTCGCTTTTTTAAATTTTTTTAGAATAAGAAACATTGTAGACAATTCGTTTAAAGAGTATATTTTAGAGCATTTATGAAAGTTTTTTTTTTAATGATTAAACCACTCAAAAATATTGGAAAATGGCGGAGGAATCCATGTTGCAGTGGAACGTGTCGCAGCTAATACCGTCCATTGGCGTGCGAAATAGCGTCGGTAATTCTTAAGTGTAACAGTAAATATAAATATCTGGTTAATTCGTATATTTTTTTACTCTATATCAACCTCAGAAAACCAATGAAAACTGCAAATTAATAATTTTTTCCTATGTTTAAACTTTGAAATCGATTTTCAACGTTAAATTTGTGCATATTTTCACTTATGAAAATTACAAAAATCAATATAATTATTCATATCTTTGGTTCACATAGAACAGTTTACCATACTTTACAAAGTAGAAGTTGAATTAGATTGGTAAGTGAGATTGTTTTCGCGCAATTGTGCACGCCAATTGCAGAAACATGATTTTCAGAAAACGCGCTTCAAAGTTTTGATTAAGTGGAACGAAAGAAGAACTTTCGTCGACACAGTTGTTTATTACCTGAAATATCTTTTGAACCTCTTTTTTTTAGATAGTTCTGAAAGAGATTAAGCAAAAGAAATTCGATTTCTTTTCGATTTAAATGAACCGACAAATCAGAACTCTAGATAAATTATTTCGTTAGTATAAAAGTATATTTTTTTATTGGATCATCTTCGTTGAAAACCATCTTATCAAGCTTGATTTCTGCCCACATTAGTGTTAATAGTTTACACAATGTGCCTATCGTTATTTTATACGGCAATTTTTGTCGATAACAGTAACTGCCTTTTAATGATAACAGACAGCCAGATATCAATGTTCAATTGTGGAATTCTTTTCAAATATTGCTAGCTAAATTAAACTCCGAGAAGATTTTTCGCTCGCAGTAACAATTTTGCGATTTTTCTTCACGACACAAAATAAGATGCCAACAGCTGATTTGACGATATCGAATGCAACCAAAAAAGATATTCGGATAAGCTAAACCGTTAAATTGTTATTAAAATGTGTAAGCAATGCGAATAATCTTGAAACATGTTATTGAATTGCACTACTAATGTTCTCGTTTAGTTTGCTAAAACAGCTGATTTTCAGATAGCAATTATAATTGAAAAAAAATTGTAAATAGCGGAATCGATAATTGTGTAAAAACGAAAATAGATAATTCAGCTACAGGTTAAGCCGAAGATGCCAAACATACACATTTAAAGCATGTCCGTAGCAAAAAAATTAATTAGATATTTACATAAATAAAAATATAAAATTATATATTTAAAAATGTTTATAAAACGAAAAAAAATGCAAAATAAGAAGTTCGGCTAAAAAATTGCTATTTTGAATTTTGAGTAGTTTAGTTAAGTAATTTAAAATTTACATACACAACTTTTATGTGAATTTAGTTGAGCTAAGTGAAATATTTTTAGATATTTAGTTAGTTTAAAAGAACTTTTTAAACATTAATGATAATAACATTGGATGCGACAGCTCTGGAAGTATTCGATTAAAAAGTAGTGGAGGATTAATGGACATAGTCCACTGGATCAACATCCAGCGGCTTTGCTGACTGAATCAATTCAAAGGACGGATACAAGCGATACAGCCTTAAAAGTATTGCAGCGATACCCGCAGTTCGCAGCAGAAAGTACCACTTCTGCGTTGGAAAGACCAACTGACACGATTTACCAACAGGTGATAAACTAAGGTGAGGTTTTCGTTTTGCCGTCGATTAGCCAGAGGAACAAGAGACCACTGGCAAGTGTTCTTGATGTCGGACAAAATCGCTTATTTAGCTACAGCGCCAATAAAAAAGGGAAAAAGAAGGAAAAAGGGAAAGGGTAAGGAAAGAAGAGAAGATTATATTTAATTCTTATTTATTACATTAATTATTTTATTCTTTAGTGAGATTTCTACTATTTTAATGATATCTTAAAGCTTTAATATCTCCAGCTACTTAAGAGTCATCTAGAGAAGTAATTTCTCTCCATGTTTCTTTTTAACGATTCTAGATGCGCAAAGTTTAATTTGATTTTCGGTGATATAAATTTAACTCCGCTCGCACTGAGCAAATGGAACTGACATAAAACTTGCATGAATTGAAGAGAATAACCCGAGGGCAAAAAATGTATGCAATCGCCTTACTTTTGCTACGGCTAAGAATTTGAAAAAAAGAAATGGCTTAACACCCGGAACCCTACAAGAACTCTGATTTATTCGCAAAGCTGGTAGAAAACGATAGGAAAATTTAAGTTCTGCAAAAGCAATTTTTAGTTCAAAATATTGCTATTTTTTGACAGCACTCGCAAGTAGTTTGCCAATAATGTTTAATGTCAAATTAACAACAAAACAAGCTTATCGATTGCGCCAACAAGAACATGGCTTAATCGTAAAGTACGTGTAAAACGCAGTAAACGAATTATCAATAGTCGAAACAAAGAAATCACTGAAAATAAATTCACATACTCTTATGTATGTATGTATATATGTACATATGTTAAATTAACAATAACATTTTAAGCTTTAAAAAAAACATTAGCTGTCATAACCAATTTGTGAATATTAACTTTCCGGCACTTTGTTTTGGACCCTTGCTGCGTATTGCCCACCTTTACAGCTGTCAATCAATTTGCCAGAGGATCTTTTCAAGCAACACAAATATTTACAAATGAACATTTGCTATTGTAATCTCATGCATATCATTTGTGAAGTAGAAGTTATGTATAAAATAAATAAATAATAATGCGCATTTAAATCCAACCATTTTATACTTACAACAATTGTTTTGTGTAAATGTGTGAGCGCATTGGTTTTTAAAGTCATTATTCGGAACTACTAAAGCCTCTAGGCGGCCTCTGTAACAGCGATTAAGTAAAGGGTGTTTTTTTTTAACATTTAGTTTTTAAGAATGATTTAATGCTATGGCCAAGTATTTAGCTTCATTATAAAAATAAGGGTTTGCCGTTATGTTTTAAAAATGATTTCGGGCAAGTGACTGCCGCAGCTGGCTCGTATAAAAACCAGCCGAGAGGCCCAATTTTCGACCACTTTTTGCAACAATTGGCGCCGTATGTTAGCAATAACGCGCCGAATATTATCTTTCAAGGCGTCTTGAAATGACAAACCAAACTGAGTATAAATCAAGAAACAGCTGTTAAAAATACCAACTCCGAAAAAAGTATTGCCTCATTGAAAAGCACACGTCTAAAAAAAAAACACCCTTTATGTAGATATTGTAGATAAATATGCATAACAAAGCATCAAAAACGATTTCCTTAATGTCTTTAACCACAACATTTTGTAAGTTTCAGGGTGTTAATTTGACACTTAATTAGCCATTTAAACTTTAAGGTAATTTACTCAAAAATCCGATTTGGTCAATGCAGTGTTTTAAATGAAGCATATTTATGTAGTGATTTGCAGAATAATTCCTCAATTAATTTCTTACAAAAAAAATAACACGTTTTAAAAAAAAAAAAAAATAATGAGGTTTAGTGCATGCACATTTGGTAGCATTTAGTTTCATTGTTTTTCGTTTTTAACCACAACCTTCGCGCTTATCGTGTAACCTACAGTTATTTACGTAGCTTTTCAGCTTACGAATTATTATAATTGATACAGTAGTTTGGAATTTTGTTTGCGGTTTTTAGTTCTTCACTCAAACTTTAATGAATCCGTTGGCTTTCTTTGCTTCATTGGGTTATTGCTTGACAAGCATATACGTACATATGTATGTATGTATGTAAAATGCTTCAAATAGCTTGCAAAAAAAAAATACTTTAAACTGAAATTTAGGTAATTTATTATATTTATTTTATAATTATTTTCCATTAAAATCTGGTTCGTTCTCTAGCAAAAGCGAAGTTACAAACTCTATAAAAAATTTGTAACAATTAAACAAAATTTCATCAAAATTTTGTGCATTTAAAACTTTATATCAGAATTGTTTTGAGTGCGCAGTTTTGTAATGGACTACAAATTACCGTCGATTTCTGATATTTTTTTATTGACGCTCGTCTCCAATTTCTTCCGTACAACGTATTCTCAAGACTTTTATGGAATAAATTGCGGTGGTAAAAAAAAAATTCAAAAATCAATTGAAATCTTTAGCGGCTTGAAACTAGCTTTTGAAAATACTTAAATTTAATGGGCTACAATACTTCGTACTCAAAAATATTCCTTAAGATATTTTTTAAAATGTCCTTAATTTTGAGAAAACTTTATTATAAAATCAGTATAAATTTTGAATTTGGGTTTACATAGGATTTATTAGAGAATGAAATATATGTATGTATGTTAATTGAAAAAAAAAAAAAAATTTCTAATTTGTCGATATAAAGTATGCTTTAGTTATTTTTCCACGCATACGTATGTTTGTTCACACATTAGGGTCGTCTAAAAAAAATTTTAATCAAACAATTTGCAAAGATCGCTTAAAGCGGACTGGGAAATTTGTTTCGTTAAAATTGTATAGAATCCTTGAGAGTTCCTATTTTTGATCGGAAAACTCAATTTGACTTCAAAGAAAAATACCCAATTGCTTATTTAGCTATTTTCGAATGTTAACAATTTTTTATCAAAGCCCCAATGGATACATAAAACTGAGTTGTTATTAAAAAAAATGTATATGAACAATTGGTATGCATTATTTGAAGTCTGGTGAAGAGTTAGCCATTAGATAAATGTTGATGTTTAAGAATTCAACATCAATTCTACGAAAAAACTTCCACGTAAAATACATGGGAAACTTTGTGCGAGTTTAAAATAATTTAAGATTCTAAAACAAAAAAACTGAAGGGGTATATTTTTTGCGTTATAAAACAATTCCAGTAGGCAAGAACATTAAAATTTTGGCTTTATTTTTTACCATGCATTTCTTTGGGCCACCCTAATTGTACTTACTCCAAACTTGAAAAACTATCTATAACTTATCGTAAGTATATGAATAGGGGAGTATATAAGTAGGGGAGGCGGAAACACAAAAACTAGCTAAAACATTCAACGAAATTAATCACTGTGGGTAAAATATTGAAGATCGCATAAAAGTTATGATAACGGCATTTGTGATTTTTATATTTGAGTTACAAAAGATAAAAATGTAGTATAAAAGTGAAAAAATTTAGTCCGATTCGCAATGAACACAGGTGTAATAGCCGGTCCCCTGATTAGCGCATTTCAACTGCACGGCTCTATCGCATAGAATACAATGTATTGAGTTGTAAGTATAAAAACATCTTAAAAAAATTTGAAGATTATGAAAATTCATTATTATAATTAGAAGCATTGTTATTTAGTTTCATAATATTCGTTTCTAAACATATCTAAAGTTGGAATTTTGAATTTGTTGAATATTTCAGTCGATAATGTGAAAATGTGCAGAGGATAAATCGATTAAGTAGCGATTGAAATTACCGACGTATTGAACAAAGTGACATTCTGAATTTACTTTAACCTTACTTTTCGAAAGTTATGTCTAAAAAACTCAAATACGCATAAAACATGTGTGGCTCATGACTCCCCAAATCGGACATTTGCGTAATTGCCACGTCACCCTAATACACTCGTCTGAATGAAGCCAAATGTATTGCAAATGTTATGCACTAACTTAACCTTGTGAACAGCTGCAAAATGGTTCTCTAAATACCACTAATTTTGATGAGTAAACAAACTTTGGTCGCAGTCTACTTAGTCAAAAGTTGTAAAAACATTTACAACGTGTGTTGATGCCAAGAGTGGCAGAGAGAAAGTAAGTCTATACGTAGAGAGAATGTCGGCTGAGTTGTAACGTACCTTAACATTCACAAGATGGCGGTTATCGACGTAGCTCACTACTCCCCATGCCTCACAACTCCCCAAACTTCCCTACTATACAAATTTACAACCATCAGCCGTGCTTCCAGTTTCACATTCACAAATTTCCCTGTGGAATCGGTTTGAAATCACATGTTTGGTGCTCCCAATTTCATATTCACAGACATTTTTGTGAATTGAATCCGAATGCTTGGTTGTATGTGAAATGAAAAGTAAATGAAAATAAGTGTGTGAATGTTTAATTATTTTTGATTGGAATAATTTTTTAAATATTCTTTGATGTTTGTAGAAGCCATTTGTGACATTTCTGTATTAGTTATTCATTGAAATATGCGTATTTTTAAATGTTTTGCTGATGACTTCTCAAAAAAGCATACGTAGCTGAATCCGAAAGGGAAATTTCAACAACAGCTGTTTGTGAATTGCCGCAACGATAACCGATATGTATGACAGGGATGACCTGATATGCGAAAAAATTTGTGAAATTGGGAGCACACTAATTCACTTTCACAGGAAATTTTTAAAATCACATCGTGGAATTGAAATGTGAAACTGGGAGCACATCTGAATAATCAATTTTAACATATCCTTTAGAATTTATAAACTATGATATATAGATAGGACACAGACTACACTAAAATGTTTTAAAAGTTGAACAAAAAAATCAGGTAGAATTGCCAGCGTTAAAAAGCGAGCGTTAAAGATTTGTCTTAAAAATTCATGTTTTTCACTTTCTTTGTACACATTCCTGTAAAAAAAAATAAGAAAAAAATACTAAATGTATATAAAATGATATAAAATCCAATTACATTAAAATATATATAATTTTAGCGCGTACACTATATAGCTCAGTGTTTGGCCGAGCTTCTCCTACCATTTGTGGTGTGCGTCTTTATATTATACCACAAATGGAGGGACCTACAGTTTTGTGCCGACTCCGAACGGCATTACATTAGGAATTTAATTAACATAAGAAAATAAAAATTTCATTACTTTTATCGGAAAGTGTATACCAAAATAGAAAAAAACCAAGTATTAAGGAACCGAATAATACCCACAAAAAATAATTATACATTAAAGGATGCAAAAAAAAATTCTCAAAAGTGGAGGGGGAGATCGAATTGTCGATCTTTGAATAAAGATCTCTTTGAACCTCTGAAACATCCGCTCCTTTTCCTAGTCCCGCTTGCTTTCAACTTTTCGTGGGGAAAGGGTAATTCGCAAATTACTTAGTGAGTGAATTACGTCCAAAGACTACACACTTAATGAAACTGTAAACAAAGTGAGAAGATGGAATAATGTAATTTATGTTTTTTTTTTATGAGCACAACCTGTATCTTCTTCTTTTCCGGTTGGGTAGTTTTCGTTTACTTATAAACATACATATTTAGCCCATTTGTAAGTTGTATCTTATATTTTACTACCATTTATGCGGGAGGGTAATGACATTGGAATGCAAATTTCTAGTACAACCTTCACACCATCAACGCACTTTCAATTGCAAAGGTATATCTGACAAAAGTTCTTCGTTACTTTCAATTATTAACAAATTAAACGAGATTGTGTTGAAATTGTTAAATGGTTTGTTTATAAGAACTTTGTTTTTTTGAAAATGTTTTTCACTTGACACACAAAACATGAATGACAAAATTCTTCTCAATTCGTCATTGCGTTTAGTGTGCTTGCGAATATAATTCTGCCAAAACGCTGATTAACTACGGTAGGCATGAATATTGCGGAAAACTGATTACTAATAGCAGTTATACGGAACTTTGTTATTAATAATTTCATAATGACATATATTTAATACGTCAATACATATACATACTGTAAGGGTTAAACATTTAGTTATTTGTATGGCAGTTTCGTATAAAGTAAAAAATTATGCAGAAAATATTTTTATCGCTGATACGTTTTTCGCATTTGCTTCTAAACGCTTTTCCACAAATTATATTTATTTGAACATATCGCCTTATCTTCAAATATTTTTTGTTCCCGGTACACTTTACTGTGTTCCTCTGTATTTTGGAAATCTCTTTACAACCGATGGGCCAGAAGGATCCGCTACAGACAATGCTTTTTTGGAAAAGCAGATAGCCTAATTTTTATTTTTCCTTTGGTGGTAGAACGGCACTTAGAGCTTTCAACAAAACAGGCGGTTAGCGATTTCGGTGAAAATTCCTACATCAACTGCCGCTTTCAAACTAGTACCTTTGAGGCTAAACTGAGGATACTTGAAAAATTAATGGTATACGTCTTCTACCTAGGCATTAGTCACAATATGGATCACTTTCTTACATATTCGAATTTGTGAATGTATAAACCTTGTTCTGCGTTCTAAAAATTTGATAAAGAAACGAAACGAATGAGTCTGTAAGTTAACGAGGGCAAGACAAAATATCTTCACATTACTATTGACAGTTGGGACTTTGAAAATATAGAGGACTTCGTTTCCTTGTGAGCCAGCATTAACATCAACAATAATATCAGCCTTGAAATCCAGCAAAGAATATTTCTTGCCAACAAGTGCTACTATGCACTGAGTAAGCATTTGACAGACAAATGCGGAGAAGCATGGACGCTAAAGGCACCAGATGAAGGGGCTCTTGAAGTGTTCGAGAGAAAGATTATTCGAAATACGTATACACCTTTACGCCTATGCGCCGCCAATGGATCGACGAGCTGTACGAGTTTTATAACGACGTAGATATAGTGCAGTGAATTAAGATCCAGCGGCTTCGCTAGCTAGGTCATGTCGTTCGAATGGATGAAAGCCCTCCAGCTCTGAAAGTATTTGACATAGTACCCCCTGGTGGTGGCAGAGGAAAAGTAAGGCCGCCCACGCGTTAATTTCGGCCAAAATCGCCTAGGCGGTTAATGCGCCAACTAAGTAAGTTAGTTTAAACATAAGCTTTACGGAAAGAAATTGGCATAGATACATTACCTTGCCATGAGTCTAATTTTTCAGTAGGCCAACTTATGTAGCTTTAAAAAGATGTATTCAGCTACCTTTAGACTTTCTAACATACACGGTAATGATCCAAGTTTGCACGCGCACGATCTACGGTGAGTCTTCGAACAAGATATTGGTTTAATAGATAGTATGCTAACTGGTAACTCATGAACATGCCAATTCGTTGTAGTTGACCAAATCAGAGTTCCGAAAAGGGTGTCCTATTATATTGAAGACTTTAAATCATCTGACTCTTAGATATGTAAATTAAATACCACAGTTAGGAACCTAAAGCTTGAACCTGTCTGACCTTGCCAGTTATTTCATCTGAACATAACGCTTTGATTAGGATATGAGAATTTCATCTTGCCTTTCGAGGATTCTCGACATCTGGCCGAGTTGAAAGAATTCCTAATATCAAGCGGTACGACCAAACAGTATTTTCTAATCTTCCTAGATTACTTTGCGCACGAACAGAACAAGGGTCATTATCGACCTTTAATCATCTACTTCTGGACTATTTTTGATTTACTGCAGGCACAAGCAAGCTTTAAATAGTATATACTGGTTTAAGGAAAACAAATGGAAAGTAGTGATATTTCCAGCAAAAAAAAAAAAATCAAGACAAATTATGCTGCAGTACACAATGGAACTGAAACCCTTAACAAAGTGTAGAAAATCGAAATCATTTTGCATTGGTCATAAATAATCTAGTACTTGAACCATAAAGTTACATTCTTTACGCGAGTACAATGAAATTTATTGAAATATATGCATAGAAGTCAAAATGGCAGCAGTCATTTTCATTGACAGCAATACGGTTAAAGAGAATCACAGCGACATTTCATTAATAGCAGTCGCAAGTGGCAAGTTATGACGCGAACACGCCACAAAAACAAGCGACCGAAAGCTGTCTCACAGTCGTAGACAGTAGCGAACAACTGAATTGAAGTGAAATGCTTTAAAAGACACAATTCAATTAAAATCAATTTGTATACAAAATAAATTTATGACTTAGCGAGGCAAGTGATCAATTAGATGTGGCAGCGTTAGAAATTGCTTATAGGAGAGGCCTATGTGAATTACATACATACATACATGCATTTGTAAACTTTAGATCTGCGACTAGTTAGTTCAGGGTAAAATCGATATTTAGGACTTCCTAATTCATTCTTGGTTGATTTAATCTCTTATTTTCCGTTGAGATTTGTTTTAAAATTTATATTTTTTTAAGGTTGCATCTTCAACAATAACACCAGTAGATTTATGCGGTAGTCATAGAGATATATCACTTGTTGTTCTTGAAACCATCTACTGAACCGAATGGTCTACAATATCGTTTGTTGGAAAATCCATTACACAGTTTTGCTTTCAGAACTTGCTGGCTACGAGTTTACTTTCCATAATAATCTTTGTAACTAGATAAGATAGTTTACATTCTAGAATACTGCAAGAAGAGAAAATTGCGTTTGGTGCCATGCGATGCTGGTACCGCGAACAAAATCTTGGCATTATAAAAGACGACGGTAGGATAGATCAGCTTTTCTAAAACATTCTGTCAATTGGGCTGAAATGCGGCCTTGTAACGCCCAGCAAAGAGGCATTGATAAATCCTACACTCAAGTAGAATGGCCATTCCTACACTGCATTTTGTTAAGGGTTGATTCGCTGACGGGCGACAGGTTAGTTAAACTTGAAGAGAACTTAGTGCTTATTTGTTATTTGGAAAATAAACTGTATTAGTTGTGGCGAGTAGCTCTGGAATCTGAATAAGATACCACTCAGATCATTAATGAAACGTTGGTTACTTGAAGGGCTGCCCGCCAGTTCATTCACACCAAACCCATACTCCTGTTCGCTTGTGTAATAGAATGCTTCAGGATTTAGGTGAGATTAGAGAAAACCAACCTCTCAAAACTAATTTTGAGATTGCTCAAAGCGTTGCTTAGTTTTCTTTACCTATTGTCAGTTGTCTGCTATGACAAAACCTTCGAAACAGCACTAAGTCTCATGACCAAGTTAAGGGTGTCTTCTTTAGACGTGTGGTTTTCAATGAGGCAATACTTTTCTCTGGGATAATATTCGGCGCGTTATTGCTGACATACGGCCCCAATTTCTGCAAAAAGTGGTCAAAAATTGGGTGGAAATTAGGTCGAAAGGTGGTCGAAGACGTATGGTTTTCAATGAGGCAATACTCTTTCCGGAGTTGGTCTTTTTGACAGATATTACTTGATTTGTACCTACTTTGGTTTGTCATTTCAAGACGCCTTGAAAGAAAGTGGGCGAAAATTGGGCCTCTCGGCTGAATTTTATTCGACCCAGCCGTGGCGGTCACTTGCCCGAAATCACTTTTAAAACATACTGGTAAACCCTTATCTTTATAATAAAGCTAAATTCTTGGCCATAGCATTAAATTAAATGCGTTTTATTTTTTCTTAAAAACCACAGATCTAAAAAAACACCCTTTAGAAGGACGCTCAATTTGAACTTCGTTGTCATATCAAATACAAAAATGCTAGCCTGTAATATACCACAGTAGTCCGGAAGCAAGACGCGTTTTCCGTAAAAAATTAAATAGCCTGAAATGCGAAATTCATGAGATTCTGACCAACTGTTGAAGTGCTCAAAAACTCTTTCTGAAAATCTAAAATACAGGAACGACAATAGCTAAAGCCTCGCCTCGCTTCGCCCTGGATGGTTTTTACTTTATTAACCCTTAGAAGCGGGCATTGTAATTTAGAGTCGAATAGTCGAAAGCAGAACTGCTGACTTTGGTAACTTCCGGCAGCGCAAAAAGTAAGTAAATACTTGCCATGCGCCAATGCTGACTACCGCCTTGACCTGTTAAAGCTTTTAATCGCCTCCACGTACGAAAGAGAGCTTACTTTATTACTTATTATTATTGTGAATAAATTACCTAACCTAATGAATAGTATTTTGAGTAGCTCAAACTGCAATCAGAGCTAACACGGAAGTCATGCAGCTTCTTTAATCAATCCTTCAAAGTTTTGATTGCAACTGCTGTTTTCTACTTACATATGTTACAAACTATGTGTACTCGTAAGATAAAATAAATATTACAATACCAAAAAAAAAAAAAGCGATGCTATATGTTGTTCAATTTTAGTTTCTCAACGCGCCACTTTAACTGTAACAAGTCAAATAGAAGGTTATAAACTCATCAATTTTTTTAAATTAAGTTTGTCATAAATGTTTTTACCCGTTCAATTGGAAAAACGTCAAATATACGAGTTTATAAATTAAACTTCTACATTGAATAAGACATATTGTCTCCTTGGCCTCTACTTTATTATTTTATGACACCGTAAAATTAAGTGACGAAGTACAATTTTATTTTAATTATTAAAAAATTCCATTTATTTACAAAATATACACATTTGTGTATGTATGTAAGTATATTGCCAAAAAGTCAATTACTTATTATGCATTCTATGAAAGTCATAAAGTACGAATTTGTAAACTGACCTCAAAGAGCTATTGACTGTTGCCTTTTTAGTCTAAACCCAAAATAATATTTAAACAGTTTTTTTCTCACATTGTCCACTACTTCACTTCTTCAAAGTGCACAGAGAGAGGGGGAGAGAGCGAAAGACCCGCGCCGAAAATGGGGAAATGCGCATGCGTCACAGCGTGAGTGAAGCGGGCAGCGCACTATCAATCAACAACTTTAACCGCAACGTAAGCGCTAATAAGCTATGTCAACGTCACCGCAGTGCATTAATGTCAAAACAAACGACAAATTACGCTTACAAAATCCAAATGCACAAACCAGCAAATTTATGTACATACAAATATATGCATCAATGTAACATTTATCAGCATAAGGTGCGCTGCGTCTTCAAAAATTAACGCACGTTCGCGGATATCCGCCGCACAACTACAACCACAACCACAACGAAAATCGTTTAGTTGCCTCATGCTACATACCATACATACATACATACAAAACAATAAATACTCTGCGGTTGTGATTGACTACGCAACGAAAACCGAAAACGTCATCTCACCACAATTCATTACCATCTCCGTGCTTTTGGTGTGCTAACGGTTGTTGCCATAACATAACTGCGCTGTCAAAGCGTAACGCCAAATGTTTTCCAACGTACTACCATCCCATTTTTGGCATAATGCAACTGTTTCTCTTTAGCCTTTGCAATGGCTTTCGGCTGTTGGTGCCACCAACTGTGGGCTGTGTCCCAATTCTTTATTGATTTAAGAGTTTGCGCGAATATATTTGTTCTGAGTTTAAACACTCGTATACATATGTATATTCATTTGAAAAGCGGTTTATTGATTTATTTTGATTTCTCGCATGCAAATTTGTTATACTACATCAATTGGGTATGGTATTAAGAAGCAAAGCATTTTAATTGCTACATTTTTTTAATATATTTCATATGCTATGTCGTTAAGTCATTTAAAAACATTCGCGTCCCGCGCATTAGATACACATGGAATAGTATTTAAGCGCATGTATGCTATGTACCTAAGACGGTATTCAAATAGTTATCCGTGTAAAATCAGACAGTTTTCATACTTGTACACGACCGCAGTGGTTATCGATATATTTCAATTGTTTGAACAGTCGGCGATCTTTATAATTTCATTTTAATCTAAAAAAGTTAACGGATATCTGTAATATATATGTACATAAATTGTTATTGCCAGTAATCAATATATATATAAATGATATCTTCACTTGTCAAGGATACTTTGGTGTGTACAGACTACGATCTCTTAACTCTCTCGACCAATATAATTCATTCTCTAACTAAAATCATATAAACCCAATTTTCAACATTTTTTAAAATTTTTTTAGAATTTTTTGGAGTATGCAATTTTGTAGCTCATTTAATTTTAGTAGAATAAAGTGCAAGTTTTAAAGGCTTAATAAAACCGTGTTTTTGAATATTTTTTGCTAAAGCTCTTCCGCAATTTAGTTCTGGTCTACATACGAGTATATGAAAGAAATTGCAAATGAGTGTAGCACTTACATATGTATATGGCACTATTTATAACCGTGTAGTTCTCCCCTCTCCTTTGCGATGTGACGCCAGTTCCTCATACCAACTGAGAACAGGTTCTTCTGCATTTGGTCCTTTTCTTCGTTGCCCACCCATAGGTGCAGAATCAATAGCCCTCAATAGAACGACATATTCAAGCATCGCAATCGTTGAATTTATATACGTTTGTCTATGTCCAGGCTCATACAGTTAACAATTCCATCTTCTTCAGTATTCGTCATCGCCGCAAACAGAGCCATAGATCTGGCGAAGAATATACATATATTTCGACAGCTCGACAAGCATGATCAGAGATTTGTAGAGCGAGACTTTTGTGCGTCGTGAAAGGACTCTGCCTTTCAATTGCCTACCGAGCCATTAATGGCATCTGTTTGCAAGTGCAATTCTTCATATTGAAAAAGTTGCACGAAAGTGAGTCGCCTTGTCAAAAATCCCGCTTAGTCTTGAATTGAACGTAGCTGAAGTACATATGTGCTCAACGTCGCCGTTTTTTTTACATGTCGTCTCGACGTGCTAATGAAAGCATTTTTTAAGTCGAAAAAATGTGTCGATTTGCTTACCTAGAGTCGTATCCACACTGATAAGGTCCGATCAGTTGGTTCATATACGACTTCAGCCTTTCACACAGTATCGCCGATATGACCTTATATGCGATATTAAGAAGGCTTAACTCACTATAATTGGCGCAGACAGCAGACTCAGTCTTCTATGGATTGAAAAAAGTATAGTGATCTGCTGTTCTTCTAACATACACTCTGCAAACGAAATTAAGCTGATAAACTGGTACATGCAACCTATCAGCTCTTCCCCATCAGCTTTGAACAGCTCTGCTATCGGCGCTTATATACCAACTAGTAGTAGCCGATCACCTCTTCCACATTGGTACGTAGAGGTTGGTAGAACTTATCCTATTGCTCATTAAAGTCCGAGCGATGAGGAGTCGCATGATTTAGCATAATTGAAAGTAGAGATTGTAAATTCTCAGCTGTCCGTTGCGATCGCAGCTTTTCAGCGTCGAACTTTCGTCATGCTCGCGATTGACTAAGGTTCTTCTATGCGCAGAGGCGCATGCGAACCTCAGCTGCAATAAAATAATGATCCGAATCGAGATACAACCTCGGATCGAACGAAGATCAAGCATACTCATCTCGTGTCTAATACAACATGATCAATTTGGTTATTTGTTTTCTGATTGGTGGACATCAGCCAAGCGGCTGGTTGGATACTTCGTTGGTACAAAGTCGATCAGCCTCCCTTCGTTGACAGAGGTAGTCTCATATAGGCAGAATTATCCGATTGTTGGACCAAAAATGCTAAAGCCACCTTCTAACACAACCTTTGAATAGCATTTTACTCATTAAGAAAAGGTGTATGAAAGATTTTTATTTTCTTATTAAAAATGGTATTTTCGAGAAACGTTCTCTTCCTTGACTTATTGAAACGCGCATGCAATAGTTACATAAGTACCTGTATATAAGTAAATGTATAAAAATACGAGGTAGATAAAGTGGTACAATAAATCAAAATCGATAAAATGCAATCCGTTGCGCTCTTACATGAAATTATCACACAGACATTGATTTACGATGCTCCCAAGCAACAACGGCTGAAGTAAACAACAATTGCAATTGAGTATGTATGAAGAAAGAAAAAAATAGCGATACACCCTCATCACTACAATTGCCAGTAAGGCCAGCAATCACCAGCTTCAACACCTTCAATGTCGATTTACTTGCCATAAGTCAAATAGACAATTGGATTGTTGCAATTGCGATCGCATACGAAATTAATGAAGCATAATCAAAGGGTACCTACCTACCGATCGGTGCGGATACAACAAAATATATGACTGCAGGACATAATCGGTGCAAATTAATTGAAATATCGTGAATGGCACAACTCAGGACAGGCATGCAAAAAAGCAAATGCAGAAACGATGCTGCAATCTGAGATTGTGGCAACCTGAGAAGTTCACATGGTCAGCGCGCATTGAGCTAGCTCGCGCGTTTGAATTGAGTAAGCAACTACTTAAGTGCATCATTGGAGTTTTTTCTTTTTCTTGCCTTTAATGTATGTATGTATGTATAAACTCGTATGTAGTTATGAGAAGTGTCAGCGCGAAATATCATAATTTGCTGTGAGGCAGCAAAAGCTAATTTTGACGCTTTAGCAGTTTCCTACTTATTATACATACTCTGTTCACAAATTATAGCACAAACACATATTGACACATTTGAACAATTTATTTTTCTGCTGGTGATATAAAATTATCGCTCATTTTCTAACAAAAAGCATAAAAATTTATACAAAATGTAAAATTATTTAATAAAATTATATAAAAATGTTGTACTTAAACATTTTTTTAAATTTTTTGAGTACGCAGTTTTGTAGCGCATTCAATTTTAGTAAAACGAAGTGCAAACTACCACTGATTTTTGACAATTTATAGACAATTTTCTTCAATAAAGCAAGCACGCGTTTATTTTTTACATGAAAAAAATGCAATAGTGTGTCGGTAAAAAAAATAGTCAAAACTCAGCAGGCCCTTTCCAAATCAAAACGTCCGGTCGTTTCGGGTTATGATTTTATATTTTTACGAAACTTTAATATGTTGTTTTTGGGTCAACTTTATTCTTGTGAACAAACTAATCCAGAAATTATTCCGACTCAAAAAAGACTAAAAATGTAGCGTTCGTGGTTTATATGATACCAAAAAATACGCCGTTTCGTGCAAAAAAAAAAATGTATAAAAAGTCATAACTTAAAAAAAAATTTGGTTATTTCGCAGTTGGCCAGATTAAAGTTTCCACTATCTATTTTCTTTGAAAAAATTTTGAAAAAAATAAAAAAAACGCATTTTGAAAAAATAAATTTAGAAAATTTTTTTCAAATATATTAATGCAATTTTTGTTTTTTCATTTTCAAGTAAGTTCTGACGCTTGTATTTAAAAGAATAGATAATTACAAACATTTGAAATAAAAAATACTTAAATCGGTTGATATTTGCGAAAAATTCACAAACAAAAATTTTTTTGGGGAAAAAAAAAAGTACGTGCCTCATTAAATTGACCCAAAATCAACATATTGAAGTTTCGTTAAAATCTAATATCATGACAAAAAACGACCGGACGTTTTGAAATGGAAAGGGCCAGCTGCACTTTATTATATGATTTTTCAAGGCCGCTGTGGTCAAGTAGGTAGCGGTGCGTGCTATTACTCGATATGCCGCTGGGTTCGAGGTTCGAATCTCAGCCAGCGCAAGTAAAATCCAAGTCATAGAAAAGTTGTTTCTAATAGTGGTCACCCCTCGGCAGGCAATGGCAAAATATGCAAAAATTTTATTCAATCCTTGTAGATTTTGTATGAAATTTAAAAAAAAAATGGTTACTATTAGAAAATGAAATGTATTTAGTTGAAAAATGATATTGAATAATTAGAAAAGAAAAAACATTGTGCTAATGTGTCAATATGTGGTTGTAATATAATTTGCGAACGGAGTGAATAAGTACCGACTATTGATAAGTTATTTTATTAATGTAGGTTGGTATTATTAATGATTACCTAACCAATAAAATCGTGTAGGCGTAAAGATTTTATATCACCAAAATTCTACCGGCACCTACACTTGTTTATTTTTTTTTTTTTTTGGATTTTTTCCCTATCTTGATTTTGTCACATAACATACAAGACAATTCGTACAGTCAGCAGGTGCAGGTAGCTCTTAGCTCAACAACAATATACTATACTTACATAAGTCTTTACGCTCATATCTATTACTCACTGGACTTACGTCTGTTGCTTGACATTGAAATTATAAAATACAAGATGCCTTTTATGTAAGTTCAACTTGCCTTCACAGCCGTACACACTTACATTTGCACATGCGCATAGCCAAGTAAATGCCTGCAATCGCATGCACATACAAACATGTGTACGTATGTACATACATACGAACAAGTGTGCTTATTAAAATTTGGATCTACATACGTAAACAATTGTGCATTTAGTTTTCTTCTTCGCTGTTGCGTCGGTAGATGATGTACATACATATGTATGTAAGTATGTACACATGTACATATGTATGTATGCCTTCATCTCGTTCAACTAAACTTCACCTGGATTCATCTCGCATTAAAAAAAAAAATGCACAAACATGCATACATGTGTATGTGTTTGTATAATAATTGTTTTGTTACAAGTTAAATGGTTAAAAAAAAATGTATTTAAAAGCAACACAACTGCAAAAGTGCAGTTTAAGGCAAAACAAGTTAGCCAAAGTGCAAAAATGTATGTTTGTATATTTACTCGTATGTAGGCATGTATGTGTGTACAGGTGTAAGCGCTACTCAGCATTAAGAGCGATCGAGTTGTGGCTATATCAAATTGCAAAACAACAGTTGACAGATTCCGAATAGAATTCCAAGCGGCAAGAAATTGTGCTGTGTGTGTCAAGCGAGGCTTGAAACTCATTTATAGCTTAATTTATGTTTTAATGGACACTTAAAAATTTTATATCAGTTCTAACGAAAACAAAATGCATGCTGAAGCTCACGTTTCATCTATGTATACATACATACATATATACATATGTACATGTTAATAGGAACATACATATGTATGTACATACATATGTGCTACATTTTGGTAATTTATTTTTCTTTTACTTAATATTCATTACGAATCATTCTCTAACATAAATCACATAAAGCAAAGTTTAAAAATTTTTTTTTTTTAAATTTAACAAATTTTCTTCAAAATTTCAAATTTCGAGAATTTTTTTTATCGAATAAAAATAAAAATCGAAAATTTTGAGCAAATTGAAACATTCACTTTGTTACACTAAAACATCTAAATTTCCAAAATTTTTGAAAAAAGTTTGAGAAAAGATTGAAACTAAGGGATAAAGGTTTGTTATTTGTAATAGATATATTGTCAATTAATAAATGAATAATGAAAGAAATAAAGTAAAACAATTGTCAAGTCTTGTTAATGTAGAGCTATCATTTTTACACTCGACCAGTGGCGGATCTAGGATTTGGAATCGGGAGGGGCTGGAGTGAGATATTTAAAATCGGCTATTCATTTTATCGTAGTCGATATTATGTATATCATATATTAAATCAAATTCGTACAATAAATTAAAGTAATCGATTATAATTTATACACGTGAAAATAGACGTCAATCTCTCGTGAACTATGCTAAAAATAATGTCATTCTTATTCGTCAGACTCATCGTCCACTGCCCTAACCAAAGTTTCACGACGTCTAGGTTTGAGTTTTCTTATGAACATTGCTTAATGCCAAACCATTGAGTCGATTCTCTGTCATAGTAACTCTTAAATAGCTCTTAAGACGCTTCAGCTATGAAAAAGTTCGCTCTGCTGTGGCTGAAGTCACAGGAATAGTAGCAAATAACTGCAACAGTATAGAAATTTTTCGAAAAAAGGAAATACCAATTTTTTGCTTTCAACTGTTTTAAAACCGTCTTTTTTGCAATACTGATACCATAGGAGCATTTCAGAGTTCAGTTCTGTTTCACTGCGACATGTTAAATTATTGTCGTAAATTTGAGCAGCAGTCACAATTTCATTGTTCGAATGTTTAGTATGCTGCGCTTGAATGAGTCCCTCTAAAGGCAAAATTTTCAAAAACTCCCCCTTAAATCTCGAACTCAGAGAAGTGATCGTGTGATCGAGGTAGGTGTAGTAGATCGTAGATCTGTCAGTATCTGGTTTGTGTTTGGCGCAGTAGTCAGTCGTGTTTCGTTTTCTCAGTGTGTGATTCAACAGGTCATGGCGGGTTATTGAAATCTCTGTTTTCGCTACTGAATATAAATTTGAATACTGTTATTTAGGTATGTTCTTTTTCTTCGGCGATGCTTTCTTCTGTATTTATTATCATAATTTTCAGGTTCTTATGAGCGTTAAAAATATTTTGTAGTCCCATAACTGGTTTACTGTTAGACTGTTAGACATACATTATATGCATATATTTAAAAAATATAACTTACACTTAAATGAAATTAACTTGCAACTATGTAAGAATTAATAAAAAATTATCTATGGTCTATGACATCTCTGTTATTTTCTTCAGTAAAAGCCAATATGGTTTTATTCTTAAATTTGTTTATTTATGTTGAAGTGGATATTCGAACCCTACTCAAATCGGAATGAATTTTTTCCGAAATGAACTCAAACAAGTCTTAAAAGAATTCCAAAATGTTTCCTTATTACTTCCAAAATTTGGCCAAGCTTATTCTGAAATTTCCTTGAATAATCCTGAACAGTTGTTGAAATAGTATTGAAATAGGTCCTGATCAGATCTCGAAACTGTCCTGAAATGATCCCAAACTAGTCTGTAATTAGTCTCAAAGTGGTACACAACTAGTCCTTAAATGTCAGAACTTTTCCCGCAACAGAATTAGTCTTAAAATACATATATCATATATCTAGAAAAGATCCCAAATTAGTGCAGAGTAGAATGTTCATACCAATCTAGTTGTCCTCACAGTACTAGTTTGCACAAAATACAAATTGCACTATTCGAACAAAATCAGTAGAAATCAGACACATATATACAAGTTGAAGCTTCAAATTTACCGCTGGGCTAACACAAATTCTACTAGCGCTGACCGCTAAAATGTTAACACCCCAAACATATTCACCCATATCTTAAGTTTCGCCCGAAAAAATATTCAACCGAAATTTTTTAATTCGCCCGGATTGAATACGCCTACTACGAATTTCGCTCGAAATAAATTTCACTTCGAAAATTCGATCATGGTAATTACAATTTTGAAATGTGTATACTTGAAGTGTAAAATTATCGAATAATTCTAACTCAATAGTAATTTGACAAAATATATAAATTTCCCAGATCTTTGAAATATAAAAGTCAATAAAGAATCGTTCAAGTATTTATTAGGTGTGTGCTATCCTCTTCAATGCCACCAGTTGAGAAGCGTGTCTGCAATTTTTCGCAGAAGGTGGATACTATACAGGTGTAGGTAGTTCTGAAATTGGCAAATACTGTCAAAATTTGCGAGTCCATATTATTCATACCGCTTTTGTCCAGTCCGAGCCTATTTTAGGTAAAAAGTTTATTTCTGCGCACATTTAAATATAAATGGGTTACCCCTTTAAATTCGGACTTATTTTTCATTGCAAGCCCCAAACTATTCAGCATCATCCCAAGCTGTTTTCAAAACTCAGCTACATTTTAATTGTTTTTTTGACACATCTTTTTGCGATATCCGACTTTTCATGCATTTTCCCTAATAGTATCTCTCTTTGAAATTTGTTAACTGCTTTGTTCTTGGAATTGGCGATTTTATGTATATATATAAATTTAAATAAAATTACTTACATTTTGAATATGTGTAAATTTTTCGCCTCTCAAAAATTAGTGAACAAGATCGATTAATCCGCCAACAGTTTTCGCTCGAAATTAGTGTTGTCGATAAGGGAAAAAAATGTTCGACAGCAGAAAATTTCAGTCCGCAATTTATAATAACCGAACAGTGAAAAGTGAACTAATTTGGGCGAAAACGAAATTCACGATAAAACGGATTATGTAGTGCAGTTTCTCCAACGTTTCCTACTAAAATATTTTTCACCTTATAGCAAACAAATATTACCTTCCGAGTCGAACTAAAAAAATTGTTTTTACCAAAAGATACACAGATTTTCTGGCGTTTATATAAATATTGATTGAAGCGCGCGTCAATCGACTAACTGAAGCATTTGATCAAGCCGCGTGACCGTCTAGCGCCTCCTTAAGTATGTCTAGTTAGAACCAACTCACAACTATTTCAAATGAAATAGATGCGGTGTGAAACAATTGTTAAATGTATATAATAATTGAAAGTACTTGCTGTGTATAAAGTTCAGACTGACATCATCTAATTAAGCGCGAGAGTCTCGAGTTAATTCCGTTTACTGTGCGATGCTCCAACTAAGTACAGCAAAATTAAGATAAATATTTATTCGTCTAAATATTTGTACTCGACACACTTGCTAATTTACCACATTGTGCACTTTATTAGCACAAGTTGCTTTGTTAATGCAATTTATTCGATTTGTTGCATTGTTTCAATATTGCTTTGTTATTTGTGTACTTCGCAGCAGCTTTGTCGCCGCACTGACAACAAACAAAAAAAATGCAATGCAATAGTTTTCAATGTGAAGGTAATTAAAAGTGCATTTGCATTACAACACATTCAATTTCATATTTATTTATTTTTATTTAAACAAGAATAATTTCTAGCAATCAATATAAATACTATATAATTGATTTAATTAAGCGTGAACATTTGTGGTTGTAGCGAAAAGGGGGCGGCAAAAATGGGGAAAAACAAGAGTCACAAGCAATTGTATGTATGAATTATAGTATGTGGAAGTAACTTTAACGCTAATTTGTCATTTCATTCATGTATTAATCACTTAATTAAGAGGCGAATGTGAATGAAGTAGTATTTATTTGATGCACAAAATTGGCCAATCACATTTCATGGTGAATTTTATAGCTAAAAGAATTTATAAGTAGTCGCATTCAAAACAAAATCAAGAGTTCATGAGCAAAGGTTTTAGGTCTTTTTGCCACACAAATTAATGAAAATAAATGTATGGCAATAAATAATGACTTAACAATTCAAATGTTAACTCAGCATCAGTTTGTTGTATTTTTTGTTTTTTTTTTTTATATAGGTATAACCTCAACACGCTGACAATAACAAACTTATCGTCCACTGGTCAATTACAATAGCAATACCAAGCAATACTACCATTAATTACAACAACAAAATTTTCAAAGTTTTGCTATACACGCCGAAAGGTTCAGTGCACTTTAATTACGGCCAACACCTTAACTTGCACTTGACATTTTGACCACTCGACGTCATTGCAGGCCAATCAGCAATATTCCAATTCTCACAATGACCTTAACTTTGAATTGTCAAAATATATATGTATTTACATATGTGCACATATGGGGTACAGTTAGCATCAGTGAAATATAAAAAAAAAATATTAATGTTTTCATTTGTAGCAAATTACCTTTGATTGCAATGCCGCTAAGCCGGTTCCTTCAACTCTTTGAAAGTAGGAAATATAAACGCAAATATTTATATGAAATAATAAAAATGAAAGCTGAAAAGTTAGACCTAAATTTCACGCACTGACCTAACTACAATTGAAAGTATATGTACGTATGTATAAGTTTTATAATCAATTTGTATACATTTATTATGAAACGCAAAGTTTATTATAATAATAAAATTTCAACTGAAATTGTATACTATTACTTCTTTTCAACAGCTTGTCAGTGTCGCTAACCATGAACGAAACATAAAAGATCTGGCAATCAGCAGAGCGAGAAACAATTTTTTTGTGCGTCACGTCATCGTTCACAGACAAATTAATGAAGTGGCAATTCGCATCGATATCGCATTTAATAATAAAAAAAATTTAATAAATTATTAAAAATCAATTAAATTAAAAGATTAATCTTTTATTACTTTGGTAATATCTTCATATAAGAATTATATGAAAAGTTAGACTGTTATTATTAAAAAAAAACCAAATAAACACAATAAAAGTCTCAATTTTTAAACTAAGTGCTTCAAATAATTTCATCTTTTCTTGGCGATACTCGTTTATTATTAGTTATTTCTTTGTGCAGTGCTCTTATTTAAGAAACATTCGTGTGCGAAATTTTTTTTTTTGAATTTCATTATCACGCATTACATGCGAAACTCATATGTATGAGCTTATAAAAAGTTGCTTATAATTAGCAGCCCATCGCCATTCACTTCATTAAAGGTTGCTAACGGCCCTTCTTCTGCACTTAAATTTGGCACGTCTTAATTTAGTTGGTGGCCGATGTATACACAACCCCCCGCATCCCATTTGACGTCATCAGCAGTTTTAGGCTAAGCCTTCATGATGGAGCCTGTTTAAAAGAATTTAAAAATTAAAACTTGTAATCGTTTAGTAACGAATATCTGGCGTATATTAAGGAGCTTTCTCTCAACTAGTTTCAACACCAATTTAGCTCTTTCAGAACGGTTTCAGCAAAAAACCACCCACGCCTTATCCACATTTTCATCTTTAGGGACACAACTGGAACCAACGTATTATTTTGCTGCTTTTGCGATTTGTGTATTATTTTGCTGCTTTTGCGATTTGTGCATATCTCTTTAGTAAACCTTTGAAGAACCTGTGAGACGTTTCGAGCTAAAAAATCTATTCACATCAGAAAAAAATATGCACTACAAAAAAGGATTTTAAGTCATAATGCTACTTTTGAATTAAGACTCGCAGGTAATCAATTAAATAGAAAGTTTTTGAAACAGTTGTGGTTTTTGTTAAAACTCAAAGCAACCGTACATTTTTCGAAGCCTAAAGTGGACCGAAGAGCCGTTTCTAGACTACTGAAAAAATACCCCAATTTTCCCTTGGCTGATACCCTGAAGGATGTGATCGAGAGGGCGGAGAGGATGCTCTCGTGAAGACAGCCACCATCAAAAGTTTTGTAACTTTTAAGACCCGAAAATTGTTGTTTACTTTTATTTTAGCGTCTTAAGCTACACACCTTCATTCTACGGAATTAATATGAAGTTCCAAGAGAGTGTTTTGTAAGTAGAAACTAAATAGAAGGCAACAACGCAGTATAATACCCTTTTGACTATTGCAGACAGTCCATCGTGACAATTTAGTCTAGTTACAGTCTTATTCGTATCTTTAATTGATTTCAAGTTTTTCACTGTAACAAGGTTTCGGTTTCTCGCTTCAAGTAGCAATCCAAACATAACCCAGCTCGACCTGCGGGGATTTCGACCATTTGGTGCTGGACCTTTATTAGAAAGAAGCCGAAAAGCAAGGATTGCACAGCAAACCAGTTAACAATTCGCAACGTTTCATTTTTCCGATTTCGGGGAAAAAAATATAAAATATATAACCACTACCATGAAGTCCAGGCCTTTTAAATCCTTGTAGTTTCTTCTTCCTTGATGTATGCATTTGTGCGCCAACGGCTTGCTTAAAGTCACCTTTTCTTGAGACCGAAACGAGTCTCTTTAAGGTTTGGCTAAGGAGATTAGGCCTTTTACTACGACATCTTCAGAGCATTGGTTCTCATCTCTCGTCGCAGTGTGTCTATCGTTTAAGTCTGCCACTCCTCGCAATGTAGTTAGAAGCCTTGCCGGTGAATCAGACTGAACGCATGAATAAAATAACTTTTAGTTCCAGAACCAAAATGTTTAACTAAGGGAAATTTCCGAGCAGCTTTTTCTTCTTGCACATATTGAAACTATTATCTTTCTAAATGTCAGACAGTAATTTAATAAATACAACTGCATTGGAAATAACTAATTGACTTGTTAAATTACTGGTAGATTTTGTTAAAAATGTATGAAAAAAAAAATGTATTTAATGCGATGCCATTAACAACTAGCATTCATACATTGCCATAAACAATATGACTAGTAGCTTTTAACTTTGTTAATTCAACACAGCGGCGTACATTTACTTCTGTTAGCTTGCGTTTGAGGTTTCGAGTTCACGTTCATGTTCATGTTCCATTCACAGTGCAGTGAATCAGTTCAACGCATGCGCGACATGATGACCCCATTCGAGAGGCTGCTGCGAGTTGGCCACATGTGTGCACAGCATGCAGTGCATATTGTATTCTCTATGCCACTCTTTTGTACATACATATGTACATACATATGCAAATATCTATTTGCTATGAAGCCTGCCTCAACGTGCCATGCTTTGCTGCCTTTGGTATGTATTCGTTATTGTTGCTTTAATTCGACATTGACTTAAGGTTTCAATTTTTGCCGTTTCTGTGTGGGCACAACGATCAAAAGACCCCCTTTATTTTTTCATTAAGAAGAACTTTATATAGCGTGCACTTATATTTTTATGTAAGAGTACATAGCTTTTGATTCATTCATAAGTTTGAAGCAAGATTAGTCATTTGTGTACAAGTAGTTAATAAATACAGTATGCAAAAACTTTTGCTTAACAGATTAGTATAGGATAAAAAGAGTGCCATAGAAAAACTCAAGTGCATTAAAAATCGCTGAAGTCAATAATGATATTTGCGTAGCAAATAATTAACTTTTTTAAATTCTCCTCGAAGTGTTTCCTAAATAATTTTCGTTTTTCACATCTCATCATCATCAATCAACATTTGTGGTCTTTTGTATAAAGGAATTGAATGTTTGCAGCAGAACAGAAATATGTAATTACATATCTCCATTTGAATCGGTTGTCATATATTTAATTAACTCTTCTTTAAACCAAAACACTCTTTGAAATTTGTACTTCTTATTAATGATCAGGAAGTAATTTTTAAAGTTGTTACCTATTTTCTCACGACGACAGATTTTGATTAGAAATCATCACGATTTAGCTTTGCTGATGTAAAATATTCACGTTTTACTTTTTAATAAATTTTGAAAAGTAAAAGCCTTTATTCAAAAATAAGATTATTTGATTTCATTCTAAAAACTCCAATTGAAAACGTATTAAACATTTTTCGATAATATTCAAAAGCAGCTTACAAAAAACGCGGGGACCTATTCCTAAACTGGCGTTAAAAAAATCAAAATATTTAGCCAATAAGGTCTGCGGATAATTTCAAATCCTCGAACATTCGATATTTTTGGAAACGTTTTTCGAACACAATTTGAGTACAACATATTAGATCTTTCTTCGCGATAACCGCCTAAGAATGCCTCGCAAATACGCTTCTGTGGCTCTTGGTTACTACAACTAAAAAGTAATCAAGTTTTTTTTTTTTAAATGTACTCAATTGAAATCAAAGTGCTTTCCATTTAATTAAAAACAATTAGTTAAAAAGTTTTTTTTTAATTTTGCTTGTAACATAGACAATTCGAAAATAAATGCGTTATTGTCTATTATTGGTTTTTGGTCCTTTCTTGCGATATTTAGTGCCATATCACTAAGTTGTTATGCTTTTCTTAAAGATTTTTATGTAGACCCTAAAAATACGTTTCCTCTAAATGATCACCAATGAATGCCAATTTTAATCGATGTATAAATACGAAACGATAACGATATTCATATCGATTATAATAATGTTGTCGATTGCAACTTCTATAACAATATGGGGTATCGATAATCATCGATAAAAATAGCATGTTGGAAAACTGAAACTTTTGATATATATGTATGTATATACTTTTACCGATAAAAAAGGCATCGAAAACGATGAAGAATTCCCTGCATTAGAATATGTACGTGTTAAGAATATTATTCAATATAATTTTCGCTAATTGATCACAAATGAACCTTTGAAAAATTGTCTGTTAATTGATTGAAATAAACAGCCTACTTCAAGTAGCTGTGTAGGAAATTATCACAAAATAAATATTTATAAAAAGTTAAAATTTGAAAGAAAGTAGTATGGTATAAACCGATCAAAATCGCTGAGCGAATTTCGTCTGACGAATAAAACAAAAACCAAAACGACGACATCGAAAAGATGAATCCCAACATTATTGCAATAAACTTAAATTACCATGTACAAGGAGTTTCTGCAAGTTTGTCGATCGGTAACAGCGGTAAAATTAAAAATGCACCTAGTTTCACAGAACTTTGTCAAATTAACTTTGTCATGGCTTTAATGATATAACTATATTCCGATGAAATCATGCAGTGCTTATCAATTTGAAAAGTAAAGTTTTCTCCTACGAATTTCGCTAAGCGATTTAATTCTGTTTATAACATTACAAAGCGTCAAACCATAAAATTATATAAAAAGAATGGTGCAAAAACTTTGCGCTTCACTGTGCAATTTACACGAGTATATTTGGAGCTATTTTCATGCATATGTAACATAATTACAAGTACATACATACGAGTATATGTAGATGTATGTATGTACATATATTTGTGTGGTTCTACTTTACAGTAACATAGTAGTTGCAATTTTTTATAGCCAATTTTTCAAAGAGTTAGCTGCCACTCAGCTGTCCTTCAATTATTTGTACAATTTTTACTTTCGTTCACTCTAAGTTTGAGTTTTCAACTTGCACACATGTAAATTTGTGCATTACATTAAGGTGGCTCACAAAAAAATAGTTCCTGTTTTCTTGTGTGTATTATAAAGTTATCATTCATTCTTCTGCTAAACGAAGTGAATGACACCAACTTTAACACCTTTATACGCTTTATAAACAAACTCGGGATTTAATTCGTTGACCAGTTGACAGGTCCGAAACGCGAAATTAGCTGCTTACCGAAATTATTTCTCAATGAAGCAATTGTTTCACGTGTCGCGTGTGCCGACAGAGACATTGGGGTATGAGCCTTTCCATGATGAATTGTGTCAAACAGTACTGAATAAAAATAAGATGACGGTAGTCACGCGTGATCTTTTAAAAAAAAAAGCGAATGAGAAAAAGGTCTATATGGATCTCCCTTTATAATATAATAGCTCAAGCGTATGGCCTCGTTGCTCAAGCTCCTTTTTCTATCTTGCGATTGTAATTATTTATTTTTAAAATTTTAATAAATAAAAATAATAATATAGTTCTCTCTTATTCAGTTAAATTGTAATGCTTGGTATTAAATATTTCAATTAAAATACGTTTGCGAAATATTGCGACCGCAGAGCCATCTAGCGATTTACGGAAATATTATTGCGATAAAATGAACGGTTTGGAATTACATGAAGAATCAAATTTTGCACATTTACAAAGACTTTGGCGCAAATGTGTTTTAATATGTTAATAAAGAGTGCAGAAAATTTTAATTTTTACACATTTTATTTCTCACTGTGCTCGAATGTTAAAATATTAAAAAAGGCACCTGTGATCCAGACATCCACTGTTCGGATGATAGAAATCATAAACTGCAGTTCCGCCACAAAATGTTGATAAAAGATATAAATTAATTCACACTTTGAATTTCCAGTTTAGATTTTTTTGTTTTTTCGCGAGTGAGGCACCCTAAAGCACAATAGTATTGAGTATAGATTTTGTTTGTAGCTACATACATACGTACATTCATACATAAAAGCCGGTCTAGTTGAAAGATTTAATCAATGAAGTCAACCTACGACCATATTAGCACTTCCGTATGACAACCAAGAATTGTGTTTCATTTCATTTCGGTTTTTCTTTTTTCAATTGGCTTAAATATGGTTCGATTTTTTGATAAAATTACTAATATGGCAAAACTGGTGGGGTGTTGGACAAAGTTCCGTTTTTTATAATATTGGTAAAAACCATTGTTGATATGATACTCGTATACAAATTTATATAAATTTTTGTAATGTAAAAATTTCATGGTCGGGCGAAGAAAATTATAGAAAGAAACTATACCTTCATTTGTCAGTTAGCATTTGCAAAAATAAGCATTTTACTCCCTTATTTTATAAAAAAACAAAAATTGCAAAAAATAAAACTTGTATTATCATAAATTGAAAGTGGCAAGTTGCTACAAAGAACCGGTAATTTTTGAATTTTTTTTCTTTAACTGAACGTCGCAATTGCGGAAGAGCGGACCTTAAATTAAAATTTTACTGATCTCAAATCGGAGCACATTAAATTATTCCTTAGGAAGGTATCAGAATGATATTTTCTACTACTGACTACTTTCGAGTTCTTCGAAAATGAATATTAAAATTGTTTGTTCCCCATTCGAGAACTAATCGATTATCCAGCAGTCTCATATCCGAATTTACTTCCCCTTTCATAGGTATTCAAAAGCCCAGTCAGATTTTCTATCTTGTTACTATGGTTCCTAATTTTTTTTCGAATTCATTTCGAATGTACACGTTTGTATTTTCAATATACTATGAACTTTGGAAAAATTAGGTTTCGATGATCATTTTCGAACGATCGCCACATATTTTTTTGGTTTGCTTCAAACTATTTTTGTTTGAGATTAGAAATAAAAATATGTGAGCGTATTGGAGTTTTTAGTTTTCAAATAAAGTTGCTTGCATAGTTCAATAATTCTTTAATTTGTTCTCAGCGATTTTATCTTAAACATGTTTGTTTCATACTTTAGAGTTCTTTTAGCTTCTGAGTACTCTTAAAAGCTTTTGAGAATTGAACACTATCGAAATATTTTAAGATGTGAGTACTTTTATGTACTTTTGATGTGAGTACTAAATACTTTTCAGTACTCAGTATCGATACTTTTAAAAATAGGGTACCGCGATCCTTTTGAAAATCGTGTTCGAAGCACTTTTGGTTTCAACACCGTCAAACACCATTATTTATAAAAAAAAAAGAGAAGAAGAATTTTTATTAAGACAATTATTATATTAGCAAATTTTGAGACAGAGAATCGAAAGTAGAGTAATGAAATTTCGTTACGATTTTTGTTTTTACTGACAAGCAAATCTTCACATTACACCAAAAAAGAGGTGCTTCTTCATAGTCAAATAAATGTACATTCATTGAAATCTTTTATTCTGTGTATTCTATACACACATATCTACGTATGCATACCTGTAATATTTCACTAGTTTTTTATTGAAAAATAACAAATAGTCAAATCGTGTTTTATTGTTTTAAAGTGCAATTGTATTTCAGCTGAAAAACGCCATTTATGGGCAAGCCTTTTCTGCAAATATAACCCAGTATAAATATAAATACTCATGTATTCTCATATGTATGTACATACATACATGTTTCTAAGTATGTGCATATGTTTTAAACAGCAATACAGAATGCCAAGTGTTGATTTCTCGTGCATGACGCATTTTGATTCGTTTCGTTTCAATTTGATTTAATTTTTTGTACACAATAAACAGGTGTGGGTGGGTGTCTCACTTGGCAGGTTCGATAGTCAAAGTGGTAAAATAGTATATGTATGTACATACGTACATACTCGTATATATATGTGAGTATTATTGTTTTTCTAGGTAAAGAAGCGACAAGTTCGAAGCGTTCTGCAAGTTATTACTAAGCTTAAAATTTTAATGCAATAAAAAAGTGATAAAATAAGAATAACAGTAAATGCATTTGCATTTTATGTGCATTTGTGTGTCTATAAATACGCGCATTCTCAGGTGGAGATGGGTGTAAATTCATATTAATCAATAACTATAAATATTCGCTACATATGTGTGAATACTATTTTACAGTGCAAAGCATATAAAAATTCTATTGGCTTGAAATTGAATATTAAGCGAATCGTGTGGGTATGCATTTCGATGACAAAATCCGCAAAACGAATGACAAGAAGATTTATCAAATGAGCCAGACGCTCGGTGGATTATTGAATTAAGAAAAGCCATTATTGAACTGAGTGCATTTCAACTAAACTGCAACGAATTTTTTTTAAATAAGTGCTAATAAATGTTATAAAAACGTTCTTTGGGCTGTTCGTAGATATTGCGGAAGTTCGTCAATAAAAAATTGTCAATAATCAATGGTTGTTTTTAGCCACTTGAAACTTGCACAATATTGTTCTAAAATGAAATTTAAGATTATATGTATATTAAAAAAAAATTTAAAAAATGTAAAATTTATTTCGGTTAATTTTTAAATTAAATTTAATTGAAAATTTAAAAAATGTAAAATTTATTTCAGAAAATTTTAAATATAATTTAAATTTTCTGAATTATTATACATTTTGTGTACAAATTTAAACATAGTTAGGAAATTTATTTAAAATTTTTTTTTTTTTTCAAATTTAAATTTTATTTTCATACTTTTAAGTTTTAATGAAACGTTGTAAAATTAATATAAATTTTGTTTAACATTTTAAACTTGTTTTAAACATGTAGTATGTATTTCTAAATCGAAATTAAAAGTTTTAAAAGTGAATAAATACAATAAATACAATTTTGCATAAAGTTTGATAGTTAGATTTACATAAGCATGAAATTCCATAAAAGTATACAATTTTTTCGAAAAGCTTTATTTAAATAAACATTTGTTAAGTTAATATAAACTTCGTATAATGTTTGAAATTTTGATTTGTGTACATGCCTACATGTAGTTTTTATATTAATATTTAAAAAATCGTATTTTTTAGTTTTAAATTTTAATGAAACTTTGTTGAATTACTATAAACATTGCGTCAAGATTGAAACACGCGTCGTTATGTTTTTTTTCATTAAAAATTAAAAAGTTTTTTAAGTTTTAAATTTTAAACTTTAAAAAAATTAATATTTTTTTATTAAAGTTTTAAATTTCAATGAAACTTCTTTGAATCAATATAATTTTGGTGTTGATTTTAAATTATTTAAAAAAAAAAACCTAGTTTCAAAAACAAAGGAATTTTTTTCAATTTGTTATTTATGTATGTGGCCATAACTATTTTATTCATGAATTAATAATTTTTATACCCGATCGTCTTTGTACACAATGGTATATTGACTTTGTTCGCATAACGGTTGTTTGTAACAGCAAAAAATAATCGAGATAGATATAGACATATATGGATATACTAAAATGATCAGAATGAAAAGAGGAATCGATTTAGCCCTGACTGTCTGTCCGTGTTTACGATAACTTGAGTAAAAATTGAGATTTTTTAATGAAAATTGGTACATTGAAAATGGCCGAGATCGGTCAATAACCACGCCCACCTCCTATATAACGGAAGTTTTGGAAAATGTAAAAACTTCGTTTTTTCGATATCCATTGAAACAAATTATTTAAAATTTCATATTTAGAGCGATTTTAAATAAAGAACCTTGATTTTTATGAAATTCTGAAATATGACCATGGCACCCCCATACAAAAACACATCGCGAGGGTATATAAAATTCGGTTTCCGGATTTTGCTTTCATTACTTGTTTTAATTTCTATTTTTCGCTTTCGTAGGTTAATAATGTATTATTTAAAAGGAAGAATATCGTCAAAATTACCCAGAAATATGAAATTTTGCATCAATACTTAGTTTTAGGTTCGACAACTTCCTGATTGACACACAAATCTAGTTCAGGTACGATCACACAGGCAAAAGAAAGTAAGGTCTTAAAATTAAATGTTATACAAAAAAAAAAGGGAAAAACCGGGCTCTTTAAGAATTTCCTTATATAAACAAGTCTTTGAAAAAGCTTTAACTGGAAAAAAACTTCAATAACTTGCACCTCATTGTGCTAATTCAAATTTAGTGATCACCCAAAAAGTTCTAAAAAATATTTTTCAATTAAAACATCGTTAATTCTCTACCATTAAAACAACTTTTTAATTTTTTTTAAATATGTAAAAATCATTTATCGAAATTTCGAACTATTTCAACAAATTTTTTAGAATGTTTTAAGGTATGTAGATAGATGACTACGAATTGCGACTGATTTTTGATAATTTTTTACGGACGCTTTTTCGCAATTCCACATATACATACATACATATAAAAAAATAACCGCATTTTTTTGCCTTGTGGACGCTTGAAACTTTCACTTTCTCAGACGAAAATTTAATGAGCCAAAAACTGCATACTCCAAAAAATTCTAAAAACTTTTTTTTAAAAAATTCGACATTTTGATGCAATTTTGTTAAATGAGTGTTTCTTGGTTTTCTTAGAGAATGCGCCATATTTTACTCGAAAAATAATTTTAAATAATTAGAACAAAAATATAAAAAGCAATATTCTAAAATAAATAATAAATTATGTACACGTTATCATTTTTAATTTTTTCATCAAGCTTTAAATTTTAATGCTCGATAGCATACCACCTTTTATATACTTATACTGCATTTATATATATAAACATATAAATTTTTTTTACATATTTAAAATATTAACTCGCACTTTATCCGGAAGTCAACAGAACTCCCACAAGAAGTCTAACCTTACTCGTACGAACACTGATTAGAATAAATGTGTCTCGACTTGCCTTAATAAATTAATACGAATTAAAAAGACATTTTTCATTTTTCCATTCCAGAAAATCTGCGCAACTTAACTCGACTACTTGCAGGTATGTTGTATTTGTACTTATAACAAAATTTTTTTCTTAGCCAGTGTTGAATAGCAATTACAGACACAAAGCCATTAATAATAATAAAAGTAATAAAAATTACCTACGACACATTCGTTTGGTTAGCAACTCGAAGGAGCGAAAAAATAAAAAAAAATAAAAATGAACTATGTAAGTGTACACAGTGCTCCATTTTAAAGAAGTGCAAATGACAACAACGAAAAATAAATCAAGTTCACACTTCAGTAACAGCGCATAAATTTGCATTAAATTGCGAAAATTACCGAAAAGTTGCAGCGTCATGCCATCAAGTTAGTTTAAATTTTAAGCGTTTTTTGTATTTATTTCGTTTAATTTTTTTATTTTTACTTAAACTTGCAATGTTTTTTTATGCACCGCAAATTATAAGTAAGTGTTATTTTTCGCACAAATCATTTGCTCGGCAGCGACAAAATAAAATTCCAAGCACTTGTTGACTTTCAATTTTGTATGTAAACAAGTTGCGGCAACATTTTTCCATTGCAGTTTGTATTTCGAAATTTACAATAAAATTTTTATTTGTTTGTTTGTTTTTTTGTTTGCCGTTGGCTATCTTCCATAGTTAAATTATGTAGTATTTGTTATTGAACTGTTAAATGTTAGCCAATTCTTTGTGAGCAACGAAATGAAATCGTGCTGAAAAGACACACAATTTGACACATGACAAATATACATACATACAAGTCAACACATAAATACATATTTGTATATATACGTATATATGTACATATGTATGAATGTACATATGTACGTTGTTGCATTCGTTTGCATGCCAATGCGTGTCACATTTAAGTCGTACAACATGACATCTTTGGCATTTGTTTGTCGCATTTTACAACATTTTAAAATTTTTTTCTACAAACATACAAAGCGTTTTGCCTTCATTGCAGTTTGCGTAAGTTGTATGAGAACATGAAATCAATTTATGGCAAGAAATCAATTTAAAGCCAATTTTCTAAACAAACTTCGGTTGTATCGACTGGCGTTGCGAAAAATAAAAAATAAAAAATAAATTAAACCAAGTGCGAAAACAATGCAAAATCTATCAGCCTTTCATATTCATACATTATATTACAATAACATTTTGGTTTTTTTTTTTTTTATTTATTGTATTTCCAATGTTTATAGCTACCCGCTAAACTGTCGATCAATGAAAGTATCACTTGTCATTGCATGTCGAATGTGGCAAGCCAATAGAGCCTAATTAAGTATTACAAGCGAAAGGAAAATCAAAAAGCATGTTTTGTAAATGCAAATCAAAACGACCTCATTCAATCTAATCTACATCCTTGTTTATTAGCATCTGCCGATTTGTCGCTGCAATCATTGAAAGTTAGGGGCCGAGAGCAAGAAATCGCGTCAGTTGACGGCTCTCTGTAGCGAAGTTAAGTTGCCGATTCATAAATAAACTGCCGCACTTGCTTCGTTTGCCCATCCATGTGTTTCGAGTAAAAATATGCAGGTGCTTGTTTACTTCGTCTTCGGCATCGACTGGAGTTCTTCTTTTATGTTTTATTTTTTGTTAAACAGCTATTTATTGCTCTTTAATGGGCAATGTAGTAGTCGAGCGCTTGTGCAAAAGCGGCGAACTTCTTCTGCAACTTCTTCACTCCCTAAGGTGCTGAAAGACTAGTCGTTGTATTCACAAAATTTTGCAGCATGAGGAAGAGTAAGCGGCCTTTTGATATCCTGTGTAGCCACAGCTTGCTTTTTTGTAGCACGCTTCGGCTTCTGGGCTCAAAGTTTCTGGCTGCGCTTAAGAACATTTCAAACACCAACATTCGGGCCATCAAAAAATCGTCATTGATGCGAAAGGATTCAGCAAGTTATACCCCTTCCGTATATTGTTTAAGACAACTTAACTCAAAACATCGCAAATACGAAAACGTTTCTATCAAATGAATATTGAGTTATAATTTTTTTACCACATATTCAGGATGTTTATTAGTAACACGTGAGTGAGAGTTGAGAGAAGTAATTGGCAGATGACAAGTTTGAGAGTGTGGTAAGAGGGAGCTGAGAGAGTAGTGAGGTGATTGAGAGTAGATAGCGATTATTGACGGGGTAGCAGAGTTGAGTGAGATGTTGTTAGTAGGCAAGTAACAATATTGAGACTGAGATGAGAGAGTAATGAGGCAGATAACTGAGTTAAGTGAGTGGTAATAGAAAACGGGTGAGGTAAGAAGGAGGTCAGCTTGGTAGCAGGGTTTAATAAATTGTGGGAAATATTTATCAAATCGGAAAGAAATTAAGAATTTCTTAAATATGTCATTTCATTTAGTATATATGTACATATTCGCATAATATTTCATCACAACATTGCACTATTTACTGATTATACAAAAAAATATCACTTTTTTGTTTATAACTTTAATAAGTTTACACATTTCTTTTAACTTAACCATTAAAAACAATACTAAAAAAAATACGAAAAAAAAATATTTTACATGTCAGCTTCAACAAAAATGTTTACCAAATTTGCCTAAATTAAAGCAAAATGGCAACACTAGTTAGCAGAAGAGCTGAGTGAGAACTAAGAGAGGTGATTGGCATGATTAAGGCTAGAAAAAGAGATGAGTGAGTAATGAGCCAATAAGCGGAGGTCAACAAAAGTAGGAATGTTTGGTTTTGTTAAAAATTAAGCTCACTTTATTTCTACCCCTATTCTTTTTACTATTAAATATTTTTTTAGTATTGTTTTGGGATTAATTTGTCACCTAGAACACAAATTCATTACACTAATTAATTCCATTTCGCGCAAGACCTTGTCATGGGTCTGGAATATGTAGCTAAACTCGATTTTTGGTTTTGCTGATTACTCTTTCTAAGATCGTTTTGGTCTTCATTAACATTTGCCTAAACCCTTTAGACTCACTTGTTTCGCAATTAGCGTTTGGCGCATCTTAACCGTTCTTTTATACGGGGTTCGCGTAGTTACAGCGGTCTTAGGTAATCACTACTTGATACGTTAGCCCAAATGATCATGAAATCATTTCTGCACGAGCTGGCAATTCGACGTCGTCTTTGTCACTGCCTTTGTCTTGTTGGATGCAGGGCCTTAGGGATCGGGCGACACTTCTTTGAGAATTAAGATCATCTCAGGTTTAAAAACGTTGGTAACCTGGGTGTTATGAATTTTTGCTTTACAAACTAACATTGAACATTTCACAACGCCGAAATGGGTTCATCTCAAAACCAAATTTGAGGAGGTATGATACAAATTATTTCAAAAACACCTCAATTAGGAATGTCTTACCTTGGTCTTAAGCTTAATTTGCATATCTAATTTGAGAATGGCAGCTTCAACAAATCAATTGATAATTATAAACCACAATTTACACAAAATCAAGGACCTAGAGTATTTTTCCGGCAGATGTATTTTATGAAAAAAACTCTCAGTGGTTTGTCATTGCATGACAAGGGGCATTTATTAATAATAACTTTTGCTATAATTTAGGCCATTGCCACTAACTATTATTATTAAAAAAAATAATAAAAAAAAACGATTCACATACATAAATAAATTCAATTTTATGTCGAATGTAACTTTTATTTATTTGCCTTTTACTTTAAATGTCTAAGTTATCTTAAATTTTAGATTATCTCATTGTACAGAGATTTATCGTCGGATCGTAGGAGTAAATGCCATTAGCACATTTCAAGGTTGCTAATGTTTTGATTAACCTAACATCACAGAAAACAACTACTAATATGAAATGCTAAAAGTATATAATGTGAATGAATGATTCTATCAAAAAGTATCAGTGTTTGAAGTGCCTGCACTCAAGCTAAGTCAACAACAAAAATTAATCGGATGTTCACGATGAAGTTGTGGCAGCGCATTGCAGTAGCAACAGCAAGCGAAGAAGCACTCCACTCCGTACTAAGTACAAACAACTTTATTTTGATTCAAGCAAACGAAACTTTTATTTCTTTTTTTGCTTTTAATATGCGTGTGGCAAATTGTTGCTGCAAAGTTTAAAGATGCGCTTTTCTAACAACGCAAAGTGCTTAGACTAAAGCAGGCGCCGCACAGTGAGCGTTTCAGTATTTATATTTATCAAAAACTCTTAAAACTCTTAAAACTCTGGCGCAAATAGCTTTTCACTCAATGAAATCTTAGTAGTCGAAAGCAATCTCAATAGATTCATATACCACTGGGTGAGACAGCGTTTTCAAACCTTTTGCTAAGAAGAGTCTTCTCTCCACTCTTCAAACGATAGGAGCTTATTGTAAGAGCTAAATTATGAGTCCGTATGAACTTAAACAAGCTTTCTCAAACGACTTTTTATATAGATCTTCAGGAGAATTTTAATCTCAATTGCTATACATAACCCGAACAAAATGGTTTCGTACACGCTTTTCACGCAAAGACGTAATGGTCTATAAGTCTTTTAAAGAATCTTTCTCTTAAACACTCTGTGATATCTCTCATCTGATATCTTCATCGTGCATGCTTCTAGGGCGTACAATGAATGAGTGTGGTTATTGTCCGTCGAGAGAGGTCCTTATTTTTCAATTGCCTACTCAGTCCATAGTTGCAATTGTTGGCAAGATACATATGCTCTCCGCTGGACGTCAATAATGACAATATTGGGAGTCAAACTATTTTCAACAATTGCAGATGAGTATCTCCATCTTCCTGATGAGATCCGCAGGTGGTTAAACCGCTACTTGCCCAAAATCAAGCCTGATATGCCAAATACAAATCCGTCCTACGTAAACACTTCGCCCGATACTAACTAACTCATCTCACAACTCTTTCCTGTTGGCGCGACACACTCGGCGTGTTTCCTATACTACCTTCCGCTAAATAACATCGAAGGCAATGATTCACGGATTCGATGACATATGCAGGGTTGGAACAATCGCTACCACAACAACATTACCCGTCAGGTAATCAATAAACAACCTAATGCGGCCTCTATTTAGGGGACTATTGTCCTTCCTAGTAAAAGAATATCCAAATAAATTAGCCTGTTTAAGGAACCTACCACTCCCCAGTACTTTATGTGTTCTGAGTTTACCGACTCAGTAAATATAAGTCTTAAGAAGGACCAACCAAGTTTCGAAAGTGATTATAGTCTCATAACGGAAGAAGATGAGCCAGTTTTAGCTTAAATCTCGTAGTGTCCTGGTAACTAGCATCATGCTACTTCTTTTTGCCAAGAGTTGGAGATTGTATTGCAATCTCCATAAGTGTGATTTGATCGTCATTGTTCGAGTTGAATCCATTAGGATTGAATCAGTACACTCCAAGGTAGTCGACTAGTACAGTTGTTCGTACTATTTTCTAAATGGTCAGTGAATGTCTGATTTTCCTTTCGATCCCATTTACTTGAATACTTTTCTATTAAGTTTGTACGACCTCACAGACAACTTCAAAAAATATGAACAGGCTAAGCAGGGTTGTATTAACGTGACTTCACATAACAAAGAAAGTATATTTTTGGACAGCTAAGTTGGGAATCAATAGCCTCTGTGTGTTTGCACCTTTCCGTTGTTTGTTACAGATTGCCATTGATTAACTTCGACGCGGAGATCGTATTTGCCTCGTGGTGTAGGTGTTCCTAATAGTTCAAGCAGTCATCGAGGTAAACACGAAAAACGTGCCAGCTGTTACGAACTAACTTATGGGATGTCCGCTTTAACGCATGCCGGTAACATTGTCATTGGCTCTAGATACATTCTGTATCTTTCTTTCCACAATAATTTCATTTGTTGATACGATTGGCAAGTACGAAAGGGCGCTGCTTCGAAGGGTAGTTGAACCATTAGGCGACATCGTCAAGGATCCAGTTGCTGTCATGTCACTAAGGAAACTCACTTGGTTAAAATATGGTATATTACACACATAAATTTTTCAAAAATCAGCTACGATTCGTGCCATTGTGCCGCAGCGCAGCAACTCAAACTATCTTCGTATGTACATATGTATGTATGTAGATACTTATGTACGTATGCCTAGAATGGATACTCAAAGGTATTTAAAGTCAAATTGAATTGAGTGAAGTAGAATTGAATTAAGTTGAGTGGGTGCGAGAGTGGGCATGTGCGTGTGCAAATAAGTTGGAGTGGTGCGGCAATGGTAGCGGCGGTGTACTTGTTGTTTGAGTGCAGCTGCACCAAAATGCAGCATCACCATTGCAAATAACCAATACTTACAATAACTTGCGAAACAAACAAACAAAACAAATATTTTAAATTATTTAAATACCTTCAACGTCTCGAGGACATAAAATAAGTGTCCAGTAAATGGGGAATTGACAAATTCGTCAGCGGCACACAATTTAATGAAGTAATTTTCATAAACTAGTTTTTGCTTCGCATACATAATTTGCCAACGCTTTGTCGCTGCCAGTGCGGCTGGGCTATCAGTGGAAGGAAATCGGCGGAATATAGCGCATCAGCGACCGGGTGACAAGTGTACGACCCGCTTTGTGCGACAACAAAGCGCAACCATTGTGCGCGCCCCCAAAACCACCACCATCACCATTATCGCCAACGCTCATGCACACAAGCTCCTGAGAAGCAGCATATCAAATCTACGTTGCGCCTCAATTGCTCGACCGTTGCTGTTTACTGATTGCCAGTTGCTGTACGCTTACGCATCGCACTTTTTGTTGTTGCATGCCGCAGCCGTCGTAATCAGTTGCATTGACCTCATGACTTCTAAAAATGGGCAATCGCTTGTAATTTCGTCCGTCACACAGCAAATGATGTGCCATAATTTGCCTTTTCCTTTTCGATTTCGTTTCGATTGAGATTTTTTTTTTATTTGCTTTGCTTTGTTTTGAATGATCTTCAGACAGTTGCACTGATTCGCGCGCTCACAATGTATGTACTTGAATTAAATATTTAGGATGCCCGCACAACTCAATAAAATTCGTTAAAACACACTGGCTGTTGTATGTTGTGTTGAATGCGTCATGTGCGCATGCGCGCAGCAACAGTCGCTACATTTCCTCTCAAACATAAGCAGGTAACGCGTATTTTTGTTATTTGTTTTTTTTTTCATTTGTTATTTTTATTATTTTCACGTGCAACTTTTCCCATCGTCTGCCATTTGTGGTCCACACCTTGCCAGTACACACTGCTTCGTTTTAATCTTAGTTATTTTTGTTTTCTTAAAATCCATACATTGTAAATTTTACTTCATTCAATTACATTTTTGTTTATGGGCATTTCACGGTAATGACGAAACGCAAAAAAAAAAAACAAAACAGTACAAAAAGAAGGTATGAAATCAATGAAAACATGAAATGTACAAAAATAAATAAAATCTCTGCCCAAATCGGTAAAAGTGGCGTCAAGTTTAATGGGTAAGGTGGACTAGTTGGTCGGCTGCGATTTGGCGGTCGGTCGGCGGTGTTGTAGTGTGGCGCGTCTGGAGCTTTGTTGACAGTTTTTTGTACACAATCTTATTACCGATTGTTTTTCTTTCTTGTTTTTTACTTCTGTGAAGCGGTGTTCAACATGAATGTCGGTATGTTTGTTTGTGACCGCACATCACTGCTTTTGTTTACTTAGCTCATTTTTGTTGTCATCGGTGTTTTCATTATTGTTTACCATTTTTTTGCAATCCTCTCGAGTGTTGTTAATATAATTGTTTTTTGTTTTTGGTTTTATTTTCCTTTTGTCGGTGTTGATTGGTTATAGTAACCTTCCGACTTGACTTTTACTGTTGCGCGCGTTATTTATGCTCAATTAAGATTGTATGTAATAATTTAAGGTGCATACATTTTCTTACAAAATATTTTATTCATTTATATACTTACTTGTATTTACACATGTAAGCATAAATAATTTTGAGAGCTGATATAATTAAATCTGGCATATTTTTAGTCTGAAAATAATGAGATCAAAAGATGTTTTTCCAAAATTGTATTTACACCTGACGCTAGCGAAGGTGATAAGAAGAGAGGCAATTATTGAAATTAGTTGTTTGATTTAGCTGCCATTTATGGGAATTTGAAGGTTTTTGCATCATAAAGAGACCTGCAGCTACACTCTGAAATGTTATGCAGGAATGGTTTGTCGATAAGCCTTAACTTTGTTCTTAGGAGTAAAACTGTCACATATGAACTTTGGTCCTTGCAGCTGAGGTAGTGCCCTCTGTATCCTGCTGTATCCAGATACCTTTTTCTACACTCTACGGCCTTGGAATTTCATGCTTATTATGTGATTAATTTAATTTTTCGGCAGGATTTAGTCCGTGTGTAATGCCTTAAATTTAGATAGGAATCTGTTAAGAGGAGAGCTCTGAGCCAACGGTCTTTTTCCCGGAACCCTAATGCTTGCAGTCTGGAGTTCTCGATAAAAAGATCGATCGATAATAAATCAAACAGTACGTTAAAAACATTCACTTGGCGCCGGTTTCGTCAACGGCTGTTGATACTTATTTGAATTAACTTTAACTTTCTTGACGACGCTATCTTTGGTAAGAGTTGACCAACGCGCCATAAATGAGTGTAGTTCGGAATATAGATATGTACTTACATATAGTGTAGAATTTCTAGGTTAATTCCCAACTATTGCCTAAAAGTTCTTTGGCAGCATAGAGAGCCACCGAGGCTTTCCTTTCACCGCCTGAACATCCACCTCCAATATATTTAGTTTGTGCTCCAGAATAACTGCAAATATTTTATGTATTAATTAAATTTTCGATCACCTAACGGAACGGGAATATTTCAAGATAAATTGTAGGCAGTTTGTGGACCTATTTCAAGAACATTTTTGCCATTAAATCGTGGTAATTTTAGAACCATTTCGGCACGTGCTCCGGACTATTGGGCGAATATTTTAGGACCTCTTCGGAACTCGTTTAAAACTATTTTAGGGACATTTCGGTACTGCTGTTAGATCATTTGAGACTAGTTCAGGACTATTTCGGAACTACATAGTTAGCATTCACTTCCGAAGAGATTCACAAATACATGTCAGGACCATTATGGGACTAATTTTGGATAATTTCTAGACTATTTCGAGAGTGTACCACTATTAGTTTGGTTAGTATGTTTAGAAGATTTTTATTTTGAATAATTAGGTATTTTTAAATAATTCGACCGTTGAGCCACCTAACGAGAAGTTTTTGCAACTATGCATATTTTTAAAGATTTGAGACATTAAGTATTTCGAAACATATAGGCGGCTCATATTTTAGTGAAGTAATTTATTTAAATAAAGGCAGTAAAAGTTTAAACTATTTTTTATTCTTTCTTATTTATTTATGCTTTCTTATATGATTTTTTCATTATATAAGGAAAGTGATATCACTCCAAACATAATAGAGCAAGTAAGACGCTGCCACTATTCAAGTGAACAGAAGTGTATGAACAGATAACTAAAAAAAGGTTTTAAATACCTTCATATATCAATGTATTTTAGTATTATAATAAAAAAATTTCAAGTAGCTTACTATTGCCGTTAATTTTAAGCAAGGCTTTTACTTACGCTCTTCGGCAATTCCTTCCAAATAACTTCGAGTCTTTGTGGAAGAAACTGTGGAAGAGCCTCAGTAAAAAAGAGTTTCAAAAATCAACGATAATCGTTATCCAATTACAACGTGCATTTTTTTTCCTATAATTCTTTAATTTTTTAAAGTTTGAATTTCTATTAAATTATTATAAGTTTTGTCTAATGTTTGGAACTTTGGTTTAGATATTTTAATTTGAAAATGAACTGCGTTTTAATAGAAATTATTGAAGATGGAATAAAATAAAAATAACCTGAAAAGCAAGCGAATAGAAGCTGCTATTTTTCAAATGAAAAGGAGTGTTTGTTTGTCTTTGTTATTATTATTATTAATTGTGCGCACCCAATGAGCTATACATCTGTGGTCACAAGCGATAATCGCCTAAGTCCTGTGTTAAAGCATAAGCCTTAGGCGGTTATCGCTTGTGACCATAGATGTATGGGTTTGGACGAGCTTCTCTTATCATTTGTGGTGTGCGTTTCTTATGTTGTATCACAAATTGAGGGACCTACAGTTTTGTGCCGACTCCGAACGGATGAAAATCTTTTCACAAGAACGAAAGTGAGAACAAAACTGCCGAGAGCGTTCTCTACGAGATTTTAATACGATCAATATTTGGGGAACGTTCCCGAAACATAATTTCTCGTTATTATTCACAAGTTATGGCACGGCGTATACGCAACTATAAGCTGCTGATGTTTTTATAGTACGAATGCTTGTGCAACAAATGTAGGCTAAAAAGCCTCTGACATTTTTTTTTCTCGTTGGAAACTATCCCTTAAGTTTCGCTATTAATCTGCTGCTCCTGAGAACTTTGTTCGTATTTTTTATTGTTTTCATGGAAATGGTATTTTAACTTTGGTCCGATGTTTGTAAGTACCAGAACGTAAAGAGTTAGACCCATCAAAAAGTATACCGATATGATCAGGGTGACGAGCTGAATCGATTTAGCCATGTCCGTCTGTCTGTGTGTCTGTCCGTCTGTTTGAACGCAAACTAGTCCCTCAGTTTTTGAGCTATTTGAATGAAACTTGGCAGTTAGGTGCCTTTTTATAATTTATTAAATTTTTTTCGGAACCGGCCAGATCGGATCACTATAACTTATATAAGAGCCAATTATTCAGATATCATATTTTGCTTCATAACTCCTTCATTTAAGTAGGTAGGTATAGAAGCAGTGAAAATCGTATAGATCAAAGATGTATAACATATACATAGCTCCCATACAACCGATTGTTCAGATATTGCAATAAGCACGAAACCCCCTCCATTTAAGCAGCTTAAGCTTAAAATTTTGCACGAATAATAGATATTATGAGAACTATTTTAGCAGTGAAAATCATTAAGATTGGATAAATATAACATACAGCTGCCATACCACTGATAGTTCAAAAATTGCATTTTGCTCCAAAACTTCTTCATTAAATCAGCTGAACACTTGAAATTTTTCACAAAAAAGCAGTCAAAATCATTAATATTCAATTATCATTAATATTTAAAATCATGAAAGGTATGAAGACTTCGGCAAAGCTGAAGAAAGTTTTTTTTTATTGGTTTTTATTGAGAACGTTATCGAGGGTTTCGTTCTCGTTTTAAGAACGTTCCCGAAAGTTTGTTTCTCGTTTTATTTTTCATTGAAATGTTCTCGAACGTTTTGTTTCCATGTTATTCCCGCTTAAACTATTCTCAATACTTTTATCCCAATATTTTGTTCCCGTTTGTTTTTTTTTGCGCTCGTGCAGAAGGTAGAAAAAAAACGTGATGCGAAAGTGGTGCTGAGGCGAATAGTGAAAAAGAAATTGTTCATTGCTATATATGTTAATTCACCACTCCTGATTTCACCACATAAAGGCAGTAAATTTAAAAGTCAACATGGCAAGTGAGACAAAAATGACGGAATCGAAAATGCCATTAAAAGCATTTATACAGAATTAAGGAAACGTTTTTAGCAGTGGTTTAAAAATAATATTTGCGTTACGATTAATGCGAAGACAAAAGCAAAGGTGAATTTGTAGAATAAGAAAAGAACACATATAACGATAAAGTTCAATTTGAGTGCAAGTATGTTATAATAAATGTAATAATCTAAAAGATAGATTATATATGCACATAGCTAGAGATGAAGATAGGAAAAAAGGAAAGATGTAAAGAGGTAAAGGCGAAGAGAATATAATAAAGATAAATCAGAAAATAAGATTTGTCAAGTTGCTTACCTCATTGACCATTAATTTATCACACCTCATTTGCGCTCACTTTAACTCAATTGGGCTCAATACACCGCTTTTAAACCAACACACCTAAACTCTACACCCCTAAACGCGGTACAAATAAACTTACCACACCTGAAACTCACCACACACTACCTCATCACAACTAAACCCACGATGTCGCTACTCACCATATCTTAACATAGAAATTTCCATACCTGAAGCTTCCATACGCATACTCTTTTCACCACTTAAAGTTCGTTACATCTAAATCAAAAACACGTAAACTCAATGCGTTTAAACTCAAGGCAACAAAATTTACCGCATCTTAAATTCACCACTTGTCATCTCAGCGTTATGCCCAGGCGCACTTTTCTTTTCGTCTTAAGCTGATCTAAAAACAAAATGCTGGGACAACCCCGGGATCCCAAATTTCACGAAGTTTTGACTCGTAATTTTTAATTTATCGAAAAATGTTACTCGTTTGTAATCGTTGTATTAAAAAAGTATACAAAATAACATAAAATAACAAAGAGAACGATTTGTTGTAATTCATATATGTATTTATTGGTATTCTCGATAACTAAAAAGAAATAAATGTAAAATTTGACAAACATACAAAATAATGTATACTTTAAGTACCAATATATGTACATATAACAAAAGCACATGCACCTGCGTAAAGTAAAATTATTTTTAATCACTGTTTGAGACCAATATTAAATACGAGTATTAATATATTACCATTCAGTAAAAAAAGAAATACTTGAAGTAAAAATTAAATGCATAACCCATTCCGTTTTGAGCGAGGCAGACTTATTCCTTGGTCCTGTCAAAATGCCATCTTAAAGAATTAAAAGACTTGTGTGAAAGAAAGTGTGTTATCCCGAAACCTGGATCTAAATTTGCTGCATTTGAAATATGCAGTGGAGAAGCACTGCTGCGCCTTTACACTTGTTGAATTTCTTTTACCAAGCCTTCTGATAAGTTATATGCCTTTCAAATAATAGACAATTGCGAGCTGCTTGTTGAAACTTGATGCAATTTATCTTTCAGACTTTCTGCCTTATCCAGTTCAAGCAACTCTATTAACATCGCTTTCATAGTAAGGCTCATTTTCTGCTCGAGAGGATAGTCTCCAGCTAATTTATAATGGCAAGGGCTAAAGAAATTTTTGAGAGCTCACAAGCCGTGTTATTTGGCATATTGGTTGTAAACCTGTTGTTTTTATTTCTCATGTTAAATTTTCTTATTTCAATATAACTCTGAAAGGTATTTTTATTCGATCGGCTCTTTCTGTTTTAAATCTTTTGAGTTTTGATATTTGTTGGAACGATTTTCCGTCATTCCTTGTCAAGTTTGGTTTGGAGACAAACCGGTTTCGGCGTTGTGCCATCTTCAGTGGCAATTTTCGTTCTGTTCAGTTTATGTCTGTTGTTCCGTATTTATTTCGTTTTTTCGGTCAACCAGGTATTGGTGCAAAGTTGTAAATGTGAACAAATGTTAAGTGTCCTGAATATAGGGTATATTAGAGTATAAAAGGGTATATTTTATCTCGAATCTGCCTTTGCGGTAAGAACAGGTAGATAGTCAGTAATTTTAGCCCGTTTAGGTATTGCAGGTTTGTTTTGTATGTTGGCATCTGTCATTTTACCTGTGTCTTTGTTTTGTTTTTTGTAAACAAGCCTTAATGGTGCAAATATCGCATCAGAGTTCCTGTTTATTTGTTCGTTTATTATCCTCCCATCAAAGGTTTTTTGTTTATATATTTCCATGTTTTCAAGAGCATTCAGGCGCCGTCCTTTTTGTTGTACATGCAGTACCTTAACGAGGTTTAAATTTGTTTAAAAAAATGTAAATTAAAGTTAAATGGAATTGTGCGCACACATATTTTTAAGAAACCGACCTCTCATATTTATTAAAAACGGTTTATTGTTGATTAATTGCCTAAATAGCACATACAATAGTAAAAGAAATTGCATAGTGAATCAATACGTTCCACTATTATTTTAATAGCAGACTTTAGAAATACGACAAATAACGCGGATTGTGAACTCTCTAAAGGCTTTGTTATGAAGGGAAAATTTTTGATGATACAAAATTCACTGTTTTCTGCAATTCCGGAATTTAAATAGACTTATCCCGCGATATGCCGGGATTCCGGGATGTATGTTTTTGGTATTTTTGCGTGTTTTGATTAGTTGCACGCTAAGCAAAAGCCTAACGCGTGCTGCGAAATTTTAATAATTGCATTTTATATGTTAATATTATGAATTTATTGCTATTATTATGGGTCGATTGCTACAAACTATTGCTAGCAAATCAATGCTGCCTTTTTTTTTTGAATTTTTTGAAAATAAAGACATTATAAGTTAAGCGTTGATCATAAAAATAAAAAAAAAAATTACAACAAATTCATATGCCTCAGCTGCTGATACGTTGTGTAGCGTTGTAATGACGCCAACATGAGGATACGCTGACGTACATGAGCACGCGCATGCGCACGCGTAACAACAAACACCAACTCAAATGTAAATCATACAACCAAAGCTGTACACCTGAGCCACAAAAAAAAATAAAAAATTGCAATAATAAAAATCCCAACAATGCTAAAGATTTCAACGGCCTTGCGCTGAATGCACACACAGTAGCAGAGTTTAATTTTAATTTGTACATTTGTATGTGTTATAAATGTTTGCCAAAGCGTCGTATGTACATACATACATATATACACATACGTATATATAGCATATACTTATGTATGTATATGGTAATGTATATATTTTAACAGCAATGCCGTGCTCACTCACTGCAACACTTGCAGAGCGTTTGCAATTTTCTCGAACTGCAAAGAGGCGTGGCAAAAAAGTAAGGCTTGTTCGTGTTTACATCCATACATATGTACACAAGTATAGTATATGCACTTGTCTGCAAGTTTTTAATTTACGATATCCGCTGAAATAGTTACTTTTAAAGCATTTAATTAAAATAGCAAGTTGTTGAAGGCGCTTTTTTGCTATCAATTACATCTTAGGTAAAAAGGTTTGTCCACGAAATATCTCATTTAAGACATCTTCGTGTGATTGGAGGAGAGTTGCGTGCCGCTAATGAAAAAATTGCGAAAATCGGTTTGCAAAAGGTTTAATAAAGCGAAAGCAACTGATTTCGTCGTTTTCAACCTTTTGTGAAACTTTGTATTTATTTTTCCATAATTACTATTGCTTGAGTTTTTATTTACTGAATTCAATAGTTTTATGGGGGTATGACCCGCTTTTTTAACAAATGTTTACACCCTTGAAAGCCCGGTGTTCAACTCAATCAGAAAAAAGTGCGAAAGACATGTGGCGGTGGTTGATTCCGACTTACTGAATAATAAAAGAAAGCGTCGTGAAAGCTTGAAGGGCTTCCTGTAGTTGGTTGAAAACCCAGCTGTCTTCTTCTTTTTTTACTAGAAGACATAAGACTCAGATTTATAATTTTCCCTCAATAAGCGGTCTGCCATAAGGCTATGTAGGAGCACTTTAGCTTCGTCATTTGATTTTTGACAGCAAACTTGACAGGAAACCGAATGTAGAGCAAAGAATTAAGTAGGCTAAGCAAGAGCAACCTTGACATTTGAGAACGATTGAAGAATGTTCGATTGCAAGGCGAATTTATAAAAGGTGGTATAATCTCAACAGCTGGTTGCTTGTTCTTCTTTTCCAATTCACCTGAATTGTTTGTTTGTATGTGTATAGTTTCATAAATAAAAACGCATATACATATATTATTAGTAATAATAATTTATTACACAATTGGTTTAATAAATATTAAAATATATGCATATATTTTCGAATGTTTTATTTATACAAAAAACTCGAATGTTGAATGCTATGTATGCATATAACACATACATAGTTATAAACTCAAACTTCCATGTTACTAAGAATATCATTTTGAAATGTGGCACTTTACATTGTCGCGCAGTAAGCACTCGTCTTTCCAGTAATTTAATATATTTAAGTACTGATTCATAATACAGCCAGAGCCTGCTAGACACTGCACTGACGCTGTTGCACGAAATGCATCCACAATTAGATTTTCTAAGTAGAAAAATGTTACAAATGAGAATTATCCAATTCAGTTTTGGTAATTGTTTTGTCTTATTTTGACATTTAAATTTAAGGCGAGTTCAGAATTTTGACATTTTGCTCGCAAAATTACACAAACAATTTACATGAACAATGTTGGGCGAATTCAGATATTGACATTTTGCTCGCAAAATTACACAAACAACATGCACTACGGATTCGATTTTTATATGAATTCGCCCTCGCTACCACCTTATAGATACACCTTGGTTCGATTGGAAGCTTTTGACTCTTAAAGACGTACTTCCGAGCAATACATACTGGATTTTCTACTTCTATGTAGAAGAAGGGGCTTTTATGAAGCGAGTTTTGGGTGAAGTCCGTTAATGCGAGACGAAAAGAACACTAAGCCACGTTTAGACCGTAAACGTTCCAGGGAACTCTTAACACTGATTAAATAGTTAATCTAGCTATTGAGTGCGAGCTCTAACTGATCATTGACCGATAAGAAAGCAAAAGGCGTTGACATCTACATGTGAAAGTTTTTCCTATAAACTTGGTTTTGTTTGAAATACGCATCTCAAAATATTATTTATAATAATAATAATAATTTTGGCGCGTACACTATATAGCTCAGTGCTTGGCCGAGCTTCTCCTACCATTTGTGGTGTGCGTCTTTTATATTATACCACAAAATGGAGGGACCTACAGTTTTGTGCCGACTCCGAACGGCAGATGTATTCAATGAGAAGCTTTTTCTTGGCAGAAATACACTCGGAGGTTTGACATTGCTTGCCAAGGAGTGACCGCTATTAGAAAAAACTTTTTCTATGATTAAGATTTTGCTTGCCCTGACTGAGACTCGAACCTCGAACTCACCGGCATATCGAGTTATGGCTCGCACCGCTACTAACTCGACCCTGCGGCCACTTCAAAAAATTATTTGCTGTTGACCAATTTAGACATTTTCATAGCCAATTAAATGTTTGTTTAAATTTTGTTTAGGAAAGAATTTCTTAAAAGAATGTTGTGTTAAATTAAACAAGTGCTTAAACAGCTTCATAAATATATTAAAAAAAGATAAGACATCAATTATTAATTTTTTAAATTATTAAGTATTTTCTATAGTTTTGCGGAGTAAGCAGTAATTATATAAAACATAGGCTTTCACTTAAAGTGCTGCTTGAAATTGCTTGCAAATTAAATGTATTGCTCTTTATTTGAAAAACAAAATAAATAAGAATCCTACAAGTATACTTGAAAGCAACCTTATTTTAAGTAGTACTTATGTATAACGTCGCGTTTAGAAATATAAAGCCATTATTGCTAATTTACTTTGATCTCATTTCGTCAAATAAACTTTGTACTTGCTCTTGCTTGAATCGCGTGTAAAACAATTTACTCATACGTGCTTACATACAAACATATAGTATATAGTACATACATATTAAGGTGTTCGTAATTTACGAAGTTGATTATTTCTCTTACAACGCTCTCTGAGCTTTTAGTTTAATAGATTAAATTTTACAAAAAAATTATCATAATTTTTGCCGTAAAAGTAATCAATTTTAATATGTACTCAGCACTTAACTTTGACTTTGAGTATCTTTTGAAGTAGTTTGAAAAATTGTAGGATATGAGATTGTCATAGCTGCGAGCAAAATTAGGCAAATTCCCATGCAATTTAAATGGGTAATGAATCGTCTTTGGCGCAAGGTTTGTTATAAATATTGAGGGCCGATAGTCCGATATTTTTTTCCAGACAATAAACTATAGAATAACAGGGCGTCTTGAAAAAAATAACCAATACATATGTATATATAAATATGTTTCTGAGAAAATGGGAGGACTAAGAATCGTAGCCCAATCCAATGGCACTCAGCAAAGGGGAACAGACAATCTAAAAGGTTCATAAGTCCATTCCGTGGAACCTCTGAAAACCTTCTTAATCTCAGCAGAGAGGGTCTTAGAGCTCTTACCGGGTACTTGACAGGTCACTGCAGGCTGAGATACTCTCTGAGGTTGCAGACTGTAGGTTTTGTGGCCTAGACGCGGAGACTTCTGAACATATACTTTGTGAATGCCCAAGAATAAGCGGACTCAGGCTTATACACCTGGGGGAGCGATTATTATCTGCAACCAGAATATGGACAACTACACCCTCCAAAGTGCTTAACTGCTTAAGTAGCTTAAGGATGGAGTGACAAAACTTAAAAGGTTAGCACAATAGATCTTGCTAGGTCGCAGCGCTACTATGCCCTAATAATAATAAAAATAATATATAAATATGTTACAATTATGCCTACTTCTAGCCAAAATACATATGTATGTACTCTTTAATTCATAAACTAGTATGGTAAATACTTAAGAGAAGTTTTTCACTTTTCGTTGAGACCCGAGAAGAGCTACTTTCCGTGTACTTTGAAATCATCATAGCATAATTGCTTTGCTTGAAGAGTTTCGCTTTTCTTCCCAGATTTATAAGAATTTTGTCTTTCTTCACCTTTAGTTTCTGTTCGCTTAAGCTCGGGTAATCTATTGTAAGCTCTTCTTATTTAATTATATATATAGGAGTCTTATAACAAAAGCTCGTCTCGTTCGATATTATGCGATAATCACAAACGTCCGCTGCAAACTTATGCGATTTGCGCGAATTGATGGACGTGATATAATGTGTTGATGTGACGTGATGTTTTGATGTGCTGCGAAGGCACGGCATGATGTGATGCGTTGACATAATAAGCTGGTTTGATGTGATTTAATGTGTTGATGTGATGTGATGTGAGTAATATAATCAGATGTAATATGATATCATATGAAGTGATTAAGTATAATATGATATGATTTGATATAATGTAGCATGATGTGATGTGATACGATGTCAATTTGACAAAAATATCATAAGATGCAACGATTTCATTGAATCAACAGTCGCAATTTGTTGTCCCTTCTTGAACATTTTTGTGACAATAAAGTGAACTAAAGATGACGCCGATCTGGATAACGCTACATTAGTGTGACAAATTTGACAGACGCAGCTGTTTTCAATCAATTTAAAAACGAGTATACAATTCAAATTCATGAAATTGTAAATCGCATTTTTTGTTAATTATTTTTTTTGTTTTATATTTACACGGTTCTATATCAAGAAGTTGAATTTTTATCGCCTAGTTGTATAGACTCATAGATTTTTTTGTATTTTTGTTCGCTTTGACTTCGTTCGTGTTGACATGAATCGGGGCATTCCGAAGTTGGTGGCGTACACCTCTTTCTCTATGCATCCGCTGAATGGATGAGGGATTCGTGTCTTCAAATTTAGACTTGCAGTTTAAAGAATGGAAGGAGAAAGTGGACTTCTGATGGCGCATGGACTACTTTTACGCAGTTGGTCCTGAGATCTGATCACCGAGCGCTGAGGCTTAATAAAAAGCATAACTTATGAAATTGTGAGGTCTTTTTAACCCAACATCGGAAGGATGATATGATAAGCTATTTAGCTTTTGCTAGATTGCAATCGAAATATCTCGACTTCTATTTTTTAAATAGCACAGTGAAGCTCTCAGAGGTTTATTTTGTTTGTTATTGTATGCTAAAATTCTCTAGATATAAGTTTGCAAGTTGTTTAAATTTTTTTTTTAATGATACTGCTTGTTTAAACTGCAAACTTTCTTATTAAGTAATTAAATTCTCGACCGTGGAGACAACAAATACGGGTTGGGACTCTTTAAATAAATATATAGCACATAGTTGATGTTTACCTTTGCTTTTCTAACTAAGGTACATACACAATTTTTTCAATCTGTACAATTTGTTTGCTATGCAAATGTTTCAATATGGTTTTTTTTTAATTGGCTAAGTTTAATTTTTCTATTGATATGGTAAACAAGCTTAAAGTACAAAAAACCTCATTGTGTTTTGCTGTGAAAGCAATTAGTTAGTATTGATTAGTAAATTGTTTGATAATAAAATGAGAAGCGATAGGGACGGTCCCTAATTGCATCTGCTTAGTGTAGCGCCCACACTTATCTGAGTTAAAAGAAATTTATATTGCCAGTGTTTCTAATAGATATGTAAAACGATTGAAAATAGTATTATACATATTTTTAGTTTTGTTATATTAGACAAAAACTCATGTAAATTTCAGAGAAAATTAATTTTTTACACCTACTGAAATATAATTTATTTACGTATTGATTTTTCACACTCTTATTGGGCTTTAGTCATTCAAATATTTACTTCTATGAGTCATTAAACCCTACAGAATGTTAGAAAATAATTTTAAAAAAATAATTAAAAACCGAGTTGTTCTAACATCGATGCATTGAATAAAACAAAAGATTTTAGTAGCGAACTTGTTTGCGATTCTAGTCATTCCCCCACGCACTTTGCTTTGATGTTTTGATACATACAAATTGATACATATCTATGTACATACGTATGTATCTACTCAGATAAGTACTTTAGTTATTTTTTTTATTCGCTTACGTAAATTTTTCAAATGCAGCGTTTCATCTTGAATAAAGTAAATCTAAAAATTTAAAAACTAAAACGCCAACAAATTAAATTATTTAACCGGCAAATAATGTTAAATTATGCACTTCCAGCCGTGTGGCGGTGTTGTTATGTACTTTATTTTGCTTCCTACATTGCAAATTAGCATTCAGCTGTTAATAAGTGTATAAACAGCCCACATACATGTACATACTTATATCTTGATTATACTCGCACACATGTTTGTACAGATGTTATATTTATAATAACTTCGGAGTTTTTTTATGAGAATCTTCTAAACAATCAAGTACGTTTTAGGAGCTCACAACTATCGCATGTTTTTGACACGTAATTAGTTATGGCTCTTATTATTAGAGATCTTATTTCAAAAACACTTTAAACTTTTGCAAACAATTTCTTACAATATTTTTGTAAAACAAAGGAACATCACAAGTTTCGTCAAACATCACAAATATTTTAAAACGGACTGCAAGTAAGCGGCTATCTTGCTTACCATAGCTTAACTCACCAAACTTAGATTCACCACACTTTAACTCACCACCCTCTAACTCAAAACACTTTAACTCATCCCAGCTAACCCACGTTATGTCACGTTATTTTATTACATTCTATGTAATGTTATGTTATGATATGTTGTATTATGTTATGTTATTTTATGTCTTGTATTATATTATGCTTTGTTGGGTGAAATTTGAAGCAGCAAATTTAAAAAATTGTAGGATGTTTTAGAAGTTAAACCTATTTAATTGCAGTAGTTAATTGAAAATCAATATGCTGAATAGGATGATAATGGAGCCGACGAGATTGTGTACTCGGAAATGGTTGGATCACCAACAAATTCTTCTTCTTTTCGTCATCCTAGAACGCTCACTTGAAAATAGAGAATTTATAGATGCTTGGAAAGTAATGGGAACAAAAATAACATTGCCAATTATAGGCCCATTGCCAAGTTGTCAGCCGTGTCAAGGTTATTTGAAAACATAGTAAAACAGAAGATGTACTTTTCAGTTAAGCGTTTAATTTCTGACAACCAGCATGGTTTCATGTCTGGTAGATCCAAAGTCACTATTTTAGCAATATTTTCTGAATATTGTTTGTCGGCTTTCAGTGACCGCCTTCAAGTTGACACTGTGTACTCGTATACTGACTTTTCGAAAGCATTTGACAAAGTCAGTCATTCACTTTTGATTTCTAAATTAGCTAGTTTTGGATTTCATTCAATATTTTTGTCTTGGATAAAATCCTACCTTTATCATCGCAACTGTGTAGATGTAGTTGACAATGTGCATTCCAAATCTTTCGAAGCGTCGTCTGGTGTAATTTTTATCAATGACATTTCGACCTGTTTACAAACTCTAATTTTCTTTTATATGCTGATGTCTTGAAGATTTTCTCCACTATTTCAAATTCTTCTGGCTCCGCGAATATCCAATTAGACTTGGATAATGTCTCAGATTGGTGTAGTATAAACGTCTTACCATATTGACGGTACACGATTTTTCACCCTTCAAGAAGTAACTGATCTAGGGGTGGTTTTTGACCCAAAATTTTCATTTAATAGTCATCTCAATTACGCAATTGCCAAGTCGTATTCAGTGCTAGCTTTCATCCCTCAATTTGGATCCGATTTTACTGATCCCTATACCCTTAAGCTTTTGTTTACGTCACTCGTACGTTACATGCTGGATTCTTTTGTCTGGAGACCTTATCATGTATGTTATATTAATAGGATTGGACGGGTTCAAAAAACTTTTATCCGCTTTGCTCTTCGATCTTTGAATTTTACCGACCCAATTCCTCCTTATAGTGCTGGGTGTGCGCTAATTAATCTCACATTTCTAGAAAATAGAAGAACCATTATTTCGCTCACTTTTGTCTTTGACATTATCACAGGTGTGATTGACTCACCTTCGCCTTCGTAATAGTGATAGTTTTTACACAGAGCGAGTCCGAACTCTCTATGCTTCTAACGCTCCCATTTTTAGAGCCCTGAATAAATTCAATAATCTGCCAATAGATTTTTCTTTATCTAAGTGCGTTTTCAAATCAATGTTAAATGGAGTGATATTATAATCATCTCTTTTTAAGTAGTCTGTAAGTAACCTTGTATACCTATGTAGATTACTATAAAACCAAAATAATTAAATATATATAAATTCACCATAGCCATACACGCCACACACAAATTCACCACACCTAAATACACCACAACTTTAATCAGCACAACTAAAGTCGCAAGACCTTAACCATAATATATTCAACAATAATTTTGCTTGACTGAACCTAAGCGATTGTAAATCGAGGTCATCTCTCTTGCACACACAATTACAAAGATCGTCTCTATCATGGTGGAATAATATACAGGTGAACTCAATATGAATGCTGCGATAATTCTGTTATGCATTTTGAACGTGTTAGGAAGAAGGAGTAAATAAGTATTAGTAAGGGGAAAAAGGAGTACTCGAAATATATACTTATAAAAACGGGAATAAAAATTGTACAAGGAATAATGGAAGTGAATGGAATTTATAGATACGAGTATAAACAGAAAAAATTTAAGAAGCTCTCCGTCCCCTTTATTTGTTTTTTGAGTACAGACAATTCGTAAATGTTAAAAATTTAATAAAAACTAACTGATGACTAGAACTCCGATTCTGGACTATTAAAATTAATCAATTTTATACTATTATTGCTACATATGCAATATTTTATACTATTGTATAGCAATTCATTCTTATATACAAACTCGTATAAATTTTATTTTATACTATAAAATAATAAAACAACACAATAAATGTGGAAAACAACTTGGATGAAAAATCAACTATTTATTTAACTGTCGTCTTAATTTCGCTTTGTATAATTAAGGTTTTTGTTCAAATCTTTAATTCTAAATTGCATTCTGCATTTAAAAAAAGATTTATTTATTTTTTCTGGTAAATTTTACGATTTTGACAGCCATTCAATTCTCAGACGAATAACTTATTAAGTCGCAAGTCACTGAGACCTTTTTTGTATTAAGCAGCGATTAGAAAACAATATAAATAATTTACAACAAATTTACGAACATACTATGTATGTTTATTGAAAAATGTTTCCACAATTTATAAAAGCAATATAAATAATTTTACACCGTCTTTACCTGAATTTGCAGACGCAGAACCTTTAAAAATAGTGTTCCTTTGGGATAGTTGGGCAGCGATGACAAAATCGTGAAAAATATTCTGCAAAAATGTAAATTTGAATACACATTTCATGATTTCTTTTTTCGCACTAGTCTTACCTTAAAAATTACAAAAACTTGCTGGAATACCAAGTTAGGCGCTCGCTTTATATCGATTATGTAAATTACATTTTAATGTAAATATATTGCTTTGCTTTTTTCACACAATTTTGTAAAACCAAAATATAAAAAAAAAATTTCAGAAATTCCACCGTAAACTTTTTATCACAAAAGTACCATTTCATTTATTTTGTATGGAAAAGTAATATAATATTAACTAAGGGCTACCATCTCCGGTTAAGCGCTTAACCAGAACTAAAAGCGCCGGTTAAGGCCATCCGTCAGATAAGTAAGCGCTGAATTGTAGCTAACCGCCGGTAATTTTAACCAAATTAGCACAGCGAGAATTGCCAAGATTTACAATTATGTCATTTATTGACCTCACCAGCATATAATTTCACCATGGTCTGTATAATGGAATTCACTCGTGTTCTAGGGATTGCCTTATATTTAATGTACTCTTATCCGAGTATATATTTTTATGGGAATATTCGTGTGAATTTTGTGGTATTACCAAAGGACGTACAAAACAAAGAATTTGCATAGCGTTTTGTTATATCGGCTTACTTCACCACACCGAATTCTAATTATATCGAATTAGATTTTGATATCAATCACCAAATATCGAATTTTTCCGGTATGGTGAAAAAAATCGATACATTTTTTTAGCGGAACGGAACGGAAGTTGCACCTTTCGACGCGAGTAATTTTATTAAATTCTTGCTCATTGCAGCCAATTACTTGTAAGTGATTGCTTTTATATTCGGCTGAAGTTCCCATGGCCTGGGAAGTACCAGTGTCTGAAGCCTAGTATGAGTTCATTTAAGCTGTTCTATAATTAGAAGCAAATTTACGCATTGCAAAAATTAAAAATTTAAACAAAGACCGGAAAAAGTGTATATGTAGTTCTGTAGATGCCTTTCAATTGAAGCTTATTTGTTGCCGTTTGTCCTCTAAGGGTTAATGGTTATATGATAAAAGAAATCGAGCTAACTGTCACTTCTACCTCGTTAAAAATGCTTTGACACGTAAACTCTCTTCAAAATATTTTAGAATTAAATTTGTGTAAGTCCATAAAAAGCCAAGAAAAAATTGATTTTCTCATTTTTTAAATGTGCACGACGCAAATTATGCTGAAGATCTATTACCAGGAACATTACTAAAGTTTTTGCTCATACTAAAATACTTTGCCTCTTAAGTTTTTCATATGCGCCTCAACGCATGCGTACCAAGCCCATTCTCATTTTTTTATTCACCTAAGTCTTTTGTCTTAGAGTTAAGATACCCACTTCAATGCTCCTTCACCAAATACGCCAGGCACACTTCTAACTTTGTTTGGTGTTCAACTATATGCTTTTGTTTTTGCGTTTGGACCACAACAAAGAAGGCGAAATTACAGAGATCACAACTAGAAGATATTAATAAAAAAAAACAATACAATGAAATTGCAAACGATATTTATATTCAATACAAAAACAATTTATAAGAAACTGATTTTCTTAACGCCAATAATTCCCTTTAATATGCAATGCATGATTTCTTAAAATCCATCAACAGCATGGGTATTATTACTTTATTTAAAATATAAAAAAACTTGCTCTTCAAATCAATTATTTGACAACATAGTCACAAAACAATAATGAATTTTTTTGTTTACATAATCCGTAACACACAATACTGACAATGTCTTAACAAACAAAGAATGACATGTTAAATCCGTTAAAGTCGTCAAACAATTCAGTCTTAAGCGTCAAAACCGCACGCGAACACTTTGCTATATTTTTAACAAATTTATTTGTTTGTGATCTTATTTATTTATATGCATACAATGTATACTTTACATACATTCATACTGGCAAACATACATACATATACATAGACATACTGGTGAAACTAAAAACAAGATATGCATTTATAAATATTTATGTGCATACGATATTAGCGCACATGTGCTACGTCGGTTCAGTTCGAAAATTGATTGAAGTGTGATAATTAATTTTCACGTTTACACTTGACTTTAAATGACAAGAGCTAAAAAAATGAACAACAAATCTTATGTAATCGTATTCATTAACTGACAGTTATGATGAATAACGTTAGAAACGTTAGAGATTTCCGCAAGTGCCCTTAATCTCAAATCAGCTTCATCACACCTAAACTCCGCACACATAAACCCACGATATGTCGTGCTATGCAACGTTACGTTATGTTATGTCATAGCATGTTGTGTTACGTTTTTTTTGTGATGTTATGTTTGCGTTACATTATTTTATGCTATGTTATGTTATGTTGTGTTACAATATTTTATGCTATGTTAACTGACAGTCATGATGAATAACGTTAGAAACGATAGATTTCCGCAATTACCCTTAATCTCAAATCAGCTTCATCATATCTAAACTCCGCACACATACACCCACGTTATGTCGTGCTATGCAACGTTACGTTATGTTATGTCATAGCATGTTGTGTTACGTTTTTTTTGTGATGTTATGTTTGCGTTACATTATTTTATGCTATGTTATGTTATGTTGTGTTATAATATTTTATGCTATGTTATGTTATGTTTTGTTACTTTACGTTATGTTTTTAGTATTATATTTTCTTTATTATTTCCACCATATGTACACTAACCATACCTTAACTCAGGACGCTGAAACTTCCCACACCTGAAACTTCTCACGTCACTTAAACGAAAGAACGTATATTGAAAAGAAGGTGCAAGTTCCGTTATGTTCCGCTAACAAAAGATGTCGATTTTTTTCACCATACTGGAACGAATTCGACATTCGTTGGTTTTTATTAGAATCTAATTAAATCCAATTGATTTTGGGTGTGGTGAAATAAGCCGAAATAACTTGCCAAAGGGAACGAAACGCCATGTAACTGCTTTTTATGTACGTATACGTCATTGCTTGAACTTACAACTCCTAAACGCACCACACCTAAACTTTTCACACGTCAGTTATTTTACTTCGCATGCATTTTACTTCACCTTACCTTATCTAACCTCACCTAATTTTATCACAGAAAGCGAAGCAAATCATACAGAACGATCGCAATGCGGTTTGATTGAATAGTTAGAATAGGATGGGTTTCTTTCTAATACTTAGAGCTACTGTCACGCTAATTTCATGCATATAGGTAGGAACAACACAGATCAGGACCACATTTCTTTTCATTCTATAGACGGATCATTAAATAAACTTCGTTCAAATATAAATACATACACACACACACACACACATTTTTGTGTTTTTGCATTTGACTATTGTGGTTTAATCGTAATTTTTCGATAAATTATTTTAAAATAATTAATGTTTTCTGGATTTAAATCAATAAAAATCCACGAAAAAAATTATATTACATTTTAGCATTGCATAGTTTTATATCTTTTTTTTATAAAAAAAAGTTAAAATGACATATAATATATGTATGTATAAATACTCGTTTTCATTCAAATGAATTTAGCATAGATAAGCACAAATACAAAATGATATCGTTCCATAGCAAGTTCTGAAACAGCATAGTGTGCCAGAGTTCATAAATATTGAAAGAAATTAATGAGCCCACTTAATTATTCTTAATCGTGACTTTAAAATGAGTGCACTTACGCATATTAATAATGGATAGGTTTTTATATTTATGTATATATATGTATGTAAGCCTTGTTTTTATGTGTTCTCACTTAGTTATGGGTCCAAGTTGGCGCCATGACTTTTTTAACGATAAACATTGATATGGTACACATGAATTTCATGTTTATATTTTCAACATTTATAAAATCCATAGGCTCATACATACTTACATATATGTGTGTGTAAGTGTATATCTAAAGCTAAAACGGGTATGTAATACTTACATAAAAAATAAAAAATATTCGAATTATAAATACCTTTGTACATAAAACTTGTTTTGTAGCTTACGCAGCTGGTGTTAAAAGCAAATATGAGACACTTGCAGAATCACAAAGAAATAAATTGATTTTTAATAGTCATTTCAGAATCGAATAGAAAGATAATATCTTAATCGAAACGTTTTTCATTTTGAATTCAAAAAGGCGATAGTACATATGTAAGAACAATATAGGTATTTCCTGTATATTTATTTGTACGTACATAAATGCATACGGTATAACTTTTTAGATTCGCATACAATAAACATTTTCATTTAAATATACAAATTTTTGAACTAAACAAACGGATGATAATTCGACTTCAATTTGTAACTTAAAATATGTAAGAATGTTATTCAAACCAGGGGCGGATCCAAAAACGATTCTTAGGGTAGGGAAATAATTTTATACCTCAAAACTGGAGTTAGTGTTAATTGGAATGATGCAATAACAATTTGCATTTTAGTGGCATTATTCTGGCTTATTTTTGTGTGATTCTAAAGCAAATTTCTGAATTCGATTTACCTCAAACACAATATTTTTTACGGTATGCAAGTAATATTTATAAGACGTCGAGCCCGTGGGGGCGGGGGGTTAAATGCCCCTCATTTCCCCCGCCCCTGATTCAAACAACTCAAATCCATTAAAGCTTTGATCTTCATTAAAACGATCACAGTTCTCTGTTCAGAAATTGAAAACTTGAACTTCATAAATTTTAAATTTATTCATTTAAAATAAACTTTAAATTAAGAACAACTTGAATTCTTGGATATTCATTTTACTATCCTTTCTCACAAAAAAAATTACTTTAGAACTTTATAAGAATGTATTTAGTTGAGTAGCTCATAAAATTTTAGCAAGGTAAAGTGCAAGCTTCAAATCGCTTAAAATTGCCGCCGTTAATGTGATTGTCACCCTCAACAACCTTGCATTTATTTTCTATAGAAAAATAATTTTGATTCAATTAATAATAATAAATTTACTTTAAAAAAATTTGAAATTTGTTAAACTATTTAAATTTTGTATAAAGTGTTTTTTTGGACTTATATGGTTTTTGCTAGAGAATAGACTAAATTTTAATAGAAAAATATTAGAGATTGGACGAAGAAAGAAAAATAATCAAAACTTTTTATAATAGCCGATGTACATACTATATTTGTGGAAATAAATATCACAAACTATGGCCTGAGTATGTCATTAAAATAAGAAAGGAATTTCAAGTCAAAAAAATTATATTTCTTTTAATTTTAATTTAGTCAATCTGTTCTTTCACAAAAAACGCGAGGAGAGACAATATACTCGTATATTGAGTGTTTGGTACATTCTATCTATGTAAGTAAGCTTTTCCCTCATTTGTGACTTGGTTGAATTTTTTTTAACGATTAATAATTGTTGTTTTTTTTTTTTTCAAATAAAATGTTTCATAAACTGGCCTCGAGCTCAAAACAATGTTCAAATATTTATCATTTCAAAAAAATGCCATGAAAGTCTTCATATTAATTTTCAATTGATAAACAGTTCATTCCATTTTTAAATCTTTATATAAAAAGGATAATAATTTAACAAAATTTCGAGCACTTTTAAAATAAAATAATATAAGTTTTTGAGTATGACGTTTTGTAGCTCATTCAATTTACTCATAAAAAAGTCGAAATTTTGATGAACTTTTTTTATTATAACATTTTTTTTAACTTAGTTTAAAAATGGTATTTTTTGTAGTTTTTGTCAGAAAATGAACTTTATTTTGATTTTAAATAATTTGAATTAATTTAAAAAAAATATGCAAGTGTGGCAAGGTGTGCTTGTGCTATAATTTTGAATGCAATGTATGTATGTATACTCTACTGTGTTTGATCAAAATTTACTTTGAAAGCTATACATTTTTCTATAAGATTATTTTCGAAAAATAAAAAATTTTTAAATTAAAACTTTGTTTTGTGTCTTAAGCGTAGTACACAGCTCTCAAGAAAATCGAAAAAATCATATACAATTACACTCAAGAAATGTAAAAGAAATTTTCTTCTATAAAAATTTCTTAATGCTCGTATATTTTTTTTTCAAGAAAATTTACAGTAACGGCAAAGTACTTTTTCCAGCAACAGAAATAATAAAAAATATTGCTTGTGATTTTTTTTTTTCGGAGCTGTATTCAAAGCATTATTAATAATATATTTAATGCGGTAATTATACTCTCTCTCTCTCTCCGGCTTTCTTTTATTACCGCACTCGTTCTACCAACTCACAATAACTATTTCTCCTATAAGATCACAAACGTTCTTTAAAAGCTAATCCTGCTATTAACATTAAACTTCGAACAAGCTGTAAGTTATTCTCAGTTTATATAATATTTTTCATAATTTGTTGTTAAAATTAAGAAATTAAAATATTAAAAATATATCGTTCACAAGCCACATTATAATCTATGCTACACGCGAAAGCCACTAATCGCATTTTAGCTACAAAGATTATGATAACACAACTTTTATAAGTAGCCAGCTGAAATACGAGAAATGCAGCAAAAGTTCAAACAAACCGGTATTAATTTATTTCGTTCACGCAGCACATTTTCAGAAAAACAAATATTATGTACGAGCGCCATACCACATTTGAGTTCACAACTCTTGAAACTCTTAAATACGAAATTCAATAAATTATATATTCAATAAATTAATTAATAGAAAAGTGGCAGGCCAGCTTAGCACTGATAATGTTGTGCAGTAAAGTTCATGCAATATTTCTTAATAAAATCAACATGCACACATGCACACATCATACGCTTGTATGTACGTCTAAATTAATATTTGAGTAGTGACACAACTGCGAGCATTTAACCACATAAATTAATTTCATGACTTTTTTTCTTCTTTGTTTTCAGATGTACGCGTTCAGCATTTTATCCGCCCAATTAAAGTAAAATGGATGTACACGACAAATGCGTTCGAATTGAATACATACCGACATTGATTGAATAAATTTTTTTGTATTCTCTACAAGAAAGTTACCGCAATTGCATTGCATACTTATGTAAATGTCAGTTCAAACCATTTGAACGAAATTAATCTCAGTTACCGTTACAAAGTGTCTAACACAAACACAAAACCTCAGGAAAAATTAAACTACAAAGAACCAAAATCGACCGACCGCTCGATCGCACCAAGCATTCAATAAGTAATTTTTTAGTCAGCGAGACTACCTTAAAAGTAATAAGGCAAGAGGAGGGCAATTAGTCAAAATGGATACACGCATCGGACTCGATTACATTGTCGAGAATCGTGAATATATTTCGAAATTGGGCACTGCATTGGACACCAGTAATGCCGTTGTTAAGAAGCAAGTTTTCGAGCTGTTGTCCGCGCTGTGCGCCTACAATGCCGACGGCTATACACGCGCTATTGAAACGTTAGAATTTTACAAGGTAAGTGCAAATGGGAGTGCAATAAAGTAATGTCAATAACAAATATGTACGAGTACATACATACGAGTACAAATAAAAAAAAACCATAAACATAAACGCATTTATGTACTGCACTTACTATATCCATATGTGTATGTACTTTGTGTACATTTATGCTATAATTTTTTTTATATACATATAATGCTTATCATAATTATACTACTTATTAAAATGAGAAGCTTAGGCTATTTTCTTTTATATCACTTAATTGGTAATATTTTTCCATTAAAATACAGTTCTTGTTCTAAAAAAAAATTGAACTCAAACTTTATACAATATTACAATAATTCAAAAAAAGTTTCATGTTCAAACTTAAAAACATCTGAATTTTTCAGTATGCAATTTTGAAGCTCATTCAATTTTAGTAGAACAAAGTACAAGTTTTAACTGGCTACAAATAAATGTTGGTTTTTGACGATTTTTTTTCTTTAATAACGAAATTATGCTTTTCTTTCCATAAAAAAGATGTTTTTTTTTAGACGTGTGGTTTTCAATGAGGCAATATTTTTTTCGGAGTTGGTTTTATGACAGCTGTTTACTTAATTTATACTCAGTTTGGTTTGCCATTTCAAATTAACAGACTTACTACGGAACAATGTTTGCAACGTTCGGTGAATGGGCCCAAAACGAAATAGTCACCGATCCCAATTTTCACAAAAAAATTTTGTTCAGCGATAAAGCTCACTTTTGGTTAAATGGGTACGTTAATAAACAAAGTTGTCGCATTTCGAGTGATGATAATCCACAAGTCACTGTTTGGTGTGCCTATGGGCAGACGGAATCATTGGTCTATATTTCTTCAAAAATTAAGTCGAAAACTAGGCCTCTGGGCGGGAATTTTTTCGCGCCAGCCGCGACGGTCACTTGCTCGAAATCATTTTTAAAACATAATGGCAAACCCTTATTTTTTTTAATAAAGCTAAATTCTTGGCCATAGCATTAAATAGTATGCGTTTTATTTCTTCTTAAAAACCAAATGCCTAAAAAAAAACCCTTACAATACAGTCAAACTTTGAAGTAAATGATAGCAAATATTCATTATTAGATTTTGTATAGGCACAGCAGAGCTTTCTTTTAAACGACGTCAAAACTCTAACCCAAACCATTTTTAAATATTAAAAGAAATATCAAATATCTTGGCATTGACTTACGACCATAAAATTAGTTTAGTATATAGAAAGACAAAAATTTAAAAAGACATGTTAAAATTTTTTTTATTTTATTTTTTTCTGACATTCCTCTTTCAATTAATACTCATTTGTACGACAAAAAATTTTATAATTTTTTTAATACTTGCTTCTAACTAAAACTAAAAGGTATGTATTGTAGTTAACAAAATACCCTGTAAGTATTTAGTCTTTTGAAGCTTGTTATACTAAAATTGAATGGAAAATAAAACTGCATCGATAAAAATCTAAAAAAATAAAAAAAGTTGGAAATTTTGATGACATTTAAAATTAAAAAATCAATTACACAGTTTCAATTAAATTTTTTGTACTGACATTTGTTTTAATCAACTCATCGTTTCCGCGATCTGCAGTAGAACTGTTTTTGTGGTTCGTAGATGGGTCGTTTTTGCAACCCGCTGGCGAACTGTTCTCATCATCCGCTAACGGGCTTGCCAGCGTGCCCAAGCAAATGGTCGTTGGCGAACAAATTTTAGTTAAAACCAATACCCCATAGTGAAAGTGAAGACAAAATTGACAGACATTGAAAATTATCAAACTAAGACTTTGAAGTCAACTTTATTTCCTTTTATATCAAACAAAAATGTTCTTAGTCTGTTTAATACTGAAAGTTTTATTCCAAATGTATACCGAATTTAGAGATTTTTAATCAAAGAAGTGCTGTTACCAATTGGCAGCCCTCCTCAGTTACATATGTAGCTACCATGAATAGATAAACAACATTTCAATTGCACAAAACTTAATGGGTTTGAATAAAGTCGCACAATGACTAAGGAATTTCCTAAATCACTGCTCCAGCGCCATCTAGCGGATCCATTTTTCGTAAAAGTGTTTATTTTCTCACCCCCAGTATACGTCTTTTATTTCATTAATATCGAAAAACCAATGAAGATTGGCTGAATATCTCGTACCACCTAGCGGAATAAAATAAAATTCTTTAAGAATATATAATCGAAATTGGGTTGGTTAATTAACTTTTGGTCTAATTTTTAACAAATAAAGTTGAACCTTCTTTTAAATAGCGGTCACCACTAGCCAGGAATGGCAAGCCTTCGAGGGTATTTTTGCCACAAAAATACTTCTCGTCGGCACAAAACTGTAGGTCCCCTCATTCGTGGTATAACATACAGACGCACACCACAAATAATAAGAGAAGCTCGGCCAAACCCTGAGCTATATAGTTTAGGCGCCAAATTAATAAATAAATATGTGGTTTTTTTTATTAAAATAAAAATTTTAAGATTTTTTTTTTAGTTTTAAATTAAAATAAAACTTTGTTGCAGTATTTGACTTTCTTAGAGAATAATTTGTATTTTAATTGAAAATAATAGAAAATAGTTATTTAAAAAAAAGTCAGAACGTTGGTGTCGTATAATTTGTATAAGTACTATAGGAATATTGAATTTTCCCCTTCTGCATTTTAACGCATTTATAGAAAATGCTTTGCGTTGTAATTTATCAGCCAGCATTGATAAGATCTAAATTGCGATAACAAAAGCCTATCTCAATTTGTATACGTATGTAGGAAATAAATACAATTTGCGGAAGAATATAGGTTAAGTTAAGCAAACGATTGTACAAGTGCACATACATATGTACATAATCTATGTATATACATGTATATTGTTTACAACATATCATCGCATACGAAATTGTACAAATGAAGTTAAGATAAAAGTGTCAACTATAGATCATATTTGATTGATTATTTTATAAAAAATATGTAGTAAATATTAGTTATCTCAGCAACAATTTCGTTAATGTGTAATTGTTTCCAATTAAATAATTCAAAAGAAAAATCTTCAGAATAAATTGTTAAGCAATTTTTTTTGTTTTAAGTTGAACAAGTTGATTTACTAGTTGGAAGATTTGCATACTGCAGGCTTTACAAAATTTTAGAATAGCAAATTTTTATGCAATTCGAACGAGCTGAATGGTCCTTGACCGTTTTTCTAGGTTGGTTCTGAATTTTAAGGATTTTATTTTATTTTGAAATGTGTAGATTTGTAAATTTTGTGCCGACTCCGAATGGCAGATGTATTTTATGAGAAGCTTTTTCATGGCAGAAATACCCGCGGAGGTTTGCCATTGCCTGCCGAGGGGTGACCGCTTTTAGAAAAAAAAAAACATTTTCTATGATTAAGATTTAACTTGCCAGTACTATGAATTAATATTCGCATAGAGCAAAGCTCAACAGTTTTTTAAAAAGCACATACCTATGATCAAACCATTAGTAATTATGTGCATACATTCTCAGTCTAAAGACCTCTGTTAAAAATTTTGTATATCCGACGGCAGCGCACCACATTGTTGCGATTTGTTTATTTAATTTTTATATTTTTAATGGAAATGGTATATTTAGTTTGGTCCGATATTTGTAAGTTCCAGTTGAAGAAGATATATGTACATAGAAGAAGAGAGAAGTAAGCTGGCTTTTTATAATTTATTAAACATTTGTCGGAGTCGGTCAGATCGGACGACTGTAACGTATAAAGAGCCGATTTTTCAGGTATTGCGTTTTGCACCAAACTCCTTTATTTAAACAGCTAAAGGCTTGAAAATTTATCCAAGGTCAAGGCAATTTTAAAGAAGCTTTTTTTAATAACTTTTTACCGAACTTTTCTTGTCGTTTTCCTTTCAGTAGCAAGCTTCAAGTTTCAAATTTTACTTGATATCAGACGAAGTAACATACATACACAAGTCAAGTACATTTCCGGCGTCAGTAAGGGTGTATCAATGAAAGTATTTTCATCTATGCCTGGCAGTTGTGCCTCTAATTGATTGTTTCATGAGTGGTGTGATAAAGAGCGCCGTTCTGTGATTTTAAGATATGCTCCATCTCAATCCTCCTGCTTAACCAAAATTCAGTTCCTCGTTTTGAAGGTCTTTATTTCGCATGGATTGCAAGCGAATTTGCTGGTCCCCAAAGGCAAAACTCCTTTTAAATTTTGGTTTTAAAGTATTGTATCTAATTCTCCGAAAAGAAAAGAATAAACTCTGATCCTCACAAAACTTAAAAAACTAACAACATATCGAGGAGAAAGGATTTATTGATTCTGATTCCGACTAAATTTCTCGAAATCGGAATGCAGAACAGACCTGTATATATATTTATGTTACTACAGTAAGAATGTTAAATGTATACTTTCTTTTTTGTTGTTGTTGAAGTTTCCCACAGGGTAGGGATGTACTGAATTTTGGAACGATTTTTCGTCATCCCTTGTCAAGTTTGGTTTTAAGGTAATTCGGTATCGGCGTTGTGCCAATGTCGTGTTTCGGAGATGGCGCTACGCCGAAACCGGTTTGTCTTAAAACCAAACTTAAATGTATACATTTATGTGTGTAGGTTTATGTACTATATACATACATATTTTCACTAAAAAATACAACTTAAAAAAAATGCATTTTAATTTTTCTTTTAACAGAATCTCAAAAATGAACGTTATCGTTTCAAAATTGTCATTAACGAACTGGAAAAAACGTCCAATGTGGAACACCAAGTTGCCTTATTGGCATTCATCAATTGCGTTATTATATCAGCATCAAATCTACAAGATCGCATAAGAATACGCAATGAATTTATCGGTAAGTGCTATTTTTAATTATCATTGACAACATATATGTACATATATAAACTACATACGTATGTATGTACTCATACCAAAACATTCAACAATGAATTCATATTTATCATCCTTAAAGTTAAGGAAAAAAGTGCTACCGAAATTCGGAGCCCATGGTAGAAACGTCAAGAGCTGCGCATACTCCAATTTTTTTTCTTAATCATCGTCTCACCAGAATAAGCCAATCAAATTATTATCGAACTTCTTAAGTTAAGTCATTTCATCATCTTATATTAGTAGCAGGTTTCTTGAAATAATTTTTAATGCGATACCAGGCAAAAATTGCTGTTACTAACTAAACTTTTAATGAAGATGTCGATTCCACCCATTCTTTGGGATACATTTTTTTTATGAAAATAATGTAAGAATGCATTTATATTTTTCGTAAAAATACTTCTAATCGTGTACGTAAATTTTCAGAAAACTCGATTGCAGCGCCATCTATGAGTTCCATTTTTTTAAATAGAGTTTCCAATCGCACATTCAGCATACCTTTCTAATTTAATTTACATCGAACCTAAGAGTAGGATTTACTAGAAATCTTAACATTAGCTAGATGTCGCTTCTACAATTTCCAAATCGTTTATTTATTTATGCGGAAATTTAGTTAGCAGTCTCAGACTCTAATATTTACAAAATTCGAATTTTTATACCAATTGGCATTCAGTAGTCACAAAATAAAAATCCTATGTAGTTGCCATATAAAGTCTTTAGTCTAAATAATAGCAGATTACAAAAAAAAAATGAAAAAGAAAAATATGAAAGCGAAGAAAGGTAGAGATAACGTATTATCTTATACCGGTATTCAGTAATTTGGTATAACCTCAAGTCCAAGAATTAGAGACTCTATGTTAGAGCTTATTTTCGTTTTTCGCTTTCTCGTTCTTAATTTTTATTTTTTATTATTTTTTTGAGACAAATGAATGTCAATCGGTCTATAAAAGCAAAAATAATAATTTTTATTTTTTGTGGCTTGCTAATCCCCTCATCACAATTAAAAGAATTAATTTTGAGACAAATTAATGCCAATTGGTCTATAACAGAACATCACTTAAAAAACTAACAACTATGTATATCGATCCGAAGCTCTACTAAGGCAGCTGCTCTTTTATCTTACCATTTCTAATAAAATTTAATTTTTTTAACTCACTTAAATGGTTTTTTTTGTACTTTTTGGCTTACAACGCTTTCTGTGTAATGAACTTTTAAGTGTGACCATGCAAAGTTAACGCAAATGAAAGAGTATTACGTTGGTGTTAATAAAACCGCAATCATTCATGCAACCAGTCTTGACGGCCCACCTTTAAAACATAATAAATAAAAGTAGAGTAGTCAATAAAATGAGCCATTGAGTAAAATCGTAAAGGTGTTTCATGACAATACAGTTTTTTTTTACTTATTCCGCACAATGAATGGAAGGGCTCTTAATAAGTCACCAAAGCACGCGATAGCCTTGACCGAGCTTACAGCAGCGGCGGCGGCTGCTAGCTTTGTGGACATTGCTTTTGGCCATACGCGCCCGCGCATGCGTGCTGTTTAAAAAAAAAAACATATGTATTTATATGACAAATATAAATCTACTCGTATATTTATTTATTTCCAAATATCAGTTCAAAATAAATCATAGCACGTGTTGACGATCGCATCGCATCGCATATGGCATGACAAATTTTTCGGAAATTGAACTTGAACGTTAACACGGACAGTGTTGAGTGATGACAGGCGACAAACATTTGGCCAGTCAATATGCTCACAGACGGCAAACGACGCTAATTAATATAAGTTCTTTGGAAAAAATGCATGAAGCAATTTTTAATGATATTCATCTGAAAATATTAGTTTTTACGGTAGCATCTGATATCGCGCTGGTGACATTTGTTTAGAAACGACCAATTCAGTTTTTGGCCAAGGCTTTCAACTCCACTAATAGCTGCAACTAACTATTGCAGCTGCCAGCAGTTTGCTAAAGTTTAAGTAAACAGAAGCGAAAGGTTTTGTAAAAGCAGTTTATTCTACTGCAGTAAAGAATTAAGAAGTAAGTCTCGATGCAGCGGCGACATTCTGGCAATGCAACAAAACTTGGCAACGGAGAACAAAGGGAATTCTCTGGATTTATACCTCTATGATCAAACCCATCGTCGGCCATGAGTCAATGATCTGGTGAAGCAGACTCTCAGTCAAAATCGTGCGAATTTTGTTGCTACACTTGCCTGAACAATTGCCACCTGGCGTTGCCTGTTTTTGATGCACTGCCGCACTTACCGCCACTTTGTGCCTTCATATGCAGGGAGGCCTCAATTTTCTCTTGAGGTTGCTTTGGTGTTCCAGACTATGGTAATTACCATCTTCAAGGCAACGAACTTCGTTGTGGAAAATAGGTGGAGAGGAAGTAGTTTACGTGTCTGAATTGGGAATTTATGTTATGTTGGTAAACATAACGAATTAGCTTTACTCTGCCAGATCACTCGTGAGACATTACACCACTTGGCCGGAATTGGTTTAGCTCATGCATTTCTTGGACCACAATCATTGAAAGCACTTCCACCTACGACAAAGGAAAGGGATGGCAAACATTAATTGCTTGGCCTCAGAAGGGCTATATATTCGTACATATGTACTTACTTACACTCACTGAGCGGACGGAACTGCAAACAGCTTATTGCTTGGTTTCTGGCCATCTTTGCAAGGAGGTATGAGCATTTGGCAGCGATGTGTGTAGAGACGAACATTTAAGTTTTTTGGCAATCAATATTCAACATAGATTTAATCATAAATCACATATGTTTAAAACAGATTACATTCCTGCTATACGCTCAATTCGCTCTTCACAGCAGCAGAAGATCGAGCCAATTTCCTATCTTAAAGTCATTCACCCGGCTACAGCATGATGTTTCCATCATGGGACCAAGTTTGGTCTGCTTGAAGCTTTCAATAATTTAACAACTTCTCCAAGAAAAACTGCTTTGACCCCAAAATGGTTCTGGTCCAACATCTGCATTCCGTTTGACCCTAATATGGACAAGTTACTACTTGTAGATGGTTGTAAATATAAATATAAAAAATATGATCTAAAAATAACTTTATAAAAAGATTTATCTTGACACATTATTATCTAACCATCGCCTTGGAATTTTTGGAGTAACGTCTATTAAATATAATTTCCACTTCGACGTAGATTTTCTTTGAATCTTTCGATTCGCTCTTCCGCCACAGATCCCAAAGCAACTTAACTTCACTTTATATGCGAATAAAAACTTGATTACTTGGTTCATCCATTCATCGCAACATGGATATTTTTACTTTGGGATCAGAGCGATAAGGTTATATTTAATTATATATGTAACTAAGCTTACCCGTTGAGTGCTCCACCGATCAGGTAATTTTTTTGCACTCATATCACTTCATCCTGCCGCGTCGCATATAGCTTAGGACATACTTAATAATACTAATAATTTGGCGCTTACAGTTTGTGGTGTACGTCTTTATATTCTACCACAAATGGAGGCACCTACAATGTTGTACCGACTCCAAACGGCAGATGTACATATTTTATGTGAAAATTTTTTATGGCTGAAATATACCCAGAGGTTTGCCATTGCCTTGCGAGGGGTGACTGCTATTGGCAAAAGCTTTTCTATGATTTAGATTTTACTTGCCCTGGCTGAGATTCAAACCTCGAACTCGAATAGCTCGCACCGCTACCCACTCGACCACAGCGGCCATACATACTTATGAATCAGAAAAATTTCTACGAGGCATTCCCATACTTGGTCCAATGAAAAATCGATTTTAGTTTTGATTTTCATGTAAATTGAATATGTTCAAGAAAAACTCATAGAATATGATAACGACCGGGAATTAAAAACTAAAATTTCAAAAGTTATGCGACTTAAAAAATATAAGGTGCCTCGACGTAAGCCATTTTTTATCACTTTATAGCTCGAAAAATATTAGTTCTATCAAAAAAAAATTGAGTACATTTTTTATATAAAAAGAGTCAGAGACTTATAAAAAAAATTTCGTTTGTTTTTAAGTAAAATTTTCCATATATTTGTTAATAAAAAAATTCAATTTGCGGAAAAATTATGTTTGCACGTTTTTAAAGCAAACTAGCTCATTGCATGTTACAACTTATGGCTTAAAACATTTATGTGCTCAGCTAAACACTTGATTTTATTAGCCATTGCTTCACGAAAAAATTTATATCTCAGACCCTATAAGGGTCAGTTTATTCTTTATATACGTTCTATCAAATATAATTTTTCAGCATATTGATTTTTTTTATTAACAAAGATATGAAAAATTTTAATTTATAAAATAAATCTCTGACCCTTTGTCTATAAAAAAGTACTTAATAACTTTTTTGATAGATGCAAGTTTTGAAGTGATAAACAGTGGCTTATGCCGAGACACCTTATATTTTGAAAGGCGCATAACTTTTGACAAAAAAATTGTTTCGCTATACTGCGTTTACGGACTTTTTATGACCTCCTCTGCAACATATCCAAAATTCGCGCAAAAGTAGTTTTTAACCAATTGAAATAGGGTGGAATGCGTCCTACACATTTGACACTTAAAATCCATTTATGAAAGTTATTGATATGGTGAAAATCAACGCTTGTTAGAATAAAATGCAAATACACTTCTAAATGTTCCTCTTATTATAATAAAATAATTTATTATTATTAAAATAATCATTGGTACAACCTTTGTTCGTCTCACTGCAAGCCAGTGTGAATCTGAAACACTTTAAATTTTCAGATTGAAAGAGAAATCTCTCATAAAAAGATCGTGATACAGACAACTGTAGGTCAAATAATAGAAACAAAACAAACGTACAAATTTTTATCTTTTCTACGTTTACTATTTTATCCTTTTTAAAAGAATGTACTTATCGCATTTTGATAAGAAAACCAATAAAATCCAACTTTCAAATATTTTTCAATACCAGAAATAATACAGCGAATTTTCATTAAAGTTTTTAAACTTCTTAACTACAAATTTTTAACATGCCGTTACTTCTATAAACTAGACCGCTTAACTTTGATACATTCCTTTTTTTGTCAATGTACATATATTTTTGAAATCTTTGTGACGAGTTCTTGTTTTTTGTAATTTTAAACCAAGTTTTCACTTAGATTTTTGTCAATGCTTCATTTTATGTAGTGAAGTACATATAACTAAGAAACAAAATTGCTATGATTAAATAAAAAAAAATGGATTGTTGAAGTCTACTAAGTCATGATACTATAATTTTGAACGCAGTTGTATGTGTATTAACTCAAAAAGGCATTTCTACAAAATATAAAAGCATACACACAAAGTGTTAAGGTTAAAACAAAAACACATAACAATAAAGCACTTAATAAAATCGACAAATAAACGAAAATAAAATAAAAATTGAACAAAGAAGTTGGAAATCGTGAAAGTCGTTTGTCCACCATATTTGGTGCATGTACGCCAGTAAAAATATATATAATAAATATTTTATTATAACTTTAGTAGCCAAATATGGCTGGTAATTAAAAATCTCGTTTATTTTATTATTTTCTCCTTTTCATAAATAAGTTAGCGGACGAACGTCTGTCAACCCATAAGGCAGTTAGACCGCTTTGTTTGAGAAGCTTCTTTGGTTATTTAGCACAATAACTATGAAGTTTGAATAGCAAGTAGCATTACGCAAATTAAAAAGTACTTTTTAAAACAACAACAAAAAATAGAATAAGTGGATTGTATTTCTATAAAGAAAATCAAGTGAATGGAATAATATCCAAAAAATAAAAATAATTTGACGTATTACACCATGCGACAAAAAAAATTCAACACGCTCAAAAAATGCAATAGATTTATGAAACTAGAAGCCCAATATAGTAAAAGTTCGTGGTTCGTTTTTCTCTCTGACATCAAGCCATTCCAACAAACTTTCAGTTAGAACCTTTCATTAGGATATTGTCGAAACTTTTTAAATTGATTTAAACTTATAGCTTTCAAATGAAAGAAATAAATCTTTGCAACAAATTTGGGAAATTTTCTTTAAAAGTTCTTAAAATAAACATCTGCATATACTTAATGAAATTATTTTTAATTGTTCGATCCAAACTGCAACTAAAAACAATCTAACGAGTCGATGAGAACTAAAAACGCATATGAAATTTTTTTGAGTTCTAGTATCGCGTAGATAACATATACATAGTTGTATAAAAAAAAATTCTAATAAAAAAATATTTATAAGAAACTTTCAAGAATACAAAAGTATACATTTTAAAAAAGGACATTTTTTAAACCTATTCGTTCTTGTACTCAAACATATTTAGTTTCTCTAGAACTTTTATTGAATAACCACAATGTTATTTAACATTGTCGTAAACATTTTTAATTAGACACAAATTTTAAATTTTAGTGAAAGGAAGAAAGAGGCCGAAATGCTTTAGTGGGAAGAGCTTGTTTTGCTCGCCGACAGGAAAAGCGCTCAAAAGGTTTTTCAGAAGGTGCGACTGCTTAAAGAAGATTTCAAAACCGGGGCAAACTTATGTAAAAACGACAATAGCGACCTGTTAACTGACCGCCATAAAATACTTAGATTATGGAGAGATCACTTCTCCACGCGGAGAACGCGAAACCCCAAACAATAACAAACTAATTTGATCTTATCTTCTTACGACAACACAAGAGGAAACTATCGTTATGCCGCAATATCTAAATTGGGTTCGAAGCAAAACTAAAACGGCTATGTAAAATGACATTGAACCACACCCTCTGCTCAGGAAGTTTTGCAGAGGACCTCTCCGGGTTGTTTGATATCAAATAGGGTTTCAGGCGAGGTGATTCTTTGTCGTGCAACTTCTTTAACCAGATACTAACTAAATCAGTCAGTCAACATTTTTATAAGACTATATGACATTGATTTCATCGGCTGTTGTTAGATCAGAATTTTCTTGAATGGATTGAAAAGCAAAGCTAATAAGCAAGTTAGCGCATTGCCTCCTGGCCACCCACATCACTATTAACAGTCATGATTCAATTATAAAAGGTTAGCTCGATAAACAGCTAGATCACGGCTCCCTTAGCATCAAAACGCGTAATAGTAGTAGTTACCTCAAAACTTTTTAATACCAACAACTAACAGGCAATATTTTTTTTTTTTTTTTTTTTTGCGCGTAAACAGTAAGTTTAAGTCCGGATTTTAATGACAGCATTTTTTCTGATTACAAGATTGACCCCGTCTCGTAAATATTTCATGTAAATGTATGTATATAAATGACGCGCGTTTTCATTGGACGCTTTTCACGCTCATATAAATTCGATGTGATAGAGTGGAAAGTTTTGTTATTTCTAGAAGGAATGGGTTTAAATAAATTAAAAATAATTTGACATAATAATCATCCAAATGCCAAAAACAAGAATTTGTAAGAACTAAATTCTTGAGTTATGAGTTTGATTAATTTTTCTTTTAATATATAAAGATTTCTTTCTAGAATTTCGAGTTAGTGTGATTTTCTTACAACTCCATTAACTCCATAAAGTCACTTACTATTTGTCAGAATAAAATGTTTGGTCCTTTCACCCTCCAGGGGTTCATCACAATATTAAGAATAACCCTGATACAGAGGGTAATTAAATAAATGGAATAAACCAAATAAATAACTTCTTCGTAGTAAGAAAGCTATACTTGTCGCAAAATAATGCAAATGAGGCTTCGTTGACATGGGTTAACGAAGTGTCCGGGAGCACCTTGATCTAGCCATCTAGTGAGTTTTTGGCTATAATCAAAAGCCTGGAGCTGGTATTTTGAAAATTTTAATGGCGCAGAAATAAAATCGTGCCCATGTTCTATAGAAACCCTCATTGCAACACATAATCACCAGCAATGATGTAAAAAAGCTTCTTTATTCTTAAACTCAGACTCAGAACCACTTTGTGATTAAAAAAATTTTAGCTTGCAGTTTGAATATTTTTACTAAATAGCAGTTAAATTAATTAATTGAGGTAAGAATATTTTTTATTGCCATTGAAGCACAAAATTTCTTGTAAATATGTTAAAATTAACATATTGTATTCTACCACTATTTGCAAACTTTCCATACTATGCTACTCCTAGTTTCACAAAAAGGGAACGCATTATTTACCCCTTTTCCGTACTTCGTATATGCAACCTTTTGTAAGGAAGTGTCAAAACTCCCTTGTCAATATTGATCTAACCTTTTATTATTGAATCATGATTGACAGTAACAAATTTAAAAAAATAAAATACTTCATTCACACAGGAAACAAAATAATATCTTTTGCAAAATACCTATACTTCGGACTGAGTAGGCAATTGAGTAAAGTCATATTTTGACGAACATTTTGGAGCAGCTGAGAGGTCGCTTTACAAGGACAACGACATAGTACAAAGAATTTAAATTCATCGACTTCACTGGCTAGACTATGTCGTGCAAATGGATGAATGAATGGTCTGAAAAGTCGAGTGAGACGCTCGTGTTATTGAATTTTGGAACGATTTTCCGTCATCCCTTGTCAAGTTTGGTTTTAAGACGCCAAAACCGGGCGTTGTGCCTTCTTCAGTGTCGTTTTTTGCCTTTCCTTGTGTTTACTTGGGTACTCCGATTGGCGGCAGTTAGTGAAGTAGTAAGTATATAATAAAGTAGAATCAATCATAAAACCCCGTTCGAAAAACCACGTTCGGAAAAAATTAGTTTACTTAAAGATTTCTATTCTTCTACCCACTCACTATACTGATTAATCAAAAAATAAGTATCAATATTTTTCTTAAGAATAACTTACATGCAAGAACAAATAATTCACTATTTATTATGTTGTTTATTTGAAACGTCATTACTTTTATCGCATAAGCTGTCACTTTTGTAAATGCACAAATTGCAAACCGCCCTATCCTCACCGCACTGGCTCTACAAACTTACTAATTTGAGACAATTTACTCAATGCTCCAGGTAAATAATATTAACAAGTTAAAAGGCTAAATAGAAGTCAAGCGGTCTTTCAATGTGATTGCTTGCAATCTTTCTGTCGATACGAACAACAACTATGTATGTCAGTATTATGGAATTTTAATTTCCCGATACACGCTTGTCAATTTATGCAATGTACAAGTATACAATCAAAGCGAATATCTTAATACATATTTATCATATGGACAGTATATTATTAAACAATTAAAAAATTGATAAATTGTTAAGTGTTTACTAGAGGTGGGTTGGGTTGGTAGAAATCATCTATGCAAATTCCATTAATCTGTCTTCAAGCGTTTTCACGTAGTAAATTAACTAAATTTGCTGAGTGCAAACGTAGCCGCAAGCATAATTTAATTTGTTAATTTGTGATATAGATTTATTTATATTGCATGTCAAACTTGCGAATATGTAACTATTTGATTTTAATTATAACGTTTGTTTGGCTGATTTTCTAACGAAGTAGATGCCTTTCCTTTCCTAATCCGATAAGAAAAGATCGAGGTGTCCTTGTCGCTGGGGATGCCAGGCCCGATTGATACAATTGTTATAATACGATAAACTCAATTAGAGATGTCTCGTAAATATCTTAAGTGCAGAGTAGAGGGAGCTCCTGGCTTCAGACATTGGGTATGAAAGATCTTACATCCACATTCTTGAAAATAAATTTGGTAAGCACTCAATTCGGTAGTCACCTTCACATTCAATGAGAATAATTTAGTTATAATGCAAAACCGTAGGTGCAAAAATCTATGAATGAATGAAATTCAACTAAATATCACCGACAATGTCTTGTTGCAATAAAGTACTAGTTTCATGTATTTCATAGGTAGACATGAAATTGATCAACTCCGCGAACACGAATGACTCAGCCGATTCAATGAATCAGACAATGAAAGTGTCCAAAAAGTATTCCTTAAGTTTGCTTTACGCTCTTTAAATTTTTCGGAACCAGTACCTTCGTATAGTTCACGCCTACTTTTAATAAATTTGAAATCGTTGGATTCTAGAAGATCCATACCCTCTTTGTCTTTTATTTTTAATTTGGTTAATGGCGCTATTGATTGCCCCATTATATTAGTAAAACTTTATTTTAACATTCCTCAGCGAAGTTTACGACATTTTTTGCCGTTTTATGGTGTTAATTACAAAACTGAATATGCTCGTAATATGATATCGAACAAGGTATTATTAGATTTTTTTTATTCAAAAAGACAGCGCATATGCTGGCAAGGTAAGGCTCTCAGGTACTACATTGGTGCCAGATGATGAGCATGGAAGCCTAGCATTACTCAGCAGTTATGTTCGTCCTATGGTCCACTTAAAAGCCCGTATGCACAAAAGTATATTATGTTGAAGTATGAGAAAGTAATATCGATGTGACTAAAGACACTCAGCAATTCAGAGTGCAGGGCCAAATGTAAAATTTCGTTGTCTTAAGAGGAATGCAACTTACGATTATTTACACTCGAAGCGTCATTTGAAGGAAATTAACCGATTTGTATTGGTTAATCGATTAATTGTGCTTTTTTTTTTTTTTGCTTTCAAAATCCGTAGAACTCACTCAGATTCTGTCCCCAATACAAATGAGTGGTTTAAATCATTTTTACCGCCGCCTTCGTACAGAATAAATTGAACTACATTCTTCCCTGTACAATTCTAAGCAGAAAATGCTATTTGTCGACATTAAAGCTTATTTACTGAAGTAAAAATCAAGCCGCCCGCCAGACATTTATTCATTTTCAATGCTAACCATTGCACTTCTTAGTGTATTTTGTACCGCTAAAATGGTGACTGAACTGATGAGTTATTGACTCGCATTTGTTCGAATTTGTGGCAGCTACTTTGGCGAAACATTTCTTAGCCGATTTGCTGTAGCTAGAAGACGAATTACTTATACAGTTACATAAATACATATCCCCATCTCATAATTTTCAATTTTGTCATTTGCTGTGCAAGACTTTTTACCTTTTTTTCTTTTTTTTTGAACTGCATACTCGAAAAGATATTTTTGTTTACGCTTTGATTTCGCTTCGTTCCATTTGTCTCTGTTCTGACAAGAGCAGTAAACTTTTACAATTCCACTCCAGTTACTTTTTTTATCTTAAGCATTGGTCAGGCGCATCTCAATTTATTTTAATTAAAAACAATGAATATTTAGTGCATTGGGTATTGTACAGCTTACGGCGCGCATGCGCAGTGACATTCCAACATAAATTCAAATATATAGGAGTACATGTTGATAAATATTGTATATATGTACATATAACTGCTGAACGTTGCTCAATCAAAGTTATGACTCCAGAGTGAGCGCTTTGATTAAAGTTCATGAACTGAGTTGCGGCCGTTCTCTCTGCGCACCGAAGAAAAGCGCGCTTTTATCACTGATTGTTAAACTATGCCACTTGTTTCATATTTCGGCAATAATGTTTGCATTTGTATGTACATATGTTGTTTGTACGTACAGTACTTATGCTTGCTGTCAGTTTATTTTTTTTTAAATCACCCAGTTGAACTGGTAATTGCGCGGTTCATTAAGGAAATCGTGTTTTGTGGGGGTGTCGTTTGGTCAATTCACGCACGTCATTTTAATTCCATTCATTGAAACAATCAGTCACAAATGCTTGTATACATAGTGTGACAGAAGTATACGAATATAAATATAAATCATTGAGAACTTATGTATGTATGTAAATCAAAGTATCCGCGCTATAATTTTTTTGTTCTTATTATGCTGAGTCACAACTTTCAAATAAGCATTTAAATAAGACTAAAAAGGAAATTCTTACATTTCAAATTATACAACAAATTTTGACTATTTCGCCGTTACAATACTTAAAGTAGACGAATTCAAACCAAATTAACTCATCCTTTGCTCGCTAGCTTGTTTGAATTCCGATTTTCACCAGAACCTGACCACCAGCGAGCATTTATTTTTGGTTTTAAAGTATTGTTTCTGATTATCCGAAAAAACAAAAACAATTAGTTCTGATCCTCACAGAACTGAAGAAACTAACAACAGACTGAGGAGAAAGGATTTCTACATTTGAAATGCAGAAAACGCCCGAATACTCGTAAAATGTAAGATCTCATAGCGCTAGATTTCGTAATTTTAATTTGATCAAATTTTAATGTAAATATCCATTTTATTTGAGATTTGCTTCGCTAAACTGTGAAGTGGAATGGGGTGAAGAAAGAAATGGTGTGATGACGTAAGGTCAGCTCAGGTGAGATTTGATAAGGTAATATGAGGTAAAGACAGTTAATGTGTGGTAAGTATAGGCCTCACTTGTTGAGATATTATAGTTTAGATATGGCGTGCTAGGTGTGTCGAGTTTAGATGAGGTGAGTTTAGGGGTGGGTGATTAAGATGTGTTAGATTTAGTTGTGGTGTATTTAGATGTGAAAGGTTTATTTGCTGTGAGTTTACGTGCGATGAGTTCAGGTCTGGTGAAAAAAAGTGGCACTTGGTTCCATCCCCAACAATTTTCGTGTCTATTATTCTTCTCCGGCACTAAAGAAGCTTCTCTTAAAAAAATTATCGCTCACGTTGTTTAACCTAACATAACATAACATGAAACAGCATTATATAATATAGGTTTAGGCGTGGTGAGTTTAGGTCGTGGACGGTGGAGTGTGTCCGGTTAAGTTGAGCAGAACTTATCCTTGAAATTCCTTTTTAACCATTCCATTCGACTCTATTTCGGTCAGTTTCGCCATGTTGATTTTTCAATTTCCTTTCACCGCTAACGAGTTTTCACTTCAAAAACATTTGTGTTTCTTGCAAGCTGTCGTTTTCAGTCTCGGGTTTGGTTTGCTGCATCGAAGTCTTACAATTTACACAAATATTATGATTCACGTTGACTATCAGAATTTGTAAGTTTTTTTTTTGTTTACAGTGTGAAGCATCTAATGCACACCTTCAATTATTTGAATTTACATATGTACATGCATACGAGTACATACAAACTCCGTCTGAATTTCAATAAATTATAATGATTTTTTGTCCCATAAAAACTTGTTTTGAAATTAAACAGATGATTGATGTAAATATAATTGACTTGACGCCGAAAGTCTTACTGCGAATGTTGTTGCATTTACATGGGTTCACTTGGATCGCGGGTGTATATATGCATACTTACATGTAGAAATATTTAAGAAGATTATATCTTAAAATTAAATTGAGTGAACAAAGTATTAGCATTTATAAATTTACATATGTAGTATCGTAATAACAAACACTGTTGTCCTCATAAACCCTTCACAAGCGAATTTCGAGTTATTTTTTTTTGTACATATACATATGTACATACATGCATGTACTTACATAGATTTATAGAGGGACAAAAATTTTCGATAAATAAATGGCGCTAAAGCTATTGGCTGACTTAAATAAAATTGGGGCCCTTCATTCTGTAGTTCGAATCAAAGAGGAGTTATGTTCGAAAGCTTACGTCAGGGCATATGTAATCATCAACACTTTTTAGGCTTCGCATAACACCCACATTCCTGGCTTTTTTCATTTCAGGAACCGATATGTACATGTGCGTACCTATAAATATTAATTTATTTACTATATAAACATATGTACATTTTTAATCATTTTTATGATTGATACAAAATAAAAATTGATTTCTATAAATTAATGCAATTTCATTTTTGCTTTGCAGGTTTAAAAGTATTACCGCTATTAAATAATTTAAGGTGAGTAAAATAAGTAAAACTTGTAATTAGTTAATTAATGTTTAAGCGTTGGTACTACTTTATATTTGGTGTGAAAAGTTGTGGACTTAAAAATATTATATTTTTATAAGAGTTGCTGTTCATTGAGAGTACGAAATAAAACCGGAATTTAAGAATTTTTTTTTAGGGAATTACACTCTTCCAATTCCAAAAACGCTGCTTATTACAAAATTGTTTGTTCTGTAACCAAAAATAATGATTTGTTGCTAATACGTATGTATAACATAATATGACAGTATAACATAATATGACAGGTTTATGTTATACTGCTGGCTATTTAAATTTTTAAGTAAACAAACGAAAAGTTTTTTCCAAATATTAACTAAACAATTCTTAACCTATTTCCTTTACTACAATTTTTAATAAACATAAATGTTACACATAATTGTTATAGTTGTATGTTACAGTTAGTTTTGTATGATTCGGAACCACATACTTTTCGAAATAAGTTACTTCGTAGTTAATCACTTTTATATTCACTTTAAGTTCAATACATCGCAATTTATTCAGATTTTTCACCGTAGTATAGGTAAGCGTATACAACTTATCGGATTTTATAATCAATTATCAATTGCTTTAAATTCGCTAAATGCATTAACACTTTTAAAAGTATAAAAGCATAAACGCTAGCAAGCAATTTTGTTAGCCTTATTATCTAGCGACTGGCTGACTATTTGTGCCGTGCCCAGAAAAATATGCAAATGCATGTTCGTTCATTCATATGGGTCTATTATCATATATACAGCGCATTTAATAACTATAGTACAGGCAAATATTGACAAATGCGAAATAGTTTGTTTCGTTTATTTTATTTAGATTATATTTTAATTAAAATGTAGTTTATTTGCTTAAAATTTTGAGACTTTTGTGTGTGCATTTTTCGAACCCATTCCATGAAAAGTGCAAGTTCCAATCAGCAACATCTTACCGCAGATTTCTAAAACTTTTGTTTAAATATAAATTAAATTTATTTTCATATGTTAAAAAATTTATTGTATTTTAATTGAAAAGTAATGGAAAGTGAAAGAAATATTTGTAAATTTGTCAATATGCTTGTGATATAGTTGTTAAACGCAGTTTATGTTTATACTTACACCTGTGTTCAATTTAATAGCAGCGGTTCATTTTGACAAAGTTAAATGTCATTTTATTTACTTTAAATATTTTTTAATAGAAAATACAGTTAATTTATCTAACAATAATCATACCAATCGACGTTCGAAGCGTTAAAGAAATTTGTTAACTAAATATAATAAATTTTATTTTATCTTTTTCGAGTGTGCTGTATTGGAATCTATTTAATATCGAACTTCGGGTTTTGTTAGACAAAAAAATAAATAAAATGTAAAATAATTTCCTCAATTTGTCAAAATTAAGTGCTGCTATTGAATTGAACACAGTTGTAGATGTACATAGTTAAAAATATTTACATAGAAATAAAAGGTTAAATTTCCGCTTGCTTGTTGCTTTTCACATTTTATTCAAATGTAGGTAATTGCAAAAATAAATACATACATACAATGTAGTATTCATATGAATACCTACCGCGGCATTATCGAAGCGCCACCGGCTGTCAGCAGCAATTTGATTAAGATTATGCCTTTATTGCTTCCTTTGAAATGCGCCGAAGGTGATTTTGTGTAACTACTATAAACGTAGATAAAAATATTTTTTTTTAGATTTATTTGCGCATAGATGCAAGTACCTATTTATATATGAAATTTCGCAAATTTCAAATAAAAATGTCATTGCGTTTATCTTAATTTGCATACAAATTAAAAGAAGACAATTAATATGTGCGTGTTTGTGCAACCAATTTACGTCATTAGGGATGGATGTATATATGTATGCTTGTTTGTGTTTTTACGTGAATTCGAATTTTAAAAATATATTCCATTTATTATTTCTATCGCATTGTATATTAATTTTTTAATGTTTGTAATTTTTAAAACTCAAAGAAAAAAAAAATAATTGGATACTTAAGGTGGTATTCTACTTTAGAGACCGGAAAATTACCTACTTTTATAAATGTTGTTAAAACAAGACTATTGAATAATTTTGAACGCGACTTTTTGCAAGTTAATCTAAGGGATATATTCAATAAATTTACGGTTTTACCTTGTCAAAAAGTTTACTCAAATCATAATAGTGGCGCTTCAAAGTTGAGCCTTACAGAAATGGGTAGCTTCGCCATCGCCACAATTTTTCTCATTTAAATCATCTGAAACAGAAAATTCAACTTTCTTTGTATTCGGTAGACTTGTGATGATATCCGGAACCAAAATATAGTCGATAAAGTTCAAACTTACAATTTTACACTACGTTAAATGACTATATACGATTTTTGCTATGATTTGCAGTGTATATTATTTACGAAAAAAATATTTAAACAAATGCGTTTTGCATAATTCTGTTTCCGACTAGAAATATGAGATTGCTGAGTAAACTGTAAAAATTTCAACGCAATTTTACTAGTATTTTTCAAGTTATCGTGGCGACCATTTTGAAAATAATGGTTCTGAGAAAAACGCATAATTCAATCTATAGCTTTGTAACTCGAAAAGTATTTAAGCTCCAGTTATAATATTTTGCAGACTAATTTTATATATAATGTACAACGAAAGTATGCCATAAAAAATTCGAATTTTTGAACCGTCTAAAGTAGAATACCCCCTTAATGCCAACATCCGTCATACACTCACGCCAACTGGAAGGATACTGTAAATGTATGTCTCAAAGAGCATAAAAACCTTTAGATAAAAGTCAAGTAAACGTACATACATACATACATTCATAAATACGAGTATAACGCCATCAACTATTGACAAATTTTGATAATTTTTCTTTTATTTAATTTTCAGTATTATTTGATTAAAGCGCAGGTTCTTGTTCTAGCAAAAACTTAAGTTTCAAATTTTATGCAGAAACAAAAAAAATACAAAAAGTTTTCCACAAAAATGTCAGCTTTTCAATAAAATTTTTTTAATATGTAGTTCAATTGTAGCAGTGTGTTTTAAATTTGCACTTTATAGAAGTTGAACAAGCTACAGAACTAATACATACTAAAAAAGTTTTAAAGTTGGATTTATATGTATAATGTTTGGTAGCGAATGAACAATACCAGTTTAGTTCCGAAGGCCTCTTCTAGTAAATTTTGGTAAATCAGTCAACCCATCGAAAAATCTTAACATAATATCAGGCAAGCTATTTAAAAATAAAAATAACTAACCTACTTACCTACGAATATAAAGCAAAGTTTTAGTAAAAAAAATCTTATTTGATACACAAAAAATTGCAATAAATAACACTGCGTTACAAACACCGCGTTACACACATTCTGTCCTATGAACCAAATATACTTTTTCGGAAAGGGGAGAAAAAATAAAAATACACGTGTGTCTGCGATTTTCATGTACACGTACGAATTTTTTTTTATGTACAAAGTATTTTTTCTATATATTCTTTATATAATTTAATGCATAAAAAAAATCTGACGTTTACATGAAAACAGCCGATACACGTGTATCTTCATTTTTTCTCCCCTTTCCGAAAAAATATATTTAGTTCATAGGACAGAACTAAAGCGTGTTTTTGTAACGCGGTGTAATTTAACTAGATTAAATATTTTGAATTGAAAAAACTCGCATATATGACATAATCATAAAACGATTAGCACTACTGAGGTCTGTTTGGCTTTGGCTTGGCTTTGCTTGAAAGATTCACGTGTGTTTTATTGTTTTGTGAAATGACAAATGTTGTAGACTACTTAAATAGGAAATATAATTGGCTTTACTTTAAAGAAATATAACTTCAAATGGGTTGACCATGTAATGCAATTAAGTTAATCGGATTTTTTATATTTCACTTTTATGAAACTTAATTTCATATTTTAAATTCAGTCTACAATTGCTAATGAGCAATGAGGGTCAGTTGGCCAATATCAGTATTGCATTTATCTAGTGTTATCAATTTATTTTGACTATTTTTTTACCGAAGCCAAACAAAAAAAACTTTTGAGATGTTTATTTAACATTAAAGAAATTGCGGACGAGCGTCGGTGAAAAAGCAATAGTAATATTGACTAAGTCATTAAAAACTTGCACATAACTTTACTGAAATATTATTTAAAATGTTCGAAGTTTTGATAAAATCATAATACATTTTGTATGAACTATAAAACTTGAGTTAATATGGTTGTTGTTATAGCATAAACTGCATTTTAACTAAAAAATATTAGAAACTAAATTAAACGAAAAACAAGTAAGGAAAGCTAAATTCGAGCGAAACCGAATTTCATATACCCTCGCGATCTATTTTGGTATGGGCGGTGCTCATAATTTCATAAAAACCACGTTTCATTGTTTCAAATTACTGCTAGTATTAAACTTTACTCAATTTGTTCCAATAAATACTGAAAACGAAGTTTTTGGCATTTTTCAAAATTTCCGTTATATGGAAGTTGGGCGTGGTTATGGTCCGATTTCAAAAATTTTTTACGGTGATAACAGCGATATTGAGAAAAAATTGTTCACCAAATTTTGTAACGATACCTTACATCGTTATCGAGATATTTACAGACGTTTTTTCATACATAAGTAGGCGTGGTAACGCCCATTTTTCAAATCTCATAAAAATCAAGTTTATTAATGAACTATCTCTCTCCATATTAAATTTTAATTAATATGTTCCAAATTATAAAGAAAAACCGAAGTTTTGCATTTTCCAATTTTCCGTTATATGGGAGGTAGGCGTGGTTATGATAATAGCGATATTAAGCAAAAAATTTCCATCAAATTTTTTGACGATTCATAACACTGTTATTGAGACACGGAAATTTTTTCATAATTTAATAAATACCTAATTTCTTAGTTCAAAATCGCTCCAAATGCCAAATTTCACTCAATTTGCTGTAATATATACCGAAAAAACGGAATTTTTGTATTTTTCAAAAACTTCCGTTAAATGGGAGGTGGGCGTGGTTATTGACCGATCTTGACCAGTTTCAATACCAACCTACCCTGTTCTATGTAACAAATTTCATTGAGATATCTAAATTTTTACTCAAGTTATTGTAACTACGGACAGACAGACGGACGGACGGACGAACAGACAGTCAGGGCTAAATCGATTCCTCTTTTCATTCTGATCTTTTTAGTATATATATGTCTATTATTTTTTGCCGTTACAAACAACCGTTATGCGAACAAAGTTATAATACCCTTGTGTACAAGTACGCTCGGGTATAATAAAGAGTCAAAATTTGACAATATGTGAGTCTAGTTTTTGGAATTTTTCACGATTTCCTAAAATGCAATAATAGGTAGAAATAAATTGAATTTCTTAAGAAGTAAAAATGTATAATTGTTGCTCCTGAAGGTTTAAATAAATTGTGTGATTTTATCAAACAAACTAAATGAATGTGTAAATGATATTAAAACACTATCGGTCGGTCGACTAAGCTCGTCAAAAATAAAGCAAAACTAGAGCTCTCTTCAGCAAGTGAATTATGAACCTTCTTTAGCTTATTTACTCAAACAATAATTAGTGAAATAAATCAATTAACACCTTCGCTTCACTTATCCACCCTCGTAAAATCAAATTGACACCACTCAGCTATATTTTTTTTTTAAACAATTTCTTCTTAAAACTTAAACAAAAAAATTATAAGTCGACAAAATTTTAATTGATCATCAGCTGTAGCATAAACGCAAATGTAAACAACAGCAAAACGACTTTTTATTGATATTAATTATACAGTCAAATGTTAATTAATTGTTCCGAAACATTGCTGCGCATTCGCGCAAATCAAGCGGTCAACATCCGTTCAAAGTTTTAGCGACATCGATGTGTGTGCTACCATGCAAGAAAAGCAAAGTGATTTCAACCTTTCAATGCGCTACATAATTTCTATATCAGCTCTATCTATTTAAATGCTCTGAATAATATTTGCCAGTAATTGTTTTGCTCTTTTGATCGTTCAACTTGGTACACGTTCAACCAGAGGGAACCCTTTGAGTTGGTTGTTATTTAGTTTCTGGCTAAGTGTGGCGCGAAAACTCGTTGGAACTGCGGCTGAACTTCGGAAAACCTTCTTTGAACTGATGCCACGGTTTGGATTTTGATTGAATGTAGGCAAACGCAGCACTTATCGGGCGGATAGCTTTTACTTACTTTCCAAAGCTGAGGAGGCCTCATCCATACGAACGACATGACATAGCCAACGGAGCCGCTGGATCTTAATTCGCTGCACTATAGCTCATTGTTCTATCGTCTGCGGCATTCGCCTTCACAAAGGCGTAATCGTCCATAAATCTTTTGAAGAATCTTTATTTTCGATCGCTCTAAGTACCCTCCCATCTGAAGTCTTAATCGTTCATGCTTATGCGCTCTACTTTTGGGCGGATATAATTAGAGACTTATAGAGCGTGGAACAGAACTCTGTTAACCATTTCCAAATCATTGAAATTTATGGCGCGATACACCAGTAGAATTTATCAAGCCTTTTCTTGATTTCGCATCTGATAAGCATATCCATGTGATTTTCAAAATAAACCAAAATTTAAAATAGTTTGTTATAAAAAATCTATTTTAGCAACCGTAGTCTCACTGGCCGATAATTTTCCGGCAGGGTATGCATATTTTTTGTAAATGCATTTAAATATGTACATTCAATTAGTAAATCATTTAAAGGCATGTATTGTTTAGAAATTTTTCAATTTGTTATACAATACTGGATATCAAACGGTGCGTAGATTCGCCGTCAACCAAATCACATAAATATATGCATATTAACTTTTTAATTGGTATGTATTATTTTCTTTGTCTATATTGTTTAAGCTTATGGATTCAGGGTATAATTTTAACGGATCGTTTATGTGTGGCTAAATATTTAGTAGCTATTTAATTAAAACACTTAGATTTGTGTGGATATATCACGCTGCTGTAAGACAATATGTTAATCTGAATTTGTTATGTTTTCAGTTTCACGACAATAGTTTCGATTACATTAATTAAATATGTAAACACTCGTATGTCGTGTGTCAAAACTTGATCTCCGCCATAATTGAGGATATGCAACATATAATCACAGATACCGGCGGTTATCTGTCGTCGACGAAAAATAATAAGTCGATTCGATATTTAAGCGGACACTAGAATTTGAATGTCACACGCTTGTATATCCGAGAAGTGTTCCATATACGCGATTACTTTAAAATGCTGTCGCCTAAGTATTGAATAGTATGAGAATTTTTTTTTTCTCAAACTAATAAGAATATTGAGAAATAATATGACAAAATTTTCTTTCGTTGATTTTTTACGACTTTTGACTTGAATCATCGAGACAAGAGTGCCAAGGCGAATTCATTAAAGGTGGTGTTAATCAAACAGCTGATTGGTGGTTGGTTGTCAAGATCAATTGTTTAGTTGCAAATAATGAATTGTTCCCTTTAACTACAGAAAATTTCAAGATATGGTTCACTATAACTTTTCGCGCTGACTCTAATTGTTTAAAAATTATTTCGCGAAAGTTAAATACAAAGGAGAAAAAGTTTGACAATAACCCACCAAAGGGTTGCATTTTTAGAATTGCTACCACCTTAAATCAATTCGCCTTGCAAGAGTACTTTACTAAACTGGCTTCCACTTTTTGCAATAAAGCGACGAAACTTTTTACCAAAACTGGGCTAAAATAAAAGAAAACATCGAGACTGTGCCTTAACTGATAATGCGAGATCGCCATGTCACATACTGTGAGTATGAGATATTTCTTTGCGTTCTATTTTAGCTGTCTTTTGTTGATTCAAACTCAACAATTTAAAAGGAGTTGCTAAAGAAAAGAAATATCCACTAACCTCCACCACTTACTTACTTACTTAAACTTTTAGCCAACATACATACATACATATGTACACATTTTTTACTGGTCAAAAAGACAACTAGAATTAAAACTTCTAATTTAAAAAAACTTGTTGGTCTTCTGGGCAGTGAGACTTCTTTAGCGGCAGGGATAAATTGAAAAATCAAATGGTTTTTGACGCCAACAAGCGCTTACACATTTAACCATACCTGAGTTAACCACACCTTAACTCCCCACATCTATACTTACTTACCTAAACCATCCAAGCAATAACCCACCACACCTGACGTCTTTTCCTTGATCTTCTTCAGACCCAGACTTTTAATCAGCTTGAACAGAACGAGCAAACTGACAACAAGGCGTACCCGACAATATTGTTAAAGCTCAAAATTATCCGAGTATTTAAAAGAGAGTACCTATGTATATTCATACATATGTATTTGATCGACTGGTTATGTGTATGGTAATAGAAATGTTCGCGAAACACCAGGACCCACGGTAGTAATTTCAAAATGGCCGGCATGGTCGGGTTTGCAGAGGTCTAAAAATCCTTTCCCGACCCGCACGATAAGATCACCAACATCAACAAATTAAAAATACTTTCCTAAAGGTTTAGAATAAAGTTAGCACTTTTTTGACGAACAGCAAAGCAAAACAGAATAAACAGAGGATTTCTAAGGTTCAAAGAAGGGAAGATACTCTGTATTTCGATTTGATGGATATATGCTCGAATTCGAATGATTCAGAAAATGAAAACATTAAACTTTTGGAAAGAAATTATTTTCGATTGATAGTGAGTTTTATTTAGTGGTGACAAATTTCTAAATGGTCGGAATGAACGGATTCGGGTCTTGAACGTCGAATGTCGGGATAAGCGGGATCGAAGCTGAATGTAAGCTCCGCGTCCATCTCTCATACGAGGGCGATTTTATAAGCTGGTGACTTCATCATTGCTGCCCTTAACTTCCATCTATTAATAGACTACTGCCAAATTTTGACCAAGCTGAGTCATTTCCTTTATGCTTCACAGCCATTGAAAGCAGATAACCTTTTGACTTTTAAGAAAAAATTGAATTTTTTGCGTAAAAAAAAAAACAATAACCGAAACCAAGAAAAGACTTGATAAATACTATAGGGACACTGCACCATCAATTTCAATGGTTTAGAAGTTGTTTACTGAGTTCTGTTGTAATCGTACCAGCACAAGTGACACCAAACGTTCAGGTCGCCCAAAAGAGGTCGTCACACCAGAAATCGTCGGAATTATATTGGATGACCGGAGAATGAAATGAATGAATGCATGAGGTGGCTAAGGCTGTAGGCATTTAAACTGAGCCGGTATATCACATTTTATACGAATATTTGGATATGAAAAAGCTATCCGCGCGATGGGTGCCGTAATTGCTGACACTCGGCCATAACGGCAACCGTGTGACCATTTTAAAGGATTGTTTGGCGATGTTCAGCCGCAATCCGTCGAGTTTTGGCGACGTTTCATAATCGTTGACAAAATAGATCAGAGACCAAGGAACAATCAAAACAGTGTGTTTCTCGAAGTGAACGTTCACGAAAGAATGCGAAATTGTGTTTGTCAGGCAACAAAGTCATAGCTAAAGTTTTTCGTACACATGCGTGCAGTCGTTTATATTGATTACTGAAATTGTTCTTTTGACGTCATGACATCCGCAAATAGCCAAAAGAACATTTTGTATTTCCTGTGCTCGGCTCACATCTGTCTAACAAATCGCGTGTATGTCAATATCTGAGCAGCTATTATGTTCGTTCATATGCACATATCGTATGTATGTATATTGAAATATATAAAAAAAAACATTCCCCCAATCACACTGCTCAAAAGCGATTAATGTCTCAACTAGCATATATGTATGTATATATGTATGTACATATGTGTATATGTTCTTAAAGTGTCGCCCTGGTGTCTGAAAGTGTCAGAGAAAAGAAATTTCGAAGAGTTTTGCTTAAATTTTTTTCTACTTCTTTTATTTCTCACATTCCACTTCACAAATGCGCTGGCTGTCATCCTACTATTTCCTTAAGTCGCCACAATCTCTTTGCATTCGCCTTTTCATCATTCGCCTATCACCATTTTGAATTCGCTTTGACCATCTTCTTATTTAAGTCAGCAATTTAATTTTTGCTGGGTATCGCTATGTAAACCTGCAGAATGTTTAGTGGTAGTGAATTCTACGACTTACTTAATTGGCTCACTAACCGGCTAGGCGATTTTGGCCGCCTGTCCGATGCTTTGCTTTGTTTGCATTGGTATCTTGTGTTTTACGTGGCGCTTCCCAAGCCCTGCGCACACCATTTTCTGGGGCATTTACAATTTATATAGCGAGCAGGTTGCTTCAAAACAGCCGCACCTACTGGTGAACAGATGCTACAGACCCTGATGAGCCCTTAAACCGAATATGTCGGAGTGGCCGCACCAGGTTCGCCTTCCCACTTTAGCTCACTCTAAAACAGATGTTCGGCCGCTACCCAGAAGACGGAAGTCGCAAGCTACTTGAACCGCATGCAAAAGAATCGTTTTGGCCACTCTCAGGTGAATGGCAGTCAGAAACTTTTCACACTTTGTGGAATTCTACACTCGAAACGCACTAGTAAATATACGACTAGTTTGTAACCAGTATTTTTTTGTTGCGAGTGGCTTTATTTGTCAACGTTTGTGGTTTGTATGTACACATGTAACTATGTATGTTGATTATTTTATTTTTTTTTTTGGCTACTAAAAATCACGTGCTGTATGGCATGCAGAAGCTTTCTCGTGAGCAAAACGAAGTAGTTAAATATAGAAATATGAGTGAATTTTAGCCGCCAAGCAACCACTTTCGGATGCGCGCGCACCACGTGCATTCAAAAACGAAAATTTACCAACAATAAACAAATACTCGTACTAAAAGCTATAAATTGTTGTAGCAAAAATGAGTTGTTTTAGCTCGCACTCTCAACACATATCGGCTGCTGACCGACTCCTAATCGTGATACTGGAGTGAGCATACATAAATGAGTTTATTACATTTTCAGTGTCCTGTCTCCAAAATTGAAAAATTTAACAATTTAAACAAAACAAATACTAATTTACATAATACTTGAAAATAAATGATTTCAAAGTGTCCATATTTTTGTACACGAACGACTGCCAATTAATCGCTTATTCAGCTAATAACTTAGTGACAAAGGATTGAGCACAAAGCATTTGGTGATTTTTTCAGTTTGGCTTTTCAGTGTTTTCGGTCATTAAACATATTCGATTGCCAAGGACTCTCATCATTTTCAGCGGCTTCTTTTGAAGCTGAAAGCCTAAGGGTGTGCAGTGGAGCCGACAAATATACAGCGTCTTGGCCGTCTTGCCTTTTGTTGCTCCTTATCGAAGTATAATTTTCGCAGCTTGCAACTAGTGAACAATTTGAAGTGAGTATCATTGGCCAAATGCAGTTCATAGCTACTCAATTGTGTAGAATTGTGGATATTCACTGTGATATTATTAGGAAGAAATGCATAAAAATGTAGGTATGTGCGTATGCTGTACGTAAGTATAGGCGAGTTGTAATTAATTGCATTCAATGGAAAGTATTAATAATTGCCTAAATATTAATGTGAGTGCAAATTTACATTCAAATTTCAAACAGCTTTCTAAAATGTTTTAAAACTATTTTGAGTAAGCCTAACGGCCAACACAATTTAAGTAAAATAATGTGTAAATTTCAAGTAGCTAAAATTTACGACTGATTTTAGAGATTTTTTGTATTAATGGTATTGCCTTGGTTTTCCATATAAATATAAATTTAGTTCAAACGCTATATGAAAGCATATGATGCAAAAAAAGATCTCAAAATTAACGGTTTTCTCTAGTCACTTTAGACTTTCAAGTTATTATAGTAAATTTGGTGTTTACTGAAACTTTGATTAAAATTGTAAGTTATTCTAAATTTTATATAATTTGTATGTAAAAAATTTGCAAGTGAGATTTTACTTCTTCTTTGTAGTTTTGTGGTGCTCCGTTAAACAATTGCGCTTAACAAGTTTGGAATTTTTTTTACTTTGCACTATGTCTGCTATTGAAAATTTTAACTTTCCAAGAAATTTTTTTTTTTCGAAAGCCCTGCACAAAAATATGTACATATATGTATATTTAAAATTTTAGGAAAACTTTCAAATTATTTTATTATTTAAAAATAAATAAAATATAAATGTTTGTTAATTTTTCTGTTGGCCTAGTAAATGTTAATATTTTACCATTTTATTGAGCTCAAGGCCAATCTTCCACTAAACTTTCACGTTGCGCAAAGCATTTCACTGTACTAGCAATCCCATTAGCAGCATTTTGCCCATGAGAAGAGCAAAAAAAGTCATTCAGAAGTTTACATTATAGTGAACAAAACTATAAGTTTTCCAAAAAGCATTTTTTTGCATACCAGCAGTTGCAGTAAATTTGTGCTAAGCTTGGGTAAAGAATGAAAGATTTTATTTTTACTACGAAAATCGAATTTTGAAAATTGATATTATAAAAACAATGTCTTTAAAAATATCAGAACTTTTTAAAGAAAGTTCAAATTGTAAGCAAAAAATGTTTGGGAAATTCCATAATGTACCTAGGATGATTTTTGAATAATAACGAACTATATTTTTAAGCAAATTATTAGTTTTTACATGTTTTTTATATAAATATAAAAATGTTAAATTGTCTATAAAATTTTATTAAACAAAATTATTTATGGTAAATACAAGAAATTATGGAAGAGTGTTTGTACAAATTTATCAAAATCAATGGTAAATATATTCGGTTTCGCGTGTGATAATTTGTAGGGGAATCATATTATAACTTTTTCGAACTTTGACACCTGGAAGCAACTGCCGAATCCCTTTCCAAAAAATTAAATAAAAATTTAACTGGTTCGTTATTTAGATGCATACTCAGTACTTTAATTTAAAAAATAGATATGTAATCGATTCATGAATCAAAAGCTACTAAAAAATCGAAAACACTCGTTTTCCGTCCACCTGAAGATTTATCAATGATTTGTTTCAATAAATTAAAATACAGCATTCCAGTGAGACTGAGCACTAGAATAAATAAATCGTAACCACTTAAAATATGTAGATCAAATTATCCCATTTTATGATGACAATTGCAATAAAACAAGTAAAAGATGTCATATAAATTAGTCCGTATTGACAGTCAACAATAAATAGTTAACATTAGCAACAAAGTTCCATAAATGGCAAAACATATGGAAAATAAAAGTGTATAAACTTAGAAAATAGCACAATAAAGGTGCATTAAATTTATAAATAAATGAAATGAAATGCAGCGAGAATGAAATTTAATTCACTATTTTTCTTAATTTATGTATATTTATTTACTTGCAGAAAAGTCGCACAGAGTGTGGGAGATATTATTGTGCAATTGGACGTATTCGACGAACAGCGAGAATGCGACGAAGCTCAGAGTCTACAGGGCCCAAATGGCATCAACTTGAACTCACATCTTGATGTATTCTACGCGATATTGCGACAGGTATGCAAATTATCTATTTAGTTGTTATCGTGTACGAGTGTTGTTCGAGTGTTTGGTATTTGAGCTAACGAACAAAACTTAAAAGAAAAACATTTGTCACACTTTTTCTTCTATTTTTATTATTTTACGTTTTTTGATTGATTGGAGTTAAATCATAGTTTGTTTTTTTAGGATCGAATGAGCATTTATTTAGACTGTTGTGATATCCGTATTAAACAAATAAATCAGAAGAGTAATGTCAGCCTGGGGTAGAAATTTGAACTTTTTTCCATATTGCTTTTTACTCATTCATTATTTGCTATCCTTAAAGCGGGATGAATTAGCTTTTTTATCTTACCAGCTGCCTTCCATAGAGAGTAATCAGTTGTATAAATTTAGAGCATTAGAAATAAAATAAAAAGAGCAAGGAGAAAACAGTTCGGTTAAACAGAACTTTTTGGTACTTCAAACTCAAGGACATTTGGTGTCTGTGATGTTTGCATTAAATGTAAACAATGACATGAGACGTTTGGAAAAACTCGAAAAAACGACCAACGTTCAATTAAAATCTAATCAACCCCTTTTATTTTTTAAATTAATAAATTGTAAGTCCTTTAAATTCGCCCAAAGGAAATAGGGTGTGTTATCGGTATTCAAATTACTTTTGTTATCAGTCTTAAGCTTAATTCCTAGATCTAATTAAACACGATCCCCTCCGTTAAAAAGTTCAGAAGAATTTCACTAGTCTTCTCACTTTCAAAATGTGAGCTGCATAAAGTTTTGTTTACGCCCCGCCTATCGTAATAGTTTTCTCTTCCGTTATTCGCGAATAGTACCCCGTAAATTTTTGTTCCAATTTTGTTCTCTTAAAAATATTTCAGAAAGTATTGTTCGCATTGTTCCTCTCTTTCGGAACGTTCCCCAGTGTTTTATTCTTATAAAATTTCCGTTTGAGTACGACAATTATGTTCTCGCTTTCGTTTTTGTGAAAAGACTCACGCTATGTTTGTTCTCTTTTCGTTGTAGCTTTTTAAGGGTTCTACGAGAAACTACGTGAACGTTATTCAGTTACGATCATGCATTTTGTTCTCGATACCTGATGCAAAGCAGCTTGTTGCAGGCAAGCGTGAAGTTGGACAACAGCCATCAGATTTTAGTGAACGTTTCAAATTTTGGTTAAAAGTCACTATTCTTTGGATTAAATTTCAGTTCGTTTTTTTTTCGATTATATAAGCTACATTGAAGAGCTGATGCAAGACAATTTGTATGGAGGGTAACCAAAATGGGCGAGCGATCAGAAGACAATTTGAAGCAGGAGTTGCTTGGCATTGCAATACCCTTAGTCACGTAAAGGCCTATCAGATAAGGAGTTTTCTTTAGGTCATCGGTCATTAATTCAGCATAAAAATGCCGTTCCTTTAGTTTAATATGATGGAAACACCAGATTCTGTGTTTCGTACCCCCTGTTAATCTACTTTCACACTTTTTAAAGAACTTTTCGCTTTCCTCCTCACTGATTGAATGTTTCAATTATGCGTAAGTGTTTACGAGTAAGAATTTTAACAGTCCGTTTGCCTTTCTTACGATAAAATTTATGCGATTAAAAATAAATAGTTTTTGATCCTAAGTGCAATGAAAACGTTCATCACTGCAAGTCATTGTTTCAATAGGGTTTTCATTTCCAGCATTGCTGTCGCTGTTTGTGATTTAATGTTTTGTGGATTATTGCAAAAGTATAAATTGAGTTAAAACAAAGAACCTTTTTATGGTAGTTATGTTAGCAAGTTTGTGTGAATTATGGACTGTGTTGTTATTTATTAATGTACATTTACCATATTTGAACACAATTTTGCGCAAGGTTGTTAATGCAACAAAACTAGCAAACAAAGTGATAATTGGCGCCGTAAATATCACAACGAAAGCCATAAATATCGCTACTACTCGAACTGTAAAAATAATCGAAAACATTCTAACAAACCAGTTTGTGAAAATTTATTTTCTCCTTATGTTATTTAATTGTTTTTCTTTTTCTAAAGCGCACGCGCGTGTTATTAAAAACATACTTTCATATACATACACACAGTTATAATACTTTGTAATATTCTACCAACCATATGTACATATACGAGTACATACATACTTACAATGCAACTTTCCACTTTTAGGTGGCCGACACGCCACAGGAAGTGCCATTCCTAAGCATACTGCAACATTTGTTACGTATTGATCCCAAAGAGCCGATCAGCGATGTGATTTGGGATACTACAGAGAAGTTAGTACACCGCGCTACACTGCTCGAGAATCATGAGGACTCGGTGAGGCTATTACGTTCCCCGAGCGTACAAAAATTCTCCTGTCCACATTGTCGCGGTGACGCCACTAGTCCTAGTCGCAAAAATGCCGCCTCCCTCTCTACCTCAGCTTCATCGCAGCTGCATAATGGTCCACTTTCACCAATTTCATCGCCGCCACTACTACTGCTATCGACGACATCGACGCCGGTGCACAGCATGTCTGCACCACCACCACCAGCGCCGCCACCGCCAATACCACCACCTCCTTTGCATGGTCCGATCAGTGTAGCGCCACCACCACCCCCTCCACCCATTATGAATGGCAATTGCTTTGTAGCACCACCGGCACCACCACCCGTACCCGGTGCTCCTCCACCACCTGCACCACAGCTACCAGGCGCGGGCAATTTGCTCGGCAGCCATACACATCCCGCACGTCCTGTTACGCCAGATATGAGCATGAATGGTCATAATGTTATACTGCTACCGCAGCAAGATACACCAGCTCCGAAGTCAAAGATGAAAACGATCAATTGGGGTAAAATACCGCCGAATCGCGTGATTGGCAAGCAAAATATTTGGACAATTGTGGCGAATAATCATCAAGATACTCCAATGACGGACATCGATTGGAACGAAATGGAAGGACTTTTCTGTCTGCAGTCGACCAGCGCACAAGGCTCACCGAAGTTAGGCCGCGAAAGTAGCAGTAGCTCTGGTTATGATACGCTCGATCGAAAATCGAAAAAGGAAAGCACGGAAATAAGGTTGCTCGATGGTAAACGCAGTCTTAACGTGAATATATTCCTGAAGCAATTCAGAAGGTAAGTCTAATTTATAGTAAACGATATGTACCTAATCACATAATTCTGTAAGGCGCATACCGGCCGAAACAATTCTTAAAATACAACCGAATGATAATTTCAATTCCAGAGAGCACATCCCAGCTATTTAAGTAATGGGAGTGAAGCAAATTCAGGCTGGCTTTTCCACACCCGACCAAGGCCATGATTTGCGGCTTTTTTAACCTAATGAGTACCCAGAACCACTCCTTGTCCAAACAGCACCATGCAGTTGTAGATGTCCTATTTTTCATCCAGCGCTTGCTGAGTTGAAATGATATCTCAGTGCCTAACAGCTTTCTATAGGTTTTTTAGAATAACCCACTCCCGGCATTATGGATGAGCTCATCCGAAACAATCGTCGTTTGTTCGATAAACTCTCACTTTTCCACTTCAAATGAGCTCCAAGTAGGATATGTAAGGTTTAAGTACAAGAAGGAGTCACATTACCTTTTATTATTTTACCAAATAATTTTTGGAAATTTACTAATTAATTCAAATTAGAGAAAGAAAAAAATTCGAATATTCATATGAGGTTCAGCACAAAGGTTTACTCAAGACTGTTAACGAAAGCAGAGCCAAATGTTTGCAATTTATGCTTACAAAATCATTATGGGAGAAGAGGAATAGACGCATCACTTCCTGATTCGTCAAACAGCAGCGACAAAAGGATTCTGAAGATGTCTAACCGCATTAGTTCATATTAATTTATAATTCAAAACTCTCCATATAAAACGCTGATCAATTACTGATTAAATCGACTAAATTTTGGTAATGTCGCGCCTTTCAGTAGCTTAGCTGAAATAAAACTCATCAATCTTCTTAAGAGGTTAAGTCCTTTTAAATTTTAAGACACCAAAAATGTACCAAACTTTTTACCACAATGATGTAGAAATTTCTTAGATACCGGGTAGGACCAGAGCTCCTCTTTGCAACGTATTGAAGATTTTTTCCTTCTCCGATATTATCTCGCGTCTGATAAAATTTAAATAAATCGATATTTGCAAATGTAAAGGACTGTTTAATTGAAAAGTTTCCTTTTCTACTTGTTTTCAGTTCTAACGAAGATATAATACAATTAATAAGGGATGGCGAGCACGATGACATCGGTGCTGAAAAGTTGCGCGGCTTATTGAAAATTCTTCCCGAAGTTGATGAATTAGATATGTTGAAAACCTTCAATGGCGACAAAAGCCGTTTGGGTAATGCGGAGAAGTTTTTACTGCAGCTTTTAGAAGTTCCAAAGTAAGTACAGCTAAAATATTATTAATTTACAAATGTCCTACTATATATTTGTTCCTAAAATTTTAATTTATAAAAAATTACTAAAAAATCTTTAACTTAAAATTCAGTTATAAACTGCGTATCGAAAGTATGCTGCTCAAGGAAGAGTTCGCTGCGAATATCGGCTATCTGGACCCATGCATTAATGCAATGATTTACGCAGGTGGAGGTAAGCAGTTTCATAAGTATTTTATTGATTTACATGTAATATAAATGAAACAAATTTGAGTGAAATATGAATACAAAAACGATTCGAATTACGATGGTTTTAGGGAAATATAAGAAAATTGATATACTCTCTGTTCACATATTATAGCACAACCACAATTGACATTTTTCTTCTAATTCTTTAAAAAACAAAATTGTCAAAATTCAGTGGTAATTTGTAGACAGTTGACACTTACAATTTAGTATACTCATAAAAATTCAAATAATATTTTTTAAACGTTCAAAATTTTGATGAAAGTTTGTAAAATCATAGTTAATTTTGTCTAAAGTTTAAAAAATTGGTCTTTCATGGTTTTTGTAAGAGAATAAACGGTATTTTAATTAAAAAATAATTTAAAATAATGAGAAGAAAAATATGTGGTTGTGCTATAATTGTGAACAGAGTGTACATACGAGTTTTGATACTCAAGCGTTGAGGTAGACATATTGAAATTAACAGTTCGCTCCTTAATTCGCTGTAATATCCTTCACATCAACCAATTAACTCATCGAAGTAAAATATTCAAAATTAAGTTAATTTTTTGATCACGGGTATTGTTTGATTAACATATCTGTAAATATGCAATGCTATATAATTCTTAACTAAACACATATTTTACTATTTAGTTGTTGTGTTTTTTTTAAATTTCAAAAAAAAAACCCCTTTTCAGATCTTATGAGCAACGAAATGCTACAGGAAGTGATGTATATGGTCGTCATAGCTGGCAACTTTCTCAACTCGGGTGGCTATGCTGGAAATGCAGCGGGCGTCAAACTCTCTTCTCTGCAAAAGCTCACGGACATACGCGCCAATAAGCCAGGCATCAATCTAATACACTTTGTAGCTATGCAAGCAGAGAAGCGCAATGCAGAGCTTTTAACATTTCCAGCACAGCTGACTGCATTGGAAAATGCTTCAAAGTATGTTATTTCGATTTCGAAAACGGTATTGTGGATCTGATTAAATGAAAATTTAAATTTTTTAGAACGACTGTTGAACAAATAAAGAACGAGATAAATGCGTTGGATAGTCGTATAAGAAAAATCAAACGACAGATCGAAATGCCCACGACGGAGGATGAAATCAAAGAACAAATGTTGGAGTTTTTAGAGGTAATTTTCAAATATAAAACTTAACTAATCCCTTCCTTGATCGATTTCACACATTCATACAGGGCGCCGAACGTGAAGTGGCTGTGCTACAGGCCAATATGAAAGAAGTAGAAATTATGCGTTTGAAATTAGCCGATTTCTTTTGCGAAGATGCCGCTCACTTTAAATTGGAGGAGTGTTTTAAAGTATTCCAATCATTCTGTGATAAATTCAGACAGGCTGTGAAAGAGAATGAGCGTCGACAGAAGTTGGAAGAACAAGCCACACTAAGGCGGAAGCAACGCGAAGAACAGCTCGCTAGACGCGCTAGACAAAGTGATGACATTAAAAATTGTTCCCTAATGAATAGCTAATTTTGATATTTCTTATATTACAGTTAGCCAATGTGGTACACCAGTGTCCGATTCGGAAAATCAATGTAGCATTGAACGCATGTTTGAAACATCAGATGGCATATCGCCCAGCATTACACCGAATGGTAGTATGCGTAAAAGACGACCAAGTCGTGTTTTACCCGAAGAAGATGATCTTATGGAATTTTTGCGTACATCCGGCCATGAACATATAAGCAGGGATCGTAAAGCATATGGAAGTTTGGGTATGTATAATTTTTTAATGAAATGCATTTGCCACGATATAAACAGAAGGCAGGCCATAGAAATGTGGGACTTTGATACTAACTTAGATAGCTGAGTTTAAAGTGAAGCCTACTAAAGTAAACAGTGTAGGTATCGGGTTAACGCTGGTTTCTCAAAAGGGCTGTGACTCTTTCTCTGCGATGCGTTGTGGTTGATTAATGATGACACCATTCACGGGTTTGAGATCTTAAAAAAGCTAACCGACTCCAATCAATAGCGTTCAGATTATATTTGTTTAACCGTTGGGTCTATGTAAGCTTTCATCTCATTCACAAGTTTGTAAAGATGCTTTTTACAATTAACCATTTCATTGAGCTTAGGTAAAGTTAGGTTAAAATAACTTCGCATTTGGATCTTTTAAAAAATTTGTTCCCAAAATTTTGTCAAACTCTCTATAAAACAGTTTCAGGCTCTCCTTCATCGAATCATGTTCTGTACAGATCATTGTTTATCACTCTTCATATAAAAGTAAATAGTTCATTAAACGATTAATTATTTACTCAGTTTATTTATTCCAATTTTTATAAAGATCTTTGTTTTTTTTTTTTTTAATTTGAAGTAAAACTATTAAATATTTTTTTATCAATTACACAGATCGCTCTTGGGCTCGACGAGCACGTTCTGGAAGTTCCAGTCGAAAACGTCCTGAACTCTTAAATGTCGATTTCAGCGATGAACGTGAACGTGCCAGTTCGCCCGCACCAATGTTGATGTTCGATAAAAAATCACCATCTTCACCACAAGCTGGTGGCACAACACCTTCTCCCACGCAGCAAGCCAGCGAGGATACAAAACCGAGGTGAGTGTGCGCATATGTATGTACATAGATATGTATGTATGTAATTTAGTGATGATATTATTGGTGCTATTCTGAGAGTATTATGCCTCATTTTGCTATAGAATATCCCGTGAATTTCGGCAAAAAATCGAAAATTGGCTGCAGTCCAACGAGAACGACGAGAAGCAAAACGAAGAATTCAAACGCAAGCGACGTTTGGTTAACAGTAATAGGCGATCGCTTGAGAACGATACAGGTAATTTCGAAAAAAGAAGAAAATAACAAACTACAAAACAAGCATTTGCGTCACATTTTTCAACTTGTTGGTGCTTATTATGTGTATTTTTATAATTTTAGATAGCGAACGAAAATTGGATACCTTACCAGAGGAGAAAATCATGCCTACCACTCCAACTACAACGAATTCTACTAATGCCCAAGCAGGCAATAAAAATGCTACCAACGCTAATAACAATAACAATATTAATAATAACAATAACAACTGCACGAATAATAATGCGAATAATTATAAACGCGTATATCCAGACTGGAAACCCTCGCAGACACTCGAACACACCGATGTGGTGGGCACAATACAGGCTATTGCTGGTACGTAATGAAAATAAATTTCAAAATTATTTTAACTATTTCATTTTCTCCAATCAATGGGGGAAAAGAATTCAATCGGTGGATGCTGATTATGTAGTTGGCTTTGCATTTTTTCAGTCTTATAAAAAACATATTTATAAATCGGGCAAAATAGCCCGAAAAGAAATACACACAACATCGCATAATTAGAACCAAGATAAAGTGGACTCCAAAATTATAAACTACTATTTGACATATTCTTTTTACGGGATATCTGTCAAATAAGCTGATTCAAACTTTAGATTCGATGGTATCTACATATTTCTACTTCGACAGCCAGGCGGCAATCAGAGCCCTGGGATCGTGGACGGTGTGATAGCACCAGGCCTTACTTTTGACTTGCTCGGAATATTTCCATATCTGGCGGATTTTGTTCCCAGGATACAGTCATATTGCTGGTTACGGTAATGTCGACGACTTGGCCCATCAGAGCACCTCAGAGGTCATCAATGCTGGAAGAAATGATATCGGGATTACCCCTGCAAATTTGGGCTTATAGTTGTCTCAGCGAAAGCTGGACGGAAACACCGACATGCAAAGGGCCGGTTCTTGTCCACGGGCGGCTTGGGGAGCTACTTCGGGCTACCAAGCCGCAACTCTCACCCTTGATTAAAAGATCCATGTTGTGCGACTAAACATCGCCTCAGAACCGATGTGCAGCACCAATATCTTCTCCAGCTCAGAACTCCAGACAAGAACAGTAACAGGAATGTTATAGGAAAAATGAGAATAAGTGCATACCTCAGCATATCGGTAGCGGCCAGCTGCGCAACTCAAAAAACGTTTGAAATGATATTCCAATTGAAGCCGCTGTATATTTTTGTCCATAAAATGGATACAAAGCATAGTAACTTTGCATGCACTGCCCGTTTTTAGTGGATTCAAAGTTGACATGTACACAAGCCAGCATTGACTGCATTATACCAATAGATTGTCAACCAGAGAAGCGTGAGATGCAAGGCACTTCAGGTTAACTGAAAAGGTTATCCATCTCTACTGATGGCTCAGAAATCAAACTAGGTACAGGAGATGACGCTCTCTTTTTGGAAGACTTGCAATTTGGCCAGTCATATCGGCTGTCGATTATTGATAGTCGACTGGCATTGATAGCGACAAATTCTAAACTATGTGTGGAAATAATAATAGTAATTGGTCTTCTCCTAACACCACACAACAACATTTGTATTCTAAGATACTTTTCTATTTTTTTAGTAAATCTGAACATTTCTGAAGTAAAGCTTATTCCTTGATATTTTCAAAATTACTATTCAGAAATATATGTCGATAATACTCGTATGTATCTATATACATATGTGTTTAGGATTAAGTTTTGTCCACCAATTTAAAAATTTTTCTGCATTCTAATATTTACATAAACATATTTTTTATTTGTCTTTTAGATGAGAATAATGCGAGAGATAAGTCACATTGGCGCAAGGGTAGCTGTAATAATGAACATACAGAAATGGATAATGAGAAAAGCGAAGATCAGTTGATAAAAAATCAACATCTAACGACAGCAGATGAATTGCGGGAATATAGACGGCAACGTTCGTTAGAGAATGCGGAGAAGCGCGCTTCCTCACTTAAGTCCATTGAGGAAGAGGATCGCCGTAGATCGTATATAAAGCAGCTTGGTGGACGGGATGCTGACGATCGGTTACACATTTACATAAGTAAGCCATCGACGAAGGATGTCGGCGAGACCGCCGACAATAGCACCAAACAGAGATTGGAAGCATCTAAATCACCGACACCACCTGCTACAACAACAACTCCTCTAGTTAAGACAAATAGCGATACCAAAGTTAATGGTGATAATCGAAAATCACCACTTAGATTAGTAACAAGCAGTTTGTGTGAAAGGGAGAATGTTACAAAAACTGATGAGCGCCACAAAGAGCGCAGAAGTCCGAACGAAATATACAGTCGCAAAGAGATTGATGCGGATAATATAGAAACACCACCGGTAACAAGACGTGTCATCGCCACACCAAATAAGACAATTGTCACCATAAACGGGCTGGATAAGAACAATGGAAAGCAGCAAGGTCAATGCAATCAAACCAGTCATGAACTGAACGAACAGGATATACCAGGATTTTTCGATCGTTACTCGGCAACTAGGCGAACACGACGTTATAAACGCCCAACCGATTACAGCAGCGGCAATGAAGACTTTTTATCAACTAAAGAAGCAAGCGAATCAAGTAATGTACGCCAGTCAGCGAGCGCTAGCGACATGGATAGGCTGCATGGCAAAAGCCAAGAGACACCCGTTAAAAATAATAAACCAACAGATAAACTACCAATGGATGAGTCTACACCAACACAAACTGTCGCTAAGCCACACCCCGGACGCAACATCACCAAGTTGGAGAAAGTTGGACGACACATTAGCTCGATTAATCAGGAAGATGTTCAAGAAGCCATACGAAATCTTAAATCACCAACCAACACACCGGAACGTATATGGAGTCCGCCACGTGACATGATCAGCGCGCATATAACGAGCACTTCTACGCAAAACGCCACGCGCAGTTCGTCTGGCGCTACAATCATTAAATTATCCACACATGAACTCAATGATGAAGGCTTTGAAGAGACGCAAAGTCTTGTTTCAGATACGCCTTCACAAGGCAAGGAGAGCACGAACTCCTCTTGCAATGGTGTAGCTGTGCACGACGTGCCACACTCAAGAATCACGTCCACAAAAGCTACAACACCAAAGTCAAACGCCTCCACCGCCACCACCACCCCAAAACACAACACCAATAGGCTCGCAGATCGCCTGCAAATAGCCAAGTTACGTAATGTTTTACCACAGAAATCTCAACCCGCATATCAACAACAAAACACCACACGCCGACCGCCAAATTCCGCACTAACGGATCGCAGTCGCTCATTCCGCTCTGCCAACGGTCCAACGGTTGCTACGCAGCCCGCATTTGGCGGCGGTCCAGGTAGCAATGCGACAAGGCGCGCACATTCGATGCGCCGTCCGCCGGTAAGCGCTCATCAGAATGCAACGCAAAGTGTCAATACTTCGCCAATACATGCCGTGCGTCGCGACGTAGAACGTAGCAGTTCACGCAATAGCCTGCGTTCGTCGCGCTCATCCATAAACAGTGGCGTATCGACGAATACGGTGCGTCGCATGCCGATTGTGGTGAGTAAATCACCACTACAAACCGTATCGGTTGATTCGTCGCCCAGCAAACGTCCACTGACGATGCAAAATAATGTGCTGCCGCCGCATATGCGTATCGGGGCCCACGCATCTGTGCATCGGCCACCTGTGCCGGCTAGTCGCAGTAGTAGCAGTGGTTCCAGCATAGGGCAGCATGTTGTAGTTGTGCGCAAAGTGCCGACGGGTAACGCCAGTGGTGGTGGTAGTGGTCAACGCTCTGTGCACTTGGGTAGCGCAAGCTTTAAGGAGAATCAAACAAACGCCATGCCAACGCGCACAAATATGGCCCGCAGCGCCGTTCTAGTCAAAGCGACGATGTCACAACAAACCGCACCACAGGCGTCAGCACATGCGCGCACAAATAGTAGCACCCGAAGTAGTTCGAGCAGTCGTGGAATGAGTAGCTTTATGCGACCTACAGCGTCCAGCGCCACCAAGAGAACCAAATAGAATTGAATTGATAGAACAGGAGAGCATATCTATAACTTTTTGTCTATATGCGTGTATGTACATACATTAAGGGTGTTCCTATTTCGATTTAATACATTAACTGGCAAAACTTATTATCTTTAGTTTTCTTGTTTTTTATGAAAGAATTTTTGTTTTGTTTTCAACTATTTTTTCTAAAGATCTTGTAACCCATCCAAAAGATGTTAAATCATTAAAAATAAAAAAATAAAAAACATTGGTCGGTATTCACGTTCAAAATTAGATAAGTACTTTAAATTATTTGCAGCCTTTTTGACAGATAACGCATTGAAAAGTGCGTCGAAAAACTAAAACCAACTTAACTTTATTTACCTATTTTATTTCAAATTCGGAAGAGGTACAAATAAAATCAATCTTTTCAGCTGCTCTTGATTATTTCAAGATCATTTCAGGACTATGACAGTTCGGGACCATTTAGATACTAGTTCGGGTACAATATACTCCCACTAAACTACTGAGGTATTATTTTTAGTCAAGATTAATCATTGGATTAGAATCAGACCTAAAATGTATTTAAAAAAAAAGTCATACAAATAAGAACGCCCTTAATGCACTTGTACATACATAAATACTTACATATATAAAGCTGGAACTGCATAGTCTACGTAATTCAACTTCCAAAAAACAAAAAAGTATTTTTCTTTAATTCCATTTTAAACTAGTTAATCCAAAATCACTGATTCATGAAAATTACCATAAAACAACGAACTAATTTTTTTTTTATTTTGTATCATCTTTGCATTTTATTGGTTAAACAGATGCTCGTTGATCGATATTAACGAGCTAATTCCGAATTACCTTGGGAATTAAGAGCAGTTAATCTGCATTAAATCCTAAAACAAATACTCAAAATTAATGCGAATTCTCACTGATTCTCGGACAACACTGCAATGAAAAGTGATACCAAAGAAATAAAATTATTAATGAAGCATTTCGAAATAATATGAGCAGTTTAAAAAAATTCATATTATTAACGTTGACGATGGATAGAAATTTTATTGCACCTCAACGGCTGGCGGGAAAAATTATTTTAAAAAAATTGGATCTTAATTGATGGCACTTTAATTATATATTCTTAATTCATAGTTTTGTGAAGTTTTTTTTTTGAATCACATAAAACTGATAAAAAATCAAATCAACAAATATACTGTTAACTTAATTCGCCTTGCTGCCGCCTGTAAGGGTTCAATTTTATAAAGATCAGTTGCATAGTTAACCAGGATTACTTAGCGTCTATCAAAGCGTTTATGCAGTTCCAGCATAACTCGTAACAACGTACACCAACAAATCTAGCATATCCAATGCTTAAAATTTACACAAAAAATTCTTGTTTTTAAATGGTCAACCGAAAGTTGAAATGAAATTTATGTAACAAAAAAAAAACATGAATGTATGTAGTATTTATTGTAGAGTAGTAGGCTGTTACAGTTGATGAAACCCATAGAAAAAAATCGAAAGACCTGTATACGTAAAGAAATACATATGTGCATATACAAAAAGGTTGTTCAAACTTGTTAACATTCCGTCGTTGTAAATTTTCTACTACATGTCTTACGTTGACAGATTGCAATTTAAGAAAAAAAGTTATGTACAATTGTGTATGCAACACTCTTAAGCCGTCCGAACAAATCGAATTTGAAGCACAACTTTGAAATAAAGCCCCCAATTACAGCACAAACTTTCAATACTATTAGCCTAGAAATATTGGTGAGATGATCAGTACATAATTGCATTATACATATAAGTACATATGTATATATGTATACTCGTACATGTGTATACGTTTTTTATTTGATTAACTTTTTTCGTTTATTAGCGCATACTAATTCTTCCAAGTTCAAGTTATTTCTTAGAATAAATCAAAATTTCAAAAATTTTAATTGATTTCGCCTCATACATAAATCAAATGATCACTCACATACGCTGCTGTCGCAAAGTTAATCAAATTTGAAATGTAATGAAATCAAAATTATTTGATATGTCAAGTTAGATTATCGAAAACCCAGAAATAAAGTTCGAATAAAGAAAACTAATGCACTAAAATTGTCTACTCTAATACTAAGTTATTGATTTAAGCCACACATTTGTAACATTAACGAAACTAAGCCATTTTACTTACTAATATTTAAGCTCTACTTTAGCTAATTGCTAATTTGCAATCATTGACGACATAATAAAATACAAAAGAAAAGAAACGCGTAAATACTTCAAGTTTATAATAATTTTTAAGTAATATTTATTTCACAAACGCTTTTGGCAACAACAACACATAGTGTGCGAAACTGTAGTTGGCTAAATGCATACATATACATACATATGTACATACATGCATACAACCTGTATGTATGCATGTACATACATATGTACAAATGTGTGCAAGTGTGGTGATTAGTGAAAATGAAAGAAAAAAAAAACTAGGACAAAAGTATGTAACGGCAACACACATGTCTTTATGTGAAAAAAATGACAAAGCTTTAAAATTATTATTAAAAATTACTTGTAATTGTTAAGATATACAGTTTTGTATAAATAAAACTTGTTTCTAAATTTACATTATTTTGTGTGAACTTTATTTTAAATGCAATAACTATACGTTAGTTATGTTGCAACAACAGCTGCATTTGTTGTTGCTGTTGCTGTTGTTGTTGTCGTTGTTGAGGTCGCCGTAGCCGTCGCATTTGTATTTGTTCCTACGCCAACTGTCGCAGATGTTTGCTGCATATTCGACGCCTCTAGCGACGTTTCTTTAACGCTATCTGTCAAAGTTGGCTTCACACTTTCGGTGGAGGTTGCGCGTTTGCGTGTTGCATTTGAACGCGCATAATTATCTTCATTGAACCATTCTTTGCGTGCCTCGAGATAACTGCAGAAGATGCGAGTACATATGGACGAGTAGAAATGTGGAGAGAAGCAGACAAAAATCAGAATTGTTAAAATTATTATTTTCAAATAATTGCAAAAAATATATCTTACTTCACGAAAGTATCCAAATGTTGTAATAAAATTTTTAGTTTATCATCATTTATCGACGAAGCGTTTAAAAATTCTGGCAGTTTAACTGTAATAAAGGAAGAAAGAGAAAGTTAAACGCATAAACATAGGACTATTTAAAAGCACAAAATAAGCGCATAACAGAAACGACAAATTTCAATGGCGAAAATTTAAGGAATTCGTTGTTTTTGCTCAGAGAATGTTAATTTATATATTATTAATTATAAATTATATTCACTGATAACATAACCTGGAACAGAGCAGAGAAGTTAACATAACGTCCACTATAAATACCGTGAAATTAACATATCGAATATTCGGTCCCATAGCCGGAAAAACACAATTTTTTATTTATTTGTTTTAATGAGCTATTTTTTAATTTTTTAAATTTTTTAAATTTTTTTTTTATTTAAAAGATTTTAATATATTGATTTTTCTCTAAAAGAGACTGATAATTAGTTTTCAAATCTTAATTTAATTTCTCAAAAAAATTCCCCTAATGGGGGAATACGTTTGCTATACGAGCGGTTATCTATATCAATTACTGGGCTGGAAAATCTTTTCACCTTAGTCGCGTTTGTTATGCGTGATCAGTGAGTGATTGTGCTAGTTCATTTGGGTGCACGTTTAATTTGTCTAAATACTTTTGCTTAATATTCGTCCTGAGAATTTTTGATTGAGCTCTTTGAATTAGCATTAGTGGCGCATGTATTACCCCACAACTGTGAGACGTATGTCCAGCATGGTATTGGCTTTCAACTTCATTTGAATTTTCTTAGATTCAATGTGTTTGCGCCAAGTAAAGCGCCTGTCGAAAAGAACACCAAGATACACTATTTCATTGACTTGCGGGATCATATTGCTATTTAAGGAATTCCTATTTAGTGTTAAGGCGCCGTGTTTACTCTTCTGCTCATTGACCTTTATCTATCTATCTTTATCTATTTAAATGTCTCCTGTGTACAGAATATCCAAGAACGGCCCTAGAACGCTTGCTTGTGGGAATCCGGCTGCTATATCGAATTCCTGCGTTATGAACTCTTTATGTTGTACGGCAAAGACTCGGTTGCTAACGTAACTTTCAGTAACTTTGTGTGTGTTAACAGGAAGTAAGGTCCGTATTTTGTATATTAGACCGTCCAACCAAACGCGGTCAAATGCTTGAGCGACATCCAGAAAAATTGCTGAGCAGTACTCTCCTCGTTCAAATGCCGTCATTATCTCGGATGTTAGACGATTTACCGGAATCCAAATTAATGGGAGGTTATAATATTCTTACGTATGTACCAATCTTCAACGAGCAGACTTATAGGCCTGTATGAAGAATCATGAGTTCTGTTTTTTTCCTTGTTTCGGTACTATTTTTATAATTGACTTCTTACACTGTGTTGGAAAAGGCCATATCCCAGTATAGAGTTAAAGAGATTTGAGATAAATGTTATGACAGGACGAAGAAGTTCGACGATCATCTGTGGCGTGTTTTGTCACAGTCCAATGTACACACATTGTTGTTGTTTTTGATATCGAGCTGCCTAGGTAAGAGGCTTCTCATTTTTAGTGGCAGCCAGGCAGCACCCAAAGCTCCATCTACCCTTAAGGTAATATTCTCGATGGTTTTAGAGGGGATCGCGAAGCTAAATGCGCTGACAACGATAAATATTTAGTTGGTACTAGAACATACGGGTATTGGGTGGAACGTGTCTGTTTATTTCCTTGCCTAAGGTGCAGTTTCATCAATCCCTGTAGGACCTTCGCCTTTCTTTTGGGGGGATCACAACCCATATAGGAGGCAATGCTAAATGCAAATTCAAGATTTTTAGACCTATTATTCTCTTCTGACGATTTAAAAATATTCTGCGAGGAATGCTTATCTCCAATCTCGAAAAATAGCATTCATCACAAGGCAATCCTGATAACATTGCAGTTTTACAGCTTCAATCCTATTGAGTAAAAGTAATTTCTATCATCTATGTACATAAATCTCTTTATAAACAAGTAAAGAAGTGGCTAAGTTCGATCGAACTTTATATACCCGGCGCACGCTTTCAGCTAAGTTTTTAAATTAACTAGGTATAATGGAACATGTGTGCCATGTGTAGACGAAATCGATGAAGTAGTTCCAGACATATACATACATATGATCTCATATAGTCGGATTTCTGGCTGCAATACAATACCACATACTGAACTCAAGATATTTCCCTTCAACGTTTATTGAAATGTCCGATTTTTAGTGTTTTCGAAAATTGCCGTTATATGACAGGTGGGCGTGGTTATGGTCAGATTTTGATAAATATCGCTTAAATAGGCAAAGTGTAATACGTATACCAAATTTGAACAAAATCGGGTGGGTGGTTCCAGAGATATACATATGAACTCATAAGTGGGCGGTGCCACGCCCCCTGTAAAATATTTTGATTCAGTCGGATTTCCTGCTCGAATACAACAGCATATACAAAATTTAAGCAAATTAGCTTCGATAGGTACTGAAATATAGCAATTTTTGCATTTTCAACAATTGCTGTTATATGGGAAGTGGGCGTGGTTACTGCCCATTTTCAATACCAACCTGCTCTGGGTTAAAGACAATCTACCTACCAAGTTTCATTGAGATATCTCAATTTTTACTCAAGTTATCGTCTGCACGGACGGACGGACGGACGGACGGACGGACAGACATCGCTAAATCGACTTCTCTTTTCATTCTGAGCATTTTGGTATATATGTATATGTCTATATCTATCTTGATTCCGTTATGCTGTTACAAGTAACCGTTATGTGAACAAAGTTATAATACCATTGAGTACAAGTACGCTCGGGTATAAAAATACATATGTACATATATGCTTCGAGTTGAAAACATTTTAAAATCAAATCCGTCCAGGTTCTGTCAACTTGTGGATTTGAGAAGGAAAACTAATGGATTTTCTACAAGTCTTGAATGTAAAAACGTCACTTCTCATAATACGCTTGATGCATGTGACTTGTTTGCGAACTTCTTTCAGAGAGTCTATGAAAAACATGATCTTGCAGCACCTACTATATCACTCTCAATTTCTTTGACACCCATCACAGGATTATCGGTTTCGGAAGAAGATGTATTGCTAGCTATCTCAGCACTGAAGCCTAGCTCAAAACTCGGCTCCGAAGGTTACTTACCACTTTTATTTACAAAGTGCGCAGTTGTTTTGGCTTATCCTATATCTCTTCTCTTCACAAATTGCTTAGATAAAGGGATTTTTATCGACCAATGGAAGTTTTGTTTTATTACCCCAGTTTATAAATATGTATATCGTATAGACCTATAGTTAAACAGTGTACACTAGCCAAATTATTTGACCACATAATTCAATCGAAATTATTTGATCATGTAAGGGATATAATATCCAATAGTCAGCATGAATTTTTTCCCGGTAGGTCAACCTGCTCAAATTTAGCTATGTTAACTCATAAAATAATTAAAGCTTATGAAAACCGAAATCAGTTTGATGTAATATACACAGACTTTTCTAAAGCCTTGGACAAGGTGAAACACAGTATACTTCTACAAAAGCTGTGCAGTTACGGCATTAGTGGTAAACTGGTGGATTTTTTCAAGAGCTTTTTAACACAATGAAAGTTACTTGTGAAAATTGGGCCAACAACATCTCGTGTGGATGTCAATGCACGGTCAGGCATTCCAAAGGGCACTCACTGCGGACCACTCTTGTTTATTCTATTCATAAACGACTTGCCTAGCTGTTTTAATTTTGCAAACTGCTTAATGTTAAGCTGTTCTCAGCTGTGCGCGATCTTTTAAATTGCAATCGTCTTCAGCTCGATCTGGATGAATTTGGTATGTGGTGTACGTCAAATTGTTTGAACCTTCATATAGATAAGTATTGGGCAGTTACGTACTCGAGGAAACCTAGGAGTGAAATCAACTATGCTTATAAGCTCAGTCGTTGCGTCATAAAACGGAATACTGAAATTAAAGATTTGGGCGCATTATTTTTGACTCCAAACTCACGTTTACAAAACATATTGTCGATATCGTATTGAAAGATTTCTCAATGATAGGCTTTATTAGACGGAATACTCAAGAATTCAGAGATTCGCTAACGTTAAAATTTCTTTATATCACTTTATTAAAAAGTCGTCTAGAATATTGTTATATTATATGTGGTGTTCATATTATGAAGTGCAATCGACTAAAAAAGAAAGAGTTCAAAAAATCTGCACTAAATTCGCTATTCGTCTTTGCATGAAAGAAGAGAATATTTCTCGATTGTATTTATTTATAAAGTAATCATTGGGTTTATAAATTGCGCTGACTTAACAAATTTGCTCATTTTGTATGATCTATCACATAACTTAAGAAACAATAGGCTGTTAGTTGGTGAGTTGCATTCTACGAATTATGCCAGGAATGAACCAATTGCCAGATACATTGAATTATGCAATTCATATTCTAGTGTTATTAATTTTAACTTAGGTATGGATAAATTTAAAAGTAATTTGTTCACAATATTCAACTAGAGCCTTTAGTAGTCTGTATGAAACTAAATCTGTAGACTGAATGTAGAAGGATTTGAAAGAATAAAAAAAATTGACTTATAGTTAGTGCCCGTACAGGCACCACAATGAGCGGTATACCTATTGATACCTCTTATGCCGCCCCTCCTGTGAAACTATCCGTACCCTTTTTGGTGTTAACTGACGTCCCTACTGGCGACAACATTACAACCCTTAATGGTGTACCATCTTACTATCAAGGCGGTAATTACTTGACTGCAAGCTTTAACAGTCGGAAATTCGAAATTTCTAAATAATTTACATACATTGTACCAAACCTGTTAAGTTTTGATTACTAATCGTAATCATTAGTAATATGATTACTTTGTATTTGAGAGTGAAATAATTGATTACATTACGATTATCTTGGTCCCAACTAGATTACGTAATGATTACGATTACAAATAATCAAAAAATAATCATGATTACTCTAGATTACTAAAAAGAATCAAAAATAATCAAAATAAATAATTGATTCTTTTCAGCGATTCTTTTTGATTCTTTTTGATTCTTTTCAATCCAAAACCACAAACAACTTTTCTCTTTTTGCTTTTTTTAATTTGAATTCTAACACTACTCGCTTCAGCATTGTTGGTTTTCATAAAGGTGTAAATATCAGCTACGCTCATTGAAGCTTATTCTGATGATCAGACCTGGGAACTTTCGCGATGGGGCTGATTATATTGAATGGCGGAATTGCTATTAATAATAGCAAAAATATCATAATTTATAATATAATATTTATAATAACATAATATCTGTATATACATATATACTTACATATAAATGCATATATCTTAGAATCTGAGACTCAGATTATACAAAAAACAATTTAAAAAATTTTAATAAAAAAATGTCTTAAAATTTAAAGAGAAAAGTTGTTTGGTATTTTGGATTGAAAATAATCAAAAGAATCAAAAATAATCAAAAAGAATCCTGAATATAATCAATTATTTATTTTGATTCTTTTTGATTCTTTTTGATTCTTTTCAGTAATCTAGAGTAATCCTGATTATTTTTTGATTATTTGTAATCGTAATCATTACGTATTCCCAATATTTGAAAGGCACAATTAAATAATAATTACAATTCTTTTTGGAAAATAATCTAACCGATTACTAATCGTAATCATAATTTAACAGCTATGCATTGTACATACATACATGTGATAAACTATTATAATAAGCCATAGTCTTTAAGAATAAATTACCTCTGTAGACTAATTTAAATAAATAAATAAATAAAAATACGGAAAACTGTCACAGGATTTCTGACAGGTCACTGCAAACTTAAAAAGCATAAGCTCGAAATATGATCAATATATTTAGCTGAATACTCCTTAAAACTTACCAATTAATCTTGCCAAATGTGGTGCACCAAAAATCATTGATGGAGCGGCTGGTGCGTTTGTAGGTACCAAATGCCAAGACAAAGTAGCCTGTAGCAAGTCTTTAGTTTGTGTTGGTATATTCAGTGTCATTGGTTGTAAGGATTTTAAGTAGTTTATACCAGAAGAACCACCACTTCCACCAACAGCAGAGTGTAACGGTGTGGATGCCCCAGAACTTGTACTAGCTATACTAGACAAGCAATTTTCTAGGCAGTTTTCTAATATCATTTCACAATCATCACTACGATGAAGGCGTGATTTACGTTTTTGGGGCTCATCGGTAGGAGCGGGCGTCGTGGAAGGGGTCTCAGTTGAATGTGTTTCAGTGCATGTTTCACCACCTGGAAATTGTGTTGCATCCACTTCATTCTTGGTGGGGTTGAGAAAATCTGGGGTCGAGCCAGGCAAAGCAACATAAGTAAAATTCTTGAGATTCTCTTCAGTTAAATATGATAAGGCGTATTCTTTTTCTTCTTTATACAATAAATATTCGGCTATAGTAAAATCAAAGTAAATACGTAATCCATCGGCGACTTCCTTAAGCAAACTAACACTGAAAATTAAACAGAGAGATGGGCATCGATATTTTTTAGGTTTATGTACATTTCGTTTCACTTACGTGGCCACAAGTTTATCGAATTCGTGTTCTTTTTTATTTGTTCGTTGCTGTGTGGACCGCCGTCTTGTATTCTCGACTTGAGTTGTAGAAAATACCAATTTAACGACACTTTGTTTGACGAAGTTCTCTAATATCGCCACGACTGGAATACGTGCAGGCAAAGTATGTTGTTTACAATACTTTACGATCATATCATGATCGTATTCTAAGTATTGACGTAGCCGTTCGCTAATGCGAAGTAAAACGCGTTCCTCATCAGGGAAACTTTCCACAGAACTGCAGCATGACTCGCTCTCACACTCTAAACAGGAAAAATTAGTTCTTTATCCATATGTTAATATGTACATATGTACATACGAAGTTCGGTGACTTTTGGACTTACCGTCCTTCATTGGAAAATCTTCTTGTCTTTCAAGAGTGCTACTTGAACTGAAATTATCTTCTGACGAGCCTCGTGTTCGGAACTTTGGAGATGAGCGCAGGTCAGCATTTGCATTACCCCCCACAACTGTAGCATCCTCCGTTAGCAGTAATGATTTATTTTGCTTTTTCTTACTGCAGCTACGCTCTTTTCGATACAGAAAAGCATTACTAAAATAGAAAAAAAAATATTTTATAACACATTTTATGTACATACATATATAAATATTAAATAATCACAGCATACATTTGCAACTGCGCTTTTTCAGCCAAATCCCGCTGGAGTTGCCGATTTTCTTCTGTATCTTTCAGCACAAAATCTGCATTCACTTTACGATCCCATGAACTGCTCCAACCTTGAAAATGTATTTTATATTGAATAACTTTCCGTCCACGTTTGTCCTTCGAATCGTAGATACCTAAAATCTATTGCGCAATTTTTTCATAGATAAATACGAAAGTTGTCTTAGCACATACTAACTTTGAAAACAAAATCGAGCAAAACTCAAAACAATTAAACAACACTTATGTAGTACATGTACATACTACTGCAACGACTGTATAATGTTTGCGCACCTTTGAGTCGTATAACACTTTTGCCTTTGTTGGATCTGGCTCGTAGCAGAGTACCTTCTCACCCTTTTCAAAATATCGCGTACTCCCGCCGCTGCGATAGGAATGTCGACTTCTTTGTGCCATTTTAATCGCAACAATTTATTTAAGTCATACTTTGAAATTTTTAAGCACTTAGAAATTCAGTTATTCAAAAAAATCGTTGACCAAAGTTTCGACGCAAATAAGGAATTTGTGTCAAACACACTTTTTAACGTCAAAGAACATATGTCCCAAATGCAGAGTTGTTATCCACCCAAATACAATTTTTATCTGTTATAAACGTAAGTTCTAATTCTAAAAGTATATCGAATTTATATGACTAAGGGCCAGTTTTTCAGTGCTGGTTTAAACTCAGTTTAAACTAAGTTTAGTTAAACTCAGTTTAAATTTAAACTTAGTTTCCTTGCACTCAAATAAATTTATTGCAACCAAAACGAAGTAGTCAGCAAACAGCTGAAAAGTTAAACTAAGTTTAACCGAGCACAATCGGCCGTTTAAACTTAGTTTAAACGGCCGATTGCGCACAGTTAAACTTAGTTTAACTTATCAGCTGCGTGCTGACTATTTCGTTTTGGTTGCAACAAATTTAATTGAGCGCAAGAAAACTAAGTTTAAATTTAAACTGAGTTTAACTAAACTTAGTTTAAACCAGCACTGAAAAACTGGCCCTAAGGGCCAGTTTTTCAGTGCAAGTTGAACTCCGTTTGTCGTTTAAACTAAGTTTAAACTCAGTATGCAGTTTTTCAGTAAACTTTAAACGGAGTTTAAACTAAGTTTAAACGACCGATTGTGCTCGGTTAAACTTAGTTTAACTTATCAGCTGTGTGCTGACTACTTCGTTTTGGTTACAACAAATTTTATTGAGCGCAAAGAAACTAAGTTTAAATTTAAACTGAGTTTAACTAAACTTAGTTTAAACTGAGTTTAAACCAGCACTGAAAAACTTAGTTTAAACGATAAACCGAGTTTAACTTGCACTGAAAAACTGGCCCTAATAATTTTAATTATCCTATGTAAAATTATCACAAAACACATTACATACCCTTTTGTATGTATGTACATACTATAAAATTGATTGCATTCACATGTCGTTAAGTGTCCTGCAATGATTAAATGCAGTGATGCAAATTTTTAAGTAATTAATCAAAGATACCGCTTCCGTGGCCTGCTACAGGCAAAGAAGAGTATATACACCCCTGTCACCGGGAATCATCTTGAAGTTTATAGATGCTCTCAGTCTAGGGGGGATGTTATAAGGGACTGAGGGCGCAATATACCAATTGATCGCAGTGCGATCCTCGTTTATTTACCGCCGAATTCAGTTAGCAGAGTCAGCCTCTAATAGAGACAAAAGACACATTTTTAGACCAGTTAGCATTCATAAGCTTCAATGGACCATGTAAAAAAATTTGCACTGTAAACAAAGTTTGACTTATTATGCACCACTTATAAGAAAAAACTTCAATCAGCTGCTAACATTATACTACCTGTTTATTGTACCATGTTCTAATCTCAAAATAAAGTCTCAAAATTGTGTCCTTGTTATGAGCTGCACACAAAAAATTAAATAAAAACAAAAGAATAAAACGTGAAAGCGAGGAAAAGCAATAATCTCTAGCCCTTTTTGAGACTTCAGATGATACAAAGTTACAGAATTCGGGCATTTATTTTGAAACATATGAATTCCAACTGGTATAAAATTGACGCTTTTGTCTCTATACTGAGACAGCTTACTAAATTCGCTGGTGAATTACTGAATTCGGGTATAAGTATGCATTTGCAACCCTGAGAATACGAATTTTAACGATAAAAAAATTGCACAAACATACGAATGTCAAGAAAATGCACAAGAAATGAAAATGGTGTAAAGCGGATATCGAATCAAAACAATGAAAAGTTAGATATCCGGCAAAGCACTTGTTTTAATTTTTATTTGCTAAATTTCTATACAAGATGACTTAATTTCTTATGCAAATGATATGATTTTAGAACTCCATCAATTTAGAATATAGTAAATATATCTTACAATACCGATTTTTTCCATGCGTTTATATTGCACATGTCATACCGTTATGTATGTATGTACATACATACTTACATACAAACATACACATTTGTTATTGTAGCATTGCTCATAAGGCCGCTTTCGAGAAGTTTTTCAACTTACATATCTTTTTTACTATGAGTCAAGCCAGTTTATGTATATACAAAAATATACATATAAGTTTGTATGTTCATATGTACATACATACATAGTTATTTCACAAGAATTGTATATTTATCGTTCTTGATTATTTCATTTACATACATATGTATATACAAATGTACATATGCACTTTTGCGACATTTTTTGAAATTACTTTGGATTATGCTAAAAACCATTGTCATGAAAAATTTTAAAGCTGGAACTTATGAATCTATGTACATACATATGTACATATGTTAATGTCAATGGCTTTCATTTAAAGCCTCTTGCTCTTAATTGCATTCGTTTTAAGTTTAGTTATTTGCTTCTAATTTTTATCAACCATATATGATATTAACGTACATAGTTATGTATGTATGTAAGTATATATAACTATGTTCTTATGTACATACATATGTTTTATTTATTTACGAGGAGAAAGCGTCGCATTTATATGTACATGTACATAAGTATGTATGTATATATTTATGTGAAAATAATAAAAGTAGTAGTTGGTAGGCGTCCAGAACTTATTCCATATGTATGTACATACATACATATGTACATATCTACATAAATACATATCTATGTATGTATATTCAATGTACATACATATGATCATATACTTATGTATAATATGTAATATTTAATACATACATATGTATGTACATAAATATGTATACGTTTACTTGGAATGTTGTCCTATCCAAAATATTAAATTATGTATGTATGTATGTATGTATATATGTTTTATTGTTAATCTATATTAGGTTTGTTAGTAAAATCAAGCTACTATGTAATTCAATTAAACATGTATGTATGTATGTATCTACTATAGAGTATGTACATATGCAGATAATTTCTTTTAATTTGTGGACAACGCTCCTGGAAACTTTTAATGGACATCTACATACATATGTATATGTACATACACGCACTTACGTACGTATAATTGCACATTTTACACACTCACCGGGTAATCATGACAAAACCGGATCCAGAATATTCCTCCACTTTGGAAAAACAGACGTTTGAGAGTCACTGGATATATTTTACCCTGGGTATCATACAGTTCATAATTTACACTTTTTTTTTATTTCCATTTTCTGGTCTTATTTTTAAAATCAAAAGATCTTCAATCATTAAATTATATAAAACATGTAAACATATTCTTACTGCCAATTCCAAAAGTTTCAACTTTTATACAAAAATAGTAGATTTTGTTATGATTGCCGACTGCATGATGCCATACATTGCCACCGGATGTTCGGGTAGTTTCTTCTAGAACAATCTCGAATGCTCTACACTTTTGACATTTAGTTTGTGGGTCTCTATAAATACAGCTGCAAACAAAACGCCGGCATCAGTTGAATTCAAGAAATAGTATTAAAATCACTTTTGCGCGGAGCAGTTAACAAAGTGTGTTTGCATATTTTTTGCAAGTGAATTTCAAAGATATTAATTACAATTTCCTGAAAGTTGTTAATAAAATATAAGAAAGGTGTGTGTTTAATCCAAATATGTACATATATATCAATTAATTAGCTGTAGACGGAAGAAAGAATGTGTAGCTGCAAATGTAATCTGTAATGCGTTGAAAAATCGATAAAATGCACTTTAAATTACGTCACACGCTTAAAATGTGCTACCTCGTTCTTTATATCAAAAAAGAATGTCTTAAGGACAAATGCGAACTACATATATTTGTTCGATAATGACGCATTCTAACAGCAAATTTTAAATTTAATGGAATAGTTAGTAAAATTTCTTTATTTTTCTCTTGCAGATGCCGGAAGAAGCGGAAACTTTTGCTTTCCAAGCTGAGATTGCTCAGCTTATGTCGTTGATCATCAACACATTCTACTCAAACAAAGAAATTTTCCTTCGTGAATTGATATCCAATGCTTCCGATGCTCTGGATAAAATTCGTTATGAGTCACTCACTGACCCTTCAAAATTGGACAGTGGTAAAGAGCTATATATCAAAATTATCCCCAACAAGGCAGCTGGTACTTTGACCCTCATTGATACCGGTATTGGTATGACTAAATCAGATTTGGTCAACAATCTGGGAACTATTGCCAAGTCTGGCACAAAAGCATTCATGGAAGCGTTGCAGGCTGGCGCTGACATTTCTATGATCGGTCAATTTGGTGTGGGTTTCTATTCTGCCTACTTGGTTGCTGATAAGGTGACAGTTACATCGAAACACAACGATGACGAGCAGTATATTTGGGAGTCGTCGGCCGGTGGCTCATTTACAGTGAAGGCTGACAACACTGAACCTTTGGGCCGTGGTACCAAGATAGTCTTGTACATCAAAGAGGATCAAACAGAAAACTTGGAAGCAAGCAAGATCAAAGAAATTGTGAACAAGCACTCGCAATTCATTGGTTATCCAATTAAATTGTTGGTAGAAAAGGAGCGCGAAGAGGAAGTGAGTGGCGATGAAGCTGAAGATGAAAAGGAGGAAGAGAAGAAGGAAATGGACACCGATGAGCCAAAGATCGAAGATGTTGGCCAGGATGAAGATGCTGATAAGGCCGATGCCAAGAAGAAAAAGAAGACTGTGAAGGTTAAATATACCGAGGATGAGGAATTAAACAAAACTAAACCCATCTGGACTCGCAACCCTGATGATATCTCACAAGAGGAGTACGGTGAATTTTACAAATCTCTTACCAATGATTGGGAAGATCATTTAGCTGTGAAGCATTTCTCTGTGGAAGGACAATTGGAATTCCGTGCATTAGTCTTCATTCCACGCCGTACACCTTTCGATTTGTTCGAGAATCAAAAGAAGCGCAACAATATCAAGTTGTACGTACGTCGTGTTTTCATTATGGACAATTGTGAAGAGCTCATTCCCGAATACTTGAACTTCATTAAGGGCGTGGTTGACTCTGAAGATTTGCCACTAAATATTTCGCGTGAGATGTTGCAACAAAACAAGGTATTGAAAGTCATTCGCAAGAACTTGGTAAAGAAAACAATGGAAGTGATTGAAGAACTTACTGAAGATAAGGAATTGTACAAGAAGTTCTACGACCAATTCTCCAAGAACTTGAAATTGGGCGTGCATGAAGATAGCAATAACCGTGCCAAACTTGCCGACTTTCTGCGTTATCACACATCGGCATCTGGTGATGATGCTGCTTCTTTGGCTGATTACGTATCACGTATGAAGAATAACCAGAAGCATATCTACTATATCACTGGCGAATCAAAGGATCAAGTTAGCAACTCTGCATTCGTAGAGCGCGTTAAGGCCCGTGGATTCGAAGTCATCTACATGACCGAACCCATTGATGAATACGTCATCCAGCACTTGAAGGAATACAAAGGCAAGCAATTGACATCCGTTACCAAGGAGGGCTTAGAGCTGCCTGAGGACGAAGCCGAAAAGAAGAAGCGTGAGGAAGATAAGGCGAAGTTCGAAGGTCTATGTAAGCTGATCAAATCGGTTTTGGATAACAAAGTTGAGAAGGTCGTCGTATCCAACCGTTTGGTTGAGTCGCCTTGTTGTATTGTTACATCGCAGTTTGGCTGGACCGCTAACATGGAACGTATCATGAAGGCGCAAGCTTTGCGCGACACCTCAACTATGGGCTACATGGCAGGCAAGAAACATTTGGAAATAAACCCCGAACATCCAATTATTGAGACTTTGCGTCAAAAGGCTGAAGCTGATAAGAACGATAAGGCTGTCAAAGATTTGGTTATCCTGCTCTTCGAGACTGCGTTGTTGTCGTCAGGCTTCTCACTGGATAGCCCGCAAGTGCATGCCTCCCGCATTTACCGTATGATCAAGCTTGGTCTTGGTATCGATGAAGAAGAACCAATGGCAACTGAAGATACACAGAGCGGTGGTGATGCTCCCCCACTGGTTGATGACACCGAAGATGCTTCACACATGGAAGAAGTTGATTAAACATAGCATAGGCATTAAATAGTTCCAATTTTCAAAATTTGCCTGCGTATTTGCTGATAGCTCTAACTTAATAAGTCCTTTTGTTAGTCTACATAATTTTGAAATTGTCCATTTTTTGTGTTCAAAAATTGAGTATCAAAATAAGTTTCAATTTGTCGCGTTTTAAGCGGCCTTTTTATATTCTGATGGACTTTATGCGTAAGAATCTACACATACGTATGTACATAGAATTAAATGTTTAAAAAACAAATAAATACATATTAGTATGAGATTCTTCAGTACTGCTAAAGATTATAAAATAAATAAACTAAATGTTTATCAAACTATATTTTTGTGTTTTTATAACTAATAAATTATGTTCCTAAACGCAACAATACAAAGCGTCCAGTATGCGCAATCAAGGTTAAAATACCGTATTGGAACTTACATAGATCATAACTTTAAGTACGCATAAGTGAGTTACAGACCACCAACACATCAAAAATATATTAGTATTCTACATGTATGCGATAGTATAGAAATGGATTTCAGAAGACGGCCATTACGCGAATTTGTTATTTAAATCATCGGGTTGATTCCCGATAGACAACGGAGATATATTCAAAACCTGTTTCTAGTCAAGAAAAATTATCACCCAGTTGATGTTTAAAGGGTGTTAAGCGTATAAATAAGTTGCAAAAACGTTCACTTTCGATAAAATATAAGAACTGACATCAAAAATATCGTTTGTATTTTGCGCGACATCCAGTTTCAACTGAAAAACCCGTCGCTTCTATCATTTTGATTATAAATATCACTTTAATCAAAATATCTAAGAATTTTTGTTAACCCAAATCGAAAATAGAATCTTTTTAAAAACGATGAACGGGGCCCACCACAGCCATGACGAAAAAATAGAGGATCCTTGCCCACATATGATGCTTGTAAGTAAAAAATAAATCGTATACAATTTCTTTAATAATATGCTTGCTACTTTCCAGTTTCATGGTGGGCATTGTGAACAAATTCTATGGAAGAGTTGGACCGTTAAAAGTGTAGTAGAATTTACATTATCCGCTTTTGCAGTCTTTCTTCTAGCTTTTCTATACGAAGCTCTCAAATTTGTGCGACAGTTTCTTCTACGTCGAGAACTTGAACGCATTGCTAAAAACAAAGAGCAGCCAGATGCAGTATGTCACACAATTGCTGGTCTGAAAAATAAAAAATTTCTAAAGCAAATAATTACAAAACCACATCTCTTACAAACTTTATTGTTCTTATTCCAAGTTACTATGTCAATGGTACTCATGCTAATTTTTATGACTTTTAATTATTGGCTGTGCTTAGCCATTATTTTAGGCCTTACTATTGGCTACTTCCTCTTCGGTTGGATCAAAGATGATGTCTACGATAGCGATTGTTGCGCTTAAATTACCTTAGATTTATTCATCAAGTAAATCCATGTATGTATATGTATAAGTATTTAATTTATTTTTAGTTTGTGAATAGAGTTAAGATTTCTTTATGTTGACTAAGATACAATAAATAAGCTTGGAAATGTACATATTTATTCTAATGACACCGCTAACTGTGGCGCTATCACCATTTTATTAAAATATATGTTATTTATTTGTATGAAATACTCGTAGCAGTCTCATGTACATAGTACTTAATGCTTTACAATCAGGAGAAACATGTGTTTTTATTTGTATGTTTGTTACGTCTCATACTCCCTTTGTAATGCAGCGGTTACGTCTTCTGGTGTGGTCACACCTTTATTAACCATAACTAATTTATTGCGTGAACGCGATCCCTTATCCAACGACACATCGCTCTTTCTTAATCCCAGAACCTTGGATAGGTATTTAACTAATTCTGCATTTGCCTCACCTTCTGTTGGCGGTGCTGCTATCTGCACGCCCACTCCCTCATTTCCAAAGTCAGTGATACTGTTCATCTTGGCACCAGGTTTCGCCAGAATCCGAATGCTTATGTTGCCGCTCTTATCTAACTGCACGGGTCCCTCATTTAACTTAGGCTTGGAAGCAATTGGTGCGGTTGACGATTTCTTGTTTTTATTCTTGGACATAACACTAAAATAGGTATGCAAAAAGCGGCGCATTCACACGAAATTTCTTTTTTAATTTTATGGAGCCCATTATAGTATGATCAGCTGTTAAATTGTTTACATGAAGTTGAACCGATAGAATTTGGATTTTTGAATTAATCGACATGATACCGATAAATTTACAGTAAAAGAAGTGCAAGCCCAAATAACGTACATTACAAAGGAGATGCAAGTCCCGTTCCGTTCCGCTAACAATATATCTCAGCGTGTATCACCATACTCGAACGAATTCGACATTCGTTGATTCGTATGAGAATCTAATTCGATCTTAGTGGATTTCGGTGTGGTGAAATGAGCCGATAAATCTTTCCACAGGAAACGAAACGCCATGCCACTTTTTTGTTTTGTACGTTCTTTGTGCAAGTCCTTTAAAAGCGAAGTCTGTTAGCGGAACCGAACGGTATAGTGAAATAAATCAGGAAATTACGCGAGATTTATTTCGAATATATTTTATTAAATTTGTGGATATTAAAAAAAAAAATATTTATATATACATACATATGTAACTATATGCATATGTATATCGTTTTCGTTGGCTTTATTTAAGACATTTTTTTATTACATACATAGTATGTACATACATATGTATGTATATACACAAAAAATTGTGGAAAACTGTCTAAACTCTCAGATGAAGTGACGTACCTACATATCTATTAACAAAGGTAAATTTTTAATTAGAAAAGAAATTGTAAATTTTTAATAAGAAAAAAATGTATATATTTATCATTTTATACAAAATTACATAAATGAAATAAGTTTAGAAGTTACTGCTAAATTATCGAGCATATCAAGTGCATGTAAGTTAAAACTCGAAAAATCAAACCCAATCATAAAAATCACCAAAAGGAATGCTTTCGAAAATACATTTCTATGTTTTACGACTAAGCGACGTTTAATTTTTGATTTTGATTACGCTCATAAATAAGAAATTGCGAAGATAACGCATTCACATTCATATTCTCCGCCACAAATCTATATAGTAGATATGCGAAACAAAATTTAGCATACAAACTTAAAGCGTATGAAAATTAATACAAATTTGTAGTATAAGGTTTATTTCTGTGTAATCAGTTAACTAGTTGTTTTAGCCATGGCAATTTCATATGATTGGGTTTTGGAAGAATATTCCATGCATTTAAGATTATAGAACTATTTAAGCTGGATGATATTTTTACGCTGCTCGAATTGACTGTATTATTTGGAAAATCGCAGAACCGCAAACCACGAAGATAAACAACGCTAAAAGCCAGGGTCCAACAGGGTACTGATTATCTTTGGATTTCTGCAAAAACAAAACCTGTATTAACAATATTGCGTATACATACATTTAAAAATACATAAACAAATGCAAAAAATTATTTAGATTATTCAAATACACATATACAAATTTATGCACATATTTAAATTCATAAATATTTACACAAGTGATACAGGTATGTAGGAACAAAATCAACGATAACAATATAAAAATAAAGAACGACGGCGTGGCACTTTCACCTCTTTGTTTTTGCAATGGTTTTCTAGAAGTTGTATTGACTTTTTTATTTAAGTGTTGTTGAATTTGAACAACTTTCAAAAGTCAATTACTTAAAAGCATATTTTTTTCGTTTTAACATATTCATAATTTATAACTTTGAAATTTTACATCAGACAAATATGTATGTATGTATGTATGTTAACAAGCTAATTGCTGCTTTACTTACCGACGACTTTGGAACATTGCCTCGCATGGTCACATATTTGCTAGCCTTTTCATTGGCGACACGCATCCTTTGTGGTGGGGCCATTCTTGTGGAACTGTTGTAAGTCTTTCTTCAAAGAGATTTAAAATAAAGTAATATTTTAAACAAAGATGTGTTGGCTTCGTCAAATCGAGACAATGACTTTTAAGAATGTAATTTATTATCTTCGAATTCTGTTCAACGGTTTAAATATAATTTGCCACAGCTTTACACCTTAAATGTATGTAATTTTTGCTTTTAATCTGAATAAAATGCCAAATTACCTTATTTACCACAGAAAAACAAAATGAACACGTTAAGAGTGACACACGAAAACGACACGTATGAGAAGATGAACCGAAGCTTTGACAGTAAACGGGTTTCCTACTTGTACTTAGTTGGGTTGCATTTTTAGTACCGATTAGTATTGACATTTGTCATGCCGTGATTATTTAATAAAATAGAATGGGTACTCACAGACACATTGAAAACGGTTTTTTTTATACGTTGTCATCGTCTCTCAAATCTCTTAAAACAGTTTGACAGTCATATATCATAAATTCTGAATTAAATTATTGAAAATTCTTAACATAGTCCCTTCTGTCACGCAATCTACCGGGAATGTGGGTTTCGTAACTAGGGAGTATTTGAGTAACCGCCACGACAAAATACAAGCAACGAGGACAATATTAACGAATTTATTTTAAGCACATCTTTTGCGCAATCTTGTATTTCAATAGCATAAAGGATTTTTCCTTCCTATTTGTTTTCCTTTACAATTTACATTCGTTTCCGTTTCAAAATATATTTAAAATTATATAACAAGCATCTACTTGGAGCGTACAGCCAGTGCGCTCAAATCAGCAATACACTTGTTAAGAGTTTCTTTCTCTTGTTGCGGAGTAATCGAGCTGAGGACACTGTTCACGATCCAATTAACCTGGTGCTTTTGGCTTATACGACGTTCAATGTGACGGCACTCCACTTGGTAGTCCAAGCGACGTTTGACCTAGGAAAAAAAAATAAAATGCTTTAATTTGAAGTTTGTGCTAAGCTGTATGCATTGTACCTCGTTATAGACATTCATAGCGCGTTCACGGAATGCGGCTTCCAATTGTAAAGCTATGTTTTCTTTCTTAGCATCCAAAAGCTGCAAAGAACCTTCAGCACGCCACTGCTCTTTCTTTTCGCCATCGATGGCTTCAGAGAGGGCTTTTAATTCATCCTCGCGACCGGACTTCCATTCGTTTTCGATCCTCTGAAAAAATATTTTTGAAAACTATTTTTAAAAAATCTTTATTTCGTCAGTCGAAACCTACGTCAATTTCCTTATCCGTCCAAGCAGCAATAGTAGGACCCAATTTCTTTACGGCAACAATGGCCATAATAGCCAGAGACAAGCCACTGTAGTATTCGTGCTCCATAACGTAAATTTCTTTGGAACAGAGGTAAGTTAGCAAACCTACACCAAAGGTATATGGGCCAGTGACACCGGTTTTATTGTAAAAAAACTGAAACCACTCCTCAGGAAGGAACCCCAATCGCACTTTGCCAGGATGTTCAGGTCGCTCTCTCCGACCAACTTCTCCTGAACCGGCTGCTGACGCCGACCTCGCAGTCAGAATAGCCATTGGGCGTTGAACTGAAATTAATAATAAATTTTTATTCAGTTAAAATTATCTAATTAGAATAGCAATTTTTGACATTTGTAGCTCTCGCGATTACATAAACCACGATGGCTGTCGCACTACTAATACATCGCGTAATATGCGATGAGACCCACAGTTTTTTGGATGGATCTGTTCGAGAAACTAGTCACTGCATGGTTTCACTTGCAAATAAAATATTTATAAAATAATTACCTGAAAGTAAAGCAGTCCTTGACAACATTTTTATTTTTCAGCAATTGATACTCTCGCAGAAAAAATCGACAAATGAGTTTCCCCCTGCTCACCTGTGTCAGATAATTAACAAATGTCAAAATCTTTGTCTATTCCAATGTACACTGTGCAAAATTGGAAACCACACAATAGATAAGCTTTTGCAATAGATAAATTTTTATATAAACATTTCATCTAATAAAAATGTTGACAAAGTTCCCCAAATTATTTATTTATTATCATTCTCTATATTTTTAGATTATTAATAAAGGAATAATCTTTATGTTTTCAGCGTTCAAAGTTTAAGATCTCATATGTTATCGAAAATTATGTAAAAATTTATATTTCGAAAAGCAACTCTGTGTTCACATTCCACGAATACTAGCAAAAGCAAAATAGTTTGCAGTTAAGGCTCAGTTAGTCAAGACTTAACTTAATTTAAGATTTGGCCTACCTGTTAAATAGAAACTTAATTTAAGATTTGGATAGCCGTGTAAGTTTCGGCCTTACGTAAATTGGGAGCGGTGAGAGAATCAGGCTTACCAGATCTGGCTAGGATTTAGTTTAGCATCCCCGGAATTGGCAAACAAGCGGGTGATGGGGGAGTAGAGGGGGACCTCCTGATCACAAATATATAGTTTTTAGCTGCCGCTGACTTATAGTTTTCGAGATATTTATACTTAAAGTTGAAAAAATGCCCCCTTTTATATTGGTTATTTCATTGAATATTACACTAAATACACATAACTTCCGTTTGTATAATGAAAATAATTAACATTTCCGAGCCCGCACAATTAAGAAAGTTAATATTTAATCGTTTTATTAATAAATATTAAGTAAATAAAAATAACCTAATTGCATTCACGCAAAATGGTCGGCACAACCATTAGATGAGTGTGTTGCCATATTTGTGATGTGCATAAAATACGAAAAATATGTCTTCTTAGGGCCAGTTTTTCAGTGCTGGTTTAAACTCAGTTTAAACTAAGTTTAGTTAAACTCAGTTTAAATTTAAACTTAGTTTTCTTGCGCTCAATTAAATTTGTTGCAACCAAAACGAAATAGTCAGCACGCAGCTGATAAGTTAAACTAAGTTTAACTGTGCGCAATCGGCCGTTTAAACTCAGTTTAAACTCCGTTTAAAGTTGACTGAAAAACTGCATACTGAGTTTAAACTTAGTTTAAACGAAAAACAGAGTTCAACTTGCACTGAAAAACTGGCCCTTAATATGTTATTTTATACTGACTTTTTGTGAAAATTTTTAATAAAAAATCGCGCGATTTTTTATTAAAAATTTTCGCCTGCGCCGCTATTTCCTCATTTACAATTTAACTTACAGAATTCGCTTGGAATGCAATCAAAGGCGACTATGACTATTTTTCTTATTCTTTTATGCACATCACCCATATGGCAACACACTCATCTAATGTTATTGTCAACCATTTTGCGTGTATGCAAGTGCTCGATTATTTTCATTTTATTTATTTAATATTTATTAATATAATGTTTAAATATTACTTTTCTTACTTGTGCGCGCTCGGAAATGTTAATTATTTGCCTTTTACGAACGGAATAGTGTATTTAGTGTAATATTCAATGAAATAACCAATATAAAAGGGGGCATTTTTTCAACTTTAAGTATAAATATCTCGAAAACTATAAGTCAGCGGCAGCTAAAAACTAGATATTTGTGATCAGGAGGTCCCCCTCTACCCCCCCATCACCCCCTTGTTTTCCAATTCCGGGGATGCTAAACTAAAATTTTCCCCCAGATCTTGACAAAGGCGGCGAACCGTCGAATATCTGAAAATGAAATTATAGACAAAAAGAAAATTGAAACATAAAAATGAATGACGAAAAGTTAATCGTATCCTCCAATAAATAACTGTACGATAAATTCTGCCCTGGATGTAAATTGGCACAACAAAAAGTCTTTATTTATCGGATGGATTTGCCACCACCTTTTCCTCTGACCAAGTAACTGCTTCTTGCACATTTTGTACATTTGTACTAGACTTAAAAACATGTGTTAATCATCAAAAATTAAGTTGACATGTTGAGTAGTCGTCGCCAATCCTTAAGTGAAGTTAAGTCTTGACTAACTGAGCCTTGAGCCGTGACATTTGCGAATGCTACAGAAACAAAATATGTAAACTTGTGTTGCCGCACACGCAATCTTTATTTTCATTTTTGTAGTGGTCAGTGGTTACTTTCTTCATTATTTTCTCAATGCGAAGTTCCAAAATTATTATTAAAAGTTTATTCATGCAGTGAAATGTATTCAAATGCATTAAAAACTGGATGTCGTACTGCATTGCAAGCATGGAAATTCAAGAACGGTAATCAGTATTCCAATTGATAATTTCAATAGATAACCAACTTGTTAGTGCAATTCTGATAGGAATAGTTGTTGCTATTTTTATCTTTTACAATGTCGCGTGCAGAGAACATTTGACAAAGTGGATTTTCACGCGAATTTCGGTGTAAATTCAAACAAAATCCAACAATATATTTCAGCATAGTTCACCTCGTGGGAGCTAACAGGGGAAATAGCGAGAGTGGCAAGTTAACCGAGTTGAGTGAGGTCGAAAGAAATTTAACAGCTTGTGTATTCTCATAAATGTAAGAAAAATGACTTATTTTGGATTGATTTTGACAATTTAATAAAAAGCAGAATAATTATAATATGTTTGATAAAATATATATGTAGTCCTACTTACATACATACACATGTACATTTGTGAAATTAATAACTGAAGCCGCGCCTTTTTTGTTTTATGAATATGGGTTTAAGTAATGCACATATGTTAGCATAATCATTACGGATTAGGAAAAACATACATATGTATGTACATACATATATCAATTTCGACGGATATTGAAAAAAAAAATAAAAAGCCGAATTGTATTTGTCAAATAATAATAACATTCTCGCACTGCCGCTGTTAGTTTTTTGCTCTATCGTGTCGAAACGTGGTGAACAATTTTGAAAACTATTATGGTGAACCAAGGCACATAAAATAGGTAGCCGCAGCAAACTTTTTTTTTTGAACTTTTTTCATATTTTATTTTAATTTGAATTGTCAAATTTTGAATTTCGTTGTGATAAGAATGCTTTCAGTACAATTCAAGGTAGTTGATAAAATATTTTTGAAATTTTAGCTTTTAAAAGCAAAAACAAAATACACAGAGCTCACATATTTTTTTTTAAATTTTTCTACTGCTGCTACCTATTGAATGTGCCTTGTGGTGAACCATGCTGACATACATATACAGTACCCCTCAAAATCAGAGAAATTTGAGTCGGAATGGATTGGGATAAGGCTTCTCTGACAATTCACAAAAAAAAACTATGCCTTCATTGATATTTTAGCGTTTATTCATCTGAAAATAAAATTTTGGTTTGAAAAATAGTTCGTTTCTTTTAATTCATACAGAATTGGGAAAATTACGTCTCGATTTGGTGAAAGCAAATACCGAATTTACGCAGCATTTATTGAAAGGTAAACATAATTTGTTTACATGTTCTACTCACCAGTGTTTGCTAATTTAAAAATTAATGATAAAATTAACTAATTTTTGCAGTTCTCATATTAACTCAGATTGTATTGTCGTTAAAAAAATATCCTCTAAAAGTTTGCATTATCAATAAAAAGAAAAGTTTTTTTTAAAAACCGTGTTTATGTGATCAGTTTAGTTAATTCGCAAGGGTGGTCTTTTATAATTAAATTTTTCTTATTTTCACTTACGAAATAAGTCAAAACGGTCAATTTTCAAAGTAAAGAAATCAGTGAAGACTCCTTATTATAATTTTTGTTTTTCAATGCTGGTTCAAACTCAGTTTAAACTAAGCTGCATACTGAGGTAAAACTTAGTTTAAGCGACAAACAGATATCAAATAATATTTAACGGTCTTCACGTGCTTTCAATTCTAGCCATATACATACATACATATATAATACTTATGTATACATATGTATATTGGCAGTAACCTATCTGCGCAATGTGTAAAATTCAGAAATCAAAGGGAGATAGTTTTAGTAAGAATGTACGTTGTGCACATGCGCAGGTTTAACGTGGATTAGTGTCTGTGAATACGTGTGACAAACACAAAAAAGCGAGTTTGAAATATACCCTTTTTTGACGAAGTTTACTCATACAAAATAAAGTATTAAAATTTTATTTCATAGCCCCTTGGAAATCAAACAAAAACGATTTGATTTGCATTGATAAGCAATTTTTTATATGTGAATGTTTAATTCATATGAATATTCATAAATTTCCATTTTCAGTGAGTAAAAAATTAATCATTGACTGTTCAACTAAAGAGAAACAAAATTATGTTGGTTCAACTCAAAACGGAAGAGATATTTTTACAACATTCGGAATGTCGTGCATTTGGAATTTGTTTGTTAATTTTTTTGATGAAGATTTCCAACTTTTGCACATAGTATATAATTAAAAGCATATGGTTTTTGTCAAATAAACTATAAAATAAAAAATAAATAAACAACGTTTTTTTAAACAGTAAAAACAATTTAGATTCGACAACTAATTTTTGGCTACGCCACTGGATTTTCTTTTGAATTCAAGTGTGATTTTTGACTTACATACGTTTACTCGGTTTTCCTTTTCTAATTTTATATATCTGTACTGTAATGTTTGCTGTCTGCACTTGTTCATACTGCCAATACATAAGTATTACACAAGAACGATAGAATACAAGATTGCGCCTTCCCGACGAAAAATGATGTGAAGCAAAATGCGTGCAACGTCACGAACATGGTTTTTCTGAGAATCGAAAGAAATTGTAAACAAAAATGTGAGGTTAGGTTCTGCTAGGATTTCCAAATTTTAAAGTTTTAACCAATTTCGGCACTTTATGCAACATATTTATATTCAAATAACTTCATTTATGCACTGTGTTTAATTGGATGCTTTGAAAAAAACTGCATTGCAACATTAGGAGACACAAGAAGCTTTACGGGCGGTCTTCACCTGCTTTCAATGCTAGGTTGCTTTCTGCTTCTTGTCGTCGCAAGCGAGAGAGAGATTTGTTCACTGGGCATTTTGAAAGCATACTTTTTCATTTGCAACATGTCGTAGAGCAAGAAGGTTCGTGCCCTGCGTGCTATTCAAACTCCAAACCCACTCATATTGTCGGTATAAATTAATTAATTTAGAAAGATCAGTAACGCGACACTCAATTTTATCAATATACATATATTATTAAAAGGCTTTTTTGTGCTCGAAGAGCCTATGATAAACGATGTTGCCACAATGAAAGATGCTACGAAATGCGAAAATGGCTGTCAAACTACGACCGCTCGCTTACTTGCGGTCTTCACCTGCTTTCAACGCTCGCTTACTTTTGAAAGCAAGCGACATGTCGCACGTGAAGACCGCAAAAAGTTGAAAGTATGCTTCGTCTAGCAAACCGATCGGTAAGCGAGCGCTCGCTTGCTTTCAACTGTCACTTTTGTAGTTTGACAACCATTTTCGCATTTCGTAGCATCTTTCATTGAGGCAACATCGTTTATCATAGGCTCTTCGAGCACAAAAAAGCTTTTTAATAAGATATATTGATAAAATCGAGTGTCGCGTTACTGATCTTTGTAAATTAATTAATTTATACCGACAATATGAGTGGGTTTGGAGTTTGAATAGCACGCAGGGCTCGAACCTTCTTGCTCTACGACATGTTGCAAATGAAAAAGTATGCTTTCAAAATGCCCAGTGAACAAATATCTCTCTCACTTGCGACGACAAGAAGCAGAAAGCAACCTAGCATTGAAAGCAGGTGAAGACCGCCCGTTACCGATCGGTTTGCTAGACGAAGCATACTTTCAACTTTTTGCGGTCTTCACGTGCGACATGTCGCTTGCTTTCAGAAGTAAGCGAGCGTTGAAGGCAGGTGAAGACCGCAAGTAACTTGCTACCAAGTGCGCACAGCTACACTTTCACATCACTTTTAGCGAGTTTTATAGCCCCGTATCATTGATAGACTCTGTGATTTAACACTTAACACTGCGCACTTCATGTTTAATAACTCTATTTTAAATAAAATTGCTTTTAAGCATTGAATTTAAGTACAAACAATTGTATGCTTACAAACACACAATCAAAGCTAACCGCGTTCTGTGACGTAGCATAAACAGCTGATTCTGTCAAATTTGCTGAGAGCGAATAGCGGTTTGCGGAAGGCGCAACCTCTGTATTTTCTAAATCGTGAATATTACATACATATATGATTCTAGCTCATGAACCAACTATACCAGATCACGCAATACGAAGTGAGAGAAAAATAATAATTTTCTGGCATTGACGTTGTACCTTTAGACACCATGTTTGTTTGCTGTCAAATGAAACGAAATTGTAATAAAGAGGAGAACAAAACAAGAATACTGTGGTTGACTGCTGTGAATAATTTTTATTTTTGAAATGTTTATTAAGAAAATTTATTGGAAATTTGTTAAAAGTGTTTATATTGATACGGCAAATCATAGGCGTCAACTATATCACCATCTCGAGCACCAACACCATTGGCAGTAATTGCATACTCATCGTCCATCGCTTCCACCAAGTAGTAAATACGCCGGGGAATCACAATTGGTTTGGAGCATAAATACCGCGAATCCTCTAAATATAAATTTGTACAAAAAATCAATGTTAAAAAAAAATCTGAATCTCTCAAAATCTTCAGGGAGAAAGTGCTCACTGCACATTTTTGAATTTTTTTCAACGTACTGGCCGCAAAAGTCAACCCAATTTTTGCGCAAATTAAGGTCTTTCGGTAGACCGAACAAGTGCAGCGACTTGTCTTGCTCGTATTTGTTATTGCACCCAATCACAAAAGTTTCATTTTCTTTAAATAAATAGCAAAGTTTGCACGAAAATCTAAAATACTAGAAAATCAACACGAATAATTAAAAAAAAATTATGAAGTTTAAGCAAAACGAAAAACTTCAAAAGCACTACGTCACTAATTTTTTTCTCAAAATCAATTACAAATACACGGTTGCCTGAATACGTGATCTGTAGTAATTGGTTCATGATTCTAGCTTACTTCTGGAAGCAAGCGACATGTCGCACGTGAAGACCGCAAAAAGTAGAAAGTATGCTTCCTCTCGCAAACCGATCGGTAAGCGAGCGGAAACTTGCTTTCAACTGTAATTTTTGTAGTTTGACAGCCATTTTCGCATTTCGTAGCATCTTTCATTGTGGAAACATCGTTCATCATAGTCTCTTCTAGCACTAAAAAACCCCGTTTGATGAGATATATTGATAAAATCGAGTGTCGCGTTACCGATCTTTTTAAATCTACGACATGTTGCAAATGAAAAGGTATGCTTTCAAAATTCCCAGTGAACAAATCTCTCTCTCGCAGGTGAAGACCATGTGATGCTCTCTGCATCATGCAAACACTAATTTCCTATTTTATTTTTTACACGTATGACATCTCGCAAGCTTCGATACGCAAGCGAGAAAAGCTAGCAGGTGCAGATCGCAGTTAATGGTTCTATTGCTGCAAAATTAGCTCTATATTTCGCACATGGCAGGGATTAAGATTTTTGTTTACAATTTTATTATTCATCTTTATTAGTGAAGATTTAATTTTACAGACTAGAAATAAGGCTAAAAAGAAATATAAAATAACTAATATACAATTATGAAAAATACAAAAGACCAATGTATAAAATTAACAAAACATTCTTCGAGATTTTATTATATTCCGCAAAATCTGTATGCCTATCGGCCATCACTACATTTGTCCAACTCATTGTCAGACATTATTTAATCAGTTGCAATCAAGGCACATTCAATAGGTAGCAGCAGTAGAAAAATTTAAAAAAAAATTGTAGCTCTGTATATTTTGATTTTGCTTTTAATAGCTAAAATTTCAAAAATATATTATCAACTACTTTGAATTGTACTGAAAGATCTCTTATCACACCGAAAATCTCAATTTGACAATTCAAATTAAATAAAATATGAAAAAAGTAAAAAAAAAAAGTTTGATGTGCCTTGGTTGCAATTGTCCCGTTAACTTAACGCAATTAATCAAAAAAATACACCGCATAAAATTTGTTTAAGGCGAATTCATAAAAGGTGGTATAATCCCAACATATATTTAGATACAAGATTGATATAGAAGAGATTGCGCGGACAGCTAACAAAAATTGTTTACGATCTGCGCATGTACGTCACACCATCAATAACTTATTCTCATTTTGATTGGAGAATTGCTTTATAAGTTCGAATAATATAATAAAATCGCGTTGCACTACACAAAAACTTGAATTAATCGTTTAAAATTATAGAACACCAAATATTCACTTCACTCGTGTTGGAATTTTAAAGAAACTTGGCCGATGGGACGTAATTATGAGCAGCTGAATGCCAATATCGTAAAGCAAAAAAGTAACGGACCTGCGCAAGGCGCAATCTCTTATTTATCAATCTTGATCGCAGATCGTAAACAAATTTTGTTAGCTGTCGGTGCAATATAAAGTGTAAAAATTATTTCGCGAAAGTTAAATATAACCCGACAACTCGACACGCAATTTATGATTGATTGTCTGGCGTTGCCGTGTCGAGTTGTCGGCTAAACGAGATACAGTTTAACAATAACCCACCAAAGCGTTGCATTTTTAGTATCGCTACCACCTTACATGAATTCGCCTTGCGCACGAGAAATTAGTCACCATTGACATTTATAGCATGCATTCCAGCTGTCAGTTGCAATTGTCCCGTTAACTTGACGCAATTAATAAAAAAAATACACCGCATAAAATTTGCTCAACGAAAACGAATACAGGAGTCAAAACCACAATTAACCAAAAATAATTCAACTGCATTTCATTCACGTTTGTGTTCGTATCGTTGGTATCGCGAATTAACTGCAATCAATGTTGCTATAATTGCCGCAAAACCATCCCAGCTGCCCGCTTTTGTTTTTCCTAAAGAGAATTGTGCTCTATCATCACTTGAAAACTTTTTCTGCATAGAAAATTGTCATTTGTGTGAACAACTGGATAGTTCTATATCATCAAAGCAGTACGTTAAACAGCAAAAACAATTCTATCGTGACTACTCGAGTGCATCATTTGGAGCACCACTTAAATACTCTGACGCCCCCCTCCTAGGTGATCTCTGCTCAAAATACGGGTTTGTTATCGGACGGACTTCCGCCGACTTTGGTCTAAATTACATAGCTGGTCACGGGCATCAACTTCGTAGAAATATGTCAATATCAACTCAGAAGGAGTTTCAGCGTCTCCCAACTAATGTTGTGCCAACGCACTATGAATTGGAGTTGCAACCAAACTTGGAGGCTTTCACTTTCGAGGGCAAAACAAGCGTGCATATAAAGGTATGTGTAAAAAAAAATAAACATTTTTGTACTTTTTGTTTTAGGTCTCTTACTACAACGTAAATCTGCGTACATATGGTTGTACATATACACATATATTAATGATTCCAATGGAATGTGAATAAGAAAAATGAATGTAATCCATTTTTGCTTTCACTTCAACCGCATGATAAGTTATGTATGTTAAAAAGAAAGCATTCGCCATGTGCATAAATTTCTGTGACGTTAACAACTGATTATAACGAATACAAAAGAGCTGAGATGATTTTGCTTTTATTATAGCAAACAAAGAATAAAGAATGGTTAAACACGCAATCCGATTTTGATTTAAATAAAACTTTATATATATTTACTACTTATGTATGTACATATGTTTGTATGTACTTCCCGTATTATAAACAATTTTACACCCCTATGCTGTAATCCGTCGTACGTTCGATTACGATACGAATCGTAAAATTGGTATGCTGAAATCCGCGTTGTCGGATCGTAATTTCGAAATTCGGAAGCCATCTTCGAAATTCGTAATGTTGGTATGCTTGAATCCGACGGAGCTGTCATTTTTATGTATTTGTCGGAAATTTTATACGAAGAGCAACTGGTGTCGGAACAAAATAAACAAATTAAAAAATATCAATATAATATTAATTAAATAAATTGTGTAAACGCAAAAACATGTAAGTAAAGTGTCGATAACAAAAGAAATATATTAACTATTATTAATTTACAAAATTATCAGGTCGAAGATCACAACAAACCGCTCACAATTTGAAAAATTGGTGGAATGCATGAGCGAAAGACCAGACATTGCACAAGGCTTTGCAAAAGGAGCAAAAGAAGATGTGTTGGCCTTTTGGGAGGATGTTTCTCAGCAGCTAAACAGCTTAGGTCCACCAACTAAAGATGTTTCTAGTTGGAAAAAGGTGAGACACAATTTTAATAGCTCAAAATGTATTCATCAATGTTTTCCTAAAATCAACTATTTGTAGGTATGGCTAGATTACAAATGCTACATCAAGCGAAAACTCTCCGCCAATAGAGAGGAGGCGAGGGCAACTGGTGGTGGACCCAACAAGATGTATAACTTTAACGATTTAGAGGAGCAAGTTATTCAGTTGACCGGTTTGCGCACATGCACATCCGGCATCAATGGCGCTGCAGCGTTTGGTGCTCCAACGGTTTTGCAGTCTTCTGTAGAAACATCACGTTCCACATCAACGGAGCCGGAAAGCCCAAATGTTTCAAGGCGTCCCAATCCGGCAAAAAAACCCGACACTGCAGCTCTGGTGCAGGAGCAACTCAATTTACAGAGGGATTACTACCAAAAAAGTTTAGCCTTCTTAGAAAGCCAAGCCGAAAGCACACAAGAACTCAGTCATAATTTACGACGTATCTATCAAGTCCATGAGAATATCCACGATATGAAGGCTGAGAAACTGCGAGAGCTGAAGCGGCACAACAGCGAAATGGAGGCTCTTAAGAGGAGAGAACTTGAATTGCAAGAAAAATTATTGCAGACTCAAAAAAGAAATTGATTTGAATTGTGATAAGTGTAAATATGTACAAACTATTAGCTTTAAGAGAAGAACTGATTTTTTATTTATCTAGGTTTAAGCAAAGTGAATTGAATTGTGATACCTGTAAATATGTACAAACTATTAGATTTAAGAGCAGAACTGATTTTTTATTTATCTAAGTTTAAGCAAAGTTAATTGAATTGGGATACCTGTAAATATGTACAAACTATTAGCTTTAAGAGAAAAACTGATTTTTTTATTTATATAGGTTTAAGCAAAGTGAATTGAATTGTGATAACTTTTAGATTTTGGGAAAAAAATGAATTTTTTTATAGGTTTAAGTATAAAAGAGAATTTATTTCAGTTCATTTTACATATCATTTAATTAAATATGAAATGCAAACTAAAGCAATTGTTTTCATTGTTATATTAAGTAGGTAGTGATCTCAAAATTCTCATTCTGATTTCTGACGCTTCTCTGGAAATTTCCGATGACGCCTCCTCTTCATTAACATCCGCATACTGATCATCTACACTATTGGGTGTATCATCTTCAACACTGTAGTGAATGCACATGTTATGCAATGCGCATACAACATTAACTATTTGCACAACTTTTTGGGGTGAATAATGCAATTGGCGTGCGCTTAGTAAGCATCGAAATCTATTTTTCAAAACTCCGATAACTCTCTCGACTATATTGCGAGCTTTACTATGAGTTTTGTTGAATGCACTTTCACGACTTCCTGCCACAGGAGAGCGAAACGGTGTTATTAACCACGGCTGCAATGGATATCCAGCATCGCCTGTAAAACAAAAAGTTTTTTGTTATAATTAGCATATTTTGCTCTAATTGCACTTATAACATACCTAATATCCAACTGGTTTTGTCCCCTTGCCGATATCTCGTTTCGAAGTGAACTTTGGCATCACTTACATTCCACACATGGGAGTCGTGGCTACTTCCAGGAAACTGAGCGTTAACATACCTTATTCGCATCTTATAATCACAAATCTATTAAATAAATTTACAATAAATTGCTTGTACAAAATCAGTTTGTTAGTGTACGTTTACTTACGACCATTGCGTTTAAGCTGTAGTACCCTATTCGGTTATAATACAGATAAGGTTCTTCTGTAGGAGGCAGTATTTTAATGTGCGTTCCGTCTACACACATAACAATGCCAGGAAATTTTGTTTTCCTATAAAACGACATTTTGGATTCTTTGCTTTCCTCTTCCGAAATTGACAGCTGAATCCATGTTGGACATAATCGGCGCTCCAAAATGTTTAACGTTTTTGTTAACGATTTCGAGAACGTTGATTGCGCCAGCCCCACATCGAAATCCTTCCCAACACCGTGTTGGTAGCTTCCTTCAGCGAAGAACCTCAAAACTGCCGCCAATCTACATATAGGAGCCACCGATGATGATTTCACATTTGGTCCAAGCTCTTCCTCCATAATTAGTAAAACACTTTTGAAAGCGTCTTTGTTGAGGCGGAAATTTTTCACAAATCTATAAACATTAAAGCGATTAGTTACCATGTGTGCATAGCTATGATTTATTTATACAACTCACACTTTATCACTTAAGTTAAATGGATTAGAACTATCTCGCAGCATTCTTCTTTGAACATTAATGCAACTGTTAGCTGCAGCATGTTCTGCTTCCTGGGCTAAAAGTGCACCGGCCACTGAATCCATTATTAATTAATAAGTCTTTAAAAACAATACTTTAACACTCTTTTTTATTTCTTTTATCAATTTATTTACTTTTATTTGTTTCTGTCAAAACAGCTGATTAAAACTTCGAAGTTCTAATTTTTCGTTGGCAACGCGGTTGATAGTTACGATCGGATTTCAGCATACCAATTTTCGAATTTGCGGAACGGGGATCCGAATTCGTAACTACGAACATTCGGATTACAGCATAGGGGTGTTAATATAATTTCCAATTTATATAACGATTTTAAGTTTTTCTAAACGTCGACTTTTTAGCTTGCGTGTACATATTCAACCCGCGAATACATACATATGTATATGTACACATGTGCTCAGCTAATTAAAACAAATAGTACTCTTTTAATAATCACATTATTTAACGTGAAACAACTTTTTTATTGCTCGAAATCAATTTTTGAATATTTAAATAAATAAATAACAGTATGTACATATGTACGTACTAATTGCCTACGGTAAAGGCATGATTAAGTTAGCGAAACTCGAAATTGTCTTCATATACGTACATACATACCTATGTATTTGAACGACTGCATTTGTGTCATTGCAAAAATTATGCCAATTACTTCATATATGTAGTATGTACATACATAAATTTAAAACAAAACATTTTTATAGAATTAGAAAGGAACGATTTTTTTTCTGATGCTCTTCCGATTACATTGTAGGTACTGTGCTGTAAACAGCCTAAAAATTAATTTCATTTTAAATATTTCATACTACAAAATAATTTCCTTAGTGATATTTTATACTTTCGTCAGTATCCAAATGATATTTTGACCGAAAAGTTGAGTTTTCAACTTTTATCGCAGCTACATATGTACATACATACATATGTATGTACATACTATATGTGTATATATGAATGTACATACATACATACAAACATAGAAAACATTTATTTATCATTAATGTATTAATTTAATGTACTTTTTCTATTAAACATAACCAACTTTTCTAGATATGTTCAGCAACTAAAAGTATTACCCTTAATGCTTTGGACATCAAAATAAGTACTGTTGAATTGGATATAAATGGCGAGAAACTGCAGCCAGCAAATATATCGTATTCCACCGATAATGAGACTGTCACATTGTCTTTTGATCAGGAATTTTCGGCAGGTGCATCTGGGATTTTGAAATTGAACTTTTCCGGAGAGCTTAATGACAAAATGAAAGGCTTCTATCGTAGCAAGTATTTTACACCCGGTGGTGAAGAACGTTTCGCTGGTGTAACTCAATTCGAAGCCACTGATGCTAGACGTTGCTTTCCGTGTTGGGATGAACCAGCTATTAAGGCCACTTTTGATATAGCATTAGTTGTGCCACTGGATCGTGTTGCACTATCCAATATGCCCGAAGTGAAGGAAGAGAATTTGGAAAATAATTTACGTCGCATACATTTCGATAGGACACCAATTATGTCGACTTATTTGGTAGCCGTTGTTGTTGGTGAATACGATTATGTCGAAGGAAAATCCGAAGATGGCATCATAGTGCGCGTTTTTACACCAATTGGTAAGAAAGAGCAGGGTCTCTTTGCATTGGAAGTGGCCACAAAGGTGTTGCCGTATTACAAGAGCTATTTCAATATTGCATATCCATTGCCAAAGATGGACTTGATTGCAATATCTGATTTCTCGGCCGGAGCAATGGAGAATTGGGGTCTTGTCACATATCGTGAGACATTCGTATTAGTTGATCCAAAAAATACCTCTCTTATGCGCAAACAATCTATTGCCTTAACTGTGGGACACGAGATAGCACATCAATGGTTTGGTAAGTTTATCATAAAAAAAAAAATTATTAAATTAAATTGAAATTTCTGAATACGTCACGCATATAGTATACAAACTGGTAAAGGAAAAAAAAAAGAAACACCGATGTATTTGCCGCTTATTCACAAGTGGATAAGACATACTATTTTCTTCAAATGCGCTATTATCTTTTGGTTGCTTGTTTACAAAATAAAAGCTGAGCATTCGAGAAAAGACAATACAAACTATAATAATGTCATAAATAATAAACATTTACATAGTATGTATTTATTTATTTATTTATTATGAGCTGGAGAATATTATTCTCCTCAAATAGAAAATGAGCCTTGCTACGAAAGCGATGTTAATAGAACTAACGACGAGGTGCTTCAGGTGGGTAAGGCAGAAAGTCTCAAAGATAAATTGCATTAAGTTTTAACGAGTAGATCGCAATTGTCTAATAACCAAAAGGCATACCAGAAGGCTTTGTCTTACAGAGAGTATTTAACTTTTTGTCGACAATCCAACCAACCAGTTTTGAGGCGCAGCAGTGTTCGTCACTGCAGATTTTAAATGGAACAAACTTAGGTTTAGGTTGGAGGATAACACACTTAAGGCTTGAATTGTTTTAAGATTTCATTTTTATCAATATAAGGAATTATTCTGCCTAGCAAAAAAAGGAGTGGGTGATTTTTAAAAATTTTTGCCATCTTTTTGCACTAAATGGTTACATGTAAATTTTTTACATTGGTATGAAACACTGATTAAAAATCATTTTGTTTGATGTTGGTACATTTGCCTCTGTACCAAATATGTATGTATATTTGTACTTGAAGTATAATTAGTATGTCAAATTTTACGTTTATTTCTTTTTTGTTCTTTAAAATACCAATAAATACATAAGTATGTAATTAATTACAACAAATCGTCTTCTTTGTTATGTTAGTGTTGTTTTGTACACTTCTATAATACAACGATTATAATAATAATTTTGGCGCTTACACTATATACATACATACATAGCTCAGTGTTTGGCCGAGCTTCTTCTACCATTTGTGGTGTGCGTCTATATATTATACCACAAATGGAGAGACCTACAGTTTTTGTGCCGGCAGATGTACATATGTATTTTATGAGAAGCTTTTTCATGGCAGAAATACCCTCGGAGGTTTTCCATTGCCTGCCGAGGGTGACCGCTATTAGAAAAAAAACTTTCTATAATTCAGATGCTGCTTGCCCTGACTGAGATTTGAAACTCAACCTCACCGGCATATCGAGTTATAGCACGCACCGCTACCAACTCGACCACAGCGGCCACAACGATTACAGACGTGTTGCCGCTAAAACAACAACAACATTACAGACGTGTTAAATTTTTTGACAAATTTAAAATTATATACTTCGTGAAATTCGGGATCCTGGGATTGTCCCGGGATTTTGTTTTTAGATCTCGAAAATCCCGGGATAAAAAAAAGCACAAAATTGACATCCCTAGTCCACATCTCATTTATTCTATTTTTCATATGACATACAGTGCTGTTCGTATCATTAGCAACCAAGTTCAAAACGACATAGTTTGCCACTTATGTTCATATGTACATACATACATATGTATATTCATTTAAACATATGTATGTATATTTTTTTTTAAATTTTCAATTATCCAATTTTAAAACTTTGTTGAAAACTTAAAAAACTCAGCAAATTTTCATATGTACATATATATTTTTTAATTTTTTCTCAGAAGTATTATAATTTTTATAAGTATTCAGTTTTATAATTTTATTATAACAATGTGAAAGTTTCAAGCGGCTGGGAATTACCGTGAAAATTTTATATATTTTTTGTAGCATTCGCAACACCCTTCACGTTAAAAATTCTAAAAAAATTAGTTCATTCCTAGCCACTTGAAACTTTCACATTGAGACTAAAAAATTAAAGGGCTATAAAATTGCATAATCAAAAACAATGCTGAGAAAATAGTTCAAAATCTACATATACATACATATACATATTTTTAGTTATCCAAAAAGTTTTAAAATTTTATTTTTAAAGTTTATGCTAGAGAATGAACTGAATTTTAATTGAAAATTCTTAAAAATTTATAAATAAATATAAGTGGCAAACTATTATGCCATTTAGAACTTTGTTGCTAATGATTCGAACAGCACCGTACATAAGTTATCTTATTAAGATTTTGTCGATATTTAGGGCCTCAAAAAGCGAAATTAAGCAAAGTTAATGTTTCATCATAATCTTTCAGGCAATCTGGTTACAATGGAATGGTGGACACATTTATGGTTGAATGAAGGATACGCCTCGTTCGTTGAATTCTTATGCGTAAATCATCTTTTCCCTGAATATGACATTTGGACACAATTCGTTACCGATATGTATACACGCGCATTAGAATTGGATTCATTGAAAAATTCACATCCCATTGAAGTGCCTGTTGGCCATCCATGCGAAATCGATGAGATATTCGATGAAATTAGTTATAACAAAGGCGCTTCTGTCATACGTATGCTACACGACTATATTGGTGAGGAGGACTTTCGCAAAGGCATGAACATCTATTTAACACGCCATCAATACAAGAACACATTTACGGAAGATTTGTGGGATGCTTTGCAGGAGGCGAGCTCCAAGCCAGTGGCTAAAGTTATGTCCACATGGATTAAGCTAAAAGGATTTCCCGTTGTGAGTGTCGAATCTGTACAAAAAGGTGACAATCAACGCGTGCTAAAGTTAACTCAGAACAAATTCACCGCTGATGGTTCAGCACCAGACGGTGACTATACCTGGGTGATTCCAGTGACCGTGTCAACCTCACGTGATCCGAATAAGATAGCAAAAACATTTTTGTTAGATCAAAAGACTTTGGAAGTTGTATTGGATGATGTGAGTGCCGATGATTGGGTCAAAATTAATCCTGGTACGGTGGGTTTCTATCGCACGATGTACTCTAAGCAAATGCTTGATAAATTATTGCCGGCAGTGCGAGAAATGATTTTACCGCCACTTGATCGGTTAGGATTAATTGATGATATGTTCGCTATGGTACAAGCGGGCCAAGCAAGCACTGCCGAAGTGTTAAAGCTTATTGATTCGTATCGTAACGAAACTAATTACACTGTATGGACAGCTATCACAAATTCCTTGGCGAATTTACATATATTAATATCTCATACCGACTTAATGGAACATTTCAATCGATATGGTGAGAAATTGTATCGACCAGTTGCTGACCATCTGGGTTGGGACGTGCGGGAGGGTGAGAATCATTTGGATACATTATTACGCAGCTTAGTTTTATCGCGTCTGGTTTCATTCCGTTGTAAGGATGTTATTGACGAAGCACAAAAACGGTAGGTAAAAAAATTTACAGTACCTTATCACTACTAGTGTTTGTTCCCAACAAAAAGAACATTTTTCTTTGTATGAAAATAGTTAACTCTCAACTTGAACTCCCATTGCTCTCAATTCATCTCAACATCCAGTACAAGGTTCAAGCTGAATTAGAGAATGATGTGGGATATCAACTTGAAAACTATGAATTTCTCAAAGTTTGGAGACGAATTTTTTTCTTAATTTTCTAGAATGCAATGTGCATAAGTACTCGTACATACATATGTATCTATGTACATGTATGCCCTTACGCAGCACAATAAATAAATAAAATTAAAACGTAAAAGATTAACAACATTATCAATCACAATCAATTAAAAATTAAAATACTCGGTTTAAAATCTTAAATTACTTACACGGTTTCGTTGAAACATTATTTTTCAATTATGTTCCCCATTATTTAAATACAATTATTTGATATTTTTCTAAACGTTGTTTTGTACAGCTTGGACCTAAATATTTTTGTTAAAAAAAAATTGTTATATTTTTTAGTTTAATACATATGGAGCGTCAAACGACTTATGTATGTATATACCAAGGATGCATTTTAACGTTAAATTTAACCGTTCCGAAATGTTTTCTCTTGTTTCGGTTGAAACATTTCAAAATATTATCGTTAAAGCAATTATCATAATAAATTTCATTACGTTTTTAACCGAAACGATATGCTGGCGTTAACGTTAAAACGTTAAGAAAACCGCTGGAGATTCACTCGTCGCAAACAGAAGCGCAAACAGAAGCGCTGCATACTTTTAGGCACATTAAAATTAACGAAAACGGAAATTTTATAACGTTGCAACATTAACGATTTGATTTCGTTTTGATAACATGGCGTCGAAACGCAACAAACTCATTTCGTTAAGTTAATTTTGCTCGTTAACAAAACAAAATGGTATCGTTTCGTTTGTTGAGCAGCCCTGGTATATACATATGTACTTATAATATACCCTTTAAAAGATTTATGATTTGCAAATCTATAATGTTCACGCTAGGTTTCAAGCACATGCGAGTGGTGCTAATCCAATACCTGCCGATTTACGTTCAACATGCTATAAAGCGGTGTTGCAGAATGGCGATGAAACAATTTTCAACGAGATGTTGCAACTATACCGTTCCACAGATTTACATGAAGAACAAGACCGCATTTCACGTGCGTTGGGCTGCATTGGCAATGTAGATTTGTTGCGTAAAGTAATCGATTTCGCTATGTCGGTAAGTGTATAATTTTTTTTTAAGTTGATTAGAAATCAACAACACTTATTGCAATACATATTATTTTCAGGGTGAAGTACGTGCTCAAGATTCTGTTTTCGTCATAGTCGCCGTGGCGGTTAATCCTAAAGGACGAGATATGTCATGGGAATTCTTTAAGGACAATAATCAAAAACTATTAAAGCAATATCAAGTAAGTATCTCGTTTTAAATGTTTTAAAATAAAATTTTGAATTTTTTTTTTCGTTTAAATTTTGTTTTTAAAGGGAAGTTTCCTGTTAACGCGCCTTATCAAATATTTGATTGAAAACTTCGCATCGGAAGAGCGTGCGGTTGAGGTAGAAAACTACTTTAAAGTGAATCAATTTCCTGGAACAGAACGTACTGTTTCCCAAGCCGTGGAGACCATTCGTCTTAACGCCAATTGGTTAAAACGTGATCTTGATTCTTTAACTACATACTTGAAACAACAGTAAAATCACAACAACTTGCATGCCCATTACCCCATGAGAAAAAAAAAAAATAGAAAATAATAAATGGGAGCTATAAAGAAAGGAGGAGGTATGAAAGAATGAAGTAAAAATCACAGCTGTAGTAGCAGCACCACAAGCCAAAGCTCATCACAATAATACATACAGCAAGTACATATTAACTAAACAGCAGGAAGACAGTTAATTAAATTATTCACACTTTGATAATTTTCCAATAATTAATGTATTCAACGTTATATGTATACAGGGTGTTCGAATAGCGCGTTCTAAAACTGCCTAATTGTTGGTAATATTTACAAGAAATGGAACATTAATGCCCCTATTATATATGGAGACTAGTGTATTATGTATTATTCTTCGTATTATGTATTATTGATCTCAGTATACACAAAAGCTCAGACAACATCCATGATTTTAATTTTTTGACAAGTACATTTAGAAGAAAAATTGAAAAAATATAAAAATATTTTTAAAAGGGAAATATTTACATACTTTCAGTAGCCGATAGCCAGTAGCGGGTTGCCTTGCGTAATGGAAATTCTAGTATAGTTGCCTAGCGACTACTAGTTCCTGCTAGTCTCCATACATAATAGTAGTATCCCATTTTTTTTGTAACTTTTCCTTGGAATATTTCCTGCCTCTAATGATTATTTGTTTTAATAAATATCATATGAACTCGGCTTCGAACAAAAATAATTGTAAACATCCTTAAAACGTTATTCCTGTCTAAATAGTCAGAAAAATATAAAAAAAACGCTTCCATCTGTATGTCTGTATATGCATATATAAAATATATTGCAGTTTTACTTCTGGCTTGTTATCCTTAATTTTATTAGTTTGCCATTGAATGCAGCGCTAAAAATTTGTTATAAGTAATTTGATTTTGTTAACCAGTGCACGTCTGGTTTAGATTAGTTAACAATGCATATGTATATTCAACTGTTATCCATACAATTTCAGCCTTAATTGGACATCTAAATTCATTCATAGCATCTATTGTAAAGCCGTAAATTAGTTCGCATTTTCTAGATTTAAAATTTGTATAATCGATATCTGTATTTACACATATACAAAAAGTAAAACGAATAAAATTTATTAAAATCAACATTTTAATTTTTATTAATTTTAAACCAAAAACTCTTATTTTCTTTGCTGATTCTCTAACAAATTTCCTGAAAAATAATATACGCATATTCTAAAGGATGTTGATAGCAAATGGAGTCATCTACATAGATTTTTGGATTAACTGAATCAGACTAAAGTAAAGAGTAGAGTAAAGAAATAGCAATAATTTAAGCTTTTGAAATTTTTTGATTTTTACATATTACAACTCGTTACGATATCTTCTGAATCCCTAATGGAGAGTGAGTGAAGAAAAAGTGATGCTGCCTTGAAAAAAAAAATATATGCAGGTTCATAAATTGGAATGTGTATTTTCAAACGATAATAAATTAAAAATTAACATTTCAAAATCCGTTAGTACTTTAGCCTAGCAGTAGCGGCTAGTTGATACATCATTCTCTGGGTGATGCAAATCATCGATAAGTTCCAACATTCGTCGTTTGAATAAACGTTGTTTGTGACGCGGAAGTGACAATATGTCATCGATGTTGCCACGGAAAAAAGCCAGTAATTGTTGTTCATCTCGATCATCACACTCGTTACGTACTGCATTTGGTGAATTGAAAAATTCTGCCGATGTCATATTATTTTCCACTTCACACTTTGTTGCAACTGTAGAAGCAACCAAGGGTGTAGAATGGATATTTGAGTCCATCAGGTGGGTAGTTGGCGATTGGTTATTTACTTTCAATACGTGTGCACCTTCAGCAGCTTGGTTCGATGTCAATGATTTATTTGTGTTGGCTGTGAGCTGTAGTTCATTTAATAACCCCAGGTACTTGCCACTATTTTTTTGTTTGGTTTCGTCGTTGTTGCTGTTGTAGCTTTTAGTGTCTTCATTTACATTGAATGTTTGTATTGTACTGTTGTCGCCGCCAAAATCTCCGCTGCTTGGTTCGTCATTGGATATTCTTGCCTTGGTGCCACGCGAAAGCTTTCGCTTCTTTTTTGATTGCCCTATAGTTTCCGTTGATGGCAAAAGAAATTTCATTTCTTCATACAAATAGAATCGTTTTCGGCGTGGTGTGGGTAAATCTTCAACGCCATCTGCATTGTCGCTCCGTGCATTGTATTGAATACTTCGTAGGAAACCAGTGCGAACATTGCGCCACTTTTCACGACAAAATACGTCTGCAAAAGTGATTATAAATTAAGAAATCAAATCACATCAACTCATCACATCGACGTATTCCTATGTGACCACATCAAGTCATTTGACCTAAATACATACATACATATATGTACATGTACATACATACCTGGCTTGCCTACTTCATCGGAAATTTCTTGCCAAGCCTTTTCTAATTTGTCCCGCTTTGCATATTCGGATGAATGTACATTCCACAGGCAATCGCGTTTATTTACAGCATGAATTATTTTAAGGATAAGCTCAGTATCGGTCATTTCTGCTTAAAAAAATTCCACACAAACAACAACAGAATGTCAATGATGCGATGTGACCTGTCGCTCATATTTATCGGTTGCGAAAAGTCACATCACAAACTTTAAAATACTATTGTACACTGTTTTTGAATGTTGTTATGAAGTTTTTTAACTGGCTTAGAAAATGTTTAAATTTTATAATTGCAGAAATAGAGAATAATTGAAAAAATAAATATTTATATACATATTAGCAAAGTGGAATTTTGAATATATATTTTTGAATCAGCAAATTCATAAAGATAAATTTTTACGGTTCATTTTATATACCGCTTAATAGTTATATCAGTTACCAGTGATATTAATGAATATAATACCTGAAACAATTATTGTGTATAAAAAGCTCTCAAGGAAAATATAATTCGTTATGAGAAATTTAAAAAATTTTTACCTAGAATGTAAATTACGTTCCATTGTCTAATTGTTGTCAGATGTTACCCTTTTTGTATATAAAACAAGCTATATTCTCAGTTCAAAAGAACAGACCTGGTGGAACTTAAAATTTGTTATCAGTAACAGCTGTTTTTGACAGCTTTCATTTGTTTTATTTTTAAATCTTAAGGAATACAATCCACTCCTCGGCGATAAACAATTTTTTTTTTGTAAAAATGTCGTGTAATTAATTCTTAAGATTAGTTTTATACTTTTCCAAACAGTATGAAGCACTACAAATTGAACACGCATCAAAAGTCCTACAGCGGTAAGCATTAAAAATTTAGCTTTAGCCCCTTGCCTTATTATAGTCAACACATGATCTCCATTCCAGATGCTGATTTACTGATTAATCAGAAAGAGCATCCAGATACAAAAGTGGGCGATGTAGTCGAGGTCTATGACCGCGAAGATGAAAATACTCGCCTGCTCCTGCAAATAACAAAGTTCAACGATTTGCGCCGTGATGAAATCAGCATTGAGGCAGGCATAGCAACGCAATTTAGTTTAAGGAAGTTTGCTTATGTTTTTATGCGTCGTGTAAATGCCAATGATGTTGCGCTTGACTCTATTGAGATATCTTTTAAAGATCAATATATGGGCAGATCAGAAATGTGGCGCCTGAAAACGTATTTGGTAAGTTTAAACCAAAAAGGTGTAAATTAAAATTTGGCCTGCACAAAATTCAAGATGCGTGTCCCAAATACATATACATACATAGGTTTGACTTGGAAACATACAAGCTTATTCTCTTATACATACTTTCTCACTTACACAGACAAATACCTGCGTTTACATTAACAAAAAAATTGAAAATAATGAAATGCAAATTCGTTGTAATGTTTATGAAATGTGGGCTCAAGGAGAGCGGGTCTCCTGTGGTGTTATCACAGAGGACACGAAAATTGTCTTTCGTAGCAGCACTTCAATGGTATATTTGTTTTTGCAAATGTCGTCCGAAATGTGGGATTTCGATATACACGGGGACTTGTATTTTGAAAAAGCAGTTAACGGTTTCCTTACCGAACTTTTTCATAAATGGAAAAAGCTGGGCTGCAATCATGAGGTAACGATAGTGTTGTTCTCTCGCACATTCTATGCCGCTAAATCGCTTGATGAGTTTCCTGAGCATATGCGCGACTGCTTACAATTAGATTATAAGGGTCGCTTCTATGAAGACTTTTATCGTGTAGCCATTCAAAATGAGCGCAACGAAGATTGGTGCACGGTGCTGACACAGCTTCGTAAACTTTTTACATCGTATGAATTGACTGTATTGCGTTATCATGAGCGAAAAGGGGTTCATATTCCTAAAGCTACCAACTCCACAGCAGCCCAAGGCAACTTCCTGGAGGTATTAAATATATCATTGAACACTTTCGAGAAGCATTATTTGGATCGAACCTTTGATCGAACTGGTCAGCTATCGGTAGTGATTACTCCAGGCGTTGGAGTTTTTGAAGTAGATCGGGAACTAACAAACATCACTAAACAAAGGGTAAATGTCATCTAGCTATTTTTTCATCATTTAAATGTTATTTAAGTAAATTTTTTTTATAGATTATAGATAATGGTGTTGGTAGTGACTTAGTGTGCGTAGGCGAGCAACCTTTACATGCCGTTCCCTTACTGAAATTTCACAACAAGGATACTTCACTGACATCAGCAGATGATTACTCACTACCTCATTGGATTAATCTGAGTTTTTACTCCACCAATAAAAAAATAGCCTACTCAAATTTTATACCACGCATCAAATTACCACCAATCGTTTCAAACGACAGCCTAAATAGGGAAGACAGAGTAAGTTTATGTGTATAGACATTTTTTCTACAATAGAAAAAATATATTAATTTAAGGAGTTTTTTACTGTTATACTTGTCCTTTCTGTCATTTAGGAAAGTGAAAAATATTTTTTGAGTTGCAATCAATCCGAATATATACATAACTCCTTGTTTGATTATGACGCTTACGATGAGCAAATATTCCAACCACCGCCAGCACAGGGCACATGGTATATACACAATATAAACAAATTAAGAAATTTCGTTTATTCATTTCTATACTTTTCCACAAAGTTCATTGCAACGTGTTGTACGTGCCAAAAAGACATCTGTACCAAGCTTGGAAACGTCTGTATACCGCAACGATGACTGGGAGAATTTAACACCAACAAAGATTCCAAATTTAAGGCGTAAAATGTCCGATCCTGACATATATCATGGAACATCAGGAATGTTAGCTGCATTGGTACATAAAAAATATAATTTTTTTTTAATATACAAGAAATATACATATTGCTTTCCATAGACTGATTCATCAAACTTATCTGAATCGCTGGCGTCCGAAAAAAATGCACGTCGTTCTATTGTTTCTATTGCGCCCATTGTTCGTCCTGGACGTGCACTGATTAATCCATTCGATCCGTCACATGTTACAATTAAACTCACATCAAATCGTCGACGCTGGACGCACATATTTCCAAAGGTAAGAACTTTGTTGTGAGAAATGTCAAAAAATTAAAAATATATCTTGATGCATTAGATGCAATCTGTGTAATATTCAAGGCATTAATCTCCAGATTAAGATAATAGAGGTATTTGAAACATGTTTGTTGTTGTTCAATTTTTATTCTGCCACTAAACACTACAACTTACAGTATAAAAACAAAATAATTACTTTCCAACCGGTTTCACGAACAACTTAGAGCCAGTTGTCAGCGCAAGTTGTACTCTGTTTGTCATTTAAACTAAGTTTAAAGTCAGTATGCAGTTTTTCAGTCAATATTAAACGGAGTTTAAACTAAGTTTAAACGGCCGAACGCGCACGGTTAAACTTAGTTAAACATATCAGCTCTTTGCTGACTTCTTCGTTTTGGTTGCAACAAATTTAATTGAGCAAAATGAAACTAAGTTTAATTTTAAACTTAGTTTGAACCAGCACTGAAAGATTGGCCCTTAGTAAATGTAATTAAAATTTTTAGTTTCTGGCTGTTTCCATTAAAATATAAAAATTTTAAATAATCACTTCCGTGAAACTGGTTGTTAATATTCAAATTAGAAAACAAATAAATTCAATATAAATATGAGAACCCTGTGCCTTCGATGACGATGAATTTGTTGATTAATATCGATACCAATAACTATAAAAGGGTATTGATTCCGATTACTTAGTATAGGTCTCCCAGAAGAAAACTTAGAATCCTCACAGGTATCCTTACAGGCCGGGACCTATTTTGAAGTTTATAAACTCTCGGGCTAGGGGAGGTGTTATAATCAACTGAGGGCACAATAGGCCGATTGGTCGCAGTGCGATCCTCATTTAATTTAATCTTAATCTTAATCCGATTACTTTAATGAAAACTATGTAATATCGATAAAGATATCCACAATGAAAAAAAATGCTATTTAAAATATGCTCAAGTGTGTTTTGTAAGCCAATAAAGAAAACAATATGTCGAAATTTAATACGAATACGCTATATGCACATAACGGTATCCCTTTTTTATCCGATAAAGAAAACAATATCGACCAAGGCGAATTTAGTAAAGTGGCCTTAGTGAGCATCTGATTGATTTGTTATTTATATCGCCGTGGCATATGTCAAAATCATTTTTTTTGTTGTTTGGTTTTGACATTCGCTGTACTGAAAGAAACAACAAAATACATGTACTTTTTTTTCGTAAACATTTGCTGCCACCTTTATGAATTCGCCTTGAATATCGATTGTGATAAAAATAACTAAAGCCCGATGGCAATGTCGAAAAAAATAATTGTAAAGATATAGATAAAAATTACGATTATGATCTAAACGACACCACTTTCGACTAAGACAATTCAAATTATATTTAGGGTATTCACCAGCTGTCGTATCTATTGTCGTAAAGTCATAAAATTCTAAAAATTGCTAGTTTTGTTATTTTTCTTTTTTTTCTGTGCAATACAACAAAAACAAAAAACTTAAACTACCGAATATTTTTATGACTCCAACTTTACGACTTTTTACGACAGTTTGTGAATACCGTAATTACATACAGATATGTCATAATACCGACAGACATACGAATAACCAACTTAACTATCTACAATGGTAAATTATTTGAAAGAAATCAAAATTATGCAATTTGTATTTCTGTAAAATTTACAATGATTAATTAATGGCACTTAAGTGACGATTATTTTGCATAGAGTTCAAACAGTTATCTGTCATATCCAGTTAAGGTTCGCCGGTGCTCCAGAGGATATTTCTATTGAACATTTTAAGCCTTAATTGACACACAACATTTATGTTCCTAAAGACAAGATTAATAGTTAATTTAGTTTTATATAAGATTTTTACCACTTTACACCTACCCCTCATCTCATACTTTAAGTGATCATTTTTTATTTATGTCTGACTTTTATGGCAATTCAAAGTTAAAACTTTTAACACCTTTATCTTCCTATTAACTTTAATAAGCATCTTCACCACCAATATATTATATACGAGTATATTACTAGAAGGCCAGGCGAACGGCGTCCCGCCCAAACTTAATTAAAAGTAAATCAAACACATTTTGAACTCTGTTGTCCTATAACTTAAAAAAGGCCAAAGTGACATGGTAATTTCTCCAGTTCTGTTTGACATTTTATGATGTGTTTTTTAGTTTTCCTCAAAGTTTCAAACTTGATGTTATATGGTTTATGATATATAGTGAACTCAAGGCATATTAAACAGGAGCAGCATTAAATAAAATGCAACCCTGGGGTATATTTTGTGAATTGTTATGGTCCATTACCCGTTAAAATAGATATTTAAAATTTGACGAGTTTGATAATTTTAAACGTAAGCAGAGTGTATGCGTTTCTAAATTTTTCTTGAAAAATACATTTGCTTTCAACGCAAATAGTTTAAGACGCATCATACTATAACGGATTCTCAGGAAGCATTCGTGGTCACAAAATTCTGGAAAGACTCACGTGGTATGCCTTTAACAATGCAAATAATTATCGGAATGCATTCAACTGTTTTCAGAAAGCGGCCTTGTAGCTCGGTTTCAATTGGATATTAAAAAAAGAATTTAAAATCTACAACAGACCATATCAACTACAGTTACGGTCAACATTGGAAAAAGAAATTATCTTTAAACAATCAATGTCCAGAATGGTGCTTATGTGTTAATAACTATGTATTTTCAAATAAAACCGATATTTTCATTGTTTTTAAAATATTTTTACAAAAAAATACATAATGTACATAATTTTTTTCTTGACAATCACCGAAAACTAAAAAATAAAAATATAAAATTTCGTGTTTCCATAAAAAAAATGTGAAACATAATTCAACCTGAAATTAGCAATGAAAAACGCAAAAATTAACTCTCGAATAATAAATATAGCGTTTTAAGGGCCGAATTAAACTTTACACTTTTGTAAAACCAGTTTTGCATTTCAAATAAAAACCATCAAATACTTTTACATTTAAAGGGTCCAACTGGAGTTTTAATACAGCAGCATCATTATCAAGCCGTTCCTGCCAAACCGCACAATATAAGCTATAGTAATATTATTAATAGTGACAATGAGTACAATCTAGGATATAGCGCATTTGATTATGATCACACCTCAACATGTTCCTCGTTGACTAAGTCGGTTTCATCTACTAACGAAGTCGAAAAAAATGATGGTAAGTTGCCAACAACGGCTATTATAAAATTAAAACTAAAGATAAGTACTTATACTTTCAATTATAGTTTTGAAAAAAAGAAATAATTCACTTTTGAACAATGGCGCCTCTAATGTAATCAGCAGTGCGGCAATTCCAACGAAAAGCTTCCTTTGGGGTGCTACCGGTGAACAGGAATGGACACCAGCCATAACGACAGGTATGTTTTTAGAGTGCTAGGGTCTCACCAACACATGTTATCTTATACATACTCATATGTATGTATAAGTATAAAAAAATGTTGAAGGATCAACGATACGCATTAACATTTAACTAAAGTCCCTAAAATGATCAAAATACAACAATTTATATCTTTAAGAATTCTCTTTTAACGCATTTTACTTGTGCCCCATATATGCATTTCTCAGTTCAATTTTTTCTCTTGACTAAAATGAAAATATGATTGACCATTTATAGTAATGTTACCTTAACACAAATAATGTTCTTAATGTTTTATTATACATACATATGTACATATGTTAGCTGGTAACAGCTTAATAATAATACACAAAAACGAGCTTTATGAGCGGCAGACTGAGAGAACATGCGTGAACATGTTCAAATGTATGTACTTATGTCTTTATTAATTATGATATAAAATACTTTCATATGTCAACATATGCTTTTTAAACACCTACATATGAAAATACATCTGTATATACTAGGGTGATTGACTCGGTTTTTCCATTAATGATGGTACGATTTTTTTGAAATGTTGATTTTCTGAATATCGAATAAATCGGTTTTTTAATCTTCCAATACCGGTTTTTGACCTAGTTGTAAAGTTGTAGCCTTTGATAAATTATATTTTATATATAAATAATTTTACATCCATTATATTTTTATTGAAACGGCTACGACAAAGTTCTTATCAAATAGATAAGACAATTATATATATTCAAAATCCAAATAATTTGCAGAAAAACGCAGCAAATGTATTTGAGAAGATTTTATATATTTAGACAAATGTCATAAGACGATGACGAAACCTTGAAAATTGTATAAGGCTTTACTGACAGTAAGGGTCGGTATTACAATGCATTTTTAAGTCGAACTTAAGTCTAGTTTAAGATTTCGCGTTTCACCAACCAAATCTTAAGCTCGACTTAAGTTGAACTTAAGTCGCCGAATTTCTCGGCTTAAACTGATCTTATCTTTGCAAATAGCTGATCATTGCTTGCCAAACAAAATTGTAAAGACTTAAATACAAATATTTGAAAAAATCTAAAGAATTTTCGAAATATGGAATTTGATTGGGGTAGTGATGACTTAGATTACGAGAAAGTTATAAATATTATTGCATTAAGGAGAACTAAAGTAATTTCAATTGTCGATGAGAAAGATTTTCGCCACCGATTTTATTTCAATAATGCTTGGAATGTCCTTAAATTGATAATATATCGAGTTAAGGCATAAGGCTATCAGGTATATGTATCCTTTATTATTTCCAAAAAAAAACATAAACTACTTTAATTTATCTCAGGAACCATGCTTTATGTCTGGAAAGTATGTATGTTTTTATTAGCATTTCGACAAAGCTACTGTCTCACGAGCCATAACATACAAGTTTACGTCACACCCTATAGCATTGTTGAGAGAAAATTTATAAAACTTCGACAAAGAGAAAAAAGGACAGCGTCAAAATTTAGTTTGCCCCTAGATTACCCACCAAGTAAATCTAATTCGGAGCGAAATTGCTTCTTCTCTTTGTATTTTGCATTTCTTTAAATTAAATAAATCTATTTCTGTAATATTTGAACTTGAAAATACTTTTTTAATTAACCGCACACAAAAAAAGTTTATATGAGTTATTTTATATTTGAACAAACTTCAAAATATTAAAAAGCAAATTTCTTGTGGTGCTACCATATTTCTGAATTAAATATTTTCCATACTTAAGTCTCCATTGTGAAACGCAAATGTGTGCAAAATCTTAAACTGGTCTTAGCTAAGATTTGTCTTAACTAGAACTTAAGTTCAACTTAAGATTGGATTGTAAAACCGGCCCTAAGTCATTCTAGCTCGCTCAATTAGCTCAATCTGGTATTCAGTAATTTGGTATAATCTCAAGTTTTAAAATTTGAGAATATATGTATATGAGTTGAAGATTTTTGCCTTTTCCCGCTTTTACGTTTTTCTTTTTTGTGTTTGTCTTAATTTTTGTGACCTGCTTATCACCCGATCACAATTGAGCGAATTTGTTTTTGAGAGGCTTGAGACCAATTAATGCCAACTCGTCTAAAATTGTGACTTTTGTCTATTAGAGACTGATACTGCTTACAGAATTCGGGCGTGAAACTACATTTTATTTTTTTTATAAAAGATTTATCTCAGAAATAATTGTATAGAGTTACAGTACGTACATCGATGAAGTTTTTTTTTACTTAGTAAAAACCGGTATTTTCTTGATTTAAAAATTAGGAACCGTTTTTTTTAAAGCCATTTTTCGAATAATTCGAAAACCGGTTCTAATAAAAAGTCGAATAATCGAACACCTTAATATATACCTATGTATATTCATAACCACTAATTGTTGCGTATTCGATACGTTTGCTAATAAATGGCAACGCCTAGGTATCAGAGACCGAAAGTGACTGATCCACATTAAATTCAATGTTTTTTCTATTATTTACTATCTATTATTGTCCTTTTTGTGATATATCACTGAAAGAATGATTTATGTTCGAGATTTAATGGTTAATGACTGTGAAAAATAGAAAATCTACGAAGGTACATAAATATCAACCAAAGTTTTTTATGGAAATATTTTCGTTGAAAATGTCAGACCACTAATTTGTATATTGGTATAGAAAAATATATATATGATAAAAATCATTTCATAAACTGGCGTCGAGCTCAATAAAATTGTCAGTTATTAATCATTTAAGGTCATTAAAAACTTAACAAAAATTTAAAAATGCAAACAAGTTAACTAAACTATGGAGGATAGTAATTAAGGCTTTTTAATTTAAATACTAGTTTTCTTTAGTAACTACTAAAATTATAAAAATAAAAAATTATTTTATTTTCACTTGAGATTATTTGCATGCCAATCTGGATGCCGGCGCATTTCAAACAAAAAACTATATTATTAGTCAGAAACGTAAAAGAAAAAAAAAAATGAACTTAAAGTCGAACAGCACAAAATAAATCGCAATTGGCAACACTTTGATAAATGGCCCGATTATTTTCGATTTACGCTAGGTAAACATACATACATGCCAGGAGTGTAGAACGTAATCTAAAGGCAAAATTATATTTGGAAAATGTGATTTTAAGTATTTGCAAAAGGTGCTTATTTCTAAGTGATTTTCGCAAAAAAGTAGCACCTCCTTATTATTTTTCAACACAAAAAAGTCCATAATTTTGATTTATGGAATAAAAAAAAACTGATTTCACATGAGTTTTGGATTTATTCTTCTAAATTTAAAATTTATTTTCAACTTCAACGAAATATGTATATGCATCTGCATTTAGAATATAGCGAGAATAGCTAATTTAAAGTTTATTAAGGTCATTTCTAATATGTACATACATAAATTTGTTTGTATGACACAAAGAATATTTTTTTTGGCTTTATGTTCACTTCAAATGTAAGTTCAAGGAATGCTTTTTTGTTCATTTAAAGAACATGACAGCTTGAAACTCTCAATAAAAATTTAACTAACTAGTAACAGTTAAAAGTGGTTACTTGATAAAGTTTTGCATTTGCAGATTTTTCATTAAAAACATAAATGTTCTGTGGAGGCTATGAATGTATTCTGCAAAATAATTGAGTAAAACTATGACAGTACCAGGCAATAACCATTTTTTATTCAAAAATATTACAGTCATTTTGTAGTTGATAATGCATCGTAAAAGCAACAAAGCGCATACTAAATCATTATTTAGTGTAAACACATTATGTCTGCATTATATCATATTTTCGTTTTTACCGCATAACATACATATGTTTTTTTTTTTATTATATAACATACGTATAAGTATATGTATATGTTTACACACATACATACATAAAACATTATTTTCTAAACCAATGTCTGAAACTGTTGATACTAATTGTACTGTTTATTTTTTCTCTATTCTTTATGCTTTTCATATATTGTGTGGAAATTTTGTGTGAACGTGCCAAAACAAAAAAATTTAAAACTCAAAAACAATAAACAAAAAAAAAATCTTAATTAACATTAAAATTTACACACCCTCTGATTAATACAACAACAAAATTTGACTGCAATATTATTATCTGGCCTTCAAAAATACTACTACCACCAACATACAAATGACTGAAAAAAAGCAAACGCAAAACCGCGAATACATTTAAATCCCATAGTTGAAACAGAAGCTCCATTTGATAGTGAGTGTGCAAACGCGGACGGCAAAGGAAAAATAATAATAGGTTTGCTAAAAAAAAAACAAATATATATAACTGCAATTATAAGTAATATTTTAACAATTTGCACTATAAAAAAAGCTTTGCTTAAATTGTATAGAAATGTAGACAAAAAGAATCATAATATGCAGCATAATTCAAGCAATTTGTATGTGCGTGTATGTGAGCGCATCAAAGAAGTCTGTTTGTGACTAAATAGAGTATAAAACATAAAAATGTTTGCATGTACAACACATATATGTATGTATGTAGCTTGGCATACACAGTATAAGGTGTTTGAAAATGCACAACGTATGTATTAACGAGTAGCTTGATTTACTTTATCAATACACAACTCTAAAAAATATTTGCATTTTTGTATTTAATGGCACAGAAATCTGGTAGTTGTACTTTTGGTTTAGTTCTTTGATTTACTCATAAATAAATACAAATTATAGTACAGCCACATATTGACACATTTGGATAATTTGTTTTTCTTCTAATTCTTTAAAATTATTTTTCAACTAAAATATCATAATACCCCATTAATATACATATGTATATACTAACTCGAAATCAAAAAAACTAATGGTATTTTAATTAAATAACAGTTTTAAAAAATTAAAAGCGAAATAAATTGTTCAAATGTGTCAATATGTTGTTGTGCTATAATTTAGGAACAAAGTGTACATTAGACTGCCACTTAGAAGAAATACGCTTGCGGCACCCCCCAGACTGGTTCCTTTTCCCAAAAAAATGATTGTGGCAAAATTTTATCCAACTCGGTTCGGGGGAAGTAGTGCGTCAAAGCCCCCAAAGTTTCGAAAAGTCAGCATTTTTTCAAAAAAGTTGACTTTGGCCTTGAATAACTCTGCTAATATCAATTACTCATAAAAATTACATTTGAGAGAAAGGAAGAAAATTTTACGCCAAGTAATTTTAATTGCCATAGAAAGTTTTTGATTATCTTCAACCGTTTTCTATTTATACCCCTAGCAACAACATTTGCGCATAGCAATTTATTAGTATGCCTATACATATGTATGTATGTGTTTCTGGTTGTATCTAAAGATGAATATTATTACAAAAATTATTTTATATGCGCTAGTAATGGGAAATATCGTCAATTTTGCTTGTCGAAAAATATCGATACTTCGGAAGAGTTTGTCGATATTTGTCGATACTATCGATACTTGGTGATAGTATCGATACTTAATGATTTAATGAGCGATACTGTTCCAATAAACGATATTTCGTTGTCTGACCCGGAAAATTCAAATTGTGAAGATAGTGCTTCTGACATGGAAATTGCACAAGAGCCACCTTTAAAGAAAGCCAGGGTCACTCCAAAACTTGCGGCTGTTCTTGATGCTTGCAAAATAAGTGACAGAAATGCTGTTAAAATTATAGTTGCTGCTGCAGAAGCGTTTGGTCAATGCATAAACAATTTCATTTTAAATAAAAATTCAGTTCGTACTGCTAGACAAAAATTGCGGAAAGAACGCGTTGATGAAATCAAAGCCAAGATGGAAAATAGTGATTTGGAAACTGTATGTTTGCATTGGGATGGAAAACTACTTCCAGGATTAGAAGGAAAAGAGAAAGTAGACCGGCTCCCTATAATAATCTCCAATGGTCAAATAGAGCAATTACTCGACGTTCCACCTTTAGACGCAAGCACTGGAAGTGAAAGCGTTAGTTTTTGATACAACAGCAGTAAACACCGGTTACATAAACGGAACAGCTACTATTGTTGAAAGCCTATTAGGAAAAGATCTTTTGTATTTACCATGCCGGCATCATATACATATATGAACTAGTTTTAAGAAGCGTGTTTGATTTAAAAATTTCAAAGTCCGAAAACCCTAATGTTGTAATTTTCCGGAAAATTCAAAAATCGTGGCCAAAAATTGATAACAAAAACATTAGCAGTGGTATTAGTGACAAAAGAGTTAAAAAAAATATTCTGTGCAAGTGAAATAGAAATCATAATATCAAATTTGAACAAATTTTTAAATGAGAAACAGCCCCGTGCCGATTATATGGAATTTCTAGAACTTATAATAATATTCTTAGGAAAAACGCCAAGTCGTGGTGTAAGAATTAAAGCTCCAGGAGCTATGCATCATGCCAGATGGATGTCAAAGGCCCTATACAGTTTCACAATATTTTTATTTAGAAAGGAGTTTAAGCTTACGAAGGAAGAAGAAAAGGCTTTATGCGAAATTTGCATACTTCTTATTAAAATTTACGCTGATGCATGGTTCACAGCTCCTTTACCAATTAAGGCACCTTTTTGTGATTTTGATTTTTTAATATAGCTCCACGAATATGCAAAATATGATAAACAAATCTCAAAAACAGCTTCTGATAAATTTTGTAGGCATCTTTGGTATTTAAGTTCAGAAGCTGTCGCCTTTGCTTTTTTCGATTCAAACGTAAGCTCTGAGACATAGATAAAAATGATAGAGAAATTAAATAGAGAATCACCATCTGAAAAAAATGATAAAAAAAGCTAATGTCACGATTTCTGAAATCCTGGAAGAGGCCATCGAACAGTTTGTTTCGAAAAAAACATTAAATTTCTTCACAAGATTTAATATAAATATAAACTTTTTAAAAAAGCCACCATCAGATTGGGATGTAGATGGAAATTATAATGAGGCAATAGAAAAAATTAAAGGAATAAAAGTAGTTAATGATACGGCAGAAAGAGGGGTTAAATTGATACAAGATTATAATTCTATATTATCGAAAAATTAAGAACAAAAACAATACATACTACGAGTATGTAGTTCAACATTATCGCCGCAGGTTTGCTGACTGCAACAAAAACACTTTATTAAATACATACTATTAATACATTGTTATCATAAGAACCTTTCTAATACAAATAATAATAAAAATTAAAACGTTTTCAAAATGAGCTTTTTAAAGGCACAAATGTTGTTGCTAGGGGTATAAATAGAAACGGCCGAAAACTTTCTATGGCAAAATTACTTGGCGTAAAATTATCTTCATTTCTCTCAAATGTCATTTTTATGAGTAATTGATATTAGCTGAGTTATTCAAGGCCAAAGTCAACTTTTCTGAAAAAATGCTGATTTTTCGAAACGTTAGGGGCTTTGAGGCACCACTTCCTCCTAACCGATTTTGATAAAATTTTGCCACAATTATTTTTTTGGGAAAAGGAACCGATGTGGGGGGTGCCATCATAAAAAATCACAACAAAAAAAAGCCCATATGCACTAATGGCGGTCTAGTGTACATACATAACATACATACATACATACGTACATATTTATTATAACGAGTTATTTTAGTACTTCATGTTGGAGTAGCTTTGGCGATTTGCACCTTTACACGAATATGCACATACATATTTACTTACGTACGTACCGATTGCTTTTGATCGTAGTTAAGTAATCTATAAAAGGCATGAAATACCTTTGTTTGTATTTAGTTAAAAATATTGCATTTTGAAAATCAAATAATTAGCACCAGTTCACCATTAGCACACACATACATAAACATACCACACACGCACAATAATGGAAGAGGTTTTTCATAAAAATACAGAATTAAAATAAGAAACATTCTTTTGCATTTTCAAATTATATTCCTTTTATGTACCTATGTATGTATAAATGTCGCAGGCTGTGTTTGTGGAGGCATATATTTATATAATTTTTGTATATGTTTTCAAATATTTGCATTGTTTACGCCACCCAGGTTATTAGATTATCTAGTTAAGTTTTTCATAAATACTCACAGCAGCACCAGTTTAAAGCCGAATCTAAGACGCTTCCCTTAGAAGCTACGAAATCGGAGGGAGATAATTGTTTTAAAAAAATATAATAGAGAATAAAAAATTAGAGTTGGAGGAATAGACGGTTGTACGCACCGGAACGACGCAGGTTTTACCCTACCATAGTATGTTGTTTAAACGAACTAAGCATGTTTAGCTCGGTGAATTGATCTTTAATTTTTTTCCTCGGAGGGACTCCCAAGCAGCGGCATTTCTTTACGCCATTCTGTTCAGGTCTTATATGTATGTATATGTAGTTTAGCTCAAGAAATCTATCCAAATTCATTGAGTGAATGAAATATAATAACACGTGCAACGGATGTAGTCATCTTAATATCTGTTTCGACATTAAAACACATGCAATCAAGCACATAAGGCCTCCCTAAATTCTCCAGTGTCAACCAGCACGCAGAAATTCCCCACGGCTCCATTGACTTTCGCATCAATTCTTCCCACGCTCCCATTTCCCTTTTCTCTTGCCATCATGAGGCCGATTCCAAATAAAAGCGGAAAAGTGATAGGCGTCACAGTCTTGTCATTGTCCAATCCGCCGGAGCGCGATGAATGAGTAAAAATCGCATTAGGCGACTGTGTTTCGATGAACGGTCATTTAATACCGCATCGTTTGGCAAGGTAAAAATCCGAGGGCCGGTGCAGCCATCTTCTTCTTGAATTTCAGTACAATCGTTTGTCGTTTCGATCCAATGCATGAAGCCATCGGGATGGCAAAACCTCCAAGGCCATTCGCTCCAAAAGGTTGGCATGTTGATGTTGAAGAAACTGGGTTCGACTTCAGAAGCATACAAAACATAGGTATCCGATGTGTTTATGGCCCTCCTCATCATCCTAAATATATGGAGGTATACATTCGATAAGAATTAAGAATATTTTTAAAAACATTGTTTTCAATGATTTCCAACCGAGTTTGCAATTACATGATCTCGCAAACGATTCGTTAACTTTTGACAAACACATACATATGTACATTAACAATCGTTGAAAAAGCGATAACTTTCGTTGATACGGCATTTTTTCATAAAAGAGTTATAACAGTTTGACTGACTTAACGTTTTCTAAGTTAGCTAACGTTTATGATCAGCTTGCATTAAATTTATCTTGCTTATTAGGATAATAAATCAAGAGCACTTAATGCACTTAACGTGGAAGTTAACCGTGATCATGCCGAAATCGCTTCTATGAGAGAATAGGGCTAGTGGCGCGCATCCTGTATGTGTCGTCTGCAGTTCGCGGCCTGATTTAGAGATGCAAAATCAAAACTAATAAGAGTTGCAACCGCTAAGCAGATGATATTTAACTTTTGTAGCTCTAGTAAGGACTTAAATATTTTTAAATAATACTTATCTTATGTGTTTTATATACGAGTGATCGATTGTGTATTATAGTTGAATTTCTGTAATATACTCGCGCTTAGATGCTTATTGTTTACAAGTGAACCTATTCGATTGATCGATGTAGGGGAATGAACCGTTAAACAGAATTTTTATATAGTCAGAAAAGTAGAAATATTTTTTTAATAATGTTGTCAAATTGGTTCAGTATTGAAAAAAAATAAATTTTATTAAATCAAATAGTTTTAGTGGTATTGAGAATCACAATGGTAATGATAATGAGTTGAATCGTTGAAAAAAGTAAAATAAAGTTTTTAAGGAAAATAAAAAAACTATTTAAAAAAATAAAATGAATCTCAAGGGAGAAGAAACTTAGAAATTGTAAGCAAAAAATAACTATTCCATGTTTAAGGTTCAGTTTATTTTACTTATGTATATATGTAGATACATGAAATTTACTTTAATGGTTAAATATACATCGCAAATTCTTTCTCTCCTCTACCGTCAGCTTTTAATTATACATATCGGACATACATATGTGCATACACTTCAACAACTATGTACTTATTAATTAGCACAATTCTTTTGTTTGTTCCTAACTATAGGCGATGGCTTTCCTTTTTCTTGCTCTATAGTGAATTTCCTTTCAATTTTGTGTCATTCATAATTTTCTCTGTGTAGCTTACAATGCCCGTAATAACAAAATTTCGCTTCTGCCGCATTTACAATGAAAGAAAGCCATATTAATTGAGTAATTTTTGCAATCCACAATTTTAGGTGTGGATTGGAAATCGCTAACCATACCGGCTTGCTTGCCAATCACCACCGATTACTTCCCAGATAAACGTTCTCTGCATAATGATTACGTTATATCTGATTACACTCTACTACCTGATGATGTAAATTTCGATTATGCCAATAGTCGTGCCGTCTATCGTAAGCCCCTGTCAACGGAGGAGGTATTTCGTGAGATTGTGTCGCAGCGATTGGCGCAAGGTTTTCAATTGATTGTACTTGAGGAGAAGAATGGTCAACCGGCGCAGGCGCCCTGCTGTGGTGGTTACAAACAACAAAAACCGTCCGCAGTTTTGGGCATGAAAGCGCCAACTGAAGTGATAAAGGAATATTTGCTCTCTATCGGCCGCATATTTCATCGAATAACTTTAATTGGATCTGTGATAACTGTAACAGGATATCGACCTAGGTAAGTGGTCTCATTTTCATTTAGTAAACATATACTATACTTGTACCTAGGCTGGGGTAAAAATTGCATGAATTGCTTTTTGTGTGTGTACAAATTAATATTTATGGATTAGTTTACGACTAGATTTCGGAACTGGTTCTGAGCTTTTTCGGGGACGAGTTAGGACTATTTCAAAACTATTATTGGACAATTTAGGGACTACTTTACGACTTTTTCTGTAACATTTAGTGACCTGTTCTGATCCATTAAATATTATTACGCGCCTAGTGCGGGATCTCTTCGGAAATGGTCTATCAGAACCATTTGGAACTTGTTATGGGCCATTTCGATACCATTACAGATCTAGTTTGGGAATATTTCGGTGCCTGTTCGGTACTATTTCAAGGACATTTGCGGCCTGGTTTGGCGTCTTTTTTTTTTTTTACAAAGAAAGGACAATTTAGGGACCGTTTCAATACTTCTCCGAAATCATTTCGGACAAGTTTACGAGTTTTTAAGAAACACTTTAAAACTATTTTTGGGACTAGTTCGAATTTATTTCGACATGGTTGTAAAAAAGTCGTGAACTAGTTCCGCCAAGGTAAATAAAATGAAATAAAATTTTGCTAAATTTCTCACACCTTTTTTTTATGAAGATAAAAAGTGATAGAAGACTATAAGCGATCTTCAAGTCGAGCTGCAGGGATGGTATTTTCATTACTGTTTCTTAGCTAAAGCCCAAGTATTGCCTAAAATGGAAATTTTTGGACACTTTAATCACGGTTTATCAATTAAGTAGTCGGGAAGAAAGAAGATATTCTGAGGAAAAAAGCTTTCTAGCAGACTATAAAAAAAGTTTCCTCTTTGTACTACATACATATGTAGGATTCTACAAGATTTGTTTTAGGACAGGTTTCGTAAAAAACTTAAATCTTAAAAAAAAAGTGAATATTCAAATTCCGTTCGTACGGGTTGTCTCTGCGAATTTATGAATTTTTATATTTTACTGATCTTGAACACATAACTAGTAGTAGTCAATGGCCACAGTAACAAAAATGCGTTTAGACATGCGACGAATTCATATGATATATAAAGCTCGACTTATTTTATTATTATAAAAGGTTGATTTTCACATTTCAGACATCCATATCCACCGATAAATGTCGACTATAGATATCGTTTTCATGCACCTCAACACGAGACTTACGAAATATCCGGTGTTAATTTTACAACTGAAAAGTTAGAGAATTTCAATTGGAACTATATGGATCATTATATATGTACGCGTGGCGACAGAGATTATCAGCTGATGGAGGTAAAAATAAGAATGCCACTGATATTATTATCATGTTGGAAATTTCTATATAAAAGGGCTATGTACATATATGTATGTATATCATTAAACTAAATTGTAGAGTCTGAAATATTGGCGTTATCGCATGTATTTGCTGCCCATCGACAATTTGGCAATGAAAAAAATCATAGAATATGGCAGCCAACGTTGTGATATTTATACAGATTTGGCGGTGGACAATACGAAGAAGCAAGTCGAGGACTTCATGCGTCTTATGGAAGTGCACTTAAATAAAGTGAAACGACAGCGAGTACATGTAAGCTAGTATCGGGAATATTAATAATTTATCCTTAACTTTTCTTGCTTCCGACATACCTACATACTTATGCATATATATAAATAATTTTACTCTCAATTTATTTATTATTAACGAATTTATTTGATTTCTTAAAAGCGGCATATATTTATTGAATACATGTTACTTTTATTCATACATACAAACATTCTACATGAATATCTTATTAATTTAGGTTTTATTTTATTTTTGTATCCCCTAAATTACTAATACTTAATTCTTTTCAATTTTTTTTTTAATTTTGTGTAATTTTTTTTATATACATAATATTTCCATATTTCGACTGTATCATAAATAAATTGATAGTTTGTGACAAATGAGAAACAGGCATATTGAATGCTTAAACACGACTGCGTACTCGAAATATTTTTGAAGCTTCTAAGCAGAAATTTAATGTTTTGATTAACATTTTTTAAACTACTACACATTTTTTGTAAAGTAAAGCGAACTTTGAATTTCAACTGTATATTAATTGCAAGTAATTCAATGTAAAAAGGAAAATACATTGCTAAAATTTATCAAAGTTAATCGTGGCTTAATTTTTTGGTTTGGAATAACGTTTGCCCGACTATTTCGCTAACCGGTGTTTTAATAAGAAATACATACATACATATGTATTTATGTATATCAAACTCGGTTTTTGAAAATCTCTAAAGCTTAAGGCGATTGCGAAAGGTCCAAATATGATAATGAATTTTGAATTTGTAAACCAGATCAAACTAAAATTTTTTAATATTTTAATGAATTCGCGATAAACATACTCGTTTATATGTACATACTACATATACATATGGGCATAGGTGCCAACTTAATTTTCTCTTTTAAAAGTAATTTGTTTTTTTTAATCAAGAGAATTTGTGAAACAATGACGAATGGCCTAACATTTTTTTTTTTTTTTTCAATTTTATAAAACAAAACTATTCGCACACGTTTCTCTACAAATTTATTCATTTGTCACAAACGCTAATACTGTATTCTCACGTACACACTTACATACATATTTATCTACTTATTTTATGTATATTTATGCATATTATATCTACAACTATAACTAATTAGTTACAAATTTAATAACATTTTCAAGTGAACTTAATTTCTGATATTTTCCAAATTGTTGTTGCTTTCCGCTTATGTATCGAGTTGGAATCATTTACAGGAAAGCCCCACCGCACAAAGTCATTTAACACGACGGCGCCACAGTACCAGCATTATTTCCAGACCTCAACCCAATCAGGTTCTTTACTTAAATCTTTACATTCTGCCTTACATACAAACAAAGAAACATTCATGCATACATACATACATACATACATACATACATATATACATACATACCAACAAACATACATACATATGTACATTTCTTTTACAATATTTTAGCACAATATTTGAAACGTACTTGCAATATCTTTTTAAACCGCTGTACCTGTCAATTGCTTATTCAAAAGAAACATAAAACATTTTATGTGTACAATTTTTAATGACAAAGTAACCAATTGTATTTTACCAGCATTGAACATACATAATATGTACATATGTACCTAGTAATAAAGAATATTTTTTTCTGTTTATAATTTTTTACATTTGTAAAAATACCCTCTTTTACTGTTCAAACGTGTAAACCCAGTAACATTTAACATTCAAAACTACATATAAAAAAGTTTTAATATTAGCGAATTCTGCAGATCATTTAAAAAAAATATATATATATATTTATGCATTTTGTAATTTTTAGTATGTATTTGGTCTTAATAAAAATATGTATGCAATTTTTTTCTAACGTACTATTTCGAACCGGAAGGGACTGGTGAATTCACCATTTCGTGAACGTGTTGGCAGCAATCGTCTACCGGAGAAGCGACCAAGGTTCTTATTTTGTCACTTAATACATTAATATGTTGTTAATGTTTATAACAAACATACATACATACAAACGTACATTTAACATTATTGTGAGAGCACTTAACGCATTTTCAAAATCACCTGTTGAATTCAAATGCTTTGTCACGTTTGAGGTGTTTGCTTACACGCGCATACATACATATATGCATACATACATACTACTTACATGTACATATAGTATAACTATGCAAATAATGCACCTTTATTTTCGCTACTGTACTTATAAATATTTATGTTTTTTCTCTTATTTAGTTAATATCTGTAATAAATTAATTGTATCTACTACTTAGTAACTTTAAGCATTTTCATATAAATATTTTTATGGCCGCTCAGGTTTATCATTTCTATTTGACTACTGTTCCTTTGGTAACTAATACAGATGTACATAAATATTGATGCTTTTAATTTTATATGATTTAATTTTGATCTCTACATTTTAATTTGGTTTTCGGTTTTCAGCATGCTACATCTAGATTTAATGAAAAGCCTCATCCACTATTAATGTCAACTCAGCAAAGGTTGGTCAAAGCGAAACTTTTCAGTTTTGTCCGATTCGTTATTGCATTCCATAGCACATCAACTAATAATGAGTATAATAGTATTTTAGTGTAGTTAGTGTACAGCAAGCGTTGGTGATTTGTATTGTATATGTAATACTTAGTCTGAAATATTTACAAAAATTAAGCAAGTTGTCCTAAAACGATTTACGAATGCGTACTCGTACCTTAATGCGTATTTATTCGTATGCGTACGCTTCGACTGAAGATACTTGTAACAAAATTGAATCGACTTTTGCTTAAGTGAAACTCTTTAACTGGGAAAATGGTTTATGTTTGTTTACGCCTATAGATAATTCGAAGTTTAAAGCCGTTCTCGTAGTTTTGTTCCCAAGACCGCTTTAATATACAAATCGGAATGAGATCAAAACTCTCGATAGTGTTCTCACAATAATTAACGTGATAACAAAAATGTTGAGAACTTTAAACACTAGCGTGCATTCCGGAAGAAAACAAAATGCGAACAAAACTTGCGAGAAAATTTTTAAGGAAACAAACATCTTCGGACCGTTCTAAAAAAGAAAAACTTTGCAACAAAAGTCGCAGAAATGTCCTGTCGAAGTACAATCTGGGGGCAAACGTCTCGGAAAAGTTCTTTTTTGAAAAACAATTTAGGCACAAAAGACAAAAGTAATAAAGCTAAAAACTGATTATAATACAAATATGTATGAATACGAGTTTAAAGAGCTTACAATTTATTCATTTTAGAAATAAAAAGGATGGGTTGAGATTTAAATCTCGTACAGAACCAAACCAAAACCGGTACGCGCTCTCAATATTTTATAAAACGCAATTAGAACGAGTTACAGATGTGACTACATCATATTAAAATTTTTTCATATGAATTAATCTCGATTTTATGGTAATTGTGTTATCTATTTATAAAATTAAATATGTAGTTCGCTGCATTACTGAGCTTTTTTTTACCTACATATGCAGTTGTTGTTTCGGGTGTAAAGTATTTTGAGATGTACTCGTATATGTACATTAACTAACTTCAGATATTAATTCTTCCAATATAGTTGCTATTAAATTTGCTGTAGTTAATGAAAATTGGCTTTATTATAAACACAATTATTTCCCAAAGCATTCAAAATTAATAATTTCGATTCGATAGTTGTTTGGACAACTTGTTTAGCAACTTTTAATTTATTTTTTGTTTAAGTGCATAATTAATTCTTAAGTTTTCCAATGTCAGCTTTGGATCAAAACCGGGGTTGAAAGTCGATCGTGGTCGTATATCACCAGCAGCAGATGCAGCTGCAATTGCATTGAACACTGATTTAAACAACAGAGATGGTCATCATGATGATGGGTAAGTTTAATTTATAGAAGTATGAATCAGCCGAATATACGTTTTTAAGAAAATATTAAGAAAAAACCGTAATCAGTGATTAGGGGTGGGTGTTATCAGAAAACTTCATAATTTAATGGTGGAAAAATTTGAAAGCTGTAAATTAAAATCTATTCGTTATTCAAAATTATATTTAAATGAATAAACAAAATAATAATAATGGTACTGACTACTTTTCTCACATGCGAGAATTAAATATGTACATATGTTTGGTATCTACAAAACCATTTCACCATTAAAAAAATATTCTCGCTGGCACCTAAGTACATATATCGGTATTGTTTGAAAATATAAAGAAATTTCTGGCACTTTAGAATATGTCGCGTTGGTATACTCTTCAAAATGAAATACGTTGCCTTTTTAATAATAATTCCAACAGTTTTATCCCTCCATAACCGCCCGACCGACGCGAGGGGCGCATCCGTATGATGCACGAATATATAAAAAAGTTATTTTTTCCCGAGTCATGAAAGGCAGAAGTTTGTTGAGTGTCGAGATCTAAAACTGTTCAGCTACAGAACAAATGCTCATCAGCTGATCGAATAGCAATATATATGTATGTATGTATGTATGTCTGTATCAATTATTGAGAGCATTGAGTATAGTTTTCTTTAAGTAAAAAAGTGAGTGTGAAATATCAAAAGAACCGGAGTGAGTGTTAAAATCCTGACACAAACTACGGAGAGGCACATTTAACTCAAAATTACTTTTACATGGCATCAGGAAAAGAGGCCGGAAATGTCTTGAAATTCGGGAAGGAACGTTTAATTTTATTTCGCCAAGAAGAGATGGGTTATAGATCAAGCCTGTCAGTAACTTGACCAAAAATACTACGCCTAGCATTTCTCTGCGACTAGCAAGTGTAGGAAGATTAATAAGTTTTAAACGACTTATATATGGCGGCAGGTTGTACTGAGAATCCCAAGGAAAATTTCTTAAAGAAAAAAGCAGAAATTGTTTTTAAATTGACTCTATTCGGTCAGAATGAACTCGATAGCGTGGGTTCCAAAGAACATATCCATATGCCTCACTAACGTTGTGAAAAGAAAGAGACTTCGTAATGTATGGATCATTGAATTCTTTTGACTTTTGTTGTATAATTACGTTTCTTATTTTTTGAATTGTTTTGTGTTTATAATGAATGTTGAGTATAGCTTTCACTACCGAAAGAGAGTCCCGAGCATATAAGGTGCTTGCAAATTGCTTACAATAAATGGCTATGCCATAATCAATTTTGGAGAGCATTATCGCCTTGATGGCATTTATAATACTATTGAAATGAGCGTAGCTTTCATATGGTGTTATACATTTAATTAGATTTAGACGGTTAAATAGCGCTAGCTTAATACAATCTACATTTATACTTATTATTAAAAGTCACACCTAATATCTTTAGTATGTTTACATTTTCTATTTGATTGTTAGCTTTAATAACATTACTAAAGTTACAGTGTTTTTTTGCAAACATGTAAGGATTTTGTTTTAGAGAAGGCTATTTTTAATCATTGAATTTGTGTGTGAAAACAAGAAAGAAAAACCCATAAAAAAGAAGAAAACAATACCATAATTTTACTTGGCACAAACTTGGCTTGGCATACCGCTTGCTGGCTTTACATTGTAGAGTCGCTGGGTTTGAGTACCGCCGAGCCTAGAAAAAGGCATGATAAGAAGAACTACTGCTTTAAATACTTTCTGTATAAAAAAAGGTGTCGAGCTAAATACATTTAGTTCAAAGTATTTGAAAAAATTTATAAATTTTCCAGATCTTTGAAATATAACTGTCAATAAAGAATCGTTCTAGTATTTATTAGATCTGTGGTAATCAGTTGGGAAGCGTGCCTGCGATTTTTCGCTGAAGGTGGATACTATAAATTTTTGAAATTGGGCTGGCGCAAACGTCTTTTAGTCAAGTCTACTTTGCATAACAAACTTTTATTCCTGCGCACATTTAAATATACCATAAACTGTTTACCCTTTTCCTTTTGGACAAATTTTTCATTGAAGGCCCCAAACTATGGAACTTCATCCTTAGCTGTTTTCATAACTCAGCTACATTTTCCTTGTTTTCTTTAAAAAATCGTCTTGCAATATCCGGCTTTTCCTGCATTCTACCTAATATTATCCCTCTTCGAACTTTGTTTACTATTTTGTTCCTGGAATATGCGATATGCAAAAAAAATTTAAATTAAATTACTTACATTGTGACTCCCCGAAATTTTTCGCCTCTCAAAAAATATTGAACAAATTTAGCTAATCCGCCTGTAAAGGCAAAATTCTATATATGTGCTTATGCACTTAGCTTTATTGAAAGACTTATTTTTAATATAATAAACACGCTTATATATAGCTGCGGCTTAAAGTAACTAAAACTGTTTGGCTGTTATTTTCTTCTTTGTCGCTTTGCACTTTTATCTTATGTTCGATGTACTCGCCATTCGCAGTGAACCGTTTCCAAATTGTATTTTGCCCTTTGTCCGCTTTTGCTTTATTCGCTACTCCTTTTCTCTTATTTTGGCACAGGGTACCACTACACCCCGGCCCACTGTGAATCACCTAGGGATTCACCCTTTAAATGAAGAATGGCAAGTTTTGAGACTGGCCGGCGTAGCACTCCGGTGGTGGTTTTGACTTCGGCTAAACGGATTTGTCCGTCTTTGGCTTCGAACACTCTGGTCACTCGTCCCTTTTGCCATTGTCTTCGAGGCTGGAGAGCGTCGCAAATTAGGACCAAGTCATCTATTTTGATTGGCTCTATTTTGTCATGCCACTTCTGGCGAAGTAATAACTGGGGCAAATAGTGACGGACCCACTGTTTCCAGAATCTATCTTTTAGATTTTGTGCAATGTGCCACTGTTTCTTTAGACAGATCTTCCTGTCTGTTGGTTGTGGCGTTTGCGTCGAATTAGGACATCCAATCAGGAAATGGTTAGGTGTTATAGGATCATCTTCCTCTGATGACATTGGCACTTCAGTCAACGGTCTCGAGTTTAGTATGTTTTCTATCTCAATTAGCACGCTCCGCAGTGTTTCTTCTCTTGGTGCCTCTTCACGAAGTATTTTCTGTAGCAGTCTCTTTACGATGCGGATAAGGCGTTCCCAACAACCTCCAGAACTAGGATTTGATGGACAATTAAATCTCCAGTCGATACCACGTCTGGCTACTTCATCGGAAATACGCTGAAAGTCTAAAATTCGATCGGATTCTCGAAGTTCTCTTTGCGCTCCTACAAAATTTGTCCCGTTGTCACTCCTAATACGTATAGGTGTGCCACGTCGGTTAACGAAATTTCGTAGGCATAAGAGGAAGGCATCAGTCGACAAATCATTAGCAAGCTCCAAATGAGCTGCTCTCGTGGTAAGGCAAGTAAAAATGACTGCCCAGCGTTTTCCTCGTCGGCGACCTATGGCAACATTGAAGGGACCAAAGAGATCAACTCCTGTATAGGTAAATGGCCTGTGATATGGAGTGACCCGATCTTCAGGCAACTGAGCCATCAATGGCGGTGCAGGCACGGCTCTGTCTATACGGCATCTGACACAATTTCGTTGTACGGACTTTAACAATCGTTTCGCTTGCAGAAACCAATATTTACGCCGCGCTTCATTTATTGTCATGGCAAAATTCTGGTGGTGCAGCTGTTCATGATACTGACGCATTATGAGTTCGGAAACGATGTGTTTGAACGGCATCAAAATCGGTCTCCTGGACTCCACTGGCAACACTAAGGCTTCATCAAGGCGTCCTTGGATTCTCATCACCCCTTCGTTGTCTAAATACGGCGATAATAAACGAATGCTGCTCTGCTTATGAAGACGTTTTTTATTTTTCAAAGCTGCTAACTCCTCCGCATACACTTCTCGTTGAACAAACTTTATAATGCATTTGTCGGCTCTGTCAAGTTCGTCAGCAGTTAAAGTTGTGTTATGACTGCTGTTTTCGCTTCTCGCGTACCCATGACGATAACTTGCAAATACTTCGGCAGCTCGTAAAACCCAGCCCATAACTCGCTTCAACTTAAAATACGAAGAAAAACGATTAAATTGAATAAAATAACTATTTACCACGCTGTGTATTGTTAGGCAAGTCTTCAATTCTTCCTCTAGCTGCTCTGGCATAGGTGAGTATGGTGCGACTGGCCAAGTTTCACCGGGGTGTCTCAGGAAATCGGGACCTCGCAGCCAAGCGCTGCATTTCTCGGCTTTAGGAGGCCATTTCGGACGCGTAGCGACATCTGTGGTGTTCTGGTCAGTAGGTATCCAACGCCATTGCGAGGGTTTGGATGATGATAATATTTCTGCGATGCGATGACCGACGTACGGCTTAAATTTACGCTCCTTTGAGTTAACCCATTGCAGCAGCGTTTGGGAGTCTGACCAAAATATCACCTTTTCGGGCTGAATATTGTGGCCACGGCAAACTAGTTTCGCGATTCGTGTACCAAGAACTGCGGCTTGCAATTCAAGTCTCGGTACGGATAACAATTTTTGGGGCGCGCCTCTAGTTTTACCTGCTACGAAGCAAACATCACAACTTTCGGAACTGGTTACCCGAAAGTAAGCGGCGGCAGCGAATGCCACTTGGCTGGCGTCGACCACTACGTGCAGCTGAATAGACGTAGGTGTTTGTAGCAAGGGCGTATACCAACGCTTTACTCGAATCTCGTTTATGCGTTTGAATTCACTCCACCAGGCGATACATTTATGATGCAGGTTATCAGGAATCGTCTCATCCCACTCCACAGCACTTTTCCATACGTCTTGGACCATTATCTTCGCAAATAACAGAAAATCAGCGAGACTGCCAAACGGGTCAAACACCGACATGACGATGCTTAATAATTCGCGTTTTGTCGGCGGACGAATACCTTCTAACACCGGTTTTGGGATTCGATGAAAATTAAACTGGAATTCAAACTCATCCGTTGAAGTGTTCCAACGCATTCCCAATACCTTTTCATATTTGGCTTGGCTCTCTAAGTTAAATGCTTGGCACGTTGTCATTGGTTCCTTATTCAGGCTAATCTCTATCTCTTTTGCGTTGGAAACAAAAGATCGGAGCTGAAAACCTCCTTCCGCATGGATAAAAACGACTTCTTTGCAAATACGTTCTGCCTCCTGCACGTTCTTGAAGCAGGCAACAAAGTCGTCCACATAATGGCTATCTACGATCGCTGCAGCGGCCTCGGGATACTGATGACGAAACTCTTCGGCATTTTTGTTTTTGATGAACTCTGCTATGCAAGGTGAGCATATCGCGCCGAATACCATGGACGTCATTACGTAATGTTCAACTTGTTGCTCCGGATTTCCATCGCGCCATAAAAACCTTAGCGCATGCTGATCTCGTTTCATCACAAGTATCTGCGAAAACATTTCGCGAATATCTGCTGCTACTGCAACTGCTCCCTCTCGAAATCTGAATAGAATGTTCAGCAATGGTTTTGCGTGTTCCGGACCTTTTAGTAATGCGGAATTCAAAGCCATACCCTGAACCTTTGCGGCTGCATCGAACACGATCCTCATCTTGCCCGGCTTATGTGGATTTTGAACTGCAAAATGCGGTAAATTCCATTTAAAATTTGAATTGATACATACTTCTTCCTCGGAAAGTTTTCTGGCGTAGCCACTTCGCAGGTATTTGGCAACCTCTTCCTTGTACTTGGCGGCAAAGTCTGGATCGAGGCTCATTCTCTTCTCTATGCCCACCAGTCGCTTGTAGGCCATATCATAACTGGCAGGAAGTTCAGGTGGAATGCTTCTCCAAAGCAGTCCACTCTCGAAACGCTTACCTACACGACGCGTGTTGGCTTCTAACATCTGGCGTGCTCTTTCGTTTTCTTCGGACTCAATTTGTTTTAACGGCTCACTTACTCCGAAGTTGTCTGCGGCGAAGTATTCTTTTACTTGCTCGTGTAGAGATGTAAGGCTTCTCTCTCGAATATGAAGAATAACTGGCGATGGTGTTGGCGATCTGGTTGGACCGTAAGCTATCCAACCTAATTTGGTATTGATGGCTACTGGACTTCCGCTATCGGCCGGTACGGTCGTTAATGGCAAGCTTAACGTCGTATTGTCGAGGCCCAACAGCAATGACGGTTTGACTTGAGCATAGTCTTCAATCGGCAAAAACTTTAAGTGGTCATAGTCGGCTTTTCTAAATGACTGTGTTGGCAAATCGAGGCTACGAAGGGTACTCACATTCCGCAGGCTGAAGTGTGACGGCATACCCTTTCCTTGTATTTCGAGGTTAACTTTTGATGACTCTTCAGTGGTGCATTTATGCCCATACCATTGAAGGGTTAGCGGTTGCCTACGACCTTTGAGGCCTAACCGACTGGCTACTTTGTCATCTATAAACGAAATGGCTGATCCCTCGTCGATAATGGCAAAAACGTCTGCCTTACCATTCGGTCCGAATAGTGAGACTGGCAGGTATTTGAAGAATTGGCTGTTACTTGACTGAACATCTCTGCAGTTGAGCACCGGCTGAGATTCAATACGACTTTGGGCTGTATCTGTCTGTCGTGTCGAACTTGAAGTCTCATGAAGGCTTGGGTGATGGTATCGGCGACAACCGTTCACGTTACAAACTCTTCTCGAACGGCAGTTGGATGTGTTGTGTCCTTTATGCAAACACGAGAAGCATAGCTGAAGACCTTTGACCTTTTCCCAACGATCACGTACGTCCATAACGTCTTTAAAATTATGGCAACTGGAAATATGGTGTGCACCTTCGCACACGAAGCATTTAAAACTACTGGTTCGTTGCTGGGACGGCTCGCCTCCCACATGTAACATGCGCCGCATCGGCTGCTGTTGCGATGTTGGGTTCTGGCTTTTTATGGTTGCGGTGGGTTGCGGCATAAGACATACGACTTTGGCAAGTTCGCTCAGCCAATTTGAAAATTCATTGATGGTTGCAAAGGGCTTAATGCTTGCTGCGTGCCGGGCCCACTCGTACTGCTTGCTGGGTGGCAATTTCATTACCAACTGCTCCAAAAGTGTGGTGTTGGATAGATGATGTTCACACTTTGATGATTTTAAAAACGCGACGATGTTCCTTGTTTTAGTGGAAAAAGATATAATTGATTCTACCTTATTCTCACTAATGTTTGGGAACTGTTGAATTTTGCTTAGCTGGCTTTTCACTAAAAGGTCTGGGCGACCAAAGTGAAAATCTAATTCGGCTATGGCGTTCGGAACATCTTCCGGATAAATGAGCATCGAAACAACGGTCTCCTTCGCACGACCGACTAAGCACTTGTGTAGACGCATTAAATTTTGTCCATTACTGTAGTGAAACGCTTCGGTCGTGTCCTTAAAATTAGCTAGGAAGAGTGGCCATTCATCTATATTGCCAGAAAACACAGGCAGATCGTACAGCTTTGATACGGACTGGCTTCTTTCTAATGCTACACTTGCGGTTGACCCATCCGACATATTCACTGGTGAAGTTTGTGGTAAAATTTCTACGGCTGCTGTGGGATTCACCTCAAGCTGTATGTTGTTTCGCAAACGTTCGATATCACGCTGGCTCTCCTCCGTAACCGACTTTAATTGGGTGACTGCGTTTGTTAATGCGTTGAGACGGGCTACGATCGCTGACAATTGGTTATGTTGTGCACCATCTGCATTCTCGTCTGCCTCTTGTGGTTCACTTTGGCTTCGCAAATTATACATGCTACCAACGGGCATGTCACAATATCAAAACTTTTAGGTTATTTTTGATGCTTGCAACTTTGGCGCATTAACTGTGTTATGGTCCGATCGCAGGACCCGCAAGTTCTCGCACTTTTTTCGCAATAACTGTTGTATCGCCTGACCGCGAATCTGCCGCTTCATAAAAATTGTCGCAATAACTGTTGCGTGGCCTGATCGCAACCTAGTTTTCTTTAAAAACTTTTGTGGCAAACTGTTATGTGGCCTGATCGCAAATATACAGTTTCTCGCAGCGAATAAAACAAAACGGACAATGGACTATTTGGAGAACACTAATTTGGAAAATTTATGTAAAGGCAAAATTCTGTATATGTGCTTATGCACTTAGCTTTATTGAAAGACTTATTTTTAATATAATAAACACGCTTATATATAGCTGCGGCTTAAAGTAACTAAAACTGTTTGGCTGTTATTTTCTTCTTTGTCGCTTTGCACTTTTATCTTATGTTCGATGTACTCGCCATTCGCAGTGAACCGTTTCCAAATTGTATTTTGCCCTTTGTCCGCTTTTGCTTTATTCGCTACTCCTTTTCTCTTATTTTGGCACAGGGTACCACTACACCCCGGCCCACTGTGAATCACCTAGGGATTCACCCTTTAAATGAAGAATGGCAAGTTTTGAGACTGGCCGGCGTAGCACTCCGGTGGTGGTTTTGACTTCGGCTAAACGGATTTGTCCGTCTTTGGCTTCGAACACTCTGGTCACTCGTCCCTTTTGCCATTGTCTTCGAGGCTGGAGAGCGTCGCAAATTAGGACCAAGTCATCTATTTTGGTTGGCTCTATTTTGTCATGCCACTTCTGGCGAAGTAATAACTGGGGCAAATAGTGACGGACCCACTGTTTCCAGAATCTATCTTTTAGATTTTGTGCAATGTGCCACTGTTTCTTTAGACAGATCTTCCTGTCTGTTGGTTGTGGCGTTTGCGTCGAATTAGGACATCCAATCAGGAAATGGTTAGGTGTTATAGGATCATCTTCCTCTGATGACATTGGCACTTCAGTCAACGGTCTCGAGTTTAGTATGTTTTCTATCTCAATTAGCACGCTCCGCAGTGTTTCTTCTCTTGGTGCCTCTTCACGAAGTATTTTCTGTAGCAGTCTCTTTACGATGCGGATAAGGCGTTCCCAACAACCTCCAGAACTAGGATTTGATGGACAATTAAATCTCCAGTCGATACCACGTCTGGCTACTTCATCGGAAATACGCTGAAAGTCTAAAATTCGATCGGATTCTCGAAGTTCTCTTTGCGCTCCTACAAAATTTGTCCCGTTGTCACTCCTAATACGTATCGGTGTGCCACGTCGGTTAACGAAATTTCGTAGGCATAAGAGGAAGGCATCAGTCGACAAATCATTAGCAAGCTCCAAATGAGCTGCTCTCGTGGTATGGCAAGTAAAAATGACTGCCCAGCGTTTTTCTCGTCGGCGACCTATGGCAACATTGAAGGGACCAAAGAGATCAACTCCTATATAGGTAAATGGCCTGTGATATGGAGTGACCCGATCTTCAGGCAACTGAGCCATCAATGGCGGTGCAGGCACGGCTCTGTCTATACGGCATCTGACACAATTTCGTTGTACGGACTTCAACAATCGTTTCGCTTGCAGAAACCAATATTTACGCCGCGCTTCATTTATTGTCATGGCAAAATTCTGGTGGTGCAGCTGTTCATGATACTGACGCATTATGAGTTCGGAAACGATGTGTTTGAACGGCATCAAAATCGGTCTCCTGGACTCCACTGGCAACACTAAGGCTTCATCAAGGCGTCCTTGGATTCTCATCACCCCTTCGTTGTCTAAATACGGCGATAATAAACGAATGCTGCTCTGCTTATGAAGACGTTTTTTATTTTTCAAAGCTGCTAACTCCTCCGCATACACTTCTCGTTGAACAAACTTTATAATGCATTTGTCGGCTCTGTCAAGTTCGTCAGCAGTTAAAGTTGTGTTATGACTGCTGTTTTCGCTTCTCGCGTACCCATGACGCAAACTTGCAAATACTTCGGCAGCTCGTAAAACCCAGCCCATAACTCGCTTCAACTTAAAATACGAAGAAAAACGATTAAATTGAATAAAATAACTATTTACCACGCTGTGTATTGTTAGGCAAGTCTTCAATTCTTCCTCTAGCTGCTCTGGCATAGGTGAGTATGGTGCGACTGGCCAAGTTTCACCGGGGTGTCTCAGGAAATCGGGACCTCGCAGCCAAGCGCTGCATTTCTCGGCTTTAGGAGGCCATTTCGGACGCGTAGCGACATCTGTGGTGTTCTGGTCAGTAGGTATCCAACGCCATTGCGAGGGTTTGGATGATGATAATATTTCTGCGATGCGATGACCGACGTACGGCTTAAATTTACGCTCCTTTGAGTTAACCCATTGCAGCAGCGTTTGGGAGTCTGACCAAAATATCACCTTTTCGGGCTGAATATTGTGGCCACGGCAAACTAGTTTCGCGATTCGTGTACCAAGAACTGCGGCTTGCAATTCAAGTCTCGGTACGGATAACAATTTTTGGGGCGCGCCTCTAGTTTTACCTGCTACGAAGCAAACATCACAACTTTCGGAACTGGTTACCCGAAAGTAAGCGGCGGCAGCGAATGCCACTTGGCTGGCGTCGACCACTACGTGCAGCTGAATAGACGTAGGTGTTTGTAGCAAGGGCGTATACCAACGCTTTACTCGAATCTCGTTTATGCGTTTGAATTCACTCCACCAGGCGATACATTTATGATGCAGGTTATCAGGAATCGTCTCATCCCACTCCACAGCACTTTTCCATACGTCTTGGACCATTATCTTCGCAAATAACAGAAAATCAGCGAGACTGCCAAACGGGTCAAACACCGACATGACGATGCTTAATAATTCGCGTTTTGTCGGCGGACGAATACCTTCTAACACCGGTTTTGGGATTCGATGAAAATTAAACTGGAATTCAAACTCATCCGTTGAAGTGTTCCAACGCATTCCCAATACCTTTTCATATTTGGCTTGGCTCTCTAAGTTAAATGCTTGGCACGTTGTCATTGGTTCCTTATTCAGGCTAATCTCTATCTCTTTTGCGTTGGAAACAAAAGATCGGAGCTGAAAACCTCCTTCCGCATGGATAAAAACGACTTCTTTGCAAATACGTTCTGCCTCCTGCACGTTCTTGAAGCAGGCAACAAAGTCGTCCACATAATGGCTATCTACGATCGCTGCAGCGGCCTCGGGATACTGATGACGAAACTCTTCGGCATTTTTGTTTTTGATGAACTCTGCTATGCAAGGTGAGCATATCGCGCCGAATACCATGGACGTCATTACGTAATGTTCAACTTGTTGCTCCGGATTTCCATCGCGCCATAAAAACCTTAGCGCATGCTGATCTCGTTTCATCACAAGTATCTGCGAAAACATTTCGCGAATATCTGCTGCTACTGCAACTGCTCCCTCTCGAAATCTGAATAGAATGTTCAGCAATGGTTTTGCGTGTTCCGGACCTTTTAGTAATGCGGAATTCAAAGCCATACCCTGAACCTTTGCGGCTGCATCGAACACGATCCTCATCTTGCCCGGCTTATGTGGATTTTGAACTGCAAAATGCGGTAAATTCCATTTAAAATTTGAATTGATACATACTTCTTCCTCGGAAAGTTTTCTGGCGTAGCCACTTCGCAGGTATTTGGCAACCTCTTCCTTGTACTTGGCGGCAAAGTCTGGATCGAGGCTCATTCTCTTCTCTATGCCCACCAGTCGCTTGTAGGCCATATCATAACTGGCAGGAAGTTCAGGTGGAATGCTTCTCCAAAGCAGTCCACTCTCGAAACGCTTACCTACACGACGCGTGTTGGCTTCTAACATCTGGCGTGCTCTTTCGTTTTCTTCGGACTCAATTTGTTTTAACGGCTCACTTACTCCGAAGTTGTCTGCGGCGAAGTATTCTTTTACTTGCTCGTGTAGAGATGTAAGGCTTCTCTCTCGAATATGAAGAATAACTGGCGATGGTGTTGGCGATCTGGTTGGACCGTAAGCTATCCAACCTAATTTGGTATTGATGGCTACTGGACTTCCGCTATCGGCCGGTACGGTCGTTAATGGCAAGCTTAACGTCGTATTGTCGAGGCCCAACAGCAATGACGGTTTGACTTGAGCATAGTCTTCAATCGGCAAAAACTTTAAGTGGTCATAGTCGGCTTTTCTAAATGACTGTGTTGGCAAATCGAGGCTACGAAGGGTACTCACATTCCGCAGGCTGAAGTGTGACGGCATACCCTTTCCTTGTATTTCGAGGTTAACTTTTGATGACTCTTCAGTGGTGCATTTATGCCCATACCATTGAAGGGTTAGCGGTTGCCTACGACCTTTGAGGCCTAACCGACTGGCTACTTTGTCATCTATAAACGAAATGGCTGATCCCTCGTCGATAATGGCAAAAACGTCTGCCTTACCATTCGGTCCGAATAGTGAGACTGGCAGGTATTTGAAGAATTGGCTGTTACTTGACTGAACATCTCTGCAGTTGAGCACCGGCTGAGATTCAATACGACTTTGGGCTGTATCTGTCTGTCGTGTCGAACTTGAAGTCTCATGAAGGCTTGGGTGATGGTATCGGCGACAACCGTTCACGTTACAAACTCTTCTCGAACGGCAGTTGGATGTGTTGTGTCCTTTATGCAAACACGAGAAGCATAGCTGAAGACCTTTGACCTTTTCCCAACGATCACGTACGTCCATAACGTCTTTAAAATTATGGCAACTGGAAATATGGTGTGCACCTTCGCACACGAAGCATTTAAAACTACTGGTTCGTTGCTGGGACGGCTCGCCTCCCACATGTAACATGCGCCGCATCGGCTGCTGTTGCGATGTTGGGTTCTGGCTTTTTATGGTTGCGGTGGGTTGCGGCATAAGACATACGACTTTGGCAAGTTCGCTCAGCCAATTTGAAAATTCATTGATGGTTGCAAAGGGCTTAATGCTTGCTGCGTGCCGGGCCCACTCGTACTGCTTGCTGGGTGGCAATTTCATTACCAACTGCTCCAAAAGTGTGGTGTTGGATAGATGATGTTCACACTTTGATGATTTTAAAAACGCGACGATGTTCCTTGTTTTAGTGGAAAAAGATATAATTGATTCTACCTTATTCTCACTAATGTTTGGGAACTGTTGAATTTTGCTTAGCTGGCTTTTCACTAAAAGGTCTGGGCGACCAAAGTGAAAATCTAATTCGGCTATGGCGTTCGGAACATCTTCCGGATAAATGAGCATCGAAACAACGGTCTCCTTCGCACGACCGACTAAGCACTTGTGTAGACGCATTAAATTTTGTCTATTACTGTAGTGAAACGCTTCGGTCGTGTCCTTAAAATTAGCTAGGAAGAGTGGCCATTCATCTATATTGCCAGAAAACACAGGCAGATCGTACAGCTTTGATACGGACTGGCTTCTTTCTAATGCTACACTTGCGGTTGACCCATCCGACATATTCACTGGTGAAGTTTGTGGTAAAATTTCTACGGCTGCTGTGGGATTCACCTCAAGCTGTATGTTGTTTCGCAAACGTTCGATATCACGCTGGCTCTCCTCCGTAACCGACTTTAATTGGGTGACTGCGTTTGTTAATGCGTTGAGACGGGCTACGATCGCTGACAATTGGTTATGTTGTGCACCATCTGCATTCTCGTCTGCCTCTTGTGGTTCACTTTGGCTTCGCAAATTATACATGCTACCACCGGGCATGTCACAATATCAAAACTTTTAGGTTATTTTTGATGCTTGCAACTTTGGCGCATTAACTGTGTTATGGTCCGATCGCAGGACCCGCAAGTTCTCGCACTTTTTTCGCAATAACTGTTGTATCGCCTGACCGCGAATCTGCCGCTTCATAAAAATTGTCGCAATAACTGTTGCGTGGCCTGATCGCAACCTAGTTTTCTTTAAAAACTTTTGTGGCAAACTGTTATGTGGCCTGATCGCAAATATACAGTTTCTCGCAGCGAATAAAACAAAACGGACAATGGACTATTTGGAGAACACTAATTTGGAAAATTTATGTAAAGGCAAAATTCTGTATATGTGCTTATGCACTTAGCTTTATTGAAAGACTTATTTTTAATATAATAAACACGCTTATATATAGCTGCGGCTTAAAGTAACTAAAACTGTTTGGCTGTTATTTTCTTCTTTGTCGCTTTGCACTTTTATCTTATGTTCGATGTACTCGCCATTCGCAGTGAACCGTTTCCAAATTGTATTTTGCCCTTTGTCCGCTTTTGCTTTATTCGCTACTCCTTTTCTCTTATTTTGGCACAGGGTACCACTACACCCCGGCCCACTGTGAATCACCTAGGGATTCACCCTTTAAATGAAGAATGGCAAGTTTTGAGACTGGCCGGCGTAGCACTCCGGTGGTGGTTTTGACTTCGGCTAAACGGATTTGTCCGTCTTTGGCTTCGAACACTCTGGTCACTCGTCCCTTTTGCCATTGTCTTCGAGGCTGGAGAGCGTCGCAAATTAGGACCAAGTCATCTATTTTGGTTGGCTCTATTTTGTCATGCCACTTCTGGCGAAGTAATAACTGGGGCAAATAGTGACGGACCCACTGTTTCCAGAATCTATCTTTTAGATTTTGTGCAATGTGCCACTGTTTCTTTAGACAGATCTTCCTGTCTGTTGGTTGTGGCGTTTGCGTCGAATTAGGACATCCAATCAGGAAATGGTTAGGTGTTATAGGATCATCTTCCTCTGATGACATTGGCACTTCAGTCAACGGTCTCGAGTTTAGTATGTTTTCTATCTCAATTAGCACGCTCCGCAGTGTTTCTTCTCTTGGTGCCTCTTCACGAAGTATTTTCTGTAGCAGTCTCTTTACGATGCGGATAAGGCGTTCCCAACAACCTCCAGAACTAGGATTTGATGGACAATTAAATCTCCAGTCGATACCACGTCTGGCTACTTCATCGGAAATACGCTGAAAGTCTAAAATTCGATCGGATTCTCGAAGTTCTCTTTGCGCTCCTACAAAATTTGTCCCGTTGTCACTCCTAATACGTATCGGTGTGCCACGTCGGTTAACGAAATTTCGTAGGCATAAGAGGAAGGCATCAGTCGACAAATCATTAGCAAGCTCCAAATGAGCTGCTCTCGTGGTATGGCAAGTAAAAATGACTGCCCAGCGTTTTTCTCGTCGGCGACCTATGGCAACATTGAAGGGACCAAAGAGATCAACTCCTATATAGGTAAATGGCCTGTGATATGGAGTGACCCGATCTTCAGGCAACTGAGCCATCAATGGCGGTGCAGGCACGGCTCTGTCTATACGGCATCTGACACAATTTCGTTGTACGGACTTCAACAATCGTTTCGCTTGCAGAAACCAATATTTACGCCGCGCTTCATTTATTGTCATGGCAAAATTCTGGTGGTGCAGCTGTTCATGATACTGACGCATTATGAGTTCGGAAACGATGTGTTTGAACGGCATCAAAATCGGTCTCCTGGACTCCACTGGCAACACTAAGGCTTCATCAAGGCGTCCTTGGATTCTCATCACCCCTTCGTTGTCTAAATACGGCGATAATAAACGAATGCTGCTCTGCTTATGAAGACGTTTTTTATTTTTCAAAGCTGCTAACTCCTCCGCATACACTTCTCGTTGAACAAACTTTATAATGCATTTGTCGGCTCTGTCAAGTTCGTCAGCAGTTAAAGTTGTGTTATGACTGCTGTTTTCGCTTCTCGCGTACCCATGACGCAAACTTGCAAATACTTCGGCAGCTCGTAAAACCCAGCCCATAACTCGCTTCAACTTAAAATACGAAGAAAAACGATTAAATTGAATAAAATAACTATTTACCACGCTGTGTATTGTTAGGCAAGTCTTCAATTCTTCCTCTAGCTGCTCTGGCATAGGTGAGTATGGTGCGACTGGCCAAGTTTCACCGGGGTGTCTCAGGAAATCGGGACCTCGCAGCCAAGCGCTGCATTTCTCGGCTTTAGGAGGCCATTTCGGACGCGTAGCGACATCTGTGGTGTTCTGGTCAGTAGGTATCCAACGCCATTGCGAGGGTTTGGATGATGATAATATTTCTGCGATGCGATGACCGACGTACGGCTTAAATTTACGCTCCTTTGAGTTAACCCATTGCAGCAGCGTTTGGGAGTCTGACCAAAATATCACCTTTTCGGGCTGAATATTGTGGCCACGGCAAACTAGTTTCGCGATTCGTGTACCAAGAACTGCGGCTTGCAATTCAAGTCTCGGTACGGATAACAATTTTTGGGGCGCGCCTCTAGTTTTACCTGCTACGAAGCAAACATCACAACTTTCGGAACTGGTTACCCGAAAGTAAGCGGCGGCAGCGAATGCCACTTGGCTGGCGTCGACCACTACGTGCAGCTGAATAGACGTAGGTGTTTGTAGCAAGGGCGTATACCAACGCTTTACTCGAATCTCGTTTATGCGTTTGAATTCACTCCACCAGGCGATACATTTATGATGCAGGTTATCAGGAATCGTCTCATCCCACTCCACAGCACTTTTCCATACGTCTTGGACCATTATCTTCGCAAATAACAGAAAATCAGCGAGACTGCCAAACGGGTCAAACACCGACATGACGATGCTTAATAATTCGCGTTTTGTCGGCGGACGAATACCTTCTAACACCGGTTTTGGGATTCGATGAAAATTAAACTGGAATTCAAACTCATCCGTTGAAGTGTTCCAACGCATTCCCAATACCTTTTCATATTTGGCTTGGCTCTCTAAGTTAAATGCTTGGCACGTTGTCATTGGTTCCTTATTCAGGCTAATCTCTATCTCTTTTGCGTTGGAAACAAAAGATCGGAGCTGAAAACCTCCTTCCGCATGGATAAAAACGACTTCTTTGCAAATACGTTCTGCCTCCTGCACGTTCTTGAAGCAGGCAACAAAGTCGTCCACATAATGGCTATCTACGATCGCTGCAGCGGCCTCGGGATACTGATGACGAAACTCTTCGGCATTTTTGTTTTTGATGAACTCTGCTATGCAAGGTGAGCATATCGCGCCGAATACCATGGACGTCATTACGTAATGTTCAACTTGTTGCTCCGGATTTCCATCGCGCCATAAAAACCTTAGCGCATGCTGATCTCGTTTCATCACAAGTATCTGCGAAAACATTTCGCGAATATCTGCTGCTACTGCAACTGCTCCCTCTCGAAATCTGAATAGAATGTTCAGCAATGGTTTTGCGTGTTCCGGACCTTTTAGTAATGCGGAATTCAAAGCCATACCCTGAACCTTTGCGGCTGCATCGAACACGATCCTCATCTTGCCCGGCTTATGTGGATTTTGAACTGCAAAATGCGGTAAATTCCATTTAAAATTTGAATTGATACATACTTCTTCCTCGGAAAGTTTTCTGGCGTAGCCACTTCGCAGGTATTTGGCAACCTCTTCCTTGTACTTGGCGGCAAAGTCTGGATCGAGGCTCATTCTCTTCTCTATGCCCACCAGTCGCTTGTAGGCCATATCATAACTGGCAGGAAGTTCAGGTGGAATGCTTCTCCAAAGCAGTCCACTCTCGAAACGCTTACCTACACGACGCGTGTTGGCTTCTAACATCTGGCGTGCTCTTTCGTTTTCTTCGGACTCAATTTGTTTTAACGGCTCACTTACTCCGAAGTTGTCTGCGGCGAAGTATTCTTTTACTTGCTTGTGTAGAGATGTAAGGCTTCTCTCTCGAATATGAAGAATAACTGGCGATGGTGTTGGCGATCTGGTTGGACCGTAAGCTATCCAACCTAATTTGGTATTGATGGCTACTGGACTTCCGCTATCGGCCGGTACGGTCGTTAATGGCAAGCTTAACGTCGTATTGTCGAGGCCCAACAGCAATGACGGTTTGACTTGAGCATAGTCTTCAATCGGCAAAAACTTTAAGTGGTCATAGTCGGCTTTTCTAAATGACTGTGTTGGCAAATCGAGGCTACGAAGGGTACTCACATTCCGCAGGCTGAAGTGTGACGGCATACCCTTTCCTTGTATTTCGAGGTTAACTTTTGATGACTCTTCAGTGGTGCATTTATGCCCATACCATTGAAGGGTTAGCGGTTGCCTACGACCTTTGAGGCCTAACCGACTGGCTACTTTGTCATCTATAAACGAAATGGCTGATCCCTCGTCGATAATGGCAAAAACGTCTGCCTTACCATTCGGTCCGAATAGTGAGACTGGCAGGTATTTGAAGAATTGGCTGTTACTTGACTGAACATCTCTGCAGTTGAGCACCGGCTGAGATTCAATACGACTTTGGGCTGTATCTGTCTGTCGTGTCGAACTTGAAGTCTCATGAAGGCTTGGGTGATGGTATCGGCGACAACCGTTCACGTTACAAACTCTTCTCGAACGGCAGTTGGATGTGTTGTGTCCTTTATGCAAACACGAGAAGCATAGCTGAAGACCTTTGACCTTTTCCCAACGATCACGTACGTCCATAACGTCTTTAAAATTATGGAAACTGGAAATATGGTGTGCACCTTCGCACACGAAGCATTTAAAACTACTGGTTCGTTGCTGGGACGGCTCGCCTCCCACATGTAACATGCGCCGCATCGGCTGCTGTTGCGATGTTGGGTTCTGGCTTTTTATGGTTGCGGTGGGTTGCGGCATAAGACATACGACTTTGGCAAGTTCGCTCAGCCAATTTGAAAATTCATTGATGGTTGCAAAGGGCTTAATGCTTGCTGCGTGCCGTCCCCACTCGTACTGCTTGCTGGGTGGCAATTTCATTACCAACTGCTCCAAAAGTGTGGTGTTGGATAGATGATGTTCACACTTTGATGATTTTAAAAACGCGACGATGTTCCTTGTTTTAGTGGAAAAAGATATAATTGATTCTACCTTATTCTCACTAATGTTTGGGAACTGTTAAATTTTGCTTAGCTGGCTTTTCACTAAAAGGTCTGGGCGACCAAAGTGAAATTCTAAATTGGCTATGGCGTTCGGAACATCTTCCGGATAAATGAGCATCGAAACAACGGTCTCCTTCGCACGACCGACTAAGCACTTGTGTAGACGCATTAAATTTTGTCTATTACTGTAGTGAAACGCTTCGGTCGTGTCCTTAAAATTAGCTAGGAAGAGTGGCCATTCATCTATATTGCCAGAAAACACAGGCAGATCGTACAGCTTTGATACGGACTGGCTTCTTTCTAATGCTACACTTGCGGTTGACCCATCCGACATATTCACTGGTGAAGTTTGTGGTAAAATTTCTACGGCTGCTGTGGGATTCACCTCAAGCTGTATGTTGTTTCGCAAACGTTCGATATCACGCTGGCTCTCCTCCGTAACCGACTTTAATTGGGTGACTGCGTTTGTTAATGCGTTGAGACGGGCTACGATCGCTGACAATTGGTTATGTTGTGCACCATCTGCATTCTCGTCTGCCTCTTGTGGTTCACTTTGGCTTCGCAAATTATACATGCTACCAACGGGCATGTCACAATATCAAAACTTTTAGGTTATTTTTGATGCTTGCAACTTTGGCGCATTAACTGTGTTATGGTCCGATCGCAGGACCCGCAAGTTCTCGCACTTTTTTCGCAATAACTGTTGTATCGCCTGACCGCGAATCTGCCGCTTCATAAAAATTGTCGCAATAACTGTTGCGTGGCCTGATCGCAACCTAGTTTTCTTTAAAAACTTTTGTGGCAAACTGTTATGTGGCCTGATCGCAAATATACAGTTTCTCGCAGCGAATAAAACAAAACGGACAATGGACTATTTGGAGAACACTAATTTGGAAAATTTATGTAAAGGCAAAATTCTGTATATGTGCTTATGCACTTAGCTTTATTGAAAGACTTATTTTTAATATAATAAACACGCTTATATATAGCTGCGGCTTAAAGTAACTAAAACTGTTTGGCTGTTATTTTCTTCTTTGTCGCTTTGCACTTTTATCTTATGTTCGATGTACTCGCCATTCGCAGTGAACCGTTTCCAAATTGTATTTTGCCCTTTGTCCGCTTTTGCTTTATTCGCTACTCCTTTTCTCTTATTTTGGCACAGGGTACCACTACACCGCCAACTATTTCCGCCCGAAATAAGTGTTGCCGATAAGGGGAAACAATGTTCGAAAGCTTATAATTTCCGCCCGAAATTTATAATAAACGAACAGTAAAAAGTGAACTATTTCGGGCGAAAACGAAACTCATAATAAGGGAGATTAAAATACATACACTTTTAATGCGTTTATTAAAAAAAAAAATATATATTTATTTTTTTATGATTCTTTCTTTTTAACATAAAATCTTTGGAAGTGAGATAAAATTACGACCAAATTCCAATTTGACTGAGATACTGGAGGCGATGAAGCATACTATAACTGGCGTAGCCTTTTTCACTCAAACTCCCAGCCTGCCTTCTTACACATTTGTTTCATACGAAGCTTTACTGTGGCTTAAGTCACGTCTGGACAACACTCGGCATCCGTTGGACATACTGGAAGCCATGCGAAAGTAATAAAAAAAACTTTTGTTTATTATACGGCGTAATAAAAAGAAACTTTAAATATATTTTCAGAGAAAAGATGATTTGCCATGCGTCAGGAGACTGGGATAAGCAAGTTATACCTGGATTTTACCTTTATTATATAGCGCAACAAGACAAAAATTCTAAGGGTATGTAGTAGTGATAGGAAATTTCGATTATGTTTAGCAATAAAGTACGTTAATTTACTTAGAAAAAACATTGTAAGCATTTGACTCGAATAGTCTGCATAGATAAAATATAAATTGATTTACATATGTTCATATAAAGGGCCGTAGACTTTTGACAAAAAATCTTCATCCAATGTATAATTTATATATATTATATTTCCGTTTATTAAAAGCAAAAACTTAGAATAATTAATTTCAAAATATAATAGGCAAAAGCAGGAAACTTAAAACGTAAAAATTAATTTGAAACAAGTTTCTAATAATATCGTGAATTTCGTATCGATACAGACTCGTTACTAAACACTTTCAGTTTGATACTTTTAAGAATCTTTTGAGAATTGAGTACTACAAAGATTATTTTAAGTTAAGATAAGAAAAGTATAGTCGATGTGTACAAAATATTGTATTATCCTAACTTCACTTAAATTCTCATTGCTTACGGCAAAGAATTTCGTTGTTTTTTAATTTAATAATTTCATTATACTTCATTTAATTATTTCAGAGTATGTGAAACCTCTTTACGATCTAAGCGCCTTCGAAAACGAATGGATGGAGATCGAACTACAGGGTTGCAATCATCTTTGGACTGATGAGACAAGAATGCCAAATATACCAACATTCTTGCGAGACATACCATCCTCACAGTCTTGGGCCCATTATAGTCAAAATCGTGAGTAAATAAATTTAAAAAAAAAAAAAGAGATTTATTTCAGTCCTAACAAATTAAGTTTAAGTTGATTTAACTACACGATTTTATTCAAAGGTGTATTTAATTATATAAATTGAAATAAACTGAAAAATTTGTATTATCGGATTATTTTAAAGCATAAACCTATCCTTAATAATACCTTGAAAATTGAAAAAATTTATTAAAAGCGAAATCCTCGTAATTAAGAAAGTTCAACCTGCCACTGGTTGAGTAATATAAAAAGAGAAAGTAGAAACCCAATAATTTATTCTAAGAAGATACATAGGTTAGCGGTGCGTCGCATTTAATAGAACTAGTTCTCTTTCAAAAATAAATACCCATTTAACTTATTTAAAATATAATTAAAACTTAACATACTACTAGCTGGTAAATTAATTCACATCTATACTTTAAAATAGTTAAGAAATAAACCTTAACCAGCATACCATATTCCAAAAGGAGTTAGAAAATTCGATGGTATTTGAAGTGAGTTTTATCAACATAAAAGCTGTTTGTCTTTGAGCAATTCGTGAGCAAACGTAAAAACTGTTTCGAATTCATTATATGTAGATATTATACTACGCAAGTTTGTCCCGTACGTCCTGTATAATAGCATTTCTTTATTTATGGATACAGTCAAAATCAAAAAATTTTATTTACTACAAAAATGTTGTTTAGTAGGATTTTAACAACTTCCGGTCCCCGCAAAAGTCACTGATTAATTGATTTGCAATGATAATAATGATAGAAGTGATCCCTTGAATTTCGTAGGGATTTCGTTTTCAAAAATACGGTGACGAAGTCCAATTATTATGGAACTAATTGAAACTAATAAAATATTTAATATTAATAATAAATTGGTCTATATAATTGAATTGAAACGAATGCAATCGAAAACTGAACTGAACTAAAATAAATTGAATTGAACTGATTTTAATTAAATAGAGCCGAATAATAGAGTTAATAAAATCAAATAAAATTTAACTAACCATAATTTTTTCCCTGCAATTTAATTAAACTAATATAATTCAATTAAATTTCATGCAATCTAAATATATTTAGCTAAATTTTATTTTATAAATCGGTAACAAAAAATTAAAAAGTTATCTAAAATAAAAAAATTGTTTAAAGTAATTAAAATTTTCATTATGATAAATTAACCATTTATACATCGTTGTAAGCTGCAAATGCCTTCTTTTGTATAATAAATTTTTAATTCAAATTCTGAATATGTAAATTTTTCTGCTTGATTGGACCTACCACACGCGTGAACCTCGAGAAAAGTACATATATTTTTTTTTATTTTGCCATCCAAATGAAACTATGTTTATTTTAATTTATTTAAGTAAAGAAACTAACACGACATGTTACAATAAACAGTCTCTCTATAAAACTTTAGTTAAATTTTATTTAAAAAATTACAAAAACTTAAATACTCAAAGGCATGGAAGCAAAAGTTGTTATCATCCTTTCTGCTCATTAGATTTTAATTAAATTGTGATACATTAAAATCATTATATTAAAATAAATTATGCTTAATTAAATCTAATAAAAAATAAACGCCTTAAAACCTGTCTTTATAAGTTTTTTTTTATATCGAATGCATTTTTATAAATAATTCCAGGAAAAATATATCGTCATTCCCATTTGGAAATTAATGTTAACCAAAAGAGTGATCGTATGGAATGGGGTCACGTTAAGTATCATACAGTTATGCAGCCTGGATACGCTTTTGAACTTGTCGTCGAGTGGGTCACAGCATCTGGCCCAATTGTATGGGATTTGGTATGCGTTGTCATTAAATTAGTTACATACATACGTAAATATCGAAATATGTAATTCGATCCTGCATTTGGCTTATTCTTAGATATGGGGTTGGACTCGTAAAGCGAATCATTGTAACTATGAACTGATATCTGTGCCTGCTGATCCAATGGCGGAACCGTTTACCGAGAAATCTGATCCCTTGCGTGGTCCCATTTTTATTCCATTATCGGAGAAATTTCTAAGTGATAAGAATGTTATATTTAGTGGTAAGTCTTGTGCGGGCAAACAAAGAACCAATGTAAATATTAATTTTTAAATTACAGAATTTGCTGAGGAGAGTAGAGCCGATCGTATGCTGCTATTTCAGGAATCCATACTTGCAAGATTTGGATTTTTGCCATGTGTAATAGAAAAAAAGTTTTCATTTAACAAGGATGTAAGTGATAGTATACATACAGTATTTTTCTATCTAACCGATCTAATTCGGTGAAGTGTTTTATGGATTATCAATCATACATATATCTTTACGTTCATATGCAGGTACCTAAGGAATATCAGTATGTCCATTGTTCTGGACACATGTTCATGCTTATCCGGTAAGTAAGTCTTTCAGTATTGCATTTTTTACAAATTGATGTGCATATGTACTTGATAAATTGAAAAAAAAAAACAAAATTAATCAATTCACTTTTAGTTGTTCAAGAAACAATTATCAAATCGAATCTCCAAGCCGACAAGAAGCAAATGTGACCCGATGTGTTTACGGACACACTAATAATACAAACGTACCAAAACAGGTATGAAATCTTGCATTAAATAATTTCGTACAATTAATTATATATTTTTTTTTTTTCATTTTTAGGTTGGGTTTTTGTGGGCCTGGAATCATATGATACCGAATAAAAAATGGAAATCGTTAGTGATCAAAAACTCTCCAGATGGAGAAATTTTCCAATTAAAAATGTTAAAAGACTTTCGTGAATTTTGCTCCGACTCTGATGAACGTTTGACAAAATTCTGGGAACTTTGCCATGAGTTGAAAAGAAAATCTTTGAAAATCGAAAGCACCATCAATAATAACAACATTGAAGGAAAAGTTAAATAGAAATACGAATTAGAGTTTAATTTATACCTTTATACCCAGCGAATTACTAGTGCAATAAAATATTATATGTATGTATGTACATATATACTTTTTTTAACAAAAATATCTACATACATACATATGTATGTATGTACATATATACATTAAAAAAATTTGCATATAAAGTGATAAGCTGATTTAGCCATATTTGTATGTCCGTGTCGATTAAAGCAAAATTTTCCATTTCCATTTTAATAATATGTACCAAAACAGAATTTCTGCCCACGATAAAAAAAAAACTAAAACTTGGCACAGCAAATCTGTCAGTAGTTAAGCTTCCACTTAACAGACATTGCCAGGATAAATGTGATATTTATAAAAATCGCGCTGGGTATACGCAACAAGTTCTGAGCTTCTCGAACTTATCATGTAAAGGCGTATACGTTGTAGGTTTCTTATATGTACATACATACATACATATTTAAGGCTTTCAATTATTGTAATGACAATTTTTAGTTTATAAATATTTTGAGTTTTTAATATCATCGCACATTACTTGAAATTTTTTTAAATGTTAATTTTTGAGCGGACGTTCTCGCTTAAATTTTCATTTCACAAGCATTAAAATTAATTTGGTGAATATTTTAATTCTATTAAGTTCTATTAATTTAAACTTAATTGCTAAAAAGCTCCAATCCTTTAAGCTGGGTAGATATGGTATATGTGACATAAACTTATGTACTGTTGTAATAGTGATAATAAGAGAATAAAACAAAATATTTTGATAACATATATTTTAAATATTATATTATATTTTTATCGATTAAAGCATACTCATACATCATAAAAATAATATTTCCAGAAAACAGTTCATTACAGCATTTACTTACATGTTTAATACTTTATCTTTTTTCAACTATATAAATCATTTATTTTATTAGAATATATGTTCAATCAATATTTTTTTTGCGTACCTTGGAAGAAGTATTTTTAAATTTAATTTTTTGAATGCTGTTCGGAGTACCCTTTTTTTATTTCGGGCGCGAAGCCTTTCTTTTATGTTTAAAAACGTGAACTTTCCATTATATTATAATCAGAGTATTAGGTTTTTGCGATATAATCATTTAAGATGCTGGAATTTTTTTTTCAGTGGAGATCTATGCGAAGACACTAAGGGCCGTTTTTTCAACCATCGGACTCACATAGTTCATATATGTACATAGTTTGATGCCATATTTGTGTTTTTTATTTTTTATGTATTGGCGGAAAAGCAATCTTTTCCGCCACAGCATCATGGATTCGTGGGAGTGGTCTCACCTTTAGGAGTGGTCTCACCTTGTATAATCTGTCGGTAGATGCGTTTGAGTTATCAACCAAATGATAATAACGAAGTAGCAACTGGAATCGATTTCGGCTTATACATATGTGAGCGCCAAAAGTTTACATTATATAGATTGTTTGTGCTCCAGTTATGTTCTATTGTTGGAAAAGTACAAGGTCCCATTTGCAATAAAAGTGTAATAAATAAATTAAAATTAGTTTGTTCTACCAGTAATGCAAGAAACTCATCCAAAAAAAGTTAATCCACCAGCGTTTGTTCTGAAAAATTTGATATATCTAATTTCACACCAACATTTTCTTCAAAAAGAAATAAATCAGGATTGTGTTGAACTTCTGTCCACAAATCATCATTCTCATTTGACGTTGTTGCTTGGAGATCATCGTCATTATCATCAGGTTCGGACCCGTTTTCAGGTTCATATTCTACCACTTGTATAATCAGAAGGCTCATAAATGTCGTTATTATCATCGCTGAAAATTCCGTCATATTCTGAATCACTTAGATTTGCGTTGTACTCAATTTCACTTTGATTCAGTGACCTTTTCTTATCCATTTTGGGTTCTTGATAATTATAACAATAAATTTAAAGAATGTTTATAAATATAAAAAGAAAGAAAATAATAACAAAATTATAATAAATTATAATAACTATAAGCAAAAATTATGTTTTTTTAGGAGAAAAAGGACCTACGAATTAACTCGTATTTGGCTTCTGCGTAGCGATTTCTGTCACAGAAGCCAACTACGAGATAATTCGTATGTCCTTTTTCTCCTAAAATAAACATCATATTTGCTTTTTCATGATACCTATCATCTAGAAATAGAGTTTTTAGTAATATAATGTGAAAAAATCAAAATGTCATTTTTGGCCAGTTTTCTGAAAATGGCCTTGGCAGTCAACGTGTTAATTAGAAGAAAATTGGATCTCCCAATCGTTATATGCGCTCCAAGTACAAACCAAATAACGCAATTTGCCCTACAATATTTTGAGATCGAATAACGTTATATTTGGTAATTTAAGATTGAATAACCCAACGAATTGCGAACATATTGGTATCTTCGAATTTCGAATGAACTGGGTAGTTTGCGAATTACTTAACGAATTATTTAGTATAATAATGCGCAAATCACGTTCCGTATGAACGTAGTATAAAATTCGATTAAAACTCGAAGCATCGAAAATCGGATTGACTCATCCCTAAGATATATTGTGTTTGAGAGTTATTTTGAGCGAAAGCTGCGCAAATTATTAAAATATAGTGATAATACTATGTTATTTCTTAATTTATTTTTGGATTGAACCGTTACTTCTGACGCAAAATATATATTAATATCGGAGAACAGGATATCCTAGTGGAAAACTTCCTTTTTCCAGGTAAATTTTCGTGTATTTTAAAACAACATATATCGATTCTATCATTAATTAAATATTTGCATATTCCTTTTTTTATTAGTCGAATTAAGAAAAGATTTGATAAACTTGCTGGTCTAGTTCAGTAAATTTTGCCTTATTAGCTTATGAAAATTACATAGTGCATACGTTGATGCATTAAAAAAACGTTTACTAATGCACACATGTATAATTACATATCTCCATGTAAACAATTACATTGAGCTTGTACAATTTGTTTTGGTGGTCCATTTCTGATTTACAAAGGGGGGAATATAGGTAACACTATTGTTATGCGGATGATTTAGGTGCGTTTGCACCGTTTAAGACCATTCGTCAGTTAAGTAAGCGTCAAACTGTAGTTAACAGCCGCTAATTTTTAACCAGATATTTAACAACCGGCCGTCGATCGCTTAAACTTACTCGTATACCATGGTTTATGTATGCAACTTGCTAATATGCTAGCTACAGTTCGCCGAAAGATAATCAATACTAGGTGAAAAGTTTTATTAGTAAACTTTGCTATAGATAGATAGGTACATAGATATAGAAAATGTAAGCACTGCTAGCACTAGTGGGTCTATTATGCCCTCAGTTCCTTAGAGCACTTCTCTTTGCCCTAGTATCTCTAAAAAGTGAATGATCGATCCTGGGGGTTAAGACCATACCCATAGTTGTCCTAGGAATCGCTCTCTTCACCAGACGGCCTCACACTGGAAGTAGGTGTGCTATCCAACCGCCTAATAAAAATATAGCTTCAGTGTATTAAAATATGTATTAATTTCATTCCTTTCAGTTTAATCATGCAGCGCTTCCGTGCTCCAAATTTCACGAATAGTGAGAACTCGCTTTTATGTGAATGTATTAAAAAGCGTAGGCATATAATTGACAATAAAAATCTCGATCGTGCTACCGTTTCGCGAAAGCAGAAAGCTTGGTTAGAAGTGGAGGAAGAATTTAATTCGAATTCTCACGGTTACACACGCACTTTAGACAGCTTACAGCAAAATTATAAAAATTTAAAAAGGAAAAATCGTAAGTATGTATTAAACTATCACCCAAGTACTGCTACTAATTTATATACACATTTTTTTTTATAGATATTAAGCTACAATCACCAATGAAAGAAGCAGATGAATGCAATGGAGCGGTTTCTGAAAACGATGACGGAGTATTTCCCCAAAATGAATTTTTAAAAGTTCAATTAGTAGAAGAACAGGATAGATTGACTAATGAAACGGTATCTGCACAAAATGAATTGTTTAAAATTCAACTAATAGATGAACAGGAAAGATTGGCACACAACCGTCTTTTGAGAAAAATGCAGTTGGAAGACGCTAAAAAAATGTACGAACACAATGAAGCTGTTCGGAACTTACAATTAGAGTCAGTATATAACAACGTATAAGTCTTAAATTTAATATGCACGCGCTTATTAAAGTTTAGATAATAATTTTGTATGCTTTCTTTTTTTTTTTTCTTCTACATAGAAGCTGTAAGTTGTAAGAATATGAAAAAATAAATTAAAAAATTCAGTTTGATATTGAATATTAATAATAAAAGCAAATGTATACGTTCAAACGTACTTATGTATAACTCGGTAGCAGTTAATTTTTCAGTATATGAAAAGCATATTCAATAAGTTTGTATCGGTACGACAAAAACAAAATAAAATAAGAGCAAAACAAATGCAAGTAAGGCGATATGAAAATGAATGCGCCTTTTCACCATTGACCACGTTATTTAAAACTTATTTATTTTATGTATTAAATTAACAATCTTTATAATAAAAATCAGCTACTGGCTATGGGCTACTGAAAGTATGTAAATGTTTCCCTTTTAAAACGATCTATATATTTTATTTACTATTCAAAATGTACTTGTCGATAAAGTAAAATCAAGGATGTTGTCTGCGCTTTTCTGAATAATGAGATCAATCGATTTACATAATACGAACAAAGGGTTTAGTTATGGCTAGTAGACCCGCAAGTAAACACAAGTCTCCATACATAATAGCGTCATAATATTTTATTGTGGGAACTTACCTTTAGGTCTTGCGCCGGTTGCAAGAAACATCTGATTAAAAATCGTGTTGCCAGATAATTAAAACTGAGATAACAAAAATGAGGAAAATACGCCCATCAAAATGTTAGATAAACTTTAGTATTTTAGTTAGTTTTTTACCTAAAGTTCCGTTAAAGTCGGTTGCCACTGGTATAATTCTGAATTAATCCGAATTGATCAAGTAATCACTTATTTATCCTAATATTATATGCACAATTCTTGTGCGACGTCTAGGAGCGCACTATATTATATTCTATCTCTCTTGTCTTGTACGGTATACACGTATGTATATTAAATAGGACTGTGTATTTCGTAGTAAATTAATACTTTCAATTACCGTGAGACTGGCAACATGGCCAATTTGACAACTTTGACAGTTGGGTTTTGTACTTGTTTTTTTTTTTAACAAAGTAATCAAAATATAGTGCAAATTTATATTTTGTCGTGATTTAGAACTTCGAATGAAGCGTTTAAGTTTTGTGAATTTTGTTGGAATGAAGATGTGTGCATTTAAGTGATTGACTAATTGAGTTCAATTGAATGTTATGGTTACTTTGCCTGATAAATTGTAGATGAAGAAGTGAAGTCCGTATAAAGTGTGTATAAAAGAGTGGAAGTGAAAAGTTTAGTATTCTGATGGATCTAGTGGAATTGATCACAAATATTGATATAGAATAATATATTGTCATAGTTGCTGGATAATGATGTACATTAATGCTGATTATAGGCAGATACCATTGTGGCTACATTAGAGGCACAAAAACGCGAATAAACTGAATGCAAACTACCAACTCAGGAAAAAGAGTCGTCAATCAACAAGGCGTGCATATATAAAGCCATTCCAGTAGCTAGCGCTTTTAAAACGTTTCAAAATTTTGTTTGTAACGTTAATTGTTGTCGTAGTTGCTATTGTTGCATTTGTCCTATTGGAAATTCGTGACTGGACAACCGATGTGACTATATGCAACTCCATGGCACATTTCACTTGGTAAGATTGAGGATTATGATTTCTCAGATAGCTGAGGTTATATATACATATACAGATGTGTACATACATATATATGTATGTAGATATATTAATTTGATTGATTAAAGTTAATTGTAATTTATGCAAAGCAAACCAATTTAGCTTACACCACATCAAATTAACTATTCTGCTTTGCCACAAGCGGACGCGAAAAGTCGGGCAAATGTCATATTCATATCTACATATTTACATATACATATATGTACATGTGCATATGCGTTTAAAAATCACAAAATAAATACCGCAATTGAGTGCCAACAGCGGCGAGTAAATTAGTTTGCATGGTTTTAATATATTATGGTCTGGTGGGTCGATTGCTACTATGTCGATTGTGCTGATACATTAACTTATGTAGCTCATCAAAACATTTCCATTTCCTCTATTAATTTGGATGCCACTAATATTCTCGGTAATACTAATTATCTGCCAAAATGGAAAATTTCAATTTAAAGCGGTTGAAAAATACCGAAGAGCCCACCTTTGTTTGGTGAATTTAAGAAAGAAATAGAAGAACGTTGCATGCACATTACATGCATTCTTTTAGGATTTTTTAAGTACCGAATTCCAATTATGTTATTATGTGTTGCGAGTTATTTGTTTATGATATACTTTACGATCTGCGTCGGGCAAGGCCTTACCACCCCCGTCTTGAATTCTGCATACATTCATATGTATGCACAGTGGTGGTCATATGATATGCAAACAAATTCCAAGTAACTCTTATTTCGAGCCATTTATGTTTATTTATTTTACGAATTTTTAAAGCAAATAAAACATAATCAAACAAGTAAAAATAAAATAAAAATATTAAAGACACATACATATAAACCCAAGAACGAACACTTTTGTAAGAAATTAAAAAAAAAATAATAATAAAAATACTTATCCAAATTTCAGTTTTTTTTTTTAACAAAATAGAGCCGGTTAACAACGCTTTAATTTGATTAACAAAGCGAATATATGTAGTTAAAATAAGTTCTGTATGACATCGGACAAAACGTGATTTTCTCATTTCGTTATTGTCAAATATTATGTTTATTTAACATACATATGTATGTACATACATACATATCTCTAAGTTGAGTCACTTAACGATCAAATGCATTCGTTTAAGGTACAATCAACATAACCTGCCTCAGTCAAGTGTCAGTCGAGCTGACACCGAACATCATGTACCGCTGTGTTCCATCACTGATGTTCAGTTGAGATTTCTGGTACCAGACGACCTAACAGAGGTACGTACGAAAGTACATATGTACATACATCCATAATAGCATTAAGTTATTCATATGTACATATATTTGTACAATTCGCATTTTAGGTGAGAACATTGTGTCAGGACTGGTTTCCCATTGATTATCCACTATCATGGTACGAGGATATTACATCGAGTTCGCGTTTTTTCGCGCTTGCGGCTGTTTACAATCTGGCTATCATCGGTTTAATAGTAGCTGAAATTAAACCATACAAAAATCTAAATAAAGAGGTATTTTTCTTTATATGAAAGCTCCCTATTTGAAAAAAAAAAATAAAAATATTTTATCACTTCCGCAAATTTTTCTTAAATACATGTTATCCTTAAGATGACTTTTAGTTGAAGAACACCGCTTTACGCTTTAAACATGATGCTACTTTAAAATTTTAATTTATCTAAGCTCATCATATTAATTTTTGACTCCTTATGAATATTCTGATCTGGAAATATCACATGTTCTGGAAGTATCATCCTAGCTCCGCTTATATGGTTATGTAGCTTATCATGTGCAATAACCTGAATTCACTTTTAGGATAAAGGAATTTTGCCCGATTCAATGGGTCGTAATGCTGACGTTGGCTATATACTATCCTTAGGGGTGCATCGAAAGCATCGTAGTAACGGAATTGGCTCCCTATTGTTGGACTCATTGTTGAATCACTTGACGACTGCCGAACGACACTCGGTGAAGGCAATTTTTCTACATGTGCTAACTACAAACCAACCTGCCATATTATTTTATGAAAAACGAAGGTACAAAAAGCATAAAAAGTTTAAACAGTGTATGAAACTAAGGCTTTGATGTGAAATCTCGTATTGAGGTACAATTATATCAAATTTTACATCAAATCTTTTTCAATATCATCATATAATTTTTTTTTATTTTTTCGTTACCGATTTTAGTTTTTCTTATTTTATCGAAACATACATTCATACATATGTATCTACGCCAATTTCAGATTTCATCTGCATTCTTTCCTTCCATACTATTATAATATACGAGGAAAAGGGAAGGATGGTTTTACCTACGTCACTTACATAAATGGAGGACATCAGCCATGGACATTATTATATCCTTTGCAAATGATTTTTCAATTTATAACATTGCCGGTATTCAGTTATCACTCTCGAATTGTAAACAAATCTTTTCCGTGAGGAAATTTACTTCGAGACTGATCTTTCTTATATGGTGTATCTAGTTGAATTCAATAAAAATTCAACAATTGTTATAAAAATTTAAAATATTTATTGACTACAGTAACTACTTTGTGATTCTGTTACTACTATGTAACGATTTTTATAAATTCCTAATTTTTATTTTCTATTTTGATGCTTCCATATTATAAGTATTTTATTTCTTTTTTTTTTACCAAATTTCGTGATTTGAGAATGATACTGAATACGGGCATATAATAAGGTTCAAAAATCGAAAACATTATTACATATAAAAACATGTTACAAGACCTTATTGGTTTATATTCTATTAAAGTTTTCAGTATTTTGTTTTGTCGATTTCTGTTAACTACTCCAATTTTATTTTCACGAATTCTAAAACAAAACGAGATCCTTAACTACTATGCACAGATCACATCAAGCATTATGCATCGAAAGTACGTCACGCTGGTGCAGTTTTTACATGGATATCGACGCGTTTGAGGCAAGTTGTGCGTTGGATTTGTCATAAAACCGTGTCACGCTTTAATTTTGCACATTAAGTACATCAATGTTTTTTATCACGTAAACTCGCTGATGTACCGCGTCGTTTATAAGAAGGAAAGAAAGGTCTCCAAATACATATGTAGATATATAAGTTAATATAGTACTGTGCTATAGAATTTGAAAATTGGCAAATAGGAACAGAGTATGATTTTTTATTATTTTAGTTATTCAATATGAGTCATAGGCTGCAAGTGTGTGTTTGTTTTCTTTCTTTTACAAACATGTGAACATAATGATAGATATGTTGACTGCGTCCACATACACATATTAGCATTCATGAAAACTTGAATCTAAGTAAACAATTTATAAGTATTTAAAACTAATTATATAAGTGGGCCCTTAAATATATACACACACGTGTATCACTGCATCGAACATACGCAAGTGTGCGAGTTTTGTGTAGCCTATGTAAGACCACCTTTCAATGCATATACATGTGTACATATGTATAAAGCCTGATTTAATTTGTTCCTTTCCCTATTTAAAAATCAAATGGCTAAATATGTGTTCATCTGGCGTACAGTTTTCAAATATTGCATAATACATTACATGTAATAAGACACAATAGGTTAATTAAATTATTTATTATGACAAATGATACAAGTTCTTCCCTTTTTTCAGTTTTTATATATGTACATAGATATATATGAATTCGGCATTCGTCGTACCCGGGTGTGTAGCAGGGTATGCTATCGCCCAGAAGGACGCGATTCAAATCAATTATTTTTATAAAATCGTGTAAATACCAGACTTTATTATTGTTAAATGATTTGTATGTATGTATATAAAGTGATGGTCTCTCTGTTATATAGTTTAATTTTATTTAGTTTCAGGTCATAAAGTACAATAACCGAGCATCAATAAAGACAGTATGTTAAAGATAAGATATGTACATAAAAGAAAAAAAAAATGGAATTAATACCGAAGCATAGCGTTCACCCATTCAGAAGCTATGTATATACGAGTATATACATACATACATAAGAAAAGGGAGGTTATACATATACATATGTATATGGCTTATTAACTTGCATATTGATGTTCGGAAGTTTCTGTGCATACAATTTACATTTACTACACACTCTACCATCCTTGCAGCGCACATAGTCAGTTGTAGGTAAAATGAACAAAATTAGTATTTTCAAAATATGAAGAAATGTGCTGGTGAGGTGAGCTCTTTTTGTATTTACTTACTTAAAGCTTATTTGATTAAATTGTATGTACAAGTATTTTGTAAAGTATTTAGAAAAAAAAGTACTCTAAGATCAGAATTTTTAACGCAATTTTTATCTTTTTGTAGCTAATTGCAATGTTTTTAATAAAATATAAGCGAAAATATGGGAGCTCTTATTTGAATGTTATTTATACATTGATGTGGTATTTTACTGAACTAGTTTAACGTGAAATAAATGCGCGAAGTGATAACGTGTATTACAAAGTTGTACTTTTTTCTAGCCACCTCACTGAAATATACAAATTTCGAAATTATGCAACTTAGGGCCAGTTTTTCAGTGCTGGTTTAAACTCAGTTTAAACTAAGTTTAGTTAAACTCAGTTTAAATTAAAACTTAGTTTCCTTGCACTCAAATAAATTTATTGCAACCAAAACGAAGTAGTCAGCAAACAGCTGAAAAGTTAAACTAAGTTTAACCGAGCACAATCGGCCGTTTAAACTTAGTTTAAACTCCGTTTAAAGTTGACTGAAAAACTGCATTCTGAGTTTAAACTTAGTTTAAACGACAAACAGAGTTCAACTTGCACTGAAAAACTGGCCCTAAGTGAAGCTATAATCTATTTTATTTAAGCATCTGCTGTCATTAGAATTTCAAGGTACTCAAAATATAGATAAAAAACATTAATTTTATAATAATTTTTAAAACCATACACGATAAAAATTTGTTTCATTGTTTTTTTGCTGCTTATCAGCATTAAGCGCAGAAAATAAAGTAAATACCAGGAATAACTCAATCAAAAATAGTTTACTTCTAAAAATCAGCTTTTCTTTGTTTTACTTTTCCTAAGATTGTTTGTTTACTTAAATCCAAATCTTTCAATGTCAAATCCTTCGGAAAGGCATCATCTATCGTTCTTGGTTAGTAGGGTAAATAGGGTTAGTTGCCATGTATAAAAAAATATCCCGTAAATTCCCAAAACTTTCGTGGTATTTAAAGAAAAAAAAAGAAAGTTTGGTAACACTATAATTTCTATCATCACATACACCCTGTGTTTAAAAAAGAAACAAAATGTCAGATTCGGCTGATAAATGCCAAAGATAATATGATACGAAACTCTTTGTTTCGAGAGAGCGCTGTCAAAAGGCGCATTTTTTATAACATTTTCCAAAAGAGCCACTCTGTAGAAATAGTATCTGGGGATTTTTATATAATTTTTTGGAGATTTTGCAGTTTCTTCGCCACAGTTGAGGTTTGCTAACAGAATGAATGAAAATGCAATAAAAATAAGAGTAAATAAGATATGTTATTTACCTTAATGCCAGAATATAATATATATAAAATCAAAACAATGAAAACAATTAAAATACCGCAGAAATTCATATTTCGCAAAAACTGCTTTTATATAAGCATTAAACATAAATTTAAGATATATCGTGTTTTCTTAAGAACATACATGTTTATTCATGTATATTAAAATGCAATATTTACCCAGTTCGCTTTGAAAAAATAGTTTTGGTATATATTTTTAAAATAAAATACAATATTTGTATGGAAATCAAAACCTTCATAGTTTGCTAAAACTTATATATTAAATTTAACTCTTAATTTAGAGATTTGAAGACACATTCTATAAAAAAATAACATTTACTCTCTTTTTTTATCCAAATAAAAATTATAGCTATTTCCACGCATTTGCCTCTGGTAGCCCACCTTTTTGCGTGCCATCTGTTCAGTAGCCCATGATTCGGCTTTGTTGCCAGCCCAAAATGTGAGATCATGGGCTCTCGCAGCAAGCGTAAAAGAGAAGTTTCGTATCATATTATCTTTGATAAATGCGACAGTGAGTGATAATTTGTCAAGACGAAAAGTAAAATTTATTACGTCTAGATGCGTCGCGAGTGATTTGTATTAGCACAAATATAAATTAAAAACGAAAACTTGGACACATCGACAATAAATATCCTTCGCTCATTTTACCTTCCATAGTCCAAAGTCAATCGGCCTCAATATAGTTATTTTTATTTAAACTGATACCTCAAACGTGTAGTGGAAACAGCAATATTTGTACAAGTGTGAAACGGATACGAATATATGAATTTAGAATTTTTATGCATGTAAATTACATGCTAATACAATTTACATTACTTTGCACCCAAATCAGCGCTTGAAGGTACAATATCATCACCTTGAGGAAGTATATGATGCTGGATATTCAGAGTAGAATATTTTATGCATTGCTGTTCTATGTCAACACCGTTTTCGCATGGGGTAAGTAAGATATATATTCTTGGCTTATATATGTATAAACTTGTGATATAATACAATAAGGTTGTATAATGTGCACCCAAAAAACTTCTCAATGCAATGAAATACATTTACATACATACATACATGTTGTATTTATAATATTTTATCAAAATTTTGGAGTGCATATTTGATTCACCGAGGAGATGCATTAAATACCATATATGTATATGTACATACATACATATAATACTTTAAATGTTGCAAAAATCGTTAGGTTAGGTTTTGTCAGTTACTTACCTGATAAAAGCCGAGGGCAAGTGCCGGTCTTCACTTATCGTGTTATCAGCAAAATTATGCTTGTAATGAGTCCATTTACATACAAACATACTAAATTTTTTTGTCAATGTTGAACAGATCGAAACAATCGCATTAACTTGTTATGTAATAGTAGAAAACGTAAAAATAAATTGGAAAATTGAACAAGTGCACATTCTTGGCAGCGTGCTGTTGGCTTTCGTGGAAAAGCGTGGTAAGCTTTTATTTCAAGGTCGTGTTGTTTAAATGTCCAAATGTGCGTTAGATTGCTCGTACTTCACTTATCAGTAAATCATATTTATTTTTAAAAACTAAAAAAAAATACCAAGTATGAATGACGCACATATGCGTGAATGTACATACATATGTACATAAGAAAAGGTTCTACTAATATTTTGAATTGCGTAAATAATTAAAATTTCATTCACGCTTTCTAAATCGTATTAATATTTTTGTAGTGCTTCCTATTTGATAGTAATCTTGCTCCTACTATAAGCTAAAAAAGTATGTACAGACTACATATTTTTATCAATGGTCTGCCGTTGAGGCATCGTGCTTCCTAGGCGTACATTTTGTTGATTGATTTTGCCTTTTATACCTATGTACATACATACATACATACGTACGTACATATGTACATACCTATTTTGTTTATGGTGTTATAGACTACAAATTTGCCGGCATGCGCGCCACGCCATTGTGGCTGTTGTAGCGGTCACGTAGGTATACATTTCATTTCCCTCACATTTCCACAAGGGGTCCAATTACTCGTGCTTATTGTTTTTTTTTTTTTTGCGCTATTTATTATAATTGCGGTTTCTTGGTTAACTTTAAGTTCCAGTTAAATTTTGTTTGTTGTTAGTACAATAAATACTAAAAAATATGCTTAACTTTATCTAAAATAAGTGATTTGTTCATGTACAGCTGGCGAAGCTGATGATAAGCATGATGCAATAATGAAAGGTTTGTACGTTGGCAACTGCTCGCTCTAAATCAGCCATCTTGAACGCACTTAGAAACTGTTTTGTTCCTTTGCCGAATTCGGTAGTAGAGGTATGCACTGCGACCGATTGGTCTATTGGCCCTTGAAGCTCATCACAACACTTTATTCAGCCTGAGGACTTCCAGACAGCTTAGTATAATCTCCGGGGTTAGGGTGTGTATGTATTACTCTTTCGGCCATGGCCGTCCACACGAGTCTCTCCTGCCGAGTCACAAAAGCGACAGATATCGCCCGACAAGATCCCTAGCTTGTGCAGGTGACCTTTTAGTCTACAGTGACCCTTCAGAAAGCCTGTAATAATCCTCGTGTTTCTCTCTTATAGTCCCACTGAGAGAAACGGTTAGGGTCCAATAGGGGTGGAAGCTGCCGCTTTTTTGGCAAGCAGGTCGGCTGTTTCGTTGCGATCCACCCCTATGTGTCTCGGTACCCAAAGAAGTAGGAAGCTCCGCCTGTCTATCGCTTAAACCATCCGTATACCACCCCAGAGTACACCTCTGTATGTGATAATCCAGGTGGCTTTGCTATGTATTTATATCTCAAACATTCTTTTGATGGTTATTACTTTAAGTAAGTCATCGCGGGGGAAGCAGGCCAGCGGGAGCTGAGAGGCTAGCATCTCCCCAGCCAGAGTTCTCTTTGCCACTCGATCAATGGTTATATGACGCGGTTCTCGCTCCATAGGCCTTACTATTACGCAGGACGCCTGCACACCATTAATGCTCTTGTAGCCCTAGAGCAGAGATGCCCACCAGAGCCGTATGGGGTTGCTCGGCTTTTATATACAGGTCGTGTGTGCGCAGCTAATCAGTTTGCTTTAGCACGTTGTAATGAACGTATGGTCTGCGGAAGTTTATTTTTTATATGCGAGGCAAATATCGCACAAGTACGAAATGTCGTTGCCTTATTTACATACATATTCTTTTTTCATTCTGTTTTATTTTCTTAATTTTAAGTATAATATTATAAAATTATCAACCAAAGAACCACCACATCTTGTGCAATTAGAAACCTCTTAATTTTTTTTTTTTCAATTAAGCGCTACTGTCCTCAAGGCACATCAAATAGGTAGCCGCAGCAAACTTTTTCTCAAGGCGAATTCATGTAAGGTGGTAGCGATTCTAAAAATGCAACGCTTTGGTGGGTTATTGTCAAAGTTTATCTCCTTTGTATTTAACTTTCGCGAAATAATTTTTACAATATTAGAGTCACCGCAAAAAGTTATAGTGAACCAAATCTTTAAATTTCTTGTAGTTAAACGGAACAATTGATTATTTGCAACTAAACAATTGATTTTGCCAACCAATCACAAATCAGCTGATTGATTAACACCACCTTTTATGAATTCGCCTTGCTTTTTTTTTGAACTTTTTTTCATATTTTATTTTAATTTGAATTGTCAAATTTTGAATTTCGTTGTGTTAAGAATGCTTTCAGTACAATTCAAGGTAGTTGATAAATATTTTAATTCAATACAACCTATGGATGTTGTATTCAAATAATTATAAAGGCTAAAGGAACTTCATGGATCTGTATATTTGTGTTTTTTCAGTTATCAATTAGTAGTTTTTCCTAAAAACCCCGCCTTTAATGCTTTTATGCTCATAAGCATTGATAATTACTTTCAGTTTCTATATGAACCAATGATTGAAACTAAACTAAATTAATGTGGAAAAGCCAGTGAGGTTCAACTTTTCCGAAAAAAAGTTAATCGCTGGACAAACATTGTTACGTTGCTGGTGCGTTTGAATGCATTTGCGTCATATTTGAACATTTAACATTACTTTGCAAAGAATAATCATTATCGAAGAAATATGTCTCTTTTAGTTTTGGTATGCAAAAACACTAAAAATTCGTACTGTGCGTAGGTAGCAACAGCAATTTAAATACAAATTATTATTAAATTTTTGTCAGTTTTTATATAAAATTCATAATATTTAAATAATTGTGGTTAAATTCTATATAAATATCTTCAGTAATTTGTACTTTTTCCTAAGAACGGCCTTGTTTTATTCCCTCTAATACCCCATAAATAAAACATTGAGCTAAGAGCGTTTTACTTGGCGATGTCACAACATACAACACCTTTAATTATTCGTTCATGGTACATAAGGTTTAGAGATCAACAAACAAAAAGACCGGAAATTAAAAAGAAAACCACAATTTAGCTTGAAATAAAAAGTCAAATAACTTAAACGAAAAGACCGGAAATTTGAAAAAAAAAAACACAATCTTGCTTGGAATAAAAAGTCAAATAACTGAGTGCCTATCAAACACATTCTTTTGGGCACACTTAAAATGCGCTACAGTTCCATAGCGGCTGCTCTGGCGTTTACAAATAAAATTTGCGGTACTTATTTAGATTTGATATGTTAATTAGGTATCCCCACAAAATATCAATGTGATTTGACCTATAGTTCCTAAAGCATAGTTTATTTTGAATTTCTAGGCTTCATTCTTGTTCTCTTAGCATTTACGATCTTAATTTATTTGGAAAAATTTAGTTATTACTACAATTTTACAGAAAATAAGTTAAATTTAGGCCTACACATCTTTCACATGCTGCTAGTTTGCTAAAATTTTAGCAACCTTTTCTTGTGTCGAATAACAAATGGTTACCTTAAAAATCGTATAAAATTAATATTTATGTTTATACACTTATGCACAGGAATTTGAGCCCAGAACAGTGCAAAAGCATTAGTTTTATAATAATTTTGCGGCTTCGTTTCCGTTTGCGATTCCTATTTTTTTTTTAATTACATATTTATTTCCGTAACTTTGGCGGTTTAAGCAGAACAGAACGTTCTTTATTTGCAGCAGTACTTATTAAATTCTTTGCAATATATGTATGTCCATACATACATACATGTACATACATGCATACATACATACATACATACATACATACATATGTACCTACAAGCGTGCATACAAAAAGTTATAATTGAGTTTTATTTTGCTTGGGCACGCAATTTTTTTGCCATTGTAGCATTATTTGGAATGCGAAATCTGATAATGTTCTTATATAAACAAAAGTCAAATTGCAACTCGTTCGCGGATTTTTATCGCAAGAAGCCACGCTTAGCTACATACATACATACATATGCATTTACATACATACATATGTACCTACATATTTTTGTTCTTTAATTTCTTTAAGGGATTACTTAAAAAAAATGTTATTATTATAAAATATTTAATTACGAGTTTATACTAAAATATGTGGAATGTAAATCTATCGTAATTCTCTTTCGTTTGTCGCACATGTTAGAATATTCTGTATGATTTATTAACTTAATGCAATTTCACATTTTAAACCGGTGTCAACTTTCTTTAGAAAAGTAGTAGGTATATTTTTCAAAACGATTTTTGTAAATGCTTCGACAAAAATCACTTGCATACAAATTCCAAATTAAAATTTTTTTTTATGAAATTCGCAAAAAAATAAAAAAAATTTTTTTTTAAGAAAATATTAAAATAGGCTTGGTGAAATTGTGCAAATTTGCAATGGTTGCTATTGTTTTTGCAATTATTTTCATATTCATGGTGTTAATACACAATTATACATATGTATGTATGTATGTACCACAATCTCCGAAAGAGATGTACATATGTAACACTTCTACATATTGACAGATTTGGACAATACATACATAAGTTCATATGTGCATATATGTATGTATGTATGTACATACATACATAAGTATCTAAAAATTTTATTTTATGAACAAAATTTCTCATAAGTTTAAAAATTTTTTTTTGTTTTGGCAGTTTTACAGCCCAATAAATTTTTGTTCAATAAAATGCAAATTCCAAATGGCGAAATTGGTTCGTTGATTTTAGAAATTTTTTTGTCGAGTTTTTCTATATAAATTTATAACCTGTAAAAACGTTAACAGCAATAATTTTTTAGCGACTTGCAACTTGCGTGCTGTAACTCGGAATGCCGCTGAAAGCAAGGTTCGAATCTTAGCCAGGACACGTAAACCCTTATTCACAGAAAACGTTTTTTTGTAATAGCGATCACCCGTCGGCAGGCAATGCCAAACCTTCGAGGGCATTTCTGCCATGAAAAAGCTTCTCATAAAATACATCTGCCATTCGGAGTCGGCACAAAACTGTACGTCCCTGCCTTTGAGGTACAGCATAACACTGATAAAAAATAACTTGCAAACTTTTATATACTTTAATATGATGAGCTTTAAAACTTCATACTGAAAACTTAATCTTAATATTATTTTCCAAAAAAAATTTAATATTGATGAAATCTTGTAAAATTAAATTTGAAACATACTTTTATATGTTTTATGTTAATAAATAAACTGTATTGTAAATAGAAAATTATGGAATTAAAAAAAAAGTATTTGTTCCGAATTTGTCTATATGTGAAAATGTGCTATATTTCTTTCTTGGACTGTACTGCGTATAAAGAGAAATATATTTTAAGTCCAAGCAAGACATTTAACATTTTTTTTTACGAAACAAAAACTCTTCAGGAAATTTTTTGTGCAGCAAAAATTAAGAAGTAGTAACACTATGTATGTATTTGTGTCTAAATTCATTCGTTCTCACCAACCTACAATGTGAAAAAAATCGTACCAATTTTGGCTGGAATCGTAAGTTCTGATATTTTATTTATTTCAATAAAAGTACAAAATCCAGGCATTTGATATTAATTGTTATCCGGCGTTTAAGCTTACAGACATACATATACATTATTACTTATTCGCTCGGAAATACTTGCCTTATATGCTAAAGAAATTAATGATAAAATCTATAGGACTTTGCTTTTGTTTTTATTAGAGCTGATGCATTACAAATTTGAACGAATGAGCTTGCTTGACTATGGCAAATGCTTATGAAATATCTTGAAAACAATTTCTTTATCGCATCTCATTTCTGAAAATCTCTCATAGATAATAAGTATGCATTTGAATGCTTTCAGATTCTGTATGCATATCTACATACATACATATGTACGCATGTATGTGTGTACGTATGTAAATCCAAAACTTTTTCATGTTAAATCAAATCATTTCTGATCGATGTTTTTTTAAACATACTCTTACAACAACTTCCCTGCATGTGAACTTTGAAGCATTGACGTCATTGTACATACAAGCAAGCAGAGAAGAACGAGGCAATCAAGCTCACGCTTAATGATTCCAAGCATTATCACACACATGCTACGCCGGGCATATTGATGTGTGTAAACTTCGTTACGCGCCCACATTTTTATCTTCACTCAGCCAGCAGCGCGACTAAAGGTTTGCAGTGTCAATAGTGGACCAAAAAGAAAAAAAGGGGGCTCAAGCGAGTTTAATATTAATTGCTGCATGTTGGCATACAAGTAGTAACCGCATTTCTTATCAATTAAGCTAATGTCATTAAATTTAACATCTCACACTGGAAATGTACCTTGCGATAAATATGTAAATACAATATGTATTTGTTTTAGTTCGCTACACTCTCGTAAAGCACTGCAAGAAGGTGCAAAATTTTTGATTTATGGTAGTATGTAAGTGTCATAAATTGCTGTATAAATAACAATAAAAACGTTTTCTGGGTCAGTAATAAGTTTATTTATATTTTTTAACAACCGTCATCGTGAACATGCAAGCCAAGCATACATATTAAAAAAGGAAGGAAAGCTCTAAATTAATTATGAGAAAACGTTGAAAAGAAACTGCCGTGCTTTTATGCGGAAGTAGCCGCTTCACTGCAACTACCAGTTAAGAAAATGTCAGTTCCGTATTCCAAAATATTACTTAAAGGCGATAAAGTGTTTCTAATATACTCGTATAAATACATATGAAAATGCATACTAAGCACTCGCTCGAACAATACTGAATTGAGTAAACAAACATACTTAAAAATAGAACTACTTTCACTTGCACGAATCAGCAGCTGTTAGATAATAATGCCAAAGATTATTTCAATAATGATGCATGGATTGCATATGCTTACATATGTACATACATACATACATACACACATATGTATAAACGTACGTAATTTTTCGGAGTCTATTAAGCTACTGCCAAATGCCACATTTTTTTCGTTATTACAAAGTTCGCTTTAGTTACGTAAAGAGAGATGAAATGAGTTAAGGGGGTCCTCTACTCCCAAGGCCAGAAATCGAGCGATTTTTTTGGAAATAAATTGCGAAAGATCTACAGAATAGATTTAAGAAGTTTAATTTTTATTTTAAAGGTACATCTTTTGACTTAAAAATTTTTGTATTGAATACAAAAAAAAAAAACTTGACTAAATTGATGTTGAAACTGCATGGGTCCCGCTTAAGTAAAATTCTGGTCAGTTGGGTAATCTGTAATCAGAAATTAAATATTCTTTATAATCACAGTTACGTTGCCTATGTTTTCCCGAGACAGAATTTTTTTATTTTGCAAATTGTAAAATTTATGCATAGAATTGTGAAAATTTAAAACTTTCACGTAATTTCTGAAACATATTAGATACTCTAAAAATAGAACAAAATAAAATTTTGCAAATCGTACTCGAAAAAACATAGCGGTATGTTCACTGAATAATTCAATAAAAAAATTTTTGAAATCGGACCAATACTTTTATGGAAAGTCTTACTCGTTTAGAGATAAATTACGGTGTATAACTTCATGGAGACGGGTACATTACGGAGCCCACAAGCATGCACAGAAATGTGATTACTACTAAATCCTCTCTTGGACACATAAATTTAAATAAAAAAAAAGGCGATTTTTGAAACCGCGAGAGTAGAGAAGCCCCTTAAAGGCGAGGTCATGTAAGATAGGATATGGTGTGGTGAATTTGTGTGTGATGAATTATTTAGGTGTCGGTGGACTTAAGTGTGGTGAGTTCAAGTACTCTCGATTTGGATATGGTACGTTAATGTTTATCTAGTTTAGGTGTGGTCGCTTTGGATGAGATGAGTTTAATGCCCGAATTCAGTAATTTGATATAATCTCAAGTCTTAAAATATGAGACTATAAGCTAGAGATTATTACGCTTTTATTGTTTGCATTTGTCTTAATTTTTTTGTGACCTGCTTATCACCTGGTCACAGTTTTGAGACTTTATTCTAAGACCAGTGGTTTTATTTCGAGACAAATGAATGGGGATTTTATTTTGAGAATAGAGGCTTTATTTAAAAACTAATGAATCCAAACTGGTCGAAAATTGTGACTTTTGTGTCCATTAGAGACTGAGACCGCTAACAGAATTCGGGCATAAGGTTTGGGAAAGCATGATGTAATATAATTTCAGTTATATCGTACCTTTGTCCCTTTTTATATCAATTCACCTTTTTTATACCTTTCTTCTATTTTTTAAATAAATCTCCATTCTTTTCTTTCTATTTACATTTACATTTGTTCGATACTTAGAACGCGGCTTAACACGTTTCTTTAATGCATTATCGCTTTCGTTCCCACTCTATTCGGTAGTCATTTACAAAGCTCAGTCTCAATATTCTTGTAGTCTTAATTAGTAGTTATTTTTACCACGAGGCACCAACTAGATCTTGCTCTCTTTTAACTATGTATACATTTATGAATCAAAGTGGTTGTTCCAACTCAGACGTTCGCTCGCCCCTACATCTTCAGATGAACAAACGTTGCAGAGCCTGGACGCACCAGGAAATCGAATACGTCGGAGGTTCGTATTTTAACTAAAGTTCACTCACAAAGTGTTTCTTAATAGGCGATAATTGAGTGAAATTACTCGAAAGTGGTTTGTCGAAATGGTAATCAGAAATCTTTAACTATTAAAATTTTAGCTATGAAAAAGTCTTAAAAAATATCACATATTCGTTAAGGCGCAAGCTGACTTGTGTTGATATCCATTTGACTAAGTATAAACTAAAATAAAATGTATTTAATGTAAATTTATTCTAAAACATTACAATTTTTGTTTTACAAGATCCGCGATCTTGTTAACGAGAACGAATGAGGAAAGGGACCTGCCCAAAAAAAGTTTACCAAGCTAACAAAAAAACGAGTAAAACTTGAACGAAATTGGTGTAAGGATTGCGATAGTCAAAATGAATATAGTTTTCCCTTTTTCAATTGCTTGTAAAATATTCTTATGACTAATACAATATTTTTCAGAGCTCTAAAAAGTTGCTGGCTCAGTTGCTTTTACTATTTTATAAGCTTGTAGATTTAGTGCAGAACTCGAATGAACTCGTTGTAGGTCAAAATGTTATTGACTTTGTTTTAGCAATGCAAACGCAGAAATAAATAATAAACATGCAACAGCAAATTAGGTTTACATTCTCTTATATATTATAGGTATGTACAGTCTTGTGTATATCAATAGCAACAGTATTAAAAATGACATAGTTTGCCACTCATATTTATGTATATATTTATTTTTGATAATTAACGAATAAGCAAACATTATTTTTATATAAAAGAAAGTTACAACAGTTGACAAAAAAAATTCTAAAAAATCAACGGTAATTCCCAGCCACTTAAAGCTTTGGCATTGTTGAACTAAACTTGAATGGGTTATAAAAGTGCATACTGAACACTTTAACACTTCTGAAAAAAAAGTTCAAAATCTATACAAATTTGTTGATTTTTTTTTTTTAATTTTTACAAAGTTTTAATCTTTGATTTATATGGTTTATATTGGAGAATAAATTTTAAATGAAAATTCTAAAAAATAAAAAATAACACTGTATTTGTATATCAGGCTGTTCAATTATTTGGTTTATTCGAATACAAAAAGTTGCAAATTTATAAAAGACGTTCGCTAATTTAGGTAAGTTTCTTCAATTTATGCATATTACAATAAATTTGTAAAGTATAGTGCGTATTTAGGTTGGTGTAAAAGGGGCAGATCCTGTGACGAAAGTACGAGAGTCATTAATATTAATATGCGCAATGATGGGGAAGCCCTATTTTGAGATTGCGCAATTGTTTAAGATCTCTAAAAGAATGTTTTTCAACGCTGTTCAGTATTTTAAAACCAACAAATCCAGCAAGAGAAGACCTCGTATAACCACCGCTAGATATGACGAGCGAATCGTACGCGAATCAAAAAATTCCCCCAAAAAACAAATAATGAAATTCAATAAGAAACAATTTTTTTAAACAAAATATCAAGCGTTGTTAATTATGTGATCGAGAGGTTGTGGTAGATCCTTTTTCAAATAGTGAAAAACGTAGTGCAGAATAAAATTTAATTAACAAACTACATATTATTTAAATAGCAGCGGGAATGCCAGTTAGTTATCCCCCAAAAGTTTTAAATATTCAAGTCAACTTTTCGACATATGAATGGTAACATGATTCAAATACAATAAAGTTGTTTACTAAAGAAAATTTGAGTATACAGTTTTGTAGCCTATTTTGAAATTTTATTAAATTAATATAAATTTTATGTAAAATTTTAATTGAAAAATATTAGAAATGTCAAAACTTGTGAAAATGTCGCGTACTTAAATGTTATTTTTGCCGCCAGTGCTATGGCTTATTTCATAGAAAAGTCACATAATGAGAAATTTTTAATAATTAAAAAAAAATACATATACATATATTTCCTTTCATTAAAACAAATTCGGCAAAGATTAATCGAAATTTCAAACTTTTCAATACATTTTTTTCCAAATAAAAATCTTTCATAAACAGGGTTCGAGCTCAGTAAAATTTACAATTATTAAAACATAAATTATTATAACTCGAAATTATTTTCGTTGATTTTGTTGCGCTGCACAAAAAAGGTATTTAAAATGACTTGTATGTATAACTTGAAATTTTATGATTTTATAACAATAGCGCCATATTGTGAATATCCCTTATACATACATACATAAGTGTAACCAAAAATTTACCGTTGATATTTCATATTTTTTGTTAACAGATTTTCTTCCAAAGAAGGCATACAAAAAAAATTTAAAGATTGTATATGATATCTTTGAGATATGAACGAAAATTTGCTGAATTTCTTATTAAAAAATGAACTTAATTTTCATTCAAAATTAAATGTAGAGGAAATTGTAAAACTGTGTCTCTAGTGTTTCTTATATTTTGCCCAGAGCTGTATACATACATACATATGTTATTTTATGTACATATGCAATATACTCATATTCATAACCAAAGTTTGTATAAATCTTCGCCTTTTTATTTTAACGCTTCACGCTTCAATATTTGACTAATTAATAAAAACCTGTGCGCTACTCATTGTCTCTGAGTCTATGTGTGTGTGTGTGTGTATGTATGCAGCGATAAGGTAAAATTTACAAGCTTCGAATGTCAGTATGTTATTAACTGATACTTTTATTTAATTTTATGTTCCTTAGTTTTCTGCAAACATTCAAATTTGACCTGACAAAAACTAAAATTTTAAGGTCATTGAATTGTTGATGCGTAAATGGTAAAGTGGACTGCATTTTTTTTTACTAAAAGGAAATCGGCGATTTAATAACAGTTTGAAGTTAATAGCTATTAATTTTAGAGTATATGTAAATACAATGTATGAACGAGTATAACAGAGCAAAAGGTGTATACGGCGGCGCTGGCTCGTGCTCTCTGTTTCGTATCACTTGTCCAGTGAATCATTGGTTAAATAATGTCAGTTCTCCCTCTGGTATTCCTCGTTTTGTGGTCAAGGCTGATGATGTATGTACCATACATACTAACATATGTATGTATGTAGTATGTAAGCGCGCTGCCCAATCTTGAATTCGTACAAAAAAAATAAATTTCGTTTTGAAATGGTAGAAAAAATCTCTGTAAATGAGTATTATTAAAAATTGACAAATAATATAATTTGGGATTTATCCAATATGATATGTCCGCATTCACGCACACCGAACTCGCTTAAACATAAACGTTGCTGTTAACTTCGCGTCTTCATATTCATCTGTTTGTTTTTGTTTCTACCGATTAACGGGAAAACTGTCAAGCTTTCGACCTTGGCAGTTTGGTGCACAAAAAAAAATATATACAACATATGTACATATATGTATACACATAGTCGGATATCGTACTTATGTATGTATATCGTACAGCTGCCGGCTAACGAGATTGACGTGAGTTTACTTTAACTCTATTTGACGATTTAAACATTTAAACATAGAACATACTTTGATAATTACATTTATAATGCAATATTTTATATAATATTTTACTAAATTGAATGTATCCTTTTAAACAAGTGGCAACACTTTTTCAAAATTGGCCGCGGTATAATTTTCTTAAATCACATATGCCATATACCAATTTTGCAAAATTTAAGTAAACTTACTTTGGCGTTTTTAAATAGTTAAGCAAAACAATTTTTGTGTATCGGTTTTATAAAATAGAACATTCAAACTTATTATAAAAAACTGTAAGCCTTAAGTAGCTACAAATAACCATTTATTTTAGACAATTCTTTTTTCCACGAGGTCGAGTTCTTTTTTCATGCCAAGAATACAGTTATATGGAAAAATTGCGAAAGATCGCCTGTAAAAATATTCTTAAAATTCAACGGTAATTTATATATAATATAATATAATTTTGGCGCCAGTGTTTGGCTAAGCTTCTCCTACCATTTGTATATATGTTACAGTTACAAAAGTAAAATAATTCTCTTCAAAAAACGAACTAATTTTCTTGCCATTAAAGTGCAGTCGATTTCTTCTTAACTCGGTTTACTGGAACAGAAATTTTGTCTCCCAGAGATATATTTCACTTAATAATTTAATGAATAATTTTTTATTATACAAAAACTTGAAATTTTTTACAAAAATGTATTCGCATTCAGAAAACCAATTACCAACAAATAAGTAAAAACAATGCAAAATGCCAAATAAAATTATAATACCTTTTTTAAGTGCCACATGAAAAATTAAATTTTCTGTTACAAATCAAACATTTTCTTACAAAACTGGTTAAGAAATTCAGCAAAGAAACAACACGGTTTCTAAGGGCGTTCAAGATGGCCGATTTAGAGCGAGAAGTTGCCAACCTACAACACATTTCATTATTGCATCATGTACATAACCTATTTGGATATTGTTTTTGGCAATTTATGCTTGCGTATAAAAAAAGGATAAATTTAATATTTTTAGAAGAGTTTTTTGAGTTTTGTTTAATTTTGTACTCCATATTAGAAATGTAAATTCGCATTTTCAATTCGCTTATTGATTAATTGCGTTTACTTGTAAGTGCTGTTCTTGATTGGCCAGCATTGTACGTACACTTTTACAGTATTGATTGAAATATTTGCAACAATCGAAGTTTACGTTAATTGACGGCTCTAAATATATTTTCTTTCAAGTTCATATTTAATCTACAACGAGTATTTTATTCTTGTGATACTTTTGTTTGTGACTGGCCGTCAAAATATCAAAAGTGAATTATACACCCCTAGACTGTAATCCGAATGTTCGTAGTTACGAATTCGTAGCTTCGTTTCGAAAGTTCAAAAATTGGTAAGCGCAAAACCGGTCGTAACTATCAACCGCGTTGCCAATTAAAAAAAAAAATTCGAAGTTCTTAATTCGACATATCGGCAGAAATATTCACATACGGATATTATTGCAAGTGTAGAGTGAAATTTAATATGAACATCTATAAGCCATTTAATAAGAAGTTTTTGTTAATTAATAGCCGAATTGCATGAATATGCGTCATATGTACTGGTACTAAATCTCATTTTTCTTGCATAGTTTATAATACACATGTACACATGTATATACAGGGTTTTCCAATAAGAGTGATATGATTTCTTAAAAAAAAAAAACACACCAATTGTTAAGGAAATTCAAGAGTTTTTTTATTTAATGTGAATTACAATCGATACAATTAAGTTCTGAATATAACATCATTCAAATGGCCTCCACAACTTCTTTTGCAGGAACGAATTCGATGAACCCAATTTTCGAGTACTTTTTCCACTAAATCAAGTCGTATGTCATGAATAGCACGTTTAATATTGACTTCTAAAGCTTGCAGAGAGTCTGATTTATTGCTAAAGACCAATGACTTCAAATAACCCCTCAAGATGTAGCCTAATGGTGTTAAATCACAACTTCTTGGAGGCCATTCAAGGTCACAATTTCTTGAAATAATCGAATCTCCAAACTTTTCTCGTAATAATTCGATTGTTGCACGTGCTGTGTGCCACGTAGCCCCGTGTTGTTGGAACCCGATGTTGTCAAGATCAACTTCCTAGAAATTGCGGCTATAAAAAGTTGGTTATCATCGATCTATACCGCGATCTATTGACAATAACGGTGTCACCAGCTTCATTTCGAAAGAAGTGCGGACCGATGATTCCAACAGGCCAAAAACCATGAACAATTTGTGAATTTGTGAAAACCATGAACAATTTGTGGAATTTCTTCGCACCGGAATAGACAGTTTTGTTAATTTACTGCACCATTCAGATGAAAGTGCGCCTCATCGGAGAAGATAATTTTCTTAAAAAAGTTGCAATTGAAGATCAATTATTTTGATAATAAAATTGAATAATTTGTAAACGTTGTTCTTGCTTATATCTTTCTATGATGTAAACATTACTGAATACAATGAAAAAAAATTACAGATCATGACATATTAAAAATGGCCGAAACGACACTTAGAAATCTTATCATCCCTATTGGAAAACATATTTGCTTATTTTTGGGTTTATACACGTTAAATTTTTTTAAAACTTATTTCGCTCCGCAAATTGACAACTTCGACGGAATCCGGCATACCGATTTTACGAATTGCGGAAACAGTCTACGAACTTCGAATTTACGATAACGAAATGCTGATTTCAGCATACCCGATCTACGATTTGTAGCGTAATCGAACGCACGACGGATTCCAGCATAGAGGTGATAGTTAGTCCTTTATTAAGTTTTCTTTATTTCGTTATTAAAATTAAATAATTTATTCTCTATCAAAACCATGTAAGTTCAAGTTTATAATTTTGTCACTGTACATACATACATACATACATATGTACATTTGCACATACAATTCCGAATTTAAAACATTGTTAATGTTTGGCGCGCGACTGTGTACGTTAGATTTTTTTATGTTAATGAATACTCGTACATGTACATACATACATACTTTGCAACTGAAAATCAATTTATTGGACTTAATTAATTGTCGTTTCATTAAACCACCCTGCCACAACAATACACGGATATACAGCAGAATAATTGAAATATATTGCAGACATTTTTTTATGGTAAATTAAGCACGCACATTTTGTATTCAAATAGGTTTTAAATATTACGAAACACGCGCTTATGAACAATTTTGTAAATACAAGTATATTCTTTTTGAATGGCGCTTACCCCACAAATGCTGGAGTTTTGCTAATTCTGGCAAAGAGGCGATTGATATTAACACTAGGCTAAGTTGAGTTGGTAAAGTAATAAAAAATAGTTAAATCGATTCGCATTTGATTAGTTAATAAATTTGTTGCATGAAAGCCCTTTCTTTCGCCAAAAACATAGATTGGTTTATTATTATAAAGGGTGTTTTTTTTACAGGTTTGTTTTTCGAATAGAGATAAAACTGGCATTTTGTGGTCAAATCTGGCAACTCTAATGTCATTTATGTTCAGTTTGGTTTGCCATTTCATCATGAACAGGTTGACAAAAGAACAACGCTTGCAAATCGTGCAAATTTATTTCGAAAATAATGGTTCAGTTCGCGAAGTTTACCGTGAGCTCCGTCCATTTTATGGTTCAGTGATGAGGCTCATTTTTGGTTGAATGGCTACGTCAAAAAGCAAAATTGCCGCATTTGGAGTGAAGAGAATCCACATGAGACCCTTGAAACGCCATTACATCCACAAAAACTGACTGTTTGGTGTGCTCTATGGGCTGGTGGAGTCATTGGGCCATACTTCTTCCGCAATAATGCTGGAGAGGCAGTTACCGTTAATGGAGACCGGTATAGAGCCATGATAACCGACTATTTTGTTCCCGAATTGGATGGCATGAATGTGGATGAGTTGTGGTTCCAACAAGACGGCGCTACATGCCACACAGCGCACGTCACAATCGATTTATTGAAGGAAACATTCGCTGAGCGCATAATTTCGCGGAATGGACCTGTCAATTGGCCACCAAGATCGTGTGATTTGACACCATTGGATTATTTTCTTTGGGGATATGTGAAGTCGCTCGTCTACACCAACAAACCAGAAACGTTCGGGGAATTGGAAGCCAACATTCGTGGCGTTATTGCCGACATACGGCCCCATATGCTCGAAAAAGTGGTTGAAAATTGGACCTGTAGAATTGGCTTTATTCGAGCCAGCCGCGGCGGCCACATGCCCGAAATCATATTTAAACATTAATGGCATAAAATTATCCTTCCAATAAAGCCAAATTGATGGACCTTAAAACGATTTTCTTGTGTTTTATTTCAATTCGAAGTTCTATACCCCTAAAAAAAACACCCGTTAGTTTATTATAGCGCGCTTGTCCTTGGGAGACGGGCAGAGTGGTTAAAAATTGAAATTTACTTGTCACAGAGCCCTCATTTTTCAACTCATTTGAATAATATTCTTTAGAAAAGGGTTGTTCGAGTCCGAATTTTACGCGCTTGTTTTTATATTAAATATTTGAAACTCAGAGAAAGCATAAATTTTGAAGAAAACCGATTATTTTATTTGTGTATTAAAGGATTTATATTAAATTAGTCTGAAATCTTAATTTAAAGCGATAGCCAGGCGGCGCTCAGGGCTCTCTCCTCTTACGAAGTAAAATCGGCACTAGTTCTTCAGTGCATAGAGAGACGGAACGCTCTGGCTGAGAAAAACCGGATCCTTCTCCTATGGTTACCGGGACACCTGGGGGTGGATGGCAACGAAGCAGCCGACCTGCTTGCCAGGAAAGCGGCAACCTCAACCCCTATTGGACCTGAAACGTTTCTCGCGGTGGGACCTGGTGCCATAAGAGAGTAGCTTAGGAAAGAAACAAAGAGGCTGAGGAACCAACACTGGCACAATATCGCTGGCCTCAGACAGTCAAAGAGCCTCCTTGGGGGGATATAGCCGGAAAAGATACAGGCTTCTGATTGACCCTCCCAAGGAGAAACTGAGAATTATTACGTGATTAAGTGATGGAATTTTTTTTTACTAAACTATAATTTTTTTGAATTCCTAAAAAGCCCTGTATAGGTTCTGAAATATTTCTTAACAAGTACCCAAACTCTCTCAAATTGATATTTTGTAACTATTGTTTGTTTGAGCTCAGCTGTGCTTGAATCTATTCTATAAAAAAGTAAAACAAAAAATTTTAATAAAGAAACTCAAATGAGTAAAGTTAACATAAAAACAATTTTTGATAAGGTTTTGATAAGGCCCAGATTTTGAAAAGCTCAACAAAAAAGTTCTCGCTATTTGAACACATATGTATGTATACAGATTAATTTTTAATGGTCAGACACTTCTGCTAAATACAATATATGTATGTATAAATATATACGTACATACATACATATTTTAATAAAATAACACGCGCAGACAAAACTAATTGTCTTAGACGACTTAAGTGCTTCAAATGTAACATTTATGTGTGTAATTAGCACTTGTCAGAATGTGAATTGATCTTTGAAGATGCATGAAGTTAAAGCGTAAAAATTTAAGTTGCATTCTCAAAAAGAAAACGATAAACAATTTACCATTTCAACACTTAACCCTTTAAGTGCCTCAAAGAGCTTAAGTGCATTTTCGAGTATAAACTATTTACAATTTAACGATAATCGTACGCCAATTACATTTTAGTGCACTGCAAATACTCAAAATGTCAACAAGAATCTCACTTGAAAAATTTCTAAGCAATGAGATGTCATCATTTTGGTGTTTAATGCAACATATTTTTTGTAAATTCCAGACATTCGACAACTTGAATAGAAGTTGCAATACTTCAATTTGTCTACAATACGATCTGTAATAATTGAACTCCAAACTTGTCGTTATACTTAGAATATTTCGAAAACTTATACTTGATCAAAAGTTGTTAACACGCTGAATTCCAAGGGCACACATTTTATACCACAAATCTTTAAGTAGTTTTGTTGACTAACATACAAACATTCATATATGTACGTATGTATGTATGTTTATACAAATGCACTTAAGTATTCTTATTTAAGTATTCTTTTTTTGTTTATTGTCGTCTTTTAAATCACATATGAGAAGTCACGTGTTTAGTCATTTAGATAAAAATAAATTTGGCGCGTTGTGAATGTGTGTTCATATATACTGCTCACCAACAAACGTCAGCCGATACGCTTTGTGCAAACATACAAATCTACATTAAATACATGCGAGTACATACATATCTAAAAGTTTTATCAGAGCCCTTACTGTCGCTAATTTACTTACATAATAACAATTTGCATTTTGAAAAATTAAGTTTGATAAAATCATTATTTTTCTATTACTGAAATGACAAGCAATGTTCAGAGTGTTTGTAGTCATAAGATTAGTTTATTAATACTAATATAGTTTAGTCTAGATTGTAAGAAGGCACACATACATTTATTCCCTTTCCTTTGCTTAAAAATTGCACCACCCAGTGAAAATATTCAGAATGTTCGGTGAGCTCGAGTCGGGCGTGACTATGGCTGCGTCTTCCTCCACTCCGCATTTGCGACAAAATTCGTTTAATGGGTATTTACCTACACGAAGGGGTTAGTTTTTAATAGAAGCCAGCAGTAACAACCAATGACGCCAGAGAGGTATTGGATGCAGAAACTGTCGCTCTTATCTTCTAGAACCTGCAAGTCAACCAGTTCTTTCGATTATATATTAAACTAATAATATCGGGAATTGTATGGAAATATTTTTCTCTGCCGTCACAAAGATATATCCACGTTGCAGGGTCCCCAGTCAATAAAAAAATTACGATTTCACTATAGCTCTTACTAATGATACCACAAACTTTCGGAAAATTATTTCATCAGCATCAAGTGTTCTTTCATCTCGAAACACTGTGAATCTAATGTGTGACCATTACCTGTGTCATTGGCGGGGCTTAAGGCAAATCGCCTCAATCACTTCGGATCGCGTTTTCTTCAACAGTTTGTCAGAGGTAGTAGTTGGGAGGACCTCGTACAAAAGGCTATGACAACTACGTTCGGTTTGCCTTTCAAAGGGAACCCTCCTGAGGGGAAATTGTACACTCGCAATGGACAACTATATCTCCGAGTGAAATTATGAAATTCATAGTCTCCGAACCTAACGTAATCAGTGTTTATAGAAGGTCAAAGATATGTCGCGACTTTGGCGCCATTGACAACGGATATTTTCTTGACAATCCGTCGGTACGTTAAGTGAATCCCACTGCTTAAGTATTCATTCTTAGCTTGAAAAAAATTGCTTTCGAGGGTAGGTCTGCTTCTCTGTTACTCTTATAGAAAATTAGTTGAGTTTAATTTGTTCGCACATAATTCGCCAGTTTCCACGACCTTTGCGTGTTTAAGTCGGAGTTCCATCGCTTCAAGCCAGTTCGCACTTTTCTTGTGGCCATAGAGAATCCACAAAGATTTAACATTAGCTCTAGAGAATTTCGTTTTAATTGCATTGGCTTGTCTGATGTCAACGATATAAAAATGATTTAATTTGATCACTTGGGGGCAGAATTTTTAACCACCCTCCTTACTTAATCTTACCACAAAGTACATTTCAAATTTTAATTATTTTTCTTTTTATTTCAATTAACTTGCAGACTTCGCCGTAACAACGCAATCAAAAATAATTTTTTACAATGAGCACTGGCAGGAAGTAACTTCATCGGCTCATCAATTTGAGCATCTCGGTGCGATCACGTTTGACGAAGCCGAAGATAAGGTATACTTTAGCGATGAGGCACACCACAATGGCAGCATTTTCTCTCTTAAAATACCCAAAGACTTTGAGAATCCGCATTTGATTGAGAAAATCGTACAGCGCACAAAGAATGAAGCGGTTCGGGCGCTTGCATACGATCCGATCGATCGTAAACTCTATTGGAGTGATATGTTGAATAAGAAAATCCTAATGGTATCTGTTGATGCGAATGAGTCGACTACACCAAATGTGTTTTACGATTTCAAACAGGAAGACACACTGCCCGACGGCATAGCTATCGACTTTTGTCGTCGTCAACTCTTCTGGACCAACTCAAACTTTTCCAATTCCAGTATTGAACGCATCGGCTTAGATGGCAGCGCACGTAAGGTGATCGTTCGCGGAAATATGTTTTCGCCCCATGGTATTATCGTAGATCAGTTGACGGATCGCATTTACTATGTGGTCGACCAGCAGGGCATACATTTTTCGGTGGAGAGTGCAAATTTTGATGGCAGTGATCGACAAGTTATTATGAAAGGACTTAATAATGAACCCTTTACATTGGCTGTTACAAAGGATTCTATTTTCTGGACCGATCATACTAACCGAGCCATCTGGGGTCATGCAAAATTCATCAATAATACCGAAACAATATCGCCAGAGGATGAAGATTATGGCGGTGAACAAAAAGCTGGTGCAAATATGGTTATACAGTTTGCGGAAAATCCGCGCGGAATCGTAGCATCTATCGATTATCTTACAAATTTAGCAAATGATCATCACTGTCACAAGGTTGTTTCCACCTTAAGAAATCGTCTACAATCAACGCCAGAAGAAAATAGTACGTTAGATGTGAATACGAGCTTTCTACGTAAAAATTATTGCCTCAATGGCGGCGATTTCATTGCTAAAACTAACAAATGTATCTGCAAAGTCGGTTTCAAGGGCGAACGTTGTGAGATCAACGAGTGCTTGAACTATTGCATACACGGAACATGCACTATCTCTTCCATGGGCTTACCAACTTGCGAATGCCCGCGAAACTTCTACGGCGGACGTTGTCAGTGGTACAAATGTGCTGGCTATTGCTTAAATGATGGACGTTGTGTTATTGAGGATTCGGGCGAGATGAGTTGCGAATGTAAAGACAAATTTAGCGGAACACGTTGCGAGCACAATTCTACGGAAATTTGTGCGCTATTTTGTAAAATATTGAAGTTAGACTCGGATGCGTACGTACCTTTCGGCTGTCATGACATGTAAGTATATATGTTTCTGTAAGAATACTCATGCCCGTATTCAGTAACTTGGTATTATATCAAGTCTCAAAATGAGCTAGAGATTATTATTTAAATTTTTTTTTACCTGCTCATCACCAGGTCACTATTTAGAGACTTTATTTTGAAACTAGAGACTTTATTTCGAAATCAAAGAATGCCAACTGGTCTAAAATTGTGACTTTTGTTTTTATTAGAGACTGAGACTACTTACTGAATTCGGGGGCAAATGTGCGACTACTTCAACAGAATTTAGCGATAATTTCGGGACCTGTTCAGGACTACTGCCAGACTATATCGGAACTGGCTTTCGAATTTTTCTGAAACATTTTGGGACTATTTCGGGACTAGTTACGGTTCATTTCAGATCACAGACCATATTAGGCCCGTTTTGAGATTAATTCGTAAACTGGTCGCGGCAATATTAATATAAATTAAAATAAATTTTTAGTGTAATTAAATCGCCCTAATCGCTAACGCAGATTCGTAAATTTTATGCACATCTGGTAATTATGCCTAGCAATTTTTGACCTTACAACTACATACATATTTTAATTTTAATAATTGTTTATTGAACGAAAATCAATGTGATTAATACTTATTCACATGTATTCGAATATTTTGAGTCTTGAATGTCAATAATTGGCAGCCCCCACTTTTCTTTATTAGGATAATAAAAAAAAAGACTCAAATCGGTAGAAGTTATAGTTACTATTTCGGAGACCATCCCATTCATTCATCAGACTTTTCTTCAGAACTTCAGCGGTACTCAAACTCTAGGCTCTCCTTATTCGGTTTCCACTCCACCAAATATTTCCGGACCTTTTTTTTTATTTTCTTTGAACGACTACGGAGTTGCCATATGACTATTTTAAACTATAAACAATTTAATTTATTTTGTGAAATTTAAAACTCAATTTAATTTCTCACAATTAAAAAAATAATAATAATTGTTTCTCCTTTTTATATACATGTATACAGTTGCGAGGAACTAGCGCAGCAAAGCGAGTATGGCTCAGAGACGTATTCCATTCCGAAATATCCACATTTAGAAATGTGCCAGCAAGTGAATCCCTGGAATACCACCGTAATAATTGTGATCGTCTGTGGAGTGGTAGCCTCTCTGGGATTGATGGTTTTAATCGTGCACGGCTTGCGTCGCTTCTACAAACCAGCACGTCCTCGTATAAAGAAGACATTTGTGGTGCGTAAGCAAGCCTCCCCATCAGCGGATACACCACTCACTAATCGTCCCATGGCCACTGAACAATGTGAAATTACAATAGAAAATTGCTGCAATATGAATATTTGTGACACAGTAAGTTCTTATTTTAAAACATTGTTAATAACTTTTTATTAATTTTAATTATTTTGCAATTCATTTACAGCCATGCTTCGATTCGAAGTTAATTGAAAAATCATTTTCACGCAATTCCAACGTGAAGGAGGACAAGAAAATGCTTATAAATAGCATGGACGACGAACTTTATTAGTAAAGGTATTGAACAGCTTGCAAACGAAGGATTCGCTTGCGGTGCGGATACAGTACGCGTGGTCAGGGACTGGCATACTTCTTCTGCGCGCAACAAATGGAGAAGAACATCTACAAGAGGCCTTATACAACGAAATTACACACAAAGAGCAAACAAAGGTAGAAACAAAAGAGAAAAACGAAAACAAAAACGTAGAAGAAAATGCCAACAGAGAGCGACGATGAGTGGGAAAAGCAATAAGATAGTGTATCTAACGCCACGGACAAATGTATATAGTTAGCAAGATTGATAAATAAATTCTACATCAATCTTGTACAGTTAGTACAAGTTCCTCGTCCGTGGCAGCAGACGACCACAGAAGTGCAACCAAGGATAAGCTTTAAATAGAGTACCACATACACTCAAAAGTCACAAATAGTTTAACTTATGTACTTATTTTATTTTAGTTAAATTGACATACATAATTATTAATGTCTTGATCATTGCCACTACCTACACTATATAGTTATATCTTATACTTCAATTTTTTCTCTGACTATTTCAAAACCTAACTAAAGTTACAAACCCTTTTAGTTGAATTTAAACTTATCAATTATTTATTATTGAATTCATGTACATTTTTGATTTGCTGTTTTAAGATTTTGATTGTTAAATACAAAAAAATCAATTAAGGCTGTATAAACACTTCGAAAAAGTGTTGTAAACTTACATATTTACTTAAATTTAGTTACTTAAAAGAAATGATATTGCACTGATTAAAATTTTTGCAGCCAAGTTAGTTAACAAGGAAAAAAAATACCAAGTTGTTTGTAATACGAGTTTATGAAATTTTATTTTTTCGATTGCGTTATTTTAGAAAATGTTCGCCTTTCATATGCTAAAATGAAAAGTTATTCAAATTTAAGCGTTCCTCGATTGGTATTAATATTTTTTTTAAAGAGTCAGAGCGCAAAACTTTTAATATAAAACTACTTACAGCGTCTTCCGAATAAGTAGCTCAAAAAATAATGTACTAAATTGACATAGAATGGGAAAACTACTTTATGAAAACTAGTTTTTAGTTCTAATATAAAAAAATTGTGTACATCGTGCCAGCACTCTGATATTAAAAAATATTACTTAACCAAAACGTTTTATTTTCTTAGAGGCTTTTTCTCAAGTATCTTTGCCGATGTCTTTGCCCTATAACAACAAATTTTTTACTTATAAAATATATTCCAAAGGCAAATAAATTGTAAAAGCTACTTGAGAAAAGGGCCCTTTTAATCTTCAGATTACATAGTAGGTAAAAGTGAAGTAAATATTTTTTTTTATTTCTAACAAAAGCTGTAATAATTAGCAAACATTATTGAACACTTGTACTTAAATAAATAACTACTGCTGCTGCATATTTTTACTTTGGGGCCAGTTGTAAACTTGCTTACAGCTTATGGATTTGTATTGCTATCATCATACGACTATACATAAATAGTATGTATGTATGTAAATACACACATCTGTAAATACATAGAATATCTGAAATAATAGCATTTGTGCTCTGTACAAAGAATTTTATCAATGTTCATGAACTAAGTTGTAGATAATGAATGAAGAATAAATAATTTTTAAGCGCGCAATTTTTACTTTAATTTTTTGTTCGTTGGCCAGAGGTTTTGTGAAATGAGAATTCTCAAATATTCGCTCTCACGAATCAAACTATTCTGGACACACAAATGTCTGCTTGAACTGTTTATTGCTTTGTGTAAAGGGAAACGGAAATGGATGTGACTATTTTTTAACTAAAAATAAATCAATGAAAGCAATCAAGTCATCAAAATCACAATTTCGGCTTGTAGGCTAATTAATTTATGGGCATTCTTGCGACGAGAGTTGACAAAGAACAGCTGTTTTTCTTGTGCCACTTTTAACGTTGCTGTTAACCTATTTATGTTTCTTGACCTCTTGAGTTCATCTGTGTTTGGTTTGTCATAATGAGTCTATAGGCTCTTCGCGGCTTAGAAAGTGCAAAGGTTGTTCCAACGTAAGTCAGCCATAAATTGCAAAGGCAAGTCTCTCCTCCGCAGGATATTGTCTCTGTTGCGGAATTATCATCTGGTTTAAACTAAGTTTAGTTAAACTCACTTTAAATTTAAACTTTGTTTCCTTGCGCTCAATTAGTCAGCAAAGAGCTGATAAGTTAAACTTAGTTTAACCGTGCGCAATCGGCCGATTAAACTTCGCTTAAACTCCGTTTAAAGTTGACTGAACAATTTAATACAGAGTTTGGCACGAAAAAATTAAAAATGCTTTGTCAATTTTTATGTGTGGGCAGTTTGGTGTCTTGACAGAAACATTTGTTGACCCCATGAAATTTACAGCCAAATGAAAAATTAGCTGTCAAAGTAACAAAGTGACAGCTTATTCATACATTAGATGCCAAGACAAACGGCTGACATGAAGAAATAAGCGGTATATATTTTCTGACATCAGCTATTTTCTGTGAAGATGTCGGGTTATATGAAAAGTGTTGCACAGTTTCAGATTTATTAAAAGTAAGTTTTACCAACTGGCAGCATCATTAGCGAAGAATTCACTGAATGTACCAAGAAATTTATATACAAACTGGCCATATGATGTCTGACATCTGAAACGTCAAACAAACAAAAAAAAAATAAAATAAAAAATATAAGAAATTTCACTTCCTTCAATTCGAGGACGGGTAAAATTTGTTTAAAAAGTGGATAAAATTCATAGCATCATAACCAAACAACAATAAAGAGTTAATTCTTCAGCAAAATTTCAATCACATGGAAATTGTGTGGGCATAATGAGAAAAAATACATAGTTGATTAAGTCAGCTGCGAAGTTGTGGAAAATCGACGAATGTAAAAAAAACATTGTCAGAAAAAACTGATACACGGAAGCTGGAAAAAATTGCAAGGAAGGATTTTTTGTTGCTCAGTGGTGCACAGTAATACCGAATCGATTTTGTTATTTTTGCAAGGAGGCGTCGTTAACAAAAGACAATTTTGTTAAGGGTGCAAGCAGAGAGGGTGTGAAGGAGTTGGTAAGCGAAGCCCGAAAATGTGTTTGATAATATGCTCATATGTAAATATGTATGTATGTAGCAGAAAAGCTGTGTTGGAATCTTCTGAAAAATAATTTAATTTTTATTTAACAAACACTATGAACATACATACATATGTAAATTTATTTCAATACAAATATATGTATAATATAGATATATTTGTTAATACACATTGATCAGAAGAGATTCAACATTAAAACTACATATATATTTAAATAGGGTGCAGCTACAATTATATCAAAATTACACATATTACATTTATCAACGATTTTTTTCCTTTCAGATCCTTACCCACACATCCATTCGGCAAAAAACTCAATCCTAGTGACGTCAACATCAAGAATTACGCCACGCCTTGAAATGAGTGGCAAAATACGCTTAAAGGCAAATGGCTATCTTGATGAAGATCCAATGACACTACAGGATATTGTCTATAAATATATATGCGAAAATTTGGATGTCATTAGCTATGAAGAAGAGGATATGGACGGTAACATGCGCCATCTAAATGATGGCATAGTTCTTCCAAACGATATTTGCGATAAGCTTCTGGAATCGTACCAACGCTTTCGGCGTCAATTGAGTGACGATGTGATAAATCTGTTTCAGCATGCGACACGGACTTCATTAAAAATTGTGAATCTGAGAAACAGTACGGTGTCAAATCAAGGTGAGAAATAACTAAAGTGTATATTGTATAGAAAAAGTGTGAAGTAGGAATTATAAGTTGCTTATTTACCTGCGTAATTTCATTAAACAGTTGTAAAAATGTATGTGCATGTATAAATTATGCATAAAGTACTTTCGAATAGCTCGGAAATTTATCACACTTAAAATATCTGCAAACAACTTATTATTATTTTTTTAGGAAATATTAAATAAAAGTGAATTTATTCAGGCATGTTTTAAAATATTTTCTTTACCAAATTATATTTATGTAAAAAACTGGTTTTCGCGTACTTTACACATATTTTTACCCTCTCGAACTACAAGTTAAATTGGTGAGACATGCGAATTATGTAAAGTACCTAAAAGTAAATAGTAGGCAATCCTTTAAAATGGAGAATATAAACAAAATTTGATTAAGACTTGCCGGTGTTTATAAACGTTTCATGAAAATTGTGGCATAATTATTTAGTATTGCTACAATAATACAATTCTCACATTTTTTAATTTTTTAGTATTGCTACAAAAATACTAGTCTCATTTTTTTTTATACTTCACACAATTTTCACATTTATTCCGCATACATTGTCTACACGCTCCATCTCCTGGCCCAAAAGTGTTTGTTGAAAACCTTAACATTATTATTAAAAAAAAAAAACAGTCGTTTTCTTTGTACGGAACATGAGGGACCTTATTCTACATGTATGTGAATGTGTATGTGCGCTTGTGTATGAACATGCAAATACTCTAGAAAGCGGTTGTACTTAATTGATTAATTGATTATAAGTTGGAAATGAGTTTGAATTGAACGTCAATGGCCTTCTAATAAGAAAAAATATTGTTATGAAAAACTAGTTTTCCATTTATTTAACTCGCTGTTATCTCCCACTAGCAAATGCATATATGTAGATACATATATGTACATGTGTATGTAACTATGTATGTATGTATGTAAGTACATATACATAAGTATGTATGTATAATCAAATCTCAACATAAAGCACTTACTATCATTGTGAAATGCAAAAGTGAATGCATATCGTGTTCTAAATTTTGATCTTATACATATTGGCTCTCATTTATACTTAGATATTTATGTAGTACTCCACAAAACTTGTTATAAAATTTTCTGTATTATTATTTATAGCTTATTTTGTAATGATACAAGTATTTATTTTTACTTTCACATAAAAATTTTGTTTAACTACCCTCAGGTTTGGAGGTTCTTATGCGTCACAAGTTATATGCACTTTCGATATGGTATTGTAATCGAATAACTGTACAATCGGCGCAGTTGCTTACGCTCTACGGTGAGCAATTACGCTCACTGGAGCTGGGCATTAATGCGCACATGTTGCAAAACTCGGAACCCATTGAGAAGGAGCCTGTGGATTTTCAATTTAATTGCCCGCAACTACGTCGTTTGGTATTGATTGGAGTCGTATTGCATAATGGTTTGCAACTTCACTCGCTACTCGAATTAAACCATCTCGATTTGAGATTATGCACGCTGGGTAGCTTCAGTTTGGAAGTGTTAACGGCTCTACCACAACTCCAAACATTGATATTATTTAATGTTTGGCCAATTGCTAATCAACTGCAAGCAATTTGCATGCTGCGACGTCTGCGTACGTTAGATATTTCGATAAGTAACTCTGGCAATGGACATGGCACCTATGATTTGCCCGATCAAACGTTGGAAATGTTAATGAATAATTTGCGCGAATTAACCCATTTAGATATATCGGGCACAAATTTGGCCGGCAATGGTGTGGCAACGAAGGAATCGAATTTCAAATTGCGCACCGATATACCGGGATTAGAATCGCGTATACAGCGACCACTGCAGTTTTTAGGTCTCTATCATACAGCGCATTCAGCTTGTAAACGCCACGATATACCAGCGATTGAAGTAAGGAACATGTTTGCAAAGTAATTTTCTATTATTATTTTTTTTTTCTTAAATTTTTTCTCTACACGTTAGATCGCAGGTGATGCCAATGAATATCAAATTCTAACGGCTGCAAGGTACTATTATGACAGACCGATGCTTTTAACGAGGGTAAACGCTGACACAAACTCGTTCAAAGTGCTCACTTACAGCTTTTTATTGTACTTAGGTTTTAAACGACTTGTACCACCTTTTCCGCTTCGAAATTTGTAAGGACATACATCTCGCGCTGGATGCTGTGCTCGGAGCAATGGATAGACATCTGAAATTTAAACATATGCAAATTTCTGGCAGGTAAAAAAATATTGAAAATGCAGTTAAATTCTATTAAAAAATGGCTACGATATACATGCATCAATTTCGGTACATATAATATCAACAAATAAGAAATTTGCACAAAACTTTTGTTTAAAAGCGGTTTAATTAAGTCTTCAAAATCCTCAATTTTCTGATGAACTCAAGTGACCGGACAATTACCAGCTTTACTTCGAATGTGTACCACCAGTCGTGCAGCTCCATGTAGTTACCAAATGCGAATGCAAATTTTATGGCCAATTTTAGGCCAAAAACTTACCACGAAGATTTTAATTTCAAAGAAAGACTTGTTAGTTGCTTAATAACGCATTGGCAAAGGGTAATATAAATAGTTTACTTACTATCGATATATGTGTATCGATGCTGTTATCGAAATGTATCGTCTCGAAAAAATTAATTATGTTTCGCAACCCATCTTACGGAAATGACTCAGATTTCCAAAATGTATGGGAATCTTTTTTTAACATGTAATTACATTCGAATCTCAAATACAGCCAATTCTTGAAAACATTGACGTTAGTTAACTTCAGAAGTATTTCCCTAAAAAAGTTATTGGGAATTCTTTATGCTACGACATCAATTATGCGTTCACAACAACGAAAATTATCTGTATAGCTATTGCAACACAAATTTCAGTATAGGGTTTTAAAAAAAATATCGCTTAAATTTTCAATTAAATTTAGCAGAGATCGCTTTTTAAGCACTCAACAAATGTAAAACGAATACAAAACGATAAAAGTTTAAAAACTAAAAACATGATATCGATATTTATTGATAAAGTTAACAATTTTGTTAAAAAAAATCCAAAAAATAATCAATCGACTTTCAATAATTTCTTGCAGATCATGCTTTTTAAGCACGAATACGAAAGGATAAAAGTCGAAAAATTAAAAACATGATTTCGATAACTATCGATAAAGATAATAATTTCGATAAAAATTCCAAAAAAATCAATCGCAAAAAATTTAAAATTTAAAAAAGATATCGATATTTATCGATTTCGGTAACAAAATTAAAAACGATCAATCGATAAAATAGTATATTCCACAAATACCAAACGATCAAAGATCTCAAAATAATTAAATACATATGTAGATGATATCGATAAGCATTTATAACGATAGCAATAACAATAACAGTATCGAGGGCAAAACTAAAAACGAATACAAAACTTGTTTAGCCAGACGAATACAAGACAACATCGATGAAGTTAACGAGAACAATCATGCCAACAATATCGATAGCCATGATATTAAGGGTGTTTTTTTTAGACATGTGGTTTTTAAGAAGAAGTAAAATGCATATAATTTAATGCTATGGTGAAGAATATAGCTTTATTATAAAGATAAAGATTGCCATTATGTGTTAAAAATTATCTCGGGCAAGTAACCGCCTGGGCTGGCTCAAATAAATTTCAGCCAAGAGGCCCAATTTTCGACCACTTTGTCAGCAATAACGCGCCGAATATTCTCTTTCAATACGTCTTGAAATGGCAAACCAAACTGAGTATAAATCAAGTAACAGCTGTCAAAAAGAACAACTCCAAAAAAAGTATTGCCCCATTGAAAACCATAAGTCTAAAAAAAAAACACCCTATAGATGTAGATAACAAATACAACGAATAGCTTCGCTATAAGCGAGTTTTTAAAGAGAGTTGATATAAGTATTTTTCATTCATGTCATTTAAACTGTCTTCTTTTTTTAATTACTCATCAAAACCCCGGTTTTGGCACTGGGAGATATATGTAAAGCAAAAATAGACTTAGCATTTATTAATCCCTCCGATTGTCATATTTTTCACTTGGGCTTTCTTTGTTGCAGTGCTACCCTCTTCTACATAGTAAAAGGACGTGATCACTCAAAAGTCGGTACTACTTTACGAAATCACATTATTCGTACACTGCTGAATGGTATGGAAACACATCTAACCGATGATACGATGCTACGAAATGGTTATCTCACTTTAACGCAATTTCATATGCCAAGCGACGTGGTAAATTGGGCAAATTTTTCTCTATTTTTTTTTTTGATAACATTTTATATTTAAAACACAAATATATAAATACCTTCTTTCTCTTGCAGTTGTTCGAATATGAGCGTCTTATTAAAGTTTTATTGCATGGTGTCTCAAAGACCGAGCAGGAAGGTTTTGTGCAAAGGATAGCAATATATTTATTGAACACTTTGGCGTGTCAAGTGGATGGCAATCAAAAGTTGTTTTTAGGTGATCTGGGCGTCGTTAGTGTAAGTAAAAGTTGTCCAAACATGGTGTTCGTTCTTAAAATAGTTCAATGCACAATATTTGCAATGTGCAATCAAAAATGTGAAATAAAACTATTTTTTTTTGGTATTCTAATTTTTCTCTTTATACAGACAATGTTAAGTTTAATTAAGGATCGTTTAACTCGTTCGGTGTTCGATGATGTCATGGAAGTGGCATGGTCAACAATGTGGAATGTAACTGATGAGACTGCAATCAATTGTAAACGATTTTTGGAAGGACGCGGAATGGAGTTCTTCCTTAAATGCTTGCGTGTAAGTACTCGCTAGTTTGTAAGTAAATTTTTAATTTTTGTCCGCATTAAAATTTTATGTTTCTCGTTCTTAGTATTTCCTACAACTTTTCTAATCACATACTTTTACTTTTATCAAAAGACTTTCCCAGATCGTGAGGAACTACTGAGAAATATGATGGGACTTTTGGGTAATGTGGCGGAAGTTAAATTGCTGCGACCAAAACTTATGACACAAGAATTCATTGAAGTTTTTGCTAAACTATTAGATTCATCGAGTGATGGAATCGAGGTGAGTGTTGTGTGATTATTTTTTACTCTACGATTCATATACATTTACAAACCCCCACACTCCGATACAGGTTAGCTACAATGCTGCGGGCGTGCTGGCACATATCGCATCGGATGGACCTAGCGCGTGGACAATTGAATCGCCAACACGCGATAGTGTACTCATACGATTGGTGGAAGCCATCAAACGTTGGGACATAAAAAGTGAAAGAAACATTAATTATCGTAGTTTTGAACCGATATTGGGCCTAGTACGCTGCTATGAGACACCGCAATGTCAACATTGGGCTGTTTGGGCTTTAGCCAATTTGACGCAGGTGAGTTTAAAACTATGAAATTTAGAATGAATACATGCAATACTGGGCATAACGAAGCAGTCCAACGTTGTATATGTATGTTGCATAAGGAATGTGTACTCTAAATTTTATTTTCAAATGCTGCCAAATATTATCCAATTCGGTTAACCTAAATAAAGAAATCATTTTATTTTAGTTCGTATGGGTATGACGCATGTACCAAGAATCCTAACCTATTTCAGTGTTATATTGAATTTCATATGCGATTCGTACGCATTGTAAACATTATTAATGTTTATTCAGCCGCTCTAATATCTGTGGGGTACAAACACACAAAAAGAAAAACACATTTTTATAAATCTACTATTAAACAAGAAGAAAAAAAAGCTGTCTTCGGCTATGCCGAAGGCTTCATAGCTATCACGAATGGAAAAATTGTGAAAACCCTGTTATTTTATTAAAATCGGATATTATCTTACTAACGGACTTAAATTTTTGCGAAATTTCTAGTTTCCAGCTGAATAATGACAAAGTTTTGGCCAAAAATGCAATATCTGAACCGTCGGTTGTATGACAGCTATATGTTCTATATATCCGATTTTAATTATTTTCACTGCTAAAGTAGTTGTCCTAATAGCTATTAGTTTTGCAAAATTTCAAGACTTTAGCAGATGAAATGAAGGAGTTTTGGCCGAAAATGCAATATCTGAAGAATCGGTTGTATGGCAGCTATATATTCTATTTATCCGATTTTAATGATTTTCACTGCTAAAATAGTTCTCACTATACCTATTCTTTGTGCAAAATTTCAAGACTTTAGCTGCTTAAATGGAGGGGTTTTTGTGCTAAATGACATATGACAGATGAAATGAAGGAGTTTTGGCCGAAAATGCAATATCTGAAGAATCGGTTGTATGGCAGCTATATATTCTATTTATCCGATTTTAATGATTTTCACTGCTAAAATAGTTCTCACTATTCCTATTCTTTGTGCAAAATTTCAAGACTTTAGCTGCTTAAATGGAGGGGTTTTTGTGCTAAATGACATATCTGAACAATCAGTTATATGGGAGCTATATGTTATGTATCTTTGATCTATAAGATTTTCACTGGTCTTATTAAACATAGTATAGCGGACCTTCTTGGAAAATTTTAGACTTCTAGCTTTATAAAGGAAGAAGCTATGAAGCAAAATATGATATCTGAACAATCGGCTCTTATATACGTTATAGTCGTCCGATCTGGCCGGTTCCGACAAATGTCTAATAAAATGTAAAAAGACATCTGACTGCCAAGTTTCATTAAAATAGCTCAAAAACTGAGGAACTAGTTTGCGTTCAAACAGACGGACAGACAGACAGGCACACAGACAGACGGACATAGCTAAATCGATTCAGCTCGTCACTCTGATCATATCGGTATACTTTTTGATGGGTCTAACTCTTCTCGTTCTGGTACGTACGGTTCCTCCACTACAAAAAATCAAATCCGTAAGTAGTTGTAGAAAATGTTTTTAAGAACGTTCCCGTAAAGGAACAACAAATGAACAAAACTAACGCAAACGTTCTGAAAAGGAAGAAAATAAGAACAAAACTCTCTTCACGAATATTCTGTTGAAGAGCAGAACAGGAACAAAAGTGTTGAGAACTTCACTTTAAGCATGAAATGGGCTTTAGGAAATGGTTCGATTTTTATTTAGGAAAACTTTTAAAAAACGTTCTCAAGAAGAGCAGGATGAGAGCGAAAATTTCGGGAAATGAGAACGAAAGTTTCGATAACGATTTGACCGGGAATCAAAGGAGTACAAAAGTTCGGGGAATATTCTATTGAAGAACAAAATGGAAACAAAAGTGTGCAGAACTTGACGATAATAATGAAATGGGCGTCAAGAAGAACTTTAGGAAATGTTGCGTTTAAAAGTCATTTTTGACAGTTTCGAACTCAAATTCAATTGTGTAATGTTTGTAATAAAGGAAAAAATATTCGCTCTTCCCTTTTCGTTCTCTGTCGACGTTGATCTTTTGAGAGAACCTTTCTGAGACTCTTGTTCCTATTTTTTTTCTTTTCATAAACGACCTTCAAAGTATTATTCCCATTTTGTTCTCTCAGCTACGTTCCCCAGCGGATTGTTCTTAGGAACTTCTTCAACATTTTTGTCCTCATTTTCGTTCTTGTGAAAACTTTCCCGAAAGTTTTGTTCTCATTTCGGTATAGGTTGTTTAAGTTTTATTCGGGAAAAAACTACAAAAATCACGTTTAGTTTTAATCACAAATCTCTGCTTCTAGGTTGGAGACATGAAGGATTTATCTGGAGAGCCCTTTACCAAAACTCTCCGAAGAATACTTTTCTTAAAAAGTATTTCAACTCTTTATTCCATTGCTTAATATTATAGGCCGAAAAATTACGGGCACATGTGTACCAACACAACAACAAAATATCCATAATCAAATGTTTTTCGTACGCGTAATTTGAAAAGTCATCTTTCTTTTTAAACACATCTCGTTGTTGTCTTTAAGAAAATTACTCTTTCAATACCTTTTAGAGTTAAAAGTATCGGGAACATAAATACTAGTTATCTTTAGTAAATTATCGAGTTTGTATATACTTATATAACCTTAAATCTTACTTGTAGCGTTTAGATGATTTAATCGGAAGGGTTCCAGCGCATAAAAACTCTGTAATACGATGTTTTCACGACAAGTGAATCACGTGTTTCGCTATTTGAATTACGAATGGCGAATCACCCCGTCTACACGACACATTCGTGATTCCTTTAGCATTACTGTTTCTGTTGTAATACTTACTTACATACATATGGCTTTTGGTTAAGCCTTTCATAATTTGGATCGGTGATTTACCGAATGATTAAAGCAGCATTTGCAAGAAGCCTAGTTTGCAGATTTTCTTCTAAGAAGAGTGTGTAGCTGAAATATCAAAGTTATTTTTCTTTTAACTGCGACTATGTCAAATAAAACACACTACATTACTTTATTTTATATATATTGCATATAATAACCAAGCTATTAAAACTTTACCTTCATATATTTAATTGCAGGTTTATCCAGAAAAATATTGTCAGCTGGTGAAACAAGAACATGGTTTTGAAATATTGACTGAATTGATCGAACATCCAAGCCCATATGAAGATATAAAATTGATTGCGCGCAAAGTTATCTACACGTGTACACATTTTAAAAATTGGGATCTTGATGGTTAAAACGTGACCACACATACCTGATTCATATGTAATTGTGTGCCAGTACGGAAATTGGTATTTGATAAGAGTAAAAATCATTGAGCAAAAATAAACGAAACGGCACTCGCAACGGACGTGTAGAAAGTAATCAAATGATCATAAACACACATACACACACACACCCACACATACACAATGGTAATGAATTTTTTTCTGCTTCCTCTTAAGAAATGTTTATTTTTAAAGAAATACTGGTTATTTAAATTATATGCAAAAAAAAAACAAAAAAAAAACAAGAACGATACAATTATTAAATAATGTAAAATAAACGTAAGAACGAAATCGCGATAAGAAAAGCAAGGGTTAAGCTTAATAATAAAACGAAAAAATAGTGAATAGCCGGCGTTGGCAGTGTATAAATATTCAATTTGATCGTTTAAATATTTAAATACACTGCATTTATCATGTATATAGTATACTATGAATATTTTTGCTCGAATTAAGCTATTTAATAACAAAATTAAAAACTAAAAAAAAAAAAACAATAATGCTAAATGAAGTTACGCGTTTAAAGTATGTGGCGTTTTTTTTATTCTATCTTCAATGAGATTAATGAGAAAAAAAATTAATTGAAAAATAGCTGTAAAACTACCTTAGGTAGCATTCTTAGCATAAAAACCGTATACTCATATATTCAAACATACATACATACATAAGTGGTTATGTATTCATTCGTTAATTATACGTATGTACATTACACAAGTACGACATGGATAAAATATTTGTTTATGCCAGTTTATTGCATAATTTCTTACGAGTTTACATTACATACAAACAATCATACATACAATGTAACATCTATGAAACGCATATTATAAATGTTCTGCTTATTTTAATGTCGAATCATACTGTAAATATTCAGCATAAAACATCCGTTGTAGTTGTACGCATGACATTTGACTTTTTCTTCATTATTATTATTATAATTTTTATTTTTACCGTATTGAGTATTTATCGTTTAATGCTATTGGGATAGTTGATCGCAGCAAGCCACTTCCCATACGATGCCTTTCCTGAGTATTCACATTTTTAGCTTCATATTAGTGATAAACTAAATCAACCCAGCATATAATAATATAATATGAAGAGCTTAAAGCTACTCCAAAAGGACTTCGTGAGCGTAAAGAGGCCTTTTTTTTTTTATAATGGCCGAAGGTCTTCCGCTTTCGCTACCAAAGGGCTTCACGAAGTACGCTCCTTTACACATCCAATTCGCGAACACGTTTCGTATATGTATGTAAATCATCAGTTGTAAATCGCGTTGCCAGAGAATAACGCTGAGTACGTGCTTTTTTTTGTGGAAGGCAAGCAGGCAAACAGTTTTTTCAGCACTTTTTGGGCAAACCTTCTTAAATGGCCAAATGAAGCAAAAGCTACAATGCACTGCTACAACCTATCTACATAAAAGGTTTCGAATATAAATCAGCGTGATATTCCGTTATCTTTAGGAACTAACGTCTTTCCTGAGGCAAGACTATTCTGGTTTGCGGTTGACCTCTACATGGCGTTTAACGCTTTTAATGTCTACGTGTTTATAAGATCGACAATTGCCTTAAAAATTGCGCAATCAAAAGTCGGAAGTCGCGTAAGTTTAATAAGGCAATATCTTTGTATATAAATCTGTATACTCGTACAAGAATATCGTGATCTCTGAAGCGAAATCATTCGTCAAACGTTTTACCATTTGGATCAAAGTGGTGAGCCAAGAACTTAGACGATGATTAGCAGTTGAAGAGCACAAAGCCATTTGCGATCAATGCTTACCGATTACGAGTCGAATAAAAATGACAGTGCTCTGTTGCTAGCAAAGCATTATTCTTCATCATCTCGTCTTAAGTCACATAAAATTCATCAAAATACTTCGCGCATGCTCGAATCCCTGAGTAAGAGAAGATAATTGAAAACTAATACTGCTTCTTGAGCGCGCCTATATACGGTGTTTTTTTTTTGTCAAATTCAGTGAGGGAAGAATAGATCTTTGATCCGTAACAAGCTGCTGTATGGGGAATTGAAACTGTATGGGCGAATCTGCAACTTAATACAACCACCGCGATCAAACGTTATATTTCAAAGGTTAAGCAACATTTTAGTGATTTAAGCTGATTTGAATTAACCAATAAGGCTTTAGATACTCAGTATTATGTATATAGAAACACTATTGTAAATAAAAAGAAATAATATTCTGGCGCAAACACAATAATAATAATAGGAACAAAACTCAAGAACGTTCATAAGTAGCGCATAATAAGAGCGAATCTTTTGGAAAAGTTCAGGGATGATGAGATGATACCAAAGTTCTGGGGAACGGTCTGTCGGCGAACAAAACGAGAATACAAGTTTTTGGAACTTAATGTTTAAACGCCATTTTGTGAATTTAAAATTCAATTGAGTTTGGTATCTACGATGTCGTGGCAACTTTTATTTGTAAAAGAAATAAATTATAAGCACTTGATATTCGCCAAAAGACGATACATTTTGTTGTTATTTTAATTTTTAAATTTTTTGGTCAAAGTTCACTTTTGCGCATTATAATACGCCGAAAAGTCGAGCTAGTCTTCTCACTATTTAAATTTGAACTGCTTAAAGTTAACTACTTACATAAAGACGCTGTGTCTGTGACCGTCATTCGCGAAAGAATTTGTTCCCGTTCTGTTCTCTTTTACTTCCGTTCCAAGGCGAATTCATTCAAGGTGGTATACTCCACATGATTCAATTATAAAAGGTTAGTTCGATAAACAGCTCACTTTTTGTCAAACGGCTCCCTTAGCATCAAAACCGTGTTACTTCATAAAAATAATAATAGTAGTAACCTTAAAACTTTTTAATACCGAAAACTAACAGGCAACACTTTTTGTTTCTTATGTGCGCGTAAACAGTAAGTTTAAATCCGGATTTTAATGAAACCTTTTTTTCTGATTACAAGATTGACCCCGTTTCGTAAATATTTCATGTAAATGTGTATAAATGACGCGATTTTTCTTTGAACGCTTTTCAAGCGCATATAAATTCGATGTAACAGAGTGTAAAGTTTTGTAATTTTTAGAAGGAATAATACTAAATAAATCTAAAATAATGTGACATAATAATCATCCAAATGCCAAAAACAAGAATTTCTAAGAACTAAATTCTTGAGTTATGAAGTTTGATTTATTTTTCTTTTAATATATAAAGGTTCTTTTTCTAAAACTTCGAATTATTGTGGGTCTCTTACAACTATATTAACTCCATAAAGTCACTTACTATTTATCGGAATAAAATGTTTGGTTCTGTTACCCCCCAGGGGTAATCACAATATTAAAAATAACCCTGATACCGATGGTGAAATAAAAGGATTAAACCGAATAAATAACTTCTTCGTAGTAAGAAAGCTATACTTGTCGCAAAATAATGCAAATAAGGCTTCGTTGACTTGGGTTAACGAAGTGGCCAGGAGCACCTTGACCTAGCCATCCAGCGAGTTTTTGGCTATAATTAAAAGCCTGGAGCTGCTCATTGCATGTTAGAGCTTAACATAATTTTAGCTGGCAGTTTTAATATTCTTACTAAATAGCAGTTAAATTAATTAATTGAGGTAAGAATATTTTTATTGCCATTTAAGCACAAAATTTCTTCCAAATATGTTAAAATTAACAAATTGTATTCTACCACTATTTGCAAACTTTCCATACTATGCTACTCCTAGTTTCACAAAAAGGGAACGCATTATTTACCTATTTTCCGTACTTCGTATATGCAACCTTTTGTAAGGGAGTGTCAAAACTCCCTTGTCAATATTTATCTAACCTTTTATTATTAAATCATGGTATACTCCACATATAAGTAAACAATTGTGTGTAGTTTGCGGTGAAAATGTCAGAGAAACTTACAAAAACAAAAATAAACGAATGGGTGGAATTCCAAATTTGACGCCAAAAGCAAACGCACTGAGGCTTTATAGTAAAAATATTCAAATTAATTTCTTTATAATAGTATGTGCTGCTTGTCTTACACATGGAGTTTTCCATCACGAACGTAAATAGAAATTTAAAATGTAAACAAAATAACCATTTTGACACTTGAACCGCATAGAGCGTAGATAGAACAAGCTACCAGCTGATGGGAATATACCACCTTCTATGAATTCGCCTTGTTCCGTTCTGTTCTTTATCGGAACGTTCCGGAGACTTTTGTTCCCACTATTTTTCGCTCAAAGCTGTTTCCGAAAGTATTGTTCTAAATAAAATACAACACTTTCGTTCTTCCAAAAAATTTGTTCTCATTTTTATTTATGTTAATTTGAGTTATGACATTTCTAATTTTCATCATATTTTTTTGGGAAGAGAGTGTCGGCCTACTCCTCCCACTAATCCATGGTGCTAGCGAGGTTTTCCGCGCCCATTGGATCGTTCCCAATCAGGCGCTGTATTCTAAACAAAACTCGCGAATACCGGTCTACCTCCAGGAGAAACGGTGGACGGAAGGAACAAAGTCCTTCACACATTAACTGCCTCCAGCCTGTTAGTAGCGAGTTCTCTATTGATTCAATGAATTATGCGGCTCGAATACACCCAGTCTTTCGATGGCTGGACTGGTGACGTATTAAAAATAACGTATCCCAACCTTCCATTATAAAAAAAAAACTCACCCATATTTACAAACGTAATTTATCACTCGCAATTTTCTTTCACACAAATAAATTTACATGACATTTACATAATTTCAAAACCGAAATAACTAAAAAAATCGTTTTTCACACAAAATTTATCCAAAAAATAAAAAAGTAAACTGCAAGGAACAAAAAACATCTAGCGGCGGCGACGGCGAGAACGCGATCGCTTACGTCGACTACCGCTGCGTCGCCCACTGCGACGCCCTCGCCGACCGCCACGGTCGTACATGCCGCCCTCGTAATCGCCAGCATCTGTTGGCTATCGGAGAAAGAAAAGAAGTTAACAGTCATAAAATATCGTCCCAACTCATTTATGCAGCAGTTGGCACATGTGCTCACCTGCAATTTGCGTGACTTTCGTTTGGTTACAACGTCTTCCTCCGAGCTTGAGACGCTCAATTCGTCCGACATATCGTCATATTGAGCAGCATCCTTATCATCATCGTATTTGTGGTTGCTCTTTCGTGTGCTCGTGCTGCTTTTCGTAGTTTTACTCATTTCGTTGTTGAGTCTTTCTTTAGATTGCCTTGCTAACTCGCCCGCCAGTGTAGTCTTCGCTACCGTCGCCACAGCTGTTAGTGGTCCTTTAATTTTTCCTGTTATTTATGGCGAAAAATATTTTAACACGAATTTTGTCGTTGAAAAGATCGCCAATGCAATTTAAATATTTTCACGTAAAATTTTTATAAAAAAAAGTTATTAAACGTTATTCAAGCTCGAGAGAATCTATCGAATGAAAAATTAGATCAGACAAGTAGCAGTAACAAAAAAGGTAATTTGATTTTTTTTTAGTTTCAGTAGAATTCAAGGTAGTTGCCAAGGTGAATTGATGTAAAGTGGTAGCGATTCTAAAAATGCAACCCTTTATCTCCTTTGTATTTAACTTTCGCGAAATAATTTTTAAACTATTAGGGTCAACGCAAAAAGATATAGTGAACCAAATCTTTAAATTTCTTGTAGTTAAACAGAACAATTGATTATTTGCAACTAAACAATTGATCTTGACAACCAACCACCAATCAGCTGATTGATTAACACCACAAAATCAGCTGTTTGTGTGACGTCAGAAAATCGAAATAGTTATTTAAGGCTAAAATGAAGTGTCCAGTGCTAAGCTGTAAAAGACAAATCAAAAGACATGCGTTGAATCCCAAATCGAAATATATTTGCATGAAGCACTTTACCAGAGAAGTATTTCAATGCTTTTTTTACTTAACCCCACAACTCGACCCCCCACCGGTCATAAAATATTTAATAAGATAGAGCTGATAGAGAAAAAATAAAATTTAAGTTTACTTCAAAATTCGAAAATAAAAATTAAGTTATATGGAGGGTTTAATTAGTTTGTGAGATCTCGTGCTACCATACAATCCTTCAAATTTTTGTTTAAGTATTTAAAAACACTTTGTTCTTACATAGAAGAGAGCCGACGCCTTATACGCCTAAACTAAAGGGTTTTCCAATAAGAGTGATATGATTTCTTAAAAAAAAAAACACTAATTGTTAAGGAAATTCAAATGTTTTTTATTTAGTATGAAGTTCAATCGATACAATTAAGTTCTGAATATAGCATCATTCAAATGGCCTCCACGACTTCTTTTGCAGGAACAAATTCGTCTTGTTGGAACCAGATGTTATCAAGATCAACTTCTTCCAATTGCGGCCATAAAAAGTTGTATATCATCGATCTATACCGCTCTCCATTGACAGTAACGGTGTCACCAGCTTCATTTCGAAAGAAGTACGGACCGATGATTCCACCAGACCAAAAACTGCACCAAACTGTCAATTTAGGTGAATGTAATGGTTGTTCATGAATAATTTGTGGAATTTCTTCGCACCAAAATCGACACTTTTGTTTTGGCGTAGAATACGTCTTACCTTACGGGATGGGCACCAATGTCAGGTTTTTGTTGTTGTAATCTCTATTTCTTTAATTATAAGGAAACGGCTCGATTAATTTTTTTTTTTTTTTTTGTAGTCAAATGAAGATGTTAGCTTTCGTTTGACATACATTTCATGTTGGTTGATATCTTCCTAATATTTAAATTTCTCAAATGAAAATTGTATAAACACATGCACACAAATATGTACAGAAATCACTTCAAATACTAGATTGGCGAAATTTATGAGCGATACGTTTAATTTGGATTATATTCGAAATGATGCTCCCACAACTATTGATAACACAACCATTGACTTAGTTTTTGCGAGAAATTTAAATGTTAATTTAAAAACATATTTATCCTATTTTTCCCATCATAAGCCTATATTCTCAAAAGTAACTTTCAAATAATCAAATAGATTTGGGTCTGTTATTTATCATTTATCTTTACTATTGATAACTACCATTGACTTCGTTTTTGCGAGAAATTTAATTAATAATTTAAAAACATTTTTATCCTATTTTCCTATCATAAGCTTATGTAGTATATCATCAAAAGTAACTATCAAATAAAGAAATTCATTTGCTTGCATTATTTATCATTATAAATTATCATTATACATATGTTTTCTGTCTTATCGGATGGCGTATTCTACGTTAAACTTAATGGCCGTGTCTCTGACACAGCCTCCTTCTTTTTTTTTTATTTACCGCACCACTCCGATGAAAGTGAGCCTCATCGGGGAAGATGATTTTCTTGAAAAAGTGTCAATTGGAGAACGATTAATTTAATAATAAACTTGAATAATTTGTAAACGTTGTTCTTGCGTATATTTTTCCATGATGTAAACATTACTGAATACAATGAAAAAAATGACATATCATGACATATTAAAAATGGCCAAAACGACACTTAGGGCCAGTTTTTCAGTGATGGTTTAAACTCAGTTTAAACTAAGTTAAGTAAAACTCAGAATAAACTTAAAGTAAGTTTCTTTGCGCTCAATTAAATTTGTTGCAACCACAACGAAGTAGTCAGCAAACAGCTGATAAGTTAAACTAAGTTTAACCGTGCGCGTTCGACCGTTTAAACTCCGTTTAAAGTTGACTGAAAAATTGCTTACCGAGTTTAAACTGCAAACAGAGTTTAACTTGCACTGAAAAAATGGCCTTTAAAAATCATATCATTCCTATTGGAAAACCCTGTATTTAAGTCACTAAATTAACAAATGTACCCAGCAAAACCTGCGTGACCGAAACTCAAACACATGTACACAATTTTTGGAAATACTAACACATGTTTTATAACATTTGATGTAGGAGTAAGCAGTCGATTAATTAATTTAGTTTTAAAAAATAAAGTGAAATTTTCCTTTTTTAAAGACACTCGGGTGGCAAATGTCAAAAAATAATTTGCCGTGTGTTCGTTTTCAAATTGTTGTCCCTGAATTTGATTAATTTATTTATATTTAACATAAAAAAGGTAAGTTTTTAAAACGAAAAAAAAACTTTGGCAAATTCAATGCGCCGTTAAAATAAAGTGTGCCATACATACATACATATGTATGTATGTACATATATAATTTTTCGTACTCTTTTTCGGATCAATTAAAACTGGAAGGCCATTGATGCTGAAGTCCGTGAAGTTGAGTCACCACAGATCAAAGCAGAAGGAATATCGGCACGATTAAACTTTTTATTTAATTTGTTATATATACTTATCAACAGTATATATGTACATGTACATACATATGCATATATAAGAATTGAAATACATTCTTATGTTAACTAAATTATAAATTTATTTTATTTTTTAATTAATAATTTTTTTTTATTTATTTACTTAAGATAAATGTAATAATACATTTAAATAAAATAAACAATAAATAAAATACTGTTTATTAAGAAAAAATGTTAGATTCGAACTCGGGACTTTTGATTATTAGGAAAGAGTGCTACCTCTCGGCTACTGACCTAGCAGAAAATCCGAGCGCTAGTTCCAGTTTTACTTTACAGCCTACGAAAAAAAAGGCTAAAAAGCAATGGACGGAACAACAACTGTGGTTTAATCGTGTATGTATGAGGGTGATGGAAAGTCACACGAATACAAGAAAACTTTGCACTTTTATCGCTGGGCTCTTAGCAGAGTGATTGTAATATGAAGCGTTTGGTGGTTACTAGGTAAAGTGACCGGGACTGTTCTTACTGGGTAGTGTAGTTTAAATTTGAAAAGTAAAAACAAAATTTATATAAATTTCATCAAAAAAAAAACATTACTACATAAAGTGCATGAACGAAGCAAGCCATGATGAAAAAAAAATAAACAAAAATTACAATATAATTTTGCACAGTGCATATGTATGTATGAGGTAGGAGTGATAAACCCACCAGAAAGAATATGATAAATTTCACCATGCCAGGCGCAAGCGGCTTTTCAGGCTTTTTGCGATTATTCAGCGAAATATAGTTGAATGAAGTGCTGAAATCATGAAAAACGAGCATAGTATGGAGTTTTGGTTTAACGCCTTTTCAAAAGCGAATAACGATGAAGCAATGAACGGCGGATTAAGACCAGAACTCTATACAGCGGAGTCGTGAGCTGATGGCAAAACAATATAAAATTCTGCTTTGTCTTTAACACGAAACCTTAACATAGAACGGACTTAATGATTGGATATTTTTTTCTCGATTAACGTAATTTAAGGCTTGAATAGTATAGTCCTTCCAGACCAACAGTTGATGTACGATTGTGAAAGGTTTTAAACCACTTACTGGATCCCAAGTTAGCGCGGTGTACTTAAGGTTTAGAGGGAAGAAGAGAGAATAAACTGGCTGGCGTAGAAGGCAGGGATGATTTGTTAAAAGAACTAGGAAATGAACGGCCACTTTCTACGGTGACGTCGGAATGTATGAAAAAAAGGTGTGATAGATATGTATGTATATATGTATGTACATACATATGTAGATATTGAACTGCTTTGTATATGATGACTGCTAGTCCACAATCATATCGTGCTGTAGATGACACCACTGCAACTTAGCTCATCTTCAAAGCTTCATTGGTTTTAGTCAGCATTGGGCTCATTTGTTGAGACATTATGCGACGTATGGCGTGAACAAACTATTGAATTTGCAGAAGTTGAGTTCGAGTGCAGCAGAAATATTTATATGGTCCAGTGTTCGACTCATTCAAATTGATTAAAAATATTTGCTCAGTTGTTTTAGTAGTAGAAGACAACTTAGGCAGTTATTGTACTGGCATCGGCGGATAGAATGAGCGCGTGGAAAATCGGTTCGCTCAGTAATTGGTCATCATTCAGCCTAATGCGATGGGAACTGATTTGTAGTCGCATTGCTGTTTGAGAATCTCAGAAGATGATTTGATTCCCCAAACAGTTCGGGAGAGGTATTTCACGAACTTCGTCTAACCTTTTTGATGACCTATTCACTGGTAAGAGCGAACGCTCCTTAGTTCTTCAGAGGACACTTAACAGTATAGGGCAATTTTTTTAAGCTCCTCCCAAGATTGTCACTTTCTAAGCCTCGCTTAAGCAACCTGCGTCCCCTCGTGTTGAGGCAGTAGAAGCTGTTCGGAGGCTTTAGAAGAAGTGATTTTGACGCCAATAATTGCGCGGAGAATAATTTGCTTACAAGAAAAACTGCAATATCCGAATGTAGGTTTCCCAGTTGCAGTTACTGCTATACAGACCTCGTATTGCGAACGTCGTCCGTTTCTTTTCTTTATTTAAATTTTGATTAATTAAAATAAATTCAACTTTTAGTCAGAAAAAGCGAAAGATTGTAATTGAAACTGGTGGTCGAGCGGTATTCAGAAGTCGCATTTCAGCAGTCAAGCATCTCACTGGCCATTCGTATTACGGCGTAACTGTATCACCTTGAAGTTAGGGTGAAATATCTAAGAAACGAGATTAACTAACGTAAGCGCCCATGGAGGTACCTTAAGATCGCGCTTCTCTTTTTTGCTTAATGATTGTTTATAGGAACGTATATGAATCCAGATACTGTGTCTGATGAAGAAGCTTCGATAATTTCTGGAATGTATTCATTTGACATACATATTAGCGAAGGAGTTGGCTAATCTCTTTACAAGGACGGAAGTCGAAAGAAAGCAAGGAAAATAAGTCTAATGCAAGTTAAAGGATCTTTGATCCTTACACTTAAAAAAATAGAAGGGCCAACTCGCCCTAAACTCAAACACAAGGATTATAAACGTTACAAATAACTTTATTTAATCACTTTAATATTACGACTTAAGTTACGGTTAACTAAATATTCTAAGTGTGTCTTAACACTACTAGCACCCCTATGCAACTGCCCACTCAACTGCAACCGCGTCGATCACCAGGCCTCGGTGTAGCAGCAGCGACGCAGCCCTTGCGTAACGATGTTCATTGGTGCTGGCTGTGGCGTTGGTTTCCCACGGGCATTTCACTGTGTTATGAAATGTTTGCGTAAGCATATCCGCCGGTAACGACCGTGGCCTTGGTTTCCCACAGGTGTAGCATTGGTTATGCAATGACCCAATTGCAGTATGTGGTGAAATAAGATTCTGCTGACGCAGCGCACGTGTAATGGTTGGCGGTGGGAATTATGCAGACTGGGCGCTAGCGAATATATTAACTCCTCCCCCATAAAAAATCTGCGTCCCGCAGATCATGCGGCAAGGAAGAGCGCTTCCTACGTTGGATACTATTACCCCTGGCCGGTAAGGATAACTTCAGCTCAGGTAAGTTAATCTTTGCGGTGATTTTGCGCCAAATGTACCAAATCATCAGCAATAGAGCGACTAGTCCCAGGGATTCGATAATGGTAAACCAATTCGTTTTTTCCTTGAGGTAACCCAGTAATTTGATGTTGTCAACCGCCATCTCGTGTACGAGGTTAAGGTTCAGCGCCATGCTTCGGTTGGTTATGCTGGTCAAAACTGGTGGGAGAACTTGAGCTCCTGAGATGCTTGTGCTCGAATAGCTCTGGTTGTTGATGGTCACAGTCTCATTATCCATCTGTAGAATATAAGAACCATTTAAACTGATTGCGGGTTTACCTGATCCTATGCTTCCGCTGAAATTGTCGAGGAAAATTGTGTCTTCCTTCATCAGTTCGACGTTAGATTCGTTGTAGGTCAGGTAACTGCAACTGGCATGTCCTCCCTTGAGGAGACGTGCAATGCAACCAGTCTCTGGTAACAAATCCAAGGATTTTCGTTCGCAGACCATTGCAGAGGTTAGCCGCAGGCAATCCTTTCTTATACCATATGTCTCGCGCTTGTTAATCAAAATCGTTGTGTATGCCAACTCCACTCGGTGGCCTTCATGGATGTTAGCTCTTGCAATTAGGTGATTAAACCTTTCTTCAGTCACCTTAGGCACGGATAACACGTACAATAATAGCGTACCGTTGGTGTATATCGAAGGTTTGCTATACTCAATTGCTTCAATAGCATTACTATATGGGAGTACGTCTATCTCGCTGACAAGCTGGTTGACCTCTTCCTTACTCAAAAGATTGGTATTGACCACGCCAGCTTTGGCCATCTGACATGCGCGGATCAGCTCGTTGACATCTTCCCTCAGAAGGATGATCTTGTGTTGGATTTCCTGAGAAATCCTTTCAAGGTTCTTCTCGTGCATGATATCGTTGGTGGCGGTCACAATGCCATTGAGCTTCTGCAATAATTCATCAGTTTTTTTGAAAATTGCAGCATTTACCTTATATTGCTGATTGTTGTTTTGGTTCAGGGCATCTTCATTTTGAAGAACTGCATCCCAATCTGTTGCGTCGGGTGAGCCAGCAATCCATTTCCAAGCCGAACCAATCCAGTTTATCGATCGTTTGGGTCTAGATGATTCGTACCCTTTCAATTCGCCCAGATGTGTACGGATTCTGCTCAACTGGAATGAGAGTACTTCATAAACTGCAGGTGATTCGTTTCTACTGGATAGTGCTTCCTCTAGTCGGTTTGTGGCCATTTCGTAACGCTCCAGGTTTACAGCGTGGATTAGCTTAAAATCATCAATAATCCATCCATACCCGTCTCGGATAGTTGCTAGTGGTGCATATATTTTAAATAAGTCATAGGAGTGCGCTATTGCGCAAAAGCTGATGCTATGAATTAAAATAACGTATTAGACTAATTATGATAATGTTCCCCCTAAATCTATTAACATAGTTGTACCAATTTAATTAGAACAAAAGTATTAAAAATTAAAAAAAAATTTTACATTTTTATTCTAAATTGGTTCTAAATTTATTATAAACTAATATATTCTATTTCTATTGCTAATATTATTCTATTACTAAATAAGCATGTGTATTTCTTAATAGTTCTTAAGAGCTAGATTGTATACTTATGTCTATATTTTCTTATCCTAACTGTGAGTTGCATAGTGGTTAGTAAATGTTGATAGAATTTAGATTTTGTTTTGATTATCTTTTTGGTTTGGGAACCCAGTAGTGAGGCAATGGTTTGTTAAAAGTTAGTGGATTAAATTAGTGATTAGTATTGTTATGTGAAAGTGTTACTGCGTTAGTATTGTATACTTTTTTTTATAATTTTTTGTATTTTTATTTTAGACTTAAACAAAAAATGGGAAATTATAGAAAAAGAAAGTATCAACTTTTATTTTTCTATCATTTGTTCATTACTTTGTTTAAATTTGTAAGTATTTTTGTTACCATTTTGGCATCTTTTGTGCGCTTTTTGTGCGCTTTTTTGCATGATTTTATTTTTTTTCGTAAGTATATGCGTTTTGACGCTTTTCTCGCGTGCATTATTGTGCACTAGTCAATTGCATTTCGCAAATTGCTTGTTTAGTTCTGGTTGGATTTTAGCATTTGCATTGGCCTATAGGTATTATTGACTATGGAAGGCCCGTGTGGATCCCTTTTAGTCATAAGCGTTTATAATTGCAAATGACCTACTCATGGCACAGGTGACTTCACGCAAATAAGCGATAGATTCTCGTGGAGGAGTTGAACCACTTCGATTGGGTCAGCCCAGACCACTAGGCTGTGTGGAATTGAACCACCCTGATCCCATCATTACAAACATACGTTTGCATCCCGGACCGCCGGGTCTGAAGAATCTTCACTATTTTTACCTTGTGTCTCTTACACATTTTTTACGTCCGATTTGTGGAATTTCTTCCCACTCTCGGTAAGTATGGTCGCATTTCTATTCTCTGCGACGGTTTCCTTTTCAAATAAAGGTTTTTGTTTTGATTTTATTTGTTTGTTGGCTATAAACAGCGTATCGCCGTTATTAAATTCCCGTGGTGGCAATCGTTTTTCGTTTATCCTTGCATTTCTGGATTCTTGTTCATGTAACAGCAAGGCCTTGATATTTTCATGGGTTTGATCCCTAAAGTCTGTCAAATTTTGGTAATTAATCCTGGCTGTCCTATTCAAGAATATATCCACCGGTTTCTTTTTTGTAGTGGAGTGTATGGCGTTGTTATACCTATCTACAGCTATAGACACTCGCTCTTTCGGGGATAACCTTGCAAATTCGCCAGTGATGCAGCGGTAAATTTCAATTATGGTTGAATGAAGCCGCTCAACCTGTCCATTTGCTTCGCTTCGTTGCGTTGGGGTTTGGTAGATCTCTATCCCTAGAGACCTGATGTAATTCAGTACGAGCGGGGTTAGGAATCCTCGCTCGTTGTCCATGACAAGTATCCTTGGCACAGAAAAGTAGTGCAGGACATCCGTTAGCTTCCTGCGAAGATAAATGGACGATTTATTTTTTATGGGAAACAGTTTCGCAAATTTGGAAAATTTGTCTATACAGCTCAAAAATTTCTGTTTTTCTATTTCGAAAAGGTCAATATGTAAAATTTCACAAGGATAATTAGGGATCGGTGTTGGTTGGATATGTGGCTTCGCAGGGTGTCTGTCGTATTTGTTTAATTTGCAGACATCGCACTGGGCAACATAGTCTCTGATTTGCTTAGCCATACCTGGAAAGTAATATTTTTCGAGAATTTGTTCCCTATTTTCCCTAGGATTCCTGTGGGCTCGACGATGCTCCTGTTCTATTATATTAAAAACTCTGTCAACTATAGTTACATCTTCCACTACTCGTTGCGTAATTCTAATCTTATACCTGTGGAAGTGATTAGCGTAGATATTCTGCAATAACCAAAGGTATTCCTCAGGAATTTTTATTCCATTAATCAAGTTAGGTTTGAGGATTTCCTTTAGTATGGGGATGAGGGTCATACTGTCAAAAGCGGGTAGTGATATGTAGTGTCTGGCGTAACCAGGATGAGGCTGTTCGTGACATCGGGATTCCTGTCCTACTCTAAATATTACCTGATTTCGAAAGACATTTATAGGAGCCTCCACGTGGGGTATAAGATCAGAACTGTCCTGTCCAGCGGAGTGCATCGTGGCTTCGGATGGGGCTCCTTCGTCAGGATTTCCTACGTCGCTAGCGGGAGGTTCAGGTATAACAGAATCAGATAAAGCGTTAATTTCAGTTTTGAGACGGGAGAGTGCGTCGGCAACAACGTTAGCTTTTCCTGGTTTGTAGATGATCTCCCAATTATATTCCTCGATTCGCGCCTTCCAGCGCTTTAATTTCGCGTTGTAGTTGCGACAGCTTAAAGAAAAGGTAAGTGGTTGATGATCGGTGTAAATTTTTATTTTTTTCGCACCATACAAATAGGACCTCAAATTATCTAATGCCCACACAATAGCAAGCATCTCCTTTTCATTTGTAGCGTAGTTTTCCTCGGTCTTGTTTAGAGAACGAGAGATGTATTCAATTGGTTTGTCCTTACCGATATCCCCCTGCGATAGCACTGCTCCTATAGCATAATTTGACGCATAGGTAGTTAGATTAAACGGTTTTTCAAAGGCGGGGAAGGCTAGGGCATCGGCGGAAGTGAGCAATCGTTTTAAATCGACAAAGGCTTGTAATGCTTCACTATCGAGCTTAATTTCCACCCTCCTTGAAACCCTAGCCTTGACCTGCGCATTTTCCCCACGCGTCAGATTGGTCAATGGCTTCGCGATTTTTGCGTAGTCACGAATAAACTTCCGGTAATACGAAGTCATACCCAGAAAGCTTTTAAGGTCCTTCAGGTTCTGTGGAGGCAGGATTAGATTCATGGCTTCAACTTTTTTTGGGTCAGGGCGAACGCCGTCGGGGGTGATGATGTAACCAAGGAATTCGACTTCAGTTTCGAGGAAACACGTTTTCTTCAGGTTCACCCTCAGGTTCACTTCAAGCAATCTTGAGAATACCTTCTCTATATTTTGTAAATGGTCATCTGCGTCCTTTCCGAACACAATGATATCGTCGATGTACACATAGCAAATCTTACCAATATATTGCTTGAGCACATCGTCGATCATTCGCTGGAAGATTGCCGGAGCGTTATTCAACCCGAAGGGTAGCCGTAAGAACTCGTATTTCCCATTCATCGTAGAAAACGCTGTCTTGGGAATATCAGATTCCTTCATAGGTATCTGATGGAAACCTGATGTCAGGTCAATAGTTGTATAGTATTTAGATTGACCAAGGCTACATAAGGTTGCATTTATATCAGGAATCGGGTAGGTATCTGCAATGGTAACGGCGTTCAATCTTTTATAGTCTATAACCATGCGGAATTGTTTTTCGCCGTTTGGTTTAGGCTTTTTCGGAACCACCCAAATTGGGGAGTTATAGGGGCTTTTTGATGGCCGGATAACTCCTTCTTCGAGCAGTTCCTGTACCTGTCTCTCAACCTCTTCTCTCATGCACGAAGGATAAGGATAGCTCTTACTGTAAATAGGGTCGGATGTCGAGGTCCTTATCTCTGCACGCACACTGGTATCTACTAATTCGCTCCCATTTATAGGCAGGAATAGTTCACTATAGCTTTCAATTAGTTCATTTACCTTTTCTACAGTTTCGCGTGGAAGATCCTTGGATATCGCATAGTTTACCTCACTAGATATCCGTGCTTTAAGCGGTATTTTGCATTTATTAATTTCTAGTAAATTATTTTTCCTATCCACTACTGCACCTATATCCTTAAGGGTATCGTCGCCAATGATTCCGTCAAATGTGCGTAGTCCAGGTAGGACGAAGAACGTTACTTCAGAATCGATACCGATATTGTTGAAAAACTTTAATGATGTTTTTTCATTTATGTCTATACAACCCCCAGCTGATCTTACACTAAAGGACTTACTTACTGGTTTGCCCTGCTTGACCACCGTTGCTTTTATAAAATTCTTATTCGCACCAGTGTCCACCAGGCAGCGCCCGTCCGGCAGCCTGTATTCTATGTATGGTACGCTATGTATGGTACACCACGCTTGAAGGGATTTGGCCGATTCATATAATTAACGCGTTTGCTTTGCACGGACTGGTCAACGTCCATCTTTTCAACAGGTGGTTGGTCTTGCTTTGGGGCAACCTGCCGTTTTTCGAACGGAGGTCGACGCTCGTGAGGACGCCAGGTCGTTCTAGGTGGAAGTGGAGGGGCCCTGTCGGTACTGAAGCCATGCATCCTACCCGGGATTGTATTTGTTGGAGCGACAACACGGTTATTGGCACGCGCAGTGTGGATAGTTAAATTTCGGAAGTTCGTATTTTGTATTTCGAGGCACGCAGAGTATGCCTCCGGTAAGGTTTTAGGGCGTTGAATGAGAAGCATTTTCGCAAGCTCCCCATTCAAGCCACGTATGAAGACGTCTAAGGCACGGTTTCTATAAGTATCAATCAGGACCTTGGTTGTCTCCTCGGAGTAGGACTCCGTTTTGATTTTGTTGATAATCAACGAAAATTGGTGATTCACGGCGGCATAAAATTCGTCGAGCCGTGAATCCCTTTGTGACAGTTGGTGGAGTTGGTACTCTAACGTACGGATATCGCGTTTATCCGCGTAGTGGAGTGATAAACACTCCTTGATTTCGGCCCAGTTTGTGTCGAAAATATTGTAGGATATTAGAGCAGCATCGGCTCCTCCACGTACCTTTTGACGAATGTGTTGAAGGATAGCACGATAAATCGGCTTATCCTTAACTACCCTAAAATCTGATAGGATGCTCTCCACTGAGTGCACCCATGACACGTACCTTACGGGGTTGCCGTCGAAGGCCTGCAACTCCTTTACCGAGTCAGGAAGCCTACAGATCTCCTTCAGATCAGCTTCTGTAGTAGGAGGTCTGGGTTGCACCTCCGGTTCTTCCGGCACATTCATTCCTGTCCCGCCCTCGAGGTGGACAAGCCGAGACTGCAGAGAGTCAAAGGAAGAGACCCGCCTCTCCATGGAGTTCATTTTCTCGAGGAGTGCATTGACGGCACCAGCCAAGTTCGTCACAGTGGCTTGCAACGAATCCATAGTTATCTGTGGAGAAGGAATAAAAAGGAATATCGAAATACGTCTTACTTGCTATAATAGTTTAAACATCTAATACGTCCTTTGTATTCACTTTTACTTTTTTGTTTTTTCTCCTTCCTTACTATAAGCTTCTATGCTTTTATATTTTTAGCTTTCACGCAAACAATTTTTTTTCCACTGCTTTCACTTGTTTTCTTATTTTAGAGTTATTACTCTTTCTTAATATAAGCTTCTAGGCTTTTATATTTTTAGCTTCACACAAAAAAAATTTTTTTGATTTCACTACTGGTCCCTGCTCGGGCGCCAGTTAAAGGATCTTTGATCCTTACACTTAAAAAAATAGAAGGGCCAACTCGCCCTAAACTCAAACACAAGGATTATAAACGTTACAAATAACTATATTTAATCACTTTAATATTACGACTTAAGTTACGGTTAACTAAATATTCTAAGTGTGTCTTAACACTACTAGCACCCCTATGCAACTGCCCACTCAACTGCAACCGCGTCGATCACCAGGCCTCGGTGTAGCAGCAGCGACGCAGCCCTTGCGTAACGATGTTCATTGGTGCTGGCTGTGGCGTTGGTTTCCCACGGGCATTTCACAGTGTTATGAAATGTTTGCGTAAGCATATCCAAACGAGTGGAGGACTTGCAACTTCGGCTACTCTCCACGGGCGACTCATGATGAGTATTAAAATCAAGCATATATTAAAAGAATACATCAATGTACTAATTGAAGTCTCAATAAATAAATTTTACAAAGGGGACAAGTCCGCGCCCCTTGATTGAGCACAATAGACCTATAATGTACGTGTGAACGTAATTCTCAAACCACGGAATACTTAACGGTTGTACCGGGCGGATCGGTACTTGGCCAGTTGAAAATTAAGTTCGGATTAAAGACACACACATGGGGGTATTGGCTTTTGATGCTTCGTCCTCGTAAAAAAAATATATACATAAAAAGATAAATCGATTAAGCCATAACTTACCTTTAACAAAATTAAAAAAAATATGTACAAACATATATATGTACATACATACATATGTATTGATAGAATTTGGCGTCCAACTTAAGTTTGACACTCTTTAGCAACATAATCGCGTTCACCTATAACTTACGCAGCGCTGACGTCGGAGGCTTTCGGCTGGAATTAGGGTGATTGACTCGGTTTTTTCAACCCGTTTTTCTCCAGTTTTTTCATAAATTACTGTACGGTTTTTTTGAAATCTTGATTTTTCGAATATCGAATAAATCGGTTTTTTTAATCTCCAAAACCGTTTTTTTTTTATGTATTTGTGTAGATATAGTCTTTTCTAGAAATATGGCAGCACATCGACTTATTTTATATTCGTTATGTTTTTGTTAAAACGGCAAACACAAAGTGCTTATCAAATACAAATAATTTGCAGTAAAAACCCAACAAATGTATTTAAGAAAAATGTATATGTATATTTAAACAAATGTCATATGAGAACGGGAAAACCTTGGTAAATTTTACTACGCCTTACTGACAATAAGTCCTTCTAGCTTGCTCAATTTACTCACGTTGTTTTCTTTTGTTTTTATTTAAATTTTTTATCTGCTCGTAACCAGGTCACTCTTTAGAGGCTTTATTTTGTGACTAGAGGCCTTATTTTGAAACTAATGAATGCCAACTGGTCTAAAATTGTAACCTTTGTCTATTATTAACGACTGAAACTGCTTACTGAATTCGGGGGTATGTACGGGTTGAAGATTATTGCCTTTTCTTGCTTTTACGTCTTTATTTTATGTGTTGGTCTTCATATTTGTGACCTGCTTATCACCTAGTCATAACTGAGAGATTTTATTTTAAGACTAGAGGCTTTATTTTGAGACCAAATAATGAAAACTGGTCTAAAATTGTGACTTTTGTCTATTAGAAACTAATATTATTTATTACTTAACTCGGACATTAAACTACATTTTATTTTCCAAAGATTTCTTTTATAGAAATAATAGCAATTAGGTACATGTATTCACATTGATGCAGCTTTTTTCTTACTTGGAACAAGTACCGGTTTACTCGGTTTTTTCTTGATTTAAAAATTAAGAACCGGTTTTTTTCAAATTGCCATTTTTCAAATAATTCGAAAACCGGTTTTACAAATAAGTTTAATAATCGAACACCCTAGCTGGAACGTTGACTAATCAAAAGCTCGAAATCTCTGAGGCAATTATTAATTGTATATCCGTCGTGATTTTTTAATAACTATGAAGAATAAGTATAGTTAAAGTAAAGCTAGCTTTGGGGCTTCAATCCAAGAGGTTTTTAATGCAGAGTGAAAAATCTTAAAATGGACAGCAACTAGGAGCAGCGCCTTGAAGCCTATGAGAGTTTGTAATAATCGTATGGCCAAGCCGGAGCCGCGTATATGGAGTAATGTAGTTTGTCGGCATGAACTGATTAAAAAAGGGTTTGGATTGATTGAGAATTATTGATGCTTATACCTGCACCACTCTGATAGTAGTTCATTTTGCCAGTTGATGATCTTTTTTATAAAGAACGCTGATAGTCATGATAGGTGTAACAACCATATCTTTACCGATCTTGTCAGCAATTGTGTTGTCCTTTAAATCTGAGTGAGCAGAGATCCACATAATTTTGATATTTTGGGAGTGGTCAGTACGCTTATCTCGTATACTCTCAATAACGGAGTTGGTTTGCTTACGATAAGTGATAACTTCTCCATGTTTTAACACCTAAAAGCTTATTATTTATACCATATTATATATTAATATTAAATATATATTAAAAGAAAATTTAACTAAATTTAATGGCATTTTAATATATTACCAATTGTAGGAATTAGTAGGAAGGGATTAAATAAGTAAATATGCGTATACATATGGGCATATACATACGTACATACATATGTAGAATATGAACCCACTTTCAGTAAGCAGATACATACATACATAAGTAAATGAAAGAAATTCCATCATTAAGTTGGAAGTCACAATAAATTACAATGCAAGCATCATAAAGCGAGCAAGGACTAAATAAGATATAAAAAATAATAATTGTGTAGATGTAAGCTGTGGCTAAAATGCACGCGACGCACGCTAACTCAAGATGTAAACAACCCCACAACATACGGAATATCAAAACAAAGATTGTAAAGTATCTACAAAAAAAAAAAAACAACAAGAACAACAGCATAACTTGTATATGCAACTTTCAACATTTGTTGCCGCTTGTCTACACATTTATCAGCTTATGGTATTCCATACATTTTCCGTGTAACATTTCAGTCTGCCGCTTTGTAAAAATTGTTGTGAGGGTGGGTGGTTAGGAATAGCGTATAGCAATATAAAGGACCCCCTTTCTAAAGAGATTATTGCGAATACAAGAACAACCCTTAAAGCGATGATTATTGGCCAAAACAAAGCGATTAGGGTGACCAGAGGTAAGTATAATTTTTACATGCATAGAAACGAGTGAAGGGCGAAATCGTAACTACGAAAAGAAAATAAAATTGATGGATAAATAGTCAAATATTTTTCTTTTCATCAGCCAGCGTTTATATTGGTCTCTTTTCTGTACTCAGAAAACGTCACAAAGTTCAGGTTTGGGAACAGTAACTAGCGAACGTTGGGCGGCCGTTGTTGACGGTTGGTTTGAGAAGCTGCTTCAGGCTATCAAGCCACAACTCTCAGATTTGATTGGAGTCATGACCGGGCAATGCCTGACTATATATTTTCTTAGATTCGTATCGAGAGAGATTATTTAAGCATTTCCTTCTCAATTGCTTGCCTTTGCAAAACTCGGCTCGTTCTTCAAGACACTCCCGAAAAACGCTCGGTGCTGCGGAACTCCATTAATATCACTCAACTCGTCTCTTAACTTAGGTGATTACCAGTTGTTATTGTTCCAGAAAAAAAATAATACTGGTTTTTCTACTCAAGAATGTATTGTTAGGAAATAACTTGAATTTACAGACTGTTATCTGGGAAATCAAGGCAACATGAATCCGTGATCTAAGATTATCACGAAATAAGTACCTTCCATGAGGAGTGTACAACTTGCATATCCAGAGTGCTTAACGGCAGAAAGACGCACAAATTCGAGAAATTCTTCTCTCCTGCCGTTAAACCATTTACCCATACTTAGTGTAGAAATATATTTCCGGCGTTCTGGTTCTTTTCTTGTGTTTGATGATATGATGGGTGCTGTGTGGAAGAATATTTTCAACGGGGTATCATTATCCATAAGTACGATATGTCCAAGCCATAGCAACCTTGAAGTTTTATACTTTTGCCTATTATTAAATTTTCTTACAAAGCTCTTACAGTCCATAATTTTGGCTCGTCAAGAAAGTTCTGTGGTAAAGTTGTGCTTCTAGTCATGCACTCACATTTCTTTAGCTGTACTCCACCAACCTTTGGGCGACGTTAGCTACTGCGTATAATTGACGAAATGAGGTAACCAACCCGTAGGATTGATGTTCAGTGGCTTCACTGCGACACATTCGCAGCGTCTATTGGATATGAGGTGTGGTTGCTAATAGGCGCCTGCCTTGGATCGAACGACTCGCTTTATCAACCTTTGGTATTATTTAGAACCTCCAGAAATGTGTTAGATCAGGCATATAGCCAGCGACGTATAAGTGCAAAAAACTCCACAGTTGTATAAATTACGCAAAAAAAAAAATTTGAAAAAAATATGGTCACCTTAAAAATTCTTCCAAAGTTTAACCAAAACAAACCGGCTACTGGCTCACACAGCATTTCAGCCACCACACGAATTTAGTTATCATTTTATCCTCTATCCGTTTGGGGGTGTTGCAAGAGTTGCATTTTGTCACTGCGCGCGTTTTTGACTTTCGCCGGTCGCGCGTTCGTACGCCGAGACGGAAGGCAAAGTGTAAGAAGGAAGCATATTAAAACGAATGAAAACAGTGCGAATTAATGGCAAAAGCGTGACGATTTCAATGTGTATATGTATGTTGGTGAAAGTAGATAATAAAAACTCAGACAATGGTACAAGTGAGGGTTGTGTTTTAATAAAATTAGTTTTCTGTGCTCTAACGTGTACTAAAATATTCTTAGACAATCTGCAATAAATACATACAAACAGGTGATGGAGTGAAAACACCTACATATGTACATACATACATATAATTGGATGTGACAACAACTGCCGGTGTTGCGATTTTGTGTCCTGCTAACTTAGTCCACTGCATTATCGACTTTAGTGCGATATTCTTAATGCTGTTATTATGCTATGTGGGAACTTGTAGGCGTTGTGGCCGCCACCGGTCCGGTAATTAAAGGTTTCCGACCCTCCGACTATGTCGCTAGTTATGGCTGTTGTTGCTGCGGTCATTGTACGATTTATCAACACAACAAAACGTGTTCCAATCAAGCTTTAATACATACACACTTGCGTACACAGAAGCTCTCGTGACTGTCGCCGTCACGTTTTCATTTCGTTGTTATCGTGCATTACATATTTATTGTAGTTCTTTTGTTAGGAGTTCTTTGGCGTTTAAATATTGATTTTCCACACAACATCTCTGAGGTTGGCTTGAAGTGTTGGAAAGTGTTGAGTGTCATAGAGAAATTAATGCAGATGTTTTCACTTAGGAACTGAAAGAAGTGGATTATCTGAAATTAAGTGCTCCTAGAAATTTACACAGCAAGTAGTAGTTGGGCAACAAAGCGAAATTAATATGACTTTCAAGAGAAACAGCTCGTTATTTTTAACTGCCCCTATTACCGTCTATGCGAAAGTGGTCAAACTCAACATAGCGCGCCAGTCGAAGTCTCAACCGCTTGTTAATCCCAACGCAGAGGAGACATCCTCTTTGTCGGCCACCGCCTGTGGGTACCAGGTCGTATAATTTCAGTGCTGGAGCGCTTTTGTTACAATTAGTTTCCTCGATTTCAGTCCATAATATGCCATTGAGCAAAACACTACCAATGCCGCCAGAATTGGAAACGCGGTTTCAGACAGTGAGATTCGCGAGTTTCTTATTGTGCTCGTCCTATGGCGCAGAAGCATAGATGATGAAGACATCCGATTGAGAGGACTCTTAGAGTTTTTGAAAGACCTTAACGCCATTGCGAAGGCTAAACCCGCCGACGATGAAATGATGAGTTGTAGGAGATTTTCAAGGACGTAGACATACTGTAACGAATTAAGATCCAACGGTCCCGCTGGTCGTTCAAATGGAAATTGGTAAAAGGCAGAAGAAACTTGAGAATTCATATTTCATACACGAGATCGAAATAGTTGAAACAGTGGACTTCGGATGATGAATACAGATATGAGAAGACAAGGAATAAGCTATCGTTCGAAATTATGAAAATTGGTAAAAAGCAGAAGAAATGGGAGGCTTCCTCTGCCTAAAAGAGACCAAGCGGTAAAATACATGGATAACTTGGAGTGATTGGCTATCTAAGCGAAAAGCGTGGTCGGAGTATGAATTCTCATTTCTTACAAGAGATCGAAATAGTCGAAACAGTAGACTTAGGATGATGAATACAGATATGAGAAGACCAGTTGCTTACACGATCTTGGCGATTGTTTTGATGATTAGATTTACTAGACTTTCCTTATAACTCCGCAACTGAACCGTACCTTGATTTGGACTTTTTGTAAATCTTTCATACCGAAAAGCAGATTTCTTAAAGCTTTCAGCTTTTACTCGTTTTTCCAGCTTTTACGAACTCCTTCTATCCAATCCCATGACCAATGTTGGCTCCCTTTATTCAGCATGACAAATTCTTATGATTGGATAACTTATTAATCTGGCCACATATGTGATGTGAACAACATTTCTTGAATTACGGGGAAAAAAGAATTCGTGCCTCTACAACCTCTATCGGCACTTTTTGTACCATGCTAAATGTTAAATGAAATGAACTTGATTCCCTTGCGGTCAACATACATATTAAGTTCATTGTATATTAAATGTTTACACCGACATCGCACATAAAAGCGTCTCGTCGAAGTCCATTTTTAAATTAAAAAACATAGATTTTAACAAGAAATCAAATTCAATGAGTGAGAACTAAGATTTTAAATATGTAGTCCCTGTAGGGAGTTGATAAAATTTCTCATTCCTTCTGAAATTTGTAGGAATAATGTTTGACATTTCCACTTTTCATTTCCTCATTGTCTTCTACTTACTAATTCTTTGTTAAGCTTAGTAAACAGCTCTCAAGAAAATCGAATAATTTTTATAAAATGACACTCAAGAAATTAAAAAGAAATTTTTTTCTATAAACATTTCTTAAATCATAGACTGGTCTCAAAAAAATGCTCGTATATTTATTTCTTCTGAAAATTTTCACCTTTTCAACCCATAGAAATAATGAAAAATATTTCTAGAGATTTTTCTTGAGAGCTGTTGAATACAGCTTATAATAAATTCGTAAAAAAATATGAATTCAAATTCTTTGTATATGGAAGCAATTACAAAAAATTTGAAATCGAGGTTTAACGTTATACATTGCGTCTTCGGCAAATTTGGTCTAAATCAAAATGAATAATGGTTGTAGGAATATGTTTATAAATATATATTTTTATTTATTTTAAAGTTTTGCCTCAGTTTCTCCGAAGCAATTTTTCGCAGTAAATTTACGACATACTCGAATTCTTTGCTTAATTCTTATCACAAATGTTAAACCAACAATATCTCAAAAATAGCCTCCCAATTTTTTTTAAGAGAAAGTAGTTTTAGAAGAAAATCATAAAATTCTGCATTGTCTTAGAAAAAAAATTGGGACTGTCAAACATTTATGGTTAGTATTTAGAGTAGGACTTTTTTTTGAAAATTTTTTTCGAAAAAATTACTACGTGTTCAATAATTAGAACACAACCGCATATTAACAAATACGGTCAATGGTCAAAAATTTTCAATTAAGATCGTTTCCTAATAAAAAAATAAAAAAATTTTCAAAAAAGATACAAAAATCCAACAAAATCTGAACTTAAAGATATATAATTTTATTTAGTATGCAGTCACTTGAAATTTAAACTTTATTATGCCAAAATTCAATTTGCTACAAAACTACATACTCAAAAATATTTAAAAAAAAACTTAATTTTGTATGCTGGATTATGATCTAATTCGGCCGTTTTCTTTTTGGTCTAATTGTAACAAAAAATTTATTTTTTTAAGGAAATTTTTATAATATTTTATTGTACATTTTTATAAAGTTGAAAAAATGTGTTTTTATAGTTTATGTTAAAGACTGAACTGTATAAAAAAATTATTTACATTAATTAGAATAAAAACAAATTTCTTAAACGTGCCAATAAATTATAAAGGCGAAGTTCAATTCTCCAAATTGATGTTCTGGAAATCGAAACAAATTTGGACATCCTTAGTGAATATACATAAATACATATGCTATGGACATCGAAGCATACATATGTACATACGTACATACGTACATATGTACATACAAAAAAATTTGTATATGTACATACATACACACATATCGCACTAAAGATCAATAGCCTTTGGCACTAAAAACACAGCGGAAATGCCGTTCAACTTCCTTAGAAAAACGTGTTTTCGTGCTTTTGGCGTATTTTAAAAGTTTTCAATTGCTGCTACACAAATTACTTTCATCGCTTGAGGGTGAACAGGTTAAAAAATAACTGAGAGGGTAAATTATGAAACCATAGTAATTGGCGTTGTCGTGTTGGCAATTTAATTTGTTTGCGATGAAATTAAGGCTAATTATTATTTTTTCAAATATCGACAAATATGTAAATGGGATTTTATACATTTTGTTAGGAAAGCAAAGTGTTTGAGGGTGCGATTTGTTTGTGTATAAGCTACACACACACACAGAATTGCCAATAACTGTTTGAATACAAATAAGCGGAAGCAATAAAAATATTTCCCGGGCATGAAATAGACTCTGGCATTGATGGCCGGAAGTAGTCTATGATTAAACGGGATTTTCGCTCTGGCCCCCACAAATGTTCACGAAGTAGCTAGCTATGAGGAAAACTACAACGCGAAATATTAAACATTTGAAGGCGGAAATTAAAATTTTGAAGTAAACGTAAACGAGTGCAAATTTTTTTTAATAAATCATTTGTCGAATTGGTATTTTTAACAAAGAAGTATAAAATTGTGTGGTTTTTCCAACGCGTACGACTTGAACCAACGTTCTCGCGTGCGACAAGCAAACACGCTACCAGTACGCCACGCTCGCCTCATTAAAATATTGGCTATTTTCTTACTATGTTGCGTGACTCATTCGCCGTACACCATTCGTTGCATACTTTTAGGCACAACACAGAGCATGACATTGTTATACACTGCGAGAAATTCATGACAAACAATTCTCTTGTGAAATAATCGATACAAGTTTTCACTCACACAAAAATCAAGTGTTAAAAAAATTGATCATATGTTGAAGAAAAAAACATCAGTGTTGTTTGGCTATAGATAGCACTTTATACCGTCCTTTGGGTGGTTGTTTGTTGTGGCTCTTATTTGCATGGTTCATGTATGAAGTTAAAGAAGGTTACGTGCGATTGTTGAGTTTCCAAAGGCGTATCGAAGTGCAGTAGCGGCATGTGGAGTGGCTTCGATCGTTGCAGTTCTCGCGGCGTCGATTTACAAAGCACCAACAATGCAGGCAGTAGTCAACAGGAGACTTTGGCCGAAATTGAACACATATCAACGATAGCCGGTTCGCTGGTATCAATTGCTTCCATATCACATACACACACACAAGTACGTTATGTGAGTATTTCGTTGACTTTGAGGGGACGTAGATGGGAGTGATTAGACAGAGCTGCGAGACAGTCGAAGGGATTTTTCAAAGATTTGTTTGTGCTGTAAAGGAGTCCAACAGTTTTAGCACTTGCGTGGCAAACGGCTCAAAAGTCGCTAAATTTTTTTAAGAAATCCAAAATTTTTTCAGAGTATATTCATTTTTGAATATTACTTTTCGAGGATTTTTAATGTAGTTTCAATAAATTGTTTTACGATTTATAATTTGATATACTGATTTTTTGAAATCTAACTCTAGATTTGAAATTAGCGATCCTGAAAACATCTGGATATTACTGGCAGTAATAATTGAATCATTGGAAATAATAGGTGCCCAAAAGGGTTAGAATAGCTTAAAGGCTTTGTATCAAGTGTTACTCTTCAATTCGATTAGATAGAAAATTAGTTCGAATTCGAACGATATAGAGTACGAAAAAATTAGGCTTTCAAATAGAATTTATTTTCGATTCAAACTACATAGTAACCTCCCAGATACAGCGCGGAAAAATCTCTTCCGACTTTTCTTGTAACCGAAAATATTCAAATTTTGTAGGCCTCTGTTATAAAACTCTTAAAAATAATTTTAAATTTTCTGGTTTTTTCATATAGCAATGTACAAATGATGCTGGCTATGAAACTGAACACACCTCACTCAATTCCGACTTTGATGAGGCGGAGCTGCGTAGAGAGTTATTGCGTGATGTAAGTCGATTTGATATTTGAAAGATTTGCTTTGATAATTCATTTTTTTCTTTTATTCTATTTTTTGCAGAAATGGAAATTACTATTTGATATGGTAAGTAGATCACGAACTGTTGGTTTGGAGATTTTTTTAAAATTAAATCACGCCTTTCGGTATTTACTTTAATATTTAAATAGGAGCCACCAATTAACTCCCACCAAAACACCATTTTTAGGACAAACATGAGATTTTTTAAAAATTAAATCACGCCTTTCGGTATTTACTTTAATATTTTAATAGGAGCCATCAATTAACTCCCACCAAAACACCATTTTTAGGACAAACATGACCCCACAGAATGTGTTTATTCTCGAATAAATCTACTAATAGAAAAAAATTCCACTTGAAGTACAATCTCAAAGTTGAGCATCTAAACTACCAGTTGAGTTTTTTGTGTTACATAATTTATTAGAGAATATGTTTATTGCAAAAATATATGTAATAAAACAAGCATTAACTTTTTCGAGTTCTGTAAATTAATAAACAGCAGCGAAAAATTTAAGTTTTCATTTTCTATTAGGTTTCGTTTATACACATTCATATGTAGAGAATTGAACAAATACAAATAAAATGTTTCATTTTGTATGTTTCCTGCAAAAAACTGTGCGACTAATCTCTTAATATAGAGTATTCCGGGATTAGTCTCTATCGGGTACAACTGGACATTAATTAGTCGCAACAAGTCTCAAACGGGTAAAATTGTAGATTAGTTATGTATTCGTCTATTCCGAGTATAATAAACGATGCATTGATATACTCGTATGCACGCACTTAGCCAACGAAATTTTAAAAGCGTCGATGGCATGTAAGCAGAGGTTTCGCTTAGAAACCCTCGAGAAGCAGGTTTTTATTTTTATAAATATACTGGTCGTCATTTATACTCATTCGGGTATAAAAGGAGGCAATTAGTCTCTTCATAGGACATGCTCGAACATTAATTCCATATACCATAAACAGATCAGAAATTGTATTAGTCCCATGCTCCCTTACGACTATTCCCGGACTCATTCTAGACTAATCGCATTTTTTGCAGGGTTATTTCTCATATATTAAATCAATTTATCTCTTCCAAAAATTCCTTTGGGAATTATAAACTAAATATATACACCTAAACAAGTTCTCAAAAATCTGTGGTATCTTTTAATTTTCAAATTCTCTTGAAGCCACAGCATTTTTTTAGAATGTATTTGTTTTGCTGCTGCGGTAAATAACGGCACTTGACAGTAATAAGCAGCAGTTAAAGGATTCTGTAATGGTTCAATGGTTGGCGCACTTTTATTCCAAACGATTTGTTGTGGGTTCGATGACTGGTCCCGACAACATTTTTTATTTTTTTTATTTTTTTTTTAATCTTCATATATTTTTTTTTAAATAATGTTATTGGGACCTTCCAATTTATGTTAGCTAGACTTTAAGTAGTAGTGTTAAGCTTATGCCAAAATAGATTAGAAGAACATCCCTTTTTTAATTTGACTCAAAAACTTTTATTTGTTGCTTTCTATTTTCTATGAAATAGTTTGATCCCGAGGGTTTTGGTGAGATACCCGTTGATGACTTCGTAAAGGCGTTAAAATCTCCCGAATTCTTATCACAAGTGCCTATGAATAAACGAGAATTGCTGCATGAGCGCGCGAAAAAGGCGCGTTTGCCAATTGGACCGGGATACGTGACTTTCCAGGATTTCGTGAATGTGGTGAGTGTTTGTATAAATTTCTTTAAAATATGAATGCAAATTAAATAAACTAAAATATTTGTGGTGAATTTTTCTGCATTCAATCGGACTTAATAAAATGATTTTCATAAAAGGCATAAAAAAATGCTATTTGACAAATTATTGTGAGTTTGGGTTGAAATATACAACAAATTTATGTATTATGACTGACTTTTGTATTCACTGTTTACCACAATTAAAGGTACGTTCGTTTAAAATGTCCGACAGCAAAATTCTGGGGAAATGTCTTCTGCTCTCTCACAAGAAAAAAATATCCAAAATAGTACTCGAACGCAAAATTGAATTCTTGTCCGCATAAAAATATGTAAAATGAAAAACATTGCATTAGTGTTTTCTTAAAACATTCTACTAAGAAAACTTAAACAAATTAACATTTACTTGATTCTTACATGTTTAACACTCATATTTTATAATTTTCACTTTTAAAATTCTTAAACAAAAATGCATCTTTATTGCAATCAGCTGTTTTCTTGTTGGCAAATTCCTGCTAGCCAAAATATTTTCCAGCAAAAACCAACAGCTTGGCCTCAAAATGAAATGTCACTTTGCTTTCTCAATTTCCCCTACTTTGCAAGTTTTTTGCGTACGTGAACACTAAAAGCTGATAGTTTTCGACACCCACAAATTGACAATTTTTAAATATGGTTTTTTACTGAATTTCTAAAATTTTTTAATTAAGAAAAAGTAAATAAAAAAAAATTATAACCGCAATTTTTAAACATAATAGAAAATATGTATTTATTTAACATAATTGTATCGTACTTTAAAAACCAAATTTCAATGTTTTAATGTATGCAGTGGGCGACATCATTCAATTTAGAACTTTCTAATAACATGCAATGTTGATTTCGGATATTCAACTTTTTTATAATAATTTTGGTAGAGCGCCAAAGAATACTTATTGTCAAAAATCAACAATAATTTGTAGTCATATGAAATTCACGCGTTCTTGTGTTATAATTGAATGCGCGCTATAAAAGCGCATAAATGAAAAAATCCAATTTTTTTTAAGTGCGAAATTGTGTTTAATATTAAAAACTATTAAATTGTCAAATGATACATTTTTTTTTTTTACTTTTATGATTTCTAAACATCTTATAATTGATGGAAAAATTCCCAAAAGATCACACGTAATTTTTAGGTTTTCAAATTTGAGCAATGCATTATTACTACCTTAATGCTTTCAAATAGTTTCAAAATTTGCTTTAGTTTTAATACTAGTTTGTTTTATATTTATTATAGTTTCATTACAATAAAAACCAAAAAAAAAGTGTTAGCGCGCTTAGCCGATAGACTGGAGCATTGACTCAACACACGTGAGGTAGAAAGTTTGATACTGGGCGTAGAAATATAATAATTTTTTATTAAAATTTTTTTATTTAAAAATGTTTTTTTTGATTTTCCTATTTTTTAAATAACTTTTATTTGTCTAATGTTATGGACATGTTATTTATGGACAGAAAATCACATGATCGCAAAAGAATACCACAATAAAAAAGGAAAGACTAATTGTATACATATACATAATAACAGAGCGAATAAGAAATTGTAAAAAGGAAGAGAAAGAAACGAACACTTTGATTAGCGGCCTTTACACAAAAACACTTGTATGCAATTTTTGTTCGCACGGTCAGCGGTAAAAGCAAAATTTTTTTTAAGTCTTCGAATGTGAACGATTAACGTACACTTTTTACAATCGTACGCTCATATTTTTCGTCTCGTTACACACGTTTGTGTACTAGAGGGATCGTGTAAAGGTGGTTTATGGCTCGCTTAGTTGCAGTCAAATAAATAAAAAGCGAACTACTAGCGGTTGGCGGCAGGCGCAACCTCTATTTCTCCTGTCCGTGGTAAATAATGCACGTATTTTGTAATTTAGTATAATCTTAAGTCTCAAAATTTGAGATTATAAGTAAGAGATTATTATTGCCTTTACTCACTCTTACGTTTTTATACTCGTAATATTTTGTGTTTGTTTTAATTTTTTTGTGACCACGATTTAGAGACTTTATTTTGAGACTAGAGGATTTTTTTTGAGACTAGCCCCCGAATTCAGTAAGCAGTCTCAGTCTCTAATAGCGACAATAGTCTCAATTTTAGACCAGTTGACATTCATTACTTTCAAAATAAAGCCTCTAGTCTCAAAATAAAGTCTCTAAATAGTGGTCACAAAAAAATGGTGATGAGCAGGTCACAAAAAATTAAAATAAAAAGAAAATAAAAAAGCGAGGAAAAGCAATAATCTCCAGCTCATTTTGAGACTTGAGATGAGACTGAGTTACTGAATTCGGCTATAGTGAACGCCGACTGGTCTAAAATTGTGAATTTTTTCTCTATTAGATGCTGACTGAGGCTATTACTGAATTCCGGCATTAATATCAATTTAGATTTTATTACTCTTATAAAAAATTTAGCTCTTACAACATTTATTATAAAGAATTAATAATTAGTTCAGCAATAGTTCTTAGATGCCGATATTTAAAATGGTTATAATTTTCACGGTCCCTGTCAAAGATTAAACTGTTTTTAGCTGCGGCGAATTGGTATAATTGTGATCCATTACAAACTGGTTTGAACTCGCCAATAAATACCTGTTTACGAACTGGAATATCAGGACACCAATTTACTTTTCTCTACCACGGACTGGAATAATTTCAGTCAATGACGTACTGACATAGATTAAATACCAGTTTATGTGCTGGTATTTTCGCAAAAGATCTTCTGCCTGCTGTCGCCAATGCGTGCAAACCTTGAATTTTTTTGTGTGTTCAAAAGCACTTATGTATATGCTTTCTTTCTTTGACGTTTTTGTTGCAAATATCCTTTGCCTAATTTACACTTTGTTTCCTTTCTGTTGTTGCTTTGTGCACAAATCTATGTAAATGCAAGTATCTCACTGCGATGCTTTGGAGATACATTAAGTGCCACAAACACCCACACACATACCTGCATCTCCTCTTAGGAGAAGAATTCCCAACAATTTGTAATTCCATTAAGAGCCACAACTTGTTTGTATTTGCATTGGCTACTCCTTTATTGAAATAGCTCGCATTCAAGTAGCAATTGCAGTAATTGTTGTTATTGTGGTTGTTGCCATCTTGGTTTATGTTGTATACCTTTTCATGTTTACAACATTGGTATTATTGTTGTTGTTGCTGCTGTCATTATAATTGTTCAGATTGCGGGCGTTGATGTTTACCGCTTTCTGCTTCAAGAAATTCACTTCGATTTGATGTATTCGTGTGTAAATGTCCTCGATAATTGTGAGTGTGGTTGTTGTTATTTGTATGTATGTACATATGTGTTCCACATCACTTTATTGACAAGATGTTGTCTTGTTATATCCATCGTGTGTGTACATTTATTAATTTGTTTACAAGTGGTAAATATTTAAAAACGAAATTCGGATCGATAATTCTTTTGAATTCTGCAAGTGACCAACGAAATGTAAAGGCATGTTTTTTTTATAGTACACACATATGTATGTAATCCTTGTAAAGTATGTATGTACGCATTGCTTTTCTGTAGACGAAAATTGAGCTCACTTGCATACTTGAAACAATTATTCTTATTGTCCAAGGTTTGAACGCATTAAATAACTAAGACTTTATTTCTTGTCGAAGGCAGATATATAAATGCATAAATCAGGAATGATCTCTTCTGCCGGAAAATATTTTGTTAATAATTCCCATGGGAATTATCAAAAACGATTCATTTGCATGCGGATTAGAAATATAACGAGTTTCGACTTGTTTCTCAGCCAAATTTCTTCTTCCTGTTTGAGAGCGCATTAAAGTGAGAGGAAAAGGAAAGTGTCCACAAAGTCTTTTTTGTTTAATTGTCAGTGCATTTGCTAGCAGATATTACTGGGAGTAACTGATTTCCTATAAAATTTTTTTTCGTAAAATGAACCACTCCAGTATCAGGTTGTGTGCTAAGGTAAGAATCCGTCACGTAAACTAAAATCAAGGGAAATAGGAAGGAAGAAAACTCGCATCGCAACGCCAAACCAACTTTCTCAGTACACTCTGTCTTCATCGGTGTTTACTGCTCTTCCTTGTGATAGAAATTCACCGTTCAATAAAACACATCAAGATTCTTCAACATTATTAAGTGCCACCTTATTCTGTTCCGTTTCTTCTATTATTACCAGCAAGTAATCGGTTTGGTTTCAATGCCATCCCAATGGGAGAGAAATGCTTCCGAAGCCAGAGTGTTTAAAGTATCTGCAGTATTCGATAGCGCTTGTATACCAACATGCCTTTTTTCGGGTAGGAATCACTAGTGCAAAACTTCGATGTTGTGATAAGTAGAGAGAAAGCATTATAAATGGGTATGTGTAATATTCGAGCATAGAATTCTGACCATCTTATGGCTAACCTTAAAGCAGGTTCGCTAGATGGCCCGATATAATTTGAACCCTGACAGACGGCAGCCTTCCTGATAAAGTGAAGCGATTTAGTTTAGTTTAATATATTAATAATTAAATTTTAATTTTAAATCTTAGGCGATAGCACGTTTCTATTCATCATCAACATTACAGGATTTACTTTTAAGAATTCTCATAATTTTTGAAAAAAGCTCAATTAATATTTTTATAAACTTGGATCACTGCCATTTCACTGCGGTGTTATCATCGTTGATCCTCATTTATTTTGAGGACTGAATGTGTATCAACCGCTGTAGCTTCCTAAGATGATTTTGAAATAGCTCAATAATCCCGTTCAAAGTACCATCTGTCTAGTCTGTTATTATTATCATTATTATGGCTGTGGTCGAGTGGGTAGCGGTGCGGGCTATTACTCGATATGCCGCTGGGTCCGAGGTTCGAATACCAGCCAGGGCAAGTAAAATCTAAGTTCGAGAACGAAAATTGACACTGAAGATTCAGCTGATAAATTCTTATTCTGTAGCTGAGCAGCCTGGGATCTCGACGCTTAACAAACTTTCTTCTGTCACGACTCGATACCAAAGATTTGTATATATAAAAAACATCTGTACGTTATGCGGATTGAGCCCCTCGTGTCGTTTGGGCGGGAAAGTGGGTTTCCGTTGGGTTATAATAATAAAGATGGCACAACGCCGAAATCGGTTTGTCTAAAAACCAAACTTGACAAGGGGTGCCGGAAATCCGTGTTGGCTATCAACGGCGTTGTAGAGTGTTCCGTTCGAACTTCTGCCACAAGGCTTTACTCTTATATGGGTGTCTTAGCAGAAGCTGTTCTTCAAACCATATATTTTATAAGTTGATTGCTCTTTAACTCTAGTTATAAACTACGGTATGAATTGAGATTAACTCAGTTGTGCTCTCTCGAAGTATTTATTCATGATACTTAAACTGGTTTCGAAACCTTTTGCCTGTAGACCATTGTGAGAAACTCCTGCGAAGCCGGAAAACAATTAGACGCTCCGATATTGATTATGCAACCGCGTATTTATTTTTGAAAACGGATTTTTCTCCGAGTAGCAAATAAGAAAATATATAAATCCTGAACCTGTCTGCTAGTTTGTGGAATTCTGTTGAACTTTCAATAAGTCCTAGTTTTCGGACTGCTGGTTAACCGAGTATTTCACGTCAGAATCTTACACGTCAAAGCGAGCTTATCGAGCCAACATTTGGCAAGGAAAGAACTAAGCATTTTATTCATGTGAAGCCTCTTTCGTATCCCTCTTTTTGTGGCTGAGGGAATTACAGGCCGCCGTCTAAAAGGAACAACTGCCAGTAGATTGTATCATAGATATCGCGACGAAGATGAAGTAGTAATTGACGAGCACTATCTTGGTTCATATAACATCACATATAACTTTTCTTGAAATTACTAACTGTTTTTAGAGAAGCGATAGAGCGGAAAAAATAGTTTCAAGAACGGCATCACAATAGCAGCCCAATCACTGATTCCGAATGAACTCCCGTCGTGACAAAATCTCCCATTACGAATTCGGGAAAAATACTATCAGCAACTCTGACGTTTTCGTAGTTTGCGTTGCCAACTGTTACGCTAAGTTCGAATGAGTGTTACTAACTCTTTACACGAAATTCAGCGGTTTTTTGTTTACTTTTTTGACAGCAGTTGAAAGAAAATGCATATATTTTCACTGGCAAAGTTTAAAATAATTATTTAAATACAAAAAATAATTAAATAAGTTCAATTGTGGAAGCCGTTTTATTAAAAGAGCAAGCGCGAAGCCCGAAATAGATGTTTCCAACCTGCAAATCCTTTTTACCGTTTCCTCTACATTATTGAATGTGTTTATGTGATTGCTTTCTTTTCTTATTGCTCTTCATTCAAATTTGTTTAGATATGGCTTCCGTTGTACATTGCTTTTCTAGTCCAACCAAACCTCTAAAATAATGAAGAATAACAGAAAGAAAATATCGTTCTACTTTTTTTTAAATAAAATTTTAACAAATTAGCAAAATTTTTTGGCTATTTACCTTTTTTCAGTTGGTCGCTGTTGAAGTTATATTTAATATTATAGTTGAATGTACATTAACACTTTATAGTTGTGTTAAATACGAAACATTCAATTCAAATAAACAGCACTTCGTTGTGCATATATGTATGTACATACTTATGTATCTATTCACTAAGATGACTACGAAAGTCGTATCCCAAGTCTTTTCAGCTGCACGAGGTTTTCGAAAAACCTTGCGCAATTTCTGCCCGCTCCTCCATCATATTCACCAGTCTCATACTAACTCCGGTTAGTGGATTATATTTCAATTTATGCACTACAACCATTATTAACACTTCTTACATTTTGAATTACTCTGGTGAAAAATATCCACTTAGTTCCTAGTTCACTTTCATTTTTTTTGTTTTAATTGTTATTTTCACTTCTCCTGATAAAGCAAAGCGTTCGTAGATTATTTTCACGAATAACTGTCTAAATTGCGTTTCACTCGTAATCCGTGATGGCTATCTCCGGAATTTCTAAATTTCGTAATAATTTTGTGATCACGTCGGAATTGATGATAACATTTTCCCGACGTTGTCACCTCGTGAGCTCCGACGGAATTCATGATAGGCCTGTAGGTCTTTCATGCCTAAGTTTACAATTTTTCTAGATAAGCATGACTACAGCCACAATTAATGTAATCTGTAGATTGTATGGCAGAATATTAATTTAAAGTTCAAAAACTCTGCTGGCTACATCGACCTTTCAAATGTCCCCCCCAACGTCTAAAGGAGACAATGTTAGATGAGACGGAAGATATACAAAGAACAATAAAGGAATATCCTAACCTTAATCTCTGATATTTCTTGAACGATTCGGTGGCAGGTATTAAATCAGACAAAAGGCAAACGAATAAGATATCTTGCAAATTATTAAAGTCGTCTTCTCTGAAAGTGTTCCGCTCTATTCAAAATGTGAAACGAAAATCTCGATAAACATCTTAACGAAATGGGTTCGCCGCTTAGAATAAAATATGAACGGAATGTGAGCATCGAACGTGGCATTACAACGGAAAGAACTATGTCCTTAGTTGTCTGCTGTAGTCTCTACAGAGAGTGACCTCTTTCACAATTGACTTCTGGGCCTTGGTTAGTTAACTAATAAATTATAACGGTGAACCGTAAGAGACCTCTACAAACCCCCACTGACAAACTGCAGTCAAAGTATAAAAACCCATATTCATGCCGCATAGTCTTAGCAGATCAGGTTACAATAATTGCACTGTGATTAAGGAATCATTAAAGAAATTCAACAAAAAAAAAAGGATACAATAATTCATTAGAAAAGTGCCAGCAATGTGCAGATTTTATGAATGAATTCTCGTCGTGCTGCTAATTAATAACTAATTTATGCCAACATTTGTAGCAACAGCAATTGTGTCTGCACTTTGATAGAGCACTTGCCACATTGGCACGAGTATATGCAACATGCAAGCTGTATTACCGTCTTGCCACAAAGAACGTGGTGTTGCGATTATTCAATCTGCAAAGCGTTTACCATTTATGGCATGGCATTGATTTACTAAAACCGATGGCGCACGCGCCTCTTCCATAGCCAGCATGCGTTCGACAGTTGCCATTTGGTGCTGTCCAAAGCTCAGCTTAGCTCAGCTCAGCACTGCTGGTAGTCAGTGATCAATCGCCCGCCGTCTATTACTTGGCGCATGCAATCCGTTCCGTTTTGCGGTTCTTTTTCGCATTCTCCACACAAACGTACATACATACATACATACATTTATTTCAATAGAAAATGTTTGTCTTCACCTGCCAACGCCAAGCGCCAACCAAACACTAGCGCATCTGACATATTCAATGATGTCCCCGGAGCCATAAGCGCGATGCATTTGCACCTAGCAGACGCCGCCAGAACGCTCTGATTTTCTTCGACATACAGAAAAGAATACAACGTAGAACAAACCATAGACTGAGGACAATGTCGTTGTGATTGATGTATGTATGTATGTATAATGCAATGCAGCGAATGATTGAAAACCACAGCAACAACAAAAGCGTCGCTGCTTGTTTGTGTGCATTCAACTGCTGTCTTGCTCACTTCTTTGGCCGGTGATAATGATGTGTTGATGATGTTTATGATAATAAGTTGCTGCGAGATGAGCTTTAGTTGGTTTTGCAGCAAAAAAAAAGCAAAATGAAAATCAATCGAAAAACGCATAACAACAAATAAATAAAAATGCACAAGTGCATCGGCTCGAAGAAGCGCATGCGCGCATTACAATCATCGCGTCGCGTGCCCAGCATATGGCCCAGCGATCGGCGGTCGGCAAAGTTTATTCAATAAACCTGCAGCTGCAAAATGCGCGCTTCTGTGCGGTGGTAGCGGCGTTGAGCGCTGAACTTCGCCGCTGCATGCCGCTTGTTGGTGGCAACAGAGACGCACACCGATGAAGGCATATTTTTTTTTTTTTACCGTTTGTGCATTCCGACTTCATTCAGAACAAGATTCAGGAATTTCTTGGTGCGTGCTTGGCACAGGTCTTCACAGCGACGTAGCAACAGCAACAGCAACAATAATAACAATCGCAACTCACCGGTCAGCGTGGATTGCATTCAGAAACAAGAAAGCGATATGAAGCGAAAAATGCAACACTGTTGCCTGCCGCTTGTCCATTGCGATTTGATTGTGTCAGTTTATTATGAACATGTTGTTGTTGTTGTTGTTGTTATTATTATTATTATGTTGTTTTTGCTTGTTCGCAGATCATTCTGCGATTGTAATGTGGTGTTACCTACTCGAATATGTGGAGTTGTGGTTGCGATTGTGACTGGATTTACGTATTTCGAAATTTATTTACTAAATACTTGTAGACAGTCAAGTAATTTTTCATCGTTCTGAGCATTACAGAGATGATGGTACTAAGCCGAAACCGGTTTTTCTCCTAACCTAACTTGATAAGGGATGACGGAAAATCGTTCCAGAACACATTATATTAAAGATAAATTAATTCTTGAAATTTTTTTTAATATTTTTCAGAACCTCTAGAAAAAATTTACGTGTGCTGTTTCATAGCCCAATCGCTTTCTGTTTATGGGAAGAAAGTGCTTGTTTCAAGTGACTAAAAATTTGCATTCTTTAGTATGTTTTTCTGAACAAAAATAGATTTCAGAGTCAATGTTACAACTTTCGGAACTAAGGGGCATTTTAATAAGACATTGCTGGATAAGTTTTTCAACTACGATCTACGCGTAGATACAGAAAAGATAGAAAAGCTCGTTCTTTTATACATAAGCGCAGTGCAAGATTGATATAATACAATATCAGAAGTGAAGCTGATTTTTAGAGATAAATGTGTTTTAATTACGAAAAAAATTTAAATGAAGTTATTGACAGTGGTTTAATTAATATTTCACCAAAACAAAAAAAAAACTAGAACGAAATGGGTTGTGTTAACCATTTTATCTAATTTTAGTTTGCTTAAATTTACTACCCTGGAATGCGCCATCTCTAGTTCGATGCATCGTGAGTACAGTGTCCTGTTATAGTTTTCTAAGTTTATAAAAGATTTCACTGAGTTCTCTCACCTAGTTAACTTTAAAGAACAGGAAGTTCGTGTGGAGCAAAAGGCGTTTTAGTGAAGCGAAGAAACTTTTATCGACAGCCCTGGTTCTAAGGTGTTCAGATTGTACCAGATCTTTCACAACTTGGACGGCGATGGTGAGAAGGTCGTTTAATAAAGTTGAAAATAATTCTTTCACTACAAGAAGTCAATATTTTGGGATCCTGTTAGTTGTTGGGGATCAACAGCGCATTTGGTTTCATAAGTTGAAAAATTCTTTCGGAAGGTTAGCGGGTTGGGCTTCAAAAATTCAGCGGTATGATTTTGAAATTTGACAGGGCTGTAGTTCGGTGGGCGCGAGGGGGGCTTATCACCCCTAGACTGGCTAGAGCACCGCCTGAACTTAGCAGAGCGTCTTCTAAAAATGAAGATGCACAGAAAATTTTGTTTTACATTTTTGTGAGGTTATAAGGCATACCGCAGTTTTAAAATTGAATTACCGAAGCCCACTTCACTATTTAATTAAATTTTTGTAAATGATATGAATTACTGCACTGTAATAACGTAAATTATAACATAATCTATTACTTGAAGTTATCACCTCACTCCAATATATTCATTTTGGCTGAAGAAAGTTCGTTTACTTGGTGAATCCGTGTAAAATGTCATTTCATGACAAAGTCGAGTTGATAAATTTATAATTTTGTTAGATCGAGTGAAACAAGGTAATAAGTCGCGATAGTAGAAATGATGGCCAACGACTATTTAAGTTTAAGCCTTGGCCTGGAAAACAAAAAATGCCTACCTCAGTATTTCGTTTCTGATTTTCACCAAAAGTTGTCGCTTAAAAATTTGCTTTTTTTTCTTTAACTTCGAAAATTATTACTTTAAGGTGTTGAGGATAAATAATGCGATCCATGTTAATGAATAATTTGTGCTGAAGATGTATAAATGTTTCCACAGTAGTTCTAGTGTCAGTTAAGGCATTGCCAGTCTTCTACATGAACTAAATCCCTTCACAGCGCCCTCTATTTTTACTGCATTCAGCTGGAACGCAGCTTCGCGTGCAACGAGATGCAACTACATACATATTTGAATTACTTAAGACAAGCAATGTTCAATCAGAATTCAACTTTCGTATGATTTTTTATAAATATTTGCGCGCCATAGCAATGCCGACCAGCTGCGAGCAGGAGCTGGGTGGGAGGACGACGGCAACAAAGCGCAAGCTGTTGCAAAATTTTATTGACAACGTTTCCACAATGATTGCATGCGTCTATGCACGATATCGCAGCTTCTTTTTTGTGCGCCTCCCGTGCACATTCCTGCATCTTAAGCGACAATGGCGGCGCGCCAGACCAGACGGACGAGCTCGGCCAGCTGGACGCGCGCGCTCGATTGACGCGCCGCCGCCGCCGACATGCACCCAGTTCGAGTGTTCGGGTGCGGTAAGTGAGTGCGGCGATGTTTTTACGACAACGATTACGCGCATATGTCATAACATGCGACACATTTGTTGGCACAGCAAACGCAGAAGCAGCAGCAGCAGCAGCAGCAGCAATGAGAGCAAAGAGGAGCCAGTCATCCTTTTTTAGGACTAACTTATCAGTAGCAAATCAGTTGTTGATGTGATCAATGATCGCGTTCGGTGATGTTGGTGTCTGGCGTCGACCGTCGGACGGTGTTGATGCAGCTGGTAAATGTTGCAACTGCTAAAATGCATAGCCGCCTTTTAAGGTTTTGTCACGTGCGATCTTTTGTTATAAATTCAGTAATCATACAATCGGCCAAGCTGCATTATGCATGTGTAATATGTATGTAGCTAGCGAGCGTGCGCGCATAAGAAGTTGTTGGGTGGGGGGCGGTATGTTGGGCGAAAACTGCTGTCTCTTGATTGCTATGACATGGCTGGAGCGTTGCTGTGAAGCTGGTCGGTTTGGCTCGTGGATAGTTTTAAGCATTGCTTCCATATGCTTGTTTGTTTTGCGGCATTTTTGCTTTAAATCATTTATCCTAATAAGGTTTCGTCGCCAGATTGCAACGCGTTTCACCGCTGTGGCAACGCAGGCGCCTATAACACGCCATATTCTCTTGCTTTCTAGCTGAATTGTATTGGAGGTGGGCCGCAGCATCTGGCCATATGGGCTATTGCGTGTCGGTATTCTCGATCGGGTTTTGTCAGCGCATCTGCAATTGCAAGAGAGCAGTGCTGGGGCTTGACATGCCTACACATGCCGTAATGCTCCTCGCATATATATTATTTTGATTTATGCTGAAGGCTGTTTGCGTCTGCGCAATGACATTGGCTAAAATTCTTAATACCAAACATTCATATAGACATTCATAAATGAAAAGTTATTTCAGTTGTTTCCTAGTTTTAATTACACACTTCAAGTCTTCAATGGAGCGATTGGTATTCGTCAGCTATTCGACGTAAATAAATTAGTTTAATAGAAATTACTTAAAGTAAATGATAGTATAAGAATGGTAATTTAAAAAAAAAAATAGTGCAATTAGTAGGTACCTATGTATATATTTAGTTAAATATCAGAAAAAGGACGTATTTGCTGATTCAGTTACACACATAAATAGGTAAGGTTACAAACCAAACATCAATTCCATTTCATTGCATTTATTTAGACGGGACTAGTTACAGACTTTTTCAGAACTAATTCACATTTAATTCAGGACTATTTCAACCTCTAAATGCTACAGAACTAGTCCCAAAAATGGTTCCGTATAGTTCTAAAAAAAGTGGTGAAATGTCTTGAAATGATCTCGAACTGGTTCCGAAATTTTCATGATATAGTCCTAATTAATTAGCCTCAAAATCACCCAAAGGAACCTGAAAAAATATTTGAACCAATCCCGAAATAATCCCGAATTATTCCCGAAATAATTCTGCACTAGGCTCAAATGGTGCAGCACTAGTTTCCAAAAGTTCTCGGAAATATTCTGTAAACTAGTCACGAAGTGTTAAGTAGTTCCGAAATTCCCAAACAATTTTTTTATATTTTTATGTCACGAATAATGATATAATAGTTAAATTTTGCGAAAGAAGTATATATGGGACTGGTTTTACAAAAACTTTGCTTGAATCTACGCTCGCCAAAGCTGAGCAATGGAGAAACAAAAGAAGGGACGATTCAATTACGCCTTTTTCCAACCAGCTGCAAGAAAGGATCAGAAGTAATATTAACCCCCGGATTCAGTAAGCAGTCTTAGTCTCTAATAGAGACAAAAGTCACAATTTTAGACCAGTTGGCATTAATAAGTTTCAAAATAAAGCCTCTAGTCACCAAATAAAGTCTCTAAATAGTGACCTGGTGATTAGCAGGTCACAAAAAATTAAAATAAAAACAAAAGAAATACGTAAATGTGAAAGCGAGGAAAAGCAATAATCTCTAGCTCATTTTGAGACTTGAGATGAGACTGAGTTACTGAATTCGTGTATAAATCTGATGGAATGAATATATACAAAGTAGTGTACGATCGGAACTTGCTGTCACACAATCGTCGAAAAAAAATTCTTCGCTTAATCGGTTGGGGCCTACCGGTCCAGAAACAATACAAAAGTAGCCAAAGGAACAAAAACTCTCTCACAGTACAGATAAACGATGTGTCCTGAAGTCCATTTAAGCCTGAGAAGTACATATATGTACATTCATGGCCTTAGGAACTTAATTTCAGCCCAACTAATGAAATAGATGTTAACTTTTCTAAAAGGCATGGCATTTGTGAGTGTTCAGCAAACTGATTATTTGATTATTTTGCTTCAAAAACAGCACAGTGTTTTTTGAGCTTAAATTTTTGATTGCAAGAGAGCTTTTGATAGAAAAAACTTTAGCAATAATTCCGTGATATATTAGACCTTTAGAACGAACTGAGGATATATTTAGCTATTGTCTCTTAGCCTAATCGCAGACTTAGCTGCGGTAATCTAACTTGTAATGTCTAACATTAAGCATGGTCCGACGCTGGATCCGCCGCAGCTGCTTAACTACAGAAATATCTATTCAGTGATTTCCAATAGAATATAACTTATTCATTGTGGTCGCATGAAGCGAATAAAAAAACTTATATGGAAAGACTCCTAACTATTATGAATGGAAACCAACTGATGTTTTCTTCGCTGGTTTATCAATATTTGGCCGAGAAAAGCTTCATTAGAAGTGAAGCTTTCAAAAAGTTCAAGTGAAACGAGTGAATGAGAAAAAAAAAAATAAACTAACAACTACCTCACAGAGTGTCTTGCTTCGTAGGTTGGAAAATTTCCTGCAATAGCGGATAATGCTTCGTCCGATTTTGTGTGGAAAGTTGTAATAAACCATAGGCAGCTTAACCTAAGTGTGGTTGTTAATTAAGAATACAAGTTTTTACAGCAATTATTTTAAAATAAACGTGAAGTTATCAGTGTGTGTATTTGTATATATGTATGTATGTATGTAGGGACTGCAGTTGAACACATCTTCTGCAGAGTATAAGCAATATTTGCTTACGAAGCACCAAACATAGCTCGGCACTTTCCATCCTGCCAGGTGGAAATTTGTTGTGCTCAAGTGCTGCACTTAATTGTAGGGAGCAATATGAGCTCCAGCAACACGGTACACTGCATGCATTAAGTAACATCAACTTCGACAGCCGCAGGTTAAACGGTAATAACGTTACGAAAATAAATGCACAAGTGTACATGTAGTACTAAGTTTGTTTATATACATGGGCGTTCGAAAGAATAGCATTGATTTATATTTAAAAATTTGATAAGTAGTTATTCTTGTATTAAATTTTGGTAATTTTTCAAATAAAGTTCAGGTAAATCTATAACAAAACTCTTTAAAGCGCTAGTTTCAAAATGTCTACATTTTTCATTAAAATTAACTAATTTAAAAAAGTGTGATCAACAGTTCAAGCCCAAGAGATGTTTAAGAAATTAAGTTTAAGATAATTTATTATTAAATTTGAGTTTGGCAAAGTGCAAGTTTAAGTTGACTACAAAATACCGTTGATTTGTGTGAATTTTTTCACCGATGGTGTTGCGCATTTTCTTCCATTTACAAAAAAAAGCTGAACACTCAGCAAAAAAAAATCTCAAAAATCAACGGTAAATTTTAGCGACTTGAAATTTGCACTTTGTCAGACTAAAATTTAAAGACCTACAAAACTGCATACTTTAAAATTTTTTCTAAAATTAATTTTTAGTTAGAAATGTTGATGACACTTTTTTAAAATTAGCTGACTTTCATATTAATAAGTAAGAAATTAAAATATTACTAAAATTTAATACAGCAATAACTAAATGTGAGAATATGTAGAAATAAATCATTGCTATTATATTGACCACCACTGTGCATAAATAATCACATGTGCATACATATGTATATATATTCGCTGGAATCATTTCTACCAAATTTTTCGCTACACTTCCAATTTAATGCGTTCTTGTTGTGGTTGACTGCAGCACTTCGACATGTTGACTCCAAATTATCTAGGCGCTGGTGGATGCGCCATCATTATTAGAAGTGGCAGTGTCACATAAGCCATTGGTTTTCAAACCGAGCGTAATTAGTTACCACAACTTTAGGGTTCAAAGCATTAACCGAAATTACTGTCAAAAAAAAAAAAAATTATACAACATATGTATATATATCTATTCAAATTTATTTTTTGGCAGCCACGAGTACGCGCCACCGTCCTAAGCGCTCCCTACACTAAAGTATCTACATATGTATGTATACACGTCCGTGCAAAGGGTTGATGATTTTGTGTATGGAAGCGCTCGTGGCGCACATTCTGTTGACATGTAATTGCGTGACAGAGCCAAAGGGTCGCGGACAACTCATTAAATGGTAAACTTAATCGGTGCACTGCCTTTACTGCAACTGGCAACGACATTGATGAGTTTGCATTGATGACATTCATTACCAGGTGCCATAGTTGGAATAGAGCGTGCTTTAGATACAAACAAACATACATACATACATATGTACATTTGCACGTAGACGCAGGTGCATCAGCTTATATTCGTAATTGTGCATGTTGTTGGCACAATTTCAACAAATACAAACGTAGTTGATTACATTCGTTCGGAAGGGATAATTGAAAAGCGTTCGCTTACTCTACAATTTTTTACAATTTTCGAGTAATACTCGTGCATACAGCCAAAGCCAAGGTGTTGCTCGAGAAATATCGAATTTCCATATTGTACATACATAAGTATGTATGCACGAACAAAAATGCAAAAAGACGTACACAAAAAAATCAGTTGTTTGGCATATGGCGTTCTTCAAATAAAATCAACAACTTCAGGAAGAAAGAAACTACTAAGGCGCCAACAAACAAAAGCTGCAATCGTGAAATTAACACACAGTTTTTGTGGCGCAAATAACTGCAGAGCCGTACCTAGATATACATATATGTAGTTGATTGCAGACTTACAAATACATACGCATACATAAACATGTATGTACACGTCGCATTGGCAGCACAAAAAAAAAGGACTCGTTGTGCTCGTGTCATTCCATTTCCGGTGGCAATAGCTGACTGCCTTGAGCCAAAAAAAAAAAAAAAGTAGGAAAAAAATCAAGCAGCTGCAAAGTGTGGCGGTGCCACTTAAACCACTATTTTCGAATAACATTTACAATGCAAACAACATATTTATGACCAAATATATAGGGTTGTTCGAAGTTCCTTTCTACTCTAAAAGACCTCCTAGATATAGTATTTAGAAACTGCTCCTCTTAATTAAAACTCTCCAAATGCTTTGACGTTTTGCGCATCGAATACTTTCCTAGCTGGAGTGTTTGGGTTCTAGATAAATTCATACCGGAACATCTATTCCAAAAAAAGTTATTCGAAATTCAAAACGTAACAAATATTTAAAAAAGTAATAACGGGTAAAGAAAATGTAAAATTTACTTTTAACAAAATAAAATACGTAAAATAATACATTAACACTTGTCAAGTCAAACTCTTACCCGACTCTGCGGCCTTGTTTACTACTCTTTCTCATCTATATCGTCTGTTCATCACTTCTTTTAACGCTCATTCACCTCTGCTAGCTGCTTTACAATGTTCCCTTCTTTCACTAACTTCTATCTTATCACCCTCACATGCCAATGCTTTTCCCTCTCAGTCGTCTATTACCTCACTGAACTTTCCCTCGTTTTACTAAGCTCTTTTTTCCAACTGTCGCTAACGTATCATTAATAAAACTTTTGTTCAGGCATTAAAATTATAACCTCATTTCACTTTCCACAATACATTAATTATATTTTGGTATTTAGGATAAATTTGTTTGGGATGAGTTATACTCGGACGAGTTTGTGTGATAAATTTTCTGGATATGAACTCGAGGGAACTGAGTGGTTGTATATATTCGCACGAAACGACCTAGCCCGTGTAGTTTTTCTCTATGAGGCTCAGTGAGTTTATCAATGTACGAGTAATTGTTTGATACATCACCGTATGCTATAACCTGATGACTTCGACTTTGCGTCGGCGATTGGGTGCTTGAGATTTATATAGATATACCGCCGTCGCTGCACAGTATGTATTATAGGAATGGAAAGAAGTGTTGAACTGAAAATATTTGAAGCCACTGCCATCACCAATTCGTCTGTCATCTCTTTGCATTCTATGATCTCATGTCAAAAAATCCACATAACAGCAACGCTTATTGACTGAGACACTTTGCAAAATTGTCTTTTACACTTCTGAAAAATTTAGTGATTTGATGATCGCCTTTGGACTGTCGGAGTTTATTTGTATATTGATTTCTTTACTCCACCAATGCCTTAGTCTAAAGCCTTGTAAAACTCAATGCCTTAAACTATTCGCTTGGAAGATGCTGGCATTATTCAACAGATGGAAAGCCGAAGATAGGGAGATGAAGAGTTCCTCGAAGTAAATTCCTGAATCTTTTGCTATAGTCGATATCTAAAAATGGTTTTTACCCGTGAACTTTTATTGGTATTTGCTTTTTTAACATGACGGGTTTCCCAACCCTGCGAGCAAACTGAATCTGAAAAATGTTGTTATGACAAATTTATATAAAAAACCGTTTGTTCCAAGGCGGACGCCCGGTCACAGCCGTTTGACTGATGAACAGACGCTACAGACTTTAGTGTACCATTAAACCCGAATATGTCGGCATAACTACACCAGTTTCGCATTAGCACTTTTGCTTCATCTGACGGGTGTGTGAAAACTACGCCAAGAGTGAAATACCCCGGAAGTCGTGAGCAGCTTGAATCTCATTCAAAAGGACTGTGCTGGCCCCTCTAGTCTCAAAGACTAGCCGAAACGTTCCCCACACACGTACATACAATATACATACATATGTAGATGATAGGGATTCCTTGTTGAAAGGCGCCTCCATATAACCTCAATTTTAGTCTTGTGAATGAAGAATTCATCGCATTCTCTTTCAATTTCAGACAAAGTTGTAGTAGTAGTCCGATAAGGATTTGTGATGATCTCCGATATAGCAGATATAACTTCTTAACTCGTCTCGAGCTCAACAAAAAATTTACCAAAATTACCATGCCAAGTATACGGATGATCGAACATCTAAAATTATAAAATCTAAAAGCATTTCGAAACACCCTGTATATTTGTCATCTCATAGAGGTACACAATCCTTCACAAGTTCGTTTCTTCGAACATGCAGATATTGTAGTATAATGATTCCATTCTTGCTTTACGCAAATTTCTTGGCTCGGCTTTAAAAAAATGCAACACATTACCCACAAACTCAAGAAAACCTTCGATGTACAATTAAGGCTTGAGTATGAATAAGGATCTAAACAATAGGTATGCAAACCGCCTTCATTGATCCTTAAACACTCACTCGCTCGCATTCTGATTGTTTTCCACAATACACCTCACCGCTGCCATTTCAATCAAAATCAATGCGAATTGTTTCTTTGTCTTGCACAAATTTGATTTAAGAATTCGTAATTTCAAATTCAACAATCCCGCCAGTACGATTTATTGTGTAGCCTGGCGACAGCAACGTCACTGTGTTTCTTTTTTTTCTGGTGCCATAGCGAGTGAGTAGTATCAGGGTGCTTTTTATTTGTTTATATGAATGTATGTACACACATATGTACATACATATGTATGTACATAGTCGAATGTTGGTTTTCCTTTCCTATGTCCTTAATTTTTCCATTATCGCAGTACTAAGCGGAGCTCAGCTTCTTTGCATAACGACAAGCTGTGCTGCTGGCTGCCGATCTCTGCGGCGCTAAAGCGCACACACCCAAACACTTAAGATATATAACACATCTGCATATATACAAATAGTATGCACACGAGTCAACAGGAAGTTGTGCAAAGGTGCAAACGAGCTTCCGTTTCCAATCTGTGCTCGCTGTTGGCGCTGTAATTTTTTTTTTTCCAAACATCAGATATTACATTTTTTTCTGCTCTTGGGGCAAAGACACGCGCTGATGTTTGTGCAGATTTTTGTGTATTTAAAAATTTAGTTATTTCGTTCTTGAAAAGATATCTTTGAAAAATTTTAGTAAATATAAATTTTGTATAATAGTCCATAGGATAATTACAATAAGACCTGGGTCTGCACGTACAACCAGTATGTATGAGGGAGTATTTTAAAGTTCGCAAAATATTATTTTAAAGCTTTGAGCTAGTTCCTTCGAAAAAAAAATATTTTGTCACTTTCCGAAAAATACTAATGTAGGTTGAAACTGCTTTATTTCTATCTGTACAAATAAATAATATTATCCTGATACATAATTAGTAGTAGTAGTAGTAGTAGTATATTTATTTTATAGTATATCTAATACATAATACAAATTTTATTTCATTTTAAATACTTATGAATTTTTGTTGTTTTCGGCCTAATACATTTTAATAGTTGACAATTTTATTGCGCTCGAGGCCAGTTTACAGAAGATTTTTATTTGGAAAAACATCAAAAGTTTTTTTAAATGGTAATAGAACGAAGATGGTAAAACGCAGCAGTCCACTCGGCTAGCGTAGCACAGCATTTAGCATGTTCGTTTTGCAACTCCGAGCTCCTTGGTTCATAGCCTTGGAGAAGTAGTTATGAAGAATAAAATAAAACTAACTAATTAAATAAAGAAGTCTGATGAAGAAATGTGGTGATTTACGAAATAGTACTATAACTTCTACCATTTAAAAAAACTGTTGTTGTTTTTCCAAATAAAAATCTTCTGTAAACTGACCTCGAACTCAATAAAATTGTCAATTATTTAAATACTTATGTAAAAATTAGAATTATAAAATAAACAAAGTTATGACAAAAACATTTGTTGTTGTGTGTCATACGAGTATCTAGAAATTTGCCTTCAAGAATTCACTTAATATATGTACATAAGCTTCCTATATTTAAGGCTTTTTTTATATAATTAGTGAGCGACACATATTTGTTACCGGACACGATGTCGACTGATGCAGACAGATCTAAAGTTCTCTCACCAAAATAATACCGTCGTATGTTATTATAGATGTGGCATATGCCAATGGAGTTATAGGTGCTTTTCGACTCTCTCAGATTACAGACTGGGCACTGATAGCGTATTTTTGTAGGGCTTTGCGTTTAAATTTATATAGTAACCCCCCTCTAGCAAGGAAAATTAATCTTATTGCGTAGGTAGAGTATTCGTCACAAAGTAAAATGATTTTAGGGGAACAAGCTGTGCGCAGAGATCATGTAATGTGGACTTCTGAGCACTAGAGAGATATACACTGAACTCTTTTTCTATTATCTTATCAAGCAAATAGGGGATATAATCCCTAAGAGCTGAGATAGAAAAATCCGTTAATGCGGAAGAGCACACACTCTGGGATAAACTTTGCCCACTTTTTAACCCAATATGCACCCTTGCAAACAGTATCTTCTGCAAGTATACGTGGTAGCCTATTGGAGTTCAGACTAAAACAGCGATTTATGTGACTCATATGTAAGCGTAAGGTTTGTATGAACTGGGGGACAAAACCAGTTTCTAAATGTAACATGTAATTTCGAATATTAGCTGGGAGGAAAATAACCTTCTTTATTATAACAAATATACATACATACTATCATAACTCTGGGTTTAGTAAAATTAAATTCATCAAATAACAACTAAAAAATTAAATTTCATTCAAGTTGGCTTAACTTAGTTACAAGATAAGGTGAGGTGAGGATGTAGATAGTTGACGTGTGGTGAGTTGGATATGATCAGTATAAGCGCGGCGAATTAAGATAAGATGAGTCTAATTGTATAGCGTGTTTTAGGTGTGAGGACTTTAGTTGCGGCCACTTCATATGTAGTGATTTTGGTGTGGAGAGTTTGCGTGTAGTGAGTTAAGGTTTCGCTAGTTTAAATATGGTGATTTTATGTGTTGCAGGTTCAGGTGTGGTGAGTTAAGGTGAGAGATGTGATAAGATGAGTTTATGTGTGGGAAGTCAAGGTGTGATAACTTTGAAAGCTTAAATGTATTTAAATTTGCGTATGATAAGTTGTTAAAAGTAACACCTATTCCATCCACAGCTTTAGTGTACAATAATTTCTGCTCCTCCCAGATTAACTAAAAGAATATATCAACATAACATAACTCAACATAAATCGTAAAATAATCCAACATAACATAAATTAACATAATGAACATAAAATAACATAATAAAAGCATAACAAAACATAACTTAACTTTACTTAACATCACATACCATGACTTTAGACATGATGAGATGGTTTTGGCACTAGGCACATCAAATAGGTAGGCGCAACAAACTTTTTTTCTGAAGTTTTTGTATTTTTTATTTTAATTTGAGATGTCAAATTTTGTATTTCGTTGTAAAAAGCATGTTTTCAATACAATTCAAGGTATCTGATTAAATAAAACGCAAGTGTGATTTAGAAGCAAATATTTTTTACACATATTGTTAACAAAAACCTTTTTTAAGTTTTTACATGCAGAAAATAGAACTATCACATTTGGAAAAATTTTGATAACAAAATTTTCTTTAATTCAATGTCAATTTTAATAACCAAAATTAGAGGTATTTATTAAAAGCCCAGTAACCAGGATTGTATACATATTTTATTACAATTTCAAACTTTTTTAAAAATATAATTACAATTTTTGTAGATCATAAAATTGTATGACTCAAATCACTAAAAATGTAACATTAGTTGTTCGAAAAAATTTTTGTTTTATATGGAAAACACCACACAATACCTCCGTCAAAAAATTAACGGAATTTTTATTGATAAATGTATGTATGTACATCTGTTAGAAATCAAGAAAAGACGTTAGTCAAAACTGGTCAAAATACTAATAAATGTTCTTCTATTCAATATTTTAACTGAATAATTTTATGGTTGTTAATATTTATAGAAATTCTTTTTTTTTATTTTATGTTATTTTATATAAAATATATATAGTAAAATATTTAAAAACATAAAATGCTTTCTTTGAAAGAAAATATCAAACAAAATGAGCTGACCTGGCCGGGAATCGAACCAACGACCAATCAATTTCATACGTGCAAAGAAAAAAATTTTAATTCCTGTTCGCTGCTAGATAAGTAAGGCTACTGGGAAACATATGAGAAAGCCGTCAATTCGATTATTTAATGTAGGGCATGCTGCAATAATTTTAAAACTACAAAAAGGTAACAGGCATTTCAGAAGAAAAGTACTAATTTCCACGTGTTTGATAACATTTTTTTTTTCCTAAATTAAAAGAGAGCAACACAGGCTACCTTAAGGCAGCGTGCAAGAGTGAGACAACTGCCTAATTATCCAACCTTGTATGATTGAATCATGGCTCTGGGGTTCATTGCGGAAGAAACGATCAACAATTTTATTTGCATTTTCAATTCAATAATTTATTGGCAAAAAAAAATATCCGTTGATAAAGTATCAAAAATAGTTAATATTTCTTTATGGGCTCTGAAGATATCCTCTAAATCTTTCGATAATCTGCTCACACTTAAGTTTTTGACGTTGCTCCATAAAATCATCGTCACAGAAGAGCACCCATTTCTCAAAAGCCGCCTTAACCGACTCGATCGTCTCGATCACAGCAGCTTTTACATTTAAATTACAACTCACCGTTTACTCTTGTCAGATTTTAATTGTGTTTTTAATACGTCAGTCTTTATGCATTGTTAATTTTTATCCCCTTCCATAATTTTAAAGCTTTGAATTCAAACTTCTAATTTCTCTTTTAAATTTTTTGCTTTGTTTTAACTTTTAATGTTGTAGGATTTTAAAGTAATAGTAATCAGATTTCTAAACTTTTTAATTTTACGGTTTAATTATTGTTTGATTCTGTAATCATTTTAATTTTACCATATATTCAATATCATGTTTTGTAATAATAATAATAATAAAGGCTAAAGGAACTTCATGGAACTAAATATTTATGCTTTTTTAGTAATCAATTAGTATTTTCCCGTCTTTAGTGCTCTTATGCTTATAAACATTAAACCAATGATTGGAACTAAGCTAATTTATGAGGGAAAGCCCGTGAGGTTATACTTAAAAAAAAAAATCGCTGGACAAACATTGTTATGTTGTTTATATGGTTTGAATGCATTTGCGTCATATTTGAACATTCTATTTACTTTCTAAAGAATAATTATTATCGAAGAGATTTGTCTCTTTTAATTTTGACATCCTAAAACACTAAAAAGTCGCACAATTGCTGGTGAAACCTGTGCACATTAAATACTCTTTTTTTTTTGGTCAGTTTTTTTATACAATTCGTAATATTAAAATCATTGTGTTAAAATTTTCTGTAAATAATAATTTTTTCTAAGTACGGCCTTCTTTTATTCCCGTTTCTCTTATACCTTCTAAATACAACATTGAGCTAAGGGCGTTCAAACTGGCGCTGTCACAACGTACAAAACCTTTCATTATTCCATCATGATTAAATATCTTTAAAATTTAAGCTTTTAAAAGCAAAAACAAAATACAAAGAGCCCATAAATTTCTACTGCGCCTACCTTTGTACATATGTATTAAAAATGCCTTGGTTTGGCAGTATTTCTGTCCCATTTGCAAAGTCGCCTTTTGAATTTACTACTGACGCTTAAGAAAATAAATGTTTTGAGATTGTTTCAATATAATCGACCTACGATTTTTCGTCGCTAAAAACTTTTTCCTCGAAGCTCTACGCGCAACTGTGAAAATTAGTCAATATCGCTGGGATATAGTTTTGGGCTGTATCCATCTCTTCGGATTAGTGAGCTAGTAAGGTTTACCAAGTTACAACTCTTAGTACCTGTTGATGGGTGAAATCGATTTGGTGCAATGGAAATTTATGGCGAACGACAGAGACTGCGCTTTAAGCATAACGACTTTCACAAAATTTTCTACTCAAAAATCATTTTAAATTAACACAGACGCACTTCGCTGCAATTTACTTGCTTTATCCATTTTTATTTCGGCGAAAGGCGAGTCAAGTTGCAAAACGTGCACACATACGTAGATATTGATATTTAAGTGTGTTCACCCTGCAGTCAATCAACCTGTCCCTAATTTTATTTCCTCAATAAGATCGTAGAGTGCGTGAATGGTTGGAGCTTGTGTAGATTCTTCGAAGAGATTCGCCGACCCTTCATGTATATCGTTTGTCTAAATAGTGTCTTATTAGAGTTGTGATGGCTCGGGTTAGGAACAACTCTCCTTCAAGATACTTTAATGAAACCGAAACGCCTATATATTCCCAAAATATCCGACCCAAAATTGCGTCTCATCAATACCGATAGTGTCAGTCCGTTTTGTACGCATTGCGTCATCTATGAAGCTTTCCTTCAATTTTAAAGAAACAAATTTCGCTAGAACTAATTTGCATCTTTAAAGGCTTCATCTACTTACGAGTAGTTGCTTTATAAGTATTTGTAGTGCACTAAATGCATGCGTTTAGGGCATCAGATTCCTGTTGTATTCCCACAGCCACCGCTAGACTTGGCTCTCATATTTACTGCTCAAGAACCAAAAGTTTGCCAAATCGTTAGCCATTTCGTTACTAGTTCGTTACACCACAGAGCCCCGGTATCTACGTGAGTGGACGATTATTACATGTTGCAAAGTAGCGCTGTCTCAAAATGAATTCTTTGACAATTATTAGCGAGTGAATTTATCATTGTACTTCAAACTGTGAAGTAACATATTTAAAGTTTACATCTAAAGTTTGCCAGTCTCCTAAAGTTTAATTTTATTTCTTCGAGCTGTCGGTATAGAAGGTTTGTACTAAACGGTCAATAGTACGTTTCGATCTCTTCCATGTTTTTTTTTGGCAAGCAAAAGTTTTACTCTCTAGGAAGTCCTTGGCACTCACATCTGAAATTGGTGTTGTTGTTTTCGTGTTGGTATACATGAAAATCTGGACATTGATGAAATTCAGCGTCCAGCCTAATAAGTCCTACTGTCACTGAGCCTTCGAACACTGAGCCTTAAAATAATTACAAAATTTGCCGCCCATTTCGTCGTCAAGGTCAAAATGTGATATTCGTTTTAGTGTCATCTGATCTTAAGAATATTCTCTGATAGAAAAATATTCCGTTTTTGTAAAATGAAAGCGACTCTGATGGTCGAAAGTCATTTCGGATAAACAGATTTGATGAAAAAATTTCCATACCGTAAAGCATTGGTCTTTGCTAATGTACATTTCGAACTTGTTAGCGTAGGACTGGTCCCTTTGAAAGACATTGCCCCAATTGATACAGCTTTCTTTTATGCGTACGTAATTGTTTGACGTTAGCTTAAGTGCACCCACGCGTACATTTTACCTTGACAAAATTCTAAGTTCGAAAGAATCGTTGTTCCACTCGGTAGGATGTTAGAAATGTTGACGTTGCCTGGTCAATGGTCAATTTGGTGGCCATTTATTTTGATTGCTGCGCATACGTTGCGCGACGACAAGCAGCGATGGTGTCCATTTCCCAAGCTCGCCAAGGACACACGCCATGAAATGTACGAGCGAACATGCATGCAATTTATGTGAAAGTGCTCACCCAAGCCAGTGCTCACGTTCAAAGAGATATACTGGCCGATAGCGATGTTATCGCCGCACAGCTGTTAGTGCTGTGGTTGTTGGCTGTCCATCCATTTAGCTTTCAGGCGTGCATTTGGTTTCCAGAGCATTTTTTTTATAACTCTTTTCTCAATTCATTTCAAAGTTGTAATGATTGCAGTTGCAATATCTCCGTGCATGCTTGGAATTTTTGCAGGCACAGAAAGTAAGAATGGGAGCTTGATGATAGGTTTAAAAGTCAAATGCAATGCATTAGTGCAAATTCAAAATTACAACGCATTCATTTTTGACACACCAAACTTTTGTGGCTTTTATCTTTGCAGTGAATAAAATGCGACGAGAATTTTTTATTATGTTGGAATATGTACATATGTATGTATGTATGTAAGGTATTGGAGTTGGTATTCCATGCCTTTACTGTGACTGCTTTTCAGTTCATAGTTCATTCTTAATGATTTTATATCTAGAATTAAAAAGGTTAAAGTTCTTGTCGGTGTGTGTGGTTACACCTACTCAAATATTCACAGAGACCAACGGAATAATTCTGGCAATTGTCTTTCTACTACCAACAGCCTTTCGTAGTACAAAAACTTTTCTTACGACAGAGGTCTATTCTAGCGACACCCTCATAAGCTTTTTTGCAGCTTTCGAAAGCATATTTGAAAGAGGTGAACAAGTCTTAGACATTTTTTTTTATTGAATTTAAATTTTTTTTTAAACGCCAATGTACATCCTCCAAGGGTTTTGTAAAATGTATTACAATAAATAGCGTTAAAATTGAGGTTTTCTAGTAGTACCTTTAGAAAACCTTTAGAATTTTTCAATTTCTTATAGCTTCAAAAATAAGTTCCTAAAATATTTTGGTCTAATTCGAATTTTAAAATTGTCTATATCGGTCAGCTGCCGGAGAGAAAGCGTAAATTTTAAACGCGTTTTGCTCGAAATAACATTTTTTCTACTTGCGAACAGTTATTCTCCGGATTGGCTGGACCGATTTTAATAAATCTTTGTACGTTTTATTTGTTATTATATTCCAGAATTTCACCAAACCTTAAAAAATAAATACTTTTTAACCATGAAAAGCAGCAGAAAAAAGCGATTTTTTCAAAATGTTTTTAAAATTTCCTCCATTTTTTCTTTGAGGAATTTTTCACTAACAGTGGTAAATAGTCAAGCGGAAAACCTTCCTTTTTGAAATGCCTTTCGATTATTTTGTTTCAGATATCCTAATTCTGAGAATAACTGTCCGCAATTGGAACAACTTTTTGCGAAAACTCGATTTTGGCGCCTTCTATAATATGACTATAAATGCATAAAAAAAAGTTTTGTTTGTACTCACTAAAACTTAAATATTATTGTGTAAAAAGTTTTATGTTCATATTTAATAAAAGGGCTGAGAAAAAATTCTTGGGCTTCTAAAGTGTACTAGTACCTTAATTAGACCACTTACAGCATCGCTAAAGTATGTATATCCATGTTAAGTTTAACTCACTACTCTATAAAAAGAACTGTCTTATAAAATATACATATTAGACATAGAAAAAGCATCAAATTTTTTAAAATAAAAAAAAGTTTATTAATTATATTTTTAATCAATAGCGTTTGTGACGTATCTTCTTCTTCTTCTTCTTCTTCTTTCTTTCATTGGCTCGATAACCGCCTATGCGATTTTGGCCGAGCTTAGCACAGCACGCCAGTTATTTCTCTCTTTCGCTAACTGGCGCCAGTTGGAAATACCAAGCGTACCCAAGTCCTTTACCGCCTGGTCTTTCCAACGCAGAGGAGGCCTCCCTTTTCCTCTGCTACCACCGGCGGGTACCGCGTCGAATACTTTCAGAGCTGGGGCGCTTTCATCCATTCGAACGACATGACCAAGCCAACGAAGCCGCTGAATCTTAATTCGCTGCACTATATCTATGTCGTTATAAAGCTCGTACAGCTCATCGTTCCATCTTCTCCGGTATTCGCCATCGCAAAGGCGTAAAGGCCCATAAATCTTTCGGAGAATCTTTCTCTCGAACACTCCCAGAGCCTTCTCATCAGATATCTTCATCGTCCATGCTTCTGCGCCATACATCAGGACGGGCATAATGAGAGACTTATAGAGCGTAATTTTTGTCCGTCGAGAGAGGACTTTACTGCTCAGTTGCCTACTCAGTCCGAAGTAGCACTTGTTGGCAAGAGTGATCCTCCTTTGGATTTCGAGGCTGACATTATTATTGGTGTTAATGCTGGTTCCTAAGAAGACGAAGTCCTCTACTTTTTCAAAGTTATAACTGTCAACAGTGATGTTTGATCCCAGTCGTGAATGTGCCGACTGTTTATTTGATGACAGGAGATACTTCGTCTTGCCCTCGTTCACCTCCAGACCCATTCGCTTTGCTTCTCTATCCAGTTTGGAGAAGGCAGAACTAACTGCGCGGTTGTTAAGGCCGATGATGTCAATGTCATCGGCGTACGCCAGCAGCTGCACACTCTTATAAAAGATAGTGCCTGACCGATTTAGTTCTGCGGCTCGAATTATCTTCTCCAGCATCAGGTTAAAAAAGTCACACGACAAAGAGTCACCCTGTCTGAAACCTCGTTTGGTATCAAACGGCTCGGAGAGGTCCTTCCCAATCCTGACGGAGCTGGTGGTGTTGCTCAACGTCATTTTACATGGCCGTATAAGTTTTGCGGGGATACCAAATTCAGACATTGCGGCATAAAGGCAACTTCTTTTTGTGCTGTCGAAAGCGGCTTTGAAGTCGACAAAAAGGTGGTGCGTGTCGATTCTTCTCTCTTGGGTCTTTTCCAAGATCTGGCGCACTGTGAATATCTGGTCGATAGTAGATTTACCAGGTCTAAAGCCACACTGATAAGGTCCAATCAGTTCACTGACGGTGGGCTTTAGTCTCTCACACAATACGCTCGACAGGACCTTATATGCAATGTTAAGAAGGCTGATACCACGATAGTTGGCGCGAATTGCAGTATCACCCTTCTTATGGATTGGGCAAAGTACACTTAGATTCCAATCAGTAGGCATGCATTCGTCCGACCATACTCTACAGATAAGCTGGTGCATGCGCTTTACCACCTCTTCTCCACCGTATTTGAATAACTCAGCTGGCAGCCCGTCAACTCCGGGCGCTTTGTTGTTCTTGAGCCGTGCTATTGCTATACGGATTTCATCGCAGTCGGGTAACGGAACATGAATTCCGTCGTCATTGATTGGGGTTTCAGGATCATCATCTTCTCCAAGGTGGTCTTTGTCACTACCACTAAGAAGTGTGGAGAAGTGCTCCCTCCGTAAACTAAGTATATTCTGAACGTCAGTTACCAGGTCGCCGTTGTCGTTCTTACAGGAATTCGCCCCGGTCTTAAAACCTTCTGTTAGCCGTCGTACTTTCTGAAAGAATTTTCGGGCGCTTTTCCTGTCGGCCAACATTTCAAGCTCTTCGCACTCACGCATTTCTGCCTTTCTCTTCTTCTCTCGAAAAATGCGTCTCGCTTCCTTTTTCAACTCACGATATCTCTCCCGCAAGGCTCGCGTTGCGCCCGATCGCAACGTGGCCCTGTAGGCAGCATCTTTCCGTTCCGTGGCAACGCGACATTCCTCATCGTACCAGTCATTTTTCCGGGCTCGCTGGAAACCAATAGATTGTTCAGCGGCGGTACGTAAAGAGCAAGAAATGTGGTTCCATTGCTCTGAAATATCGCTGTGTTGATTAGAGCTCTCAGAGAGCAGGAGTGCGAGTCGAGTAGCGAAGTGCGTGGCTGTCTGTTGTGATTGCAACTTTCCGACGTCGAGCTTTCCTTGTGTGCCTTTCCGCACGCTTTTTGACGTACAGAGGCGCGTGCGTATCTTGGCTGCGACAAGATAATGGTCCGAGTCGATGTTGGCTCCTCGGATCGTGCGCACATCTAGGACACTGGAAGCGTGCCTTCCGTCTATCACAACATGGTCGATTTGGTTTCGTGTCTTACCATCTGGAGACAGCCACGTAGCCTGATGTATCCTCCTATGCTGGAACCTGGTACTACAAACTACCATGTTTCGGGCCCCGGCGAAGTCGATCAGTCTCAATCCGTTATCAGACGTTTCTTCGTGGAGACTGAATTTTCCGACTGTGGAACCAAAGATGCCCTCCTTACCCACCTTGGCATTAAAATCGCCTAGCACGATTTTTATATCGTGTTGGGGGCAGCGTTCGAACGTGCGCTCCAGGAGTTCGTAGAAGCAATCTTTGGTCCCATCGTCATTCTCTTCCGTCGGGGCATGGGCGCAAATCAGGGAGATGTTGAAGAATCTTCCCTTTATGCGGATTGTGGCCAGACGTTCGTCCACCGGAGTGAACGACAGTACTTTACGGCGAAGTCTCTCTCCCACCACAAATCCGACACCAAATTTGCGCTCCTTTACATGGCAGCTGTAGTATACGTCGCAAGGGCCTACCGTTTTCCTCCCTTGCCCCGTCCATCGCATTTCTTGGATGGCGGTGATGTCAGCCTTCGCTCTACCGAGGACATCTACCAGCCGGGCAGAGGCACCTTCCCAATTAAGGGTTCGGACATTCCAGGTGCATGCCCTCAAATCATGGTCCTTAAAACGTTTGCCGTGGTCGTCATCTAAAAAGGGGGGTCCTGTCCGAGGCTTTGCTTTGCTTTTCATTGGAATATGTTTTTTACGTGGCGGGTTCCAAGCCCTGCGCACAACCCATTGCTGGGGGTTGAAATTTTAAATTCGTTTATATAGCGAGCCGCTTGCTCCAAGACAGACGCCCGCTTGCAGCCGCACCTCCTGGTGAACAGACGTTGCGGACTTTAGTGGACCCTTACACCGAATATGTCGGAGTGGCTCCACTAAAGCTCCCTCTCTATTAGCCGTGACCCATGGCTCCACACGGATTGGTTACCATATCTCGCACATGGGTTGCTCACGTTGCCCAGGGTGCACCAGGGTTTGTGACGTATAGACCAGAATAATTGGTCGTTAAACGGGAATAATGAGCTAGTTCGGAATTATCTTGGGAATTATAATATAATATATAATTTTGGCGCTTACACTATATAGCTTAGTATTTGGCCGAGCTTCTCCTACCATTTGTGGTATGCGTCTTTATATTATACCACAAATGGAGATGTATTTAATGAGAAGCTTTTTCATGGCAGAAATACCCTCGGAGGTTTTCCATTGCCTGCCGAGGGGTGACCGCTGTTAGAAAAAAACTTGTTCTATAATTCAGATGTTGCTTGCCCTGACTGAGATTCGAAACTCGAACTCACCGGCATATCGAGTTATAGCACGCACCGCTACCAACTCGACCATAGCGGCCACAGTGGGAATTAATAGTACATTAATGCGGGTCAAAGGAATTTTCATCTTTCAAATAATTCAAACACTGCAATAAAACAGAGTGATAAAAATTTCTACCCGTTTACGTTCACGATAGATTGCGTTCTTTCACCCCAGACAGTGATGGTTCAAAACCTACACGCACCTAAAAATACTCTTATTCATTTACAGTTTTGTACTTCAGAGCTTTCTTGTGCCGTCTCTTATGAATGTATCTAGCCGCTTCTTTATCAATTGTTGATTGTTCTTCCACAACACTATAGCTGGTATTTCTGGTGTTGATTAACTCTTTTTGCGTAGTTGTAAAGCTTTGCTTTGTCAGACGACGGCTACAGGAGCTTGAACCTCTGGGGTCGTATGCGGAGGATGTGAGAATTATATCTATAATGGCAACGTCTCGTTCTTCCGCGACGGTCACGCTCCTCATTGATTCTCCCTGTCATGCTTTCGTTGCTGATGCTGAAATCAAGAAACTTTGAAAGAAACAAAAATATGCAAAAGGTGTCCCAAGTTCTTATCCTTTCGAATATACTTAAACACTTTTGTACTTGTGCTTTATATTTACAATACAATTTTAACTTCGCACAACTTGTATTAACACATGTCTACAAACAAATTTTATTTCCTGGCAGGAATTTAGTTTCATAGTTGGTTACCTAAGCTCAGAACTTTGCTTCTATTATTGAGAATACTTTTCTAATGTTCACAACTTTTGACTATTTAACTTCGAACGAATTCATAATAGAATTGTTGAGCACTTTGAATTGAACAAATGCTGCATGCAATTATATACTCGTACATTCGTATAAATTTACAAATGTATTGTTATAGCAATAAAATTCTCAACTTCTGCTCAAGAACATCAACCACGAATAATAGTAAAGTTTAAAAAGCAATTTGTCGATTGGTGAAAGCGGTTCCTTAGATGTTGAATAGCTAAATACAACAAAGCAAATCAATCATTTTGAAAGTGGCACTCACATATGAGTATGTGTGTATGTACGTAGCTACCTTCCTGCTATTAATACGTCTTTGTGTTTTAGGTTTGGGGGAAAGTTTAAAGGACTATAATTATATAACTGAATATACATTAGAGTAGCGTTGAAAGGCAAAACCCGCCGAAACAATGAGAATGAATGAAAAATAGTTAGAGATGTGGGCAATTTGAAGACGCACAGTAACTGCGTGGGATCCAACTAAGTATTCTCAATTTTGGGTTAAAAAGTAATTAAGTGCACAGAAGCATTGCCGGATTTGCCGCAACACCGTTCGAAACGCATTTAATTGACTTTTCGCCACTAATTTGAGAAAAAAACATTTTATGAGGGCCGATTAAGAATTTTGTTAAACAAGAAATCGTATTATTTTTCTATATGAATAATTACTTGGCAGTCGCCAAATGGTAAAACACAAAATAAAATCCATTATGCTGTGATAGGGAGAAGTATGATTCTATTGTCTTGGACGTTTGCACGATGCGAGAAGCTACTCATAACAACGGCTAGGATCATCATCATGAAGTAACTAAGATTCTCTACTACGATGAAATTCGTATAGCGACTTTTTTAACCTTTTTAGTAGATCATTCAAGCCGCTTCAAAAGATTTGTATGTGACGACGCATACGTTTCGAACGATAGCCATTTCTTAATTGACAATGCGAAGTTGGCCGATCACAAAACAACGAATACGACTTTTCCCATTCGCAAGATTTTTACAGTCATATTGATCGTTCCCGACCGACTTTAGGCTAGAGAGATCTTGCATTTGCGTATATCCTACTAACCACGCAGCATTCGCTGTGCGGAAATGCGGCTCATCTATCCAAGAATGAGACAAATGTTTACTTCACAGCAAAACACTGCAAACATATTGGAAATCTCAACATAGAGCTGAAAAAGAGCTCTCGATAGAATACCTCTCCATTAACGAAGACCATGCGTCCCTTCACTCAATTACCCCACCAAAGCAGAGCTATTTGGTGCTATTTTGATGGCACAGTGATTCTTTCGATAAATGTTCAACATAGTAATAAGTGCTAAAATGAGAGTCGTCCGTAGTTATTCACTTTTGCCTATAAAGTAAGTTAGCTGTATGCGCTCCAACTTTTGGGCTACAGTAGCTATCCCCAGCAAGTTTCACCAGATGAAGTTTTAGCTTCATATTGCCAATGTATTATGTACATTTGGTGAAGGGCCCATCCTTTACCACTTGCTACAGTTGTGTTAGGAAACTGATGCCATCCCCGCTATTTCATCGATATTAAGTCTTCACGGAAGCTATTTGCCTAGGATCAGATTTTAAGACTTGAACTTTCCAGAAATCATTAGCCTGCCAATCAAGGGAGGGGCTCCATGGATGTTCTTTAATCTTCCGGCAATTAAGACCAGTTTTGTCTTGCTAGTTCAATCGACATTGGATCAGGTCATAGGCTATCATTCAGTAGCCTCTTTTCTGTAGTTCTTCTAGGACGTTGTTTGCAACTTTGATCCAGAGGAAGGGAGAGACAAGCACAATTGCGGGCTTATTAGTTATTAACTCTTTCGTACGAAGGTGCAGCTGTGATAATCTTAGTCGTAAACATTGCTCAGTATGATTTGTGATGAAGGTAAACCTCAGTAAAAAACTGCCCATAGTGACTTAGTGAGAGTAATCATACAGGCCGATGTGAACATAAAACGTTGAATCGACTACAGAAGATATAACGCCGCTGACCTAACTTCAGTTCTCCAACAGGCCTGAAGCAGTGCTGGCGATTTTCTGCACCTTTAAAATTTGAACAATTTCACCAGATTTAAAATTTGAATAATTTAAAAATATTAGATAGAAAGTGTTGCACAATAACTTAAGACAATCCACTTAATCCGACAACTTTCAGTCGCGGCGAATCGAGCGTGAATGAATACAGACGTTTTAACAATGTATTTTGGCTTTCTATGGCACACAAATAAACACAACACAAATGTTTATCGACATACCTGCCCAACTTAAATGTCAGCATAAACCCACACACACGGATCTTCGTTCATACATTAGGCTAAGTCAGACAGTGCGTGCTGACACCCGCCACGAATTCCTGCTGCGTTTGCGTGTTGGCACAATGCTAAAACATAAACGCCGGAGGTCTACTATACCTTGGAGGACAGACAAAGGAATATGGATGAAAATAATGACATTATCACCCACATGCAGGACGACAGTAGGGCAGTAGTCGCTGGTGGCGGCTGTGGCGGCGGCGGTGGCAATGAAGGTAGGTCGTCTCGTCGGCCGACAATAAAGGAAAGATGCCAGTAAGTCGGCCAATCTGTGCTGGTTTCTCGCCTTTAATGTCAACTCAATTTCTGCTGATACTTTTTCTTCGGCGCGTCGTGGAGCTAGTTTATTTATGCAATAATAAATTGTGCGTGTCACAAACAAATGATAAACACTTTTGTGTGTTTGCCGACACGCTCGGTGAATCTGTCGGACAAAGCCAGTTACTGGCCATTGGTAGTTGTGCTTTTGACAGTAGGTCAGTTGGATCTCTATACTGATTTCTTGCACCAATTAGTTGTGAATGTAAGTATGTATGTAAGCGCAAGTGATTGTGCTATTTGTGCGCCTTTTATGTGTAAAATGAATGGATATATGCGGAAAATTTAGGTCGATCCTTGTTTATCAGCAAATTGTCTTTTGTGTTAGGCGGCATGCTTTTGAACTTAATATAACACATTTTCACTAGTATATTTATGAAGGTTTCTATGCTTAAATATGATAAATACATACATATGTACATACATATGCACAAATGTGTGGCCATAGAGAGTATTTCTTAAAAGGCGAGTGTGCAAAGTGAATCTGAGAATCTGTCTAGTGACACATTTTTCTACATTCATACATATGTATGTATGTATGGTACATTCATACATATCTATGAGTTCCTGGGTGTTCCATTGTTGACATCACACAACTGCAGGCGTAAGACAATTTAATTCCATGAATTGAGCGGTATACGAATTAATTCATTAGAAAAGACGGAAGTTCAAAGCGGAACCGGCTATTATCCTGTAATACTTAACCTTTAGGAAGTTGAGTTTTTTTTTTCAACAAAATGTGTTTTTTCAAGCTTATCACAGCATTACTTGTTGATCTCGCTTATTTCGATATGGCTTCTGCTGGATAAATAACTAACTTAAACTTAAGTCTCCACTTTTGTGTATCTGATTCGTCACTAAGAATTTTACATAATTCCATAACAATAAAAAAATTCAATAACAGTTCATAATTAAATAATTTTTTAATATTTCTGTTGCTTGAAAAAGTACTTTGCCTTTTCTTGAAGAAATAAATATACGAGCCCAGGCACATTAAACAGGTAGTATAAGCAAAGCAGGCTGATTTGATTTTCTTTTATTTTATGAGACTCCTACACTTCCAAACTGTTTACCTTTTACCTAAAGCCTTGCCTACCGCTTATTGATTTAATGTGCCTTGCCATTTACTCCATTCACATACATACAGTTGCGATCGCTGAAATAGAAGTGCGCACTTGCGAAATGCTTTGTTCCCTTAATTTATCATATTACATATGGAGTGATAAGCTAAATTTCCTGACCTCGACCCTGTATAGATTTTTTGGACTGGCCTTAAAAGAGGCGTATGGGATGCAAACCCGACAAAAATAACGAACTGTGAGCTGTGGTTCTCCGGGAATGTAAGTCAATACCAAAGGAAATATTACAATACCTCGAAGACTCCTTGAGGAATCATTGTGCAGCAGAGACACAAAATAACGGCCATGCTACCAAATACTAGATACGTGTGTTAAATTTTAATATAAATATTAACAATTTAACTCGAATTTATGTTTTTCTATATTGTTTTCTTCTTTTTCTTGTGCGACAGTGTGAATTGCTGATATATGTTGGAACGACTTTCCGTCATCCCTTGTCAAGTGTGGTTTGTTTTTCTGTTATAAAATAAAACTCTTTTGGCCCTACATTTAGTAATAAAATTGTCCTTCAGTTTTGCAATAAAAAGAATGCATTTATTATTTTAGTTTTCTTGTAATTTCAAGAAACAAGTGCACACTACTATTTCAGTGCTCGCGACTGTACATATGAATTTTGAAATCAAACTTCAAACATATTTCGTAGGTTGACACATTAGAGGTTTTTGGCAACAACAAAATACATTGAATTTTCCCATGCTGCTGCCTGTTCAATAGGACTTGATAGGCCATAGTGGTGCCTTTTTATAATTTATTAGATAAAACGACTATAACGTATGTACATATGTATATAGGAGCCGATTGTTCAGATATCATATTTTGCTTCATAGCTCCTTCATCAAATTTTGCAAGATGGTCCGCTATTCTAAGCTCTATAGAAACAGTGAAAATCATATACATATGTACATACATACATATGTAACATATAGCTCCCATACAATCGATTGTTCAGATATTTCATTTAGCACAAAAACACCTCCATTTAGGCAGCTAAAGTCTTGAAATTTTGCTCAAATTATGAAAATCGGATAAGTAGAACATATACATACATATGTAGGCCATACAACCGATAGTTCAGATATTGAATTTTGGACCAAAACTCCTTCATTAAATCAGCTAAAGACTTGACACTTCCTACAAATATTAATTATTATTGGGACTTTTATACCAGTCAAAATCATTTACATACATACATATATTGAATTAATATTACATACATACATATGTATGTACATACATACATATAGCTCTCATACAATTCTTCCATTCATGAAAGTTATGAACCCGAGATAGATATAGACATACATATATATACTAAAATGATCAGAATGAAAAGAGGAATCGATTTAGACTGTTTGTCAGTCTTTCCGTGGTTACAATAACTTGAGTAAAAATGTAGATATCTTAAAAAAAATTTGGTACATAGATTGCTCTTTGGACAGGGTTGGTATTGCAAATGGTTAAGATCGGTTAATAACCACGCCCACCTCCCATATAACGGAAGTTTTTGAAAATAGCAAAAACTCCGTTTTTGCGGGTTCTATTAAAGCAAAGTGAGTGAAATTTGGTATTTGGATCGATTTTGAACTAAGGAATTAAGTATTTATGAAATTTTCAAAAATTGTCTGTAGCTCAATAACGGTGTACGGTATCGTCACAAAATTTGGTGGAGATATTTTCTTTGATATCGCTATTATTATCTTAGACAATTTTTTAAATCGGATCATAACCTCGCCCACCTCCCATATAACGAAAGTTTTGGAAAATGCAAAAACTTCATTTTTTCGGTATCTACTTAAACAAATTGAGTGAAATTCGGTATTTGGAGCGATTTTGAGCTAAGAAAAAAATGTCTGTATCTCAATAACGGTGTAAGGTATCGTCGTTAAAAATTTTTGAAATAGGACCATAACCTCGCCCACCTCCCAAAAATTTCGTTTTTTTCATTATCTCCTGGAACATATATATTAATTATAAAAAACATCTGTAGGTATCTCAATAACGATGTAAGGTATCGTCACAAAATTTGGTGAACATATTGTCCTTGACATCATTAGCTTCGCCGTCAATAATTTTTGAAACCACGACCAACTTCCATATATTGGAAATTTTGAAAAATGCAAAAAACTTAGTTTTTCAGTATTTATTGGAAGAAATTGAGTGAAGTTTAATACTAGTAGCGATTTGAAACAGAGAAACGGGGTTTTTATGAAATTACGGGCACCGCCCATACAAAACTACATTGCGAGGGTATATAAAAAACGGTTTCGCCCGAATTTAGCTTTTCTTACTTGTTTTAATTTAAATTGCTTTCAAGAAACTGGTTGTTAAGATTATCTTTTTATTTACAATATTTTTGAATAATAATATACATATGTATGTATGTACGTATTTTATTCGCTATAGTACCAAAACACTTTGTATGGAAAAAAAATATACCAAATTTCAAACATTTAAGCATTTAATCAACTAGCTAAAAATTTAAGCCGATTTAGTAGCAGGTACACTTTTTTTATTTGAAAAAAAAAAAATAATTAAAGTATATTATTTATGATTACAGTGAGAGAAAAATTATCTATGTAAGTCATCGATAAATGTTATTTTGATACTTCTCCATATTAAAATTTAAGTCCGAATATGCGAAACTTTAGCGAAAAATTACAAAAAAATTGCATACCTACATACATAAGTATGTAAGTATGTATCATAAATTGCAAATGATGTGATATTAGTAAAATTACATACTACATACATACATACATATATATGTACATACGTACATACATACATATATACATAGTACGAAAATAGTTTGTAAGCTAACTTAATAAGCTTATTAAAATATAATGCATGTTACTGCATACATACATACATACATATGTACATACTTATATGCATGTAAATATACATATACATATGTATGTATGTTTGTATGCTCTAAACCTTCTTCAAATTCGCTATTTGCGCAAATTTGCAACACTATTTACATCACTATTACCGAAATTCGAACACCCACGTTTTTTTTTATTGTTCACCTGTTCGCAGAATTGAATCAGCAATTGCTCTCTTCATCCACGGATGGTAATTCGCAATCATTGATAAAATTCATTTCAATTAAATTCGTTGTGATCTGTTGTTGTGATTGTGCTTTATTTAATTTCTCGAAATTTATCAAAAATTTAAGGTGTTTAAAGTGTTCAAATATCAAATTAACTGCTAAAAAATAAACATAAAAAATAAAAGGTTTAAACCAATTTCGGAATTAAATACATAAATAAATGGCGCTTAAATTGAGTGAGTACATACATCAAAAGTTGCTTTGTTTTTGTTTTCCAACAAGTGGCGTAGAATTGTTTGCTTATCAATGGTGAAGCGCCGGCTGCTGTGCGTTTGCGTGTACCTACATACACATATATTTTTGTGTGCCCATATGTATGCCTGTGTGCCGTTATGCAGCTCGCGCATTTGTTGTTTGGTGGAAATTTATTTGGTTGCGCAGCAGCAGATAATTGCTCTCTGTTATCCGATTTTAAGCTCTCACTTTCACAGGCGTTGCCAGCCGAACTGTGTTTGCTATCGCCACCGGGTGACAATATCTGTAATGTAATACATTGGTAAATGGACGAAAATATTCGAAATTACGAAAATGTGTATTTGAAGATTTCATGTACAATTTTTTTTATTAATTTTCCCAACCGATTTTAATGTTTTTTTTTTTGAAAAATTAAAAAAGGGCTTACATTAATTTTCGAAAGTAAACTAATACCCGAATTCAGTAACTCACGCTCATATCAAGTCTCAAAATGAGCAAGAGGTTATTGCTTTTCCTCGCTTTCAAGTTATTTTAATTTTTTTGTGACTTGCTCATCACCAAGTTACAGTTTAGAGACTTTATTTTGTTCCACGCCCCCTCCTTCACCGCCCACCACCCTCTTTTTATGCGGCGCTATTTTGAATATTACCCAGACTTAGTGCTCGAACTTGGATTATAAAGTCACACTTTAAAAATATCCATTTGTTAATATTTCAATTTGTAGTACTAAATTAATGGTGGAAATCAGCCTCAGTCTCTATTATAGACAAAAGTCAGTTTTTTAAGTCAGTTGGTATTCATTAGTCTCAAAATAGTGTGTTTAGCAGGTTTCAAAATAAAGAACGAATACTGACTTAACAAAGGCTTATAGAAAATCGATCTAATATGCTACATAAAAAAGGAAAAACGTAAAAATTAAATTGCCGAATACTGGCATAAGACGTCCACCAAAAGTTGTAAGATAAGCTTGGCTTAACATATGTAGTGCTTTTCAGAACTAAGAGACATGTACAATTAGAAGTTTTTCAAGTGACTAAAAATTACAGCAGATTTTAAAATGTTTTTCCATATTGTATGAACATAAAATATCCCAAACCATACACTAAGATTTAGCCACATGGAACAGACACTAAAATTGAAATATGTACTCTAAAAAAATATAGTTTTCTTTAAATTTTAATGCAATTTTTTAAAATTGATTATTAAAGATCTGTCTATGGTTTGTAAACTGGTTTTTGTCATAGAATGATAAGTATTTAAATTGCACAATAATACAAAAATATACACAAACATTGAAAGTGAAATGTAAGAATTCGTCATTAAATTTATTTGGCACTACTATAATTTTCAACACCAATATAGGTAGGTATATTTCGTTGCCCAGCTGCATTAAGATCGTATGTTTATATGCCGGAATTTAAGAAAAGTCAATTTTTATACCAGTTGGCATTTATTGGTCGCAATATGAATCTTTTATGCCCGAATTCAGTAAGCAGTCTCATCTCTAGTCCCAAAATTAGCTAGAGATTATTGCTTTTCCTGGCTTTCAAATTATTTTATTTAATTTTAATTAAATTTTTTGTGACTTGCTTAATACCGGGTCACAATTTAGATACTTTATTTTAAGACTAGAGGCTTTATTTTGAACCTAATGAATGCCAACTGGTCTAAATTTGTGACTTTTGTCTCTGAGACTGACAATGCTTACTGAATTAGGGCATTAGTCTCTAATAGAGACAAACGTCATAATTTTAGACCAATCGGCATTCATTACACTCAAAATATGGCCTCTAGTTTCAAAATAAAAACCTGGTGATGAGCAAGTCACAAAAAATTCAAATAAAAACGAAAGAGAAAAACCTGAACCCAAGAAAGGCAATATTCTCTAACTCATTGTTTAAAATTTTGAGCTGGCGTGAGGTTAAAGAAATTGAGCTCATAGTCTCACATTTTGAGACTTGAGATTATACCAAGTTACTGAATTCGTAATCAAAATTTATTTAGAGAAAAGAAATGTACATACTTTATTCTGAGACTAATGAATGATGAATGATTTCTAATGTGTTGGCTTAAAGTTTTTGAAATTTTAGATGAAATTGAAATGCGGAATCCCGACATTAAACTCATTTTTTTTGAAATCGTGATTGAAGTTCGAAATTCAATTTACCAAAAACATGACAGTAGATTTTCACGAAATTCTCCTATTATTATTTTACTTTTATTGTTTTCTGTTAATTTTTTATAGTTAATAAAAGTTTTACCCAGAAACTGTAATAATTAATTGCTTATACAAAAAAAAATAAAAACTTGTTAACAGGAAGTTCAAATTGGCACTAGCCTGATTACAATTTTAATCTAAGAATTGGATGTGGGCGGTTAAGTGAACTATGCATGCATCAGATTTACTATGTATATGTATATATGTACATATGTAAATATGTAGGCATGTACAAATACATACAAATAAAAGTACACATACATACATGCATACTTGCATTTGTAAAAGTACACCCGTATAAAAAATCTTAAACTTTGATTTAGTGCAATGAGTCTCATTTTTAATTAAACTTAATTCTTCTTTTCCGTTTAATGTGAAGTCATCTTTGCTGATTGTTAATTGGTTATTGACGTAAGCGTTTAAATATAAGAAGCTTAGTATACTCGTACATATTCGTATATGAAACTACAAAAATATGTAAATAATTTTTATAATATTATTGAATTAACTCAGTTGAAATTTTCTAGAAATTGCTTCTTCAGTTTCGAATATTTAGCGAAAAATCAAATCACTGTCTTTAAGACTTTTTTTTAGGAAACTAAATTTAAAAATGAAAATAAATTTTCTAGTTCTAAATTTTTTTAGTAAGTATGCGTTATATAAATATATTAAACATTTTTTTTTTGCTTTCAGATGAGCGGCAAACGTTCGCGCAGCTTTAAATGTGCGGTTCATCATCGCGATCGGGAGGTTTGTTCCGAAAATGATTTTCATATTGTATTAGAAGAGCCACCATTCTTCAAGAAAATGGTGCACATCGTCGCCATGGAAGTACTGCCCGAAGAACGTGATCGAAAATATTATGCTGATCGTTATTCATGCATGCCGCCACCTTTGTTCATCATATTTATGACAATCATTGAGGTAAGCGATTATTGCTGGGTTATTCGTATATTGCTTGGCGGCCGTAAGTTCAGCAGTTCTTGCTCTTTAATCTAAGCACGCTGCTGAGTGCCTAGGTTCGAATCTCTGTCGGGGCATATAAAATCTAAAATCAAACGTTTAATTGTATTTCTTCCATGAAAGAGCTTCTCATACATCTGCCGTTCAGTGTCGGCATATGAAATTTTAGATCTCTCCGATTCAGATAAAATCGTAATTTGTACAAAATTTGGGCTTTACTAGGCTAGGTTTTGGGATAGTCGAATATGGATGGATGAAATAGGTGGTTATTTGTCCCTAGAAATCTTACATTTTAAAACACGAAGACTTCTTACACAAAGATTTTTTAGTCAAAACTGCGTTTACTTCAAGGTTGCGGGTCCTACGCGTGCTTGAGTTTCCTATAGAGTTTAGCGTTGACTTCGTTGACTTCGTTATATTTGTTTTTTTATTTTTTATTCGGCTTTAATACTGCACGATTTGCGAATAAACCTTCGAAGATTGTTGGATGTGTAACTCAACCATAGAGTGGTAGTAAAAGTTTAATTGTCATTTACATGGATTTCTCGGATTGCAACCATTTACAGCACCTCCGCCTTTAACCATCAAAGCAACCATCAGAAACTAGGTACATACATACATATATACATACTTCTCTAAACAATGACTGAGAGGCTTCGAGAATCTGCTGATGTTGCTCTCGCTCGACTGACGGGTCTGTTGACAAAATTGTTGGACAGCTAGTTGGCCCCTTCACATAACACAAGGAGAGAGGAAGATTTAGCGGAAACCTGTTTTTTTCTCTTTACATTTTTTAACTTGCGCTCTTTACCAATTCCTTTCATGTAAAAAATAATATCCGTTTTGCGTTATAAGTAAGTATGTAAAAAATGGCCAAAAATCAGTGGTAATTTGTACGAACTTGAAAATTGCACATTATTACATTAAAATTTAATGAGTTAAAAAACTGCATACTCAAACAGATTCTAAGAATTTATTTCAAAAAGTTCGAAGTTATGATGCCATTTTCTCAAATCATTGTACATTTTGTATAAAATATTTTAAGTGAAATTTTAAGCTTCTTGTTAAAAAACGCACGGTCGAGTGAAACAAAGTTTGTGATATTCGAGAACCGCTAGTCGTTTTTTTTTTCGATTTGACAGCATCTACCCATTCGATGACGTACTTATAGTATTTACATGCAATAAGCAGCCTTCACACGATCTATTTTGGTATGCAAGCATATGTAACGAGGCGAGAAGTATGAGTGTATGATGGTACAAAATTCATATAAATAATTCATATTTGACGGTTTCCTATATTAGTTGATTTTTTGCTGTCGGGGGCATGAGCTGGCTTTAATGTGCAAAATTCTATAACGTATACTTTTGCATTGCACAGCGACATTTTTTTGAAAGAAGGTTGATTCTCTTAAATTTCTCGGCATTACCAAGGCGCATTTTAATAAATCGCGTTTTGTAGCAAAAACAAAGTGAAGCTTTGAAATGAATGCAAAGCTGCATTCAAATGAGCAGCTTAATTGCGGAGAAAATTAGGTAAGAAGCACCTCCTGATTAAAAAAGTTTATATATCGCTTAAGATATTTTGGCGGTTATGGCTCGCAGCATTGCAGTGTGAAGGCAGCTTATGAATCGTTCACATATTCCTCTTTTTTTTTACTATTTCTACTTTGCTATCCCATTCGAAGTATATCTACTACTATGTCATTGATTTTAGCACTCAGCCCGATTGTCGCAATCTGTATTTCTATAATTCTTGGATTGAAGTGAAAAATAATTTTAAATAATTAAAAGAAAAAAAATTGTTCAAATGCCATAATTGTTGAGCAGAGTGTATTATGCTTTATTATGTCTTAAAGCCATCAGTGTAAAATCGGTTAGATTTGTAGAATTTATTGACATGAAGGGTATATTTATTGAGGGTAAATTTAAAAATTTAATATATCCATATTAGTTAAGCAAGATTTATACCGACATACCTACACATACAAATGCAAGCGTCGATGGATTAGAATTTTAAATAAATTGTTTAAATATTGCATGCCAAACGTTTTATAAGTATTTACTTAGGTATAGGTATGCATGTACATATATATGAATGCATGCATGCCATTTTATTAAAGTAAACCTTTTTGGGACAATAACAAATGTATGTTTGTATGTATGTATAATACGAGTTTTTAAATGCTTACATTCATATCTACATACTTTGTATGCAAATATGCACTCGTATTAGGAAGCCATAAAAAAATATTGTTAAGTTATAAAACTATCACTACTTTTTTATTGAATGCATGTGCTTGATATTAACGCTCTTGCGTAGGTGTTTAGTTGACAGTAGTTAAACAATAAAAATACAAAAATAGCATAAAAGTGCCGTAATATGGTTAAAAGCTAAATTTTATGTGTCATTGTGACCTGAATAGGACAAATCAATATTATAAGCTTTCGTATGCCATTTAATATATGTACTTAAGTACATCTGCGGAATTTTGATAAAGCAAATAATCTTTACATCTCAACTTAGCTTATATTTGCATATTAAGCTTAAAACTTAATTGTTCTGATATAGTTGTATCGTAAAAACATGTTAGTAATAGGAATACTTGATAAATCACTTTATTAATTACTTTATTAATAGACAAGTATGTACTCTCAAAACATATGTTTTTGTGTGGGTTACAATTCGCTAGTTCTTCGGTATCGAATTGTCACTCTCCATATTTGAGTGACGAATAATTTTTTAACGTTATTGAACGCCTAATTGCAAAGATAAGGAATAACTAAAAAAAATTTTGTAATTTTTACTATACTGGCTTATTCCGGAAATCGAAAATTTTTAAATCGTACGATGCGTAAAATTATTTTTTTATTTTATTTTGAATATTTTTTTATGTGTGAGACAGATAGATGAGGCAAGAATTATGATGAGGTTAGTGAGAGTTGAAAGAAGTGATTGAGAGGTGGCAGGGATCAAAGAGAGGTTAAGGGCAACTAGCAGAGAGGAGTGAGCTTTGAAAGAAATTAGAGAGTAGAGATAGAAAGTGATTGGTTTGTAAGAGGCACGATTTAGAAAATACAGAGGTTGCGCCTTCCGCAAACCGCTATTCGCTCTCTGCAAATTTGACAGAATCAGCTGTGTATGCTACGTCACAAAACGCGGTTGGTTTTGTTTGTATGTATGTAAGCATAAAATTGTTTGTGCTTAAATTCAATGCTTACAGTGATTTTATTTAAAATAAAGTTATTAAACATGAAGTGCACAGTGTTAAGTATTAAATCGCAAAGTCTATCAATGATACGGGGCATCCAATCAAACACAGAGCATAAATGAAGTTATTTGAATATAAATATGTTGCATAAAGTGCCGAAATTGGTAAAAACTTTAAAATTTACAAATCATAGGAGAACCTAACCTCACATTTTTCTTGGAATTTCTTCCGATTCTCAGTCAATTCATGTTCATGACGTTGCACGCATTTTGCTTCACATCATTTTTCGTGGGGAAGGCGCAATCTTATATTCTATCGTTCTTGAGTAAGAGGTATGAGAGAAAGGAGAGTATAGGTGAATTATAGTTGAGAGATGTGAATGAGAGTAGGTTTCCAGGTGGATAAACTGTATCGTTGAAGTTTGTCAAACTTCTGGTACCCGAAAAATAACAACAATATTGTTTAGAAGGGAAAGTTTAATAAAATGTTGTTTTCAGCTAATAAGAATTGAGGCTATAAAGAGTTAACTAGGGTGGTTTAAAATATATAAGGGGATTGTTATATAATTGTTAAAAAATCGCCGTTTCTTTAAATCAAAAACAAAAAAAAAATCGATTGAGAGCAAAAAAAATATTTATATTAAAGTATTATTAAATAAAAAATTTAGTTGAAGACTTTGAGGTCTTCTAAGGAGGAGCGCTTAGACTAACATCTAGAAGACGTAGATTTAGGGAATCCCTATAGAAGCAAATGCCATTATTCTTAGTGTAATTATTTGACCAATATTCGTTATTTCTGCTGCATACACTTTCATTTTTGATTATCTCTGTTGTCTTTATTTTAGCTCTACTTTTTCGCCTACCACACACTCATCATTGGAGAAGCTGAACCCGCTGGTCCGGTTCCGATCGATTCATTCTTCATCTACCGTCCCGATAAGCGCAGTGAAATATGGCGTTTCATATTATATATGGTTTTACACGCCGGTTGGATTCATCTTGGCTTTAACTTATGCGTGCAACTACTTTTTGGATTGCCACTAGAGATGGTACATGGATCTGGACGGATCGCGTGTATATACTTTTCCGGCGTTCTAGCTGGTTCACTAGGTAAGTCTTGCAAGGCGAAAATTAAACCTGTTTTTATTACAGTATTATTATTATTGTTAAAGGAGATAATCACTGCATCTTCCGAGATAAATCTTAGTATGTCATATAAGTTTCTGGAAGTTATTCCGTAATTAGATATTCGCGTAGGCATTTTTTGCGTTTATGCATCAATGCGGGCACTGCCCTAGGACTTGTTTTGCTTCCCTACATTATCTGCAACGTTGGTTGCGAATATATTCCTAGTTTATTCAGATGATAAGTCAGCCTACAGTGTCCTGTAAGTATTTCTATGATCATTCTCAAGTTGTTCTTTGATAAGCCCATGCATTTTTTTTATCTTGTTTGGTTGTAAGTACCCAAAAGAGATTTGGAATGCTCCAAGCCTGGTAGATTGTCGTAGTATAATTTCCTGAGGGCTTTTTCTACTTTTCTTGTGGAAGCAGACAGTGCCACTTTCCCTTACCCTCAGAAAGGTTCGTTAGATCAAGTAAATTAAGCTTATCAAGACACTCCATCACCATTTTTGAGTTTACCGGTAAGTACTCCATAAGAAAAGTCTGAATGGTTTGATTTTTTCGGCTTCACAATGGCTCAACGTCTTGGCACTGTAGTGTTTTTCTCAAAAGGCTCGAAAAGACAGACGGGTTTTAGGGTTTTAGGCTGAGCAGATTCCAAAGCTGTACGATGCCCTGCAATAACATCAAAGATTCAGACTACACTCAAAATAAATCGTATACCAAGTGGTACAAGTCCCAACATCGCTTCACTGCTGACGACTTTTGAAAACTCGCTGAGTTCCTCACTTGCCTCTTTCTACAATTTGTAAGTCACACGGTGTTGTAGCTGTGTAACCGAAGGTCTTAAAGTGTGGGAGCTAGCTCATTTGGGCTCTGATAAGTATCTTCAAGGCTTGTTTATTTTTCGGCCATATTCGCATGATTTCCAGAAAAAGAAAAGAGGAAAACGTTTCGGTCCAATAAGCATGACAGGTGGTTACACAAAAGTTCAGTTGGTTCCATTCCGGGTTGACTTAAAGATCGCTGACGGTGTGAAAAAAACATTATTTTCAACCGATGAGTATTGCCATAATGGGCGACAAGTTAATGATATAAGAAACTGCACCTTATTATTTTATTGAACTAGCTAAAACGATGTGTTGCTTCACTCCATGCAGATTGAGATGTTAAACTTGTCGAAACAATATAATATATTTTTGGACCTAACACATAAATTTATTCTAACCCATTTGCGAAGCTTTCTGAAAGTTTCCTATACTGATTGCTCCAATACAGATAATATAATTGGAGTTTTATGGCTTTTGGAAGAGGACATCTAATAATTCTAAGTCGATCCACCACTGATGCCAAATACCAAACAGAGTATAAGCGAAAATCCGTCTTTAACAAAATAGAAAAGAGTTGCGAAATACCGTCGTATTAATTTTAGAACCCAATCTAAGGCGTTTTCTTATCGTGACTAATAATTGAGAAGACACATTATTTATCCCTCGAATGGAGTCTCTGCTGAATAAAAATTAATTGAAAATGTACATACATACATCCCACACTTATGGTACATAGTTATGTGATTTCAACTTGAGTTGAATAACTGGTGGTTTTGATTTTTAACACAGCAAATCAAGAAGTTCATTAATAATCAATATTGATAAATAAGCAATCTGGCGAACTTATCAAGTGCACTTAATAGAGGGTTTAAAGTGTTGTCTTGGATCAAATAATCTTTAAGGCTTTCCTAAGATATCTGTGGTTGGCTTCTAAATGAGTGAACAACAACTCCACACCAGGTAGGTTAGATCGTTGATCAAAAAGTCTGTAAAGTCTTCTGGCCACAAGCCGATCGAAGGTAGACGAGCGAGGTTTGCGGGCGTATAAGTCATAGAGATGTTTTATTTTTGTAGTCTTTATATTTAAACCACTGTATTTAATTGAGATATGTATGTATACTAAAGTGGTTCATAAGGGTATGCGAAAAAAGTAATGTGAAACAAAAAATATTTAGAGGTCGGTCAGAATTTTCATGTTTGAGAAAAAACAAAAAAATAAAATCATCAGGCATGTGTATTTTTATTCAGTCTAAAAAGAACAAGTTTTTTTTAGAGACTAGTTAAAAATAAAAAACAGTTCAAGCTTAAATTTATATAGACTATTATTAAAATTTAAAGCGCTACTATATCGATTTGCTCGATGTATAGTTTTAAACATTGATTCGTTTAATGGATTATTTGTTTTATGAGTTTCTTCGACAAATAATCTATGTATTATGCCGAAGATCTCGCGATGGAATGTAGGGAATGAATAAATTAGACAGCTCAGGGCATTTGATATAAGAATTAATTATGTTCTTAAAATCGTACAATTTGCTAAGGTGCTGCATTTAAAAACTCACTTTTATGATATTAGAATGATATATATCACATTTATATATAAACAATTCAAAAAGTTTTAAGGTAAGATCTTAGTCTCTTCATAAGAAATAATCAAAAATATTTAACAAATATTATTAAATTTAAATCGTACGCTTTTCAATTTGTTCATAATCTTTTCAGTAGACTTCAAAACCAATTATCAATTATATATTTAACCATTTTTTAATGTTATCTGTTTAATATGAACTTTTTAATCTTCTTTAAAATTGGCCAATTCTCAATTTTTAGTTAGTGAATTAAGAATAATAATGAAATTAACAAGTGGGTATTACTATTTCAAGTTTTCTAAAGAGAAACAAACTTTGCCGATTGAAAAATATTTCTACGAAAACTTGCTTTTTCCTCACTTTAAAGACATGGAAAATGATGAGCGTTTGAAACGATCACCAAATATTTTTTTATTTCAATTAACTTTATTTTGAAAATAAAAGCATAAAACGTATAAAATAAGTTATGCATACTCATGATTCAATTATTTAAGGTTTGGTAACTAAGCATCCAGACCGTGTTGCTTCTTAAAAATAAAAATAGTAGTAACCTGAAAACTTTTTAATACCAAAAACTAACAAGCAACACTTTTTGTTTATTTTGTCCGCGTAAACAGTAAGTTCAAATCCGTTTTTTAAAGACAGCCTTTTTCCTAATTACAAGACTGACCCCGTGCCGTAAAGATTTCATGTAAATGTGTAAAAATTACGCTTTTCCATTGAATGGTTTTCGCACGCATATAAATTCGATGTGACGGAGTGGAAAGTTTTGTAATTTCTAGAAGGAATAGGTTTAATTAAATTTTAAATAATGTGACATAATGTGATAAACATCCAAAAACATGAATTTGTAAGAACAAAATTTTTGAGTTATGAAGTTTGATTAATTTTTCTTGTAATATATAAAGATTTTCTTTCTTAAATTTCAAATTATTATGATTTTCGCCGTCCAGGGGTTCGTCATAATTTTAAGAATAATCCTGATGTCAATGGTATGTATGTATATCAATAAAAGGAATAAAGCGAATAAATAACCTAAATATTTTAAGATAATGTTTTATGATCAATCGAAATTATTTGTCGTTTAGTTCATGGGGCAAATAAATTGAAAATTTATTCGCTGGTTAAAAATTAAAAAAAATTCACCAATAAGTACATAATTATGTTTTGAAAACGTAGCTATTGTATTTCATAATTTAAATGAAATACCTTCGAAATTTCTAGTTAAAAAATCAATAACATTTTACTACTAATTATTTACTTTAAAAAAAAAGGGAAAATATTCTTACCCGTTTTCCATACTACGTAAAACAACCCTTTATAAGGGAGTGTCAAAATTCGAATGTCATTATTTACCTAACCTTTTATAATTGAATCATGATGCATACTTACATATGTGTCTAATTGTTATATCTTTCATTCATTTCCCTTTTGTTTTTACAGGTACCAGTATATTTGATCCAGAAGTGTATTTGGTTGGCGCTAGCGGTGGCGTCTACGCTTTACTGGCAGCACACTTGGCCAATGTTATGCTAAATTTTCATCAGATGCGCTATGGAGTTCTGCGTTTGATTGCCATTTTGATATTCGGTAAGTATGTATACAAAAAGCAAACATGCTTACTCATATATACATTTACATACATATACACATACATACATACATACATACATACATAAGTATACATATTTATATGTCTTATGCTTTACTTTTAGCATCCTGTGATTTTGGTTTTGCAATCTATGCTCGTTATGCGGGCGACTATCCATTCAGTCCTTCGGTGTCGTATGTGGCGCACTTGACTGGTGCCTTGGCCGGTCTTACCATTGGCCTAATTGTGCTAAAGAACTTTGAGCAAAAGCTACACGAACAACTGTTGTGGTGGATCGCGCTTGGCATTTACACTGCCTACATTATATTCGCTATCGTTTTCAATGTGTTGAATAGTTCGGCGATGCAGAGCCTTAAAGCAGAACCTATTTATGCAACTCAAACATTTTTCAATGATTTTCATGTATAATATTTAGAATTTAAGTGCTTCTCTTGCCTTGTCATCTCCTTTACGAATGGAAGTGCGTGCTATGCGTAAACAAGTATTTTGTAAAATGTAAAAAAATATGTATTATATTGAAAAGTATGTATAAATTAGTGCTGTAAGATTTGTGTTAAATGCTTTAAAGAATTTTTCGTTGTTTTTTGTTTGCCTTATTAATTTGCTTTTGGAAAGTGAGAGTGAATAAAATTAAAGTTTGTTGCTTATTAGCTAAATAATAAAAAGAAAAGAAAACTTTAAACAATATTGAATTTTTGTTTTTTGTAAATAGAATTTATGTTGAACTTATTTCGTTAAGTAATAGTTAAAAAATTGCCACAATAATTAAGAGATTTAATAGTTTTGTAAACACATACATATGTATGTATGTGTATGTAAACATAATTAAACATAACTAAATAATGCGGTGATTGTATTACAGAGCTCGCAAGATCGTGCAATAATTTAATTTTATATACAAGCAAACATACATACATAAATATATATGTAAATAGTAGGTATATAAGAATAAGTAAATAATTGTCTCGGAGAAATGCATTATGATGAATTTTAAAAAGTTTCTAAATTGCCAGTACAAACAGTTACTTTATCGGACTTTACATAGTATGTATACTTAGTACTTTAGTATACTCGTACATAGAGTTAAGAATGTTTGTGCGCATACACAGAATAAAATACATATGTATATATTTATTTTCTACTTACTAGAGAAAAGTAGCGTAAGGCAAACAATTGAACACGTCTTGCATTACTTGACATAGTGTATTTATGACACACCAAGCTATGGTTATTTTTTTTAAATAAAAATAAACTTTATACTTTAGCAAAATTTTATTATTGCAAAGTAAACATTTCAACTTGCTCAAACTTGATTTTGATTTTTTAGAAATTTTTAGAAAAATCCGTTTTGAACAAGGCACATAAAATAGGTAGCCGCAGCAAACTTTTTTTTTTTAACTTTTTTCATATTTTATTTTAATTTGAATTGTCAAATTTTGAATTTCGTTCATGATGCAATAATGAAAGGTGTTCTACGTTGGCAACTTCTCGCTCTAAATCAGCCATCTTGAACGCCCTTAGAAACTGTGTTGTTCATTTGCAGAATTTGGTTACCAGTTTTGTACAAAAAAAAAATGTTGAATTGTAGCAGAAAATTTTGTTTTTCATGTGGAACTTATAATATGTATTATTGATTGTTTTGACATTTTGGATAATTTGTCTCATTTGTTAATAATTGGTTTTCTAAAAGCGAGAATTTGAATAAGTTTTTGTAAAAATTGTCAAGTATTTGTAAGTGGAATAAAGCTCTGGGGTTCATTTTGGAAGACGGGATGAACAATTTTATTGGCATTTCCAATACAATATTTTAGTGCAAGAAAAAAAAATCCGTTTTTGATAGAGTATCAAAAATATATTTAACCTATGGATGTTGTATTCTAATGTCCTTTTTTGATAAAGTATCAAAAATAGTTCTCCATAAAATCATCGTCACAGAGGTACTCCTATTTCTCTTCCGCCTTCAACCGACTCGTCAACGTAAATTTTTCGTTTTCTCCGTTAATTTTATATTCAATTTAACCTTAGGATGTTGTATTCTAATAATTATACCATAAAGGCTAAAGGAACTCCATGGACCTGCTTTTTCAGTTATCAATTAGTATTTCTTTCCTTAAAATCCCGCCTTCAGTGTTTTATGCCATCGATTACCTTCACTTTCTTCATAAACCAATAAACTATATTAATAGCTGGACAAGCATGGTTATGTTATTGGTACGGTTTGAATGCATTTGCGTCATATTTGAACATTTTACATTATTTTCTGAAGAATAATCATTATCGAAGAAGTTTGTCTTTTTTTAATTTAGCAACCAAAAATACTAAAAATTCGTACTGTATTTGTATTAAAATTATGTTATTTATTTTTTTTGTCAGTTTTCATACAAAATTTATAATATTCCAATCATTGTGGTTAAATTTTATATAAATATCTTTAATCGTTTGTACTTTTTCCTAAGAACGGCCTGCTTTTATTCCCGTTTCTCTAATACTTCTAAAATACAACATTGAGCTAAGGGCGTTTAAACTGGCGCTGTCACAACGTACAACACCTTTCATTATTCCATCATGGATTTCGTTGCGATAAGAATGCTTTCAGTACAATTCAAGGTAGTTGATAAAATATTTTTGAAATTTTAGCTTTTAAAAGCAAAAACAAAATACACAGAGCTCACATTTTTTTTTCATTTTTTCTACTGCTGCTACCTATTGAATGTGCCTTGGTTTTGAAATTTTCTTTTTCATGCAGGGTTAATATTGTTGGTATGAGATTTAAGAGACACCCCGAAAGACTGCCAGTACTAAAATTATTACAAATCAGTAGATACAAAAATTTGTGAAATATTAGCATTATGGGAAACTCAGTTTTTAAAAAATTTTCCAAAATCTGTGGGAAGTTTTGCTTACTAGAAAAATACACTTTCTATCCTAAAATTGATTGGTTAATAAAGCTGCATTCTCGGATTTTTTAAAGCTTACTTCGAAAAAAAAGAATAGGCTATTAATTCTTTGGAATATCGTTTTTTTTTTGTTTTTCATTTCATATTAATTATTGCTCTTTCGGATAGGTAGAACCTTAAAAGTTGCTCCATATAAATTTGGTGCAGTTCCAATTGGTGGATAATGAGGAAACTAACGGCATTGAAGTCATTTGTTTCTAAATAAAATGTTAGCATTTTTACGAAAATTCGATGAACTTCTTTAAATTTAAAAATAACGATACAAGTTTTTCATTAAAAACATTTCCGCAATGGCGTAAAAATTACCATGTGGTCAATTATTTGAGTCACATTAAAATATAGCTTAATATGAATGAACATAAATTCACAGTACAGCGCAAATCATGTGGAATTTTTGCATTGCATTTATATAAATTCAAACGGAAAAAGCATTCTGCAATGCTATTCAATTGAATAACGCAAGAAAAGGAAGAAAAATAAAAATTAATTAAACACCTCTATTTACTGGTCTGCCACTTACATACATATGTACATATGTTTCTTTGTAATGTTATTTAACATGCGTAGTTTCCACATATTGATAACTTTGAATTATTTATTTTATATGATTTCCAAAATTTTTCGGTAAAAATACAATTCATTCTCTAACGAAAACCATATTGACCCAAGTTGTTGAACTTGACAAAATTTATAATAATTAAAATTTGTTCTAAATTTCTAACGTTCAAAAGGAAATGGGAAAATATTGTTGAGTATGCAATTTTCCATCCCACTCAATTTTGTTATGGTAATTTCTATGTTTTAGTGCTCATAAATAGCTCTTGGTTTTTAAAAATTTGTTTATCGTCGCTCTTCGGCGTTTTCTTCCATAAAGTAATCTTTCGTATGCGTAATGTAGAGAAATTGCTTATACCAACAGTAAAAAAAAATGTCAAAAATCACCGGTATTATTTAGTACATAAAATTTCCACATTATTGTATGGACTACTAATTGCATATACCAAAAAAAAACCAATTTTTTGTGTTAGATGTTCGAAATTTTGATACAATTTTGCTTAGTTATTACATACATATGTTTTGTTTAAAGTTTGAAAAATGATTTTATTTATATCAATTTTGTTAGAGAATGAACTGTATTTTAATTGAAAAAAAAATTGAAATTAAAGATATCGAAACCAAATAGTCGAAATGTGTCAATTTATGTTTGTATAATTTTGTAGAAAGAAGTATATTTCATAAACCCTTAGGCTTTATACAAAACTTAAAAAATTCAATAAATTATTCACAAAATTTCAAACTTTTTCCAAACAATATATTTTTAGAATTTTTTGAGTAAACAGTTTTTGAGATGATGCAAATTTATTATAATAAAGTACAAGTTCCAGTTGCAACAAATAAATGGTGATTTTTAAGAAAATTTTTTTAACAGTTTTACGCTTTTTTATTGGATGAATAGAAATATCGAAAATGCGTTATGGTAAGAGACTTCAATAGTAAGAGTAGGAGAGGATATTTCCGCAATCTAAAATTTTTGATGGGTTGGTAAATTTTGTCCAAACTGCATCAAAAAACTAGTTTTATCTCTGGTAGAAAAAAGGCGTATAATGATTTTCGAAATAATGTATAGAAAATATTATTAAATAAATAAATAATTTATCTACTATGTAAATGCACCTGACTTCAAAAATCCGCAGAATCCATTTACAAGCAAATGCAGCAAAAAGCACTGCCAATTTAATAACCTTCACTGCCATTGAATATTAATAAATATAATTATATAGCCATACCTATATGTATGTGTAACGTGCGTTTGCTAGAAGATTCTCATATTCAAAAAATAAATACAAATGCTTTAAAACTTTCAGTTTATCTATCTTACCATCTCTTTAAATAAAAATAGCCGTGGTTAGATGCTTTTTAACGATATGGTTTTGAATTTTGTATGTATCGTAAAATAATTTATAGTGTTCATTTCAGCTTACCAGATAAAAATAAAACAATTTTTTATTAAATAACTTTTTTAGCAAACGCGCGTTAAGTAATTAATTTTCATAATTGAATGCACTGAGTGCTACATATTTTACTATTTACATACATATATACAAATATATATGTATTTACACATTGTACAATAATACTGACAACTAAGAACAACTTTTAAATAAATAAATAACTTTTTTAAAGCATAAGTGTAATTTATTTTCTTGGTTGATTTAATAATTCCAAAAAAAAAACTGTGCAACGTTTGTATGAAATATTGCGTTGATTTGCTAGCAAATATGAATATAATTAATATTTTTCTATTTCCCAGGGTATTGCACATAATTATGTACGTTTTTTTGCTTTAACTATTTTGCCATCATTATTTGAAATATTTTAAAAAGTTGTTTGGAATGAGAGGTCAACGATTCGCTGGTTAAAAGAAAGAATTCCTTGCTGAAAAACTCGTAAGCAACCATGACTAGTTCGGGTTAATTTAAAAACTTTGAACCAACAATTGATCCAATTTTCCTAAATAGTGTGGTTCACTTACATATAAATACATATTCACCCTTATCGTGAGTTTTGTTTTTGACTGAAATAGTTCACTTTTCACTGTTCGCTTATAACAAATTTCGGGCGGAAATTTTCCGCTTTCGAACATTGTATCCCCTTATCGGCAACACTAATTTCGGGCGGAAATTGTTGGCGGATTTATTTAATTTATTCACTATTTTTTTAAAAGCCAAACATTTTCGTGGATTAAAAATGTAATCAATTTAATTTAAATTTATTTACGTACATACTCATATAATCGCCCATTCCCGAAACAAAACAGTAAACAAAGTTCAAAGAGAGATACTACTAGGTGGAATGCAAGAGGATTTGCCAAAGAAAACAAGGAAAATATAGCTGAGTTATGAAACCAGCTAATATAGAGCTGAACAGTTGGGGCCTGCAATAAAAAGGGGCGAACCATTTATATTTAAATGTGCGTAGAAATAAGTTTTTGCAAAATAGGCTTGGACTGGCCAAAAGCGGTATGTCTTACAGCGTATGCTGCGTTAATTTTGACAACTTCTGACAGAATCTGATTAATAGACGATTGCGCCAGCCCAATTTCACCTTTATAGTATCCACTTGCAGCGAAAAATCGGGCGGAATATAATATATACATATGTATATAGACGTTAGTAGAACTAATAAATACTTGAATGATTCCTTATTGACTGTAATATTGTATAGATCTGGGAAATTCATAAATTTTGTCAAATGGCTATTGAATTTTAATTATTTGATGATATTACACTTCAAGTATACACATTTCAGAGTTGTAATTTCCATGTTCGAATTTTTGAAGTTAAATTTATATCGTGCGAAACTCGCAATAGATGTATTCAATCCGGGCAAACGAAAAAAAATCGGGTGAATTTTTTTTTGGGCGAAACTCACGATATGGGTGATTAATTAACTTCCGGTTCTTGTTCTTCATAGGAATTTTTGCAAAAGTCTTTACGGCGGACTCTTTGTCATTTCCCAGAAGCCTTTTTCAGATTCTGGCTCATGTCGGGCAGCTTCATAGGAGACGTTCTAGCATTTCTTCTTCATATAGTGGCCGCGGTCAAGTGGTTAGCGATGCGTGCTATAACTCGATATGCCGCTGGGTTCGAGGTTCGAATCTCAGCCAGGGCAATTAAAATCTTAATCATAGAAAAAGTTGTTTGCTAACAGCGGTCACCCCTCGGCAGGCAATGGCAAACCTCCGAGCGTATTTCTGCAATGAAAAAGCTTCTCATAAAATAGAGTATAAAGACGCACGCCACTAATAGTAGGAGAAGCTCCGCCAAACAATTGAGCTATATACATAGGGTAAGCGCTAAATTATTATTATTATAGCAAGACGCAGCTACGACAGAAAGTGTACTGCATCTGTTAAAAAACTGGAGCATTAGTGCCCAGGATCCAGTAGGCCGTTAGCCTAGATTTTATCTCTCTAACCCGTTTAATAAAAATTGAAGTCCGTCTTGCGCGTAACGTGACCCACAAGCTTATGCCGACAACGTAGTTTTTGTTATGTATATAAAGCTGAGCGGCGAGATATTCAGAGCTTACTCGATACGAGCTCACTCGCCGATATTGGCGTTGCGTTGAATATGGCTATTTCCCGGTAGCGTGATCAGTGCTAATATATATCCACCCGCTGTAGCCATAACGTACCTTTTTAACAAAGTTATTAGTTTGACATTGAGGTATACAGATCCCAGCGGTATCTCCATTACTCAAGATATTTCTTTTCTTATTACCGATATTCAGACCAAATAAGTTGGAATTTGTGGCCAGTAGCGTTGAGCTCCAGCGTAGTTTCGCTTCTTTGAGGAACAACTCACTGTTGCTGAGCTCGTAGGGAATGATCATAGTAGGATATATGTAGTGTTATGATACAAAAAATGCTGTATTATCGCCCTAGGGGATCTACAGTTGCCGAACTTATTATGTCAGATTGATAGAATTACAACGCCTACATAGAACCTTCATTAGTCTTCTCAGTCGTTGGCGCTCTCCTAAAATCTATCTAGAGGACATCAGTTGACTAAGAGGAGGAGTTGGTGGTTACTAGAAATCGTAGGCATAGTCCTATCTACTTTATATTTTTACTATATATTATTTAGTGAAAGTCAGTATTGTGTCCACGGTTATTCTTAGTGGGCAACATTTTTTCCTAATCCCCGCTAAGCAAACTAGAGCCACATAATTAAAATTTGACTGAATGTGATACTCAATTTCCATTTTTATCTTCATAGAATATAAATTGCTAAGGGACTCCGGCATCAGCCGACATTATTGTTTCTTACGACTGTTATTGAGGTCGATACAAGTTTTTTTTTTATTGGTGAAAGAGTTTAATTGGAAAAAACAACAAAAGTTTAGCGTTAGAAGTTATAGCTGCTGTTTCGAAGATCACCACATTTTTTCAACATTTATTTTTAAAACTTTTTGCGATAATCAAGTCATATTTAATCTTTGCGATTTTTGAGATTGTCAACCCTTTCAATTTTAAGAAAGCTTATGTCAAAGCAACTCTGTTAAAGGTTTCTAGTTTTAATACAGTTAAAAGATTTACATACATACAAAAATAATTGTTGGCTATAATTCTTCTATTTTACTTGCAGGGTTTACTGTCACTTTGCAGTGATAGTGATTTGTCATTCATTGTTTGCATTACATTCGCAATTTCGATGCTGCCAACCAAAAATCATAGCTGCTGCACAGGGTGTAGATGATTCGTGTGAATTAGGGTGGATCAAAAGTTGTGGATAATAAAAAACTTTGTGTTTGGGGTAAAGTTAATCGTAATTTGAGGATATTTTTCTTATGAATATAATTATGTTGTACTAGGTGTCTGGTTTCGCAGGGATCGAAGACAGCGAAATTGCGACAAACTAGTCAGGATGTCTTAATCGAAATTCTTATATTGTGTGACTTTAGCTGAACCGACGTCAGAAGTATCAGCTGTGTTTGATAGCTGAGATAGAAGATATTTTATGTGCACGCCCGCTCTTCGTCAGACAGATGCTGAAGTACTTTGACCTTTGTATAACCGATAAAAAAGGTGTTAGAAAGTTGTCAATTAAGGACTTTCCAAGCTTCTTCTCCACCAGTTTTCCAGGGTCAGACTTTAACCCGTATTATGTTTCGTCGAAAGGAGGTTTTAGCTCTAAGATCGTAGACCACATCTTTTGCTTAGGCAGTTGAATATGACGAAATTCTGAGTTATCCTTTCGCAGCAAAAAGCCTTGTATAGGCTGTAGTTAGGATGGAATGATTTAGATTTTTGACCACTCCTTCTGATATATTCTAAAAAGTTTTAGAATCGAGTAAGTTAAGGAGTGGATTACGAATAAAATCTTGATGTTAAGCAGGAGGTTTAAAAGGGCGAGTGCTAGGACGGATGAAAAATTCTATTTTCCATGCCACGACTCTGCCACTACTGTTAATGAAACTTTTCTGCGCGGCTCTATCGGTTCGCCATGTCTGAGATTCCGTTGTACGTTTTGCCGTAGACTTTGGCCTTAGGGACGTTGTTCAAACAAGCGCTGAATACCGGAACAATAATCTGATATTCGAAAACAATATTGAAAGAACACCGTTAGCTTTTGATGTGGCAGTTAATCATGGCCACTTCTGGTTTCTTGTGGATGATTTTTCGGATCATTTCTATCACTGCCTTAATGCTTTTTTTTTTTTTCATACATATATTTATTTATTGAATCGCTTAAACGGTAAAGCCTAACAATAAGTTTTCAAATCTTATTCTAATGCTTTCTGTTTAAAAGCCCGTGAACAGGGCTCCGTTGGCTGTGCGTGCCTCCATCAAAAGGTCGGACGATCTCTCCTTTGCAGGCGTGTTTTTTGAGTTGTGTCTGCTAGAGTATTTGCAAGAGCATTCGGGTGCGATTGCAACTTTTCAAGGTATTTTGTTCTAATGTTACTGATTTCTTCTTTGACTGTGGGTATTTCAAGATCTTTGTGAATGTTTGAATTCTTTATGTACCATGGTGCTGCTGTTATCACTCTTAGAACTTTTGATTGAGACCTTTGAATAATTTCGACGCTACTAGTACAGGCAGAGCCCCAGATCTGTATACCATATGTCCATATTGGTTTTATAATAGCCTTATATAATAGAATTTTATGGTCTAAGTTTAATGCAGACTTTCGGTGCAACAGCCAATTTGATTGTGAGCTTTTCAAGTTTATTTGTATTTTTTTCGCGATGATGTGTCTTTTCCAAGTGAGGCGCCTATCTAAGTGCATACCAAGATACGTAACATTGTTGTCCTGAGGAATCATAACACTGTTCAATGTTATAGGTGGACACGTTTTTGGCTTAAGTGTAAAAGTGACATGTTTCGATTTTTGCCCGTTTACTTTAATACGCCAGATCTCTAGCCACTCCTCGATATCTTTCATATGGATTTGTAAGAGTTTTGATGCTTCCACTGGGCACTTATTTCTGCATATTATAGCAGTATCATCGGCGAAGGTTGAAGTTAACAACGAACTACATGTTGGGATGTCAGATGTGAATATAATGTATAGGGTTGGACCAAGGACGCTGCCCTGGGGAACGCCAGCTTTTATCGGAAACTCTTCTGTTATGTAATCATTAATTTTTACTGTAAACCGTCTACCTGAGAGGTACGATTTAAGAATGCTATGGAAGCTTGGTGGTATTAACTTTCTGATTTTATGTAAGAGTCCTTCATGTTTAAGCTTATGTAATAACTGTTTGATCTTAGCTTCGATATTAGATATTGGTTTAGGAACATTTACTAATGATTTTGTCTCTTCTAACCGCATAATATCCACTTCAAACTTCAGCGGAATCGAATCATAACGTCTGTAAGTTTCAAGTTTTATGAAGAAACCGATTTACGAAACAGTCAAAGCGGATTGAAAAATTCCTGGTCTTAGTTAATTTAGGCCAAATGGTCAGATATCCAAGTGCTCCCAAGAGAGCTGGTACTCAGAACAAGGCAAACTCGTTATGTTTATCAAAAGAATTAATTTATTTGAGATTTGTATTGCCAAACTAATTGGAAAGTAATTAGCCAATGCCTTAAATGCAGCTTTATTGTCATTTATGGCACGTAAACTCATTTTACCTTACCCATTTCCCACTACTGCTTAGGAAACCACAGCATATTCTCCAAGTGGTTCTGGTCGCCGTTATCTTCAATGTAAACCCCCTGACCCTGACCCAGAGTCAGTCTTTGCTCAGCATTGCGAAATTCAACATAATAGAGTTTCATTAACAAAAGTAACGTGATGCTCTATACTCGTACTGTGGTATTGAAAAATCGAATATGCCCTTTGTATTGCTGCTGTTATCGATGATCTTCTGTTTTGAAAGCTACGTCGCTTTAGGTGAACTGCAGCAGGGGGCAAATCGATCGATACGATGTTAGTATACCAGGTGGGCTTTCTACATAGTTTCAGAAATGAAAAAAATTTTCACTATTTTCAACCACCCTATTTCGCCTCGTTATGTGAAAAATAAACCTTCAGCATTGAACATTTCCCTTTCATTCCTGAATTTTTCACTTGTTTACACTTTTACTATGCACTTCTGTTCGCCCAACACGAATCCGGTCATTTATTACAGCTACAAACATGCTCGGTCGTCATGGGCTCGTTCGACACACCCACAATAAGTCAAATATGTACGCGCACACGCGCACCCGCGGACACTTTTTATGCGCTTTCACGCTGGCAGGTAAATATTTATAGTAAGCGACAGGACCCTTACTTGTCAACTGTTTACTCGCGAAATCGTCAATGGAGGAAATTGTTTTTGCATACATACATATGTACATACGTACGTGCGAACTCGTATATATACATGATAGTTTAAGCATATTTACTGGCGTCATTCGTCAGCCAAAGGCGAATCCGCGAAAAAGTATTGCCGAAAATTACAGAATATTGGAAAAAAATGACGAGGTGAGGAGGAATTCGGCTGATGGCAAGCGGAACAAAAAAAAAACTACATACATAAATGAACTGCTCATATGAAGTTCGATACATCGCAAAAAGTGTTCACATAGTTTGGAATAATTACAGCTGAGAAAGTTTGTTATTTGTAGCAAAAAAAAAAAACCAATGAAGCGTTATAGAAAGGCATTCAAAGAAGCGGTGTACGAAAATTGAAACTAATTGCGCCTGTAGGCAAGCAAATCCTATAGCAAACACCTTGGTTAATATGAAAATTTTGACAAATGGATTAGCAAATATTTGTTATGTGATGAAACAACTACGGGAACTTTTGTAGTTAACAGAGAATTGAAGTTTTTTTTTTTAATATTTTAGATATTTAACCCTCTAACTTTGGACTTTCAAAAGTAATTTTTTAACGCCATTGAAAATGTAAACAGCGAAAATAATTATTTGCATGTTTTCACAGCTGACGATTTTTCCTACAGGGCACTTTTCACTTGTTACATAAACTTACTGTAATTGTAAAGAGTGCGCTTCACTCACATTGATTAATGGCACGTGATTGAAGGAAATCTAGGACGCAGCATATGATTTTTTCAGTTACATAAGATGTTTAATTGCAATACAAGCTCTTTTGTGCTTTCCAGTGTTTATACAGTTTACTATCAAGAAAGAAATGTACAGTTTCCGATGTAAATTGTACGGTTTCTGAAAATCAATTGAATATTTTAAAATATACAGCCGAGCTCCCAATTTCACATTCACATACATTTTTGTGAATTGAATTCGAATGCGAAATGAAAAGTAAATGACAAAAAGTGTGTGAATGTTTAATTATTTTTGATTGAAATAACTTTTAAAATATTCTTTGATTATTGTAGTAGCCTTTTTTGACATTTCCCTATTAGTTATTCATTGAAATACGCGTATTTTTAAGTGTTTTGCTGATGGCTGTTCAAAAAAGCATACATAGCTGAATCCGAAAGGGAAATTTCAACAACAGCTGTTTGTGAATCATGATGGAATAATGAAAGGTGTTGTACGTTGTGACAGCGCCAGTTTGAACGCCCTTAGCTCAATGTTGTATTTTGGAAGTATTGGAGAAACGGGAATAAAAGAAGGCCGTTCTTAGGAAAAAGTACAAATGATTGAAGATATTTACATACAATTTAACCACAATGATTGGAATATTATAAATTTTGTATGAAAACTGACAAAAAAAAATAAATAACATAATTTGTATTTAAACAGTACGAATTTTTAGTGTTTTTGGTTGCCAAATTAAAAAAAGACAAACTTCTTCGATAATGATTATTCTTCAGAAAATAATTTAAATTGTTCAAATATGACGCAAATGCATTCAAACCGTACCAATAACATAACCATGCTTGTCCAGCGATTAACTTTTTTTCCCACATTAATATAGTTTATTGGTTTATGAAGAAAGCGAAGGTAATCGATGGCATAAAACACTGAAGGCGGGATTTTAAGGAAAGAAATACTAATTGATAACTGAAAAAGCATAAATATACAGGTCCATGGAGTTCCTTTAGCCTTTATGGTATAATTATTAGAATACAACATCCAAAGGTTAAATTGAATATAAAATTAGCTTGTTCCAAAGACGAGCGGGCAAAACGAAAAATTGACGTTGACGAGACGATCGAGCTGGTTAAAGGCGGAAGAGACGATAACGATGATTTTATGGAGAACTATTTTTGATACTTTATCAAAAAAGGACATTAGAATACAAATCCATAGGTTAAATATATTTTTGATACTCTATCAAAAACGGATTTTTTTTTTCTTGCACTAAAATATTGTATTGGAAATGCCAATAAAATTGTTTATCATGTCTTCCGAAATGAACCCCAGAGCTTTACTGAACTTAATAATTTAACAAATAATGTTTCATTATACAAATACTTGACAATTTTTACAAAAACTTATTCAAATTCTCGCTTTTTAGAAATCCAATTATCAACAAATGAGAAAAATTATCCAAAATGTCAAAACAATCGATAATACATATTATAAGTTCCACATGAAAAACAAAATTTTCTGCTACAATTCAACATTTTTTTTTTGTACAAAACTGGTAACCAAATTCTGCAAATGAACAACACAGTTTCTAAGGGCGTTCAAGATGGCTGATTTAGAGCGAGAAGTTGCCAACGTACAACACCTTCCATTATTGCATCATGTTTGTGAATTGCCACAACGATAGCCAATATGTGTGACAGGTATGACCTGATATGCAAAGAAATTTGTGAAATTGGGAGACCACTAATTCACTTTCACAGGAAATTTTTAGAATCACATTGTTGAATTGAAATGTGAAACTGGGAGCACGGCTGATATTTCACAATTCCGGAAATACAAAGTACAGTTTATAAAAAAACATTTCATCATTTCTCAAGATTAACTGAATTTTTTGAAGTACATTTGACGTTTTTTGAAATACAACTAACTATTCCGAAGTATATTTTACAATTTCTGAAAGATACTTAATTGGCTATTCCGAAAAACACTTTATGGTTTAGAATTATAATTTACGCTTTCTGAAGTCCTCTTGGAAAAGTTGTAGAAATATAGAGAAAATTTCTTCCGGTCTCCAGATGGGCTGCTATTTAATATTATAACTAAAATTTATTAAAAGTATTTAATAAACTAGCAAAAAAAAAAGAGTTCCAGTTAAAGAAAGTATACAAGGTTTCAAGCAAATATTAGGTTTCAGGCATTCGAAATGCAGTCCACATATGATAAACTTGAAAGTCTACTGTCCACGTTTCACTTAAATGGTATGTGTTAGTCTTCTAGGTTAGGTTCCCAATCCTAATCAACAAAAAAAAAAAGAAGAAAGCTGGATTACTGATGTGGTTACAAATATGCTACGGAAATAGAGTCGCCAGAAACAAGTAGGATCTTGTGGCTGAAACTCTAGAGCAGCCAGAACGCTGAACTGATGTCGTCTGGGGAATACCTCTACCTATAACGCTAATATGTTTCCTACTTAACTTAATGCTCACCAAGAGATTCCTCACGTGTTACTACCGCCGAGGACACCCATGCAGGGATCGGCTTGTGATGTCACCACCTCACACGATTATCGGTAAGCATCTACACCGACTAGCGGTTAAGATACGGACGTACAGCAAACAATCCCTGGGTCCGACAGTCTACAGACATTTCTTGATTGACATTCATATAGATGCCGTCACAACCTTCTCACAATCTTGTCTCATTCTTGTTATAAATGGAGTTTAACATCCACGCTACGCTGGATACTACAGCAAGTTAAAAATCGACCATTCTTGAATCACCATTGAAATCATGAATACATGTTCGGTTTGTGGAAATTTCAGGCGCAATAGCAAACTTCTCCCGATTTATCTGCCTTATCAACGAAAGGAGCTGCAATCATTAAAACTATCAGAAAATGAGCTTTAAGCTGCAGAAACATTGTACATGCTGAAGAGTGATGAAACAATTATTTATAAGGTTCTCAGCTACATAATGTATACATATAATTTTTTTTTAAGAATTTGTATTTTGAGACGATGGTTTATTTTGAATGTGATGTCACTGGACTTGTCTCACAAATGTTATTTTATGAAAATAAAAAAAATTGTTAATAAAAAATTTGCAATAATAAATGAAATAAAGTGTATCAAGCATGTATTAAGCAAACTTGCTCGTGGCTTGTTATAACTTATAACTTAATACATGCATGTGATTAGCACTTGATTTTTAGCAAATTGAATTTTACTTTAAAAAAATAAATTTTTTTTAAAAATCTCTGACTGTTTGTCAATAAAAAAGAACTTAATAATTTTGTTGAAAAAAATTATATTTTGCGAGCTATAAGAATAGCTTACGCCGAGACACCTTAAATTTTTATAGTTGCACAATTTAAAAAAAAAAACTTTTTTTTAATTTCCGGACGTTCTATCATTAGATACTAATGAGTTTTTCTACAACATAAAAAAATAACAAAATTTTTCATTGACATAGCATAGAAGGCCTCATATTCAGAAAAATTTAAGCGTCCTGTTACTGGCACCTTTACTTTCAATAAACAAAGAAAATTTAATAAAAAAAAACAACACAGAATTAAATAGACATACCAAGTAATTAAATTTTTCTCTAGTTTGCTGATATCTTCTATTTTCCATAGAGCTTTTGTTATGTGCGTGTATAAATATTTGTACTGTCAAAAATGGATTTATTATATTTTGATATTTTTCTGCTCCACGAATTTTTGGATTGATAAGTGACATCTACCACTTCACTGACAGCCCGCGCTATGCTTACATCGCTGCTGTCTAAATAGAGAGAGAGAGAGTGAATGAGTCCATTTTTATGGGCCCGACCACCAGTGAACCGCCAAAAGTGTAAGAAGTGTTTACTTTCATTTCAAAATCAGCCAGTGCAAGTACATTCATGTAACTGAAATGCTATACGGAGTATGATTGAAAAGCTTTTATTTCTTTTTTTTAATTTGAAAAATATCGTGAACAAATTGCTCAAAGATATTGGCGATAAATAAAAGACAAAATATGAGAAATCTAACCGAACCTTACAAAAAATGATCTTATAAATCTGAAGAATATATACTAAATATGAATATAACCACCGTAATAGGAATTAAGTGATTAATTTATAAAGAATGTCGACTGAATTTTTTTCAATAGGCGAATGTATTGTAAAGTTTCGCTTGCAGTTTTGTCACATTTCCCTACAGCTTTTTTTTTTAATAAATTCCTAAAATACCAGTAACGAATTTACTAATGAGTTTTATGTTATATATAAAAGCTGTTTGGCATTTCGAATCGTGAATAGCTTACAATACTTTTGAAAAGGAGGTCTTCAGCGATTTGGCCTTCGGGCGCCGGTAACTCTTAAGACGGCGCTGATGGTCAGTCATGATAAAATTTTAGTTTAACGCAAATGTTGCAGTAGGAAATCTATTAAATAGAAATAGTACCAACGAAAGCTCGGCACCAAAGGCGACCAACAAAGTATCAGAAAAAACAAGAAATTCAGAATTTAATACTAAAAATTTTACGTACTCGTATCCATTTTATGGCGAGTGGTGGACAAAAATGAAGAAAATGATTGATGATGTGTGTTGTGTACGTTGAGTGACAATGGAAGCGCAATGTCAGTGGATAAAATGGATTGAAAAATTACAAGAACAAACACAGTTTGAGACTCATCTGCAACATGGTTTTTATGTGATGAATGTTAGTAGAAGAAGATACTAAATATGAAATCTTTAATAAACACTTCAATATGAACAAAAAATTCGTATCTGCACTTATGTAAAGCGCTGAATGATGAATTAATGTCAATCAATCAAAGCGAAAATTTGCCATTACAAAGTAATATTTTTGGCGCTAACTTTAGTACCATAAAGTTTTGAATTAAGTCAGATAGCTTTGTGTTTGTCCCCAGGGAATTTAAAACTTTTCTAAAATCGTATAAAATTTGATTTAAAATTATACAAAAATTGAGTTCCTTAAGACGGAAATCGTCGACAAAATAGTTGGTATTCAATGAGAGAACAGCTGATTTTTACGCTAAGGCTACGGTAATGTGGTGAGTTTTCATTTACAAGGCGCTCCCATAAGATAGGTCATGTCAGCTGACACGTTTGGCCGTCTCTACGTTGGTGGGTAACTGCTCCTAAGTAGTACAAAAAGACTTGACTTCACTTGGTATATCTACTTGAGTTCTGTTAGCTTGACTCCTCAAAAATCTCCTACATATGTTCACTAAACTCTTCACACGTTCTCTCTTATGAAAGAGAAGACATTTTCTGTGTCACCACCAAAACCTAACAAATCGAATACTTCTGGAACTTAATACGCTGCGGGAATTTTTCTGGGGAAAACTTATAGAACCGCCACATCCGATAGTGTTATCATCGTCCATGCTTTGGTGCCATATTCTTATACGATAGGACGGGCAAGATGAACGATTTAAAGATTGTGGTATGGATGCGTCGACATATTTGCAGATACTGTGGTTTTGTGTTGACAGGATCCAAAGCTTAAAAAAGCCAACTAAGCACAGCAATTATTGAGAACATGGCAGGGGAACAAGTGTGTTTAGTTCTAAAACAAAACAATAATTGTGTTATCCTAATCTAATTCAGATACTGTTAAACACTCAAATGTCTTGGCAACATTGGCAAAACACTCGAGTTTGCACTTTGTTTGGCAGTAACTTATTTAACTTCTTGCAAAACAATTTGCATTTATTTTGCCTTTTAAGTATGTCGTTAAGATATTTTCTTTACTAAGAGTCTTATAAATATAGCAGTTAATATCTGTGTGATTCTTTTTCTATTCGAAATAAGTTTTTCCTCGATTTAAGCCAAAGTTCGGAATGCACTATTAATACGCTAACATAAAGATGAATTGCTTTTACGTGTGCGACAGTATCCAATTGTAAGCCCTTAAAATATTTAAAATATACAAATTATAGAAATTAGATTACTTATTAAAAGAGAGGTCATTACGAGTTCATTCTTCATCATTCCATCGCCATTTAAAAAAACAATAATAAGAGCGATTGTACAGACTGCGCACCATATTGTTAAAGTTAAAACCGTTTTAGGGAAACATAATACTCGTAAATATAAATATGCAAAAATATAAAGGCTTTTATTACCTTTCCAGTAGCCCACATTTTAAAATGAACAATTTAAAATGAAAACTGGTTAAAACAAAAGTAAAACAATTTTATGTAAGTGCTAGCTTACCATTTACAAACTTCGTCCTTTCAGCTGTCACTTTCTTAGATTATTTATGAAGTAAGCAAAACTAACCTCATTTCAGGTATTAAGTCATTAGAGTTCTTCATTGACACTTTTGTGTAATCGAAAGTTGAAATCAACACCATTATTTGGCCATTATTCAATTTTATTCAAAAACCAATACATTTACAATACATACACACTTGAAAATAAATAAATAACATAAATATTCTCAAGGCTTTTAAGTTTCAAACGGTAATGGCAGTGGGAGGAGGTTAAACACAAAGGATGCAACTAAAAAGACGAGGAAGGAAAGTTGGTCATAAATTAGTGAAACCGAAAATCAAGTAATCTATTTGTATGAGTATATAACTTATATGCCGTTTTACTACAATTGGTAGTAGCCAAGTTAGGTAAGAAAGGTAATAAATCAATAAGCTGGACAAAGAATTGTTGGTACACCACTGTCGGGGCGGGAGGGACGCTTTAATGGTTGAAGTGTGCACTCATTAAGAATTTATACAGGCACTCAAATGTATTTGAATCTACAATAATTGGAAAAAGGGCATTACAAGAAAACTTAGAAATGAAAGTAGAGCAGCAGTGATAGTAACATAATTGAGGTAGAGGAAAGCAAATCACGCCATCAAAATTAAATTTTTATTTATTTTTAATTTAAATACATGGAGATCTTTAACTAAAACCCAAACTTCATTCAAATTAAAAAACTTTTATAAAAGGTAGACATTTTTAATATATATTTTCTTTTAAAATTTGTATTCATTTTAGTACAATTTATTTACTAACGGTGATCGGCAATTTCTTCTATAAAAAAAAAGAAGAATTTTCGAACAAAACAAAAAAAAGTTTTTTAAATTTAAGGATGTTATGCAACTTTCAAAAGCATGTACTTTGTTTTATTTAAATTGCATACTCAAAAAAAATCTAAATCATAAAATTGCTGTAACTTATCATAGTTAGTTGCGTTTTAAATACGCAATATTTTATATACCAGAAATTGAAAGTAATTAAATTCAGTATCAAAATAGTGGTTTTTGGAAAAATGTCGATTTTATTTCTTAAAATAATAATTATTTGATTGCGAAGCGAATTTATTGGCTTATAGTATTAAATTATCAGCTAGATAAATATTTTGAAGTCTTCAAAGTTTTCAACTTATGTCCGTATTGCGAAATTTGGTATAATCTCAAGTCTCAAATTTTGAGACTGGAGGTTAGAGATTTTTGCCTTTCCTCGATTTCCCTGATTTTATGTTTTTATGTTTTATGTCTGTGTCAGTTTTTGTGATTTGCTTATCATCTGGTCACAATTTAGAGACTTTATTTTGAGGCTAGAGGTTGGTTTTTTTCTTGACTAATGATTGCCAACTGGTGTAAAATTGCGACTTTTGTCTTTGTGATTGCTTCCTGAACTTCGCGAATTAAATCCTTATAATATAAAAGTCTTTTTATAACAATTATGAGGTAGAAAAATATTTATAAGCACTGAAACGCAGAATTTTCTCAGAATCCTTGTGATATTAGTTCGGCGCTTTTTTTTTTGTTAATTTTCGGGACATTTTAGGTACTTTTTTTTGCACACTTTCGTTAATTTTTTGATACAGCTAAGGTAGAGTTTCAATATATTTTTGGTAAATGTTCGGCACTTTTCCGGTAGGATCCTCAATAATCTGAAAGTAGTACCGAACTTGCCACACAATATTGCGAAATTATTTCCCAATAGGTTTCGAATTAGTTTTGAAATGGCAGGGATAGCGAAATATACACAGCATTCGTGATAATTATATCGGGTAGAAGCGCCTCAGCCCTCAGACCTGACCGATAACCAGCTCATTTTTAAATAAAGTTCTCTATCCTATGTACATGCAAAAAGTTATTTTTTCACTGCAATGGAGTGATTTTATAGTTATCGCTTACAGATTAAGATTATAATTTATTAGCCAGAGTGTGGCTTTTTTACTTCCGTAAGCTCAGCCTGAATATCGCAGTCTCTTTCTTGTTTTTTTTTTTTGTATGAATATACACAGGGAACCACGTATTTTCCCCGTCTTTCCTCATAGAGTTTCAATTGCAAAACTCTTTGCTCTAGACTTATTGCGTCCCCAATTCGAATAACACTTATTCTTATTGATGCGTTCCGTCGAACGGTCTATTGTGAAATAAACCAATAGGAGATCATAAAAGGTTTAAGGGCTCCTGTTAGTGTAGAGGAAGGTACATACTTCTTTAACAAGCATGAACGCCAACCTTTGCGAATATCATAAATTTCATTAATACGTATATTAGATTTGCAGTCATAAAGCGACGAAAATATAATACCTTAAAATATTAGACTTCATCTATCTGTTAAAGTAACACTGAAGCAGTGCCATTTCGATTTAAGTTCGAGACTAGTTCCACATTGGACCCATTTCGGAAGAAGTTCGGGAAAAATTCAAGACTTTTAGAGATTATTAAAGCACTTTTTCGGGATCATCTCGAAATTAGTTCAAGAATTAGGCAAGAAAGTCCACCGGTGGACAACTCAACAACTCTGTCCCAAACTGGATAAATAAAGTTTATTTGGCCTAAATATTAATTATAAATTCAGAAATCTTACCTGACAGGACTCTTTACTTCCCCTCCTATTGCCACCAGTCTGTTAGCTGATACCGTTGTCAGTCACCACTCTTCGCATGATAAACAACATCGATATCTCAGGTGGGTCTGTACGATTCCTCTTACTTTCAATATTTTGGGATATTAAAGGCTTGAAATAGCTCCTGCTCTGAAGGTGTTTGACGCGGTACCCGCGGGTGGAAGCAGAGAAAAAGGACCTCCTCTGCGTTGGAAAGACCAAGTGGAAAAAGACTTGGCTATACTTGGGATTCCAAATTGGCGCCAGTTAACAAAAGATGGATGTAAAAGTCCAATCTGCCAAAGTTTTTGTGGTGATAAGGATTTGGAAAGCATCGAATACTATAATTGCTGGTGCCCTGCATTGGCGAGAGTAAAATTGAGATGCCTATACTAGCACTAAGGTCTGCTAGAACTATGATCGTTTAACGAGCTTCCAAGTTTTATTAGACTAAGCAATTAGCTTTGGTTTTTAAGGGAACGGTCTTTGAAAATGAACTTATTATTTATGGGTATCACAAATGTACCTTTTATAACCTCAGCTTTTTAATCTAAGCTACATATCTTCAAACATAAAGTATACCAAATATTTTCTATATTCAACCTACTTATCTATTCGTAATTTATATATGGTAATATACTCGTATGTATGTTTAAACCATCAAACCCATACAGAGACTGTGAGCAATGAAAATTGTAACGATAAATTCCTGAATCCCACAACCCACGCACATTCTCTTTTCAGGCTTGCATAGTTCGTTTATTTGGCTTGCATCAAAAAATCCATATATGATAAGTGCAAATGTTTATATGTTTGCACAATTGCTTGCACAAATATGCGTTTTTATATTGGGCAGCTACAAACATTGACAGTTGGTCAGCTCATCAGGGAATATTATCAACACAGCAAAGGACACCAATGTTAAATTTAAGATAGTACAGTGTTTTGTCCCTTGATAAAATAAATAAAAAATCTCTAAAGGAACAAATGCTGTATACGTTTGTCAAAACGTACTATTAGGAGAAAAGTTGGCATTAGCATTGTCTGTAAGAGTCCTGCCTTAAAAAAGAACTTTACGATGTGTTTCCAGTAACATTATACTTCACAATCTTGAGTTGCTTTAATAAATATGCTTGAAAAGTATCTCTTTAGACTTAATAACCAGCGGACGAGCTTGTAAGAGGTGGAACATCCATTCCGCTTTCACCACGCTGGAAGGGTTTAGGTATACCGCTCGCTACGTGTAAGCTCATACTCATCCCATAAGGAATAAGGGTAATACTGCATTAATTCCAAACTCTTGTGGCCGTAGGGGGATGTCAAAAAATCACAAGGTCTGCAGGGGAGACCTGTCCTTAGTCTTAGGTATAATAACAGCGTATCTGCTGATAGGTAGACACGCAGGGAGACTAGGTATCTGCTAGAATGATTTCTGCAGAAGCTGCAGAAATGAAGAGGAGCCTGAAACTGTGAGGAACCTCCTATGTGAGTGTTCCGCACTATGGGTAGCAAGGAAGGAATTCCTAGGATCAGAGTTCTTCAGCGACTTAAGCGATCTGGCCAGAATTAAAATGTGCAGATTCCACACGTTGGTTCAAGTAGGGGGGTTCTTAATCCGCGTGGTACCACAATGTGTCTAACAAGGCCTAAGTTTGCTGGTGAGATTGCTAGCAGCCACTTTTACCTAACCTAACCTAATTACCACACCCTTATCAACAGTACTGTTGCGGCTAAGAGATGCAAAGGAAATCGAGCCAAATACCCTTAACTGAGGATTATGGGAGGAATAAACCTGTTAACGGATGATTCAAAATTGATTGTGAAGTCACAAGCTCTAGACAACTGCATTCATTTCAGATATACTGTATCTGTATACTTCACCGATATGTTTATAAAGGTGTATAAATCTGTAAGCCTGGAGGGGATTTATGAGAGGCTGGCGGCTTATTCTTACTTCCTTAAGTCTGTTTGTATGATACTGAAGTGAAATCATTTCAACATTTACTCCTGAGCTTCTTACTTAATCTCAGCCTTACTCTGTTAAAGTATGTTTTCTTACTGTGACAGTTATCCTGGCTCAAAAAAACCCACGAGACGGTTTTCGATTACAGTTTAAAATCATTGAACCTTATCGATGTTCCCATTTTCTCCGATAATCTATTATCTATGCTTCCCGGATGACAACAACGAAAATATAAATACGGGTAAAAAAGCGAATCTTTTAGATTACACAGCATGCAACAAATGGAGAAGAAAGGACAATCATCGGCTCTTGCGACGTCTTCAACAGCTGTGAAGTGTACTCCCTCAAAATTCGTTGTCGGATTTGTGATGTGAAAGCGACAGAGCCGCTTATTACCAAATGAAGTTTCACTCTTTAGATGCGTCAATTATCGCTTTCTCAAAACAAATGAAATTTCACTAATATGTAGTACATTTTATGCACACTGTGCCACATATGGGGGACGAGCATGCAAGTGAGTACGATTACTCGTATATCCCGTAACCTTGCGAACGGCCAGAGCCGCCAACCTGTGGTGCGTGTAATGTCCGATGACTCTGGTACAATGTTTTAAGCATTGTTATTGTTATTTATTTGCCATGGCCTGCTGTTGCTTGTTGTTACTCAAACTTGTAAAATATATCTCATCTCTTGGCTTGATGTGTACTTGAGGCAATTTATTTGCCTTTGCAGTTCTTTTGCATTGCATTCCGAGAGTAGCCGCTCAATGTTCAATGAATGTGTTTTGCTTTTTTTTGTGTTTCTTTTTTTTTTTGTACAGATCCAATGGCATTACTTAATATTCATAAATGACAAAGGTTCCTTCAACGGATTTGGCGTTGTTGCTTTTGTTGCTGCTGTTGATGATTTTTTTTTGTGTCATAGCACTTGGCATGGGTTAACTTGGCTCGCATTGTTGTTATTCTTGTTTAGTGCATACAGACATACAAACATAACTTTGTTTTAGGTTCGAATGTTCGATTATTGTTTGATGTGCACTTAATTGCAGAAACTACATGAAATTTCCCATAGTTGCAAGGCATTCCTCTCGCTGTGTGTGCCGTACACCGATATCGGTTACAAACGCAAGCGAACTTTGAATGCATTTGCAGCTCATAAATGTTCATTTGGTTTGGTAAGTGCGCCGAGGACCTAGCGATCGCTGAGTTCGGCGTTTTATGCAATATCGGTCTGTGGTCATTTGTGGTATTTATGGTAAATACATTCGTACATTGAAGGTAGATTTTATCATTGCGTTTGTTATTGGCTTAACTGTTTGTTGTTGCGATTGTTATGTCATCATGTTAATGCTAAATTCTAGGAATATTCACGCAAATTTACATGTGCACCAATAGTTTTTTTGTACTACATTTTGCGGTGATTTTAAATTGATTTCTATTGAATTGGATTTAAGGCTCATCAAGCGTTTGAAGTGTTATTTAATGGCGTAGGTACAAAAGGTATGAACCGAGTTAAGTATGTTACGGTTAGACAACAGTCCCCAGCAGAACTCACTTAGGCTCAACCAATCTAAGGTCTTTGAGCTTCGTTACAATAATAGCTTCCAATCGTATTGGCTCTTCGTCTGGCTAGTGCCGGGTGGGTACTGATTTATTGCTTTCTCTTCTTCCCCCCACATATTCTGATCATTCAAAGACGCCGTCGTGCTGGCTATGTTTATGCCTATCAAAAAGTGCCCAATTAAAATCACAGTTGCTATCATAATGTACTGTCTCCTTAAACAGAGAAGAGATTTGCTTCGTTTTTTAGTTCATTGATGTTCAGAGCGCCTTTTCTATTTGGCAAGTGGACCCAGCCTGCCATCTATTATTTGCGACTTTAGCAACATGGTTTTTTGCAGAACGATGCCGAGCATATCACTCAAGGATGCGTTCATCAGAGTCGTTCCTTCACGAGCAAGCTCATTAGCTTCAAACTTAGCACCGGTGTCACAATAATCTGAAATCTAATATCGATTTGTGTTTGAAATGTCTCTGCCAACTCGTTGAGAGATTGGCAGCATACCGCTGGTACCTTTCATGTAGTTCAAATGTAGATTACATGCACCTATGTCATATCCAACTCTACCATTGAGCGGTCTTCAATATTGCTGTCAGCTCCAATACACGACACCAGTCTAGCTTTGGTCCATTTGAATATATATTCACTGTTCACAAACACTATCAACCTAAAGTCCTCCTGGCAGTCTGGTCCTGAAGACGGCTTTGTTTCATAACTAAATTGTGCTGCCTCAGTGAAGTGACTGATTGAACGAAGAGTTTATGTGTTACTTCCCGAGCTTTTGCCAACCCCATCCAGAAATTAGCACCGAATTTACGAAAAGCGCAAGATATGAGCGTATAGTTAAGATGCTCATGAGACAATGTGCATGAAAAACGCCCTCCAAGCAGTGCTATGAAAGTCTGACGTCCAAAAACTCAGATCCCTGCCGAAGAAATGAAACTCGAAAATTCGATCAGAAAATAAGGCAGACATGAACTGTTTCCAACCAGAGCGGATATTTGTTAAGGCAAAGATGGAAATCTACATTAAAACTACAAATAATTTTAAAATTCTATCTACAATACTGTACGAAAAGCTTAAGACCTTCAAAAACCAGCTGATAAAGCTTTGTCGGCGTACCTTCAGTCCTGGAAAATCCATCCGAGGCCATATTATCAAATCGAGCCACATCATCTTTTTGACGTAGAAGGGCTTCCTCTTTGAAGCAGTATTGAAAGTTCGGTTCTTCGTTCATTTAGTACGAAATTAGTTTCCGACAAATTTTATGAGAACTCTCTAATCCTGGTCAGACTTAAACAGTTTGGCAACACTTTCGTGCTAATGATGGATGAACATGCTCCGCTGAAAAGACCTCTCGACCCGGCAACCAAAAGTGGGAACGTAAACATAGGTGCCAACGAACATAACGGAATTATGAAGTGCTTTTAATTAGTGTGAATAACTGTCGTAACTTCACAGAGTAGAGATGTCATTGGTTATGGTTTTTCATAGTTAAACCAAGAAGTGAATTAATAATTTTTGTAATTTTTCTTGCGCTCCAGAAATGATTTTACCATTTTCTGAAAATTTTCAATTATGATTTTGTGTCCTTCTCATAGTAACCAATAAACCAAATCCAAAAGAAATATTGACATACGAGTATTTATACATATGTGTGTGCTCTCAGTGCGGCAATATTCGCAATTTTAAGCACTTCATTTAAAACCTCTGCAGTGAAATTTATTTTTTCTTGCGCTGCGCTTTTTCGTTGGTTGAATAACTTTTTTTAATGCAACGTAATTTTGCCGCATCCTTATAGAATAATTAATTTTTGTGGTGAATGTAAAAAATTGCCATTTGAAAATACTGCTGCGACATAGAATGAGAGTATCTGTTGGCGACCAAAAGACTTGTTGTCTGCCCAGCATATAGTGTGCGATTGATGTTGCTGTTACATACGGTTGTTGTTGCTACTCTTGTTTTGTCGAGTGGATAATATGCGCGAATATCCTTTGCATCGTCAATTACTTCGCTGTTGGAGTACAGGATTTATGTGTTAATTGAGTTTCCTACTATATCGCTTATCACTATAGCAGCGAAACTTGGTTGCCAAGTGAGCGTTTAATAATGTTTTTCCTTTAAGTATTCAGTAAATTTAAATTTACAACAAAGTAATACTCGTTCCTCTAATATTTATTATTTCTGAATCGAGCAAAGCAAGACCGGACTAGCAGCCAGAATTACGCAATACTCGTATAAGTAGACTCAAAAAGATGTTGCGGTAAATCACAAAGTCTCTCTGTGATCTCTAAATTTCGTTTGAGAACGACACCTCATTCGCGACTCTCCCATATTGATATGAAAACCACAAGAATAGTATGGTGTACTTTTTGCTGATAGAAATAGGCTCTGAAATTTTTATTTATTCGATTTTTACCGCTGACGATTACCAAAGAGATTTCGCCGTCGAAAAGATCGCCTAGCATAAATTCCTTAAATCCTGATATCAGTTGCTCTCAGAACTTGACTAAATGCCTGATGTTATAAGAGAATTCGAGTCTTTTGAAGTTTAAAAATCACCCTTACTTTAGTCCACTCGCTTGGAATGTGAGGTATGTAGGTTGTCAATGGATGCTATATATTTCATATTTACTATACCTTAAAAAGCACGTCTGCACGTCAGAAGGCAACTCTACATACCCTCTGATGAGATCCAAAACTACCAAAACAGAGTTTAGGCCGACCATATAAAGAGAAAGGTCCCACACTACGTTTATCGAAAAAATATCAGTAATCGGAGCAAGGTTCCAATACCACGTTTTATCAAGAAAGATCTCCAGTTGTCACGTTTCCTTGGCGCTGTAAGTTCTGGATATTGTAGTAGATTAATCCTGTGCTTATTGAGACGCCATATACATATATACATATGTATGCATGTTAAATCATCGGTAAAAGCGGACAGTCACATATCCTATAGAATCCATTTACCTAACCTCTCCTCGATCTAAGCACTGCTAAATAATTTGCTAAAACGAGAATTGCATTAAGGAGTAGTCTAAAAACTTGCCACAAAGCTCGTGAAAAGGTACAATAAAGTTAGCAAATAATTATTTTAATATCTTTATAATTGACAAACCGTTGAAAGGAATATAACTTCAGCCACCTATGAAACCTTAATACCTCATCTAGCACATGAGAGACTTGGAAAAACACGGGCTATTTATATAGACAATCAGTTAAGAGTTTTTGGCTCTCATTGTATATTTTGTACCTTGTATCATAGGCTGGCAAGGGTACCAGAGCTCTGAAATGTATTAATGAAACGCCTTTGAAATAGTCCGGTGCGACTTCGTTCTAAATACCTGTGAGCAACAGTGCCTAGTTAGTTAAATTAATATGTTGAACATAGAAAAAGGGGTGTTTGGTATAGTACTGATTTGTGTCAAACCACGCGAAAAATGCAGTCAGTCTCTCTTATAAAAGCTTAAAAAAATACATTCACACTCACTGTACAACGATGTCACTCTCAGCATTACAACTTACTAAAGAGTAAAATTTCGTTGAATATGGAAACGCAGATTGTTAGACTGATCGGTCATGGATATCCAAATAGTTTCTGTCCTTCGATTCCAAATAGTTTTCAACTAGCATTATAGTATAGGAATTACATTTCAAAGATAACCATTGTATCCGTAGGGATTTCACGCCGCCCGAATGAGATTGTCGCGTCTGCAACTTCCCAGAGTTTCTAGAGAAACTGTGGAATACAAATTACTCGATTGCTCAGCTATTTCGTATAACTAGAATTCTATATTTGGACAATCACCGACCTTATGGTGGCGAGTCAAGTGTATAATGTTCTTAAACTCCTTATTGTATTGTAAAAGAGGAAAACCAAAGTTTCGAGTACTTTCATGTCGCCTACCCAGCAAGCATCTCTTCGCTTTGCCACTTGCGAGTATTATTTAAAAGTTTTGTTGGAGACTCTCCCAACTGGTAATCTTTTGTATTATCAAAAAGATTTCTGGTTTAATGTCGAATTGATCTGCCAATTTTGCATCACATTTACGATTTTTGTACATTCTAATAAAAACCTCATACCAACTTTATTTTCATTTTATGGCGTTGGTGACACTGTACGAGCAAATGACCTCCGCGTTGCGCAATTTTTTTTTTTTTTGGAGTATTTATTTTTTGTGTCAGTTTTCGTTTTACTTTCTATTTACTTTTTTATGTTTTCACAGACACTTGCTGCTTTATTTATTTACAATTCTATTATTTTTCGTATGCGCTGGCATGTCCTTTTTTTATTTCGCACAACAATACCCCAGCGGTCCTGCCGTTCATTATGGGAACTTTGGTGTTGCAGCAAACACATATTTACGAGTACATACATATACACATACATATGTATATATTTATGTGTGTCACTCGCGAAAAACTAATTATTAAAAAAGGTGTTGCACGTGTTTATTATGTCAAAAGTTAATTAACTCAAAATTCATAATTATCTCATAATTTCAACTTTTTATATCAAAAATGGTTTGTATATTTCCGCTTTTTAGAAAATAGTTTTACTTTGAGATAAACAATCCATACAGTGCCGTCTGACCTTTTCTGTTCCTTGAAACACAGTTTGCGAATGTTAATTTTTATGAAACATAACAATTAAACTAATGCTCTCTTATTGTTTTGAATGTTTTATTAGTTATTTTGTAAGCTCTTTGTCAGATTATTTTTGTATATGAATTCGAAATTAATATGAGTTGTAGCCTTTTTAAATTAAATGACCGATATGTAGGTACACACAAAAGAAGACATAAAATAATTGCTTAGAGTAGGGTCACTAATTAGCTAATTTGTCATACAAAATTGGAGATATTGAGTTTAGAGGTAGGTGGCAGAATTTAATTAAAGCTGTTGCCTGACTTTGGTAGCAACGAAACATAAAAATGCGGTGGGAGAGTACCTTGAGTGTAAGAACGCCATAAAGAAAATTATTTAATTTTCTGCGCACATATCGCTAAGCAATTCGGAATATATATGTATTTACTTATATAGTAACTACGAGCTAATACTTTGTACTTTGTTCAATACTGAGTACTATTTGCAGTCGAATACTTCAAACAAGTGCTCAGGTGTGTATCGAGTGCGTGTTGAAAATATTCACTTGCGTTACCATCTCTACCAGATATTTGATTTCTACAATAGAAAAAAAAAACCTGTTTCCATTATAACTTGGCAGCATTGGTGGTGTTACTTTGTGTGTGATAAGTTAAAAGCATGAAAAGGCTTTTTCCTAAAATTTGAGACTCCCACTCACTGAGTTGATTTTAAGAAACATGAAAGAAAGCGAAAAACTGATTCACATTTGCTAAAGAGTTGGCAGTTTTTTGCGTTGTTTTTTAAATTTTTACAAACAAAAAGTATTTAATTTGTTATTGTTTGGCCATATAAATATTTAATTTTAATTATTTATAAGTTTTAAGGCCAATTGGTTTTTTGGGAAAATTATAAGGAGATGTTGTGATCTCCAAAATAGTACTATTTAGGTGGTGAGAAAAATTAAGAAAATAAGTGGAAACACACAATTGAGATTTGTACATACATACCTACATATGTAAATATAAAGAAATATTTCGGTAACGCAAGATTTTGATTCTCAAAAATGTTAATTTATGATGTAGATATACTCGTATTAGTTATATTTGAAGGTCATTTGAGCTACACTGTTCGTTTGATTTTCAAAAAGATGGAGCAAAATTAAAGGACTTAACATTGCTAATAACGTTTATAGATGTTTATATGTTTCTTTAATATCTTAAGGATGTAACGTTTGACGTTGTTGGGTTCACTCAACAATGCTTCGAGCAATTTTCAATCAGCACTGGACCGATTTACGAGTATATACCTTCCAATCGCGTCTTTAGCATCGAAGTTCATTTATAGTTCCTTCTAAAAAAACATTATAATTAAACTATAAAATTATTGGATTTGATCAAGAAAAAGTGTTGCTGCAGCCAACAATTATTTAAAAGAACTTTTTTCAGCGTTACTAAGGCTCTCTCTCTGAGTCTGAAATTTTTTCCTAGAGAGTCCGACTATTCGTCAAGGATAGTGGAGTTGTGCATTTTATTATGAAAGTGCAGACTTTCTTGTTTTTAAGGATTTTTGTTTAAAAAGTTATTACAGTAGGGGAGTTCTTAGAATTTCATTTAAAGATAAAATTTCAATATACGAGGTGTGGCTTCAAACTTCGAGGGCGATGTACATTCGATTAATTATTTTTTGGTGTTGTTGTGTTGGTACTCATGGTACGGGTGGTACCAAAACTTAGGTTTACAGTATAAGTCACACTCTGTTTATTTTTGACAGATACAAAGGTTAGCCAATTTTGTTGTGCTCGGCGATTTTTTATTATTATATAAATTTATTATAAAAATTTTGATTTTTTGATAAAAACAACGCCACATTCATGCATCAGTCATTAATTAAACACAGAGAACTAGATCTCAACGAGCTTGCAAGAATGTTTTCGAAATCGCTAAGGCTAGAAACAATTTTTTAAATGAATTTCTGTGGAAATTTCGTAGGCGGTTTTGAGGGCAAAATGAATAAGCATCAAAAATTCTATATTACCTAATTAATATTCCTAGTAGTCGACTGAAAATAATTTATAAGTTGGTTTTAAGTATTAAAAAATGCCCAAATGATGATAATGAACTACTAAATCGGATAAACCATAGCAAATGGATGTATTTTTTTTCTATGTAGCTTGGATGTCCAAAATTCAAAATGATGGGAGACAGAGCAGAGTGATATAATTGCCGATTTATCCGAAAGAAATAATGTTCACCGAAAAGGCGGATTTCTTATTTAAATGATTTCGTCACCGTACGAAATTTTAAAATTTCAAACTTATAATATCCGAATACGATCTACGAGAAATGCACGTCTCCAAAAAGGGAGATTATTTTGTTGGGCATTGTAAATGGTTTTACTTTTTTTGTAACATGTGGCTGAAAATGAACAACCTGTGGCATTTATATCCAGATTAAACGACATGAATTTGATGGGCATTTACTTGAACCACTGCAATTTTATTATTCTACAGAATGCGTCCATCTGCCACATCTGGTATATCACTTTTATTGGTGAAAGTCGAATCAAAATTAGCAGCTAAACATACATAAGTGCATAGATATAAATTTCCTAAGCTCCGTATTTTCTTTTGAGAATTGTTACATTCGCTTGACCATGAAACGCAGATGAGTACTCAAAAAGCGATAAACTGAATGTTTTCTCCGAAATAGCGCAATAAAATTGCTTTAACTTATGCACGCAATTTGTCAAAAACTAAAATTACGAGTAATAAAGTTTTATTAACGAAATCCTCATATATTCGTACGGGCGTTCTCCACGCAGTCTAAGTAAAGTTCTGCAAACAAATAAACAAAAAAATGCGATCTTTGAAAAAAAGTATTTGCCCTTTGCGGCAAAAACTTTGTGCAAAATGCCAAGGATATAAATACAAAAATTCGCACACACACGTGTATTTTTAATTTATGTAACTTTATATTTATGTATATATGTATGTATGTGTGTATGGCTGCTTGCATGCCATAGTTTATTAATGACTTTAGTGTGTGTGTGTGTGTGTGCATTTGTGTGTGATTATGGCTGCAAGGACATTTTATAGCACTTTCAGGTTAATTGCCACATCAGACAGTGCCGCAACAACTGCAAATGTAACATAAATTTCTAATTACGAGCACTCGCGTGTTTCGCCGAATAACTAGAACGTGAGTGCGCAGGAGGCGTGCGTGTATCTCTTAAGTTTCATGTACATACATACATATGTACATACGCGAAAGTGTGCATACTCCTATACAAGGCGTTTCAAAACTATAAACACCCACTTTTGTAAGCTTATTTTTCTTACATTTTTTTATAGTATTTTTTAATAAAAATACCTTTTATTCAGTAACTAAAATCATGTATGTAAATTCAAACAATACTTGTAATAATTACAAAAATTTTCGTAAAAATTTTTAGTTAATATACATTTTTTTAAAAATATTTTAATGCAGAACTTAGACGATTTTACCAGACTAACTGTGGGCGCAATACAACTTTCTTGTGTTCTCGTTGACAAGGAAAACCGTAAGAGAGCTAGCCATCTTGCTTGACTATTCTTTATTTTTTTTACAGGGTTGCTTTACATTATTTACTTATGTAGTCTATAAGACGCAGGGTTGGATTACCCACTCCGAAATAATTTAACTTAAACTAATTTATTCTACGTTTATGGTATGCAGTTTAGTTGCTTATTGAAGTTTAGTGCAGCAAAGTGCAAGTTTAAAGCAGCTGTAAATTACTGTTGATTTTTGTGTACCTAAGACCCTCAGCATAAAATTTACATCATTTTTTTGAACCGCAGTTTTATATGTAGATCCCGGGTGCCTGGACCCCAACAAAAAAAAAATATAGGTGGTCTCAGAAAATTTCCACCGTGTTTTCAAATTCATAGCACACACAAAAACCCACTCTAGACAAAAACATTAAAAATTAATACCCAGTAACTGGAATACAAATGGATTGCCTTATTCAAATTGAATTTAATTAATTTTTATGGTGAATTCTCAGTTTAAAACAATTAATTACAATATTCGTTTTTTTATAATATTTGATTAATTTAAATTGAGTGGTGCATATAAATGAATTAAATAAAATATAAATATCGCTATTTTAATGCGCTTAACTGGCGTCTATTATAGTCGTTATACAAAAAGTCGTCGATAAAATCGATTTGATAACCGGAAAATGAAAAAGCGTGAAGTGACTGAGGTTGTAGGCATTTTAACTGAGAAGCCATATCATATTTTACGAGTATATGAATATTTGGATATGAAAAAGCTATCCGTGCGATGGGTTATTGCTTACACTTAAAAAACAAACTCGAATGTACACGTGTGTTGTCACCATGGCGGAAATCTATGCGACTATTTTCTATTTCTAAGCCTGAAGAGGTTTGGGTCAAAATAAAATATTTGGAAAAAATCTGAACTAAAAAGTGTAAAGAGTCAAAAGGATAGTATGTTGATAAAGATATTGTTTTTTGCCGAACAAGTATATTTTTGCAATTTTACAAACACATTTACCGATTTTTTTTTAAATCTGTGCCATGTTGCCAGTCACTGTGGCTTCGTGTAAACGTGTGGCAAAGAAAAAGAGGAGAATCGATGAAGCACTTTAAATCCCTGACGTTTTATGATTCTACTGATTCACATAATATAATCATTGCCTGCCGATGGATTTATAAAAATGCATTCAACATTTTACCCAATATTATTATATCCATGTTTATGATGGATTATAATCAAATATCTCAAAATATGTAAAATATCGTAAAAAGTTGAAATTAAATGGACCCCCCCCCAAAAAATATTTTCTGGATCCGTCCTTAAATGAATACAAATTACCGGTGGCTTCTAAATTTTTTACCTGGCGTATTATTTTGTTTTTCTATACAAAAATAAGATTTGTTGACGTGTTCTATGAACGAAAATTTAACGAGACAAATTTTGAAAAATCAAGTGTAATCCTAAGCCACTCAAAATTGCAATTCAATTAAATGGACTAAAAAACTGTATAATAAAAACTCTTTATTTAGGTTCGATATTATCGTATGATACAAATTTGTTCAATTATTATAAATTTGGTATAATATTTGAAATTCAAATTTATACGATTGTTGATGTAGAATGAACTATAATTTTATTACAAACTAAAAAAAAAGGGTAAACAAATCTAAGCTGCCATTATGTGTGGTTGTGCTATAGTTTTGAAACGCCCTTTATTTTTACTTCGCTTTAAATATGACTGATGTATACTTGAATAAATAAGTTACATATTTACATACAACACTACTTAAATGCTTGACTACTTATTGCTGTGTCTGAGGTCATTGCTACAAATTTGTGCAAATTACTCTAAACAAATTAACTAATTTGCGAAAGTCATTTACTAACATTAGGGTGCTATTTTTAATATAAGTAAAGCGATACCCGGCCACGCCTTGATAGAGCTTAGTCTAATTAAATCCAACATTTAAGCCTTTTAAAAATAATAATTTCGCGACGTTTTTAACAAAAATCGCCTCTGTAAATTGTTTTCGAACTCGTGCAACTTCAGCTGATATGCAAGAAAGGTGCACTTAGGCGTATGAGTAACATCCTGACCATGAAGCATAGTACTCAATTCGCGTTTCACGAGAAATGGCTTTCAAAATCCATGCAAATAGTATTGTCGTGAAATTTCATATGTACATATGTATTTCATGGCAAAGTTGTACTCAGTGCACGCCGTGATAATATCGCGCAACATAGAAGCAACATTTTTTCAAACCTATTTAAAATGCTCATGTCAATTAAATTTGAGCGAAAAGTGACATTCGTTGAAATTGACATGCCGTTAAAAAGTTTAAAATTAAAAGAACATTCAAAAAAGTATTTTGTTTTTTAAATAACAATTATAATACTCTATCAACAGTTTCCTTCATTGTTGAATAATAGTTGAGAGCACAACAGCCACCACAAAAAGGGAAAAAATCAAACACAAGGCCTTAACAATTAAAACCACAATTTAAGTCACACACAAACAATATTTTCATTAGAAGTACAAATTACAAAAAAAATTTTTTAGAATATATCTTGAGTATGTAGTTTTGCAGCCCGTTAAATTCAAGTAAATAAGTAAAGTGCAAGTTTGAAAACACTAAAAATTACAGTCGGGGATGTTACGCTTTTCCCCATTAAAAAATTAATTTGGTTCAAATGTTATTTGGAAGCAAATGCAACAAAAAAAATTGTGGCAAAATCAGCGATACGTTTTAGTGAATTGAACATTGAATGGATTGCAATACAATTGAATGGTCTATAAAAAAGAATACTAAAAACTTTTTAAAAATCTTTAAAATTTTTCGAAAAAAAAAATATCTTAAATATTGTAGAAAACTTTAAACTTTTGTTTATAAGTTTTTTTTGAGAATTGTCTGTATTTTAATTGAAAAATAAAAAATTTAAAAAATATATTTTCCAAATTTGGCGATATGTGGGTGTGCCAAAAATTTGTAGTAGATTGTGCATTTATTTGTTTACGTTATTATTATAACCCAACGGAAACCCACTTTCCCGCCCAACCGGCACGAGGGGCTCAATCCGCATAACGTACGGATGTTTTTTAAATATACAAATCTTAGGTGCCGAGTCGTGACAGAAGAAAGTTTGTTAAGCGTCGAGATCCCAAGCTGCTCAGCTACAGAATAAGAATTCATCAGCCGAATACAAAGTTAGAGAAATGCAAAGTAAGAAAATTGGATCGTTAGCTTTTATTAAGAGAGGAAAGAATAGTTCTTTTAATTATAAAAAGTGAGTCCGATACATCAAAGGTGCTGGAATGATTGTTAAAGTCTTGGCATAAACCCCGAAACGGTTCATTCAACTCAAAGTTAGTTCTGCATAGTTTCAAGAAAAGTGGTTTAAAGTTTCTCGTTGCACGGGAGGGTACATTAAAATTAATTTGCTCTAGAAGAAATGGACTTGAGATCCATCCATTGACTAATTTTACCAGAAATATTATACCTAACATTTCTCTGCGACTCGAAAGAGTAGGAAGATTAATAACTTTAAACTAATAGTGTAAGGGGGCAGATTGTATGGCGAATCCCATCTAGGATTTCTCAAAGCAAAAAGTAAGAATTGTTTTTGTATTGACTCTAGTTGGTCTGAGTGGACCTGATAACGAGGATTCCAAACTATGGAACCATACTCCAATTTGTATTTCGACTTTAACAATTAATGCTGCTATCGAAATTTCATTGCAATTGAAATGCACGTTGCTCGAAAAATTGCACGCCTGTGAACTTAGTACTATGCTCAATCACTAGATAACATTATTTTTCGAGGCACCTATGCTTTACGTACCACATACGGAAATCTTTCGCGAATGTTTGATGTAACCCTTACGTTCATATGTATGTATGTATATGAATGCGAACAACCAAAATGACTGTTCGTGAACTATTCGATGCAACGCTTAGCTTCGTTTATGAACGCGCTATGTTTGATTCTTTAAAACAACAATTCTTATTCTCGAACGATAACGTCTAAAAATTTTAGTTTCGTTTACGTTCGCGTATAAATACATATGTAAATGTATGTATGCACGTGAACGTTCTTATATGAAAATTGGCGAACTCTGCCCACGACACATACCCACACCTCTTTAACGGAAAACACAAGCAGTTGACAGAGGAACAAAGTACTTTATAAATTAGTTTTGAAGTAGTTTCATTGGTGGTATTGCGCAAAAAAATGGGGGAACCTTTGAGCCTCATTAAAACAGAACTGTGACGTATAAATCATATTGCCGATACACGCACAAGAATTCGCGATCGCAAGTGCATTAATTTTGAAAAAAGTTTTATTTGGCTGTAAGCTTTTATTGCCCGATTATATTACTAATGGCAATATGTGATTTTTTTTGCTGTTTTACAATAAAACCTTTTGTGTTCTGGTACATTTTATGTATGCCTTGTATTGATTTCTTTTTTTTGGATTTTCCTCGTAAAATTGGCGAAGTTGAGGAAAACACAATAGATCTGAGACTAAAGAACCTAACAAATAGTAGGACAGAGAATTAATATTTCAAAAAATCATTTTATTTGATACAGTCTTACATACATATTTTAGATACATATAAGTATTTTGATGAAAACTCAGGCCTGTGTATATGTATACCCTGCAGGAATTGAAGCTAATGTTATAGTAACTTTAAATTGCATTCAAAAACTCTAAAGTATATTTTCAGATAAGAAAACTAACTACTTTTGCATGGCGGTGGCGAAAAAAGTAACTTTTTGCTAATTCTATATGAGGTACCAAGTAGCAATTATCTAACTACTTTTGGTTACAACTTGGTGGAATTTTTTCACAACAAGCAAAATCCAAAAATTTCGCATACGCATTCACTTTTTCTTTTTAATTTTATGTTTGCAATCGTTTGTCAGTTGATTTAGTATGTCATTGCCAACTATATTACCACTTCTTTATTTTATGAAGTTTTGGAATTGTTATACATGATTTTTCAACTTACTAGTAATTACGTTTGATACAAATGTAGTATTTTTTCGTAGTTATTTAAAAGTTAGTTAGCTTTAGGAATTGAAATTTTTTGACTGCAGGGCAGCAACTTTTTTTTTAAATAAAGCAATAACGAAAATCACAAAAAAATTGAGTTTTAAAGTAACAAATAACGTTCTATTTTTTTCTGATCTGACGTGTCTAGTGGAGCCTTAAATGTATAAAAATCAGATATTCAAATTAATATCAAAATCGTAGTATTTACACATTCTGAGCCCCACTAAGCACATTTTGACATGATCTGTAAGAGAAAAATCGAGTTATTTGTCGCTTCAAAACTCGCGCCTAAAATCAAAAAATATATGTACCCCTAAATTTTTACATTGAATTCAAATTTAGAAGGTGCGCAAAGTTGTCTTTGGATTTTACATAGGAAAAAATCGCTTATTTAAATATGATCTAAAATAATAAAACCCAATTATTTATTTAATAATTTTTTAAATTTAAATTTTATTTTATTTTTTTACCACCCTAATGTGCATGCACACACACATTCAAACTTGTCTTTGCATAGTCGCTGCTAGTTTTGTGGCTTTTTGGTGCTTTCAGGGTGCAGCGTTCACATAAATATTTAACCATCTCCGTCGACAATTATAATCAAATGTATTTGAATTTATGACATTACCCAGTCACCTGTCAAAAACAAGTAATAAACATTAGGAAGGTCATTGACTGTCGGCGTGGCATTGTAGCCTAAAATCGCTTCTATAAATCGAAAAATAATTATTTTTCCAACTTAAGTGAATTTATTTCAAGAAATCCGCCATATTATGAAACCATCTCAAAATAAGTCCTTATTGTACATAAGTCCGCTCCTCTGTGGGGGAAACTGCTTGCTAACAGATGACTTTAATGGTGTGTTCTTTGGAACTCAATCCTTTGGAACGATTGCTTAGGAACCGAAATCGTTCAGCAAATAGCGGTTTTAAAATTCTAAACAATGAACATTAACGCATCCACAATCATCTTACTACGGCTATCTTGGCTGAGAAATCAACCAACTCTGCTGGTACGAAGGCACGCTACCAAAATAACCTTTAACACAGCTGACTGAAACGCGTGTGCAAAATTTACAAAGTAAGCCAGATTAACCCAGGTGATTCCCGGTATGAGAAACTAAAATTGGATAGATTTGCCATCCGGTTTACAACAAAGCGATAAAGCAGGAAGAACGTTTGAGATCTTAATCATTCTAGAATTATGATTTTTTGTGTAGAAACAAAATTGAAACTAGGCAAACGACCCTGTGCTAAGAGCCACAGCATAAAAACCCAGAAAACATAAATAAAGTAATCCACGCATAGTTTTCTTCGTCCTAAACTGTTTAACTACATACTATGAGCACTTTTGGTTACCAACTTTGTTAGCTTCTTGATTGGATGAAATCAAACGCGTTGCCTGCTGAGTCCGCAACAAGCATATTTCAAACATATTGGGTAAAAGAGGTCCATCTGCGACTAGACTACCACGTTGGTCTTCTTCTGAGTGCACACAAACATTATCCTGAATAAAGAATAGAACCGCAACAAAGTCCTCAAGTCTCTCAGCGGCAGCACATGTGGCAAAGACAAAGTAAAGATTTTGTTACTATACAAGAGAATTGAACGCTGGGAGGAAGTAGGGCCAAGTGGACAAGTCTTCAGGCTGATGTCGTCTGACAAATATTTCAAGCCGGTTGATAAAAGACTCCAACTTAAGGATTACAAAGTCATGCTCGGTAAGCATTTCCTTTTTGAAAGCTTGTAGGTACTTACTACGAACTTTTTAGACAAAGAGTCGCGGATATATCGTTTTGGGAATACCTATTCCATTCATCTATTCTTTGTTGCCTGGTATGTATGTATGTTGGTCTCATAAAATGTTGTCTGTGAATTATAAATAAGACACGAATTTATTCACGTTTTCCGTTGGTAATAATTTCGTTTAATATCATTAATATCGTGGCTGATGATGACATTGCTGACAGCGAGCCATGTCATGGTCCGTTTTACCGCTGTCTCATTCACTGGCTTCTTTACTGGTATTTTCTTTATTACCCCTCATTTTAGATATAAGCAATGAAACCACACAAAGTGCGTGTTGCAAGCTAATTTCCACCACACGCACCTCAAACTCTTTACACCTTTAGGCCTTGAAAACTGTCCATGGAAACTTATAAAATTCGTATAAGTTTCGCTTGTCTCACAAAAGTTGTATATTTTTTGTGTGTACATTATGTTTGTATGTATGCATGTATGTGTGTATGAATACAGCTAATTTGCTTTATTTATGTACGTAATATAATCAAATCAAAGTTTATCTGGTATCATTTGTATTTAGCACTCAGAAATCTGGAAAGCGAATCTGAGTTATTAAACTTTTCATACAAATTTAATTAAAAACTTGATTAAAATATCATTGAATATTTTCCTTGTTTATAAAATGTGAGCTGATTTTCGAAAAGTTTGGAGCAATTTTATATGCACGCATAGATACAAGGCGAATAAAGTAAGTTGGCCTTAGTAAGCAGCTGAATGATTTGTTTTTTCTATCGCCGTGATACAGCAAATGTCAAAATCATTTGTTTGTTGGTTGGTTTTGACATTCGCTGTACAGAAAGCAACAACAAAATACATAAACTTTTTGCTTAAACATTTGCTGCCATCTTTATGAATTCGCCTTGCCTCGATACTATATTCTTATATCACGTATGACATATAAAACCATCACCATCCAGCTCACAAATAATGTTATTTTGCGCTTAAGAAGTTTAGTGGATGTCGTAAAATTAGCGAATTTACAACACTTTTGGGAAGTAACCTGAACACCCATTAGGGTAGTCCAAACACATATGGCAAAAAAGTTTAGTCGGAATTTTAATGCACTAATTACTTAGAATTATTCTACTTAAAATTTTTGCAATTTTTGTACATGTAGAAAATCATTTTTTCCAAAAATTATACAAAACAACCGAAAATGAATATTTTATAGTTTCTTTTCAGAAAACATTAAAATCGATAACGAATATTTTGTTCAACCATTTCTTAGATTTAACAATGTAGTAATATTTAATTAGAAGTCTGGAATTACTGATCTTTCTGTAGAATAAATAAATAAATAAATAAAAATTAAATAAATAAATACATTAAAATATATTTAAATAAATAAAAGTTTCATATTGACGTCTATTTGTTTTTGGGTAGCTATGAGGACCCATTACAAATAGTTAGCAAAATAAAATGGTTAAGTAAACAATTGCTTATTATCCTTTGAAATCTAATGAAGAGAAACAAAATTTGCCGATTGAAAAGTAAATAATATTATAAATAATAAAATGTGCATTACTTCTCGCCCAAAAAAATCGGGTACTCTTTTTCCATCGGAATTATTTGTTATATTTTAAGACAATATTTCGAAAAAAGTTTCAAAAATTGACTTTATCACACTTTGTGTATACCCTAATTTTATTTGGCTAACTTTGCTAAACAAAACAAAGGTATGGAAATTCGTGTTTTATTTTGGTTGCGAAATTCCATTTTCATTTCGATTAATTGTCGCGTGTCAAAGTAAGATTATACTTAATCACGTTTTATTGAGTTCAAAAGTACATAACAGAATGTTCTCAATCAGGTGAGCCAGCTTTTTGTAAGTGATATAAAGTTAGAAAAATTAAATATGTTGAAATGATATTCAGACAGGTTCTGCATTTACGAGTGATTTTTCGTATCGAACCCATCTGAAGTGAACAAATCTAAGTAAATGTGAAATGCAGAATATGTCCTCTTGAGTCCTCTTGAGTTTAATATGTAGTATACTCGTATATATCTTTATTATCAATCAAAAGAACCATTATGTGCAATTTGCATTTTTTTTAAAATAATTTCTCTAAAATTCTGGCCGCTGATGACAGTTCCGATATTTTATGTTCTTTCATATAAAGTGGTATTTGGTCAATGACTCGGGTAATGTTTGCCTCCTATGCCTCAATTTAACCATTTTGACTTGGGACCATGCGTAGACTTAAGAGGCACATAACCTACATTCATTGATTACCACTAAATCGCTGTAGTGATAAAATCATAGTCTCACCAGTTGGATGTCGAACGACGTCATGTTGCTTTTCTCGTACTTTTTCGGTGCTTTTTTGGAACTTTTCCGCTACTTTCCCAGTACCTTTTGGGTTATATCTTCGTACTTTTTTGGGAGTTTCTCTGTGTTGTTTAGTTCTTCCCGCTAGATTTTAGTATAGCTTTTTGATATATTTAATGTACTTTTTGGCTAGATTTGCGGTTCTAGTTCGGTAAATTGTTTACTTCTTTTAAATTGTTTGGTAAATTTTTCTTCGTCCTCCTCGTAAATCATTTCATTGCCAGCAATTTTCTGGTATTTTTTTTTTTTGGTGTTAGTAATCTTCCTATAATTTTGATATGTTTTTGGTACTTTTACAATATTTTTCGGAACGCTTTCGTTTTTTTCCTGATACCTTTTTGATACTTTTTTGTTGATTTTCCAATACTTTTTCTGACATTTTTTATATTTTTGGGTTTTGTTTGTTTCATTTTGCTACTTTGCTGCCATTTTTTTCCGCACTGTTTCGTTCGATTTTTTAGGATGTTTGCGTTACTTTTTCTGTGATATTCATAGTTTTTCGGTACATTTTCGGTACACTTTCGGTCCTTTCGGAATTTTGATGTCGTATTTTCCGTACCTTTTCGGTATCTGTTGGTAATATTTTTTGCATAATTTCGATATTTTTATTGGTATTTTTTCGGTACATTTTAGGTAATTTTTTTTTTTTTTGGTACCCTTTTAGTATATTTTGGAATATTTTCGTTGACTTTCCGCTTCGATTTCTTTAATTTTTGTTATGTTTGTGTTTTGTTTTTGTTTTATTTTGGTACTTTGCTGGCACTTACTTTTTGGTAAGATTATTTTAGGTATATTTTCGTTAATTTTATCGCATTTTCTTTTTTTTTTGTAAATTTTCCTGTAATTTCCGGTATTTTTTCGCAACGTTCTAGATACATTTTCGATATTTTTCGTTAATTTTTTTTTGTTTAATTTCAGAAGCTAGTATATATTTTCGTAACTTTTCGGTACTTTTTGGTTATATACTTTGCACAATTTCCGTAATTTTTTCGGTACATTTTTGAAATTTTCATATAATTTTCGGTATTTTACGGACTTTTCGGTTCTCTCCAAAAAGTTTTTCGGTATATTTTTCATGATTTTCCGTTACTTTTTCTAAAACTTTTGGTATTTTCTTTTTTTATTAGATACATTTTGGTCTTTGCTGGTACTTTTTTCCTTATTTTTTGGTAAGATTTTTTTATACCCGAGTCTACTTGTACAAAGGGTATTATAACTTTGTTCACATAACGGTTGCTTGTAACATCATAATGGGATCAAGATAGATATAGACATATATTCCAAAATGCTCAGAATGAAAAGTCCGTCCGTGCAGACGACAACATGAGTAAAAATTGAGATATCACAATGGTACATACATAGATTGCTCTTTGGACGGGGTAGGTTGGTATTGAAAATGGTCAAGATCGGTCAATAACCACGCCCACTTTTCATGTAGCGGAAGTTTTGGAAATTGCAAAAACTTAATTTTTTCGGTATCTATTAAAACGAATTGAGTGAAATTCCGTATTTAAAGCGATTTTGAACTAGAAATTAGGTATTTATGAAATGGAAAAATGGGCGTTGCCACGTCCACTTAGGAATACAATTCTGTATTTCAATAACGGTGTAAGGTATCATCACAAAACTTGGTGGACATATTTTCCATGATATCGCTATTATTACCGTAGACATTTTTTTAAAGCGGATCATAACCACGCCCACCTCCCATATAACGGAAGTTTTGAAAAATGCAAAAATTTCGTTTTTTCTTTATCTATTGGAATATATTAATTAAAATTTGATATTTAGAAAGATAATTAATTAAGATACTTGATTTTTATGAAATTTTTAAAAATGGGCGTTACCACGCGCACTTATACAAAAGCGTCTGTAGGTATCTTAAAACGATGTACGCTATCGTCACAAAATTTGTTGAACATATTGTCCTTGATATCACTATCATCACCGTCAATAATTTTTGAAATCGGAAAATGCAAAAAAACTTCGTTTTTCAGTATTTAGTAATACTAGGAGCGATTTGAAACAAAGAAACGGGGTTTTTATGAAATTATGGGCACCGCCCATACAAAACTGTGTACATCGCGAGGGTATATAAAAATCGGTTGCGCCCGAATTAAGCATTTCGTACTTGTTTTGTATATTTTCGTTAATTTTACTGTAATTTTAGGCAATTTTTTAAGCACGTTTTCGGTACTTTTTTTGTTATTTTTTTGCATATATTTGATAATATTCCTATCCTTTCGGTATTGGCCAACACTTTTTCATACTTTTCACGTAATTTTGATTAGGATTTTTTGTGTAAATTTTGACGATTTTTCTGTAATTTTCGGTATTTTCTTTCGGTGTTTTTTTTTGTATTCGAAAATCCGGTCGAATTCCTTTCCTTTACAAAAAGCCCCCTAGTGTAAATGCTTCATGGCGAACGATATTGCTAAGGACTCTGAAGCACAGCTTGAGACTCTCCTAGGCCACCAAGCTCGGACGGTTTTTTTGTTTGTCTTTTTCCCTTATTCCAGTTCATCGCATTCCTGCCTCGCACAAACAAACAAAAAATGTTAGTACCTAAGGATATCTGTCAGTGTGTGTGTGTGTGTGTGTGTGTGTTTTTTGCGCATTACACTTATCAATTATCGCTCTAAGTGACTTCTTGGGTAGCCACACAGCGCTGTTGTGTTCTCTGCATTAACTTTGTTTTTTTGATTTTCAACACCATCTCACAAGTTGTTGCTGTTAATTACATTAAAATACACAATTTCTATCACCAAGCGAGCGAACGAGTAAAAATGGATAGCAAATGAATTTGTTCGAATGTATGTACGTACATACATACATATAAATGTATGTGTGTTAATGTCTCCGAAGGTTCGGAGTTGTTTGGTTAAAACCGACAGTATCCGGGTTAAAAGACTTGTTTGCTATATTTTGTCGTTGGCTGTATAAAACCACAGCTAAATATGGTGTGTGTGTGTGTGTGTGTGTGTGTGTGTGTGGGCCTTCTTCTACATACAACATAGCCAGGCCGTTTATTAAATCATGCCAACGCCTGCAGGAGGCAGTTTTCACTGTCCATTTGTAGCCAGCAAGCAAGTGCTGTATTAAAATATTTCACACACAAACGCACACACCTACGTATACACACATATACATATGTATGTGTATTGAGTTTGTGTTTGGTTTGTGCGCTTCTGCGACTCCTTTGTGTCCATTGAATTCAGTCTGAATCTGATTTTTTTAAATGCTTTTGTTTTGGTGCAATCTCTTTGTTTTTCAATGAATTTATATACATACATCGAAATGTAGTTGGTTGTTATTGTTGTTGTTGTTGTTATTGGGGTATGTGGTTACTATAGCTGCACTGTTGACACCACCCGCAGCGTTGTATTTTCAATACCTCGCCGTATTGGCCATAAAGTATGAGTGGCAATTGGGTAAATGGCCATTGAATGCCTTAAAACATTAAGTTATCACAAAAGGCGGCTCGCCGCCGCTAAGCGAAAGGTCAACTCAAAAGAAGTGTGCGGGCAAAACAAACACATCCGAATTTTTACGATTATGTTTTTATTTTGAGGCAATTACTTGGACGAGTTTTTGTGTTTTTTATCTGAGTGTTGCTGCTTTTGAATCTTCTAATTTTCGAGAGCAAAAATATTTACAAAATTTTAATTATCCTCGCGTACTACGCTTGTAGCGTAAACTTCATACAAACAAAAAAAAATGCCATGAAATTTACTGATAAGAATGTATTTTTGAAAAATTTACGAGATATTTTCGCACATTCCAGCGTTTCATTAACAGTGCAGGCGGCTCTTACACGAGCACATTTTTGTTTTTTTTCCATAATTTGACAAATTCCTGCTAAGTGGGTGTCTTGTGTGGCACATTGATTGTAAGCGCCAGATTAATTAGTTTTTGTGTGTACAACTATTTTCCTATTGCCTGCACATGAAGCAGCACTAATTTGAGGATTTGTGAGCGTTAAATTGCGCTGTTAAAGCGATGACTCAGAATTGTTTTTATAATTAAATGTATGTTTGTAAGTAAATAAAGGTAGTGTGTGTGTATTTGTACGATTTTATGTAAGCAAGCAGTTCTTGAGGAGAGGAGCTGGAAAATCTGTACAACATTTCGCAAGATATTTGATTCGAAAGTGTGTAAGGACTTCAGCACTCTTTCAATGTCGCAAGTTAAAATTATAGCGTAGAATTTCATGGTATCCCTAGGTACTCACGCACTCATACACACACTAATTAATAAAGTATAAAATAATCTGTTAATGGCAAAAGTATATTTCATAAATTCATAGAAATACTTCATTTAAAATTTTAAATTTAAAGAGCGGAGAAGCAACAATTTCTGGCGTTGAAATTGTTCAATTTGCCTTCACTCATGCTCGAGAGAATTTCGGGGAGCTATCCGCTCTAATTTTTTAATCCATAAATTTCTACATTTTCAATGTTCGTACCACCGAAAATCGATGAATTTCACGCACAGATTTTTTTGTGCTTTATATCATGAAATTTCGACAGCAAGATGCATTTTGGATTGCCGTGAAATTTTGATAGCAGCATAATTCTCAAATGAGAAAAAAAAGTCGAAATGAAAATTGAACAAATGTTAAATTTAAAAAAATGAATAGTCCACGAAAAAACTTTAGTACATCCTCATAATGATAAAGTTAAACAATATACATATTTAAATTTTTTAATTTTTTAATTGAAACACAGATAATTTTCAAACAAAAGACATATAAACACAAGCTTAAAACTTTCCACTACACCTTTTCCAACAGTATTTTAGAAAAACACCAATGTATTTCAGAAAAGATCAATTGTATTTCAGAAAAACGCAGATGTATTTTAGAAAAGGCCAAAGGTATTTCCGAAAAGCACAAATGTATTTCAGAAAAAGTGGAAATTAATACATTTGTGTTTTTCTGAAATACATTTGCGTTTTTCTGAAATACAATTGATCTTTTCTGAAATACATTTGTGTTTTTCTGAAATACATTTGGCCTTTTCTGAAATACATTTGCGTTTTTCTGAAATACATTTGTGTTTTTCTGAAATACATTTGGCCTTTTCAGAAATACATTTGCGTTTTTCTGAAATACAATTGATCTTTTCTGAAATACGCTTGTGTTTTTCTGAAATACAGTTAGAAAAGGTGTAGATTTAAAATAATTTACAAAAGTTTTTTTTTAATAATTGACAATTTTATTGAGCTCGATACCAGTTTATGGATAATTTTGTGTGGAAAATCAACAACAGTTTTTAATGGTAGACGGTTTTTTCGAAAACTTTTCAGAATTTTATCGAGTATGCAGTTTTATAGCCCATTCAATTGTAGTGCAATCAATTTAATTTTCAATTCGCTAAAAGGTACAGCTGATTTTTAACATTGTTCTCTTTTGTCGCATTTGCTTCCGTATAACGTCTGAAACAAATTTATTTTTATGTATAGAAAAAATACGCAGCCCTCGAGAATTTTTTTTTAAATTTAAATGTAACTTTTAGTGTCTTACAAGAAGGAAATGTGCTAAAAAACTGCATACTCCATAAAATTTTATACAATTTTTGAAAATTGGTGAAACTCTCTTAAATTACTTAAAAATTAATTTTGTACTATATTAAATAAATGGGTTTTGTTAGAGGGTGAACTGTATTTAAATTGAAAAAAAAAAAAAAAATGTATTGTCCTAATTTCTCGGCAATGCAATTTGTATGGATTTTGACAGACATTTCACGTGAAACGCGTACTTAGTACTATGGTACTTAGTATATGAAGGTTGGGTCACCAACCATGTCCGAAATCTTGATGACGTATACGGCTCAATTCTTAGAGTTGCCATATTCCTTGATAATTATTCTTTAAGTAAAAATTCAACACTTTTAATTAAAAATATGCACAATAGTGATAATTTTCCGCTTGAATCTATAGAATTTTGAATTTATTTCAATTATTATTGCATTGCAAAAATTATGCTGATTTATGCGTGTGGGTGAAATATAGCCAAGGTTTTCATTAGAGTGTACTTTTAAGCCAGTGATTTAAAAAAAGAAATTGTAATTTTTAATATAATATAAAATTGAGTTTTTAATATAATAAATTTTAAACAGGGTTTCAAAAATTATTTCCGCACAAAGCAGTGCGTTTGTAGTGGTTATTGGGCAAAATATGTTGAAAAATAGAAAGTGGCTGAGGTCAATATAGATATCGAGCCTTTGGAATCGGATGTGTAAGCAAATATGTAATAAATTAAGTTATACGGAAAATTAATATAATTACAGCCTTATTTTAAGAAGCATATGATTCAAGTTTAAATTTTCATTTATGCGGGACTTTTATTAAGCATTAAATTTTTAAATAAAGATACAACCTTTTGTGACCTTTGTACAAGCTTTGTAAACATTTTCTATCAAAAATACCAATTTTACTATTATTGAATAAATATGGCGACTTAATTTTTTTGTGTTTTGCATAGACTTCTTCATCTTCTTCTTCAACCATTACAGCCAATCAAAACTCGCCTCGAAATTACGTCATTCGGGGAAATCAAATTTTTGAACAGTGCCATGTCGTTACCTGCTTTTCTATAAACTTTGTCTGTAAATAAAATTTGGCATTTGTAAAAGACAGGCTTCCAAAGTCAACACCAGTTTTGTGCTGCTTTTTTTCTTTTGCCAGGCATGTGAATTCAGAATTAGCAGATTTTAGGTTGAAGTTTGGTGAAATTGTTGCAAATTTTTTTTAAATTTTCCACTGCATAAATGGTTTTAACATCTAAATGGCTTTGATTCTGCTTTCATGGTGCCCTTAACGCATCACGATAGTTATGTTGACGATTTTATTTTGCGAAAATGTGGAAAAATATATGGCAATGGGTAGAAAACCATCTACTTGTTAACGATATTTAATAGGTAAAATTTCCTATAACGCATTGAGAGAATAAGCAAAAAATGTCGCATATCGTTGCGGACATACAAAAACACTCTGTTCACAAATTATAGTACAACCACATATTGACACATTTGTACAATTTATTTTTTCACTAATTATTTAAAATTATTTTCGAATTAAAATACCCCTCAGTCTCTAACAAAAACCATGCAAATTAATTTTTTAAACTTTATACAAAAAACTTTATACATTAAAATTTCGAACTTTTTAAAAAAAAGTTTAGAGTTTTTTTAAGTATAATTTTTGTACAATAAAGTGACGATTTCAAGTAGTTACAAATTACGGTAAATTTATTACGGTAAATATATTTTTGAACTGACGTTCTTTCACATTTTCTTCAATTTAAAAAATTATCGCGAGCTTGCGTTATTCGGAGGAAATTGGCAGTAAACAAATTGTCAAAAATCTATGAGCTACAAAATTGCAAACTTAAAAAGGGAAATTTTAATGATATCTTTGTTAAATCATTGTACATTTTGCATAAAAGTTTATAAAATTGGTTCCTATGGTTTTTTCTTAGGAATTCCCCAAATCGCGAATTTTTGCATGTTTTACATATTTCTTACTCTAAATTCTCTAAATATTCACTAAATTGGTGGCGATTTGAATAAGGATTAAATATTCAAAACTGCAACACATTTCTGCCTTCAAAAATAAACATTGCGGGTTCGACTCCCGCAGAAGCTTAGAAGAAAGAAGTCTGATCAGTGGTGATTTCCGAAATAGTACTATAACTTCTACCGCTTTGAGTAATTTTGTTTTTTCCTAATAATTTCCCAAATCAACCAATCGGCCTTAAAGCTCAAAAATATTTAAAAAATTTATCTCTTGGTTACTTAGATTCAAGTTTAAATTTTCATTTATGCGGGACTTTTATTAAGCATTAAATTTTTAAATAAAGATACAACCTTTTGTGACCTTTGTACAAGCTTTGTAAACATTTTCTATCAAAAATACCAATTTTACTATTATTGAATAAATATGGCGACTTAATTTTTTTGTGTTTTGCATAGACTTCTTCATCTTCTTCTTCAACCATTACAGCCAATCAAAACTCGCCTCGAAATTACGTCATTCGGGGAAATCAAATTTTTGAACAGTGCCATGTCGTTACCTGCTTTTCTATAAACATTGTCTGTAAATAAAATTTGGCATTTGTAAAAGACAGGCTTCCAAAGTCAACACCAGTTTTGTGCTGCTTTTTTTCTTTTGCCAGGCATGTGAATTCAGAATTAGCAGATTTTAGGTTGAAGTTTGGTGAAATTGTTGCAAATTTTTTTTAAATTTTCCACTGCATAAATGGTTTTAACATCTAAATGGCTTTGATTCTGCTTTCATGGTGCCCTTAACGCATCACGATAGTTATGTTGACGATTTTATTTTGCGAAAATGTGGAAAAATATATGGCAATGGGTAGAAAACCATCTACTTGTTAACGATATTTAATAGGTAAAATTTCCTATAACGCATTGAGAGAATAAGCAAAAAATGTCGCATATCGTTGCGGACATACAAAAACACTCTGTTCACAAATTATAGTACAACCACATATTGACACATTTGTACAATTTATTTTTTCACTAATTATTTAAAATTATTTTCGAATTAAAATACCCCTCAGTCTCTAACAAAAACCATGCAAATTAATTTTTTAAACTTTATACAAAAAACTTTATACATTAAAATTTCGAACTTTTTAAAAAAAAGTTTAGAGTTTTTTTAAGTATAATTTTTGTACAATAAAGTGACGATTTCAAGTAGTTACAAATTACGGTAAATTTATTACGGTAAATATATTTTTGAACTGACGTTCTTTCACATTTTCTTCAATTTAAAAAATTATCGCGAGCTTGCGTTATTCGGAGGAAATTGGCAGTAAACAAATTGTCAAAAATCTATGAGCTACAAAATTGCAAACTTAAAAAGGGAAATTTTAATGATATCTTTGTTAAATCATTGTACATTTTGCATAAAAGTTTATAAAATTGGTTCCTATGGTTTTTTCTTAGGAAATCCCCAAATCGCGAATTTTTGCATGTTTTACATATTTCTTACTCTAAATTCTCTAAATATTCACTAAATTGGTGGCGATTTGAATAAGGATTAAATATTCAAAACTGCAACACATTTCTGCCTTCAAAAATAAACATTGCGGGTTCGACTCCCGCAGAAGCTTAGAAGAAAGAAGTCTGATCAGTGGTGATTTCCGAAATAGTACTATAACTTCTACCGCTTTGAGTAATTTTGTTTTTTCCTAATAATTTCCCAAATCAACCAATCGGCCTTAAAGCTCAAAAATATTTAAAAAATTTATCTCTTGGTTACTTAGCTTGTATGTTAAAGATTTAAGCGCGATTGTTATGCAAGTTGGCCGCAAGGTCACTTGAATTCTTTTATTTATACATACATTTGGGATTAACTCCTTGATATTACATTTTAAACTGAACTTTAAGCTCATCAAAATATAATTTCGTAGGTTTTTCCCTACAAGAATATTTGTTTTAATTAAAACAGACAATATTGTAATATTTAAAAAACACAAACTCTGTAAGGTTTAGGACCAGCCGAATTGTATGAAAAAATTTAATTTTTAACGAAACCTTCTTATAAAAAAACCTGTAGACATAGAAGGTATAGCTTGGAAATGAAATTCAGGCAAACCAGTACACAAAAAAGCAGCTGTGAATTTGAATGCTTTGCATTTTAAAATGTTCTATACAAAAGTTAAGAATGACAGTTGCAGGCGGTGGGCTGATAAATTACATACATACATACATATGTAAGTATGCATGTGTGTAAGCGTAAACGGGCAGATGATACTAAATAAGTACTTCTGTATATACATACATATGTATGGTATGTAGAAGAAAGCAAAATTCGAAAATCCAAATATGCAACATAAACTTTGGCAAAGAGGCAAGCAGGTGGCATTTAGCTGGCTGCTGTCGGCTGATGTGTGCGACTAACGGCTATGGGCGAATGGCAAGTGGCAAAAGTGATCAAACTTTTGCCAATGCTCCCTGCCCCCTCCCGAAGCCCACACCTTTCCAAACCGGACATCAGTTGCAAGCTTAGTCAGTGCATCCAAGCGCCATGCTCTTGATTATGCGTGCCGACATCGGACACTTACGAGTAGATACGTTTATATTTGGTGCTTTGTTATTTTTGTGGTTTTAGTGGTCGATTGCACCTGCCATTCGCAGAAATTGCCACCGATTGTTATAGATGGAGCATTCGAAATTCGGTTATGTTTTGGTTCAGAATACTACAAAAATGTTTTTACATAAATACGCACACACGCAAACATGTACATATGCAGTACATAACATATTCGTGTTTATAAAGATGTGCGCGCATAAATGCCAATTGCAACAGATTGACGCTGCTGCATTGCACGTGAGGTTAGCAAAATGAAATGTTTCTGTTATTGCGGTTTTGCTTCACATGTTTAGTATACATACATATGTATATACCCTGTCGGAAAAAAGCAGATAGTCTGAAAAATTAACCAATTTTAAAGTAGTTGGAAATCAACTGCTTTGAAGCAAATGCAGCCTGCGAGTCTTTTATTATACGTACTCGTATATTTCTATGAGCATAATACAAAATAATTTAAGAACTTTTGTAGTAAAGAGAAACTAGGAAGTTATTTAATTGAATCCATATAGCATACATATGTATGTGTATAGTATATACATACACTGTACTCATAAAAATTCTCATCCGACAGCAGAAGGCTGTTGTGTCATTCACTTACAATTTCCAATAAAAACAGATGACGAATTGACAGCCGTTTGTTGAAAATATTAACAAAGAAAACAAAACAATTTACGTGAGAAGCTAATATATTCATAAAATTCTGAATATCTATCTAAAGCTTTTCCCATATATTCCATAGCTTGATGGAATGAAGTCCATAATGAAAAGAAAGCCTAAAAAGATGTGTTTGGCTCTTTTGCCTAAGGACGTTGTAATGAATTTCAACCTCGATTGAACTAACAGAAAAAAATAGGATTAAAAGCTTTTGCTAATTTCTGTCCGCTTTCAAAAGGCAAGACAGTGGACGAGCCCATAAATGCGTGATTCTTAAAAAATTTGGTTAAAAAAAAGTACTTTTTAAATTGCTTTTAAAGTACTTTGATTTCCGACAGGGTAACTTTGCATATACCATATGTATGCACATATGTATGTACATATGTGTATTTGGATATTTTGAAATCACATTTAGACAACAATACAATCATGCATTTGGCTTGTGGATTTGCGTTTTTGGCTTTTTTTGTTTGTGCTGTTAGTTGATAGGCAAAAGAAAAGAATCAGCGTTGTAAGAAAACGTTGTCAAAAATTGTTTAATTGCAAATAAAGTGACAGTAGGAGAAAAGATATTAGGCAGGACTTTGGAAAAGTTGAATCTAGAACTTCTCTTTGAAGATAAAGCGCCCAGATTTTTTATGAGCGCACATTTCGCATACCATCTAATTCAGAAATGAACAAACGTTTGCCTTAAATACTCGTACTTATAAACTGGGTGCAAGAACGCCTTCCGGTTTTGGTTTAGTTCTCCGCGAAAATATGGCATCCAGAATGTTTTCGCAAAAGAACCAAAACGTACGCGAATGTATTGGGAAAACACTTTGAACACGAGCACAAACTAAAAACGTATCAGTGAATTACAAAATGCGAATAAAATGTTCAAAAACCCATTCAAGTATAAAAAAAATGAGAATGAGAAGGTATCGAGATCGTTTACAAGGAGTATAAAATATGAAGTCTGGGGAACGTCTTGTCAGATAACACAAATAAACGTTTCGAGAACTTAACGTTAAAAAAGAGAGGTGCAGCTGTGAGTTGGAATGGTAAATTATTTATGTACATATGTAAGTACAAATTACGATACTTAATTTTTAGCGAGAAGAAAGTTGGGTCATTTAGCATTATTTTAAATTTATATTTAAAACACATACCTACTAGGGATGTACATTTTTGGCATTTTATTGATTCCGGGATTTCGAGATTTGAAAACAAAATCCAAAATAAATCAAATAAAAACTGTTCTACAAAGGACATACTGAGCGGTGCGATTTTGACAGAGCGTTAAGACGAGAATTTGACATCCATAAACAGTTTTCGCTTAGTTTTAAATATTACATTTTTAAAACTTTTGTATGAGAAGACGTTGATACATTTTTGCGAGCTCTGGAATCGATCTATTGCTATTGAAGAAATTTTCATTGGTGTCTTCTTTTCGAATTCGCGTTAATACCAAGCGTCGGGAAATGCAACGCTCACCACTCCAATTTGGGGATGACAGTTACGACTAATTTTTGTGGGGTAAGAAAGGCTGCGTCTGGGCCACGCCATGTACTTTTGACCCACGCAACCTTATTAAATGAGTGCGCTGAAAATGAAATGAGTAAATAAAAAAAACAGGTTCATTAAATTTTTTCTTTTGTTTTAAACATTTATTTATTTTTTATTAATTTCATTGCTGCTGACAGGTGAGTATGCATTTTTTAAAAATGCATTATTTTCACTTTTTCAGTTTTGGACTCGTGTTGTTTTGTTTGTAAGTATGTATGCATGTATATAATTTGAGTTTTTTGAATGAACATTTGACGGTATTTTGTGTTTTGTTTTCTTCTCTTAGTTTATCTGAATGTATGTATGTATGTATGTATGTATGTATGTATATTTGTTTGCAACATGAGAATATTTAGAGGTACATACATAGATGCACAATTATTTATTTATTTCGCTATTGTAGTTGTTGTATGTATGTACATAAGTCTATATGTACAAAATCATATTTATTAATTTACATATTTATTTGTTGGGAGTTGTTTTGTTTCGTTTTTGGCATTGCATTTTAATATTGACAACAATTTACTTATTGGTTAGTTACATGGTGGACTGGTGGTACAAATGTATTTAGATCTAAATGTGTGTACATATGCAAATGTATTGACAGGTATGAATGTGGGTGGTGGTGATGTTGCGTGTTTACTTTGCATGGAGTGGCGAAATTTTTTGATTGCTAATTACATTTGATTAACGGTTATGTACTATTGATTTTTTCGGTGATACAAATTTGAATTGAATTTTGTGGGCGTTTAGAATGTAGACAAATTTGTAAATTTCTGGATTTACGTAATTTTTAATTACATTTTTTTTTTTATTTGGTGTTAGTGCGTGAAAAGTGTTCTTAGATTTGGATGGTTTTGAATAAACAGTTGGAATGTGCGTTTGCAGTTTTTTTTTCAGCAAACAAAAAATAAAAAATTTTCGAATTTCTTTTTTTTTTGAAGACTTGCTAGTTTTTGCAAGTATTTTTTGCTGAAAAAAACACAATAATCTGCTCCATTCACATGCTTGTTACTATTAATTTTGAATAAAAGTTTGTTTTTCTTTCTTATTTTTAACTTTGTTTATTTCGTTCTACTTTGTTTCTTTGGTTTCTTAAGTGTTTGTTGCTGTTTTTTGTTTCATTTGTGAATATAGTTTCGTTTTAATTGAATTAACATACGCTTAATTTACTACAATTTCAATTATTTATTATCTCTTTAACTACATAAATAGTATGCAAAAACACTGAGTATAATTTAAATTTTAACTTAATAAAGAAAAACATTTTTTGCAATATAAATTACATAGAAAATAGTATTACATACTATGAAAAATAATCTCGCTGCGTGTATTAGAAATATGTATGTATGTATGTGTGCATATACTTATGTATGTACAATAATAACGGTTCTCCAGTTAAATATACTGTTTGATTTTTGATTTGCTAAAAACGCAGCACGAAAACATGGCCAGATTGCGCAGAAAATAAATATACAACAAAATATTCAACAATTTTTTTTGAATTTTTCCAAATTAAGTGTAAAATAATTATTATTAAAAAAAATGTTTTTTTAAATATTAAAAGTTTTTCTTACAAAATTCGATACTATTAATATTTATAAAAAAGTCTTAAGAAAAATTAAAACTAAACTGAAATTTTTTAATAAAAAGTGACAAATTTGTTTATTAAATTTAAAAAAATTGTATTAAAAGTGCATTTTAATTCGGTTTGGTCAGTTATCAAGTATTTTTCTAAAATGTTGAAAACTTTCCTTCTAAAAAATATAAGAAAATTTAAATTTTATTTTAATTTATTAAAACTTGCAAAAAAATTTAACGTTTGGCAAAAAAAAAAATACATTTAAAATGCACTTTTATTAGAATAAGAGATAATGATTTCAAACATTTCTGTAAAATCAAGTGAGAAATAAAAATGTATATTTAGTTATAAATACGCCAAACATTTTTGACTTTAGAGATTTGAAATTTGTTGAATCATTTAAAATTGCGATTTAAATGCAGTTTTTTTTAAGGTTTTGGCAACAAAAAGTGTATATAAAAACAGAAAATTTATATTGAAAATTTTTAATTATTTTTAAGAGAACAGCAAAAATTTTGCAATTAAACTCTTATGTTTTTTTTTTAATTAGAAGGATATGTATACAATTGCAAACATTATAGATGTTTACATAACGGCCGCTTTCACTAGAAATTCATTGAAATGTTAAACGAAATTTTAATATATGTCAGTCCTCATATGAAACTCTAAAAATTTAAAAAAATTTTCATTTAAATTGCTGAAAGGACAATACAAGAAAATGAAGGAAGAACATATTTGTCGCAAAATTTTTGTTAAAGGAAATTGTTTTTAAGAAATTCTGAATAATTTTACTTACAAAAAATTAAAAAGATATGAAAAAGCAAAAATAATAAGAAATAAACTTTTAAAAAATCGTAAAATAAGTAAGTTGTATATGCTTACATATACGTATGTATGTATCTCAAGCTTTCAAATTATTTATGGTTGAAAAAAATTGAATATTTGTTAAATATTTTGTTGATCATTAATACTAGTTTCTGCTTTCGGCCACTTACAGTTTTTCGACTGGCTGTGCTGCGACTGCATTTTCGTTTTTGTTGACTAGTGCGTTATTTTTTGTTTTTGTGAAAATGCGATTTTCAACGACTATTGTACACTGCACTACACATTAAATATTATTACTTGCGGGGGATAACGAGAAGGTTCTTTGTTGTTTTTTCAATAAACATACATACATATGTATATACAAACAAAGTGTTATATATACATTGTTTTTGTTTTTTTTATATACACAGGTTCGTAATTTAACCGCATTTCTACTTACATATATTTGGTTGTGTATGTATGTGTGACCCGATTGTGCATTGATGTTTACAATTTCATTACAAAACAAAAAAAAAAATTAAATAAATAAATGTTTTTTTTTCTTCACTCCTTAATGCTATAACTAAATTTCATTCAAGCGTGCTTGAAATTATGTGTTTGTGTATGTTTTTTTATAATCTTTTATTTTCAAAAATAATTCAGTCTTTGGTATTATCACAACATTTGTTTATACGATTTGGGGTTTTTATTTGCGTACTATGCAAAATAAATAGGAAAAACAAAAAAAAAGAAGAAATTTATTTAATTAATGAAACAAGAACTGTAACGAAAATATATAGGTTTTTATAAAAACTCTTTACGTGTAGTCAGGTAAAAAAAAATGGTAACAAACAAGGAGAAAACAAATGCGATTATTAAAAATGCGAAAAATTGATTTTTTTTATTATTTCAGCGGCAAATTTGTTATCTGCAGCGTTTCGTTTTTGGTTGTTCATTTAATTTTATTAACGAGCACGAGTTATTTCATGCGAGCTTACTTTTGCTTCGCAGATTCCTCGGCACCGCTTATTTTTTGCTTCAAATTAGCTTTTTTGTTACGTTTTTCCGAATTTTTTTTTTTATTCTGATTTCAAAACTTTATTTCACGCATTTATTTTTTGCATTTCGCATATATTCGCCTAAATTTGCCTTAGCAAACACACTTTTTACGACACACCCAAATCGTACAACAACTGTTGTGCCACAACTTCGCTGCGCTCCTCCACCAGCTGCCCGGTCATTGTGTTGATCAAATTGAAGACAATCGCGAACACTGTAAAGGCGCTGTAAACGCCCAACGCCAGCCACCAGATGAGATTTTCATAGGCTCGATGCTCGAAATTCTTCAACACCAATAGACCGATGGTGAAACCCGCCAGCGCACCAGTCATATGGGCGACATATGATACCGGTGGTGGATCGGGATTGGGCCAAGTGCGATCGATGTGTACTGGTTTGCTCACCGCATCGGCGTCTAAATATTGTGAATACAGTGCATATCCTAGATCGCAAGATACTGCAAGCGACAGAGAGAGAGAGAGAGAGCGAAAAATGTGAGGATTAGTACAAATTGTTTTTTTATTATTTCGATTTTAGAATGTACTTAAGTAAATGGAACAACATTAATAAGGTGTCTAAATAATTAAGTGTGCTTGTCGAGTGAAGCGTGCGCGTTGAAATTTGTTCAACTCAAATGAGGTCAAATCATAGATATCACTATGAATATATTGATGAGTGATTACAAAAACAAAATCTAGCAACAACAAATTTCAACGAAACTCACACGTAACATAAAATAAACAAATTTGCACTTTCTCCAGAAGCATTCACTTGCAATATTGTATATACAAACAACACTTTGAAACTCACCAAATATCAACACCGACAACAATTGCGCCACCGCATAACGCATCTGCCTGTAATTGAGCGTAATGTTGGCCAAGTGTGCGGCAAGCATTGCGTATACGCCACCGCTGGCGCCCACCAAATACACTTCCGAATCGACAACGCTGGTGCCTAGTGAACCGGCAAATACGCCCGCACAGTAGATGATGGCGACGCGCGCCGATCCATGCATCACCTCCAATGGGATGCCGTAGAAGAGTTGAATGACCACATTGAAGCCCAAATGAAACCAATTGGCATGCAGAAACATGTAGGATAGGAAACGCCACACCTGCAATCGACGATCAGGTCGATAGATGAATACCGAATCGGAGGCTATGGGCATGTGGGGTATGAGTTGTCGTGTTGTCGCCGTACCCGGTACCGTGGCTGAGTCGTAGGCAAAAATTGCGATCTGTTAGGGCGAGAGGAAAGGGGGAGAAAAGGAGTGAGATTAATATGCAGGAATATTGATTGTGTGAAACTAATGTTAAAGTAAATACAGAAACTTATTGCAAATTAAAAAAAAATTTATAACTATTTTTTTATTTATGAGCTTATTTATTCGAGTTTCTTGAATATTTATTTTTTTGTTGTGTGCAAGAAAAACACCAATAAATAATAAGCCTACAACAACAATAACAATAAAAATTATTTATTAAATTAGCCTTAGAATTTTCGGAATCTAATACAATTTTTTTTATTTTTTTTAAATCAAAAAATATCCCTAAATTTCGGGATCCCGAAATAATATTACCAGATTTCATGCATTTTGTGCATTATATGAAAATTCATATGGTCTTCAGCCATAGGTTCGAAAGGTCGGGATCCCGAAATTAAATTATTTTAAGACGTTTTGGCAAATTCTAGGGATTTAATGCGATTTCAGGATTCGCTAGGTATTTTATTACATTTGTATTTATTTGTATTGCTTGGATTTCTTTACTGTGATCGGGGATACAGAAATTTGTGAAAATTTTTAAAATTAAAAAAATCATATTACAACTTGCGTGCATTTCAAGTTAAAACTGAATTGCGCAACGTTGTCTTACGCCCCCATTAATACATTTTCTGACTTGCCAAAAAAGTTATTTATACTTAATTTCGCCCCTGTCGACAAGCCATCGCTGCTGCATGCAACTTTAAGTTTGACAGTAGCCGGCGTGCACTAGTTTATTTTTGCAACTGATTAAAAAGTCAGCTAAAAGTCAGTTGTTTATAACAACAATTCAAACATACATATCTACATGCATACTTGGCGGAAAGCCTATATGCTTAAGTATGTAGTTTAAGAGTGAAGGGGAGTGTAATGTTTTGCTAGTATAGTTAAGGTGAAATTCCTCTTGATTTCCTTTCGTAAATTCACATAAATTTTCTTCACTTTGTGCGTTCACTTGTCACAAATGCGCGCAATGCAGAGTGAAATGAAATGCAAATTCTAAAATGGAAAAAGTAATTGCTTAAAAATGCGCTAAGGTGTAGCGCCATTTCCAAGAAGATTGCACACTTTTGCTTGCACAAAAAAAAAAAAAATAAAAAAACATCTATTGTAAATGAAAGTGCAAATAGAAATAATGGTTAGATTAAAAATAATAATAAAATAATGCGAAAAAGTTATGAGTCAGTTTATATTTCTTTTTTGGCAGATAGGTAGGATTGATGTGAAAGAATATGTGTTTGGCTTTGTTGCCTTTGTGCATGGCAACTTAATAGCAGCGAAGAAAAATGATATCACAAGACAAATTGTTTACCAAATTGCAGTCAAGCAAAATGTGATTGGGGGAAAACTAAAAATAATCAATCGTGGTAGTAAAAAGTTTTCTTGGAAATTCGTACGTTTGTACGTATATATATGTATTAGATATATCTACATTAGGGTGTTTCGGTTTTTAGTTTCTTTGTTTAAATGCAATTTATGGTAAATCTAATAATTTATTTAATCTTGAAAATTAAACGAGCGCAGTGGCTCAGAAAGTGGAAGCAAAAGCTGTTCACTGATATGTATCAACACGATTTGTCTAGTTTTATTGAATGCAAAAGTCAGACAGAAGAATGCTTAAGTAATGATTTCCAAAATTTTGAAAATAAATCGATATGTGAGTAGAAAATTTCAGCGTATTAACTTTAAATTAAACGAATTTTGGCAATCTTTTCCTCATACTTTTCTTCTTTTATTTAATTCCTATTATTTTTCATTTAAAATGAAGCTCAATCTCTAAAGCAAATCGTATAAAACTTATGTCCAAATTCAGTAAACAGGTCACAAAAAATTAAATTAACACAAAAGAAAGCGAGGAAAAGCAATTTTCTCTAGCTCATTTTGAGATTTGAGATGAAATTTTTTTTTAATTTAAAATAAAGAAAACCGTAAAAAACTGCCATACAAAAAAAAAAAGAAAAAAAAATGCGACGAAAAAATTCTCAACTTCAAATTCTGTGTGGAATTAAAATTTAAAGCTGCATAATAAATAAAACTGCATAAAAAAAATTTAATTGTTATCAGTTTTGCATAAAGTTAGAAACTTTGAAGAATAAACCGCGATTTAATAGAAAAGTTAAGGAAGTCGAATTAAAGAAAAATAAATTGCTAAAGCGCCCAAAAAAATGTATATGTAAATACAATTTTTAAATCTCTTTACAGTAACGATTGCTCGGTAGGTATGATTTAATAGGATAGATACGTATCTACTTAATTATACGCATAAAAAACCTTGCAATAATGAGTTTAGTAAAGTTTAAGGCAATTAAATTAACAATAACTCGACTATTTATTGATGAAGACTGCCTGCTATTCCAGAGGCAATTACACGCCTTAAAATATATCTAAAAAATGACAAAAATTACAACCGAACAAAATTCCCAGTTAAATGGCTACCAGTTTATGTAATCTAATAAAAAAAACGGAAAACTTTAAAAAAGTTTGTATGCGCCTTTTTTACGTAGCTGATTTTTTTTACTGACGTTTGACGCTCCCTTTGCCACTCTTGTTTTGCGCGTTTTTCCTTTTTAGTCACATTTTTTTCCTTTGTACACTTCGTGTACCTTCCGTGTTTTTTTTTTTGTTTGACTAGTCCGCCATGCATGTCAATTTCCTCAATTCGACATTTAAAATTTTTTTCCTGCATATTTTGAAAGGTCCTGCCGCTTTTGCTATGACTTTGCTGTTCATTGAACGGATAGCAAAAATAGAAGGCAAAAAAATAGTAGAGCTGTAAAAACCAGAAACACAAATTTTTCGGAAGTACCTATAGCAAAAGTATTTTCATATTATTGTATGTAGTGGTATAAAAAATGTGAGCGCATAAATTTTGACAAAAATAAATAAAAAAGTTGTAAGCAAAAGGCGGCAGTGCGCGAGATATGCACACACGCACACACACACACACAACTATACGCTTTACCACCCAGCTGACAAAGTTGACAAATAGCTGTTTAATAAATACAAATTTGATAGACTCGTCGGCAAAAAATTTGTGAAATGTCAAGATAAACTATGGAGAGATTGACTGGAAGTGTGACCGACTAGTCGTGAAAATTCTAACTTACAACTATTTTAAAAGAAATTATTCGAAATTAAAGCGGACATTGTGGTTGAAGCAATTAAATAAAATTCCCCATAGAACTCCGCCACTGTTCGAAACGAAGTCTGACATTTGTCCGCTTTATCTGATATCCGAAAATCTCTGAGAACTTTTTTTGTTGGGCAATCACGCAGTGCGACCCTCTACAATATAAAGTTCATGTATGTATGTATGTATGTATGTGTGAAGGAGTATATAGAAAAACATCATTCCACATTTGCTTGCGTGTCCTGCAAGTTCTCTCAACACACAACGCTGTGAAAGTGCTCTTCAGCCATTTGGTCTGTTGGGTCGGTCGCTAGCCAACTTCAATTCGTTATGGAGTCACAACTTTGTCCTTATAAAGTGTCAGTTAAATATTTTGTAGTTGTTGTCGTGACATAGCAATCGTAGTTGGAGAGTTTTTACAAGTAGCCGTGAATGATTGAAATAATTGTGTGTGTGTGTGTATGTGTGTACCCAGCCAACGAACGACCCAGCCTAGTCCGGCAGACCACACCAGACCGGAGTAGACCACAGCAGACAGAGTGTACTCGATTTTAGGGCGCCAAGCGACTCGTTTTTTCGTTTATTTTTTTTTGAAGTTTGCTAGCTTGTTAGTTGGCAGGAGTTACAGACTTTTTGTGTGTTGCTTTTGCCGCCGTTGCTACACGCTACCTCGAATATATACAAGAAAAACTACTTCCGCTATTGTGTTGTGCCACTTAGCGTTGCCGCTGTTGCTGCTAGCGCCATATTGATTTGTTGAAGTTATATTAATATGTGGCTTGGCGTGTATATATTTTAGATATATATGTACATACATATATAGCATTTTATTTCTATATCTGCTAGCGCTTTTTGTCGCTTGCTGTCGCTCCATTCTTTTCGTTTGATTAAACAACATAACTTGCCTACTGGAAATGTTGATGGTTGGCAAAAAGTGAAATTTTTTTTTTAAATTTTCCGCATTTCTTTTTATTTACTACATAGATACATATGAACATACATATGTATGTACAATTATGTAACCTGCTACGAATTCAACAAGCTCAGCCCAGCGTGCAGCACAGCCACATTTTTGACTAAGAAAATTTTGTTCTTTGTTATTTTAAAATAATTAATTTAATTAATTTTTTTCACAAAAAAAAACGCTAGAAAAGAAATCATTCGCCATAAATACCAACGCTCCGAAAAATTTGAATTTAATTAGCTGGAACTATGATTAATTTAAAATCATGGAATTTTATTTACATAGGTTTTTATAAAAAAGCGAAGCAATTAATTTAGTGCAAAATTCTAAAGTTACTAAATTGAATAATTAATTCGTTTAGTTGTATAAAATATGCACCTACATACACAAACAAACGTATATATGTATGTATATATTCATGCTTTTTTTAAGAGCATGCAAAGCATTTCGGCTGAAAAGTATGTTTGTGGAAAATTTCCATGTAATTTGCACTCAATTTAAGCAGTTTTAATTAATTCTAATCAATTTAAACGTTGAAAATTTTTGAATCACATGAAAAATTGCACAAAGCAAGTTAAAAATTAAATTTTTTTTTTGATTTATTTGCCATGATTGCAGCGCGCGTAAAAATTGATACAAAAAAGCCGGTGCGAAAACAAAATTTTTTAGGATTAGAAATTTTTGGTTATTTTTTGCAAGCCATGAAATTCATTTGAATTTGTGTTTTATTGATTTAATAAAAAAAGGAATTTTGTAAATAATTATAAATGCGCAGATTTTGTTTATTTTATTTTATTTTTCAAAGCAGAGCAAATAAATGATTAGAATAACAGAGAATAATTGCAAACGATCAATAAACCTTTGCTGTTTTTTAGCCAAAAATTAAAAAAAATTTACAATATTAAAAAAAAAAACTTTTACACACAGTCTTTATTACAATAAATAATTGTTGTTGCAATAAAAAAGAAAACATTTCAAAAAATATTAGGGTCGCAAATTCTTCATGAATAAAAAATAAAAATTATCAGATAACAAGAGAGGAACAAATTATAAAGTATTAGAGAATAAGTAAATATTATCAATTGCCTTGTTGCCTTTAGAAAGTTATGAAAAAATTTTTAGCATAGTTTTTTTGCTTTGATCAAGTGTTTTTAAAATGAATTAATTTTATTTATTTCAAAACGGTTATGTAGTTGAAGTTTCTTGTAATAGAAAATCTCTTACATACAAATGTATGTACACATGTATGTATATAAAGAGTGTTGACAATTTTTAACTAAATGTTTAAAATTTAGAATTTTTTATAAAATTTTAAGTACAAAATTAAAAAGTCAAATTTAAAATTTGTTAAGAAATATTTGTAAAATTTTCAAAAAATTTGTATGTTGTAGCAAATTCAATTAGATTTTTTTAGTATTTTTAAACTTAAGAAATTTTTGTAAATATTTCAAAAAAGGTAAAAAAAATTACATTGAAATAAATCAAAGAAATTTATTTCAAGAATATATTAATAAAGAAAAATCAATTTATAATTGCTTCGAATTTTTTTGTTTACAACATTTTTTTTTATATGTTTAAAAATATGATTCAAAATAAAAAATGTAACAAAACTTGTCAGATATGCGATTGATGTTTTATAAAAACAAACTAGCTCCAAATATCCAATTTACCTTAGGTGTGTCAATGAAAAAAAAATTTCGGTGTTTCGAAAGTCAAATAAAAAAAGCTCATGAAATGGCTTTTCTTCAAATTCATTAAATTTCAGATAACCTCTTCTCTATATATGTATGTATAAACTGGTGTTATTTTTTTTTTCAATTCCTGGAAAGTTTAAAAGTCTGGGAACAATTTTAAGAATGCACCTCTTACAAGCAAATTAAAACAAAAATTTCATTACAAATTTATTAAAAGATTGATAATATGTATTTTGAAATACCTTGAACTTTTTTAGACTAGTTTCTATAAAGAACATCATTTTCGAGCCACTTCACTTCATTAATGTACTATGTATTATATCAAGCTTCAGTAAATAATAAAGAAATATTTTCTTAACTCACCTCAATGAGCGAGATCGCCAGCATGAAGAATGGCCAATGTAGCCTCAGATTACTCTTCAAGTACGCCGCTTCCGGATCCGCATTGCAAGCGTACTTCTGTTTCTGTTGTTGTTGTTGTTGCTGCTGCTGCATTTGTTGTTGATGTCGCTGCTGGTGATGTTCTTGCAAATATTTCTGTTGTTGCTGTTGCTGCAGCTTATGTTGTGCCTTCTGCATGTAAATGTGTTCGCCGTGTCGCGTGCAGCAAGTGCTGCTCGTTGTACTGCTATCGGTGTCGTAGGAGGAGGAGTTGAAGGATGCCGATAAGGAGGGTGAGCACACAGTCGCCGACGACGATGACGCCGTTGGCGCAGTCACAATTGTTAACGCGGCTGTGTGTGCCGATGTGGGGCAGGATGATGATGTTGATGACGGCGCTGCTGGCAGTGGAATGTCAATAATGGTCGCTTCAATGGCGGGCAGTTTGTCAACTACAACAACAGTGTTTTCAGCTTGTTGTTGCATTTCGTGTTGTTCGACGTGAGCGACCTCAGCAGTGGATGGCTGCTGCTGTTGTTGCTGCTGTTGCTGCCTTATTTGTGCCGCGAATCGCTCCATTTTTTATGTTTTGGTTTAGTGAGTTGCGTACTTTGTTTTTTTTTTATATTTATTTGCTTTTGAGTTTTGCTTTCTTTATTTTTTGCTTCGCTGGTTGTGTTGAAAGAGTAAAAATGTAAATGTTTGTTTTTTCTGTTTTTCACAATTTTTCACGTGTTGTTGGCGCCGCTGTTGACTGGCGGTGCTTTTTCCTTGTTCTCGTGGAAATTTAAATTTCCTCCTCTTTTTGGTGTAGTCTTGTTGTTGTTGGCGCGTTTTGTTTATCTACCAGACGTTAATCCGCGCTGATCTTTGTTTTTTGTATTTTTGGTGTTTTTATGTGCAACTGCAAGAAGTGAAAAAAACAGAGAGAGAAAAAGAACAAATCAGTTAACAGTTTGGGAAAGTGTGAGATGAAAAGGCTTTACTAACAAGCTGTAAATGAATGCTTCGGAGGTGGCGAGATTGCGGCGCTTTTTTTTTTGTTAGCGATTTTTTTGCCATTTCGCCACTTCCGATGTGTTGTGCCAAAAAGCCACGTCAGTTGCATCATTGGCTTGAAGAAGTTTCAATCAACGAAAACTCAATTGCGCCGATAAACAATATCCAAAGGCGAACAGGTGTATTTAACCAATGATACATAAATTTATATGTGTACATACATACATACTTGTGTATATATGTATGGCTACTATAACCTGTATGGACTAATTAATTTTAAAGCAAACTCCTTCAAAACATCATCAAAAAAATATTTTGGAAATTTTTTGTTTTGCATTAACAATGTCATATTTTCAAAATAGCTTTAACTTAATATGCATATTTTCTAACTTTTGTTTTAAGTTTGGCAAGCCGCAATATTTTTTTTGAGGAAAGAAAAAACATATTTTTTTTTGAGTTGGTAGAAATTATTCAAATAAATATATACAAAACAGAGATATAAAGGCAAACATGCTCCAAAAATAAAAATACAAAATGGCAATAAAAAAAAAAGTTTTAAGAACCCGTTTGTCAATTTTGAAAAATAAATTGAAATAAAAAAAATTGCATATATGTATACCAAAAGAACATTGAAATTGAGTTCAAAATTAATGTTTTCTGTGTTCTCCGTGTAATATTCTGAATTTAAAAAAATATTATTTTGTTTTGATAAAAACAATGCCTATTTTTTTACGTTGTACATTGCAGTTTTCATTAAAAAATTTTACAACTGACTGAAAATTTATAAAAAAAATTTATTTTAATTGAAATGTGAAAAAATTATTGCAATTAAGCGAAAACAATTTTAATAAAAAAGGGTTTTAAATTCAAGAATTTATCAATATTGGAAAACAAATTATTTTCGGTTGTTTGCTTAAATATTTCATTGAAAAGTGTAGCGAAATCGGTTTAGTGAAAAATATATAATCGTTTGCCTTTTTCAAAATCTTTGAGTGAAAATGCTACCATACATGCTACTATACATTTTCACTCTAGGAAAAAAATAAAAAATAAGGGAAAACATCGAAATAAAAATTTAAAAAATGAAATATTTTTTATTAAAAAATGTTTCAAAATGTCAAAAAAAAATTTTTGGGAAAATTGTTTTTTTTTTCAATAAAAAATTGCAAACAAATCCAATAGTGGAGTTAATCACAAATTTAAATTTTTTTAATTGTTTTTTTTTTTTAAAGAATAATTTAGGTTCGTATGTATATACTCTGAAAAACTGAAAGAAATTCAGCTCACTGAACTGGAAACAGATTTTGTTGGGGAAGTCATTGAAAAAAAATCATAACAAAAGTGCTTTATGTTTTTTTAATCTAAAAAAAATCTAGAAAGGGCATTCGCCTGCATCGACAAACAGTGAAGCAGTCATTTAAAAGTTTATAAAAATTGCGCCATAGCAACTATAAGCACTTTGCTTTAAATAAATTTAAACAGGAAACTTTTATAAATGTGCATGCATATGTATGTATATATGTACTATGTATGTGTGCATGTGCGAGTTTGTGTATGTTATACTATACAGGCAATGCTGTACGTATAATACTTTCCAGAGGCAACTTGAAGTGAGTTGTAGCAAGTTTTCAGGCGTTTACGCGCATTCTTCTTCTTTTTCGTCTTCTCCGCATACATACACAAACGCACTTCTTGGTTGTACTCGTATGTACATATGGATGTACGACATACAAACAAACATACAAACATTTATAAGAGTAATGCCATTTTATGATTGTTGTGCCCTACATTCCAGCGCAATTATGTAGCTAATAATACACTTAAATGTACTCACATATATATGTGAACATGAAGTAGATATGTTTTGAATGTGTGTGTTTGTATGTATGTTAGTGTAGCGGCATATCGGCCATACAAACACTATCGCAGCAACGTTTGTGCACAGAAATGCAGACATGTTGAGCTAGTCCCTTGAGCTTTAATGGCACAGATAAACATATACAAATGTTTGTATGTTTATATAGTAGTTGTATGTACATGAACATGTGTAGATATGTGTAAATATGTTTGTTTGTACATATGTATCATCAACAGTGCCGATTAAATTTAATTTTTGCTTATTGCTATTGTTGTTGTGCGTAATTTGAAATTTCCAGAAATAAATTTTAGATTAACTTAATGGCCAATAAATTTGATAGCTACAAGAGCATATGTGTGTGTGTGTATGCTTTGTACGTTTGTAAGTACGAGTATCCAAATGTATGCTTCGCTATTTCGGCTAATTAATGGCCAGCGTTGGTGGTAGTGGGGCGAAAAGAGCGTCCCGAATGTTTGGTGGGAGCTACATACACATGCACAGTTATCTTGTACACAGCTACATATGTACATATGTACATACATACTCGTACATACTTTTCATAACCAAAACTATGTTACTCGAATTTAAGTGACTTCCTACTTTCCTCATCGCTTTCCACATGCCTTTCCACAATCTCTGCAGCGTTCGCCTATTGGGAATTCGGTTAAGGCGACGCAGAAGGGCAATGTGTTGGTTTGCTGAGATTGCAAAAGATGTCTAGCAAGCTTGGAAATTAATAGAACATACATACATATATATTACATATTTATATAAATATGATTACTTTGACATACATATGTATATACATACATACACATGCACACACACACTTGCTTAAGCTTTAGTAAACCAGAGACCAAAATTTCTTAATATCATTTCTATACTACTTCCTCTACAACAACAATAAAAACAACAACTTCTAAAGTTTCGTACCACTTTCAGCAATAATGTGTGCATAAGTACTGCCTATTACTTAATTTAATTTAATTTTTTTTTTTGTTTTTATTGCTCATCTAAACTAGTGGATTGATGCTGTCGGCACGCGGTCGCTTTGTTATAGCGCGGCGTTAATTGGCATTTGCGCTTCTTGTTTGCGTTTTTTTTTCGTGTTTTGCTGCTGACTCAAAATCAAAAGCAAATACAATTGTTTGCACAAATCAAATGTACACAGATTATATATACATACATATATACATATTATATACATATGCATATGTTAACACATTTGTACATACATATATACATATTTTCATATGCGTGATATTCATTCGAAACATTCTTGTGGGTGGCAGTCGCTTTTTTTTGTGCTTTTTGTTATTTCACTTTTAAATATTAAGCGCACCGATTATATAGTATTTCTTGTTTTAAAATTTTTAATTGCCTTTCACTTATCTATAAAATATGTGTATAATTTCTGCGAAAATTTGTTGCCATTCATTAATTTTTTGACTCCCCTGACTTTTATCGACTATTGTCGCCAGACAGGAGCCATTCAAAATTTCGTGCTTGTCTCTAGGGGGAATGTTTAAAATGCTTAAATTTAAAATAGAAAAATAATTACAAATTTCAAAACTAACGCATACATTTTTATTAACAAAAATAAAATTTAAAAGTGCAAAAATTTGAGATTGTCTTACATTTTGTTGGAATTTTTGAATAATAATATTAAAATAAAAAAAAAATAAAAAATAATAAATTTCGTACCAACCTGGCGGTTTGAAAAAAAATATCATTACTGATAAAACATATTATGAAATCTAAAAATTATCGGGTTAGTAAGGTTTGAAGTAAAAACAACGTCCTATGGTTTTTTAATCCAGATACGATGATGACCGAAAGTATGACGAAAGTATATTAAAATAATAAGTTTTCTAAGTGAAGCCTTAAATGTGTGAAAATTATGATTACATATATGAAACACTTATTTTTGACAACATTTTTAAATCAATTTTTATTAAATATTGTTGAATTTTTTTTTAAATATCGAATTTTAATTTTGTGTTGCATGATCGAAATTAATTTTGTGCTTTAATTTAATTTAATTACAATTTTTTGACTTGATGAAATCATATGCTAAGCGTTTTATTTTTACATAATTTTTTTTTTATTATAAAATATTGATTTAGAAACCGTGTATCTTCGGAATACATGCCTCATGATAAAAGAAGAAACTTTAATATTATAAACTTATCGAATGTGCTTCGTTAAAAAAAATTTAAAATCTTAAGTTAGCAAATTAAATTTTAGTTTCCAAATTATTTAAAACAATTTAATTTATTTTAAATTATGTTTTTTTTTAGATTTTAGCTTTTCACAATATTCTTTCGCTTTATGTTCTTACAAAATGATTTACTTTTATTTTAATTAATAAAGATTCAATATTTCCTTTTTGATTTGTACAAATATGAACAGCCAAATTGTTGTATAAAATACGTAGCTAATGCATAAAAGATTCTCATTAATTTTGTATATTTTTCGCAATGGTTTTGTTTTTTATGGAAAGTAAAAAAAATTTTCGCTTTATGGATTTAAATTTACTTTAAAATATTTTTTTTTTTTATATTTTATATGTATGTAAACACATTTTTGGGATTTTTTAAACTTAACTTTAAGGCCTTTAACATTTAATTTTTATGTATTGAATTTTTCGGAATATAATTTTTCTTTGTTTTTCTTTCATTTAAAAAAACATATATTTGACATGCATATGTATGTACATACATATATATGTAAATACGCATACAAAATTTATTTAATTATATATATGACATATTTATGTTCATACATTTGTATGTATATCACAGTAAGTTGGCGAGGATGTCTCGAGTACGCTAGCAGCTACATATTTAATAAATTATTATTGTCATCATCAGCCACCGAATTCAGTATTTTTCATATTTTTATATTTTCTTACATGTTTAAGTATTCGCACATGTGTATATACATACATATATGCAAATTCGAAGACATTATCGTTAGACACTTAAGAAAATCTTCGCTAACAAGTGCGGTTTTTTATGCGATTTCTTTAGTAATAAAGTTTTTTTTTCAGCAATTCAACATCCAAGGCCCGCGCCGCAAAATGTTGCTATACATAAACACACTCCAAATATACATATGTATTTACGTACGTATGTATGTATATGCTAGTGTATGTGTGTAAGTGTGTGTATAGTATGTATGTAAGTAGCTATCATGTAATTTGACAAACACAATTATTGTAATTCTCCACAAATGAGCAAGTGCTTAGTGGCACAGCAGCAGTAACAGTGACAACAACACCAACACATAAATCATTTGCCGCTGTGTGACAACAATAATCTTATTTAAGTATAAGTGAATTATGTTAATCGTATTCGTTTCTATTACATAAAATAAGCAAAAAAAAAAAATATAAAAAATGAAATCAGCAAAAATAAAAAATGAAAAAAGAAGCAAGAAAAAAAATATGTTTGATTTTGTTTTTGTGTTTTGTACATACAATGTACGTACGTTTATCGCCGCTGCATGGCAACGAATTGGCTGTTAATTTTTTTGTTTTCTATGACTCTTTGCTACAACAAATAATCGTAGTTGTGGGCGCGTTGATTGTTATTGTTGTTGTGGCAACATCAGTCTTTTGCACAAGCGCTTCGATTTGTTATGGTTTGCTTTGTTGGTAGATAAAATATATACCTACACGGATTTGTGTACACATGCAAACAAAGAGTCTTCATATACATTTTTATGTACATATGTATGTATGTAAAAACACATTTTATTTGCTTGAAACATGTCCAAATATGGGAGTATTCGCTCCCAACATTTTTTTGTGTACATATGTACGAGTATGTGTGCAGAAATCTATACATACACTACATTTAAAAATTTTGACAGCTATCTATTCCTTTATTAATTTCTGATTATTTTTAAATTTTAAATACTGATGCTCTAAAAAACCCATTTAAGTCCCATTATCAAACTTTGTTCAGTCCTAAAACGATTTTTTTTTTTTAAAGAATCATCACAATTACTTACGTTAAATCGGAATTTTTAGGTAAATTTCATGTACGAGTATAATGTTCATTAAATTGTTGTCTGTCAAAGCGCACGTATCAGTTGGCTTGAATATGTTTTTAAATTTTATGAAGTTTACAACTTAAATTTTCATACATATGTACAACAAAGCTTGTTTTTGCTTTTTACTATATGTTTTTACTATAATTTCTTGTTGCTAAACTTTTTAATTAGTTTTTAAATTATGACATTTATTATTATTTTTTAATTATTTATTAATTTTTTTCCATTTGACTTTTCTATAAAAAATTTCATAGCAGATAATGACTTTTTGTTTAAAAGTTTTGTCGTTTTTTAAATCTTTTTCACATAATTTATAATAATTTTTCTAATTTTTTTTTTAATATTTTCATTATGTTCTGCAAAAAAATGTGTTGAATTGAAGTTTTGAGCCTAATTTTTTGTTTAGAATATTTCTTGCTTTAAAAGTTTTTATCAAAAATTGATAATTCAACTATTACAGATTTTAAAAAAGGCCATTGACAACTTAACAGTTTTTATTAAAAAAAATCTTTGTCAAGTTTATAGCTAACATTTTTAATTACACAAATTTGCTGCTAGGCATATTTGGTTCTTGTTTATTACCAATTTTTTTTTTGTTTTGTTTTATTTTCCATTAGGCATTTTTGTCTTAAAACAGTTTTATTATTTGCTATCAACACATTATTTGTTTGTTTTATTTTGTTGTGTATTATTATTATTTTATTTATTTTATACAATTTATTTTTAGTTTACCGTTTTTTTCTCTTTTAATTGATTAATATTTAAGAGCTATTTTTTTATTAATTATCATTCATATATTTACTTGCTTAAATTTAAAAGTTATTTGTAATTTTTTTAAGTTTTTATTAACAAATATGTTTTTCTTACTTGTTTGTTACTCTCGGTGAAGCGCTCTTTTATCAATTGCATTGCCACTTAACTAGATAAACGACTACGTATGTATGTACATATGTCAATATATATAAATATATATCTAAATAAACATAAATGTAAGCGCATGTTAAGCTTTATTAAGTTTAAAACAGCCTTAACTGTCTGCAACTACAATTGCAACATATCGAGCGCAATCATGTTTTTTTTTTTTCAAATTCAACTTAATTACTTCATTTAAACATAAAATCAGCGAAGCATTTGACTGCATTTTCGATTGGCTGTTAGCTGGAGGTACAGAGTTGGAAAAAAAAATATACTTTATTTTTACCAAACAATTAAAATCGTAAAAATTAAAACCATCAGCAAATGAAAAATTGCGGCAAAAAATATCTTAAAGCAATATCTTCATCGCCAAATAAGCGAATTAGCCGCAAAAAATGCGCTAAAAATGCAGCTAGCGTGCAAGCGCATATAAAAAGATACAGACAAACAAGCATGCTTACATACATACATATGTATTTATGTTTGTGCAGACAAACAAAAAAATATATTTTTATACAAATATTTCTATGTGTGGTATGTGGCGCTTTTGCGTGTTGCCATCAACTAATTAATTCCAAACTAATCTATAAGCCACAAAAAAATTAGTGTTTATGTGTGTGTGCTCCTTTAAATGGCTGTATGTGTGCATGTTATGCAGCGCAAAATAAAACTTTATTAACAATTGTTTTGAAAATTAGCAAAGAAACTTGCACATAATCGAGTTTGAGCGTAAAAATAAAGTTATTAGAGCCAAAAAATGTAAATTCAGCAAAAAACTAAAAAAAATTTCAGCTTAGGTTTGCATGTGCAATTTTACTGTGAGTGTTTTTTTATTTTTTGCTGCTGCTTAAATGTTGCAACGCGCTTTTGCACTTAAAAAATGAATGGCTCTTGCGTTTGATTCGTTTGCCACACTTGACGGCACTCACGCGCTCGAATTGCAGTGAAATTGCATTGATTTGAGTGTTGCAAGCATGTGCAAGTGCGAAAATTTTGTGCAAGCTACATTTATAGATGCATACATATGTGCATATGCATTTGAATGCATCAATTATGGTATGGAATGGAGATGTTAAGCATAGCACGTACATGTGCTCGTACATACATACATACATACATACATATAACGATGAAAATTTAAAAAACGTTTTAAAATAAAATGTTAAAAATATAAAATGCACTAACAAATTAAAAGAAAAAAATGTTTTTCAATAAAATTTTTTTTTTAAATTAGTTAAATTACAAAGATTGTGTTTTAAAATATGCAGAAATTAAGTCAGTTGTACAAGATGTATAAATTCTGTAGAAAATGTAAATGTCAGCAAATATTTAATTGTTTAATAGGCAAGTCACAGCGTTGTTCAAATAGTAAATTAACGCACAAGAAATTTGTGTGAACCCTTAGAGGCTTACTTTGTTTGTCAAGCTTTTTAAAAACTCAAGTTATTATTTAATATTATTATATTAAATTTTTATATTTATATTATTATTTTAAAAATTTTTGATTTCTTGTTTTCATTTAAATCGTACAGTTCTTTGAAGTAAATCAGTGGATACAAAGCCAAAAATTAAAAAATTAATTTAAAAATTTTTAATTTTCAATTTTGTTGCTGATCGATTTTTAATTTGAAAGAAAAGCACTTTTTGTTTTTTTCAAAGTTTTAGTTTTTTTTATTTTAATCTTTTATTTGAAGTTTAAAAGCAAAATTCTTTCAAGTAAATCACGCAATTCAAGTAAAAATTTTAAATTTTTTAAATTTTTAATGAAACTTGTAAATTAAAAAAAAATTTATTTAACAAAATTTTAGGTAGAAAGATATACAAGATAAGATGTACATGCATGTATGTATGTACATACATATGTACATAAAATTGTGTTTCTTTTTATTAAATGCGAATTTTTAACTTTCTAAACAAAATACTTATAAACCTTTCCAAAAACAACATTGAAATTCACAATAAATTCCTAGTTGACACATTTTTAATTAAAGGGCATTAATTTTAAAAAATTTTTTAATTTTCATAAAGTTGCTACCCTGTTATAAGTTTTTGAAAATTCACAATGTTTTATGTTTTAAAGTATATTCTAAAAATTTAAAATAATTAAAATTTTAATTTCATTAAATAAAAAATTAAAATTAAAAAAAAAATTACACTTTAAAAATATTAAATAAAAAAAAACTTAAATTTTTTTTTTAAAGTTTCAAAAAATCAAGCGTTACTTGCGCTTTATTAGTTAAGAATTGAATATTTTTAAATGGAAAAATATTAAAAAATGATGTATACATAAATGTGCTTATTTGATGCGGTTATATTTATGAGATACGATTAGAATTATCGCCATCATAAGCTTGACACGAATGCTCTCGGAGGGGGCCAGCTTTCAAACTAAGCCAGGCTTGCTTGCTTGCGCGCTCAACTCTAAACAGCCAATATCAAGCGAAATCTTTTGTGATTTTATTCCCGTGACCTTTGTGTAACTGTGTGCCACACATATACTTTTTATATATATACATATATACATATGTATGTACGAGTATGCAAGCGTAAGCGGCCAAATAGCAATTGAACAACTGTAATGGTAATTGAATGCACCAATTGTAGCAGCAAGTAGCCAATTCTTGTTGTTGCCGCGAATTCAAATTAGCTGCACGTACGCAAACACAACTTCCTGCTAAATACGATACATATGTATGTATGCATGTATGTGAGAGTGTATGTGTGACTATGTGTAGCGATATGCAAACGTTTTGCAGAAAGAGTTACCGCTAAGCAGTTGCACGTACGCTTATCCACACACATACATAAATCTACATACATACATACATACATACATACACATTTATTGTTAAAGGCGAAAAGTCGCTGCATTTCCCGGCGGCAACACCTTTGGGGCATTCCATTGTTGTTGTTGTTGTTATTATTGTTGAGCCGGACAAACGAACGGTCACTTGGTGGTAACGAGCGACCTAACTGCACGAAAGCGGTCCCATTGGCATTACACACACACATACACTCGCACACAAAATACATACATATGTAACATTGAAAATAAAAAAGTACCTCGCTTAGCGGAGCGGTTTGTCAGCGTTGGAGCTACTCGCTGCTAGCGACTTGGACTATCTGATGCGCGGCTGTGAGAATTAACATTTTCATTATGCTTATTATTATTATTGTTGCTTGTCTTTGTTTTTATTTTGCGTACGAGATTATTTACATTTTCCGCGCGTTACCAATTTGTTTTTGTGCGCTTGCACATACTCGCACACACACACACAAACACAAATACGCGCGTGTGCATTTTTTTTTTATATTGGCGGAAAAACATAATCGCACACAGCATTGGCCGCTTTTGAAAGAGTCATTGCTCGCTGCCTTAACGCGCGTTCGCTCTCCACTGTCACTGGCAGCATTGTGCTCATTGTCGATTGGTTGTAAATTTGCATTCACATTCTGGCATTTGCTCTGCTGCCACTTCGGTGCAGTTGCGTTGGCACTCTGCAACTGGCAAAGCATAAATGTAGTGACGACGACGAAATGAAGAGCAACAACAATAACAACAGTGGTTCAAACATATTTGTGACAACTTGATAGAACCCAACAAACATTGAAGAAATAAGTTTACTATCTTTGCAAAGTTTTGTAGTTTTCAGTTGGTTGATATTCAACAACAATCTTCAATCATTCATGGACCCCGAAGAAATTTGAGCAGATTATAGTTATCAAGTTCATACCATACAGTATTCTACAATACGTCATTCTGTAAACTCGAAGAAAATTATAGTTCTCAAATTGATATCCTTGTTGGTTAGGTATTATGTTGAGTTTGAGAACGAAAAACTTTTCTAATTTGGCAGCGCCGAAATTTTTGTATATGGAAGAAGGAGAAAAAACAAAAAATTCCCAAAAATCAAAGTTTTGCTTTAGCCGTTTCAAAATTACATATTTATGATACTTTAATTGAATGAGCTATTAAAACGCATGCTCAAAACTTTACTAAAAGCACTGAAAACTTGATGGTCGTTTTTTAAATTAGAAAATGGTTGTGAGCGCTGTACAAAGTTTAAAACATGATTTTTCCTGCTCTAACTAAAACAAATATTTATTTTGATAAAAAAAAAATAGGCGTAAAACATGTAAAGAAAGTCGTGTTTCTAATTATTAGATCGCTCATTTTATTATTAAGTACACTTTAGAGACCAAGTTAAGAAATATATTTTTTTTTAAATTTGAGAAACACAATTATACATACATACATATGTATATTGCTATACCAAAAAAAAAACTGTTTTAGTTAACAATGCTTTGATACTCCAGTTGAGCTACAGTTAAAAGAAAATAATGAAAATTTGAGAAGTAGTCGACTTAGTTATCAACTCAAATTCAAGTTTATCCCTCGCCTAATGGTTTATTGGGAATCATGAAAGTACTACATACATAAATATGTCCGTTCGATTGCAAGTAAGCTAGTAAGAATTTGCGTGTAGGCAGCAAAAACCGCTCGCTGCTGTTACTTTTGTCATTACTTCCCTTCTCTTGCTGCAGCGTATTGGCATATTTGTGCGCATTTTTTATTGCCTACACTTACTGCGTTTTATCGAATGTCAAGCGAGCAGGTGGGTTGCCTAGACACATACATACATACATACATACATAGTACATATGCACATACAAACATGCTATCTGTATACATACATATATTGTAAGTACATACCAACTTGTAGTGCATGCCGACAAGCGGTGCCAGGGGCTCAATGGTGCCAATTGCAACCTTAATGTGCAACACTTTTGATTGCTCATCAACACAGGCGGCCTCAACTGTCATTAAGGGCAACTTTGAATGCAGCTAATGTTAGAATATCAACAACAAAAAAAAAAAAAATCAAAAGACAAAAAAAACAAGTTATCCACTTTTCATTGCGTTCTCCCATTAACACGTTACAATGTGTACTTGCGGTAAAAATCTATGCGGCAAGTAAAGAGAGAGAAAAAAAATTAGCAGCAATAATTTTATTGCGAACTACTTTACCTTGGAGAATGCAAAACTCTAAGGCAACATAGTGCTTTAATTACTGCGCTGCACTTCGTGGAAATTTTAATGAATGAATTTCAAAACTGAATTCAAAAAACAAAAATATCAATTCGTGTTGAAGGACTTTATACATAGAAAACTTTTATGAGGGTGTAATTTTGTAAATTTGTATAAGCGTATAAATAGAATCCAAACGCTTTGCAAATTTCTTCAGACAAAGCGATGCCGTCGCATTAATAGAAAGCAATTAATCTTTTGAAATTTTTTGGAAAAAAATTTTTTTTTTTCGAATTTCATGTGCAAATTTTTCTTACAAAATATTAAATAAAATTTAAGAAATAGCAAGTAAGCATTCTTGACTTCCGATGTTCAAAGTAATTGTTCAAATATTTTATTGAAAAAAATTATTTTTAGTTGAATAATGGAAATTTTGCCAAACTTAACGAAGTTCAATACTGGCTAATTTTTTTAAAATCGCATATTGGCTTTTTCGATTTTCTATGGTTGTAAGTATATGATTTTCTCTACCCAAATAGAGCTTTTTTAAGCGAGCTCATAAAACTCGATTTAAAGCTTATGTTTAATTTAACATGAGGTTATATTTAAGAAATAAAAATCTTATGGAAAACTTAAGAAATAAGCATTCTTTTTGAATTAAAATTTATTTAAATCGATAACTTTCATGACTTAACGCAATTGAAAATTAAGAAAATTTAAACAAAAGATTGGAAAATTGTTTGCTAACGACTTGTATTCACGCTGAAAACCAGAATTTTACATCAGATTTTCGTAATTAAACTTTTTAATTTAATTTCCATTATTTTTAATTTTAAATACAATTCAATTGCTATCAATGCAATCCATAGTTACAAGTTTTGCATATACAAAACTGCAAAAAATCGCAATAGAAAAGCATTAAAGTTAAAGAAAAAAATGCTCAATATTTTAAGAAAATTTGTTGGGCATGACATTTTATAGACCATTTATGGTAATTTGAGCACAAAAAAATGCAAATGAACGTTGGAGTTAGACAATTTTTTTACCGCATTTGCTTCATTTAAAGAAAACACTCGCGGCTGTTGCTGTTGCAGAAATTTTATTACAATCTTGCTTCCAACAATTTCCATTTAAGATCGGCATGTAAAAGAAATTCCTCTCAGCTTAGTCGATATTTGGTATCGCTAAAATTTCACAACCTTTCTGTTGCACACTTTTCTATGTATCACAACTTTAATGCAATTTTTACTTACCTATTTTTCTTTTGAAACTATCAGCCTTTCCATTGCTTTAATCCAATAGTTAGTAATTTGTGTGTTGTTGCTGTTGCGCTTATTACAATTTTTTGTTCACACGCACTGTTTTGTTTGAACTTTTTGTTTTCCAGATATTTACGACTCGACTGTTAGCAGCGTTTTTGGTTTTTTGTTTAATATTTCGCACTGTAAGGTTCACTGCTACCCTTTTTGTTTTTTATTTTTGAAGCACAATTATGTTGTTTTTTGTTTTTGTTGTTTTGTTTGCTTTTCGCTGCACTCGCTCACTTGCCACACAATAAATACCACAAGTTCTTTGCCGTGTGCCGAATTAATTATTGTATTTGTCAAGTAATTACTTAAGCAAATTGCGTGCTTGGTTGAGCTTCCGTTGGCGTTGTTGTTGAATGCACCAATAACACCACCATCACCAACAGCACCAACTTGTTCATAATGCACAATTCTCGATGGAGATATGTATGTATGTATGTGTGTATGTATGTACGTACAAAAAGAAAGAATTGCTAATAAAAGCATTCACAAAATTTCTTTTATACGCTTTTGGTTATTTTTGTGCAATGGATTTGTTATATACTGTCACTTTGTTGTTGTTGCTATTGCTGTTCGCTTGTGTGAATTTGTTCGCTTTCGTTTGCTTGCAGAATTTATTTACTTTTTGCTATTATTTTTAAGTTAGTTTATTTGCACTTTTCGAGAAAAAAAACCATCACTTTTTTTTTGTTTTCACATTACAAACAAACACAAATGTATGTATGTATTTACTCAAGCGCTGGCTTTTGTCATTATTTATGTTATTTTTATAATTCTGATTTGATATATTTTATTTGAAATTTTTTGAACGGCGTCTAGTTATTTGTTTTATTTTTATGTTTATCGTAGGCGTAATGAAAGGGAAATCGTTAAATAAATGTTGTTGTTGTTGTGCGTTTGAGTGAATTATTTCACAAATATTTTATATACATATGTATGTATGTATGTATGTATATTTTTCTTTTAAATTTCTTGCGCTCATTCAATTTACTTTTATTTTATATTGCGCGATTGGCTCTTGCTTGCTTGTTTCAAAATATTTTCGTTTACCGAATTTTTCTCAACTCAATATGAGACTTTTTTTTATTATTGCCTACACACCACCGCAACCGCTTTTCTTCATATAAATATAATAAAATACGTAAACTTGTTCGCGTTCCGCACGCAACTGTTTGTGAATTACATGCTGCCGGCCCTCAAATACCAAATCCAAGTGCCAACTGTGTAGTGTTTGTTGGTTCGACAGCGGCTGGCGGCTGTTGGCTGTTAGCTGTTGGCCTGTGTTGGGGTCTCTTGCTTCGCTTTCCTGTCTTCATTTGGCTGTGAGCTGCGGCTGCCTCGCTGATCGGCCGTCCAATTCATCGTTCGATAGCCTCTCACACATGTCGCGCCAACAATGTTTTCGTTACTGAAATGCAAAGCGAAAACAGCTGATCGCTTCAAACATGTTGGGTGGCATCTGGTTTTAGGTTCGTTTGCTTCGTTTTCTTTTCAAACTTGCTGCCGATTTGTGTGCGTACATAAGTTTGTAGCTGTGTGTTCTTACACCTTGCCAGGTTGCCAGGTTGGCTCATCTTCATCGCTTAATACCTTTGCATTAGCAGCCATGCACTTTTCGTTAGTATAATTGTTTGTAGCTGTGTGTTTGCGCGTGTGTATGTTTGTTTGTAGTGGTTCTTGCATACTCAAGTGTTTGTACCATATCCGTTTACTTGCTCTGTGCTACTTTAAGGGGCACACTCCACAAACGGCAGCTGTTACCTATCGCCAGCTGTCTGCTGTCTGCGATGTTGTCTTCAAATTGGTTGAAGTTGCAAGCATACATTTACAGTTGGAACGGAAGGAAGTACACATACACACACACACACGCATATTGATGGATTGAATGAGTGTGTGCTACACATAACATTTATAGTATAAAATACGAATCATAAGAGGGCAAGTGGTAATTAAAGTGATTGAATGAAAATATTTGTAGATATAAATATGAGTGCTCTCAACACTTGAACATTTTCCGATTAACACTTGTAGATATATTCATATAATAGGTGTGTCTACTTTTTTTCCAGTGTAACTCTCAAACCGTTATTCAGTAATATGATTGCTCGTCGTTGATTGTAATAATAGTTTTTAACTAACAACTCTGTGATTAATTGATGTCTTTTCGGTAGTCCTTTCATAATTAAAAACAAGAATTAATAATTTTTCAACAAAAATTAATTTTGTACAATTTTTGAATTCTATCGTAACTTAATTATGTTCAATTAATTTATAATTACATTATTAATACTAATAGTAAATTTGGTTATTTTAAATTAATTAATGAAAAATAATTATGTATTTTCAAATTAAACTAATTGATTATTTAGTTATATGATTAACAAATAAAATATTCTTTAAATTTTAAAAAATACATGAATAATAAATTAATTCGATTATTTTCAACTGTTTTGTATTAGTTGAACGATTTTTTTATGCAACTAATTACAAAATAACATTTCCTGACACCATTTTATTGTTTAATTCTTTTAAAAAATAGTGAACTGACTTTTTTAATAACGTGCTTAACTTAGTTATTTTGAAAAATGTATTTTGTTTTTATGTACATAATTACTGAATTAATTTAAATATTTTTTGTTTACTATTTATGTACATAGGTAACCGTTTATTAATTAAATACTATTACTTTTTACTGATAATTAATTTACTACTTCAAATTACGTATATGATTAGCAAAATCATTTACAATAAATTATAATTTTTCAAATGCGTGATATATGTATAAATTAATTCGATTATTTTTATTAATTTTGAAATTTCTATTATTAAATACTTGATTAATATATTCATAAATTTTTATTTAATTACTTGCTTAATAGACTTACATATATTTTTCTTAATTTCGTGGTTTGTCTAAATTCATTTAACCAAATAAAATCTCTTTATAGTGATTAACTCAGTGAATAATATAATATATCGCAGCGTAGTTAATAAATATATATTTACTCGTATACTTAAATGCTTTTCAAAAACTTCTCACTTTCTGAAAGTATTACTTAACAGCAAATACAGTTGAAAGTGCTTGAAAGAACTTATTTCTTACATGTACTTATTTAAAAGCAAAAATAATTTCTTGTCAAACTAATAAAGTTACTTACAAACTAATAAAACCAATTTTTTTCCAAACATTTATATAAAAAAATAATTAATAATAATTAAATAAGTAAAAATAATCAAATAGTTAAAACTACTCAAAAATATCAAATAATGTTAAATAAATTAATAATTAAAATCAATTAAATGTTCAAAAATAACCACCTGATTAAATCAACTAATGCGTTTATTTTTAATTATTTAAAATTGTTTTATTTTTTTTTTATATGTACATATATATAATTTTGGCGCGTACACTATGTATGTATATAGCTCAGTGTTTGGCCGAGCTTCTCCTACCATTTGTGGTGTGCGTCTTTATATTATACCACAAATGGAGGGACCTAACATTTTTTGCCGACTCCGAACGGCAGATGTATTTAATGAGAAGCATTTTTATGGCAGAAATACCCTCGGAGGTTTGCCATTGCCTCCGAGGGGTGACCGCGATTAGAAAAAACTTTTTCTATGATTTTTTTATTTATATTTTTTACCTTTTAAAAAATACAAACACTAATTATCTAGCACTGATTATAATGGAAACAGAAGAGAATATATTCTCTAACCTTTGATAAATCCTGATTGATTTCAGCTTGTTCTGATGTTGAGGCAGATTTGAAAAATAATTCGCAATTGAGCTCAATTAGAGAAATACCACATTCTGAACTTGATGAATAAGAAAATCAACATTCTCAGAAAGTGAATAAGTTTTCACGAAAGATGATTTTGAAGCTATGCAGTGGATTTTAAAGCGTCTGAATATTTTTAATGTCTGACACTATTTACTAGGACGTTTTGGGAGTACGATTGCGGTTTTTTGCATAGGAAAGAGTGAAATATCTACTGAATGGATATCTAAGAAAGACATAATGGAATTTTTCGACCTGATATTCTTTTTCAACTTTCCATGCTACCTATATTAAGTGTTTCTTTAATTTGAATGTGTTATATATTACACTGATAGCGAACACGTTTTTGTTGATAATTCCCTTCAGTTATGCATATTTCACTAATTGAACAGGTACCTATTTTCAGTTAGCCTCTTCTAAAATATCATTACTTTCTAGTTAGCAGCTCATATTTCTATATTTCCATGTTATTTTATATCTTCTTCCAACCCTTGCCAATGCACATTTCACTTCGTGTATATTAAAATCAATCAAACATGTTGCACCAAAGTTCGTAAGCAATTCAATTTTTTTTTTTGTTGTAGTAAGTGAGCGTATAAGAGTTTGACTCTAATCTGTATGATGCCGCATGTTCGACGAGTTGTCCCAAATTATTATTGCTTTGTTATTGTATTGCAATTTGGGTAGATCTCCTGGTTTGGGCCGGTGAAGGCTCATTGTCGTGGACGTTCTGTTGAAGTCACTGTGAGAAGTATGCGGATGGCGTAATTCGTGGTGTGGAAAAGACTGGATTACGTAGCGTTTCGCAACTATTTTTACGAAAGTCAGCGAGCGACGATTTTAATTTCGGTGCATGCTATCAATCCGTAGAGTGCCGTTTCAAATTAGGAATTAAACCGAAGTTAAAGACAGAAAGCTAATATTTATAATTTTGCTGAACTTTTGACATGAAAGGAGCAATATCACAACGCGTCTCATTTATTTAATGACATTGTAAATGTTTGATAACACATTTTTTTTGCATTTCTCAATTCCTTATAGCTTCAAAAATTAGGTTCCTCAAATATTTTGGTGAAATATGAAATTAAAAATTGTCTATATCGGCCTTAAGCGCACGCGTGTTTTCGGCTCTCTCAAGGTGCTCGCGCAGCTGCCGGATAGAAAGCGTAAACTTTAAACGCGTTTTTCTCAAAATTAAATTTTTTCAACTTGCGGACAGTCAATCTCCGGATTGGCTGGACCGAGTTTAATAAATCTTGGTTCGTTTTATTTGTTATTTTATTCTGTGTGAGAATTTACCACAATTTGACCAAAAATAAAAAAAATAATATTTTTTAACCATGAAAAACAGAAGAGAAAATGGCGATTTTTTTTTATACGGTGGCAAATAGTCTCGTGGGAAACCCTCTAGTTTCAAAGGCCGTTCGATTTTTCTGTTTCAGAGATCCAGGTTTCAATAAATTAAAAGTAATGTGACATAATAATCATCTCAATGCAAAAAACCTGAATTTTTAAGAATTAAATTATTGAGATATGTAGTTCGATTTATTCTTGTAAAAAAAATACATAATCTTTCTTAAATTGCAAATTATTGTGTTTTCTTACAAAGATGGTACTCTACATTTTGGTATAATATAGAACATCCAGAGGTAAATTAAGTCCATAAAGGCACTTCCTATTTATCGGAATAAAAATGTTGGGCGTTTTACCGTTCACGTCTTAAATGCATTCTTAAAATTAGTAAATAACTAGCAATAATAAACAGAATTGCAAAAAACACAAGCAAGTTTAAATAGCGGCATATCAGTTTCTCTTGTTTGTAGTTAGTTTATTAAAGGAAGATGGAATAAACACAACAGTCCACTCGGTGGTCTGCGTAGCACAGCATGTAGCGTGTTGGCTCTGCAACTCCGGGCTACTTGGTTCAAAGCCTGGGAAAGTGGTGATGGAGAATTAAAATATTATTAATTAAATTATAAGAAGTCTGATGAGGAAATGTGGTCATTTCTGAAATAGTACTATAACTTCTATCATTAAAAAACAGTTGTTTTTTTTTCACACAAAATCTTTCATAAACTGGCCTCGAGTTCAATAAAATTGAGAATTATTAAAACATATACATATTAGGCCGATAGAAAAATAACAAACATCATTAAGAATAATCCTGATATTAATGGTAATAAATAAAAGGAATAAACCTAATACATAGACATGTACAAATAAGTATTTTTGTTGCGAACTATTTTTAAATAAATAACTTCAATATTTCAAGATAATGTTTTCTGATCAATCGCTAATATATGCCGTTTTCCATAAAATCATTTAGTTCATTGTACAAATAGATTCATTCGCTGGTTAAAAATTAAAAAAAAAAAAATATCTACCAACAAATACATAATTATATTTTGTTACATATTTAATGTTTTTGTTAATTAAAATGAAATGTTTGCGAAATTCATAATTAAAAAGATCACAATTATTCTACTACTAATTATTTAATTTTCAAAAAAGGCACACAATGTCTACCCCGAATTCCATACTTCGTAAAAAAAACCCTTTTTAAGGGAGTGTCAAAATTCGTATGCCATTATTTACCTAACCTTTAATAATTGAATCATGTATAGGTAGCAGCAACAATGTTTTTTTAACCTTTTCTATTTTAATTTTAATTGTCAAATTTTGTATTTCGTATAGATAATAATGCTTTCGGTACAATTCAAGGTAGTTGATAAAATATTTTTGAAGCTTTTAAATTTCTTTTTAAATTTTTCTATGCAAATATCTGTTAAATATGCCTTGATAAACACGCTAAGCGTTCCCAGTAGGACAATCGCAGCTTGCATGATAACGAAATTATGTGATCATATTATGAAAGGTTTGAAGAAAAAATTACATCCTTTTTCTCAACCAGATCCGAAGATGCCAAACCATACCAAGAAGGTCATTCTCCAACAAAAAAGGGAAATAAAATTCTAAGGTTCAAACTTTTTACGACATTTATTTATCACTTTAAGACTAAAATATTCTAAAATAAATTGAAAAAAATTTTTTTTTTTTGGGTGAAAATAACGGGTTTTCAATAATATCTATCAGAATTATATGACACCCACTTTTACCTGAGAATTTTCTATTATTTTTTTTTTTACATAATTATTTAATTTATAATATTTTTCAATAAAAATGCATATTTTACAACAAAATACAATATTTTATTTATAAGATTAACAAAATATTACCAAAACTCGAATCTAAAGATATTTAGCGTTTTTCAGAGAATGCAACCTATAAATTTTAGTAATATAAAGTGCAAGTTTTAAATGGCTTCAAATTACCGTTGATTTTCTACAAAAGTCAACACGCAAAAATATTTTTAAAATTAAAAAAAAATATAAAAGTGTGTTGTTTTTTTATGTAATTGTAAAATGTTTAAAGTTTGATTGGTCTTAAATAATTCAAGAGACATTTGCATTTTAACTAAAAAATTTCAAAGAACTGCCTACCAAAAACTATAATCTGATAATGAAAACAAGAAAGGTGAGCGTTCGAGTAAAAGATCCTGGTTATTTATAGAAGATGAGAATCTGAAGGAATAGAAAACTTCTGCCTGAAATTGATGGATAAAAAAAACCGTAAAAGGAAAATTGTACTGATCACAGAAAACAAACGAAAAAAGCTGCCCGGAACACCGAAAATACAGAGACTCAAACAAGTGTGTTTTGCTATAGTGGTAACGATTTTATTGAGAATTTTTATTCACAAATTTTATTTAGAAAAATTGTTTAATATGCAATAAATACTATATGAATCAAGGTTGTAAAAAGTTTGAGAATTGAGCCGTTAGAGATTTATTTTAAATTTAATTAAAAAATCATCAACAATTTTATTAGACTGTGTTTACCCTCGTGCTCGGACAATACGATTTGTGTTCTTATTCGTATCAGTTGGCTGCTTAGATATTTCGCTTTCCTTTTCACCTTTAACTTCTTTCAGCGGTTGCAGTTATGTATGAATTTACAATAAATGGGTAAATTAAAATTAATATTAAAATTTGAGTTTTTTGGACTTAAATATAACATATACATCAAGATAAATGCTTATTATAGTATCATTAATAACCACAAGTTTATCTGAATTTGTAAGTACCGCTTAAGCGAAGCTTACATAAATTTGCGAAAATAATATAAAATGAAATGTCAGAAAATTACTTAGACAAAGTTGTGAACGCAATCGGCCACACCAAAAGAGAAGTTGTGAGCAACAATAGTTTCCGTGTCTGAACACAATCTTAGGGAATAACTTGTCAAAATTTTTAAATAAATAAAAATCACAGTTTTTATTTTTTCCGCACTGAAGAGTTGTTTTAAATCATCATTCTATACCTTTTCCAACAGTATTTCAGAAAAACACAAATGTATTTCAGAAAAAAAGCAAATGTATTTTAGAAAAACACAAATGTATTTTAGAAAAACGCAAATGTATTTCAGAAAAACACAAATGTATTTCAGAAAAGACGAAATGAATACATTTGTGTTTTTCTGAAATACATTTGCCTTCTTCTGAAATACATTTGCGTTTTTTCTGAAATACATTTGTGTTTTTCTGAAATACTGTTGGAAAAGGTGTAGAGCATCTCAAAACTCATTTATGTACACTCATACTTATATACATAGATACAGTCACACATTTCTTGAAAATGTTTTTCCTAAATAAAGTTATTCGTTTTTAATGATAACGATGATTGTTATATGTACATATAACCGCTTATATATCAGTTTCAATAAATAAATAGAAAGGAAATGTTTTTGATGCTTTTTTACACATACATATGTACGTACATAAAAACAAATACATACTTAGATATATTTATACGGTCTATATTACCAACTCATGCTTTTGACTTTGTGTTTGACATTATATCAATGAAAAATGTCAAAAGATCGAACACATAAATGGCTAGCGGCTATGGCAATATTTTTGACAACTCAAATCAAGCACAACAACAATAACTATGCGAAAAAGTGCTTGAAAAGCAAATAAAAAATCACACACTTCTAACTATTGCCACACTTTGGTTGGCAAATTTTTTATGCCAACGCTGCTGAAGTATTTTGATGTGTTAGGATCCTGGGGATTGGCTGTGTGTGTGGAGGCGAAAGGATGCTTATTTAACTTTGTCGCAACTTCACAGATACATATATATGTATGTATACTAGTGTATGCCTGTAAATACATAGTTTCGATGTCGAGTGTTGTTTGCCTTTCTTCCTTTTATTTTGGCATTTCTCCAAGTGACTGTAAGGAAAGTTCAGATTTCTCAAACTCCCCAGATACAGCACAGTGTTTTACTTTACTCTTGCCGCTATGTTTTTTGCTTAGTTGAAAGAAGAAATAAATTTAAAAAATACGAAAACCTTTTTTTATTATTTGTTTTAAATGAGCTAGAAGCCAATTTTTATTGGAAAATTTATAGACAGCAACACCCCAAGCGGTAGAAGTTATAGCACTATTTAGGAGATCACCACATCTCCTCATCTGACTTCTTTCTTCACGGCTTCCGCAGGAGTTGAACCCGCGCATCACGCAAGTAAATATTTTTAACTCTGCACAGTCGGTGAAAATGTCAAATATCGCCATTGAGAATATGAAAATCGGCTTAAGCCGGACACAACTAGAGACATTTGAAATGAGTTGAATTGAGTCATCGAATTATATAGTTGACTTTGTCCGTTAGGTTTGTTTTAGTCCTGGATCCGAGGTTAGCTTAAAACAAGTTGATTTATTTTAAAGTCAATTGAAAAAAAAAGTTCTCCTACGCACTTCATGTCCACCTCTATTGTGAGTGTAGTCATCGAGATTGTTTTGCCCAAATTTAACAAAACGCTTGAGCAAATTCATGCTAAGAAGAAATTTCACATAACTTGTTCCTTTTGAAAGTAGATCTTCTTTTTGCACCATCTGCTGGGATCGCAATCCCTGAATTTGGTATGGTCGGCTATCAAATATCTTGTTCCATCAGCACCTGCCGAAGAACTTCTTCGACCATCTTGATACCAAACTTTTTTCTGTGTGATTGCTTGTGCCTGGTGTTGTAGAAGATAATTCGCACTTCATTTCCGTATCACCAATAATAATGACATTCTTGAAACCCAACGGAGAATCTTTCTTAACAACGAACGCTACTTCAGATTGAGTAGACATATGCGCTGTGAACTCGTCTCTCATCAAATAAAAACAACACAGAAGAAGAAGTGTGGACGTTGACAACAACGGGTGAGAGGGCCCTTTAAGTAATCAAGAGAACATTTTTTCGAAAGATTCGCAGACGATAGGACATTCGGTTGTATGAACTTTACAAGGACATCGACTGTGCGATTCCAAAATTATTTAAGGCTATCGTCACTAGTCAGTTAACTTTTTTAATCTCTTCACCAATTCCTAATTCTAAACATGGATTTTTTTAAAGGCAAATCTATTATTACGAATTTGCTTGAATTCACAACTCATGCGTCAAAGTCGTTCCGTCAAAATAACTCCACTGATGTCATATATACCGATTTCAGTAAAGCCTTTGATAAAGTTTGCCACCCTCTACTTATTCATAAGCTTCATCTAATTCTTTTCAACTTTGTATACTTCGTTGGATATCTTCCTACCTGCATTGCAGAACGCAAAGAGTCATTTATAAAAATGTTGCATCGGATGTCATTGATGTGTCCTCAGGAGTTCCCCAAGGCAGCCACCTCGGCTTATTCTTTTCCTGCTATTTACTAATTAAATAACTAATGTATTAAAATTTTTTAAAATTCTAATGTATGCTGATGATATTAAAATTTGTAAGATCATACAACTCTGTTGATGAGAGATCCTGCAAGATGATTTAGAAATCATAGTTTTGTGATGTAAAGTAAGTTTCATGCCTTTGAATTTAAAAAAATTTAAATATCTTTGTGGCCATATTCTTGACAAAGTACATAATTTTGTCGGTCTGGGTGTCACAATGGATCCCAAACTAAATTTTAACTTACATATGTATTAACATTACAGTCAATAAAGCAATAGGCTTTCTTGCTTTTGTGAAAAGATGGTCGAAAAAATTCGGGGAACCTTACATAACGAAAGCGCTTTTTACTACTTTATTTAGACCGATACTGAAATATGGTTCTAAATATAATATGGAATCCGCATTATCAGGTGCATTATGTACGTCTTCAATCGGTTCAAAACCAATTTTTATTGTTCGCCTTAAGACACTTTCGTTGGGATTCTACTCATAGACTGCCACCAAATACTAGTCGACTGAAACTTATTACTCAATGAGTCATTCCGGTGCTTTTGTCAGGATTTTAACTTGCTTTCCAACAGACACACTCCCTCTTAAATTGATTTGCGTTAGTACATAGTAACATTTCGGTCAGCTGATGAATTCATTTCTTCTGTAGCTAAATAGTTTGAGATCTCGAAACTTAACAAACTCTTTCTCGAATCGGTACAACCATATTTAAAAAAATAAAAAAATCGGGAAAGGAGGGTTATCGTTGGGTTTATTATTACTATTATTAAGTTTGACTGCCACTCGAGGAACGTAAACTCTTACAGCTTGCCTACTTTTCACCAAGTAGTCCATGATCTTGAGCGGAGCAAACTTCTACAGGTGAATGAACATATTAAATTCTAAGTTTAGGAAAAGTTAATTGTATCCTTTATAGCTGCCTTAAAGCCTCTAGATCCATACCCAAGGGCAGTTTTGGAGCCTTCAGTGAAGATTCATCAGTCTGCGCTTAATAAGGTTATTGACTTTACTCAACAAAGTTGGTGGCATTAAAAATACACAAGTGTCTAAAGCTTTGCGGCCAGTGATTTTAGCCACACCCAAATCAGTGGTAATAGTAACATAGAAGAAGAAGAAATGATAGTAAAATAAGAGAGAAACTACAGCAGCTATATTTTAAGTTGTTTGATGATTGCTTTATGATTTATATAGACAGACTTCGGACGACTTTTATTGTTTTTTTAGATTTCTAAAAATGTGGCTCACCTAAATACACTGTAATATTCTCTGTTTAATAGCCTTTCCGCAAAAGTCCATTCAAGTATGAAGAATAGCCCACAAACATGCCTACAAGCAAATATATAAACACATATTGGCTTAGATATTGACCATAACAACTCAGTTTTTGACCCAATTGCACTGCGCTGAGCCGCGAACTGAATTTAATAAGTGCCAAACAGCGCTGCCGCAGGACACTCCAATGCGCCTGCTGCTAGGACATGCCAATTTAGCCCAAGGCGAGAAGTAGTGCAATATCCTGCAGTCAAGCGAAAGTCGCTGTTTGTCTACTTACGCTGTGGACATTCGCTTTATTGGTTGACAGGCAGTACAGAGTGAATGAGCGACCGACGATGCGGCTTTGTTGACATGTGTGTAAGTGCGCTTTGCGAGTGTGTGTGTTTAAGTGATTGTGCATTTGCACTTAGCGCCATCATCCATAACCTAATGACTTATTGGACTGCGGACGCTGCTTGTGTGTGCGTGTGTGTATGTGTGCACTTGTATTTGGTGTGATAAGTGAAAAGTTGAAGGGGCAAATACAGAAAGAAACACACAAAAAACGCTCCTCTCTAAGGCGCGTTCATATAGAAAAGTTCATAGTCTCGCACAAAAAGCGAAATGCGCTGGCATGAGTTTAATGAGTAAACGAGCAAACGAGCAAACGAGCAAGTGTCATTTAGTCAACTTGGCATATTGGAGTTTTAATTACTGTGTGGCAAGTAGTTAGCTGCAACTTTGTGGCATGTTAGGTGTCGGACTGCAGCAACACTATTTGCCGCATCCGAAGCGGAAGTGGACCAAGGGGGAAATTCTCATGTGACAGTGAACACTTTGTGTTCGTGCCAATGCTGTGCACACGCTCAGCGCCGCCGGCAGTAGGATTACGGTATTTTTTTTTTTAACTTCGTTCGCTGCTGTGGCATGTACTTAGACGCAAAGGATCTTTTAATGGGCGTTTCATTGCGAAAGTTAGGCAGGAAGAAAAACTTTTAGTCATAATCTCAATTTTTTCCAACTTTCAACTTCAACAGCGAGCGAGCGAATGGATGAGTTAGTGAATAGCCAAATATTTTTTAATCGGTATCATTTTTCAGGCTTATATAGTATTTATTTGGGGATTTTATTATTTAAACTTGTGTGGGAGTAAAGAAAAAATATTCAATTACAGAGAATTACTAGAAACTTTTGAGTGCCGCCAAGTGGACGAACAACTACAGAGTGGCACAGCATACCACTCACGACATTCATATGTTTTGTGCTGTGGCTTACCACGCAAGTGGCAAGTGGCAAGAGGCAGCAATAGCTGTTGCATGCTTACTTACCACACCAACTCCACATGAACTCTAGTTAATTTGCAGGTCTGTGGAGTGTCTAATAATTCAAGTGTCGGTTCGTTGGATGGTGTTGGAGCCAGCTGGCAGGCCACACGACGCCATGTCTGGCGCGTCCACTTCGGGTGGGACGAATTGCAGCCGTTTGGTCAGCTGGACAAGTAATGCGCATTGAATTGGTTGCGAATGAGTTGCACTTTTGTGGCTTCGGCGTGAACTTAGTCTTACCAAGCGTGTCACTACTATCGTGGGCGACATCTGCAGTGATTATGTACATACTCGAACATGCTCGACCTCGCGCTGCTGTCGGTTGTTACGCGGTGTGGGCGCAGACTTTTGTTAAGCTGCAATGCTGATTACTAGCCACTCTTAGTGTTTTTTTTTTGCACTTTCGCAGTCTGAGTTTCCCTCACTATGCTCACCAACAGTCATGTCTGTCATGCAACCCTTCTGTCATGAAAATGTCTCGTTTTGCAATGGGAACTCCCCAAGCACTCCCCTTCCCATACTAGCGAACATAATGTCAGCAGTTCGAGCGAGACTAATGGTAGACATGTCCGCATTGGCATTTAGCCACATATACTCCACTGCAATTGCTGTAAATCGCAGGGGTGGCATTGTACTTAAATACTCATACGCACATATCACTCCAACGATAGTATTAGCACTAGCAATGGTTAAGCTGCAATAACATGTTCTGCACTTGAAACTCGAAACGCGAAAAATTGTACTACCGCCTTGGCTTACTGTGCAAATCCCAGACTTATTATTACCTTTTCTACTCTCTCTCTATTCGTCCGTGGTAATGCTGCCTGTCTACGTACCCACGAACTCTTGACATAGTGAGAATTGATATGCGTTTACGATATCGTCTTACAAATGACATTCCAATATGACCCTTGAGCCAGACGTTCCATTACTCCTTTCTCACTTCCTCACTCCTAAATCTCACGCACTTAACGTTGAACCAATTAATTGCAGTGACAGTTCAGTGCAATTGTTTGGTTGATTAATGCATTTTGGTTTGAGGTGAAAGCATACTTTGAGCTTTTTGTCTTTTCTTTCGAGAATTTAGCTACATATTTATGCCGGCAGTAATGTGCAAGCTATTTCAGCAAAATAAAATATTTCAGTATTTATAATAAGACAATAGATAATAATTATTACTTTTAGTCTAATAACTATTAATCATCTAGAAAAAGGGTATGAGCGCTGTCCTCGCCACTATGTCCAAATTTGGATGGACGACTTTAACGCTAAGCTCAGAAAGGAAATGATATTTCCAACAGTCGGTAAACTCAGCCGGGGAATGAGGAACAAGGTAAGACATCTGTTCAAGAGGAAGAAACGGGAGCAAACAAATAGAGGGTGCGCGCAGAACTTGAGATACAGAACATAAAATTAGACAGAAAACAAATGGTTTCAAAACCCGACTGGTTCCTGCAAAGTCGAAGAAGGATATAAGGCAACAAACATTCAAAGCATAGGCATGGACTTCAACACACATCTTAATAAAAAAAGTCCAGATCAATCTGTAGGAATTAATTTCATATTCCTCTACACGAGCAAGAGGGGGTGGAAACAATAGTAAGCTAGCTTAAACCATCAAAATACCCGGAGCGAAAAGTATGCCCGCTGAACTGTTAAGAGCCGACGACAAAAAGCTGCGTAAAAAGTACGTGCTACAAAATTGGATTATCAGGGTAATTTGGATGATCTACATCTATACTCTTCGAACTATCTATCTCTTTAACACGGAACTCTTATTATACCAGATGCTTTTTGAGCTCACATAAATCCATTCTCTGGTGGCATTAATCAGATAATAAAATATGTGGTCTCATTGCTGGCGAATATCGTTGAAGTGCTACCCTTGAAAAGCAGGAGTGAGGCACAACGTCAAGCTCTTGCTACTGCACATAAGTTGCAGCAGGTAAATTTTCAGAGGCGATGTTAATTTTTTGCGTACATCGAAAAAGCCAGATGCACACACTTTACAATTTGGAGGCAATCGCATGATGGATATCTTTATGTTTAAATCTGCCTAACAATAATTATTCGATATCATCGCCCTTCTTTTCCATCGCCGCATGGGGCAAGTTGGCGAGATTATCAAAACTTTATAATTTTATGCAAATTGTGGTGAGACGCCCGAGGCGAATATTAGTATTCGGTAGCAGAGCCTCTTGCCAATCGCGATTTCGAACGCCTATCCGTCGAGCAACTAAGGATGCGGACATACTAGCTATGTATATGACTACAAATCGTTTGTCATGGCTGTCACTAAATCAGGGAAGGTCCATAAGAGGCCTCTACGTAGAGTTTTTTATTTGACGCGTTTCTATGCACAGCACACAACGCAACTCTGAAGTATTAGGTGTTAAAAAATATGTTTAGAACGGGTGGTCTATATAGCGTATTCTCTTTAGAATCTAAAGAAAATGAATAAAAGTCTACTTTCTTCAGTAGCGTGTCATTTTAACCCAGTTTTCCATGAATTGGAAGCAGTTTCTGGCTCTATCGCTCAAATGACTTGCTCGATATTCGCCTTAAGGGCTTGAATCGTTAATGGATTGGTCGCATAACAGTGATATTTAACGACACCATGCACAATAAGCCTAACGACATCAAATTGCAGTTTCTAAATCAGCGATCGGCAAACTAACACAACTATACTTTTATTGCTCTATGCTTGTGTTGAAAACTATGGTGGTACACTGAGTAAAATGCACAAGTTGACAAACCCATAAAAAGTTCACTTTATTTTTATTCTAATTCTTTAGTTATTTGATCCAGGTCTTTTTCTTCATTATTGCATTTTATTCTGAGCAGGTCATCTAAATGTTTGTTGGAAATTTTATTTCTATTTTTAGTTTTTATGTTTTTTAATGTTGAGAACGTTGTTTCGCAATTATAAGTTATGGGGAATATGGAGTATAATTTTAAAATTTCTTCTTTTGAATGAGGATAATTTGCTACATTCACATTTCTCCAAACTTCTTTGCCAGAAGGCAAATTAAAATCCGTCATAACTGCTGTGGTTATTTTTATAATGCCTTTTTAAAAAATATATATAATATTACAAACTTAAACTCGGTGGCAAATTAAACATTGACTCTCGCCAGCCAAATTTTCATTAAAAAAAATTCACTCATTTTTATGTTTTTTGTAGTTCAAAATATTTTTGTATATAAAAAGTTGCGCAGCGAGGTCTGCCTTGGTGAAAGCTGAACAGCAACCATTGTGTATAATAACAAGTGAGATATCTTTTCGATAAATGTCAAAATTTTGAACAGCTGATATCACCTGGCGTTCCTCGTATATTTTACCCAAATGCAGGGACAGGGGAGGGGTTCTGGGTGTCTGGATTCCCCCCAAAAAATCGTTAGTCTCAGAAAATATCAACCGTGTTTTCAAATTCGTAGCACACACAAAAACTCTTTCTAGACAAAAAATTTATAAATTATTACCCAGTAACTGGAATACAAAGAATGCTTTTTTGTCGAAAAGTATATTTTATTCTAAAAGTTTATGACTTATCAAACCGCCTTTGTAATATGCAATTTTGCAAACACATTTACCGAATTTTTCAAATCAGTGCCACTTTCCCAGTCACGGTGGCTACGACTGAACGGTCCTTTTTTATTTTACGGAGATTGAGGACGTATCTCGAGATATTGAGGTTTCTAGTGACCTAGATATTTTGGCAAAGGAAAAGAGGAGAATCGATGAAGCACTTTAAACCCCTGACGTTTTATGATTCTACTGATTCAAATGATATCATAGCCTATCGATAGCTTTATAAAAATGCATTCAACATTTTCCCCATTATTATTATATCTATGTTTATAATGGATATTAATCGAATATCTCCAAATATGTAAAATATCGTAAAAAATTCAAACCCCCCCAAAATATTATCAGATCAGGTTTTTCCAACTTCGGGCCATTCGTCACTCATGTCAAACGCCATCTTAGGTATCCTGTCAAAAGCAACTGTCAAATAAGATATCTCACTTGTTTCTATACACAATGACAGCAACTGTCTTGATTTGCTTTGCCGAAGCGGCACCAACACAATTGCAAACCGCTGAACATCGTGCGCTAGTATAAGTTTTTTTACAGCGTACAGAGTAGAAGCGAAAAATTGCTCGCCTAAAGCCTGCTATAGGAAATGCCAAATGTGCCGATCGCTATTCTAAATTGACGTCACTCAGACGACTGGTAACACGATTATCGAACTTGGTAGACAGAAGCTCGCTTGTGGCATGGACGATACCCTACTAAAAGTAGAATTTTCATCGAAGCATTGACCAATGATGCAATCACTTTAATATCCGCACGGAAGTGTCAATGTCAAATAAATGGATCACCCTGTCTATAAAGCAAGACATTTGCTTCAAGACCGACGCTAGCTTATCGCCGCGTCTAACGATGAATAGACGCTCGAGACCCTGACAAACTTTTGAAACTGTAATGTCAAAATGGTCCCACGCTGTTCGCATTTTCACTTACTCGGGCATGAAAGCTTGTTCGGAATCTACTAAGAAAATAAAATGTGAAAGTCGTTAGCTTCAAAATGTTTTTAGCCGTTCGCATGAACTTTTGCGCTTGAAGCCAATATTTATAAAAGTGTATTATCAGGGAGTAGTTATGTTTATTTTCATTGTGCATTTTTCAAATAACGTTTTGAATTCGTTAATCCACACCATATATTAGTAAAATGTATTACAAATATCTCTTGGAAATATCACGCTGACTTTTTGCAAGGATACTCGGATAAATTCCTCGAATTTGCGTGACTTTTTCTATGATTATGTGTCACGGTTTATTTTGCATCATTAATACGTGTCTGCAACAGGAGATTTCGTCAACTCGAAACCATATGTTCACTCGTGAGAAAATTTCCCATTCGCACAAAAACCACGTACACACACTTCGCACATATCTGCTGCAGTCAAATGTTTACAAGTTTGTTGCGAACAAAGAAAGAGTCCTAGTTTATGTACATACATATTTTAAATATGTCCATATGTACTCGTATACTTGTGTTCAATTTAATAGCAGCGCTTCACTTTCAAAAATTTTTGCAATTTAGTTTTCTTTCATTTCTATTTAAATATTAATTATTATCACAGTTCATTCGGAAACAATATCCCATAAACATAATTTTGAAATTCTCTACAAATTTTTTAAAAATAATTTTACAAATTTTTATCAAAGTTAAGAAACTATAGAAAATATTTTAATATGTAGCTTGTAAGCTAATAATTTAAATATATTAATCAACAAGTTGGAGAAACAAATCTGAGGGGAATACATATAATGAATTCATCCATGAACGATTTTCCGTCATACCTTGTCAAGTTTGGTTTTAAGACAAACCGGTTTTGACAAAGGATGACGAAAAATCGTTCCAAAATTCAGTAGTTTCCTACTTCAACAACAACAAAAGAGAAAAAATTGCAGGAATGTTCTCTTGAAGAACAAACTAAAAACAAAATCTAAAGGTCGTTTCTGACTGAGAACGAAACGGAACCAAATGAATAATTATTCTAGAATTTTTGTTCTTAATATTGGTAGAAGAACTCTCAAACTTTGGTCACTTACTGTTGAATACAGCTTTAAATGAGTATTTATATTTGAAACAACTTGAGTAAATGGCAGTTGTAGTAGTTTAATTAAAACAAAAAAAAATTTTAAGTGTTCATTATTTAAAAACAAAATGGTTTCCATAATGAACTATATTACTTACTCAAAATTGACAATCCTGATTCCCTTAATTATTTATAGCCTTCATTCAACTCTTGAGCTCGCGATCAAATTTTATTTGAAAACAAGTAAAAAATGCTGTAAATTGAGTTCAAACAAACGGACTGACGGACAGACTCACGGACACGACTAAATCGACTCCTCATCATCGTGATCATTTCGGGGTATACTTTTTGATCAGTCTAACTCTTATTCATCTGGTACTTACAAACATCGGAACAATCTTTATACATATACCATTTCCATGAAAGCTATGAAGAACGAAAGTCGTGCGATAGCAGGTTTTGCTCCTATTAGGAGATCACAACATCTCACCGAAATGTGTTTTTTGTTTTCTATTTGTTCACCGACAGAATGATTCCCAGACTGGTGTGCTTTATATTTGATACTTCTTGAAAATGTTCTCTATACTTTCGTTCTCATTTTGTTTCACTTGAAAACGTTCTTAAATGTTTTTATTTCTCATTTTGCTCTTTTTCAAAACATTTCGCTTATTTTGTTCTCATATTGTTTTTCTGTAGGTCCCTCCATTTGTGGTATAATATAAAGACGCACACCACAAATGGTAGGAGAAACTCTGCCAAACACTGAGCTATATAGTGTACGCGCCAAAATTATATATTATATATATATGTATATTGTTTTTCTTCTTGTGAGTTTTGTTTTGTTCTCATGTTGTTCCTTTGTAGACATACCCAAGGGATTTTTTCTCACGTTTGCGAACATTTTGTTCCCAGTTTTTGTCTGTTTATAGAATTCTTTATACTTTTGTTCCTGTTTGGTTTATATCCGGTATATTGTTTGACATAACAGTTTTTTCTCATACAGAACTAAAGGGGGAAAAAAAAACAATACCCTCGACAAAAAACTTCTCAAAAATCAACGGTAATTTTGAGCAACTCGAAGCCCATAATTTGTAATACTAAAATTTAATGGAATATAAAAGTGCATACTAAAAATTTTTCTTAAGCATCTTAGACAAAATTTGTAAAGTTATTATAAACAAATTGTGTTTTAAAAGTTTCAAACTTCGGTTTGTTTGGTTTTTGTTAGTGTATGAACTATTCATTAATTGCAAAAGATTTATGTAGAGTCCACATATTCGGAAAATAAATGAGAAAAATTTATTAAATTTAACCGCTGCTATTTAATTGAACACAGCTGTATATGATTGTAATGTACATATATATTTAAGAGTGTAAATTGGTGTGCGTACATCCTTTTATGCATTTGTCAGATGCCTTGTTTTCCAACTGCATTTACAAATTGCATTGAGAAACGTGAAAATTGCTTTTCCGCAAGTGGAATTCAAATGAAGGATTGGACTTTTGCAGTCAAACTACTAAAACACATTTTCAGCCGATGAAGATATGGCGAACGCAAATAAACGAGGATGGAAGCAAAACAATAAAAATCCGCGACAACTCGCTGCTCTGACAAGGATACACTCATAGCCAGGCACACTACACGCACTCGCAATCGCACTAGCACTCCACGCTCAGCTCTCACTGCCTTTGGGCAGTATGTCAAAGGACAAGTGAGGAATTTCCATCGCTGCGCCGATATGAGCTTGACAGCCAAGCCAACATGTGTGCGACACATGCCAGCAGTTGGGTGGGAATTCCCTCGCGGCTCGACCGCCTTCGGTGATCTCTTATTGTGCCGCGTAGCACCTGCGGCGGCTGACAAGTGTTTTCGCGCGCACAAATCTCTTACAGATGGGTAAATGTATTTTGTATACGTACAAATCCTCACACATACGTGTGTAAGCGGCTGAGCAGGATGAGCGCATAAAAACAAACACAAAAACTCGTTTAGCCATTTCGTTAGTAAATTCTTGAATCCGTTAACGTGAAATTTTCAAGAAACCAGGTGGAGGCTGTGCGGAAATGTGTAAACTACAAAATATTTGCACGTAATGACAACTTCCAGAGAAGTGTGTGTGTGTGTGTGTGTGTCGGAGGCGGAATTGGATGGATTCCCATTCCGAAAATTGTCAGAAGCTGAAGGCGATTAATGTTCGCTAAATAGTTGTTGATTTTTGTATATAAAATCTTTGGAGGCACATTCAAATGTGCCATTTGAAATGAAATTTAATAAATTTTAGAAAACGCAAATATACAAATATTGCTAAACACATTAATAAGCCATTCACATAATAATCAGTTACTTTGCTTTTATTGAATGTAAATTTTTTTCAATTAACTTCTAACTAATTTAGCATCGCCCGTGGTTGTAGTCGTAAATTAAAATTTCTTTATTAATATTATTAAAGGAAAAGGAGTGAAATATAATTTCTTTACCGACGCCATGAGCATTAGTATGAACACCTTCGGTTCGAAAATGACTTTATTATATTTAAATTTTAACTGAAAACAAGATTTAATTTTTTTTCGAGTAATGTACCTCTTGAAAGCTAGTGAAATAACAAAGTTTTTCATATTAAAAGAAAATCTAGTTGAATCATTTAAAAAGTTCTCTCTTTTAAATTTAATTGAATGGTTTTTTTGACCTGGAGTGTCGCAGTTCAAAACCCGACTGGCACGTAAAAATTGATTTAATTTAATTCATAATTTTTTTTTTATTTATTTATTTATGGTTAGGTCCTTTTTTGACTTTAATGAAAAATTCTCATTTAAAATTGATTTTGTCTTTCATATTTGAAAACCATATTTTTCAATTTGATCTAAAATTTTTCAATTTAATAACTTTTTTTTTTAAATTTTTTCACTAATCTTGACAGCAACTCGTAGTCGATTTTCTAAATTTCAAAACCACATAAAGGCACTTCACACAGTTAGCAGTAGCAAAACAAAAAAAAAAGAATATTTAATTTTGTATTCTTATTTTTTATTTATTTGAATTGTCAAGCTTTGCATTTTGTTTTGATACGAATGTTTTCAGTATAATTTAAGGAATTTTATCATGATTCAATAATTAAAGGTTTGGTAACTAAGCAGCTAGCTCACTCACTTTTTGTCAAACGGCCCTTTTAGCATCCACCCCGTGTTGCTTCTTAAATATAATAACAGTATTTAGTAACCTCGAAACTTTTTAGTACCAAAAACTAGCAGGCAACATTTTTTGTTTCTCATGACGCGTGGACGGTATGTTCAAGTCTGGCTTTTAATTACAGCATCTTTTCTGATTAATGATTAACATCTTCTCGTAAATATTTAATTTAAATGTGTATAAATAACGCACTTTTTCATTGAATGCTCTTCACGCTCATATAAATTCGATGTGACAGAGTTGAAAGTTTTGTAATTTCGAGAAGGCATAGGTTTATATAAATTAAAAATAATGTGACATAATAATCATCCAAATGCAAAAAACCTGAAGTTGTAAGAACTAAATTGTTGAGAGATGTAGTTCGATTTATTCTTGTAAAATAAAAAGGATATCTTTACTTACAACTTCATAAACCCCATAAAATCACTTACTATTTATCGGAATACAATTTTTGGTTCTTTCACCGTCCAGAAGTTTATCATAATATTAAAAATAATCCTAATATCAATGGTATATTAATAAAAGGAATAAACCGAATAAATAACATAAATATTTCAAGATAATGCTTTATGATCAAGTGCCTTATACCATAAAATCGTTTATGTCATGGGACAAATAGAATGAAATTTATTCGCTGGTTAAAAATTAAAAAAAAAAACCTACCAGTAAGTACATAATTATGTTTTGTTAGCGAGCTATTGTATTTCTTAATTTAAATGAAATGTCATCGAAATTTCTAATACTAATTTTTTACATTTTAAGAAAGGGAAACAAATTCTAACTAATTTTCCATACTTCGTAAAACAAGCCTTTATAAGGGAGTGTCAAAATTCGAATGTCATTATTTACCTAACCTTTTATAATTTAATCATGGTATTAAATCAAATACTTTTAAAACTTAAGATTTAAAAGCAACTACTGCTGGAACCAGTTTAGTATGTCTTTAACAACATCAATCTAATTTTAAACTCAAAATATCATTTTAAAGATTAAAGGTTTTTTAAGTAAACCAACATAGAGTAAAAAGTTTGTTGAACTTAAAATACAGTTTAACTTCTTAAAACCTGCTTTAAACTTCAATAATTAGGTTCTATAGCGCTGCTATTGGGGATCATGAAGAATAGCAATGGATTCCAGAGAACGACTTCTGTTAGATGAAGAGCTAATAACCAAAAAAAAAACAACCGTACGATAATTATGCTGCATAAGAAATAACACCCTTCCTTTCCTATTGTTCAGAGTATAGAGTTAAGCCAGCTAAGCTAAGTGCTAAAATCCAAAGCTCTCTTCGCTAAGCAGAAGAGATCCATTCACAACCTTGGGGTTGCTGACAAGGCCTCATCGCCATTGGGAATCTTGTCGCACAACTATGGATTCCCGAGAAGAACGTCTTTAAAAATGACAACAATGTAGTGAACCCAGATATTCAGCACAAACCAATTACCATATACTTGATGTATATACATACGAATCACTATGCGGAAAAATTGTTTCGTTTTTTTTGCGGAATAATTTGTCATTGGCGTTTGCGCATCAGAGTTAAGGATTCGATTTTCTGCTCGTCCAACAACAATTGGGCATATCCTAAAGAGTTTAGACACTTTTATACTAAAGTATTAAAATTTGTAGAACAACAAGTCAAGATAAAATTATGTCCGGCAGGTAATGGAACAACCGTTTTAAGTGAGAATAAAGCCGTACGAGATTGCCGAAAACTTGACAGTAATCGGTGGTCCTTAAAGCAATTTTTGGTGAAAAGTTTGAAAATGTTCTCTTACAAAATACCGAGAGTCCCGAAATTGCGCGAATAACCTAAAAATATTCATTTCAGCCGCTTCAATTTGCTGCATGGAAAGCTGCTCATGTTGGAGGTGTAATCGGAAAATATCTTTTTTTTTTTGACAAAAATGCGTAAGAAATTTGCTTTACGACTTTCTCTTTGACTGCTGCTGACTTCTTTTTGTGGGATTTCTTGAAATTTCATGAATCTATATACTCGTACATACATACATATGTCAAGAATGAAATAATATAAAAAATATTAAGAAATCAAACAATTAAAAGCGATTCGCTAATCTAAAGAACGTCCAAAAATTTATTCAGATAAAAGCGCATGAAAACTTTTGCGCCAACTTTTACTGTGCGAGTGTCGCGTAGTGTTAAGAAGCCATCGAAAATTTATGTACACAGAATTTTCTTCACAGGTTCGCTGGATTTACACAAACTCCAACGCAGAGTTTAGTAAATAAATAAGTATGTATGCAAAACATTCGTGCGTGAGAATTTTTTTCGTGCACGTGTGCGAGACAAAACATTATTTTCAAGTTCAAAAATAGAAAACGTTACAGTACATTTGGAATTTGTTTGTTATTGAAATTGTATAGAAAAACAAGTAAAAAATATTACACAAAAGAATAGAAAACAGGCATATATCAGCATTACCTGATCTAACGTGGGAAACTGGGATTTACGTTTTGCTGGTGCGATTCGTTACAGTTCCTGTGTGCTTTGCAGTGACTTGCGAAAAAGGAAGTGAGCAAGTTGTCCACTTCAAGATAACACATCCTTAAACAAATTAAATATTTCATTAAATGAAGAATTTTATATTATATGTATTTAAATTTTTTCATATAAATATTACTATAAAAATTAAAAAAATCTTTCGCGCTCTAGATTTAAGGTGTGGTTTCGTCAGAGCCAAATTGTTTCTTGTTGAACCGTCAACGCGCAAAAGAGGAACGGACCAAGGCACATTCAATAGGTAGCAGCAGTAGAAAATTTGAAAAAAAAAATTTGAGCTCTGTATATTTTGTTTTTGCTTTTAAAATCTAAAATTTCAAAAATATTTTATCAACTACCTTGAATTGTACTGAAAGCATTCTTATCACAACGAAATTCAAAATTTGACAATTCAAATTAAAATAAAATATGAAAAAAGTTCAAAAAAAAAAGTTTGCTGCGGCTACCTATTTGATGTGCCTTGGAACGGACATACAATTCGGGGGAATTCTTTTTAAAATTAATTCCGATTTTAATATTTTGTGCTTGTTGCGTTTCCCTTTCAGTTGTATGATATTTTATTTTAATACATTTTTCCTTTACATTTTTTGATATTTCATTTTTAATAAACGTTTTTTTAAAGATAACCGCACACGAATTCATCATACAGCGATGACTAAGGTCACATGGTAAAACTAGGAAAATATCGCCGAAAACGACGTAGTGCTTATTTAAATACGGATATAAGATCGATACTCACTAACGCAGCATTGGTTTGGTGATCAAATGGCAAACACACAAGGTCTGGCATCACTCTCGGAAAGCTTAACGCCTGGAATTATCACATACATTGGGCCTCTGGGCACACGGACTCGCAAGGAGGCTTGTTTGAGCGCACTGGGACTATCGAACCTAATCAACTTATACAAAATGGCCGCGAAAGGGGGTGTTTAGGTGTCCTAAAAGCATTGACTAACGCTCCAGTTGCCAGCGAGAGATCTGAAGTTTGTTACACAGATAAATCCAGGTTTCATAATGGGAAGACCGAGGCCGGCGTATACGGATTTAGATTACACAAAAGCATCCCGATGTGCTTAAAGCCAAACCCATTTCAGGCGGAATTTTTTTGAAATCGCAATCCAATGAGGTTCGTTCAAGGGCAACAGGCGATCAAAAAGATGCCTAACTTATCCCTTGGACGTCTCTGAGCGACTGCTTAGCCCTGGCAAAGAGGGTCTTAGAACTCTGAGCATGCATCTGGAAGGCTACTTGCGGAGACGAAATGCTGCTTTTAATTCGAATTTCCAATCTTTGGAATTACACTCTTCTTTCGTTTTTGTTTCCTTTTAGCTTACATATTCGAACATTTGCGAGCTTTCGAACATTTTATATGTTTCAACAGGTGCAGTATATAATTTTCCCGCCATTTAACATATTGCAGGACGAGAATTTTGTTAAAATTTAGGAAATATGTTTAATAAAAAATTGTGTTTGAGGTTTGTGTTTTACGAGTATATGCTGTTGTTGCTTATATCAGTAGCCTCTCACGTGTTTTCCGTTGAATGTCATATTGTGAACTTTCATTAATCAGATCTTTTGATGTCCCAAAGTGTTCGACAGTGTCTAGATTAATTTAACTACAATAATTACATTTAAAGTTTAAAAGCAAAAAAAAAAAAAAACAACTAAAAAATTTAATGGTATTCCAATATAAGTTTTAACAAATTAATAAAAAATCGTACGAAAAAACATCGAAATATTGAAAAATCGAATTTTGCATTCAACTTTTTTGAAATTAAGTATTTTAATCGGTATACAAGTAAATGTTAGCAAAATAATATTTAAATAAATATGTTCTATTTGCTTACCCATCACACTGGTTTATATTTGTGTGGTTAAAAATAAATAAATTAGAATTAAGTCAGCAACAGTTCGTACTCTCATTGGATATCTATGCAAATGTCCAGCATATTTCCTTGTCCACTGACCATTCAAATCGAATTATACAAATATAAATACCAGAAAATATGGTTAAAGGAAAAGCAAGTGAGCGCCAATCAATAAAAAAGTAAATGAATAAAATTTATGGAAATTGAAAATACGTTTGCATTTCAAAACCATTAAAGCATTTGCTGTAGAGCCACAGAGAGCTGCCGCTACCAAAAAAAAAAAAAAGAAAATACAAATAGATGAATAGATATTTGAATGAATTAGAAAATAAAAGTAGTTCTTTGAGGTGAAAGGACATTAAGTGTGCGATGAATGGAGAAAGCGAGAAGTTTGTCTTTAGGTTTATGTTTTCATGTTACGGGCGAGGATGCAAATGTCACTGTCAGCGCTCGTATTTTACTCTAAATAATATTCAATGCGACTCTTTTTAATTTATTTGCTCACTTTGACCAACTTGTAATGGAAATGTAAAATTGCGACTGCAAATGTGTCTGTGGCGGCTGTGCATAAAATAAAATTGATAATTGAATATGCATAATAAAAATGTCAATCAACAACACAACTGACCAAGAAGTGACCAACCGAGGGAATGAGTGGCTGTACATTGCAGCAAAAGAAAACCCCCGTTTGACATGAGCAAAAGAAGGATGCATCCTTTTTGTGTCCTCGCATTTTTGTATTTGTAGACAAAGAACAAATGGTAGTGCCATGCGCTGTTGGTAAGCAAATGGCAACAAAAAAAAAAAGGTCAACATAATTGAACATAAACATAGCATTTAAATTGAATTACAATTCGATTTCTATTTTGAGCAAATGCTGCCTGCATTACAAAACGATGAAAATGTCCAAACACTAATCTGCATCAACATGGGAAGTGAAAAGAGACGATGAGATGCGCTCAATATGGGGAAGAGCGAGAAAGAGATGGGGGGTTTCAAAAAGGAAGAATCTAGACAACGCAGATGGTTTGAGGTGATTTCGCTGAAGACTACGCATAGAAAGTGGCAAATATTCGTACATTTGTTTGCTATTGGCTTTGTTAGCGTTAAGCAGATTGTGCATTTCATTTTCATTTCGGTTAGAGTACACAGACGACTAAATTACTGCCCGATACAAATATGTGTCTATTTGTATGTGTAAAGGTTTAAAGCCATTTGCATACCTATGTACATATGTATGTTCTCAGAGTATTTGCAAAAGTCCATTGTGCCTACGCTGTTATGGTAATGCATTTGCCCAGCTGTCCTTTTTGGTTCACAAATTAAAGTTGTTTGCAAACTATACACTGCAATCTAGTGCAAACATTGGCAACTCTAAAAATACATATACACACGTACATATGAAGGCAGGAATATTGCTGATAAGTCTGCGGGCCTCTGAAAGTCGTTCTATAACATCGTGGTGATTTTTACTGTATAACACAATGACCGACAAAAAGGATGTTACTTGGAAAAATTCCCTAAAGTATCCAAAAGGATCAAAGAGTTCCTTGCTTAAAATGTGTTCAACTCATTAGGAATAATGAGATCATTTCACGTTTCTACAGCAGTCCTCGCTAAGTCTTTGAAAAACTGAGGCTAACATACGTCATATGGACTCTAATAATACTTATAAAAGAAACCTTGCCGCTTGCACTATATAGCTATGTGTTTAGTCGAGCTTCTCTTACAATACGTCTCTTATGTTGTACCAAAAATGGAGGCACGTACAGTTTTTTAAAAGCAGAAATACCCTCGATGGTTTGTCATTGCCAGACGAATGGTGTCCGCTATTAGAAAAAACCCAATTTAAATCAAAGAGTTAAGCAGCTAAATTTCTCAAAACCTAGATACATATCCCCGTATCTCTTCAGAAGCTTTCTACAGAGAAAACTGAATATTTCGAAGAGCTGGAAAATATCGTTTTTTTAAAGACCTCCACACAGATATACGGAATACTTGTATAAACTCAGAAGACGCGAGTGTACGGTGAAGAATTTTTGGAATTCACTAAGGCAGTGCCAAATATTGGAACATTTCTTGTATTGATATTGGTTCACTCCAGTTACACTTCTTTGATTATATCTGAAGTCTAGCGATCACAATGACTTTTAGTCCCTTCCTGCTGAGCATGTTAGTTTAAGGTTTACCTACTGCGCCCCACATCATCAGCTTATATTTCGTTCTCGGTTTTAATGTTAAAGATTTCTTATAGTCTAACGAAAAACGACTGCACCTATCTTCACCAAAATGAGTTCAGAAAGGTTCAGAGGACACCAAGAAGTGCTTTTGAGTAATATATTTATTATTTATATATCGTTTCATTGCAATAAGTCAAGTTGAGGTGAGGTAAAATGAGCTGGGGTGAATCGAGGTGAGATACGTAATGGACTGGACGTGAGGTTTAGGAGAGGTGAATGAACAGAAAAGGTAATGTGAACCATTTCCATACGATACTTTCACATTGGCACCATTTTTGTCTCCACCATTACCGCCTCATTCGCCATATTAATTTTTAAGGTTACTAATGCAGACAAGCGTCTACGTCTCTGAAACTTATTTATTTCGAGTCAACTTATTCTGTTTGAGAACAGGCTGTTACTACCTCGGTAAGCCAAATAAACTTAGTGGAAATCTGCTTGGTGTATCCTCTCTTGTGTACACAAATAGGTTAGGCCTTGTGTCTAGTCTGAGAATGATACGTCATTACATGACAATGTTTACACTTACATATATTCATCTATGTAGTTACGCATGTTTACATATACATACATATGTATGTATGTATAATTCTATGATTTTCTTCATTTGTACTCGTAGACACTGATTGAACATTTCTAAATTCCAACCTTCCAAGTTGGATTGAGGCATGTAAATTGGCAATGTAAGGAGGAACTTTGTATGTGTGCTCTTCGAAGTCCATTATCGGCTGAAAATGCAAATAATGCGATTATATTGCTTAGCCCTGCCTTACAAATGCCTGGTCAAGTGAAGGTTTGCTCATTGACAATCAGAAAACTTACGCTCGTACGTTGGTTTATATGGAAACAAGGAGCTACTTTAACTTATTTACATGGAGACATACTCGTATTTGTGTATCATTATATATGTACATATGTATATATGTATGGAGGTGTAATTAAGGAAAATTAGTACTTATTGCAGCATTTTAATGTCCACATGGCAATCTGTAACTGAGATAAAAGAAGATGTTAAAAGTATTATTAAAAGTGGTAATGTAACGCAACGAGTCCTGCTAGGCATGGACTGAGCTTAGATTTGTTGCAGCAAATGAAAATATGTATTTTTAAGGATTTCATAAAGGGCATCCTTTTGACCGAGGTTGGTTGATCGATATTCCTATACGACTATACGTTTGCCATTGCATAGCGCGTGTCAGTCGCTAATGAAATTTGTTTACACGAAAAAAGCGGAAGAGTCACCTTAATGCAAAAATGTCGACTTTGGGAGGAGAAAAAAATTGTAATCTAGGAGTTCTCTAATGGATTTGCTTATTAAATATCTGGTAAAATTTAATTATTCTCGTATAGGCTTCAATAAACTTATTAATATAATAGCCTATGCTTGTCGAGCTTTCTAAATAGAGAGCGAAAGAGTTAGCTGTTTTTATTGAACCAATGAAAGTTCGTTCATTTAAGTGAACTAAACTTCAGCTGTGGCCGCAGTGGTCAAGTGAGTAGCGGTGCGTGCTATAACTCGATATGCCACCAGGTTCGAAGTTCGAATCTCAGCCAGAACAAGTCAAATCTTAATCATAGAAAAAGTTAATTTCTAAAGCGGCCACCACTCGGCAGGATATGGAAAACCTCTGAGGGTATTTCTGCCACGAAAATGCTTCTTACAAAATTCATCTGCCGTTCGGAGTCGGCACAAAACTGTAGGCTCCTCCATTTTTGGTACAACATAAGAGACGCACACCAAAAATGAGAGGAGAAGCTCGGTCAAACAGAGAGATATATAGCGTAAGCGCCAAATTATAATTATTATTATTAAACGTCAGTTCGTTTCTGAATTACTTGGTAATAATTAAAAATTTATGTGCAATTTTTTTGAAAACAGAAAAAATGCGTTGCGTGCATCCTTGCATAAACTAGTTCAATAAGGTAAATCATGTTCCAGTAAGGTAAATGAATGAGGACTTAAAGGAGAGAGTTCATTGCGCTGAACGAACTAGGAGTGAACTAAATTTTAAAGTGAACTACGAAATCCAACTCAATAAAAAGCTTACAATATTTGCATAATCCCTACATACGAGTATTTTTGTAGTATGAATCCACTTCTTTAATTTTTTCAGGCATTTTCATATAGTTTTGTTTTAAGGTGGTAAATCGAAATGTTTTTTAAATTTTTCTTATTCTACAACTGTCACAGAATGTTAGTCTACAATTTTATTGCTATATCTGTAGTAGTTTGAAGAGTAAACGGAAGCAATCCTGTCAAGTATGAGGTGCCGTCATTTGTACACACTTATCAAGTAGTAAATTTTCAATATTTTTTGATGATTAAACATGTTTAGTGAAGTATAGATTTCGTATTGCAAGAACCGTTAAGCTGTTGCAAACTTTTTGAAAATAATAGACAATTATAGTCTGAAAAACCAGAATATCCGCTTAAATGAGATACTCGAGAGAGAGAGAGTCTCTCTACTTATCGTAGCCTAACGTTATCAAAGGAGCGTTAAGACGCCTATGAAGCGAAGCATAAAAAATATCTTCGGCTTACATAAATATGTAGAATGCAAGGATACCAAGTCCCTATTTTGCTAAATATTACCGCAGATGCAATAAAAATGCCATTTTTAGATTTGATTTCATCCTCTCTATATAGCTTCTCCTCAACCACAAATCGAGGGATCTACAATTTTGTGTCGACTTCGAACGGCAGATGTATTTTATGAGAAGCTTTTTCGTGGCAGAAAAACCCTCGGAGGTTTGCCATTGCCTGCCGAGGGGTGACCGCTATAAGAAAAAAACTTTTTCTAAAATTAAGATTTTACTGGCCCTGGCTAAGATTCGAACCTCGAACTCAGCGTCATATCGACATTCAACTCGAATCGTTGATAGATTCTGAAAATATTGCGTTCAACAAGTTAGAGTTTCTCTGAGCGGTTAGCTTATGAATTGTGCCTTCGAATGAACTCATTGACGGGTCGTGAAGCCAACTCTGGATACCACCAGAAAAGTAATGCCAGCATTGGATGAGCGTTCAGCGATGAGTTTGCTCTGTGTAGATCTAGACCGCTCGTTGCCTCCGCAGAGGTCTTATCGGATCATCTTAGTTAAGTGATAAAAGCAAGTAATACTCGTATAATAAACAATTGCAGCAGGCTTTCGAAAAGTTCGGTGGAGTTGTAGCTTTGATTTCTGAAGTGGCGTGGCTCTAATTGAAATATGTTTGAAAGAACTGGAGAGAGTCATATCGACATTTAATGTTGTTATTGTTGTAGTTTGTATTATTAAATGTTAACATCAGTCCGGAAAGTAATCGAGGGCGGAGTGGCGCTCAAATGGAGCAGAAGAAGATGTTAGCAAATAAGAAGTGTCAAGAAATCATAAGTCGATCACTTCGATCGAGTACAGTTCCAAATGATTTAACAATATATTACATTAAATATATTTATGGCAAAAAAACTTTAAATATTTATGAAGAAATGCAAGTTCAAAGTATACTTAGATATTTTAAAAAGCATTGCCACCCAACAGATGAAGAAGAAGGAGGATATTGACTGCATTTCTCTTGGTTGAAACTCTATTATTCTATTATTTCTGCAAGACGCTAATGCACCTTCGCTTACCTGACTGATAGTAGCTTAAAGAGGTATACAATATACCACTAATTCCCAACGGTAAATACAGTTTTAAGGGTCATTAAATTTTGAATTTATTTGTAGTTTTTATTTACAGTTATCGTTCTTAGCATGTACTAGTACATTTAAGAATTTATAATTAAGATTTCTGGTATTAGAATATATCAGAATAGCTAAAACAAAAACACAGCAACGACCATTTGAAGTCATATACTGTTAAATTATTAACACGCTCAGATACCCATCAGCGTGCTACTAATGATCGCTGCCACTGCCGCTACCACTGCAATTGCATGAAGGCTTAAAAGTAGCTTTAACAAAAAAAAAACAAAAAACAGAAAAAAAACAAGCAAACTAAAAACAAAAATACGCTCCACCTGCTCGCTGTCTGATTGCGCGTGCTCAACGCGGCGAAACGGTCAATGTAATGCGCGCCTGCGCATGCGCACGCGTGCCTTGTGCTTTACTTTCGAATGATCAAGATCGCTGGCGTTCATCATTCTCAGCTTGGCAATTTTGATTGAGTTTCCACCGCGAATGCTTCCGCGTGCGCGCCATCATTTGCTACACATGTGTTTTGAAACAAAGGCGCGCTGATTATCCGCAACAGGTGCGGCGAAGGCGGTTGCATCAGGGGCACGTCGCAGCAGCATTTAAACAGGGAAGTGAGCTGTTTTACCGGCAATTATTGTAATGAACGCTTTCATACTTAAGTATTTAGCTTAAATGCAATACAGTGCTAAAGTTGATATTTATGTATGTATATTTATGTGTATTTATATATGTAAACGTACATCAAGTGTGTGTGATATACTCGTATGAACGCAAATGCTAGCTCTTACATACATCAACACTTTTATACAAACATACATACGCCTTTGTGTTCATATTGTTCACGACAAAAATATAACTCATCCACGTACTGACAAAATCGAACAACATATTTTATTATTTTTCAAATAAAGTACAAAATATATACAAACAAAAACAATATAAATCCAAGTTTCAAACTCTATAACAGGTTTGTAACAATTTTACAACTTTTAAATTTTTTTAAAAATTAGATAAATATTTTATAATAGAAAAAAAAAATTTTTTTTTAGTATGCCGCTTCGTAGCCCATTGGATTTTTAAAAAAAAAAAAGCGCAAATTTCAAGTCAAATACCGTAAACGGATAGAAAATGTACTGAGAAAGTACCAAAACTTTGCTGATATATGTAGCAAAAATGTACTGTAAAAGTTGCCAAAACTTACTAAAAATGTTTAGAAAATGTGCCGAAAAGTTCTGAAAATTTACCGAAAATATATTAAAAAAAATCTACTGAAAGTTTACTTAAAGAGTAAAGAGCTGAAAACGAATATGTTCAGCACCGAGGATATGCTGAAAAAGTACCGAAAATGTACTGAGAAAGTACCGAACTGGTACCGAAAATTATATTTTATTTGAAAGTTACGAAAACGTAATAAAATGGTTTCGAAAATGTACCGAAAAGTTCTGAAAATTTTCTGAATAGAATTGAGAATATATTAAAAAGTCTTGAAAGTAAGCTTGTAAAGTACCGCAAAAGTTCAACTTTAAAACGTACTGTTAAGGTATGGAATATGCACCGAAAATATTTTCAAAAATGCTCCGGAAAAGTTGGAAAATGGTATCAAATATTCCCCGGAAAGTACTAAAAATTTACCGGAGAGAACCTAAAATGTTTTTAAGGCCCCTAGCAAAAATCAAAATTTTGCGCATATAACGCTGGACCAGAAAAAAAAGATTGTCGAAAACCAGCGATAACTTTTAGCGACTTTTCTTAGAGTTGAATGGGCTACAAAACTGCAGGCTCAAAAAAATTCTTAAATTTTAAAAAAGTTGTAAATGTTTGAATTTTTTTTTAAATTTGTTAAATTATTCAAAGTTTTGCATAAACCATGAAAGTAACTTTAGTATGGGTTTTGTTTGTAACTTCTCTACTTTAACTGAAAAAAAATCTATGCTCCTAGACTCTACTATTATAGCTTTATACTCGTAAGCATCAATAAGGCTGACGTGCAGCTTATTAACATCATCATTGTTTGCAACAGTGTTCACCTCACTGCTCGCAAAATGGCTTCATAATTTACCCGAATGGGTGTGTGTGTGTGTGTGTGTGTGCGTGAGAGCGTTGGCTGCAAGCTTGTGGCATGTGCCACAAATCGCCGGCTGCAAGCTATGCGCATCCATACGGTGTTAATTAAATGCAAAGTACTTGGAAGTAGATGTTATTATGTACATACCTAGAATTATATCTATGCGAATTAGTACTACGAAGCTGCGAGGCATGTTTCTTTATAAAAGTAATTATTGAAATTAATTAGCAGAACTGCCGCACGCCTTTATTTAAAACGAGTGTGTTGTAGATCACTCCTGCAGTATACTCGTTTAGCGTTCCAATTATTAAGGGAGGTCTGTAATTGTGGCGTTCCGAGAATCCAATTTTTCTTGATAATGATGATAGAATCGTTTTATAGCGTTTTTCTCTATTCGAAAAGCACTAAGACCATTTTGTAATGGACTCAATTAAGACACTACCCATATATTTAACCTTCAACATTCACCAGCATCTATCGATTACTTCCAAGTAGAGCTTGGTGTGACTTTTGGAATTTTTTTTTCATAGAACGCGACTTAAATATTTTATGTTCTTTAATTTTTCTCTTTTCTCTGGTACAAAACTAAAATTAAATCAACAAAACTTCCTCAGAATTTCAAAGACTTTAACAACAAGTTCTTTGAAATCAAATTACATAGCAAATTTCACTTTTCTTCCCGTCAGCTGAAATAAAAACCAACGTTGCTTATTAGGCTCTTCAAACCTTCATATTCACTTGAAAAGGGCACAACGCCGAAACCAGTTTGTTGCCAAATCAAAATTATAAAGGGAGAAAAAAAATCGTTCCACTATAAGAGTACAACCATTTCGTTGCATTCTATTCTCTTTGCCGAAGAAAGTTTACTACTTCTTAAGAACCACTTCCGGATTGGTTTAGTAGAATTTGAGAGTTATTACATAACTAGTTTCGAACTAACCCCAAATCATATCGACCCAATCCTAAAATGAGTGCGGGAGTGGTTTTTAAAAAGTCGTGCACTTGTCCCGAAATGATAACGAACAAGTTTTGAAACCGCCTCAGAGCGTTCCTAAACTAGTACCGTAATCATTCTGAAATAATCCTGAACAGATCTCGTAGCCGTCCTGATATGATGCAAAACCAGTCCTGAATGGTTTCTTAAGTTGTCCTATTATAGTCTTGAAATGGCTCGGAAGTAGCCTCGAAATGGTTTTGAAAAAGTTATGAATATAATTCGCATTATTCTCCAAAATAATCTGTGAACTAGTCTTGAATTTAAACTAAATTTTGGCCTTAATAGTTCTGAACTATGTAGTCTTAAGTGCTCCAGAAATAGTTTCAAAATATCCGAGCTAACCCCAAAGCGATTCCGAATTAGTCCCGAAAGGGTTTTGAAGCAACAGTCGAGACTTTCTGATATTCAGACGAGAGTGATTTTGATTTTCAAAGGGTTTATTCTGGATTCCACGCCTCTTTCGTTCCCAGGGCTTTTTAGAGGTGAAGAGATGTATGCATCGTACAATATACATATATACATATGAATAATATAGAAAAAGGAATTAGTCCTTAAATAATTATTATCAGGCATGTTATTCAGTATGGAGAGAATTTTCAAATATGTAGAACGGAAGGCTATTTGTTGGTTAGTCTCTACATACTCTACCGAATATTTAGAAGGCATGCATATTTCTGAAGAATAAATCAGTGTAAATTAAGCCAAAAGAAGAGAAGTTAAGGAAATCAGTATAGAAAATTGTACTTGAAATACTTTATTAAGCGCGATATGATAATTTGTTGAATTCCATGTAATTTTCAATGCTTCCTTTTTACGGAAATACATTTACCACTCTTTTGACTTAGTTGCATCAAAATTTACTTGCAGATCCATTTGCCAAAAAATGCAGCTATGTATCTCCATACAAACATACATTCATATATATTTAAATCTGTAAATTCAATGTATCGCTAACAATTTGGTTTTCAAAACTTTCAACTATTAAAGTGCGAAATATGCTCTGCAGAGTATGCACGGAATGCCACAACAGCTTGTTTTCAATGAAGTCACATTTTGCCGGACAATGGCACAGTGGGCGGCTCAGCAATACATTTTGTATGTGCCATGTGTGCTCTATTAAATAAATGCCCATTTTTGGTCCACCGACACACACACACACACACACACACACACACACACACACACACACAACTCGTAAGGCTCTGTACCAAATAGCCAACCGAATGCTGCATTGTCTGGTCACGCGCTGCCATTTACAAAAAAAAATAGAAATACACAATTTGCTAAAACAAAACTATTACGCACAATAGCGCAATGTCATTCATGGAGGATGCGGAATGGGTATTATGCGTACGAGAGAAAAGCAAATAATAGCAGGACAATGGAGCTGCGTCAAGGATCAAACGACTTTAGCAAATTGTAAATCGGCTTTATACTGATAAATTGGTTGCATTCGATTTGATAAGTAAAAAAAGCATTAAATCTTAATTGTATGACCATGTTAGCGCTAACAGTTGTTGTTGTTGTTTTCTATTTGCATACAATGCGCAAAGTAAATCTAAAATTATAGTAAAGATTTCGAGTAAAGTTTACGACTATCCAAAGGATATAAAACCTGACATCTAAATCCAACTTGGACTTATTTAAGTGTTGTGGGGAATTGTAATAAAATTAAGTAAATACAAAACTTTTTTTTCGCTACTTTTAAGCCACAGTGCTTTGACAATAATCATAACTAACTCAAGCTTCTGACATAAATAGGTGCCAATAGAAAAAATTCCGACTAAAATAGCTTTGATTTATGAAAACTGAGGCTCTAACTAAGTACTTTAAAAGCACATAAAGATATTTAAATCTGTTCTTCTTATTATTGCTTCTTATTTATTGAGTCTATGAAACGTAAACAAGTTTCTTATAGACTAGTTTAAAAATTTAGCTTAATTTGTAATTAGATTAGATAATACTTATAAAATTTGGTTCAACAAGATTTTAAATTATCTTTCGAGCAAGAAAAATCAATACACAATTTTTTGAGATCATATTGGTACCCCTATATGTATGGAGACTTGTGTATAGTTGCCGGTCTACTAGCCACAAAGGCACATATAACATCCCTGATTTTAATATTTTGACAAGTACATTTCGAATATATAGTGAAAAAATAAAAAGATCATTTTAAAAGGGAATCATTCACATACATACTTTCAGTAGCTGATAGCCATTAGCGGGTTGCCTTGTGTAATGGAAATTCTGGTAAATTTGCCTAGCGGCTACTAGTCTTCTGCTAGTCTCCATTTATAATAAGGGTAAAAGTTCATTAGTTGCGCGTTCTTCAGATTCTCCACTCAGGCTGTTAGTTTTTGATCTTCCTTAATACCTATACGGACATTTTTTTACATCTTATACGCTTCGGCAGATTTTTGTCTAAATTTATTAATTGCGATATGAAATCAAGCCCTATTTTTCCTTGCTAATTTCTTGTTTTTTTTGTAACAATTTTATCTAACTGCAACTTACACTGTTGAAAATCAAACTATTTTAATTGCTGTTAAATAAAGCTCATAGAAGTTATACATAGGCTTATAAAAAATATCATTAACAAATTTACGTAATTTGATCAAGCAATTTGACCATGTAGGGTCCCTCTCAAAGAGATGACTAATTTATCGATTAGAAATATTTAAAAATGTTCTCTGTGTGTCTTTGTGCTATAATATACGTAAATATCTTCTCCGGCTACTCGGCCCTTCCTGGATGACTATTATACTTGTTTACGGTTATTGAACATCACGACAATAGAAATTTGTGGCGATTGTTTCGATTATAATTGTTCCTGATCTCTAAGTGAAAAAAAAATCGGTTAAAGAGTATATACATTTTGCATTCATTTTGATAAGATGATCGAATTTGCATAAGGCTAAAAGAAAGATTGACGAACACAACTTAATTTTTTCACCAATCTTTCAGCTCTTTAGTATTTCTGGGTCACGATAGAGTTTAAAAATATTTATCGATATTTGGCGAATTTATTTCCTCTCTCTTGCCCCGAGTGTGTTGTACAATTTCTCTGAGTTGCCTTTGGTCTTTTACCAACTGAACCCTAGACGATGTCGCAAACAAATAACTCTTCACCAATTGTCGTTGTTGCTTAATATTTTTTTTACTGCATTACTTTTTAAAAAAATAAATGTAATTTAAAGCGTAAATTAAATTTAATTTCCTGCAAACTGAACAAAAATATCATTAACTTCTTTTCTATGCGCTATTTTAATTTAATTTTAACGACCTTTAAAGTGGCAGCAAATTTAATTCGCTGTCACTTGCCAGTTGCACTTCAGTTCACAGTGACTGCATTAACTATGCCCGACAACCGTTGTGTTTAATTACGTTTGTTTCACCTGTTTTTTTTTTTGTTTAGCTGGTTTTTTTTTATTTTTTCTTTGATTTTTTTTTGTAAATTCCCCCATTTGCAGCGCATTGTTCTGCTCTGGGATTTCGTACTTCTTTGGTTATTTGGAAAATGACTGAAATGCGGAAAATAAAAATCTAAATAAAAAGGTGGGAAAAGCCATGAAAAGCAGGAAATGCTGGAACACGTTGACAAACGCTGCTTAATTGTGCAATTCATTTTTGACTTGTCGGAAATTGCAACATTTTACTCTGCGTATTTTTTTTTTGCTCACAATTTGTTGAACATTTCCTCATTTTCCCACTTTGTTTAAGTTTTTTCTTCTTATTCAAGTAGCATTTGCCATTTTCTTTATCTAAAATTTTTTTTTTTTGGCTTTAGTTGCATCTCTCACTGCCAAGAGTCAACCGCTGTAATGGCTTTTGCATTAGAAGCAACAATGGATGGGTTTTTAGGAACCTACTAAAATCTAAACTTTTATACCCAATGCATAAGTGGTCGGGTAAATTTGTAAAGTTAAATTTGGTGATATTCACTGCTCTCTCGAATATCAAAACATTAGCTTTTGGTAGTTCGGAGCATTGTCACTAATTATCTACGAATTTAATTTTTAGATAATGCGGACATACGCTGTTCTTCCAATTCTTCGAAGGAGAGGTCGTCGAAGAAATTGGGAACGCATATTTTGTGTTTTGAACTTATTCCATTTTGGATTGTGGCTACGGGCGTTGTCGAACATCATTCTTTGCATGTCTTCGTTTATCGGAGATAGCTGAATATGAAGGCCTCGCTATGCGAAACTGATCGAGCTTTTAAAGTGACTTTGACTACAACTTATTTATTATTAGAAGTGTCCTCTTTAAAAAAATTAAATTTGACAAATCGTCGGAAATGACGCGGAACTAGTTCAAGACATTTTGAATCGATATGTGGACTACTATTCCAGGACACACTAACATTTGGAAAATCTCTGCAAGTGGCTTAGAACCAGTTCAAAACGGTTCTAAAATATAAAGGATCACTAAGTAAACTTTCGAGACTGGATCGTGATCAGAATTGATTGATTCGGGCTATTCTGGTTCCAACAAAAGCGCAGATCTAAAACCAGAAAGATTTCGAAGTTTGTCTGAAATCAAATCAGCACAAGTTCGCGGTATTGTGGAACTTGCTTAATATTAGCGGTCAAATTATAACTCAAGCTATTATCAAATCGCGATACGTTGTCAAAGAGAATATCTGTGCTTTGCTTATTTTTTATGGAGAGTTTTCTTTGGTCTTTTGCTATAGAAAGAACGTACTCCGATGATATTGTGGATTTGGAAGAATGTATATGAAATGTTGCCCTACACGTTCTATAATCTCAAGAATACTTACATATGCTTTAAATTTTTGAGTCACTTTGTAATAAAAAATGGTAGATTTTATAAGAACTTAAACGGCCTGCAGTGACTTGTGATGACTTTGGTAAAAATTCGTTCGAAATTTTTTTATTCCATTCTTAGAATGCTAGCATTACTTTTTAAAAAAGTAGTTGTCGAATAACATTTCTCTTTAACTTATTCATTGGCGTCCTATCTAAATAGTCATTGGGTATTCAGCAAATTTGCTCTCAACTAAATTTCACAAATACTTTCTTGCTTGCAACGCTAAATTGCACGTACTCCGACAATAATTAATTGCATTGTCATTGCACATTCTGTGCACTTGTTTTTCTAAAAAAGCTTGCTTTTGCAATCTTTTCACCCAGCCAAAAACGAAGTTTACTGTAAAAAAATATAAGAACATACTAGCATATATTTGAAGGTAGAATGTTAAAAAATAATTGTTCCTGAATCGTTGTTGCCCAGTGGAATCTTAAAATGTATAGGGTTATCTATTTTCACAAATACTTGAACACACGAGTGTATTCACTTAATCTTATATCAAAATAAACTTTACCAATTTTTGGATGAGATTTAAAGGTATATCTAACAATATCTGGAAGAATGAGACTAACCGAGAGGCCATCACAACCTTTTCAAACTTACATCCTGTGTGCCATAATTGTTCTCAAACCTGCATCAATAGCAGAGGAGAAACCAAAGTTGTCTTACGCGTTCCGGATCACGTGGGTTCATTAGCGATCTGGCTGCTTTAAGTTCTACACAACACCAAACACCTCTTTACAAGCCTCTAAATGCATACTATTCTAACCGACTTCCTACAATGGTCCAATCATGTGGAGACTGCAGTTTCATCGGCCCCCCGTCAGCTAAGCTTGAGAATAGCCGGTATGTCTGCAGTGAGTGATGTGTTGAAATTCATCAGGCTTACCTTGATAACCTACAGCATTGCCTTTTACTACCCTCGTTTGTATGCCCTTTAAAAATCAATTAAACTACTTCGCAAATGGTAATGAAAACTTTGCATGGGCGAGAAAAAGTTATAGTCAAGGGACCTAAAGTTGAGCACGTCATTGATGAAAGTAATAAAGATGGCAGTATTCCGGTGCACAGATATAAATTGGTGCAAGACGCTACGAGAAAGCTTGTCGTGTCTGAGTGGTTTCAAGCAAAAGTTGAGCTAATATTTTTATGACGGCGATCAACCGGTTCGTGTAGTAATTCTATATTCAATAGGTTGGCGCAATAGTAAAATTAAAAAAAAAAGTTACGAGCTCTCTTTATTTGGTTTTTGCGTTTAAACGCTGTATTTGTTATTTATTTTATGGTAGGAGAGCTTTAAAATAATAATAGTGCAATTTTTATACCTTTCATGGAAATGGTATATTAAGTTTGGTCCGATGTTTGGATAAGAGTTAGATCCATCAAAAGTATACCGAAATGATCAGGATGATGAGCTAAGTCATTTAGCCATGTCCGTCTGTTTGAACGCTAACTAGTCCCTCATTTTTTGAGTTATTTGAATGAAACTTGGCAGTCAGGAGCCTTTTTATAATTTATTAGACATTTGCTCCATTACTCCTTTGTTTAAGCAGCAAATTATTAGCTCTGTATTGGCAATGATCAAAGAAAAACAAAAAAGAAAAGCTAAATTCGGACGAAACGTACTTTTGTATACCTTTGCGATGTTTTATGGTATGGACGGGACCACGTCCATTTCCAAATTGGCATTAAAGCCAATTTGAAAAAAAATAGGTATTAGAGTTACTGAAATATTGCATTTTCAGATTATATGAAATCTTTTGAGAGGTAGACGTCGTTTTAGTCCAATTAAAATAATGTTTACGCACTTTATTCATTCCTTGAACGGAGTTTGATAAAGTTTCATTGGAAACAAAGGTGGGTATTTTGACTCAAATATTCTGTTATTCTTATAACTTATAGCATAAAAAGTTTAAAGTTTAAAAAGTTTTTTTGGAAGTCATTAAAAGAAAAACGATTTAAACACACACTTTTTTGTAAGCTGTAGTTTGTAGTGTTTGCATTATTATTATATACATACTTATTATATATATAAGTAGTAATAATTTACATTAAATTTCTTAAAAACAATATTTAATATGAATATGCGAATTACTTCCGTTATATGGAAGGTGGGCGTGGTTATGGTCCGATTTCAAAAATATTTGACCATAGTAAGTCGGCTTTCGAGGACAATATGCATACCAAGTTTTGTGGCGATACCTAATTACCCCTTATTGAGATACAGACATTTTTCCATAAGTGGGCGTGGCAACGCCCATTTTTCAAAATTTCATAAATACTTAATTTCTTCTCAATTTGCTTCAATGGATACCGAAAAAACGGAGTTTTTGCATTTTTCAAATCTTCCGTTATATGGGAGGTGGGCGTGGTTATTGACCGATCTTCACCAATACCAAACTACTCTGGCCAAGTAGCCATATATATATATATCAAATTTCATCGAGATATCTCAATTTTTACTCAAGTTATTGTAACCACGGAGAGACGGACGGACAGACGGACAGTCAGGGCAAAATCGATTTCTCTTTTTATTCTGATCATTGTTTTATATATGTCCTTGTGTACAAGTACGCTCGGGTATGATAGCAAATATCACCCATACAACCGATTGTTCAGATATTGCATTTAACACCATAACCTCTCCATTTAAGTAGTTAAAGACTTGAAATTTTGCTAAAACTTTAGTTATTGTGATACCAATTTTAGCAGTGAAAATCATTAAGATTGGATAAACAGCTCATACAGCTGCCATACAACCGATAGTTCATAGTTTTGTGCCATAACTCCTTCATTTAATTAGCTAAAGACTTGAAATTTCGCACAAATATTAATTATTATTGGTACTATTAAAACAGTTAAAATCATTAATATCGATTAAATATGTCATATGGATCCCATACAATTCTTCCATTCATGAAAGGTATGAAGCTTTCGGCATAGCCAAAGACAGCCTTTTTTTACTTGTTTCGAGTTCGTTTGCTACAAAATATTAAATTTCTATATCTCGAGACTAATTACGGAATCCCGGGATAGTAACAACGACATTTTGATAATCGTGGGATCGTAAAAATTGAAAAAATGTCTATCCTTAGATGTAACAAATCAAGTTTACTTCGTGACATTCACTCGAAGAAAACCCATTACTATAACGTTTCGCTCTGATAGTTTTTCTGAATAAAAGTCAGTACACTGTGCATAGCGAAAGTGGACCTTATAACTTTATATATCGATTAACTAGTCGATAGCCAACAATTATCAGAAAAACTGTCGGAAAAACTAAACTTACTTTAACGTGATTATATGTATATAAATAGGAGTTTGAATAGAGATAGGCTATCGACCGATTGAGAAGAAGTAAATAGCTCGAGGCCATTGATGTATGTTATACATCTAAAGGGACACATAACATTGGATAGTCGAATTGGGTTCACTATTGATTTCCATCAAGTACTCTGGCTAAGCTTTAGTGTGGCAAATGATTTTTGATTGACTGCTTTCCACCTGATACCGATATCCCGCTAGGTATGTAGTTATAATAAAGTTTTATGGCTATCAGCCATGCGTTCTGCGAGCTCGGTTTACTAATCCTCTGCTTAATTAAGACAAGTGAAATTTAATTATGCGACTTAAGTGGGAAATTCACTACACATACACACAACGCTTGCAACTTTAAGCGGGCAACGTCCACTATACTGACCACTCACTATATTAACCGTTCATATTAAAGCGGCTTAACGTAATTTAAAGCTGCTTAGACGAAGCAGACCACTTTGGTTTGCATTTAGCGAATTTTTGCATAATTATTTCTCCACTAATCCTATTAAGTCCCATCTGTACTGTCGGAAAGTGCAATTAATATAGGGATAATTAGGCACGCTTGTACAGAAAGGCATAAGGGGGAAACCGTTGGTGGCACAATTAAAAGAAGTTAAAGCCGCCAATTGACTTCTGTTGCAGGTGTTGAAGTGCGTGTAATACTCAAACGTGTACGCTTGTGCGTCTATACGAATGAAAGGTAAATAAATTTGAAGAGAAGCTAACAAAAATCAAATAGGTTAGCTGTAAACTAATTACAAACACGACATTCAAAGGCGCTTGAGTTCGGCTTCGACCGAACGGGCCAGCAGAGGCACAAGTGCAGGCAATTTGCAGTCGGCGATGTGTGACCGCGTGGCAAAATCGTTTGCTCAACAATGTGTGGCTAGTGTGGACTAGCAGATGTATACATATATGCCACACGACAAATGTATAAAAAAAAAACGCTACGCTCGATCAAGCCATCTGGGCAGGCGAGCGCGTCTCAACCGCATTCATTTAAATTGTAGCGCGAGCTTCGTAACTGAAACAGATTTTCAGCTCAAATTAAGCTGCACACGTTGCTCTGTTAATGACGTTGAGGTTGACGGCTGTAAATGCTAAGTATTGACAGTGGCGGTGGCATTGCTGGTGGTGGTGTTGGTGGTGCTACTGCTTCTTCTTTAACCGACATCCACTGCATAGCGAACGATGTGCATGTTAATGTTCCGCCGGTCAGTTTTTCGAAAATGTTACGAAACTTAAACGCTATATTAGTGCTTAGCTTGCTGCTCTTCAGTTGTGCGTGCGTGTTGTTGCCCGCTGCACGGTAGACGGCCTCATGAATTTTCGTTTGATGGCACCGAGAGCGGAAGTGACGGAAAGGCGTATAGCGCAGCTGGGCATGCCAGTGAGCACCTGCCATGCACTTGTGGTGGTGGTAACGATTTCGAAAACTCTTCACTACTAGTGTGAGTGTGTTCTAACGTGATAAAAATATATATAAAAATCCACTGACGAATAAATGAAAAAAACTTTACTTTTTCAAATTTCTATAAAATGTTAATTGAGTAAACATTTTTGTACTAGTATTTGTGGCTTTCTGCATGGAAGTCCACTACTTAATGTTTCGTTTATCCCTAGTGAGCATATCACGCAAAAATAGAGTATCTGTTTATAAAGCATACAAAGTAAAAGTCTTACGAGGCCTGAGAGGCTCTTCCACATATTTCCAAACTTTTTTAGAAGAGTTAAATTAGTCTTCGTTTCGAAATCAGGAAACGACGATTACGCACTAACGAAAAGCTTAAGGTCGACCTGTCCGACATCTTTCACGCTACACAGCCTGAAGTAAACCATGGAAAAGCCCATTAGATAAAAGGTTTTAGTTGGCAGCCCATTGTGTTTTTACTAACATGTATAGCTGAGTAGAATATTCTGAAAATCGGCTCTTCACAATTGGAGTATTTGCTGATATGGTTGAGAGCTTAGACACCATGTGCTCTGCTGATAGACGGCATGGTGTAGATAAAAACTACATAAAGTGGAGCCAATCTATGTGAGCTAGAAAACTGCGGGCTATAGCTGATAAGAACGACCATTCTTACTTCGTTCCCACGACAGTCAACAACAACAACATCAACCATTTTAACATTGTCGAGGTTGTAAGAGGATTACCACAAGGGGGAGATGTAAGTTTAAATCTTTTCACGAAAGTGACTCATTTGTAGGTAATTCTAGACAGAAAACCAATTCGGAAGACTCACGTCAAGCTGAAAATAAATCAAACGCAGAAAGTTTTTAAACTGTGTCGAAAAACGTTAAGAACTATATTTTGGGAATACGCAGCTTTAATAAGACCTATACACACTTTTGCAATCGGAAGCCGGCACTTAAAGTAGCACAATGGATAGTCAGAGAAATGTTGGAAGCTACTAGCACATCTCTAGAGGTCGTTCAGGAATGTAAGTTGAGGTTAAACTCCGTTGTAAAATTGAATACGCTTGAACTTATGTGTGTGCTGGGGCAATCTGGTGTTCACGGTTATGAACGGGCTAATTATTTGGCAGACCGGCGGTGTATTGACTGCCCAATCAGACCAGAGCCAATTATTTGAGTGAGTATGAAAGAAACTATCATGCACATCAGGAAAGTTATGAATAAGAGTACCCTTGGTGTAATACTTACTAATGAAAAAAAAACAGCGTTCTCGAAATTCCTTCCCAATCAGAGATGGAGGGATCTACGACATTTTAAGGCACTGATTACGGGATACAATCCGTGGAGACAACACCTGATCGCCATTGGTTCCATCGAAGATTCACTGTGCACATTTTGTCTGGAGGATGAGGATAGTATAGAGTATTTTCTCTATGCCACACACTCTTTAGGCTGAAGTGGCGTATATTTGATAAACCGTACTAAGAACGGTCATGTCCCTCTACCGTGAGAAGTGGCTGAGATTCGTCAAAGACTCTGGTAAGTTTGTTGAAAAGTAAGTTTACTCTATATTTTACCCCTTCCTCTCCTTCTTATCTGTCTAGTTTTTTTTCAGGTCTCTCGTCCAATGGGCAAACTTGACAGTTTACCAATACACATGTAAACGTACTTAAACTGTAGTGAAAACATTCCAATCTGGTTTGGATTTGTAACAAATAATCTATACTACATTCTTGTATTCTCTAAAGTGTTAGTTAGTTACTCGTAATTAATGTGTGAAAATAACAGTTTGTATGGGAAAAATCACATTCAACACAAACTTGAATGTAATATTTTGTAAATTTGTCTTCACAAAAGGGGTATTAAGTGGGTTTGTCTTCTTTTATGTTATGCGTAAGTAGTAAGCAAGAAATATTGAGAATCATCGTTGTTATTATATAAAATGAAACAAGAGTAAATTTTGAAAAAAATTGGGTGCGAAATTTTGCAAAGTCATGTTATTGCGTGGGATGTTATACGAAGTTAAAATGAAGTGCTTGCTTATTCAGTAAAAAAAAAATAAATTTGTTATCTAAAAACATTTAAAAAATGTTTCATTTGTCGTTGGTACTAAAGTTCAAGGTCGAGACGGGCGGGGAAGCCGCTTAATCAAACACTTCGGTTAATTGATGGACGATAAGGAACCAGGAAACTGCATCGATTTGAATGCGCTTAGCGAGCTTTCATTCACATATCAGCAATCCTCGTTCTAAATTGCTATGGATTCTTGATCAATATTTACGAAGATGTTTCAGCATACCGGAACTTCTAGGCATTCAAACACCTTCGATTCAATTGATAGTCAATCAACAAGAGCTTTTGGTAAAAACTATTGCTCGTCTAGGGTCCACTTAAGAGTTTGATGCCAATATTTGCTCGCACTCTTCCAAAAATATTTTTACTAATTTACTGTTATCGTTAAGTTGTAGCTCTAAGTAGTCAGTAAGAACTTTGTTTATTGACTTATGGAATAAAAAAATAAAAAAAAAAACATTAAAAAAATGGCTTCAAGCGCAATGCCGAACTAATTAATTAATTTCGTTTATGACGCTTCGTTGGAAGGGAGAATTTGACAATAGTAAGATGCTCGCCGTTTAAATTTACAAATAAATAGTTTCTTTGAACTCTTTTAAGTTGTTTGAGTCTTTAGCGAACAAGTTTGTTGCTAATTTAAATATTATGTCCTCACTTGTAGGAAACAATGTAAGCCTATGAACTTTAGGATTTGACTAGCTGCTTGAGAGCTTCCTCATTTCTACTTTTCTACTTTTCCAATTTTATAAATTTTTCCTTTTTTCGCTACACGCTTTTAAATTGTGCAAAAATTCACGCTTGGTTGATTTTTAATTTCCTTTGGCATATTACAATATATTTAGATACATTTTTTAGTTATTTACACTTTGTAGAGTATAAAAAATTAAATTTGAAATATGCTTAAACGGCAACACCAGTGACCACAATGACCACAAAAATCAAAAAAATAATAATGGCAATAAAGCAAACCACGGCGGCACTACTTTTCGCCAAAGCGTCGTTGAAGGGCTTGGAAGCCACAGAAAACTGACTAATTTAAAACAAACAATAATGACGGCAAGTACAAGTCGTAGCAATTTTCCGCTCATGAAGCACTTAAGCACTGGCAATAATTTAAATTTAAAGTTTTCACTTTGTACATAGTTTAATTGGGCGACTATGCACCAGTTCGCGCTGAGCGAAACGACGAGACGCGCTTAGCAAACCGCTTCTTAAGTGGCTGGTCCAAGCTGGTACTGGGACTTTAAAAAGTTTGTGAAGCATAGCACCAATACTCGTTACTAAACTGTGGTTGAGCGTGTTTTTTTTTTAATTATTATTATTTTTTTCTTTTTTATAAGCACGACAGCTTTAGTTGGTGGCAGTTACTGAACTATGTATAAAGTTAAACAAGAATTAGTGAAGTTAGCAATTAAATGTTGAACGAAATAATTAAAACTTAAGTTTAGTGGCAATTAAAAATGTGCCACAGCTGTGGAAAAGAAACTCTTTAATGGTACGCGCATACTTGCGTAAAAATTCACTTTTTATTTTGATTCAGGGGAAATTTAACTTTTTCCTCGTGATTTTAAGGGTTGGTAGACAAAAGTCAATAGCAAAATATTTGAGTTTATTATTAGATATTATGTACTTTAAGGTAAGCGCTTTCTGGTCTTTTCAATAACTAAAAATAAATAAACGTAAAATTTGACAAACATACAAATTAATTTATACTTCAAATACCAATATACATATTACAGAAGCAAATGCACCTGCATAAAAAAGATTATTTTTAATCACTGTTTAAGACCAATATTCATTAAAAAAACAAATATTTCAATAAAAATTAAATGCATAACACTTTCCAATTTGAGCGAGGCAGAATTGTTCCATATTTTGATAAAAATTCCATCTTAAAGAAATAAAAGCCTTAAGTTTGTTATCCTCCAAACTGGACCTTAATTTGTTGCATATAAAAGCTGCAGTGGAGAAGCACAAGCCTCAACACTTGTCGGTTGGATTGTCGAAAAAAAGTTAAATGCTCTCTATAGGACCTAGCCTTTATCGCCTCATTACAAAACTATCAATTTCTTTTACTAAGCCTTCTGATAAATTATATGCCTTTCGTAAATGGACAATTGCCATCTGATTGTTAAAACTTGATGCAATTTATCTTTTAGATATTGTTTTCTTCTTTTATTGTTTTCTTCTTTCCTATCTTTTAGACTTTATGACTTATCCAGTTCAAGCACCTCTCTTAACATCGCATTCATAGTAAGGCTCATTTTCGGCTCGAGGAGTATATTCTCCAGCTAATTTATAATGGCGAGGGCGAAACGAGTTTTAGGGAGTTCACAAGCCAAGTTATTTGTCGTATTTGTTATCGTAATATAACAGTTGTATTTTTTATTTATGTGTGTTCCTTTACTTATGTATGTTAAATTGTCTGATTTCAATAAAGCTCTGAAAGGTACTTTTATTCGATCGGATCTTTCTGTTGAACAAATTTAAATTAAAGTTAAATGGAATTGTGCGTATACATATTTTTAAGAAAACGACCTCTCATATTTATTACAAACGGTTTATTGCTGATAATTTGCCTTAATACCCCAAACAACAGTAAAAGAAATTGCACAGTACTATTATTTTAATAGCAGACTATAGAAATTCGACAAATAACACTGATTGTGAACTCTCTTGTTTTTGAGAGGTAAATTTTTGATGATACAAAATTTGAAAAATAAATGACTGTTTTCTGCAATTCCGGAATTTGATTAGACTTATCCCGAGATATACGGGAGTTATAAAAGGCCGGGATCCCGGAATTGACATGCCTAATGTATATATTTTCGAAACATATACATAATCACTAAATCTAAAGGACTAGAGCAGCGAAGTTTTTTAGTTGACGCTAAAGAAAAAAATTTTATTTTTCTAAACTAATAGGCTCGCAACAACTCTTTTGTTTATTCTCGACTCAGTAAAGTCCATTTCAAATGCAACTGTAAAAAATTATTGCTCTGAGGCAAGTAATTTAGTGAAGCGTCGAGCAACTAATGTAAACATGAATAGTGGAGAGCAAAACGTGGTTGACGCTAAAAAATGGCACATTCATTTTAAATGTTTGGACTACTCGGCCAACCTACGACTTTTTTTTTTTATTTATTGTACCAAGCAACGAAAAACATGATATATAAAACTCTTCAGTTATGTATTGTACAAAACCTCCCCAGCCGTTTAAATACTCGTAATATCATTTATTGAATGAAAGGTGTCGGGATGAACGCTTAAATCACTACATAAACTACAAATTGTTTTATTTTATTCAATATTATTTTTACATGAGCCTCGAAATAGAGGCCGAAAATACTTTGAAAATCGAAACGGAATATTCAGGCTTACTTCAGGTATAAAAGGTGAACAAGAAATAAATTTTGTCAGTGACATGATCGTACATATTAAGTCTGTGAGGACCATTGTGGGTCTACTATGGGTCCATTGTAATTTCTAGATCAATAATATTGGACACCTGTTTCACATTATAGTGACATAAGTATATAATAAAAAGCTGGTTGGACCGCCTTGCGAGAAGAGCATTAAAAGACGCTCCTACTTACCGAAATGTCTTGGCCTACACCCGATTCAGCAACAAGCAAGCCGGTACAACAAAAACAGCACATTATTTTAACTTGTTTAAAGGGTTTAATGATAATTACAAAAACATATTTCCCACTTACAATATAAAGCTCAGTGTTTCGTGGAAGTGAAGATTGCTTAAGTTTTATGTCAACTCAGATGTATTTTATGAGAAGCTTTTTTGTGGCAGATATACCTTCCGAGGTTTGCCATTGCCTGCCGAGGGGCAAGCGCCACTAGAAACACTTTTTCTATGATTTTAGATATTTCGGTCTGCTTACGTTGAGATTTAGTTTAATGACATGTTATTTACATTATAACAACTAGCGATTCTATTTGAATTTGCATGTAGCAAGAATCGTTCTTCAACGGCTTTACATATGTGCATAATAAGCATACAATACATTTTTTTCAATTTCTGACTACAGAAAATATGCTATTTACAAATAGTAACAACATAATGCCGATTCGGTGACTTTCCTGAGGAATCTGACATGAGACATTAACAACGAGCGAATATTTTTGAAAAATATTTCTTGGTGTTCTGTATGGCGAGGCTGAAAATCTACTAGATCAAGATAGTGAGCGTCACTCTGAGCTGACGAAAAAATACCACGTTCTAGAAAAACATTATATAAGGTCCTTATACTCAGCACATGTTTAAAGGAAACAGCTCGGAATTAAATCAGCGCCTAGCTAGAGGCGAGTTCATGTGTAGAGGCGAGTTATTGGAATATTTGGACCTGAAAAATATGAAAAAGATCTGGTAATAAACTAACCTTAACTTGAGACAGTATTTTGATTCTTTATTCATAAAATGAAGTTAAGTATTAAATTCCTTTTAATTTTAAATAAATAAAATTTTTAACATTTTTAATTCTATTTAAAGAAGCTGCATCTAAGAATTGAGTAGTTTTGGTTTGTGTGTAAATCAGTTCTTTTGTACAAACTAAAAAAACGGCTTTTTAAATTCAACACTAAGGAGTTTTTGCTACTTGTTAGTGAGTACATTAAAACACAGTTTGACGCCTTGGTCGGTTCCGGAAAATCGTAATACATGCATACATTTCTATGTAAATAAGTGCTATAGAATAAATATTGAAGAATATAAATATATATAATTTTAATAGCGATATTTTCAATACTAATTTGTCCTAATTCTCAAAGAATATATGTATGTGTATTTTTTTATTTCAACGAATTTTTTTTAATTAGTTGGATAAGTCAATCTATGTACATCGTTTTGAAATATTCGAATAATGTTTTTTAATTATCCATATCCTTGGATTAACCTAACAACGCAGTTTTACCATATTTGGCGCCGAGTTTCGCAAGTATTTCCATATATTTGTGTATGAAATTTACTGTCGCTCGTTGTAATTCCTGCCAAACGCCTTAAAGCACGCAATAAAAAATTTCGTAATTTATTTTTTATAGACTGAGTATTAATTTTTATGTGTGTATGTGTAGGTATGATACTCAGACGAAATGCTTTTAATGAATTTAAGGAACATTTTATTTTGACAAATTAAAACTAATTTCTTTTTTTCTTTAATTTCCATCTAAACATACAATTAAATCTCTAATAAGTTTCACACAAACTCAAGTTTCGCACTTTTTATAGTATTCCCAAAAAAATAAAGAACAACAAAATTTTTGAAATTGGTTAATTTAATTGTTGAATATGGAAAAATAGCTGGCACTATCGAAAAAAAAGCATTTTTTTTTTAAATCAGCGGTAATTTTTACCAGCTTGTAAGTAATAGTTATAAAAACAGTATGAAAAGCACCGATTTGTTGGTTTGATTTGAAATTGGTTGATTACTTAAACAAAAATGCACTAAAAAATACTGATAGTTGAGTAATAATTTTATTAACAAGTTGTGTATGTAAGTTCTTCTTTTAATATACATATTTAGTCTGTATGTATCATTAAATTGTCACCGTAAATTATGTGTTAAAGATAAGACTTTAAAGTTGCTCATAAATCGATTACAACATCGGCCTCGAGCGAAGTGTAAATGCAGAGCGATGCATTCAATGTAGCATTTTCCCACCACTCGAGCAGTATTGCCACATATTTTGAATGCAACAAGATATGAAAAAAAAAACATATCGCTACACGAGATGAAATGAAAATAAATTTTCTGCTTTAGAGTTTCTTTATATAAAACTTATTTTTTTTTTTGGTATCCAATAATAATAATAAAATAATAATATGGCGCTTACAGTATATATGTAGTTCAGTGTTTGGCCGAGCTTCTCCTACCATTTGTACTGTGCGTCTTTATATTATACCACAAACAGAGGGACCTACATTTTATTTGTTATTGTTTGACCATATAACTATTTATTTGAAATATTTTTGCGCTTTAAGGCCGATTGGTTTATTTGGAAAATTATTAGGAAAAAACAACGATACTCAAAGCGGTACAATTTTGTGCCGACTGCGAACGGCAGATGTATTTTATGAGAAGCTCCTTCATTGCAGAAATACTCTCGGAGAAAAAACCTTTTTCTATGATTTAGATTTTGTTGGCCCTAGCTGAGATTTGAACCTAGAACTCAGCGGCATATCGAGTTATAACAAGCACCGCTATCCACTTGACCCCAGCGGTCACAATGCATAAATTTACGAACCACTTGTTCAATGGCCATCGCGTAGTCCTCAATTTGTAAAACACAATAAAACTTAAGTTAAAGCGGTCGTTGTTAAAATAGTTAGACTTGTACAAAACGAGACTGGCTTTTGTGATCCCTCGTACAGTTTTTGATTGGAAACTAAAACTTAGTCGATAAAAGTCCTCGATTACGACATTGTGTATTTAGGCTTGTTTAAGAGCTTCCAGGAGAAAGATCTTAAGATTAATTTCACGAAGCTTAAATGGAAGCGCGCTGAGGGGATCTTATCTACAAATACTACAAAAGTAACCAGAAAATATGTTCAAATTTACCGCTTGAATGGCAAGCATGAAGGTCTGCTACGAATGCTGCTAATCCATCCACGACAGAAGGAGTCTGAAATGCGCGTGCCATAGATTTCGTCCAGCGCTCGCTGAACTAGCCAAAGATCCTTCTAAACAAGAACGGTGTTGAGGCCATCAAGGGAAGCTCCTAAATATTCCCGGTCTGGTAATACCAATTCAAGGGTACAATTTCTTGCCAGCTCTCTATACGACTGAGTCTAACGTCAAAGTAATCTGAAGCGATTGAGAGGGATGACAGACACAAAAACTGCTACAGCCGGCAAGACTGGTTTCATTACCGATGAAGAGTTCTCAACAAAAGCTCTTCTCTGTCTAATATTAGGTATTATATACAAGTCCCTTCTACAAGAACTCCTGAGTGTTCAGTTGTCAAACCTCTAAACCATCGGCGACAGTTATGGCGACCATATGTAGTCTTAAGTGCAAAAGTAGGAGTGATTAGTAGCACTGCTGGTCGTGATCCGGTAGCTAAGATAATGTACCTTCTTCTAGACAAGGGACCTATTAAATAGTTATAGTTTTGTGGACCTCGTGCGAAATACCCCATCATTTCGCAATTGAACCCCTGGCACAACACTTGGAAACTGATGGCTTTATCACCTTTTCTCCGATATTAGGTCTCCACTTCAGCTTTCGGTCAATAATCGGAATGCAATATTTGTAGGTAAACCCCTCAAATGGAGAGAGCAACGGCATCGGGGTTATGCACTTCCTAGTATGTCCAAATCTCTACTTCAAAAGTTTATCAACAAGTCCAGATATCCATGGAGTATGTCGTTAGGGGTGTCCAAAAATCTAGGTGGCCACTGCGGTCGAGTGTGTAGCGTCCTGTAGGTCCGACCATTGTACAAAATAAAGACGCACACTTCCAACAAGATGAGTAGCTTGGCCAGACACTGATTGAAGATTTGGAATTAATTAGGTTGTTCTCTGCGATGCAGCTTACTTTCCTTCTGTAGTATGGCTGCAAATATGCCAATAGCCTTAGAAGATTAAAATGTTTAGAGATGCGCACTGACCATCTCAATCTGGATATTTTCAGTTTCTTCAATCGTTCAATCGTTTAAATCGCTATTAATGAAAAGGATGCAGGAAACTGAAATTTCGGGAAAAAAAGTCTGGACCCATATTTGCTCTCAGAGTCGCATTCCTCATACGAGGCTGACAATTTATAGTTTGATTTGCTGCTTTCTCGTATTAGTTGCCGTTTCTTAGCACTACAGATTTGGGTGAGATCTTAGTAGTCCTATAAGGGTTTGGTTCCCATCTTTAGCTCACCCTTGATTGTGTGTTTTGGGGCCACCAAAGTACTTAATACCGGACAATTTGTGGCAGGATAAAAATTTGGCTGTTAAATTGCACTTTGGCTCTCGAAGTCAACTATTACTTTGTTTACTTTAACAACACCATTTAGCAACCCTGACACCACTGATTACCGGGTTTCGGTGAAGATGTGTACTAGACTCTTGTCTACATACATACATTCATATGTACATACATCGGCATAATATGCTATCTGCCAAAGTTCTAAATAAAAACGAATAATTGTATTTTAGTTATGACCAACAGCTAAAGGCGACGACAGCAGCCATTCCTTACCATAAGAAATTCACAAAAAAAAAAATGCATTTATATGTGTGCATACAAACATACATATCTGCACATACATACTTACCAAATACTCATAAATGTAATAAGTACATATGTACGTAAATTAAAAATACACCCGCGGGCTTGCGGTGCGCTCACAAATGGCTTGTGAGTAGCAAGATTGACGCGGGGAGGAGATCAACAGCCAAGTGCCGGCTGAACAGTAGATTATTGGAATAAGTGCAGTTGTCCACCATCTTTGCACTACTAGAATGCAAGTGTACGTAGTAATAAGTGTTTGTGCAAGCATTGGGATGCAACTGCTGCGCATGAGCAGGCGCATAGCTTTTTATTATACATTTTTTATTTGAGCACATTCCAACCACATCTCACACTCACGCCGAGCATGCCTGGGAATTGCTCTAATTTGAAATAATCGTCGGCGTGCTTTTTTTTTCTGGTTTAAACTTATTTTTATTTAGTTTAAAAATATCAACGCGTATGCGGTCACTTGCACATACAAACATAAGTTAAGATACGCTTTCTGCGCAACTTTTTCTGGCAGAAACAATTTTAATCGATTTGCGTATCTACTGCATTTATGTTTGTATGTATGACCAGATGAGTCTTCTGAGCAATTACTTTGGTAGTCAGCCACTTGGCCGTGCCGCTTGTTGGCCTTAACGTCAACCTATAAATGACCACTCAAAAAATGGGCGTTGCCGTTGAACTGAATGGAAAATGAGTACGCGCATTTGAACTTATTGGACTTTGCTGCTTTTTATTTCTTTTTTTCGCCGTTGTTATGCCACACAATCGAAACGACGATATGCGAAAATTGGCTAAGTCGCCGCCGCCACCGCCGCATAAGTTGAATATCGGCGGCTGAAACGCAAATGCAAAGAAGGACAAGCAGCAGCAGCGGCCGCAGCGCCACAAACCTTGGGTAACCGCAGCAGTTACTGGGTTTTGTTGCTACATTTTTTTTTTGCTTATATTTTTGTTTGTCGTTCGTCTGGATTGCTTCAGATTTTCGCTCGAAGCTAAACTAATTAAAATTGGCCCAAAACAATGCCGAGCAACTTTGGCTCCAGTGGCGGTTTGGCGTCTAGCTTGCAGTCCGGCTGGCAGCCAAACTACATGCCAAGCACATCTGCATGTTGGCACTTTTTGTTGCCACCTTTTTTGTTGTTGTCCAACACTTGTGATTTCAAGCAGGCGGTTGTTCTCGAGCGCACTGCTTTTGTTGTTGTTTTTCGAAAATTACTGTTTTTTTTTCGTTTGCTGGCATGGTTGCTACATTTATTATTTTTGTTATTGGTTTGTGCTTTGCGCTTGTGGTTACTCATCTCAAAACAAACCACTAATATTAATAATAAGTGATCTGCTTTGAACGGCCAGAAGTGCCACGAACACCAAGCGTACAGCTAAATGTATTCCATAAGCAACGAAATGAAGGAGACCAACAAATTTACGTTTGTATTTAGTTTGCGCCAGCTAGCGTAGACATCTTGAAACCATAATGTGCTCAGGTGCTTTGTTTGTCTCATTGGCCTTGCCGGCTGGCAGGTCGATTGGCATGCTGGCGCAATCCTGCGGGTTGTTGCCACTTTTAGCCGCAGGCGAGACAACAAAATTATTTGTGCGAAAGCTGAATTCTTCTCTGATACACCGAACGCGCAGACAACGGTGAGCCGAAAGCAGTTCAAGCGGTGCGACATTGTGGTCGTGCTGCGTCTGCGCACTACCGTTCCAGTTGCCAGTTGGCCTTCTGTTTAAGGACCTGCTGTATGTTGTAGTCGGTTGAAAGCTTTGACCACCGAATATCGCATGTTAAAAACGAATATGCAGAATGTGAACAGAGAAAATTACATGTATAACTAATTCTGATGGGCATTACATAAAAAAGCGTATTGATTGTATTTGCTGCTGACAAAAGGATCACAGTAAATAAGTAGTCTGACATGTGGTATTCAGCTTTATACCTATTGAGCTGGTACTCGCAGAAATCGCGGAAAATAGATACTTCTTTGCTAGGTGAATATATAACATTGATGGGTAAAGGAATGAATAAAAAAATACCTGCAACATTTTGTTTAGTAACAAATCTCGGAATCATGACAATTCAATTCTCGGGGATCTATCTAAAGCTTTATAAACTGTGTAGTCCTCAATGCAAATTTATCATTGAATATCGAACTGCTTGTACATAGAGAGAAGTTTGCTCGAAACCCCACCTGCTGGAAGCCATACAATTTCTTCTTCGATGAGCCAGATTGAGACGAGGTGATCTCTTAAGAATTTGTCATCGCATAGTTTTCAACTAAGGATATTATCAAATAAATTAACCGACTTTTTGAAATCAAAGTATCTCCAGGCTATGCTCGTACGCATAGTCGTTTCTGTTGACAACCACGACAAACATTTATATGGCTATGATATGAGTATCCGCTTGGTAAGTTGGGACGCTTCATTGTCATCTGTCGTTCAAGATATGTGAAGAACTTTACAACAAAAATAGTCTATCGGATCTTGCCCCCTCTTCTATAGTTGTCATGAGAAATAGCACAGATACTGTGTAGTTTAAAATATAATCATCTACCCTTTGCACAATTCGCATAAAGATGATGTAAGATGCTCTGTGGTTTACGCTAACGCTTCAACGAAAAAGCCGCGAGATGAAAGCAAAGCTCTCTTTTATGAGAACGGCTTGGTCAAATGTAAGAGGGCTGCGTCGTTAGATGCTAAGCGACTTCAAAGCCATGATATGTGCAAGGATAAGACTTCAGAGTCCAATATCGTAAAATTCAGTTTACATGATGAAATCGCCACCAACGGAGAGGGTCTGATCGACTTTGGCAAAGCTCGAAACATGATAGTGTGCAGTACCGGGTTCCAGCATAAAAAGAGAAAATTGGTTACATAGACGGAAAGCATGTTTTAAGTATTTTTCACGTGCTCGCTTTCCATGAATCTACTATTGATGCAGGACTATTACTTTGCAGCAGTCACGCTCCCTATTTGACTATCTGCTTTCAGCTATAAGTGCAAGCAACCTGGGTCAAGGAAAGGTTGAGTCTATTAAGGAAGTTGTTCGATTTTAGACAGATACGAAGAAAGAACTGTAATGCCTATCCAACACGAAAAATTATAATGCTACCAGTACTGACATTTATCCCTTAACCACGCCTAGCGGTAAGCGAATCATATACTCGTATGGTTCGGACTCTTCAAGAGAGGCTACAGTTCAGGTCAGTTCGTCAGCCATCTGTTTACTGTATATGATTATTTGGCTGAGAACCTAGGCGAGTGAGCAGTTTATTGTCTCGGCTGGCCAGTGTTCCGCTTGGCTATTTGAGAAATTATTTGTGTTTTGTACTTCTTTATTGATACTTTTCAGAAGTTCGCTTAATTCTTAGTAACATTGCTTCGAAGGTGTTCGCTCGAAAGAGCGGCACATATAGTTTTTCTAGGAACACTCTGACAAACTTACTTTACACGATCCATTTTAGACTCAGTATCATTCTGCCTACTTTAATACCGTCTGACAGAAAGCTTCCTTTAAAAGTTTTTCACCGAGTCCAGCAGGGGAGGTATATAGTTTGATTGTTTCTCTGTCTTAAAGAGTTTGCCCAGAACAGCTGTACGTCCATATCACTTCAGCATTTTGCTTTTCTGCAGAGTTTGCCGCAAGTTTGCCTAAGTAAATATGTGCTTATTTGACATTTGATTCTAACATATTTCTGTACACGTTAATCAAATGTTTGTATTTCAGCATAGTTTATGGTGCAGCGTGACGCCTAAAAACTTTCCTTCAGAGGACAATGTGTAAAGCCCGTACAGAGCTTTCATGAGAATTTCCCTGATGGAAGTTAGAAAAAATCCAGTTACTGCTAACACTACGTCATCTCGACATACACATATTTTTACTCCGTCTTTATTAATCTTCAGACGTATGTGACTCCGAGCCACCACCAAAAGGGGCGGGAATGAAAGTTCCCCTGAGGGATCCCTGCTCACGTAGTGTGCAAGTAAAATTGAATATTTTTTACCATATCCGCAATTTATTTGCATATGAGTTTGGAGAGCAAGAGCTATGTGATGGATTAAGCGATTGTGTTGACTGTGTTGTTGGTGAACTTCTACTATATCTCTGAAACCAGAAAGAAAAATACATTCCGGGAACTTAAGAACCCTTCTTCGTTATCTTTTCGTACCCTAAAACCAAAAAAAAATATTGTCTCTTTTGGGCATCGTAAAATAGGTGTTTCTCCTAAACAAAACTCCCGAATAATATTTAAATAAAATCACGTTGATTTGGTAGGTGATTAGCAATAATATCGTTCACCGCACTCAAGCAATAATCTAAACTGAGCCCAATTCAAGCCGGGAAATGCTTCTTGTACATAAATATTATAAAAGTCATTTGCATTGAAGGGTAAGGATACCATTCTCCCTGTAACACACGCTGGATAATAAGCTCATCCACATAATTATTATTATTATCTATTATTAAAAAAACTACTCTCATATTAAACTTTGAAAAATATGCACTTGTCAGAGAAAATGCTCGCACACATTTCAAATCGAAACATGTTTCTACTAATTTAATTAAGTATTATTAAGGAATTAACTTGGTGTTATGCTTGGCAATTTTGGTGTACACGTTTTTTTTTTTTCTGTGGTGAGTTAAAATAATATTGATGGTTGCTTTTCAAAGAGCCGTGCTGCATTCGAAATCACAGTATTTAGCACATGAAATTGTCTGCTTGATGGAACAAAAGCAGTACAAGTAAAACTTTAAGTTTAGTTTATTAAAATCATCGCTACAGCTTGCAAAAAGGAATTTGAAAAATGTTTTTCGATGTCAATAAAAATAACATAATTCACTGTGGCAGATCTCTCAACATCGCTGAAAAGTTGATCATAGTAAATACGAGTAAAAGGTGCTTGGCTTTAGTTTTAGCTGCGGAGCTTCGTGAAGGAATGTGCTACATATTCATATGAAATTATAAACGTTCCCACCATTTAAATAATTCTCGCTTCGTTGTGAGTCAGTTTATCATTGGTGTGTTAGTTAACCCTTAAAAGTTTGATTTTACTTTTTTAAAGGCAATAATAAAGTAAAAGTGATATTCTGATCAGTTTTGAGTATACATATGTATATTTTATTTTTTCGAATGTTTATTATTTTTTTTTTATTAAAACTCACTATAGTCGCTAACAAAAACCATTTAAATGTAAATTTTAAACTTGAAACAAGATTTATAGTAATTCAACAAAAGCACATTCAAATTTTGCATATACAAATTTATTGAATTTTTTTTGAGAGTGCAGTTGTAAAGTTAAATAATTTGTGTAAGCTACAGTACCAATTTGAAGACATTAAAATACGTGGGAGATTTGTATGGTGTTTTGCCGACTGAACTCCGTTTATTCTCCATTTCAAAAAAAAAAAATAGTTTCAAACGTTATATGGAAGCAAATGTGACAAAATGTCTTAAAAAATCAGTGTTTATTTTTAGCAATTTCTAAATTGCATTTACCTTGCTATAATTTTATGAGCTATAAAATTCAATATTTTCAACGCCGAAGTTTAGTAAAAATTTCGTGAATAAATATAAATTTCGTACAAAGTTTAAATGTGTATTTATTGGGCCTTTGTCAGAGAATTAACTGTATATTTAAATAGAAAAATAGAAAAAATTAGATAAAAAAAAGTATCTGAACAAAGATTGTTTCGCAATTTTTTTTAACAACTGCCCAAAAACTTGTTTGGGTGAAGTAGTTTGAAACTTATTATTATTTTTTTTTTAAATTTTATACGGAAGTTGAAACAGTATATAAAAGTATTACCAAGGCAAATTAAGTTTGGCGAAATTCCACGAAACAGTTTTTAACCGCCGTAAAGCACCCGATATTTATCTCCATCAACTCATATATGCAAGCTTTACTCCTCCCTCTCATTTCCTGCCATTGTAGGTTGGCTGAAGGGTTGACCTGTATATCACTTCTCTTAGCTCTTTTAATTGTCATACTGCCGTCAAGTCTCCATCTCATTTCTTTCACCTGCTATTCCTTCACTAAATTCTCGTTCACCTCCCACTCTACTCTCTCTCATACCAGTCACCAACCCATCACCTCTCACAACTTTACTCACATTTGTTGCTTTCCTCAATGTCCTCACTAATCTTATATCGTTCTCACAAGCTAATCGCCGAAGCCGGTTTGTCTCCTAATCACTTCTCTTTACTCATGTTCATCTTCCCCTTTCTACTCTCTGATTAATTTTCATCTTTAACAATGTTACCAATTTTTAAATAACCGCTTTTTTGATATTTTTCAAGAAAATATTATTAGTAATATTCTTGGTTATGAAAACAATTTTTAAAGAAATTTTTTTTTAAGTATTTAGCTTTTAACTAACTTAACTCACATCACCCTCAGCCAATGTCCTCTCTCAACTAAATTATATTTGCTCAATTTCGAAATATAAGTACCTGGCGGTAACCCGAGGGACTAACGAACAATTTCGAATATTCACAAAAAATAAAAATAAAAATAGTTTGTTTAACATTCGCAGCTGTTTTTCACGCTTGGAAGATAACTAAAACATTTTTTCTACTTCAATTTCCATGAATTTATCACAGGGATGCTCAACAAACGAAACAATATCATTTTGTTTCGTTAATGAGCAAAATTAACTTATCAAAATAAGGTCGTTTCGTTTCGGCGACATGCTATCAAGCCGAAATATTTTCGTTAATAAGTATGTTCGTGTAAAAGTCCAGCAAGAATTATCCAGCAACGTAATTTCTTAGAATTGTGGAGTATTCTCTCTCTAAGAGAGATGCTTGCAAATTTTTACGCGAACGCAAAATTTGCAGAAACTTGCAAGTTTAACGAACAGCTGATTGAATTCTTGTTCGCATCAAAATATGCAAACTGGAAAACGTTGCATTATTGTTTTCTTGAAACTTAACCAAAAGAACTTTTGTGTAGTTGCAAATAGGCTTTTTGATCTAACGTTATTGAGATCAAAAAGCCTATTTGCAACTACATAAATATAAAATTGATCAGCACCTAACAATTATTTACAAAAGAACTTTTATTTGCTTCTTGCATGTTTAATACCCATATTTTATAATTTTCGCCTTAAAAACTCTTAAACAAAAATTTCGTATTTATCCAAGTTGCAATCAGCTGCTTTTGATCAGATGTTTTCTAGTTTGCAAATTTGTGCTGTGTAAAATCTGCCCAGCAAGAATTTGCAACTTCCCCTCAAAATGAAATGTCATTTTGCGCTCTCAATTTTCCCTTCCTTGCAAATTTTTTGTGATATTTTGTGACAATTCGTAACAATTATCAGCACCGCGAACACTCTTGATGTTAAAACGTTAATAAAAAACAATAAACGCTTAATTTAAAATGTGCTGGCAATCAGGGTCAGTGGTAGCCTATAGTAGTATAAGTAGTCTTACCCACTCGGAAAGCTGGAGATAATTTCAGAAAGGAGGAAAGCAAATACTACTTTTTCTCACTACCCACTACCTTTTGTAGCATCTTTCATTGTGGAAACATTGTATATCTCTCTCGCTCAGACCAAAGCCTTGGGTTTGGTTAAATAATAAAATGGAGTGACGCGTTTCAAGTGTTTTTAAAATTAATTAATTCATTCCGATAATATGAGTGCCTTTGAAATTTGAATAGCGAACAAGGCTGGAGCCTACTTATATGACGATATGTATGTAAAAGTACCCTGCGATGCGCAAACATAGTGTGTGGTGTATTTGGTCTATAAGCTGACAGCTTGTTGGGGCATTGCCAACTTGTTGGGGCATTGCCAGCACACGTTAAATTCAACATTTTACATTTAACATTAACGAAAGCGTTTCGTTTCGGTTAAAAATGAAATAAAATTTATTATGATAATTGCTTTAACAATAATATTTTGAAATGCTGGAACCAAAACAAGAGAAATTACTTCGAAAACGTTTAACGCATCCTTGATTTATCCTAATAAAACAACAAACTCTGCAAAGAAAATACACAATTTAAAAAAAAAAATATTTTTTTTCGATAAGTCAAGCATAAATTTGTTCAACGAAAGTTTAATTTCAGTCAGTTGGTGCACAACAGTACCATTGTTCTATTAAGAGTTAAGTTTCAGAGCGACTTGAGTTGGGTATATATGCACTTTTGTATAGCTGTATGTTTGTATGTGTATGAACTTATATTGGCCAACCCGCCAGCCAGCCTACAACCCCATAATTAATAATCCTTGCAACTTAACTAATTTTTGTTGAGTCTGACAAGCGCTCATTTGTAGCCACATACAAACATATTTCCATATGTTGGTATATATGTACATACATACAAGTACATATGTAGCAACGCCGCCCTAACAGCAACAACCCTGCGCCCGGCCAACAGCCAACACACCTTGGCAACGCCCCTCCATTCGGATTGCGAACTCCAAGTTAGGTTCGCCAAACCATTCCAGCTTCTACTCAAGCATCTTTAATTTTGCGCTTCGTCGTAGCGCGGATTCGTGTTGTATGCAATTATTATTGTTGTTGCTTTAATATATATTTTTGTGTTATTGTTTTTGTAACCACAACATGTTGCGCGCTTAATTAAAAGTGTGTTGATGTTGCAAACGCAAAGCTCGCCCATTTTCGGCGAAGTGGCTGGCGTTGCTGTTGTTGTTTTTTTTTCTTTAGCGGTTTGACACGGTGTGGCCTAAACACCTTAACTAAACCCAGACCTACACGGACACAAACACGCACACGCACTTTTGTCTTTAAGTCGCTGCTATTTCAGTTTGAATGTGTGGTTTGATGGTTTATTTGTGTTTTTAATTTAATTTCTTTGCTTTGCTTAATTAGCGGTGCCGTGTGGCTATAACTCGGCAATAGCTCGCCACATGTACAGACAGAATCGCAGAACCCGCCAGCTTAGGCCGAGCGAAAAGAAGGTGGTGCTGGCGGGTTGGTATTGGGGCTGGTCCAATGCGCTACTTCTCCTGCTTAGTGGCGTTAATGAGTTAATTCTTTCGCAAATAGTTTACTTAAGCGCTAAGAACTCGTGCCCATAATGCGCTGTTCAGCTAAGTGGATCCTGCATTCAGTTTCGGTAATTCCAAACTTTGATAGAATTATTTGTAATAAGATGATGTCAGAAACTTATTTTCAGAAGTTCTTTTGCGGTCAGGCCTTTGAAACAAGATCGTAAAAAGGGCCGCTGTGGCCGAGTGTGCTTTTGTTTGGAAATAAGCTTTTCACAAAAATAAGGTGTTTGACAAAAAAAAAAAAATCACCTACAGTTTCAAACTTATCTAAAGAAAACTCTTTTTCCAAAGATTTCGAAAATTCTGGGATATTCAATTTTAGTATTAAAAAAAAATTGTGAAAGTCGAGTCGACAAAAAATATCGTTGATTTTTGAGAATTATTTTTCCGAGGTGATGAGTCTTTTTAAAAATTACTGAATAGATTAAACGTTTTTTTAAGGTTATTCCTTGATTGTTTCGTCTCATTACAGGCCACAACAATACTCGCTGGGTGGCGCTAAACTCAAGTTCATGAACAATCTGTTTCTAAGGTACTTGCGTGAGGAAAAATAAGTTCTCGAAAACTAAAATAAAAAAGTAAATGAATATTTGAGTTTTAAAAAAAATTATACAAGATTGCATTTTTTCAGTATGCAATTTTTTTATTCGCAACGCTAGCCCGCGATTATTTTCTAAGTGGAATGAATTTCGAAAGAGCGTCAGAAAAAAAAATAGCCAAAAATCAGTAGTTATTACTAAGCACTTGAAATTTGCCTTTTGTTGTACTAAAATTGAGTAAGCAACAAAACTGCACACTAAAAAATTTCTTAATTTTTTTTTTTCAAAGTTCAAATATTTGATGAAATTTTGTTAAACCAATGCATGTTTTGTGTAAAGGTGAAACAAATTATACCTATAAGTTTTGTTAAAAAATTTAATTGAAAAATAATTTAAAAAATCGGACGAAAAATAATTTGTCCAAATGTGTCAATATGTGGATGTGCTATAATTTGTGAACAGAGTGTATGATAATTTTAAATTTAATCAGTTTTTACAATTTCCCAATTACTGCCAGGCCTGGTAAATAAATTTTTTTTATCATTAGATATATCAGGAATTGGCTACAAATTGAAAGCATTGAAAAATAATCCTTTATATACTTTGATCTCTCAGAAAAAATATACAAAAATTGCTTAAAATGTCATTTTCGGAACATTGAGTTAAGACTCCAAATCTTAATGTGATGTGTTTATTTTTATATTTTCTTCGTAGCTTTGTACTCAACACTTACCAAATTATTTATAAGTTTGTAGTTACTGTAAAATTGTGTTTCTTTTATTTTGTGTAACAAATCCTGCTTGGTGGAGTATATCTATGGCATTCTAGAATCTAATAATATTTGATTTTAAAAATTTTTCTTCATCCGCAATTTTTCTGCTATACGAGTATACATAATCAATACATGTATGACAAAACAATCGTAAATTGAAAAATTTTGTGTATTTCAGGGTTGTATTTTGTCATACCAAACTGGACTGCGGAACTCCAAAATTTGTTTAAGTAGAATTAAATATATGTATATGTTTTTTTGTTTGTTTTTTAGTTTTTGGTACAAATAAATACAAAAAACTTTCATTACCATTTTTTTTCATCTCCCGAACTACCGTAGGTTTGGAGATATTGGCGTGCAAATAAAAAATTAGAGAGCGGCCCAGTTTTGGTTTTTTTTGGTTCTCTGTACATACATACATACATACAGCTATGTTAATAAGCCAGTTCTGTTCACATTGCTTTTGTTAATGAAAGAGTATTTATTTTTCGAGTTTTCATTTCAGCTTATACACTTAAAATATATTTAACAATTTAATTTGCAGTTGAAGCGAATAATTTGTTAAGTACAGCGCGTGAATTGATACGGAATTAATTTAATGAATACAAGTAGCATTTATATTGGAGTTTTCGCAAAATTCACAATTAAATTAATTGACTGTATTTTATAAATGCAGCTTTTCAGATTTCACCCAGTGCAAAATGGGTGTGCCGTCACCAAAAGTGAGTATTTATTTAAAAATATTATTATTTAGATAATATTTTTTTATTGAGAAGGGTGGAGAGTTTAATAACGTTTTTTTTTTTTTTTAAATCACTTTCATGTGTTTAAGAATTATTTATTAAAATTTTAAATTTGTTTCGCAATTCAAATATTATTAGTTATATGTACATAATTTGGAATATTGCCTCAGAAGTTTCAAAGTTCGACGTTGGCCGATTATTTATAAATTTTCGTTTAAATTTGAGCTCTTGGTAAATAAAATAAAAATTACAAATTTATTTTATTTTTAATTTCTATCATTCTCAGAATTTTATTTATCTCCGCTCAAAAATTCATGTAAAAATTTAATTTTAATCAACTTACTTTTGGAAAATAAAAAGATATTCTTACGGGTCAATATATTTTTAATATTATATTGACATCTACATATGTATACTCGTATATATATGTAGTATGTACATACAAATGTTTGATAAATATTCGCATTCAATTCCGGACATATTTTTCCGCAGTTCATATTAATTTACTTTAATTGCATACATATGTATGTATGTATTTGTGCGGCAATATTTGTTGTTGTATTTTCTTTGTTTCATTAAATAAAAGCAAATATGTAAATATGTATGTATGCAAATATAGAGTTGAACATACATATTTGTAAATAAAACTGCCCTGAAAACTCTTATCGCATCGTTTGCACTTCAAATGTGAATTAAAATTAAATATCGCTTTTTAAATATTTAATTGCCACTTAACAAAGAATTTCATTTAAACTACCACGCTTTATGTCCGCTTTAACTGATGATTTAACTTGCATACATATATATATGATATACATATGTACTATAGTACATAAATACTCGCAGGTTAACGTGTTCAGTTTGCTACCATTTTCTTACCACATTTCCCAACCGTATTGAATGGTTGATCGCTCCGCTTGGTGCCGCCATAGTCAAGTTATTTCCAAAACTCTTCTGTATATCTTCAGAACATGACTTTATCGCATAGATTTTCGTTAACTTTTGTTTGTCATTTATTAAAGAATAAAGTAAAGTGTTGGAATAATGATGGCAATAGTTAAAAATTTGTATATTTCATCTGTTTAGGCACGATATAGTACATGATCAAATTTCGACCCCTTTGTCGATAAAAGTTTCCCAAAAAATATAATTATCGATAATACAAATATACAAATTTTATACTTCTCTATAGATTGCTTGATATTAAATGAAAAGATTGGATGATGTGTATTCTGTAAGAAGCTTTCCATCAATAAATAGTTCAATCTTCCAGTTTTTATACCGGCCAGCACCTATTGTAGTAGCAAACTCGAATAATGCTTGACTTCTTGGTGTTCCGGTCACAACGACATATGAAGCTCTATATTATATGGCTGCTGGTTTGGTTCGGCAGGATATCTATGAGAATGCTTTTCCAAGCGAGGTGATTAGAAGTTCCATTGGATCCTGCTTCTGTTGTACAGGTGGCACCATACCGATATGAGAAGCTCTTCTAGTCGTCCTTGGGCGAAGCTGTTAGTTCAATAGGTGCTCAACTATGCTGCTTACGCTATAAAACTTTGAACGCATATATAAAATATTTACTCATATCTAAAATAAATGAAAGAAGAAAATATTGGCGGTTGATATTTTATTAAAATTTCTCCGAGTTTGTGGCGAACGTTTTTATTTTGCAGGGTCTACAGGAAGAAGAAATGTCGAAACACCTTCTGTGTAAGTGCCCAGTACTGAGTAGAGAGCGATTGGGTTCTCTAGGTAAGCCATTCTTCGGTGGCTTAACTATAAAAAAACGACATTCACCCACCACAGCCTTGAAGTACTTAAATTCTATGAACTGGTTTTAAAACTTGTTACAATATTTTCGCCGTTTTCTTATCCTGTTGTCTATTTACAGGGCCAAATGTAAGTTGGGATTTAAAACATCACAGACTCGATATTCAACCACGTTCCACGTTCCACGTTCCACTTCACCCTTAACTACGGGACATCAAACTGAACTGAAAGACAAATTTTTTATTAATATTGATACGATTTCCAGTAGAGACTGCAAGGTGCGTTCAATTCCAGAAGTGAATGCAGTAAGGACAAGTCACTGATAATGAAACAATGATTCACTACACAGAAGGTTCCAAGATATAGTTTGATGTGGGTTTAGGAGTGTTGGGGAATGTCGCTAATATTTTACAGTCGGGATATTATATATCAAACGATAAAATTTTGGACTGCGATATACTCTGAGAGTTAGACAGAGCGTTTAATAACACTGGCTTCCGGCTACTGGAGCATTAACGGTACTAAAAGAGCGGATGTTTTGTCAAAGAAAGGAGCTTGATCAAAATAATCCATTTCTATAGTCCTTGGAAACCCCCTAGGATTCGTTTGGAGAGATCCAATAACCATTTCAGGATCTAGAATTAAGAAAATGGTCAGTCATTTAAACACAGATATTTGCGAATGGACTTTAGGCTAATCAGTAGTTACAGTTAACACAAAACAACGGATTTGCCACAATAGCGCATGCCACAGTTTAGGCTGAGGTGATACCGCGGTTAGCGTTCAGCGTTTCTTGTATTTAAGTTCAGGTCTCACAAACCACGATATTGGCGAATTCTCATTTGTATCTAGACGGTTTAACTGAAAGACCGAATGATTCAACTACTCATGTCAGCTGCGACGACTAACCTTATGAGATTTTCGTGTTTAAGAAGTCTTGGCACCGCTGGACAATGACATTCTCGTTGACTATAGCGACACTGCAGCGCCTTCTATACCCAAGTCCTTTACCGCTTGGTCTTTCCAACGCAGGCCTGTCTTTTCCTCTGCTACCGCTAGCGGGTACCACGTCGAATACTTTCAGGACTTCATCCATTCGAACGACCTAGCGAGCGAAGCCCGAAAATTTAAATTCCTCGCAGACTTAAAATTCCTTTGAATTACCAAAACGCGTTAAATGTCTCTACCGTTCGCTTATCCGGTTACTTTTTGTCATCTACATAATAATAACGAGGTGAGTGTGCGTACATATGCTACCAGAAGTCACATTCACCATTTCTCCACGCACGTAAGCGTTATCACATTTGTCAAGGATATTATCAGGAACGTAATAAAAATGTTATTTTTATTAAACCTCAGTTTTTTTTTATATTTTGCTTGTCTGCGCCGACAACCGCACATTTGAGGCGCTCGAGGCGACCGACAGTTATTCGGTTGACATTTTACGCATGTTAGCTGTATGTCGCGGGTTGTCACACCGAAGAGCGTACATACATACAAGCAGACGGGCAACAACTGGTCGACGAACGCGTTGTTGTGGTCACTTGGACAAACGCCACACGGCGTGAGTGCAAGCGCATGCGCAGGGCGAGGCAATAGAGCAGCTGTTGCGCCAACGAAATTGAAATTGTGAAAGTGAAAAATTGAAAAGTGAATGCCACAAAAGTGCAGTGTAACAACCGAAGAACGGGGGAAAAAAAACTAAAATCGAGAGCGTGTAAAACATCCTAGGCCTGTGTGTATTTGTGTTTGCATGTTTACAGGACAATCATGTAAATATTACAAGGATCAGAAATTCATCCTTGCAGCATTCAGTACACAGCTTGCTGCATAAGAACCGAATGTCTTTGACGGCAAATGTGGCACAGCCGCTTAACGGCAGCGTGTCAGTTGTCAGTCACTAATGAAACTTCTGTCAGATTTCAATGCTGGCCGCTAGAGCGACAGTTGCTTGAGCGTTGGCGTGTGGTGTGGAGAAGAAAAATTTGTTTTTCTTAAATTTTTACTTTTCACCCAAAGGTTACAGTGTAATAACATGAACACTTGCGGTACTACTTGACAATAGAAGTACATAAACATGTGCGTACATAATATCAACTACCCAATAAGAAAAATGTAGATGCTGAAACATTTGTTTTGCAGTTTTAGCGAACAACTCCACTCGCAAGTATGCCACTTTCCTTTATTTTATTTACTGCTCGTTTTGTGAAATAAATTGAAGCTTATCACTTCATCAATGGAAAAAAGACAACACTCCTGCAATAGTATTTCAAAAACACTTTTCAGAACTAACCGAAAACCTTACAAATAAAAAATTTAAACTAATCTTCACCGACGGTTCAAAAACCGACAACATAATAAGCTTCAGCGTTATACATAACAATCAAATATTAACCGCAAACTCCTTCCTTCCTACAGCACAAATTTCGCTGCTGAAACTATAGCCATCTTCGAAGCAGTACAATTTGCGAGCACAATGCCTGGAAAATTCGCGATTTGTTCCGACTCCCTTGCATCTTTAAAAATGATAAAAAAACATAAACAATAAAAACTATTATTCAGACCATATCCGAAACTCTTTAATAAAACACAAAAACAAAATCAAACTAATATGGATACCTGGGCACACACTTATTAAAGGTAATGAGCTGGCGGATAGGGCCGCAAAAGAAGCACAAAAGCGACCACTAACTATGTCCCTAAACCTCCTATACACAGATGTAAAAAACTACATAAAAACTTATTTCAGAAATGAAAAATATTCCTCATACGAAAATACAACTAGCTGGTATCAATATTTTAACCCAAGAAAATGCACAATCAACGAATCCAAATCTGCACATAGCAACGATATATCCAGAAGGGAAATTACAAAAATAATTAGATTGCGCCTCGGACATACAAGACTAACGCACGAATACCGAATAAAAAAAGTCGCAAATACCTGTAAATATTGCGATACCTTAAACCCTAGCATCAAACACATCCTAGACGACTGCACACATTTTTCAAACCACAGAAAATCACTCAACAACATCAAACCTACAGACCTACTTTTGAATGACTCCACAGACAACACTTTCAAACTAATAAAGTACCTAAAATATTGCAATATATTTAATGAAATATAAATAGTACATAATGTATTTGCTCACATGCACACATATTTAAATCGCTTAAGGCCACTGTAGCCATAGCGTTAAGTTATTGTATTTATTAGTTTACTAAAAATACAATTGTTAATAAAAAAAAAAAAAAAAAAAAAAAAAATTGAAGCCAATCGTTGAATACACGGAGGCATTTTAGGTTCGGAATGTGTAACTCAGCAGAAGATTTCCAGAGCGCAGGATATAATCCAATGTGAATCGTTGAACTAGTTTCTTCCTTCTCGTAATGTCTGGCGGTCCTGGCAGCTTTGACGTTTCAGGTCATTGGTCATTTTTAGATCTACAGTGTTTATCCTCTCAAAACTATAATATTTGCCGGCAAATGACAACCTCGAGGACGTTATCTCCCACAACTTTCGGAGCATTGTGTAGGTTCGGTGCAAAAGAAATTTTCTCTAAACAAGAAACCTTTCAATTGAGAATAGTATATAGCAAAAAGTGCTCTTGAAAACCACGGCTACACTGGCAAAGTGGTACGTTCAAATACAATTTTTTTCTATGGGACAAAGCTGTGACTAACATATGTATTTGGCTCCAAGAGATATCTACTGACTTGCATGGTCGTGATTTCTGTTAAGAGTGGAGTAGCTGACAACAGACTGAGTTTCACTATACTCCCAGTATTTAACTGCCTTCAAGTAATGGTTAAACTTCTTATTTTCCTCAAACATGTCTTTCTTGTATTTATTTTGGATCCTGCGGCACGCAAAATATTAATAAGAACACCATTTGAAATATTTGCAAAAATGTTATAATTATGTTATAGCAACCGAACTTTAGATCAGTTACGGGGTGTAAACTCTTAGACAACCAAAATAATCCTTAGATATTATTTTATGAGCTATAAACCTTTTAAGATCGGATCAGTTAATGAGCTAATTTTTAAGCCTAAAATAAGCGATTTTTCATTGTACGCGAGCACGCTGAAAGGAGTCTCAAAAATGTTTCCTTAAACACTCGAAAGTGGATAAATTTAGTGCGTTTTATGACTCATATCTTAATTTCAGTGAATTTCGAGGTATTTTCTGAGTCACCACACTGAGAGTCTGTGGTGAAGCGTATAAACATTTTTTGAAGGTTGCTTAAACAATCCCAAAACAGCTTGAAAATAAGACTAATTTAGAATTATTATTTTGGATGCCCTTTGTTTTGGCGAGCTGCCTTGTTTATCATCCAGAGTTCAAAAACTCTTAAACAATTTTGAAGAAGAGTAATCGATATTCCCAAGATTACTTGAAATGCAAATTATTTAAATGTATGCTATCTCATGATCTTCTCACTCAATGAAATCGTCAATTTGCGAGAATCCCACCAATATTACAAGTTGTGTAGCTCCAACTGAATAATTTGGAAGTTCTGTAAGCTGGATTACCGTGATAGATTTTTGAAGTTCTTATTGATTGTCGCCTACTCTACTTGCGGCTTGGAAGGCATAAAATATTATAGGAATCATGTGAGTGTGAAACTTCATAATTCTTCCATATGTTTCCAAACCAAAGATTTTAATGCATCTGAGAAGTTTATTGGCGATCTGTTGCCTTTTGGCTTTTGCCGCATATCGGATCGTTGATCGATAATGAAATGTTTCTATAATCAGACATAATATCGGCGGTATTCTAATTTTCAGCGTAAAAATAAATTTTGTTATCACACTGTCCAGTATTTTGAGAAAACTCTCAGTTGCTTTGAAGGTATCAGACACACCCCATTTGTTTCCTTGGCCATAATTCTTGAGAACGCTAATGTACATCTTTCAAGAAATCAACAGTTCGTGAGTTCGTAGCCTGGAACATTTTGAATAGAACAACATCCTGGTACCATTTTGCAGCGAATTTAAGCATCAACTTACATTTTTGGACGATTGTAAAAAATGATGCGATCGACCATTGATGGAGCTTGGCTGTCACATGAGACTCTGATTTGTAGTGCTCTTCACATTTTCAAATATTCAGACTGTAACTTTTAGCATAAACAACTCAATTTTTATTTATGATTCTGATTGAAAATTGCCAACTTAATAATACCAAAGCAAATGAATTTCCTACAAGGTACAAACTCATAAATAAAAGTGAAAATGAGAAACACTTTCCAATAATTTGTAAAATTAATTTGCTTGATTTTTCATCCTTAATCCTACAAAGAACATCTCCGCGCACCTCCCCAATGGTTACAAATCGCATTCGTGCAACACGGCTGCACACTTGGCGGCCAGCCAACAACACTACTGATTGCGTGAAAAGAACATGTGTTGCATAAAGAAGCAACAAGGATCGTAGTTTTCTTCTTCTTATCCTTCTGACTCTTCTCCTCCTTTGTCTTGAAAATTTGTTTAGATCTTTTGTTGCTGTGTCTTAGCAGATTGGTGAGGAAATGATGCGGCAACAAACATTTTGTTTTTTTTTGCAATTTATTAAAAACGATTATGAGTTTTGACGCGTGTTGTTTTGTTAATGATGTAGCGGAACGCAGTCGATTGCGTGGCAATGCCACATTGGCGCTGTGGCACATATGGCGTGAACGTGTGCGCCCTAAATGGCGACCTCCACATGCCTAGCGTACGAGTATAAATTGTATTCTATTAGTGTTACGCAATTTATGTGAATCAGAGATAGGAAAAAAAAAGTGAAACTATTTGCGTCCACGTGTTGGCGAATCCAATTAAATTAATTCGGTGCTGCATCATTTACTTATTAACAAGAAATTCTCGATTTCGTTACATTTTGGAATTGAATCGCTGAGTGCGTGGTGTAGTCAAAGCTGGACAATAACAGATGTTCGATTAACTCGTAGTTGTCAAACACATGCTGAAATATCTATTCCCGAAGTAATAATGCGACGGTATATTAATCTTGATGATTTAGAGTACGCAGTGGTTTTCCAACGGTTTATATAAAGATATGTAAAAGTCACTAACCAAGAAATGAGAAGTACTTTGAAGGTCACTTTGTCTTTTTATTTAATTTAATTTTGTGAATGAACAAAATTCTTCACTTTCGGGCAGTTCATTACATTTTTCGTTATTTTTCAATGTGTCAGATAAATCTTCCAATAATATTGGGGAGCACGGTTTTTTCATTCTGAAAATTACATAGCCTAATTTTTGCGGTATCGCTGGAATTTTCTACAAGATACTAACTAACAGTTAAAATCATATTGCCAAAGTTTGTACGATTATTTTAAAGCAATTTTACATTTTTTCACTTAAAAACTCAGTAAGGCAACCCTAAAACTCAAAAACTTAATACGCTACACAAGAAGGCTTACGTATTCTAATATTTGTTTTCCATAAAATTCTACTTCAAGAAGCATCAAATGTACTACTGAATCATGAATGAATAATGAAAGGTGTTGTACGTTGTGACAGCGCCAGTTTGAACGCCCTTAGCTGAATGTTGTATTTTGGAAGTTTAAGAGAAACGGGAATAAAAGAAGGCAAAAGTACAAATAAGTGAAGGTATTTAAATAAAATTTTCCCACAATGATTGGAATACTACGAATTTTATATGAAAACTGACAAAAAAAATTTACATATAACATAATTTGTATTTAAGTACGAGTTTTAGGTGTCTTTGGATGTCAAAATTCTAAACGACAAACTTCTTGGATAATGATTATTCTTTAGAAATTAATGTAAAATGTTCAAATATGACGCAAATGCATTCAAACCGTACCAACAACACAACAATGTTTGTCCCGCGATTAACTTTTTTTTCGGGGTTTCCCACGTTAATATATGTAGTTTATTTTCAATCATTGGATCATGAAGAAACTAAAGGTAACTCTCAATGGTTATGAGCACAAAAGCACTGAAGGCGGGATTTTTAGGAAAGAAATACTAATTGATAACTGAAAAAGCATAAATATACAGGTCCATGGAGTTCCTTTAGCCTTTATGGTATAATTATTAGAATACAATATCCATATGTGGATAAAATTGAATATAAAATTAGCTTGTGCCAAGCGGAGAAAACGAAAAATTGTCGTTGACGAGACGATCGAGTCGGTTGAAGGCGGCTTTTGAGAAATGGGAGTTCTTCTATGACGATAATTTTATGGAGCAGCGTCAATCATTTAAATTTGAGCAGATTATCGAACGAAATAGAGGATATCTTCAGAGCTCATAGAGAAATATTACAAATTTTTGATACTTTATCAGAAACGAACTTTTTTTTGTCCAATAAAATATTGTATTGGAAATGCCAATAAAATTGTTTATCCAGTCTTCCAAAATGAGCACCAGAGCTTTATTCCACTAAATAATTTAACAAATAATGTTTTATTATACAAATACCTGACAATTTTTATAAAAACTTATTCGGACTCTTGCTTTTAGAAAATCTATTATCAATAAATGAGAATAATTATCCAAAATGTCAAAACAATCGATAATACATATTATAAGTTCCACATGAAAAACAAAATTTTCTGCTACAATTCAACATTCTTTTTTACAAAACTGGTAACCAAATTCTGCAAAGGAACAACACAGTTTCTAAGGGCGTTCAAGGTGGCTGATTTAGAGCGAGAAGTTGCCAACGTACAACACCTTTCATTATTGTATCATGCTACTGAATCCGTAAAATGTTCTTTCAAATTGTCAATTCTTCTTTAGAAACACACAATTTTACTTCAGAATCCGTAAATTGTGTTTCGGAAACTATAAAATTTACATTAGAAACATTAAATTATATTTCCGAAACGGTAAATGTACTTCTTCTTCTTCTTTTATAAAACTGCAACCGTTTGCCGACACCAAATAGCTTTGCTCTTCACACTCACGCCTTTCCGCCCCTCGTTTCTTCCTCCTCTCCTGCCGGTATTGCTCGATGTTGCACGCGTTTTTTGTAGCAAACCACCTCCTTCGCAACGATACGAAGAGATCGGGAGATGCGATCCCATTGCTCGTTAATGTCTGGCCGATGAAAGTAGCTTGCCGTAGCAAGATTGAGAGTCAAAATTGAAAATTCTCAGCTGTCTGTTGCGATTGCAGCTTTTCGACGTCGAACTTTCGTCGCGACGCTTCATGAGTATTCTTCAGTACAGAGTGGCGCATGCGGACCTTAGCTGCAACAAGGTCCACGTTTGCTCCTCGTATAGAACGAACATCAAACACGCGCGAAGCGTATCTTGCATCTAACACAACGAGATCAATTTGGTATCGCGTTCTTTGATTAGGGAACATCCAAGTAGCTTGGTGGATGCCGCGTTATTGGAATATGACCCTACTTACTACCATGTTTCACGCCACGGCGAAGTCGATCAGCATTTCTCCGTTGCCAGAGGTATTCTCATGAAGGTAGAATTTTCCGACTGTTGGACAAAAAATTATCTCTATGCCCAACTTGGGTTTAAAATCGCCAATGGCTATTTTTACATTATGCCAGAGGCAGCGCTCGTATGCTTTTTTTAGGCGCTCGTGGAACTCATCTTTGGTCCCATCATCCTTCTCCTCCGCCGGGTACTACGCACAATTAAAGCGTTCATTATTTAACTGAGTTTTGATGCGGATTATGGCAATTCGTGCATGGCAGTTGTAGTAGGAATCGCATCCTTGCACTGTCCATCGCATCGCCTAAACTGCAGTGGTGTCAAGTGTAACCGTATACCCGAAAGGACCGCTATACCCCATTGCACCCAATATGATGTGAATTATCCCAGAACATATCCAGGTCAAATGGTGATGCCACTTGAAAGGTGTGGTTTTGTTCCGCAGTATAACAATGTGAGTCACATATGCAAGTGCTTCTGAACGCCTCCGTGATTGGAATAAAGCAGGCTGCAGTAAATTGAGACAAGCAGCAATGATGAGTGAAGGTTGAGGAAATTCATAGAAGGTGGTATATTCTCATCAGCTGATTGCCGTTCTATCTGCGCCTTGCGCGGTGAAAGTGTCAAAATGGTTATTTTGTATTCTTTTTAAATTTCTATTTACATTCGTGCTGGAAAAAGCCATGTTTTGTTCTTGACATAATATTTTAAAGACCAAGGCATAGGCGCAGTAGTTCTGTGTGTTTTGTTTTTGCTTTTAAAAGCTAATGTTCTAAAAATATTTTGAATTAAACCGAAAGCATTCTTTTCACAACGAAATACACAATTTGACAATTCAAATTAACATAAAAGAATAAGTTAAAAAAGTTTGTTGCAGCTACCTATTTGATGTGCCTTGCTAAAACCATTATATACGAGTGTATTATTTTTACTATAAATTATAAATTATTATTTTATTTGAGTTGTCAAATTTATATTTCGTTTAGAATAAAATGCTTTCAGTGTAATTCAAGATATTGTTAAAACTTTAGCTTTTAAATGAAAAAACAAAATGCATATTCAATTCCTCCCTTACTGCTACCCATTAAAACTGCCTTGATCTTATCGGATTTATTAAAGAATGATTTCAAAAAATTTACACAAAGTTATCGGGTGGGCTGTTGCCTAGCAAATAAAAAAATATGAAGTAGATAGCAAAAAACTTGCTGTCAGAAGTTGAGAAAATGCCGAAAACTATAAGATTGCCAAGGTTCTCAGCACTACCAATGGGAATAAGCCTTTATGACTAAAACTAAAATATCACAATGAAGAGAGATGTCGGATCGTTTTTAAAATTATTTATTATTAAATACATCTGCCATTCGGAGTCAGCACAAAATTATAGGTCCCTCTATTCGTGATATAATATAAAGACGCACACCACAAACGGTAGGAGAAGCTCGTCCAAACACTAAGCTATATAGTGTAAACGCCAAAATTATTATTATTATTTTTCATATAAATTATAAATTATTAGTTTAATTTAAGTTGTAGAATTTTGTATTTCGTTTAGAAAAAAATGCATTCAGTGTAATTCAAAGTAGTTGATTATATATTTTTGAAACTTAAGCTTTTATTTAATTTCTCCTTTACTGCTACCCATTAAAATTGCCTTGATCTCACCTCTTTGCTGCTAAATTAGGTTCGGATTTATTTAAGAGTGATTTCAAGAAATTGACACAAGGTCTGCCGTTCCGAAAACCTTGGCCTAACAAATAAAAAAATTTAAAGTAGAAAGCAAAAATGTTGCTGGCAGAAATTGAGAAAATGCCGATAACTATAATATTGTCAAGGTGCTCAACACTACCAATTGGAATTAGTGATGTCAAGCCTCTATGACTTAAACTAAAATCGTTTTTAAAACTATTTATCGTATTTAAAATTATTTTTCAAATAAATGTTTGTTTATTGTTCTGTTGGCCTAGTAAATATTAACACTTTACAATTTGATTGAGCTCAAGGCCAGTTTATGGAAGATTTTTAGTGAAAAAATAACAACAGTTTTTAATGGAACATAATTTTAATTAATTTAATAAAAAGAAGTCTGATGAGTAAATGTGGTGATTTCCGAAATAGTATTATAACTTCGAAATTTTAGTTTTTTTTGGTATGCGATATGTAGCTCATTCAAATTTAATACAACTATTTATGTTTCTAGTGACTACGAATCACCACTGATTTTTGATAATTTTTATAATGACGTTCTTTCGCGTTTCTTTCCATGTAAAAAATAATCGCGGTTTTGCGTTGTTTGGAAGAAAGTGCCAGTGAAAAAATTGTCAAAAATCAGTCAAAACTTGTAGACACTAGAAACTTGCACTTTGTCGCACTAAAAATTAATTAATTAATAAAACTGCATACTCGAAAAACTTCTCAATTTTATTTCTAAAAAGTTCAAAATTTTGATGAAATTTATATTTATATATTTTGTAAATAGTTTAAAAAATAGGCGTTTATGGTTTTTGTTAAAGAAACAGACATATTTTACTTGAAGTATAATTTTAATTTATTAGAAGAAAAATTAAGTGCCCAAATCTGTCAATATGTGGTGGTGGCGTGGTGGTTGTGCTATAATACATATGTATGTATGTTTATTGCCGAGTGTATAACACCACTACTTCGAATCATCAAAATCACTTTAAACTAACCAAAATTTACCGTAAGTTATAAACATTATGACCACAGAAGATCATACAAATTGAAAGGTCACTCCCTCTCTTAAATATTACTCTATAAAAAATCATTCAATAAAAAAGTAGCTCTAATCTTCCTTTGTCATAAACTAACTGCCGCCAAATGAAGTTGTTAGCCATAGGCAAAGGCAATAAAGAAAAAAAAAACAAACAATACCAAGAATGTGAAGCAACAAACGAAATTGCCCAAAACATTAACGATAATGATCTTGTCAATTCATTCTGCCTTCCCCTTGATCATATATCACTGCTTGTGGTTGTAGTTGTTGGCAGCACTGCTATGTATTCGAAGTTGGTTATTCGTGGTGCTACTACACAGATATCTGCGTGAGATAATGCTTGTATAACTGTTATTCTTCACAACAATCGATTATTATGTTTGGCGCTTTGTAATGTCTCAAATTCTCACACTTTTCTTTTTTACAACATCACAGCGTCGTTGTTTATGTATGTGGCACACAAATAGGTACATACTTTCTATCGTAAATATTGGAACAGTGTAAACGATCACTAGCAAAGACAAATGTGATCTATTGACTGTGCATCAGCGTATACTCGTAATCTGGCGAGATGGCTGTGGCATTGTATTGAGCATATTAAGTGTCATACACATTTTTTTTTTCAACGCAATGCGATCTAAAGGACGAATGATCGTGTGCAGTTAAGCTGCCGTTTCCAAAAATCCACCTGAGATATTTTGCTTATTGACGTTAACGATGATGTCTCAATTTTAGTTACCTTCTTCGAATTGATTTTAGCGTTCGTTTGCTATTCTTGGGTCCTTTAACGGCAGAAGAGCATACTGAAATTTACTGTTACTCGCTTGTGTGTTTTCATTCTTAGTAAGAAAAGGATTACATAATCAATAGGCAAATGTAGTCTGTATATACATATACTTATATTATGCGTGTCACATTTATTTACAAGGAAACTTGCCACTGGAAGGTAGAAAAATACTCGATTTAAAAACTTGGCAGTGCCTTGCCATGTTTTCTTTTAGTATCTCTTAAAATAATACGAGGTTGGTTTGAAACGTTAAAGACGTTTTGTATAAAATATATTTTTCCGGCAAAAAAGCTTTCTATTTCTCAACATAATCTTCTATACTTTGAGTCCAGAGTTTTTCCAATTTATTTTTGATTCCTTCCAAATAATAGCTTTTCACAAAATTCTCAAACTAGGCGTTTGTTTTTATGATGACCTCTTCATTTGACCCAAGCCTCTCACCACCCAACCATTTCATCAGGTTTGGAAATAGAAAATAGTGGCGTGAGGCTTAACCTGGAGAATATGCTGGGTGGGGTAGCAATTCGTAGCCAAATTCATGGATATTTGTCATGGTTTTGAAGTGGTCACACGGTTGCACTCGCGGCACCCAAATATTCGTGCAAAATGTGATGTACCCACTATGCCGGGATAAGTATATTCAAATCCCGGAATTGCAGAAAACAGTGAATTTAATAGCAATCTGTTTTTTTTTAATTTTGTATCATTCATAAAAATTTCAAGGGTAAAATTGCCTGAATACCACATACAATAATAAACGAAATTCCACAAGATGCACTACGTTTCATTAATATTTTAATAGCGGACTATAGAAATGCGATAAATAACAAGGCTTGTTAACTCCCTGAAGGCTTTGTATGCCATTATAAATGAGCTGGAGGATATCTTCCTCGTGCAGAAAATGGGAATTACTATGAAAGCGATGTTAATAGAACTAACGACGAGGTGCCTGAACCGGATAAGGTAGAAAATCTCAAAGAGAAATTGCATCAAGTTTTAATGAGCCGCTCCGAATTGTGCAATAAACAAAAGGCATACAATTTATCAGAAGGCTTGTTAATAGAAATTGATATGTTTTGTAATGAGGCGATAAAGGCTTTGTCTTACAGAGAGCATTTAACTTTTTGTCGACAAACCAACCAACAAGTGTTGAGTTGCAGCAGTGCTTCTTCACTGCAGGTTTTATTTGCAACAAATTTAGGTCCAGGTTGGAGGATAACACACTTAAGGCTTTCATTTATTTGTGATTGCATTTTGATTAAAATATGAAACAATTCTGCCTTGCTCAAAATGTAATGGGTGATGTATTTAATATTTACTTTTTTTACTGAATGGTAATATATTAATATATAATATTGGTCTCAAACAGTGATTAAAAATAATTTTACTTTATGTAAGTGCATCTGCTTCTGTACCAAATATGTTTATTTGCACTTGGAGTATAAATTGATTTGTATGTGTGTCAAATTTTACGTTTATTTCCTTTTGTTCTTCTTTGTTTTATTCACCCCTATGCAGTAATACGAATGTTCGTAGTTACGAATCCGTTGCTCCGTTCCGAAAGTTCGGAAGAGTGAAGTTTAATATCAACATTGTAAGCCATTTGATAAGAAGTTTTTGTTAATTAAAGGCAGAATTGCATGAATATGCATCGTATGTACAAGTATGTATACCAGTCACTGTTCCTACAAAAATTCCGCAAATTGACAACTCCAGCATACCGATATTACGAATTGCGAAAACAGTCTACGAATTTCGAATTTACCACTACGAAAAGCGGATTTGGGCATACCGATTATACGATTCGTAGTTTATCAAACGCAGGACGGATTCCTGCAAAGGAGCGATTAATGTTATTTTGTATACTTCTATAACAACACGGTCATCCAATAGTATCATCTCTCTTTTTAGCGACCAGAAATTTCGGCGTCACAGGTGCTGTTACGACCACAAGGGAACTCAGTAAACCAATTCTTAATCTTTGAAATTGATGGTGCAATGTCCTTACCCATTTCCAACTGGTGTTCGATTAATCGAACAGCAAAGTTGTCTATTTTGAATAATTGTTTTAGCTGTGAAGGTAAATGATATCAGGACGATAGTGAGTATCATATATTACTTTGATATTTTGGCTATTTTAAAATTATATTTACCAACCCCCAACTCCCCCTTAATTTGATTGGGGGAGGGGTTGAAAAATGCCTTGCCGGTAGACCTTTTTTGTAAATTATATTAAAAATATGTAAATAAATAAAACTAAAAAAATAAACATGAGGTCTTATAGGCAAAGAACCAAATATTATTTTACAATAAAAAAATCAACACCTGACAAAACATGGATGGCACAGGTATTACTCAAAATAGATGTTCGATTAATCGAACAGTGGCGGTCATCACATACAACATATCGTAATATAACAACATATCGTAATATAAATGAATAGACAAGATTATTTCAGTAAAAACAAATGTTTATTGAATATTGGCTATTTTTGATTATTTAGATAGTATTTCATGGAAATATTTTAAACACTTCGAGTGCATATGCTTGGCACATTTTTTACACATCCAAACTGTTGGTTTTCCCCAGCCTTTCAATTGACATCGACGACATTTCCCTTGAGGTTGACGGACGATGAGGTGTTCACCAACCACATTTGGTAAGTAGCGTGGTCTTTGGAACTCCAGATCTTCATCCACCTCCAATGCTTCTTTTTCATCGGTCAACAAAAGAGACTCAGTGACTGACGACTTGAATTGTTTTTGGCTCATTGGCTTCTCATTCTTATATTTCGCGACCAAACAATGCAATTTCCATGCATTCACAGTGGAAGAATTTAGGGTGTTTATCCAAAGTGGCCAGTACTATTTCTTTCCACGGATGTTTACTCGATAATTTTGAATGGCATTGTCGTGGAGATCAACGCCACCCATTCCTTTGTTATAATTGTGAAGCACAGCAGGTTGATCCACGATGACAAATTTCCCATTTTCTCCCAGGCTCTTCTTAGAAGCTTTAGTTGCCTTTTGCCAACGCCGAACAGGGTAGAGTGGCAGAATCTGATCATGGTTTGTAGCAATGGTGACCTCCTTATTATCTTGCTAGCGACAAAGGGTTATCTGGTTCTTAGAATCGTACATATAATCACGTGCGCCGCGAGGCAGATCTTTACCGGTCTTCATATTTATAGCACCCCCAGCTACACGATTGCAGCGAACAGTTCCAGTGGCGCAGAACCCCTTTGCTGATAACAGGCACAGAAGATGATAGGAAGTGAAGAAGTTGTCGAAAAATACCACGTGACGCATAGGTGTTTCGACGTTGCTGAGTAAACGGAGAACGACATCAGCTCCAAGACCAAGCTCTCTGTTGTATTCATCGGATTGTCCACAGTATGGTATAAAACCTAACATATAGCCCGTTGACGAACAAAGGCACCAAAGTTTATATCCAAAACGAATCGGCTTTCCCAGAATAAACATTTTGCAACTGTGACGGCCGAAATAAGGCACCATCTGCTCGTCTATAGACAAAAACTCTGACCAAATGCCAAACTGTTTGAACTTTCTGTTTAGAATCGACGAAGCTGAAATCATTAAAATATAAATAAGGAAACTTGAATAACGATAGTGTAATAATTTATACATAGTACCTTGGCCATCTTATCGTTAACATCTAATTCATCATTATTCGCAAAATGGATGTATCTCTTCACATGCATGAACGTAGCTCTCGACATTGCCTGTTTTACTATTGCAATTCCCATTGACAGCTGCGAAGACCAATAATCCTCAATTGAAGGCAAAGTGTGGTAGCCCGATATCAGTAAAATCCCCAAAAATCTTTTCAATATAACCATGTCCAAATAAAAACCAGCGTTGTTCTGGGCCGCAAATCGGTTAGTCTCAGTTATGATATAATCCAACACCTCCCCATCATAAAACTTTGAGAATAATTGTATTGGTGACAGATCCTTTAGTAAGTCACACATATTTTTCTGCATATCGGTCAACGGAGCTGTATGAGGCGATATATCGTAATGAAACTCCTCCTTTCCTTTGTTCCTGGATCATTTTGGAGTTCCAAATGAACTCACTGGCTTGTAGCTGACTCTCGGTTTCTTTTGAGGTGGGCCAGTCGATTCAGCATCCGATTTGGAAGTTGATGGCAAATCCTCCGGTTGAGTGTCCACAACCTCTTCATAAGCAATATCCATATGAATGTTTCGCTCTCTCTCAATTTCCAAATAGCCGGCAATCTCAGTCAAAGCCGTTTGATCTTCATTAATTGCGATGGTATTCTCGTCGATTAATTCTTCATCGGATAATTCATGTACATTGGGTGGGAGTACGTTGACACACTGAACCGGATTTTCGTCATCGCTCCAATTCTCTAAAATATCTTCAATCTCCCTCATTGTTGTTTTCTTTGAACGTACCATTTTGCAACTCTGGAATCGAGGAACAATACATACACTCGGAATTACACATCAAACGAAACTATATTCTAATAGATTCTCACCATTTATTTTTCGAAAAACTATTAAAATGTAAGAATATGATAAGCAGGCACAAAACAAGTCTTTTCTTCTGAAACACACAAAAGAAATGTCAAAGCGCTATCATTTGGCGGGAAAAATTGACATTTCGCATTTGTATGGGATTTTATGGTATGTGCTCACCGCCAGTGTTCGATTAATCGAATTCGATTAATTTTTGACATATCGGGAAAACGGGAAGAGGTAGAAATTTTTTGATGACAGATTTGGAATCAGGGGGCCGTAATTAATCTAAAAATGTACCTTAAATACATTGGGTTAAGACTTTCCTTGGTTTCGGTGATGGTTTTTTTACGCAAAAAATTGTGCTTAATCAGCACACGAAAGTCACTTGTTTCCATATTTGTTAGAAGTCAAGAGATTAATTGCTTTCAATGGATGTCAAGCATAAACTAAATGACTCAGCTTGCTGAAAATTTGATAGAAGTCTATTAGTAGGTGTCAGTTAAGGCAGTTGTGACAAAATTTAAAGTTTCTGCGCGGGAAATGTGCGGGAAGAAGTCACTGGATTTTGAAATTGCTCACGCATTTTCTTAGATAAATTATTACTTATAACCTTTTAAATAATTTTGGTCTAGTGTAGTATAGCTATCTTTCTTTCGGTGAAACCGAATCCATTTCTATTTATTTTTTATTTAAAACACCGCGGAAATCTTCAATTTCCTTTACCATTGTCAGCGGTTACTGCTTAAATTCGTGAAAATTTATAAATCCTTTGAAAAATATTTCTGTGGAAAACACCAACGGAATTTTCACTTGTTGTCATCATCGATGCTTCAGTGTTTATTTCGACATAAGCAGCAATTCGTGACCAGAAAGATTTGCCGCTGACTTTCGAGAGTGACATTATATAAATTCTGATTCCCCAGTACTTGAAGTATTCTCGCCTTTCAAAGTTAAAGCTTTAAAAATTTATGTGTTCGTCCATCCAATAATGCGCCGAATGGTTGTTTGACAAAATGAAATAAGTCGTTTTGTCTTCGTTCTTCTATTCGCGAGTCCGAAGACCGATGCCATTTTTAAAGGCGCAACTTCATGACAAAAAGTCACCCTTCTGCAAATTGGTCGCGCCCCAAACAGTTCGGAGAGGTCGTTCTCTGTTGTGAAGAAGCTGGTGGTGTTACTAGATGTCAACTTATATAGCTGAATTAGTTTCGCGTGCTATCAAATTCTGAGATTGAAATATTGAGGTATTTTCTATTAGTGCTGTTGAAGGCGTTACGTGTCCATGACACACAAGTCTTTTCAAATATTTGAGAGATTGTGAATATTTAGTCGAAGTTAAATTTATTCGTTTCAAGATCACGCCAATGAGATCCATTCAGTTTCTTTTGATGGCAAGCTTCAAAGCTTCACACCAGACGTTGTAAGAATTTAACAGGAATTTGTCGCAAACAGTGGCAGTAAAACGTTTTAGGTAACAGCTATCTATGTACATATGTATATCTCAACGTACCAATTTTTCTTGAGGGCTCGTTGAAGACCAAAGAAGTATTGCTCTATTGGACGTTTCTGTCTGAGGAAATGCTTGCAAGTCGAGTAGCACAATGTCTTCCTGCCAGTGTGATTGCAGTTTTTGAATCTCAGGTGGCACGCACTTTTAAGACGGAATGAGCATGGCATGAGTATTTGGCGTCATAATTTATTTTATTTATGTAATTTGTGTAAACTTGTTTGTTGGAATACGCCTTTTATTACCATTAAAAATCGACCAGATACAGTCCGTTAGCGGCGATGTCGTAAAAATCGAGTCAGCAAATTATTACTCAAATCTGTGTATGGACTTACTTAGTATCGAATACTTATCGTGCCGGTTTCTAACAAAAATATGTCGTAGCGAAGTCTTTCTCCAACAACACATCCGATGCCGAACTTGCGCGCATTCACATTTTAGCGCTTGCAAAAGTCAAAAAGGACGATGGCCCGTTTTATGTATTTCTTAAAATATTCTGTAGTCACTATTGGTTCTTACGAGAACAAACCACCGCCAGACAAAGGATAAAGTTTAGACATTCCGCATGCATGCGCTCGAGTCTTGTTCTTTAAACATTTGGTGATCATCAGAAAGCGAGATCTACCACGAAAATTGACGCAAATTTTCGAGGGATCACAACCTTGGTTTTTTAACTTCACAAATTTATAAGCTCTTGCGAGTTCGTTATATCAATCATTGCACTGATAGTTAAATCCATTTGCTTTAAAAAGTTTAAACATATTTTCATTTGAAAGCTGTTATGTGAGAAGCGATCGAAGTTTTGCGCTTTGTTGAGCTACATATATACATACATATGTAAGTATGAATGTATGCATGCACGTTTAAATCACTTCACTGATTACAGAGTTAATAAAGAACGTAAATAAAAGGTGTTGAGATAAAAATCTAAGACACAGTTTTTTATGAATTGTGTATGAATTGTGGCACTCCTTATAAGTGTTTTTTGATATCGGCTGAAGCAAACATACAAATAAATATCACTTCGAAACTTCGATTACCCATACATATGTATGTATGTGACAAAAGAAAGAGCCTCTCCCTTTCACAGAACAACCTACCACAGAGTGTTTTAATCATACTTTTCATAAATAAATTTATATTTGTATATACATACAAACTTACGACTTAATTGAAGATGGTATATACGCCTATATTTTTTTTTAGATACAATACATTATATTCACTTCGCTTACCTTTAATTTCATTCGAACTGAATCGGCATCTTAAAACAATTCGAAGACGCGCAAGACCATGAGGTAATCAACAATAATCCTAAATTAAACAATTAACATGTAATTATCACAGTTTGCAACACAATCACGCAAATGCGTTGCGACTGCAAGGCAGATGTATGCAAGAGGCGAGCAGCGAGAGAGCTAGAGGCCACCTCGCCTCGCCAGTGTCGATTAAACAGAAATCAAGTGAGGACATGGATGTATGTACATATATAGCAACAACTGGAGGCTGGCTCGTTGGAACTGATGATGCGGCAATACATTGCTGGTTATTAAATCATAAAACGCCACTAAGGACAACAACAACAACAGCAATAACAAGCACCACACACATGCGAAATTACCTTTAAAGGTATAACAAACAATAAAAACCCGTCAAAACGCCTTCAACGCTGCATACACACACACACACACAGACGCGAGAGAGAAATATTACAGAGTATACTTCAAAAGGCTAGAACAGGACACAAAGGTGCGGGCGCTTTCAAATGCAATAACAACAACGCATTCGCATTTTACCTCTGTTCAAGTACACACATCCTTCGACTTGATATGTTTGAATGTATGCGCATACGTACAGTGATGCTCCGGCGGTGGGCGTTGTAGGTCGGCGCTTAGGAGGCGAAGAACAACAGCCGCGCCAACACGGCATCAGGCGTGCCCATAATGACGGGGTTCCTCTGGCCGCCGTCATCGCGGCATGAATGAATGGCACAAAGTTGGTTGCGACCAGCAAAGAAGCATTAAGTAGTGCCCAAATGTTGCTTGATTGCTTTATGGAATGATGAATTTCTCTGATACACACACCGACGCACGCACAAACATCGTGATCCTTAACTTCTTTTTTAACTTGGCAACGCACTGATTGCGGGAGTTTGTTTAAATGATCGCCGGCCAGCATATTGAAGGTGGTCATTTCCACCGACTTGCTGAAATATTTAACAACGTTGTTGATTGACGCCTATGTATGTATGTACTCGTAAGTAACTTAACCAGACAATGGTTGTTGTGAACACTCCGCACACAATTTGATGGTCCATTTATTTGCGTGAAGCGCCACTTTAATTGACTTAAATAGCCGAATAAAAGAGCCCGCCATGCCGTGAAGCGATGCTGTTTGTGAGCAGCGTACTTAGTTTCGATTGATTGACTAGTAATTAGTTTGATACCTTATTGAGTTGCGAGGTGGAAAACTACTTTGGTGGCTGTTTTGAAATTGACTATTTAGTATTTATGTTTTTGGAGTTGGAAGTGAGATTTATTGCGCACACAAATTATACTTAATCGAAAATTCGAAGAACATTGCTATCTCACATCCATGGGTTTGGTAAAGCTCTAACTGCAGATCTACAATGTACCGAGTCTTTACTGAGAACAGTTTAGATTTAATATTTTTTAGCTGAGAATGCTCTCCCGTTAGATTTCACATTGATGACGTTGGGTGGGCGTGGCGATCCGAACATGTTAGGAAAAAGGTCAAACCCTTTCGAAAACACGATAGTATTTGCAAGTTAAACATTTCGTCTACTTAATCTCAAAAATGAGCAACGAAAAGTCTCATAAATCTTCTATCTGATTTAGGTGTTATGTATAGAGAACTTACATACATATGTAGGGTACTTCGTCGACATCTCGTCAACTTGTTTTCCTAGTCTTTTAAGTCGGGGTCCTCAGTTAACCAGCTTCTGAAATCATATTTATTTTGATTTCCTTAAGATCACGTAAAGCCATTGGCTTTAGCGAATAACTCCTTGGCCTTCTCGGAAGATATAACTTAAAAGACTAGGAAAACAATTTGACGAGATGTCGACGAAGTACCCTACATATGTATGTAAGTTCTCTATACATAACACCTCAATCAGCTTTCCCCAGCTATTTTCGTTACCAACTGGAATGTTCATACATTTGAAAATAATTCCACTTGTAACTTTGCAAGTGAAATTTGATGCGGGCTTCTTCCTTCTGTGGATAGTCCGAGTATGAGTTATGTTTTGATTGTAAAATAATTCATGCTTATTATTCGGTTCTAGGCCTCAATTCTTTTACCTTAACATATTGTAAATTTAGAGCAACGGAGGATTCTAGATTCCTATTAACTGGAATTAGTTACGCTTAAAAGTGATTCATAATTGTTGGCACGTAATTTTTATGACGAAAATAATGATGTGTGAAAGGCTTGGCTCCAGGTATAGGTAAAACTAAGTTCTGGAGGTTTTCACCAACATTTCACGACTGATTTGCAATCTTCTCCACATGATTCAGAATGATCTGAATTTTTCCGAAAAATCGTGAACATGACTCGAACAAATCTTGAAGACCTTTAGTAATAGCTTTTATGCGTCCATAAATGAACCAAACCTAGTACCAACATTTGCTTAAACAGTTCTAAACTTCGAATTGGTTCCGAAAAAATGGTTCACAATTCCCGAAAGGGTGTGTAAATATTCCGTTTACCAGTCGCGAAATGTACCTGATCTAGTCTTAAGTGGTATATAATTACTTCCGAAGTTTCCCTGAAATAGTCCCGAAATAGTATTGAAAGATCACGAAAAGGCCCAGAACAAATCAATAAATGGGTTTGAAATAGAGCTGAACAGGTCCAAAACCACTCCCAGAATGATTCCGAACTAGTATCGAAATGGTGCTAAAATAGTTTTGAGCTAGTCCCGAAATGGTTCTGAAGAATAATAGTGACTTACCTAGCTGCCATTTACTATAGTAGAAGAATGTGAAGAAAAATTTCTTCTCGCGACCTGACTTACTACAGTTTTAAAAATCCAATATGTAAAACACAAACTGAATGATATGTCGATGTAATCGGATAAAGAAGGCTTGAAGTGAAATGTATTCTTTGAAGATGTTAAGAAAGTAGCTTAAATCCTTCGGTCTACTATTAAAATACATAACATTATACGAATCGAACTAATTAGCATGCAAATTGCGTCGAGTTTGTCAATTTTATCTTCGGCTTTCTTTCACAAGTAGATTACAGAAATTAAGAAAAACCAAAAGCTAATGAGTGTAAAATGCTCTTTCAAGTATTATTTTGTTTAAGACAAAGTAAGAAATCTCTAAAATACCCAAATCTGATTGTTTTCCAAGTTATTTGAAGTGGATTTGCGAAAATTAGTGCAACCATTTGTGGCATTAGCAACCGAAATTAGTTCATATCCTACGAATGAATGTCTTAGCATACATTCACTACAGTTGTACATAGTAGTTGAAGCATGAAATCTTTTCGAAATCTATCGTAAAACAATTCGAAATCAATCATCGCTGTTGTCAGTATTGTCATACGTTTTCTGTTAGTAGCTTCCCAGCTTGCATCTTAAAAGGCGGCGAGGCATTGATGTAGGCAGCCGAGAAGGAGTGAACACCCTGTCGTCGCTCGTCGTTTTAACTATGCAGGCATACATACTCGTACATATGTATGTATGTATAAACGTATGTATCAAACGCTCAAACATACTTACATACAAATACATGCTGATATTTTCGATGTCGTAGTGTTTCCTTCAATCCCATTCTTTGCTTAGCAGGATAATCTACTGTGCGTGATTGAGTAGCGGCACACGCAAAGCCTTTGGCTGCATTGGCACAAAGGACAATTAACTCGCCCGTGCTCTAATTGTTTCAATTCGTATATGTTCTTTATATACATACATATGTAAGTATATATTTGAGTATTTTTCTTTCATTTCGAATGTTTGTAGTTGAGGGGCTTTGTGTTGTTGTGCTATTTTCTTTGTTCATGCCGATTTCGGTGCTGAGGCAAACTACTAATTTTATGGCAATTATTTCTATCCTCTTAAACCGCAAGATTGTCTCTGATCGGCTTTTATGTTATTATGTTGCGCGTGAGTGATTCGCTCTTAGGTTGCCCTAAAGTGAGTTTGTGTGATGGGAAAAAATTTCGGAGATATTAAATTTTACTCACCGTCATTTGCTTTTTTTTTGTGCTTCATTTTATAAAATGTTAAGTTATTATTATATTTTATTCTATAATTTTTTTTTTATTTTTGACATTAAAAATATTTTTCCACGACCTTTACTCAGCAGGTTTTTTATTGGAAGATTTAATTTGGAAAATAAAATTAATTAGTTGAAGTAGTAATAGCTAAGCATAGCTGTTATGTTAAAGATCACCACATCTCCTCATCAGATCTCTTTTTATTTTATTTTATCACTTGTTTCAAGGATACAGCCCAGAACACTTCAGCGTTGTTCAGCGTAATGGCAGCTATAACTTCTATCCCGGAGCTTTAACTTCTGTCATTCACTAATACAGACTAGCGTTGAGCTTAAGAACAGTTTTGGAATCATTCCTTCGAACATATAAACTCAAAATCTGGCTAATACAAAATGCAGTTTCTATACCTTCATTTTATATTTGTATGAGAAAAAGGTTCAGAAAGCTGATGTCGAGGTTGCCAATCAGACATGAGTTTGATAGGCGGTAAAAACAAGAAAGCAGCTGAAAGCGTAAGCCAAGTGTTTGATGCCATCTATAGCGGGATTGATGGCAAAGTCGACAAAGGATATTTAGGACTTCAGCGTTATACGGTCAAATGTCGTCACAAGCGAAAGATACATCGACGTAGCTATGTTTCATGAACCTTTGGTAAGGGGTCTATAGTTTTGAGAGACTCATCGGCGTCCGCTATAACCTCTTCTACAGTGTAAAATCAGGTATGCCTCGAGCTTGAAAATTGTCAAAAAAAAAAACATTGAAAGATCATTATGTTCCGATTTTGACTGTCCGTATGTGGCAATATATCATCAGCCTCTAAGCCACAGGACAAGATGTGCCCATCACAGGATATTCTTAATATAAAGAGGCGACGAATTGTGTCAATACTTCAGCTCCGAAACCAATGAGAGAGGAGCGTAACTATTGCAGTTTATTATTAACACAAAGTTAAACATTTGCAAGGGACCTAACAATCGTATTTTCTGTGTGTGGAGCATTGCGGTATGCACGTTCACTTACTTTAGGAACTCAAGGAAAACAAATTAGAGTCCTTTCCAAAAATGATTAACAAAGAAGTTACCAAGATATCAGTTGCATATATTTTCTCCACATACGTGCTGCATGACGCGACGGCCAGCTTCAAGTGTAATGCGTTTCTCCAAGAGCATCAGATGCATTTGAAGAAGGCCTACAATGAATGCTGCACAAGTAATGTCTAGTTTAAAAGCAATAAGATTTACAATATATTTTTAAATTTTTATATCGGTACTCGATCAAAAATGACCGAGGAGTCATTCGTTGTTCTTAGGGTTGTCAGTCGGTCATTAAAACACCACCGCAGAGTTGCATGTAATAGCGGTCTGCAGGGTTGCACGTGCGAACTGGAGTTGCCACCAAGAACCACCTTACAAGTTCTCATACAAAACAGTATTAATAAATTATAAAAAAGTAATTGGGGATATCAAGGAGACCTATGGAGAGGATTTTGCCAATTCCGTCACGAATACCAAGGAATCCGCTATATTGAGTAAAATTCTTGGTAAAAGGCACTCACAGTCAACGTATATACAAAGTTCAGATGAGTCCGAATCGGCTGGGTAGACTTAAGATATTTGCTTTATTACTCATTTTTCAGGGTCAACGGAGTGAAAACCGCTGGCCCAAACTCTGTACGGTCTCTCTGCGATGTACTCTTGTAGTCAATACAGGAGAGAGAAATGTAAAATTTGCAATTTTCTGCTTTTCACCCTTTAAATCGCTGAGCATGGACTGTACCTTACCAATAAATCTATCGCAGTTGCGAGGATCCAGGCTCAATGGAGGCAGTTTAATGCCCGATAGCCCGTTGATTGCCCATTCTTTTTTTTTGGCTTTTTTAATAACCTACAGATACTCTATATCTTTTAAACATGGTTTTTGCGATTTTATTACAAATTTAGCTAAGCAGTAAATTTGATAGATCAAAAGTTTGCCTTGGAGATGGGAACGAAATAATTTGTGCTTTGGTGGTGATGGGCTCTATCTGTTAGGGAATAAGAGTTGCTTCGTCTTCAATTGATTCACCGTAAGTTTTAAGCATTATGATTGTGTGCTTTACTCTCTATGGCTTAGCTTTATGTAGATTTAATTGCTTCATTTGTTTACGAATGCTATACCGTTTACCAATCAGTACCAACGCGACAAGCTATTAAATTCACAAGCCTATTAAATGCACTTTCTTTGCTGCCGGTTTTTAGAGATAAATAAACATACATACATATATGAACGCCTGTTTAGGCAGCACATAAATTCCGAGATGTCAAAATATTTACTCGAGTTATGAACGCATATTCGGCAGCTTCTGTTGCGAACCAAAATGTTCCCACAGTGCTTTTGTTGGCCTTAATGGGAGTTTCCAAAGAATAGCCATAGCTCAAGACAATAGGAGTTGCTTTCTTTTACTTTGCTTTCTCAAGGTACTACCTATTTACATTTGTATTTCGTTATAGCAACTAAATGAATGACATGAATTTATGGAAAATCGCTTAACTATGAAGCTGCTCACTTAAGAAAAACAGCGCCCACACAAAATTGAGATATTCACAAGCGTTACTTACAATCACATGGGTGAGTATGTGAATACAACTAACAAACACTGAAAATGACGAAGTCGAAAAGTGCTTTTGAAAATAAAAGAAAATTTTAAACGACAACTACAAAGCATTCCAAACCAGATCACATAGAAAACAAACGCTGACCGAAGGCCACGCAGACGCAAATGCATCGCATATTCACAGATTCACCTGTACGCACACCTTTACGCTTTGAGTCTGTAAATGCGCCCGGCATATTCGTAAATATGTCCATCAACTGGAGGCAATGTGGAGCGGCTTAATGCTGCCAAGGTGTTGGATATTTGGGGTTTATGTCGCTCTCCTCAATGCACTGGCTAGTTGTTGGCTGAAGTTATGGCCGGCGAAGGCGCTGAGTGTTGTGTAAATATTGAAAGTAAGCGGCAACGCCAACACACAACAGCCATCAACTCAGTCAGCAGTAGCGAAAAAGTGAAAAAAATAAAATAAAATAAAACGTCTCACAGCTTGAAGCGTTACCAGTTCATAGGTAGCGCGTGTGTGCTCCGAAATATGCCCAGCGGATTAGCAGCGCGACAAGTGGCGGTGGGAAAAGTGGGAAATGTGTGCAACGGCGCAGCAAAAGCATGCACATACATACATACAAATAAATACATTCAAACGCACAGCCGCACGTCTTAGCCAACAAGTCAGCGCGTCAATAGACGTGGGAAAAGTGTCATATTCGTCATAATGACTTTTGATATCAATGCTTTTCGGATTTGCTTCCACTGTGGCATGCAGTGGGAAAATTTTGGTAGACTTTGGTTTTTTTTTGTTTGTGTTTTTTTTTTGTTAAGAGCAAACATACTTATCTTTGCATTTTCACTTACTTAGATACTTTGAAAATAAGGTATGCTCGTTTTTTTTTTGTGCGACTGTTTGCTTTTATCATTTGCATACTTTAAATTCGAATAATAGAACTCGAATGCAGCGCAAGATTCTAGATATCCATGTCGCTCTAAGGTGATGTAAATAAAGTAAAGAGATTTTATGTAAATTTTATATAACCATAGCTTTCGTAAAAGTATTTGCATTCTTATTTTCTGTATATAAATATAAACATACAACAACATGCCAAACAATATCAACCCCATTTTTACGGTCCTTAAGGGGAGCTCCAAAGCCAAAGTGAGGGGCTGGCATTTAAATCATATTAAATTTTCAAGAGAGACAATTACATCCAAACAAGAATCTATCAATTAAATTATAAAATTTTTTTTTTTAATTAAAGGCGATTTTAAAATTTTTGTGTTGGACGCATGCTTATAAAATCTTTCACTGTTCCATTCGGTCTCGAGTCCTCACAGTTGCCAAAGTGCCTATGAAGAGTATCTTCTAGTCTTAATAGTATCATTGGTAATCCAGTTCTACCGGGTAATCCTTAAAATATGGTCCAGTATTGTTGCAAACCAGCTAAGCTTTCAATCAGAAAAATTCAGTAATTTTACACTTGATTTCCCTGAGCGATAAGCATAAGTGAACCGCGTGAGACTCATCAAAAACAAGTAGGAACCCAGATTTGCGTAATATTGAATTGATCCGTAATTGAGGTTAATCCTATTTACCAGTTGTCTACTAATTTACCTTATTTATCAGTTCTCTACTAATTTACATTATTGAGGGCAAAGAAAATGTGGTTACTGCAGCTTCACTATCTGAGAAGATATTCACCCACTTGATAGTCTGTAAATCTAGCCAAGTGTCTGTTAGCCCGAAAGACCTCCTTTTTCATAAGATCACGGGTAGTAGTTTTATTGCACTGCAAGCAACTCAATTTTCGGTGAAAATTTCCCACTGCCGCTTACCTCTAAATTTGGTTTTCTGACGATGGCGAGAACTTCATTGCCATGCTAGTCTTCACTTTTTTCTATCATTATTTTGGCTGCATAAGGGGCCTGGTCCTTACTTGGTCGCTCCTCAACTTCCAGACGCCAAACCCCAGTACAACAGGTCTTCTCTTAAACGTTTCTTAAGCGATCCCGTTGTTTCTTATGGCCTACTGAACATAATAAAAAAGGGAAGATGACTTATCATAGGGTTGGGTTTGCAAATTTTAATACATCCAAAACGCAATTTAAGAGTTTTGTTTATTTATTATTTTCTTCTCTAAGCTGTGAGACGTGAGATGACGTGAAATGATGTTATATGAAATGAGGTGAAGGAAGGCGGGTGTGGTGAAGTGAGATCAAGGGAAATGAGTAAAGGTAGGGTGAGGTCAAGTCGGTGAGGTGAGGTGAAGATAGCTGAGGTGTGGTGAGTTTACTCATGCGTATCTAGATTTGGCGTGTTTAATAGTGCTAAGTTATTGAGTGGAGCATTTTAGTGAAGTGATTTAAGGTGCCCAGTTTCCCAGGCCGTTAACATCAATATTACCGAGCTACAATAAATCTATGTTCTTTTAATGATACTAATACTGATTATGAGGATGATGAATGACCTCGTTGTAGCTCGATTTATCCTTTTCAACATAAAAATAATAATAATAATAGTGTTTCGTTTTATATAGTCTAAGTGAGCCTCTTGTAGGCTGCCACCTAACCTTACCTAACTTTCACCTTTTCTGACGTCTCCAATATTATTAAACGTCTTGAGGAGCTCCTTGCCATAGATTAGTGAGCCATCACTATAATTTAGATAACACAATCATCGTTTCTGTACAACCTGTCAAATCAAGGGGATTCGTTACTATCAACCCTGATATCGATGAACAAATTTCGATACAGACCATCACAATTAGACGACGACGTTCTCACTAATGCTCGCTTGGGCTCTTCATATACTTCGAAGCGTTCCTTGCTTCTACTAAAAAACAAAGTACAGAAATTATCTCACTTTAATTTAATTAAGCCCTGGATACCAGTCAACCGATTGGCTTTGATACTTTTATAAGAATAAACCACGTTCTCTAAACCATACGTCCAATCGGTCGGATCTTTTGGCGGACCTACCGCCGGCTAGAAATCTACCCTCGGCTTCGTCTTCACTTTGCATGCGTCCCTTTGCATTGTGATCTGTTTTACTACGAAGTATTTCGCATCGTTGTGATTATTTTTTCAAACTCGCTGAAACTCAATGACTTTTTCTGTGATGGTAAGAAAAAAATTGTGTACTATTGTTCGAACATATGGCTTCAATGCTTATTGCTCTCTCAGGAGAAATAACATAACTGCATGTCACGAGTTACGAACGAATCTCATTTGTGGCAATATTATTATATTTCAAGCCAATGTTAGCTTCCCGGACAGTGCGCTCGTCTAAAAAAACGTATGTAATAACTATCATGTTTAGAATCTCAATGAAGTTTGAGGAGTCTGAATTTTGCGAATTTGTGACCAAAGCTATCTTTCTTCAACAATTTCAGGAGCTCATAGCGGCGGTTTTAGTTTATCACTAATTTTTCTCTATTTAGTTTGCAGACAAAATTTTTGAAAATTACGTTTTTTGGCAGTTGGCTTATAAAGCTTTGTTTAAAAATTACCTCAGCCTTTAAAAGATTTTCCCCATTTTCGAATTTCGATTACAAAAAGCGTTTGAATATACTCGGCGGTACTATAAGTTCAACCTTCGAAAAACCACCGACAATTTACGTACTTTGCTTTATTAGTTTGACAATTTTTTGGCACATTTTATTATTAATTTCGCAAGATGAAATAAGGGGTTGTATTAATACAAAATTAGAGCTAAATCACATTTTAACACTTTTATAATTTTTCCTTAAATTCGTTGTTGCTGTTAGCGCAATATTTCGTTACCACAATATTTAATTTAAAGTCTTTAGCCAAATGAGAAAGCCAACTTAAAAAGGCATTACCTATAAATGATTATTGTGCTACAGAACCTCTTAAATACATGATTTTCTTAACACAATTTTTCTATTTTTCCATTTTCACAAAGTGTCATGCTGTCCTTTTTCAAAAAAAAAAATGCTTTGCGTTCTTCTTTTTTTTTCTTTTAATAAAGAATAAGGCATTTTTGCATTTCGTGCTAATTTTCATAAAACACGTTTATATTCAAATTTAATTCTTCGAAATATTTTTGGTATTTTTGCTTCCCTTTTTTTCTTAACGATCATACGACATACTAGAATGCATAATCTTTTGCATGCCATATACACAAAAACATGCAAGTGAATTATTTTTCATTTTACTTCTCTCTGCTTTGGTCTTTGGAACGCTTTTTGTCGTTTGTTGCAATTTTAATCCTTTAATCGTCAACGGTATTTGCACTAACATGTTGGATGTGAATGTGTGGGTGTTTGTACATACATAAATATAGTATGCTACATCAGGAGTATTCGCAATGTCCAAGTAATCATCCGTTTGTACGCTTGACCCACTGACCAGCGTTTCGTTTTGTCAAAAATCGGTCATTACAACAAACAATAGCTGTAGCGTAATCACTTACATACATACATACAAACAAACACATGAATGCACATATTTGTGTTCAACAATGCCAACATATTGTGGCAGTGAGATAATAATGATAATCCTACAGTCCTCATAATCCTTTTGTTCTTCTCGCTCGGCCATGCGTTTTAGCGCTGCACTGCCTTGCCTTGCCTTGCCTTGGTTTTGAAAAGAAAGCAAAAGGATTTTCCAAACGATGACAGTGCAAAAAACGGATATCCGATAATTTCGCTTTTCCTGTAAAAAAAAAATTGTAAAGGCGTTTATTATTATCAGCTACTGTTTTTGAGTGTTATATTATTATGAAAGTATAGTATTATTGGTTTTTGTCTGTCTTCCTTCAGTCGGCTTTCTAAGAAAGGCTTTGCAAAATGTACGAAATATAGATTTATGCATTTGTGTTCATTGTTAAAGTCGGTTCGTTGTTATTGGGCATTTAATTATTGTTGCTTAAAAAATTCGGACTTAAGAGAATTCTAGACTTTTTTTTTTAATATAAAATTTTTGTGTGTTGGAATAAAAAAGGTAAAATTTCTTTAGATAAAAACTCAATTTGTAAAAAAAATCATCATTATCCTGAATGTCATCAACTTTGCGACTAAATATATACCATATTTTATAGTTACAGTATTACCAAATATGATAATTTACAATTCTTTTATTAGAATTTTATTATTTTCAATTTAAATTAGCTATAAAAAAAACGCATACATGTAAGCCCAAGTTTACAATTTTATTCAAAATTTATAATAATAATCCAACATACTAATAATAGTTGATTATTTTTTTGAGCTCGAGGCCAGTTAATGAAAGATTTTATTTGGAAACAAGAAGGAAAAGCTAAATTGGGGCGAAACCGATTTTTATATATCCTCGCGATGTATTTTTGTATGGGCGGTGCCCATAATTTCAAATCGCTGCTAGAATTAAACTTTACTCAATTTCTTCCAATAAATACTGAAAAACGAAGTTTTTTGCATTTTTCAAAATTTCCGTTACATGGGAGTTGGGCGTGGTTATGGTCTGATTTCAAAAATTATTGAAGCTGATGCTAGTGATATCAAGGACAATATGTTTACCGAATTTGCTAGTGATATCAAGGACAATATGTTTACCAAATTTGGGACGATACCTTACATCGTTATTGAGATACCTACAGACGTTTTTTTTATAAGTCGGCGTGGTAAAATTTCCGTTATATGGGAGGTGGGCGAGGTTATGGTACGATTTAAAAATTTGTAACGACGATAACATTAATATTGAGGAAAATTTGTTCACCCCATTTTGTGACGATACCTTACACCGTTATTGAGATACGGAAGATTTTTCATAAGTGTGCGTGGCAACGCCCATTTTTAAAAATTTCATAAATACCCAATTTCTTATTTCAAAATCGCTCCAAATATCTTATTTCACTCAATTTCCTGTAATAGGTACCGAAAAAACGGAGTTTTTGCATTTTTCAAAAATTCCCGTTATATGGGAGGTGGGCGTGGTTATTGACCGATCTTGACCATTTTCAATACCAACCTACCCTGTTGAAAGTGCAATCTATGTACCAAATTTCATTGAGATATCTCAATTTTTACTCAAGTTATTGTAACCAAGGACAGATGAACGGAGGGACGGACGGACAGACAGTCAGGGCTAAATCGATTTCCCTTTTCATTCTGATCATTTTAGTATATATATGTGTACAAGTACGCTCGGGTATAAAAAACAACAACAGTTAAAGTGGTAGAAGTTATAGCAGCTACATATTTCGGAGATAAGCTCATCTCCTCAACAGATTTATTTTTTTTATTTAATAAATTTATTCTTCATTTATTCCCAGATTTGAACCAAGGCTGTCGTGTTTTTTCCATCTTAGGTTAGGTTAGGTTAGAGTGGCTGCCACCACGCATGAGCACGGTGGCACACTTAGGATGATATTGCCCGTTGTGATACCTCTGGCGTTAGCCATTTGTATTCCCTCCCTTAGAAATTGAACGTTTAGTGTAGGATAAAAAGTCAAGAATGTTTGACGAATTCAAGTCGGCCAAACATTGCACGAAATGATTTTTGAAAGAATGGTTGCGCGTTTTGCCCAGGCCTGGGAAGTGGCAGACGAGAGTGGAGAGTTTTTTCCATCTTACTTAAAGAAAAATTTAAATTCAACATATGTACTTTAATAAAAAGCACACATTTTATGCACATTTTTTTTTTTTTAATTTTTCTGAGTATGACTTTACTGATTTCATAATTAAAAGATCTTTTACTTGATACACATATCAGTATAATATATATATTTTGAGAAAAGAAAAAAATTGGCATAATGCCCATTTTTTAATAATAACTACATATTTATTTATTTACAACATGCAAAGTTATATCTATTAAAATGAACATAAAAACACCTTTCGTTTGACATAAAATTTAATACAAGAAACTCTTCGACGCATGATGTTTTAGAGTAAGTTGGCAACCAGAAAAATTTTTAAATCTACCAATTTATAAATTCCCTTAAGATACAATTGCTTTATTTAACTTTTGCCAGTTCTCCTTCGGGCTCCTGACCGGCTGACCACAGTATTTTTGAGTATAGTTAACACTTGTTTGCGGCGGCCTTCGGCTACAAAAAAAATAACCGTGGCCGATCCAACTCCGGCAACACCATCCATATCGTTCGCCATAGGCCTTCGGCCACTCAGGACCATAACCCTCAGTATGACCAATTCTCAGTCATGTCTAATTTTCTACTACCGTTACCCGTTAATACATACAATGAAATTATTATTTACGAACGAAAACAATGTTAAAGCTAGTATAAAAAGCCACTGGATTGGGATTTGAATGGGAAGGACTTTAAACATGATTGATCAAAATTTTCATACAGTTGATATTAAGCAAAAATCAATACAAAAGAATTAATTTTAAAATTTCTTATTTTTTGACCTTGAGACTTATTTAGAGACATGGCAAAAGCTAAAGAAATTGGAAACTGTTACCTTCTGAAGGGAATCGTTGAATCTGACGGTATCATAGGAATACAGGACCACTTCCTCTTTAAACTTTTCAGTTGAAATGGTTGCTTCAAGAATATTTCCGGTGATTTTTTTGATCACCAAAAGCGTAGCGTTGCATAATCGAGGTAGATTCAAATTACGCAGGAGAATAATGGGTGAACCAATTATTGATCGAAGATTATGTAGTGGCATTCCAGGTAGTGCAAAATAAATTTTAATAAAGGTTAAATAAAAATTTTGAAGAAGAAAAAATATTTGTGCACTTATTGAAAAAGTGTGGGCAGCTTTGTATCCTACAGGGAGATTTGATGCACTTATAGCAAATATAAGAATATAGTTACATATGTGACAATACTTAAATGTATATACATATTTCAATTAAAGGACTTTTGAACAATGAAGCACTAATAATTAAAAAGCAGGAATAATTTCACTGTCTTCAGTCTTAGTAACACGTGGCCGGCTAAGCTAATACCAAAAATTGAAAAAGTAAGAACAATTGAATTTTACTGTACTTCGTTTACCAGAAATTAAATTTAATATATTCTTTACGTGATGGTTATGCTATTAAATTGTAGCTTATATGAAACGTTTGTACTTTCTACATAGCGCCATCTATTGAATACTTGCTCAATCCAGTCAACAGAAGTCGCCATCTGTTCAAATCGTTTGAAGCAAACATACAGTGGCACATATTCGTATAAACGCACTCTTAATTTTAACTTTACTACCTTCTCTCTCTTTTCTCTATGTATCACTCACAACAAATTCTAACTTATATTATTTTTCAAAGTAACGAAACTTTATATTGCATGCAAAAAACCGTTTTCGTTGTTGTTGTTATATTTAAATCATTGTGTCTTAAATATTTTACTAAAAATAAGTACATATTCATTTAAACGCACTAGCTTTGTTTTTAAAATAGACATAATTATTTAATTTTTTATATTTAATTTGGCCTCCATGTTAATTTATAACTTCAAAACAACGATTTGGCATCGATGCCACTAAATTTTGCAGCAATGTGCGGTCCAAATCTTCCCAAGCTTCCTTAATGGCCAACTTGAGCTCTAGGACAGTCCTTTAAAGGCGTCCTTGGTGTTTTTGTCCGTAGATTTTTTGCGAAACACATCCCCCAAAGGTTCACTACCGGATTCAAATCGGGATTGCATGCTGACCATTTAATTAGCTGGATGGTGTGCTCCTCAAACCATTACAAGGACTCTTTAGAAACGTGAATGGCAGCGTTATCCTGTTGGAAAATTCTATTTTCATCCATTTTATCATTCAAAAACGAGTTGAGAGCATCGTTAAACAATTCTGCGTATATTTTTGAATTAATTTTTTTTCACATTGCACATATTTTACGTAACTCCGAAAACTTAAATTGGAAGAAACCGGTGATCAAGCCGCATCACAAACAACCGCGCTTATACTTCGCCAAAAAACACATGCAGTGAACAACTGAGTGGGACAATATTGTGTTCTCCGATGAAAAAAAATTCATCTTAGATGGCCCAGGCTCGTATAGTTGTTATTGGCACGATTTGCATAACATTGACGTACGTATACCACTTCGGAGGTGGTAGCGTTATTGTGTGTGGAACTATTTATTTTGTGCCGTTAAAATTGAATTCAAAAATATACGCAGAATTGTTTAACGATGCTCTAAATGAATATGTACTTATTTTTAGTAAAATATTTAAGACACAATGATTTAAATACAACAACAACAACGAAAACGGTTTTTTGCATGCAATATAAAGTTTCGTTACTTTGAAAAATAATATAAGTTAGAATTTGTTGTGAGTGATACATAGAGAAAAGAGAGAGAAGGTAGTAAAGTTAAAATTAAGAGTGCGTTTATACGAATATGTGCCACTGTATTGTCAAATAATAGAAAAAAAATGTCCAATAAAAAAATATTGCGACTATAAATTGAGATGTAAGATATCCTATTTTTCAAGTTGGATCAAACTGCACACGGTGTGTAAATTTGATTGAAATCGGTTAAGAAGTTAAGGAGTCCATCGCGGACAAACAACGTGACACGTCATTTATATATATTAAGAAGAAAGATTACGTATTTTTTAAGGGAAAACACTGTTTTTATTTGAAAAAAAAAATGGACATTACAATTATTTTTTTCCTTTTTCACAAAATACATAACTATATAAAATTCATATGGTACAGATATGTATTTTAGGCAAAAGGTCTCTTAACTACCTTTCCAACCAAAATTTCTTTAAAATATAAGCTTTTAGAGATATTAAAATTTCCCCGTTGCCCTACGAACCTCGTACAATTTATTTTTTTTTCTTGCTCAACGGGCCCTATTCTTTACTTATGCCCAAAAAACAAGCATCGGCGGCAATATTAGCAGTAACGCAACATCTTACAGGTTGAAAGACCTCATGGCTTGCGGATGGAGAAGGCTAATCTGGTGAAACACTGCAAGACTCGCTAAGATCTGCAGTCAATAATCAATTCGGAAATCCGTTGGTGTTGGTAGAGGTAGAAGAATGCCTTTCCTGCATTAAAAAGGCCAAATGGAAAAAGTATTGCTTTATTTGGGGTTTTTTTTTTTTTAATTTGACAAAGTAAAGACGAAACAGCCATGATTTATTAAGTTCGGTAAAATTTTGCCTTGGCTTGTACAGCACTTTAGTTAAAATTTTGTAAGTCGAACATCGGAATTTGTAAGACTAACCAAACTTCAATGTACGCATTTAAATAACTAAACAAAGATACAATGCCACATTTTAAACCTACCGCATGCTTTAAAAAGTGTCAACCACAGACGAAACCGAAGCACAACATGACTTTGTCAAGAAGAAAAGTAATAAAAAATTAGATAATTAAAAATCTTCAAAAAAAAAAAAACAAAACTTAAACAGGTCGAGTTATGTAATGTCGGTATTTTTTTATGTCTTTATCACTTGACTGCAAGAGGCAGCATTTAAAATGCAACTCAATGCACACGAAAACGAAACCCTTTTAGAGGACCGATAACGAACAACTTTTTTACTAATCAAAAAGGCAAAAAAACAAAAAGAAAACAAACTTAATGCCACACAACGTGCCGTCGCAGTGACAGATTTTCCCAATTTTTTATCATCAGTTGTGATGCCGCAGCATTAGCTCTCTAGCCATGCGGCAACATATTTAACTGTTGGACCGTGACACCGATGCCACCTCACCCAATTTAAGTCAAATGCGACACCGAAAATATGCAACCCAGCGCCGCGGCTGCCGGCAAACTTAATTGAAACACAAAATATGTTAATGCCGCTGTTGATGATGACACCGATACCAAAACAGCGCGCCACGGCTTTGGTCAACAAAAGAGTGTAAATTTATATGCGCCCCCACGCGTCGATCAACGACAATTAAACGCAGCAACATGCAGTCGGAGCAGCAGCGGCGGCGGTGTGGCAAGTTCTATAGTTTGGGGTGCCATTAGTGTGATAAAGAGGCGAAGCGCGGTAAATTGTTGCGATAATAAGCTGCTGCACAACAACAACAACAACAAAAACAGCAGACGTAACAATCTGGACCATTGCAATTATGCCACATGCCAGTGTCACCATGCGAGCGTTGAAGCGCAAGCGCAGCAACAGCCTTATCTAATTTGTGTAGCTGCAGGCAATTGTAGTAGGTGTTTGTGACAGGATTGGCCGCGTTGTTTATGCGTTCATCCAATGCGAACAGCAACAAAATCAATATAACTTACATACATACATATGTACATAGTAGGGATGTTAATTTTGGGCATTTTGTTGTAAGGTTCTGTAATTTTGGGTGGGGGGTTGCCCAACTGTATCCGCGCCTCAAGTACAAATATACATATTTGGTACAGAAGCAAATGCACCAACATAAAGTAAAATTATTTTTATTCACTGTTTGATACCAATATTACATATTAATATATAACCAATCAGTAAAAGGAGAAAAAATTCAAGTAAAAATTAAATACATTCCATTTCTCAATGGAATAAAAGCCTTAAATGTGCTATCCTCAAACCTAAACATAAACTTGTTGCATTTAAAATCTGCAGTGGAGAAGAACTGTTAAACTCTCTCTATAGGACATAGCCTCATTACAAAAACTATCAATTTCTTTTACAAAGCATTCTGATAAAATATATGCCTTTAGATTATTGGACAATTGCGAGCTGCTCGTTAAAACTTGATGTAATTTATCTTTGAGACTTTCTGTCTTATCCACTTTAGGCACCTCGTTGTTATTTCTATTAGCATCGCTTTCATAATGTGGCTTATTTTCTACTTTTGTGGGATATTATGCAGCTCATTTATAATGGCAAGGACAAAACAGAGCTGTGTTATTTGTCGATTGTGAACTCTCTAAAGGCTTTGTTTTGCCTTTGAAAGGGGAATTATTAAGATTGAAACAAAGTTTAAAAAATAATTGGCTATTAAATTCATTGTTTTCTACAATTCCGGGATTTTAATAGACTTATCTCGGGATATTTGAGAGTTAAACAATTTCGGGATCCCGGGATTGACATGCCTAGTACATACGCACGCCGCACACCGCAAATACTGCATCTGCTGGCGGCATCGAGTTGACAACAAGTCTTAAACCAAATGTTTTGAGAGTTAAGCGACATTCATTTATAGTATTTTCGAAAAACAAAAGCAAAAAAACACTCCGACTAAATGCCTACACACCAAAATGTCCAATACAATGGCGCTCCACAAAACAAGGATGCACACACACACACACACGCGCGCGCACACAAGCACTGCGTTTGGGACCTTTGCACAGTGGTACGAAATTGAAATTTACTATTCATAATTATGAAATAAAAATAAAATAAATGATTGACAATTTTATTGAGCTCGAGGCCCGTTTATTGAAGATTTTTATTTGGAAAAAACAACAACAGTTTTTAAATGGTAGAAGATATAGTACTATCTCCTCATCATACTTCTTTTTTATTTAATCATCACTTCTCCCAGGCTTTGAACCCAGGAGCTGGGAGTTGCAGAGCAAACACGCTATATGCTGTACTACTACTGTCAATTCCATTTTTATAAACTGGCCTCGAGCTCAAGAAATTTGTCAATTATTAAACATTTATAAGGCCGATAGAAATAACAAAAATTTAAATTAAATAAATGTTAAACTCGAATTTTGTAATTCTTTGGATTTTTATTTAATTTTTTATATTTAATTCAAATTGCCGAAAAGCAAAATAGATGGATTAAAATTGGTTTCTCTTTTCTTGTTAATGAATGTTACATAATATAAACAAGAGGAAAACAATTGTTTGGTTCCCTGAAATTGGAAAAAAAATTTTGGCAAAATTTGAAATGTTCTAAAAATTTTTATTTTACCAAAATTAATATTAATTTTTTGAACTGCTAGAAGTTTGACCATTTATATGTAGCCAATTGAATTTAAAATTAAAAAGGAACCTCCGAATCAAAAAAAAATTTAATTATATAATTTTAAAAAACTTTCAAACATATATTTTTTTTTAAGTTTTTAGAAAAATCTCAAATAAAATTGTTTCCAAACAACAAAAATAAAAAAATTATAGAAAATTGGAAAAGTTTTATAAAACTGTTATTTACCAAGATTTTTTAAGCTTTGCGAAACTTGAAAAATTTTTAAATGCAGCTTTATGTTCAGCCAAATAAGATTTAAATAATAAAGGGTTCCTCAAAAATAAGTTTTTAGTAAAAATTTTGTTATGCAAATTTAATTTTTAGATAATTTCAAGTTTCAAATTAAGAATTCGTGTTGAAAAATTAATTTACAAATTACAGGGTTCCCTTAAGAAAAAACCTCGTCAAATTTTTGGGTATATAGTTTTATATATACCCCCCTTCAGTTTTCAATTATAAATTGTTTTGTACACGAAGAAATTCAATTGTTATAAAGTTATTTTCAATAAATTCAATTGTTTTATAGTTATTTTCACAAAACCGAATTTTTTTTTTAGATATTCGAAAGTTCCAAATGACAAATAATTTTGCGTTGATGTCACTAGAAATTGGCGTATTTATATTTAAAATTAAATATGCTATAAAACTAAATACCTCGATTTTTTTACAAATACAAAAATTGCAAATTAAAAAAAATATTTATTTTTTTAGCAGGATCCTTATAATTGTGTTAAGTCTCTTACACTTATGAACAGTTAAGTCCATATTCTTAAACACTGTGCAGTGGTCGCCAACAGCTTGGGTCAGCAGATGAAAGTGTTTTGGGCGATTTGGGGACCAAAGCGAGCGGCGCTTTTTATTAACATCGTTTGTGGGATTTGGTCTATAGTTGTTGTTTGTAAATGTGTACGCAGTGCATTTAACGTCTTTAACTTTGGAGTCTTTGTTTTTTTTTTTGTTGCTTGAACCTTTCTTCGCACCATTTTCATTGCTCGCCACATCTGATTAGCGCAAGTCCCTGAACTCCGCGCACACATGGCAGCACATTAATTGCATACACTCTTGACCATTTTTTTTTTTTGAAAACTGTTTGTCTTTTGTGTTTTTATTGGTTCTGTTTTCGTTTACGGTTTATTTGATTCATTTGTATCCTAACAAGGCCACCAACAAAGTTGCTGTGCATTCAAAAGAAAATTAGTGACTTAAATTTGAATTTATGATATCATACTCGAAAAAATAAAACACACACAAAACCTTCTTGGTGTATGCACTTCGCTACCTTTGCAGGGATTATCTCGTCTGCTGCTTCAGTTGCTTGCCTCGTTACTTGCATCGCCTTTAGTGTGAGAAATGTGATTAGTGGTCTTCAGGTTTTCAAAGGGTTTTGCGGCGTAAAGCATTTATGATCATTATTTATGAGACTTGGTAGCGGCAAGCGATGAGTGATGTGTTTACTACAGCTCTCAGAAAGATGTGAGCGCTATTTATTCGATCACTCATTTTTATTCAGCTTCAATTTGTATGCTGTTAAAACGTTTGGTCTGTTCTGAGCTCAACAAACTTTCTCACTCCCTTCCTCATTGGTTATCTGATTTTTATGTTACAATTCATTTCTTCGATTTTATTTCTTAATTAGGAAGTTATTGCTTTCTCTTTTTCCTAAGTCTATTCAGCTTTTATGTACACAAATAGTTTTTGCCTTCCGTTTACTCTCTATTGATTAAACTAATCAAAAACCCCTTGTTATGTCTTTTCCAATTATTTAGTATCAACAACGTCTTTATGTATTCTCTTTCCATTCTCATCCTCATTTTCATCTGCCTCCATTTATACAAAATTTGGAACTAAATGTGGGTCAATTATAATAAAATCTAGTTAAGCCCTTGTTGTATAAAAAAAAAAAACAAAAGCCCGGAAGAAAAAGTGTGTCCAAGTCGTATGGATAATAACATACAAGGGGTTAATTAATATTCACAATTTCATACTATGATGTTGTGACGTTGTCATCAACGCTCTCCTATCCACTTTTTAATTGAACTGCTTGAATGTCGGCGCACTTGCCCAACTACGTTATGAATAGAAATATTACTGCAAAATTATTTTATAAGAGAATGATAACGGACCAGCGCAATACTTAACACAAGGACAAACTTGAGTTGTGAGTATTACCAACCCCAAAACATTCACAATGGGTGTCATTTAATCAATGAACGAATAACAACGTGATTTGTGTTAGCAATGCACTGAAAAATGAACATCAACGGACTGCTGAGAAACCTTAATTCTAACTCTCATTCCTTTAAAAACAAGCTAGTTCACATTGCCCAATAGGATACCATCTCCTGAGCTCTTCGTAATGCTACGCAAAAGATCTTCGATTACTACCAGCCACACCAAAACAGCTACGATACCGAGAACAGGAGAAAGAGAGAAGACCTTTCAAGAAGAAGAAACGAGAGGCGAAAATACGACGAGATTAGGAGGATGAAATTCTAAACAAAAAAATAGCAAACGAATAAGTGGTTTCAAGTTCGGGGTTGGTTCATGCAAACTTAAGTGGCGAAGAGCTGGTAGGACACACGTAGCAGCTGTCAAGCATTATTTGGTCTAAAGAGTAAAGTTTACTTCGCCCAATCCTTGAAATGGGTGATCCGGTTTTTTTGCGTGGGATAAGCCTTTTTAATATCGCATATAACGTTTTATCGACGATACTATGTAAAAGACTGAAGCCGTATATGAGCCAGCTGATTGGACGTTTTCAGTGTGACCTCAGGCCTGGTAAATCCACCATTGGCCAGATATTCACCGCTCGTCAAAGCCGCTTTTGATAGCGCAAATCGATGCTGTCTACACGATACTGCTGACAGTTTTAACTTTGAAGTAGTAAAGCACCTTGTATATGCTAGATCCAGCATAAACACCATTAAAACTGCGTGATTGAAAATCGAGTAAAGAATAATAGGCGCTATTTAGGTTAGGTTAGGCTGCCACCTAACTGGAGGCTTACTTGGATTTATGTTGATAGTCCAGTCCATTGTGATATCACTATACAAGTTTCCTTCCCAATTTTTTCTGCCGGTAGTAATTTCCTCTGTCGCGATGCACTTACCTGTAATATCGCTGTGCCTTGGCACCCAAATTAGCCGGTTTCGGAAGTCTTTTAAAGCAGCCGATAATTTGGCCAAGCCTTCCCCGACCAATCTCGACCGCGCCGTCAGCGATCCCAGGGATTCTGATTGTGGCTTGACTGTCGGAGTAGATGAGCTGCTCAATTCAGGCAATTGGTGAGCAGGCCCATTTCTGATAAATTAAAATTTCGCTCTACAAATCAGCGGTAAGAAGGCCGTTCGCACGGCCGATGGGTATCTAAGAAAATGGAATGATAAAATGTATGAATTGTATAATTTAGCACAAGTATTTCGTTAATTAATTATTTTAGGGTCTTATATTAGATTTATTTCGAAGATTGGTATACATTGCGACCTAAAATATATGTAATGATATCGCTCTGTTTCCTAAGGCAAGGGTAATCTCCTCTGAAGATCTTCAAGAAGATTTGCCATACACATAAACTCATATATTTTGGATAGAGCCAATTTTGCAAGATAATTTCCAGATAGGCGCGCGGAAATTATAGACCAATAGCCAAGCTCTCAATAATCCCGAAATTACTGGACAAACTAGTTAATAAGTATTTCTTATCCGCTTTCAAACAGCATATCAATACGCGGCAGAATGGCTTCTATCCCGGAAGGTCTACTTATACCAACCTTGCTATTTTTTCTAATTTCACATTAGATATAATAGAGATGGGATCTCAGGTCGATGTTCTCTACACGGACTTTACAAAGGCTTTTGACAGTTTAAACCATAATCTACTCCTTTCCAAACTGGGAATGCTGGTGTTTCACTCCATCGCCCTAACTTCTCTTGAGTCCTACCTCCTGCAAGACATCTCAGAGAAAAGTCGGTCTTCCACGTAAAATATAGAAGAACTAATTATGGCCAGAATGAACCGATTCATAAGTTTATATCGCTATTTAATGTTATATCTTCACATGTAGATACCGATACGACCAGAGAGTCATTCAAAAACTTTTCAAACAAATTATTTTATCAATTAAGCTTGTATCCTTCACTTAAGTTTCAAAAATTTTATACTTTAATGTAATTATGTTTACTTATCCATGTGCATCAAAATCTGTGAGGGCTGAGCCCAGTAGGTTGAACTAAATAAATAAATAAATAAATATATTCTCCAAAACATTTGAAACTAACATGCATTATGTAGCACGTAACATTCTGCGATCAATTGCAGTAGAGTTTCGTCACATTTCCGTATATTCTGAAGATGAACTCCGTGACCACTCCAATGTTTTGCAAATGATAATCTAGCAGGTAATGACCACTCAAAAACCCAGTGAGAATCCTCAGTTCCCCTCGAGATTTTAGGGTCTTAGTATCGAAATAAAGCTCACTTTATTTTGGGGAGCAAAGTCTGTGATGAGGCCGGAGGTAAGTGGTATCACATTTCAAGTTGCTAATCCCACTAAACTACCCTTAATAAGGTATGTATTTTCGAGGTAAGCCTATTTTTTGCTATACACTAAATTTTGCGCCACAACTTCCACCGGAAGAATACAAATATGTGTACATATCTGTTAGCACACTTCCTATCAAAATACCTGATGTTTAGACATTTACTTTTTACTCGTGATTGAAAGTTTTGTGACAAATGCTTACTTGAAAGTGAAAATAGATATTAAAAAAACAAACCCGAAAGGAAATCAATTCATAAAAATTTTATGAAAACGGTGATAAAGTCATTGAAATTCATTTGTTGCGCGCGCAGCTAGTTTTGCAATTCATTGCACGGATTATGCTGCCAAACAGCAAATAATAAACGCTAGCAGTCAAGCAAAGCTATGTCAGTGGGAATGTATACATACAGCCATACATACATCAAATAAAAATACGTACATGTGAATACTTGAACAAGGTACTTGCGCACATATACATAGACGAGTATGTACATATGTAATTGATACGAGTATGAATATACTCCTTTTTATGAATGAACATTTATCGAAGCCGGTTTCCTAAGTCTCTTCACGTGCGCCCCAACCAAACCGGACCAGACCGCACTCAGCCACTCAAGTATGCAAAACACAGCTTTCGGGTACAACCGTACAACCGCTTTGTCAAATTGCTAGAGCTACTGGAAGTGTGAGCAAGCGGGCGGGCGGACAGACGAGCTGGCTGGATGGTAGGCAGGCAATCAAACGTGGTCTGTTAGCCAATATAAATTTGCTTAGTTTTTCCATATTTTTTTTTTCTTCCTTTATATTTGCTAAAAGATCTAAGCGTGTACAGAGGCGCGTTCATTCATGAAAAAATTACGCTAGCCACTTTTGTGGTGGGAGTGGTGGTAGTATTGGTGACGCCAGCGGAGGTGGCACTGGTGCTCAATGAAAACGATGGAGGCGTCAGTGGAAGTGGCATACTTTGTTTCCATTCATAAAACTTGTTGTGTAGTGGAGTGGATTCGCGATGCGAGTGAGTCATAGCGGATTTTGTGCCCACGATGCAAAAAAAAAAATTGGAGAAGAAAAACAAAAAAAAAAAAAAAGAGCAACAGCAAAAACTGTGTACATTAAAGTGTGTATGCTTCAATGCATCTTTATGTTGGGTGTAAATATATATGTACATACATATGTTTGTAGTTGTTGAGTTTGTGGTATGGATTGCATTGGAAATTCTGCAATCGTATAGCTAAAGCGTTGGCAGTTCATGTTGCCGCGCTGGCGGCGAATTTACTTTGGCATCCGACCGAAAACCAAGTTGCGCATGCGCGTGGCCATGTGGTTTTAACTTTAAATGCATATACATACTATGAACTATATGTACATATGTCTGTATGCTTTTGCAATAATATTTTTTTTATAGTGAGGAAAAACGGGAGCTACATTTTCGCTTGCAATCAGTAATATATGTATGTGCATACATGGAAACTTACTCTTGAACTCTAGAAACTGTAGAATGAAGTGACATAATTCTAGCTAACAATTTAACGCTGTAGGCGATCAAAGCCTATTTTCAATTAAATATAAATGAGTTATCATATTAGTATTTCATGTACAGCGGTATTTTTTAGTAGTCTTTTGGTGTTTTGTAGTGGTTTTCTAAGTCATTTGTAGCAGTTCAAAAAATACAAATAATCAAAGCATTTCGCCAATTGAGTTTCAATATATTTCCACATTATGTGGTAACAAACTGTTTGGAGGTACGTCTTTCCAGAAAGATGATGCTTGTCGATTCTTCTCTCACACTTCTTTTTCAAGATGCGACGTCTTAGAAAAATGTATCTGATCGATGTTGATTTGCCATAAATGAGACCAATTAAGGCATTTACTTTGTCTTACAGGCGATATTAAGAAGACTGTTTCAGCGATAATTAATGCATTTTACAGGATTACTCTTCTTGTTTATTGAGCAGATCACCCTTAAACTTCAATCAGCTGGCTTCCTATCAGGCACGAATTTTATATTCTTCAGCGGTGATATTGCTATTCGCATTTTATGACAGTCGAAAGACAGGGTTAATCACATTATCCAAAGTGGTCTCTGCTGTCACTATTAAACAGTGTGCAGAGGTGCTTCCTTCATTATTTCAATATAGCCAAGACGTCAGTTAACAAGTCACCTTTGTCATGCAGAACTTTCCGTAAGCTATCATATCTTCTGAGAGAGATTGCTGCTGCTTCTCTAACTCTTCTCACTTCCTGCTTAACATTGCGCGAAAACGTTATCACACTGCTGGCGTTGCGTGACGTAGGGTCTTTTCACTCTTAAGAGCTTGGTGAAATTTTGAGTGACCTTGACCCTAGGCGATATAAGCTCTTAGGCTCGTAAGCATATCTACGAAAGAGAAAACATGTCGTCCGTCTATCACAACATGTATAAATAGGAGTATTACCATCTTGATATAGCTATGTAGCTCGATGAAGCTATTTATGGTGGTACAGGGTGCTATATACTGGCATGTTTAATACCCCGTCGAAGTCGAGCAGTCTCAGTCCGTCAATAGAGGTTTCGTAGTGAAAACCCAATTTTCCGACAATGGATCTTTGGCATGTTAAGTGAACACGATTTGTATATCCTGTCTTGGGTAAAACTCAAACCTGCAGTCCAAATTTGGAAGAAACGAGATGTGGCCAGACGTACGTCCACCGACGTGAACTGCAGTTCTTTCTCCGACTACAAAGCCGATATCTAATTAGCAATTTTAAGATTTGTGTCTCTTTGTGATAACTCCATTTCAAATAGCTTTTCTGACACGTTAGCAGTGCAGTAGTGTTGTAATATTAATGGTTTGTTTTTAAGTATCTGCATTTTTATTGCCTTCATATCTAATAGAACTTCACATCAAAAGTGCGAATTAAAGCCCAGCTTTTCTTTGTACAAATACCATATATGTACATACGTATATATTTATAATGTGCATTTGCAGTGCTGGACTGTCTACCAGTCTCTACCTTTACTCCGCTCTCTTCGTTGAACGGCCGAGCCGTCACTGAGATTTTTACTCACGCAAGTAATACCCACACAAATATCCACAACCAGCTAGAGAAACAATCAAGCAGACGCTTTAATTATTCCATTTCACTTTGTTGTTTTTAGTAAATTGTATCTACTGTTGCAGTTGTGTGTTGTGATTGCGTCGGTGGTGGCGCTGCTGAAAATGTGTTGGCGGCGGAACTTGTCGATGATGTGGTACATCCGGCGCAATTTGGTCGTTTGTTTTGACTTTATTATTACTTAAGTTTTATTAAGCCTTATAGTGGGTGTCCCAAAAAGCGGGGAGCAACGTACGAAAATCCACCCCCAAAGGTAGAAGCTTGGTCAAAAAACCAAGCTATGTTAAGAGTGAGAGCGTAAATTAAAAGTAACAAGATTTGACGTTGAAGGAGAGTTAAGATTTGGTGAGAAGAAGAAACACATGTTGCCGTCTCCAATCATTTCCGCGTACATAATTCCCATGGATCCAATTTCAGTCAACACCATATACTTTTCATTTGTTTTGATGATATTTTAATACACCACGAACTTATTTAATTTTAAATAGCAAAACATTGCATGACATAGCATAACACAGCATGATAGAACATAACATATCATGTCATAAGGTAGCATGACATAACATAATATAACAAAACATTACATAACATAGTATTACAAAACATAACATAGCACGACATAACATAACATAACATAATGTAACATAACGTAACATTACATAACATCACTTAACATAACACAGCTAACATAATGTGACGTAACTTAACGTAAGGTAACATGACATATCATGAGATTGAGTGTGGTCGGTTTACATAAGCAGGGCGCATTTGGCACGTTTAGCCGTCGCATACGATGTCAGACACCCTTTATAAGTTCATAAAATTATGTACGTACACGATTTTATTGCTATGTATGTATGTAAATACATATATGTTAGGATTTCAGTGTGTATGCATCGTAAGTATATTTTACTGCTCATTGACGGGAAAAGGCGTTTGCTTGTCCCTATTCCAGGTAATTACTGTTTGCTGCTGGTCGATTATTTTTAACATACGTACACACACGAACATGCGCTTGTCTACTCTATTAATGAAACTTTGCCTGTAAATGGCAATTAACAATAATTTTTCCCTGTATTTACATTTACACTAACATATTTACATACAAACACGTATCTATGTATGAATATCGAATGCGATGGACGGCATGTGTGGGTGGCACGTTTGACTTTGCATTTGCATTTAACAGCAACAAAAGTAAGTACAGTTGTAGTTAAATGCATACATATGTATGTATGTATATCACAGTTGAATGCAATTTCCACACATTCATATGTATACATTAGGCAGGTTTATCCCGGAATCCCGGCCTCTTTTAATTTCCGAATATCCCGGAATAAGCCTATTCAAAACCCGGAATCGCAGAAAAAAGTGATTTAATTAGACACTTATTTTTTTTTAATTTTGTATCATTCTTAAAAATTCCCCTTTCAAGGGCAAAAGAAAGCTTTTAGCGAGTTCACAATTGACAAATAACACGACTCTTTAACTCCTTAAGCCTCTGTTTTATCCTTGTTATTGTAAATAAGCTGGTGAATATCCTACTAGAGTAAAAAAAGAGCCTCACTATGAAAGCGATGTTAATAGAACTAACGACGAGGTGCCTGAACCGGATAAGGCTGAAAGTCTCAAAGACAAATTGCAACAAGTTTTAACAAGCAGCTAGCAATTGTCTATTAATCGAAAGACATATAATTTATCAGAACGCTTGGTAAAAGACCGTGATAGTTTTTGTAATGGGGCGATAAAGGCTATGTCCTACAGAGAGCATTTAACTTATTGTCGACAATCCAACCGACAAGTGTTGAGGCGCAGCAGGGCTTCTCTACTGCAGATTTTAAATGCAACAAATTTAGGTCCAGGTTTGAGGATAACACATTTAAGGCTTTTATTTGTTTGAGATTGCACTTTTATCAAAATATTGAATAATTCTGCCTCGCTTAAAATGGAATGGGTGAGGTATTTAATTTGTACTTGAAGTAATATATTAATATTTAATATTGGTCTCATACAGTGTTTAAAAATAATTTTACTTTATGTATATTAGGTGCATTTGTCTCTGTACTAAAAATGTATATTTGTATTTGAAGTATAAATTATTTTGTATGTGTGTCAAATTAATCGTTCTTCTTTGTCTTATTAATGTTATTTTGAATACTACTAGAATACAAAACTTTGTGAAATTCGAGATCCCGGGATTTCGTTTTCAGATCTCGAAAATCCCGGGATCAACAAAATGCCACAATTGACATCCCTAGTATGCATGTATGTATGTACAGAAAAAAATTGTATACTCGCGTGTGTGATATGTGTTTTTTCAAATATTCACTCATTCATTAAATTTTTTTTAATCATTCATTCATAGCCGAGTTGACAAAACCTGCAGCAGCAATGGAAACAACAGTAAAAGCAAGCACAATGGCGGTTAGGCGGCACTTTTGTGACATATTTTGATTTATGGAAAATTACAGCAATTTGATGGATATAAATTTTTAACTTGTCACTCGTTTCGCTGCAATTGACTACATTTGTTGGCGTTTGATTCATAAAGATATCGAAAATACGATTTCATTTTGCTCTTGAATAAAAGAGGCTGAAGTGTTCAAAATTAATTTTTTTACCGTTAAATGTAATTCAGTACTAGGAAAATTTGCGCACATTTTGCTGAAACCGATAGCCAACTATGTATGAATTTATAGGTCGTTTTTGACAAAGAAATTTAAAAATTTTGATATCAGTAATTGGTACTTTCTATAAATAGATAGCTTTCGAATAAACACCGATGATATGGAAAATGGCAAAACATCGATAGAGGAAGGGCAAGTTTCAAGTGTCAAGTGCGGCTCGGATCACAATTTTGTCGCAGCCGAAAATGTACGCAAATAAACCCCAGGAAAGTTCAAGAATAATAACCTGCAATGCCAACAGCTATTCAGACACATCTTCACTCGATTGTTATTCCAGCGAAATAATATTTCAGAGCAAGGTGATCTTAAGCCTCTCGTTACATAGCACATCTGAAAAATTCACTTGATTGCACCGAATTCAAAGGCGCAATTGATGTGATAAGCAGTGTCCCATCGCTCCGGAGAGGACACACAGGATCCATTGAGGGAGCTTTCCTTTGATGAATCCGAAAAGCTAATCAATGACGACGGCGTTGATATCCCGTTAGCTCTGTGTGATAATATTCGAATAGCGATAACGCAGCTAAAGATCAACAGAGCTAGTTATTTGCATGTGCCGAGCCATTTTCAGAGATGGTAAAAGGCCTGAAAAAGATGTAAATATTAATATTACCACCTCTTTGCCGGTTTCCAACCGCTTTCAACAGCACAAAAGAAGTTGCCTTAATGCCGTAATGTCAGACTTTAAATGACGTTAAGCTAAATTGTTAGCTTCGTTGAAATTGGGAAAACCATCTACGAGCCATTTTGTACTAACCAAAGAATATGACTGCTTTTATAAGCTGTGAAGTGTAGCAAATGGCACTGGTGGTAATCGAAGGCAAAACGAATGGTCTTCTGTTATCAAATAAAAGTTCACGTCTCATGTCCTACTTCACCGTCGAAATTTCTTACTTCTAAGATATCTTCTCACACATTAATCACGCCACAATTCCCTGACGCCACCGAACCATCTCAGATATCGACCAGTGTGATGTTCGCTCGTGACGGCTCAGTGTAAATTATGCCTTTTAGTTTTCAAGTAACGACAATTTTTTTTTGACAGATTCTGTTTGGTAGTGACGGAACATGAAACTAAGTAGTAAAACCTTTGCTCGCCGAAAGAACTCTCCGAGAAGCACGAACACTCACGGCCCTTAGTGTGTCCGCGAGAAAGTTTTATGGAGCTTTGTAAAGACATTGTAAAGATAATAAAGCGAATACAAATCCAGCAGATCTCTTAGGCCATATCGTACACATAAATTTGGTAGAAGATTAGCGTGTTTCACGAATATAACACTTCGCTGAACCCTCATCGCCAGAATACCCTTAAACAAATATTTCGAACGCTGCAACCAATAAAGTCACAGCATAGCTTAATATCTAGTGAGAGAACCGATCATCAGAAAATGGTAATACGTATATTTATATTTACATTTATAATCACCATCGAGCGCCAGAGTAAATAAGCGCATATGCACACTTGTTAGAAATTGCACCAAACAAATTCGAGTGAAGTTTATTTTTCACAACGATTTGTGAGTTTTGTAACTTGATGACGACCGCAGTGACGGTTAGGGGTTGTGGTTATTTTAATTATTTACATGGGAAGTACGCACCAGCCAGCGGCTTCTCACGCGATGAGGTGAGTGCGGCAATCAGGTGCCACTTTTTGTGATAACGCCAGGCTAAATCATACAAACGGTTGCGTATGGTTTGTCATGCTTGCACATGCAATTTGAGATGTCTACATAAAACAAAAAAAAAAAAACGCTTGCATATATTTCTGAGTAGACACTTGACGTTGTACATTCGAACAATCATTCATCAAAAAATATCAGCGCCGACGCCAAATGCCGCTGAACTACAAAGTATGCCACTAATCAGGTACGATCATAAACACAACAACAGCAGCAAATAGTGATTAGTGTAGCTATTTATTGTGGGCATCTTGTTCATACATATATGTACATCTGTACATATGTACAAAAACATAACCAATTATCAATTGCTTGCGCCTACAATTAAAAGTAAATACCAAAAATTAGGCAGCCGTAAAACGCCGCGGTCAGATCAAAAGGACTCCCTCGCCACGCTCGCCTGCCGACCAGTTAGTCAGTCTTTGAGTCCCACGGCCTATGGGTCGATTTGTAGGACTGGTGAGCGGACAATAACTAAATGTGTATACATATGTATTTGTATGCATTAACGAAAAAATTGAAAACATTGACCAGTTGAACGCCACAACCAATGCTCAGTTTGTATTGGAATTAAATATTTACAGAGCTTATCGCACGCGATCAGCTGCCCAGCGTTTTAGTAATAAACAAGCCGGTGAGGGCATTGAGTAGCGGCGTTGAGCAGCACAAACATTCGCACATTCCATCAGACATTGCGACGGATTTAGTAAATTGCAATTTAGAAATGCGCCGCACTTAAGTCCTCGCTAGGGGTGTCCTTTGGTTTGGAAACCAAAGTCCAAGTCTTTTACTTTCACCTTAAAGACTACAGCTTAAAATAACTTCTATATCTCACTAACTTGTTCGTAATCCTGACGGCCTAATATAATATATATATAATCTGTCTTAATAAATGCTATTAATTACATGGTATACGATGTTGAGGGGTTCAACAGGCACTGAGTTATAATAATTTACACTTTGTCTAGCTAATACTGGACAATTGTAGGAAATGTGCGGCGACGCCCATTTCTCCCCAATACATGGACAGCATTCCAACCCAATGTCAGTGTTACTATTCTCTTATTTAATTCAGTGCTTCATAAATAGCAATTTATACAAGTATATTACTTTTACTCACACCAAATTCTGGATGTTTGAATTTATGATTAGATTTCGATGACGAGAATAGAGATAAATCGATGTTTATGTTGAGAAATTCTTTCGCGGACGACCCAACACCGATAAGTAGAGACGAGCTTGCATATTTGAAAATTGCTTTAAAGGACAGATAAAAGTTTACTTCGTCTATATAGGGCGCAGTTTAAGCGTACGCTTCAGTTGCAATCAATTTCTTTAGATGATATTAGAAACGTAGCTATACTGCAGATGCGACTAGAAACACTCTTACGAACAATGTGCAATGTAGATGGCGCTGGAGTCGAGTTGTAGAGAAAATCTTCAATTACGATCCGCTTTCGATGGAATTGAAAATATGAGACGAGCGCTCTGGTCAGGCCAAATCTGTTTAACGTGATGGATATCTGGTAGTCAAGCTTCAGTAAAGTATAACATAAGTAGCGGTAAAATTTAACATCTACTACTCGGAATTAATGCATTAGTCCTGATAGGTTTAAAGCATGCCGCTCGCTACAGGCGAGCTCACAATAAGGGACACATCTTTTAAAGAAAACAGCGGTAGGTTGAAGAATAAAAAAACACTGACATGTCTACTGCTCTGAGAGTTATCTGCCATGGCTTTCAACATCTGTAGAAACTGAAGAGACGAAAAAAAGCCTGAAGCCATTTGTACAAACTACCTGCACTCTGTAGAAGGGGAAAGAATTTCATATGTTTCAAAGTTTTTGAAGGCCAAAGTAATATTGCCAAGGTCCGACGAGTTGGGTTAGGTATTCAAACTTGCTTCTGCGCAAGAAATTCAATTGTGGCGGAACTTTAACGAAAGGCTTCATAAAGTTCCGAGTGCTGTTCAATTATTAAGAAGGACAATAGCAATAGGATTGAAGCTTTATTTGTGGTGGATTTTTACAGAAAAGTTATTAGGTAGTAGGCTCTCTGCAAAAATTAAATTTTAAGAACTTTTATAGAACTCTCTGTCGCGGTTATTGGCTATAAAACCGACAGCGGCAAAGGCGTTTAATGCGCTACTTGATCTTCTCCCAATAGAAACTGACGACCGAATGCCGTTGATGCCATTAGCCATATGTATGGTTGACTTATTGTAATATTAATTTTGGCGCTTACACTATATAGCTCAGTGTTTGGCCGAGCTTCTTCTACCATTTGTGGTGTGCGCCTTTATATTATACCACAAATGGAGGGACCTCCAGTTTTTATGCCGACTCCGAACGGCAGATGTATTTAATGAGAAGCTTTTTCATGGCAGAAATACCCTCGGAGGTTTGCCATTGCCTGTCGAGGGGTGACCGCTAATGGAAAAAAAACTTTTTCAATAATTCAGAATTTGCTTGCCCTGACTGAGATTCGAACCTCGAACTCACCGGCATATCGAGTTATAGCACACACCGCTACCAACTATACCACAGCGGACTTATTACCAATTTCAATATTTAAAATTTTTCTGAATAAACTTTATGAAAAAAAATGCCTTATCAGAATTTTCGGGAACGTTTTGATCCACCCTCGCATGTACATATTTAAATATGTATGTATGAATGTACACCTATGCAGAGCTGACTTGCAAGTTTCATAGGGCTTATTAGCAGAAACGCTCGTCGCCCAAAGCAGAGTAACAAATTATATCAATCCTTGTTTGATTATACACATATGTACATACATACATGCATACATACATACATACACAACGATGACTCGGTTACGCTCAAAAAATTCCTTATTCGCCATCAAGGTTTATTTGGTAAAGAGCTGTAATTTGGTCAGTGATAAAATCGCTGTTTGCTTTTGATTTTGTACATTTTCGCCGGCAATTTCTACGAAAACGTTTAATGCCAAAGAAATTTCAGTTTATTCATTGTTTTCGTTTGCATGCGCTCCGGCTTTGTATGAATGAAAAATCAACATTTCAATTTTTGTATTTGACGAAATTCAAATGGCAGCGGTCACTAATTGTATGACTGCCAAGGCATCAGCCTTCAAACTTCAGTCATCGTTCAAGTACAATGCGAACAAAGGACATTTGTGTAGTCAGACGTACATAAAAAAAAACATATGTGTGTGTGTGTGTGTGTTGTTATATACGAGCATGTGACCGCTTGACATGCCACTGGTTTTGTATTATTACTATTTTTTGCACGCTTTTAAATGGCGAAAATTCCGAAATTCAAAATTTATTGACAGCTGTTGGGCGCAGTGCAGCACACAAAGGCGAAAGTGTATAAGGAAAGCGAATAAGAATGAGAAGAACATAAAACAAATAATAATAATCACAAATCAGACATCTTTATTGGCTTCTTAGCTCAATTTACAGTATAAATATACATGCTACCATACATACCGTTAATGCACGCATATCATATGTATACCCAACAGGGAATGAGCTCCTAATTTCGGATTAATTTAATGAGCTTGTCGTGTGACAGTAAACACTAGAATAATTGTCACTGATTTGTTTAAGTGAATTGTTGTCAGAGAAAAAACGATTTTGAAATTTAACGTTAGAAATCCCAGCCGATATTATAACAAGCGTAATATTGTGATAGCACTAGTCACACTCCCGTCACAGTTGACGATCATTTAGACTAAGGACTTTGTGAATCGTGAAAAATTTTAAAGGAGAACAAGGAATCCACAACTCGTTGCACTTCGCTGAGATCTTGGTAGCAGTGGCAGCTGGAAATCGTGCTTTGAGACCCGCAGTGCCTTTGCTTGTTTGTTCACTGCGATCTGGGCTTGATGAACCCAGTGATTATTGTTATGCCAATACTCCTCAGTTCAATGAGTTCCTTTGGTATTTTCTAATTACATTCATTCGCCATTTGTCAGTGGTAATGATGCCTCCAAAGAGTCTACAACAACCGATCATTATTATTATATCCCTCAAAATTCTTACGACACTGCCAAAAAGAACGCACTGCTACGAAAAGCCTAATTTCCACTCCCGAAAGCAAAGACGTGACAGACAACGTTTTTCCAGTTGAGTCTTCCAAAAGAAGGGCAGCTTAGTAGGAGTGCTGAGATTTTAAATGATAATTTTCCTGGCCACTACGACACAATAATAGTAAGGAAGGTTGTTGTTTGTTGTGTAAATCAATGTTTACTAATATTTTTAATTCGACGCCCTAATCTAAGATAAAAATGTCAAATAGTCTGTAAGAAATTGTAGTTTCATAGACTAATAAACAATTAAATGTCAAAAATGCATAGCAAAAATGTGAGCTTCGGAATCTATCCAACAGAACCATATAATTTTTTAGTAATAATAGCTTAGTGAAAGAAAAATGATTGGAAGCAAATAAGATATTTGGAAAAGGGGTAACAATTTAATTGTATACACAATCAATTAGGTTTTTGGCGTAGAAGCAAACACAATAAAGATGCGTTAAATTTGTGAAAGTGCCGTAATGAGGGCCCTCCTAATTTCTTTCAGGGTGGCGAAAGTGGAATAGAAGCCCCGCCGTTTGTCAGCTCGAACAAGAATTGAAAGATATTGGAAAGGTATAGTAGACGAAAAGACTTGTTTGTGAAAAAAATACTTAAATTTCACTTGTATCTGGTAAACTCAATTAAGCGCTATTGTTGGATAGTAACTTTCGCTATCTCATAGCAACGTTAGCAGGATTTCGAGTAGCACATTTAATGTTTTCCCTGGAGTTCTGCATAGGTATATCTTCATCGATGCAAGGTAAACATGTTCTATTCATCTTCTGTAAAATAAGAAACGTCATAGCTTAGTATTAATTCGTTCGTAGCTGCTTATAGCCGCCAAATAGTTTTTTGGGACATTCCCAACTCCGCTCAATCTCAATGGCTTCTTGCAGTTGTTGTGAACGATTCTAGTAGTTTGGTAAATGAAAAAAAAAAAACGAAACAAACGAAGATAAAGTGAAAGTTAATGCTGGTGAATCCCAATAGCTCTTTTGGTAAGTACTTTTGCGATGCAAGGGTTTATTGGTCAAAGATTAATCGATACTTTCGCTCTTTCCTCGGAGTGTGCTGTGAGGATAATAATTTTCCAAAAATTTATGAATAACTGCCAAGTTTGCTATTTGGGAGTTTTAACCACATCAGAGTTTAGATTAGTTTGACATTTAATTGTTTTATCTAATGAGAACTGCCAAAATAGTCAACAGTGCGGCAACATTTTTAAACATTTCATTTAATTTTGCCTAACCTTGAATTAAACACTCACACTCCGTAAAAGACGAAATATACTCGTAATTTAGTAATATAAAAAAGAACCTGTAACGAGATATATCGGAATTTAAAATTTCTTTGAATATCGTCGATCTAGCTTGTCAAATTTGCTTATTTAGCAATGTCAATTCGAAAGCATACGAGTTTCCTGCAGGGCAACTTTTTTTGCATTAGCAAATACTCAGTTCGGGCTTATCGAAATTGGAGTAGTTATACACAGCTCCAAGTAATTGTGTATATACGTACGTACGTACATTAGTATGTAGTAAAATTGGCTTTCTTTATTTAAAAATCTAACGTTTCTGGCAAAAAACAATCAAAAAAAAAACACCATTGACATTCGCGAAATTCTACAACCCCTGTGTCCGTGCCAATCGTGTGCCTTTCGTCAGCTACTCAATACGAGTCTTTCAGCTAAAAATGTATTCAAAACCAGTCTATTGTCTTTTGGCTTTGCAACATACGTACATACAAACATATGGAATGTGTACATGAGTGCAGTATTGAACTCGAATTTTTTTTTTTTATTTCCTTTTGTGCCTCAGTTGCAATTGTTTTGTTGTGACCCCAACTCGCCACTGTTCGAATGTGAGCATTGAAATCGAAAAATCAAATATTCAAAATTGGCTTGTTTTCAATACGTTCTATTTAAGAATTTTGCAAAAACATACATACAAATGCATTTGAGGTGGCAGCTGTTATTCGTCCCGAACGACACGTGTTCTTCAATCAAGGTTATTGGCGGCAGCACAATTAAACTCGTACATAAATAGATATAAAGACTGGTTTTTGAGAAGACGGCAGAAAAAGAACGATTATCTTAAAAAAAACTACCATCGATGAATTTTATAGAACGAGCAGTTGGCTGTCCTAATGGTTTTTGTTCATGAAGCTTCACTGCCAGGAAAGTTATTTCAACCAAGGTCTCCGGAGGAGGCATTGCACTTAAATATATCCATGGCGTTTAAGGTGATAATAAGTGTCATATGGGCCCATTCACATAATAACATTCCTGGTCACTGTATTGCCAACAAACTAGGCAAGAAACGGCTTTTAGTCTGCAACCTACCTATGCTTTCGTGATTTTATATGGCGGCAGCCACTCTAACCTAACCTAAATCACTAATGGTGAGCAGTTGACTTGATGAAAAATCAGATGGATATATACCATAAAAGTTAGATAGATAGTAACTTTGGCGTCTTTCGAGGATCACACTTTCGATGGTAAGTTAATAACAATTATAGCTTCAATAACCAGCTTTTTATAATCGGAGCGATTTATAAATATTCCCTAGCGATGGCTGCAGTGATATAAGGCTACTTTCAGTGAAATCGTATCAGATAACGATAGGCCTTTTCATCTCGATACACAGAAATTTTGAGTTCTTGGCTGCCTCTAGCTCAGCATTATAGAAAAGATATCGTGAGTTTCAAAATTCAGTTCAGGTCTTAAAAAGCATGCAATTTTCTAGGCAAACATATCCAACAAATCACTTTCCAAAAATTCACTTCTGCACAATATTTTCAAGAAATGAGCATCCTTTTACTTGAACACTCACCACTTTCGCCAGAACTTCATAGCAGGCGTTGGCGGCTTTTTAATCATTCAGCACTTATTCAGCTGTTTGCAATGCGAGGGTAAAGCAAGAACTACATGCCAGGCGGTCCTGATTTTCTGGCTTTCAGCAGGTATTCAGCTTATGTTGAATATTGCTTAATAAAGTGCTGAAAGTGTCAGACAACTAATAAGACTTGCATTTACTTCCTAAGATAAGGACAACTCTTACTTCCACTCAAACGTATGTATATTTTTGAGACCGAGTTTGGACTCTGAGGAATTCTACACACAGTGCTGCTAGTCTAGCCTTTTTCGGGCCAGGAGGCTGAGGAGTAAAACCCAACGTACTTAAACTTTTGGCGTAGAATACGTCTTACCTTACGGTATGGGCACCCATGTCAGGTTTTTATTGTTGTAATCTCTATTTCTTTAATTATAAGGAAACGGCTCGGTAACTTTTTTTAAAAATTTTTTTGTAGTCAAATGAAGATGTTAGCTTTCGTTTGACATACATTTCATGTTGGTTGATATCTTCCTAATATTTAAATTTCTCAAATGAAAATTGTATAAACACATGCACACAAATATGTGTGTGGTGTTTGGTTGAGTGTTTGCTGTTGGGCGATTTAAATGTACTCGTGCAGCCCTTTCTTTGTATTGCATAATTTTAGGCGGGCAAGTTAAAGTAGAGTAAAGGCAGAGAAAGCGCTGCCAACTACTGCTTATTGGTGGTGATTTTAACACAGAAATCACTTCAAATACTAGATTGGCGAAATTTATGAGCGATACGTTTAATTTGGATTATATTCGAAATGATGCTCCCACAACTATTGATAACACAACCATTGACTTAGTTTTTGCGAGAAATTTAAATGTTAATTTAAAAACATATTTATCCTATTTTTCCCATCATAAGCCTATATTCTCAAAAGTAACTTTCAAATAATCAAATAGATTTGGGTCTGTTATTTATCATTTATCTTTACTATTGATAACTACCATTGACTTCGTTTTTGCGAGAAATTTAATTGATAATTTAAAAACATTTTTATCCTATTTTCCTATCATAAGCTTATGTATATCATCAAAAGTAACTATCAAATAAAGAAATTCATTTGCTTGCATTATTTATCATTATAAATTATCATTATACATATGTTTTCTGTCTTATCGGATGGCGTATTCTACGTTAAACTTAATGGCCATGTCTCTGACACAGCCTCCTTCTTTTTGGTAAAGCAGAGTTCAAGTATCCTGCCGATCAAGTAACAATTAATGAATTTCTATGGAGGCTTTTGTCGTAAGATTGGGTAAACCTGGCTTCAGGATTTGACTTCAAGAATTGACACGAAAATCCGTTTTGTGAGCTAGTCTATTTAGTTTTTAGTTTTAAGTTTCTTAGTTCTGCCATTCAGAAACGCTTAAAACGCAATAACTTAGATTTAAGAAAAAAATACAAACAAAATAAATTTAAAATACTTAATTGCTACACATTCGATGCTTATTAAAAATAATAAACAAATGTTGCTCTGTTTATGAAATACCTGATGACCTCATAAAGGTTTTGGACTTGTGTGATATATTTTTAAACAGTAGTATATCAAATTCATCTGATGTAGAGCAGAGAACTGCAACGAGTGCAGAAATTGTGTGTATACTCGCGCATGTAGCCGTATTTTGCATGCTTTGTTTTTTTCGTGTACAAACCGTCGCTTGTCTGTTTGCTCATAGATCAATACGATCATGACGATGCATACATGCTCGCTACATTATCCGTCAGACAAATTTGCGTCAGCATACAAAGTTGCATGTATGTAACACATTCGCCGGCGACAAACGCTCGCGACACTCGAGTGTTGTTTGCGAGCCACTCGGGTTACCCGTAACAATATTTTTCTTTGCAAGCAGTAGTTGATTAGCGATCTTAAGTGTGTTTTCTATCATATTTTTTGTATTGTTTTTTTTTTTACGTGAGATGGCAGATACTGCAGATATTGTTTCTGAAGAAATCCTTAGTGGGAATTACACTTTGTCCAGAAAACTTTAATTTTCTATCTAGCAGATTAAGAACTTTGAAGTTAAATTAAGTCTTATGAAATGTTTATTTTTATTTTAAATTTAACTCCTACTATTTAAAAATTTTTTAAATACTAACCCTACATGTTGGATCTCATAAAATGTTTTTGTTAAATAAATGTATACAATACATATTAATTAAAATTAACTAAGTCGTTTCTTTTATCTGTAAATAATAGGATAAATACTTATGGCGTTTTCTTTTCTACAGAAAATGTTGCCTTAACATTGCCCTCTGCGCACGTTCACACAAGAGCGGGGCAATGAAGTGCAACATTTTTTGAAGAAAAGAAATCGCCATTAGTAGATGCCCGAGTGCACTCGAGTGTGTACATGCGCAAGTTTGCGCCTTCACATGCACGGCCAATCATGTGAACTACCACACTCGAAAATGTAATGATATATCCCGCACATGTCAGCCTTATGTTTATGAATGAGCGCACAGCAGCAGACGGCTGTGCTTGCTTGTATCAAATTTTAGGGATGATGAATATGCACACTCGAGCGCACTCAATGCCGTTCTCTGTTGTAGAGGTAATAGTTACGTTATAAATATATTTTATTATACTCCTACTTATATAGCTTTGAATTTTTCAGCAATAAACTGTTTTTACAGAATGTTAAAATTCACCTATTATTTAATTTTTTTTATAACAACATTTCCTCATATATTCGTAACAAATTTATGCTGCCACGTACATGTTAAAAATAAAATATAAACTGTAAATCCTGCTATTTGAGTCCTTTCGCTGTTTTAGCTTTTTTATTTGGTGGATCTAGTTTTTTTTTTATTATTGCAGCCCTGGCAACACTGCGTATAAATACAACAACATTAGACTGGGTAAAAAAACAATTATCATTTTTGGATCCGATATGAAAAATTAATTGCCAGTGAATGACCTCCAACTGTTATTCAAATGCATTAAGCAATGCGAGAAAGACCTCGGTAACACAATTTTTTTAATAAGTTAAATATGTGTTTTACTGAATTGTTAAGAAAATGCCCTGTATTAATAAACAATTCCAACAAATATCAATAAACAATACCATTAAAGTTTCAGTAAAAGAAAATCTGGTATACACTGTTGTGGATAGCACAAGCAACACCATTCAAAATGACATAGCTTGCCATGTATATTTATTTTTAAGAACTTTCAATTAAAATTAAGTCCATTTTCCAACATAAACCATACAAATTATAATATTTGTAGAAAACTAAAAAATAGTTTAACAAATTTGTATATAGATTTTCAACTTTTTTCTCAGAAGTGTTAAATTTTTTTTGAGTATTCAGTTTTATAGCCCATTCAATTTTAGTCCAACAATGTGAAAGTTTCAAGTACCTTGATAGCACCGTTGATTTATGAGGATTTTTTTAGTTAAAGCTGTTTCGACTTTCTTCCATATAAAAATTAATGTTGCTTTTTCGTTATATGGAAAAAAGTCGCAACATCCCTGACAAAAAAAAAATCTAAAAAAACAACTCTTAGCCACTTGAAAATTTCTACTAAAATTAAATGTGCTATAAAATTGAATACTCAAACAAATTTTAGCACATCTGAGAAAAAAGTTGAAAATCTACATACATATGTACATATATACACATTTGTTGAAATTTTTTTTGTTTTCTATAAACAATTTTTTTTGTTTTCGGCCTTATAAATTTTTTTTAATAATTGACAATTTTATTGAGCTCAAGGCCAGTTTTCTATAAAGTTTAAAACTTTGATTTTTGTGGTTTTTGTTGGAAAATGGACAGAATTTCTATTAAAAACTCTTAAAAATAAATATATAAATATATGTACGTGGCAAGCTATGTCATTTTGAATGCTGTTGCTTTTGATATTGACAACATTTTTTCTAGGGTAAGATTTTACTTTTGGTGGAAACTGATTTTATATAATTTTAAAAAATCAAAAGATCAAAATGAACAATATTTAGGTTATATATGTATGTAGATAGATATCTGCCCAGAGTTGTTTTATCGCTAATGAATTGACACAAATTCTCGCCAAGAAGTCCCAACAGGTATTCATAGGCCGCTAACTGTGATTAAGTACAATCAAACAAAATTGCAACAGTTGAAAGAAAAATGATTCACTATATTAAAGGACATTCACAGAAGGTAACAGTCCGAACGTGCGCAGGATTCTATTAAACAAAAGGAAAAAATGGAGGAGCTGCAATATAACAAGAAACCCGCAATGCAAATTAAAAACAAATACCCCAACTACAAATCACACAGAACTTGCATGCTATTTCACACTTAACAAATAAACATTTAATTTGTGTCAAATGCTGAGCAAAGCCGCACCACTTTGCATGCAAATGCAAATTACGCCACGCATTTTAAAAGTCGCAATATTGAAAAGCACAAAATTTTTATGTATGTGTGTACATACATTTGTTTATAAGTATGCAAGTATATATGTAAATTTTACAAAGTATTTCGCTACTTCCGAAATTCGCAATGTTGTGCATTACAAAAAGTTAGTCCTTGCCAGCCTGCATTGTACTTTACGACTTGCCTTGGGCTTAGAACTTGGCCTTGATGACTTCAATGCAACTAACTAACTGAATAGGTATTGCAAAGGAGCTATTGTTATTTTCTAAAAGCATGAAAGCCGCGCATTGCAAAATGCGTACATACACATATGTACATCATGAATATATATATATATGTGTGTGTGTCTATGTACAATTTTGCCCTTTTTCACTATGCTACACTCAACCGCTTTGGTGCTACAATCTTCGCTCAACAATTTGTACTCTTCGGCGAAACTTTGCACTGTTGCTCAAATATTAAATAGCTTTTGTTGTTTTGTAATTTTCACTATGGCAATATTTAAAGTTTGTTGTTTTAGTGTCGCGGCTGCAACTACATATTTCAATTTAATGCGCTTAACGTAATTGACCCGAGAAAATGGTGTGTTATTTTTTAATTAACTGCAGCGGAAATTTGGCGAAATATGCATAGAAATAAATTTCGGAAGTGTCATATTATAGTTAAGGAAGGATATCAATTTTAATGAGTCAACAAATTTTGATAATTAATAAAAAAAATTTAGATTTTGGCAATGAAAAGTTATGCAGTCAGAATAACATTTCATAAATACGAGACAAGTTTGTGAAATCAGTGTCACCGCTTTCTTTTGGCTGAGCACGTTAGTTTCTTCTCTTCGCAATTTTTATTTCCTTTCAGATTAAGATTAAGATGAATTTCCAAGGGTGATATACATTGGGACCTAAAAGATCTATTACACTGCGTTACAAACACCGAGTTACACACATTCTGTTCTATGAACCAAATATACTTTTTCGGAAAGGGGAGAAAAAATAAAACTACTCGTCAGAATTTTTTTTTAATGTATAAAGTATTTTTTCGATATATTCTTTATATACTTTTATACATAAAAAAAATTCTGACGTGTACATAAAAATCGCCGATACACGTGTATTTTTAATTTTTCTCCCTTTTCCAAAAAAATATATTTGGTTCATAGGACAGAACTAAAGCTCGTTTTTGTAACGCAGTGTTATGATACCCCTTTTGTTCTTAAGGCGAGGGTAGTATCCCCTGAAAGTCTTCGAGAAGATTTGCCATGCATATAAATTCATATATTTTGGATGGACCCAATTTTCGAAGAGAATTTCCAGATAGGGTGTTTTCTCCAAAATATCTGAATCGAACAGGCATTAGCGCTCCGCACTCCGCGATTAAGTGCAATGGAGTCTCGTCACATTCTCCACACATTCTGCAGATTGACTCCGTGACCACTCCAATTTTGTACAAATGATAATTAAGTAGGCAATGGCCACTCAAAAACCCAGTGAGAATCCTCAGTTTTCCCCGAGGCTTGCCTCCTAATACCTTAGCTCTTCCGGGATTAAAATATCCCAGAAAGGCCTTCGACTGTCTTAAGCCTGGAAGAGATTTCCACATTTGGCTTCTTCTATCCTTCGTACAGTTTTCTAGAAGGATAGATTTTTTCTTGAGCAAAAATTCTCGTGACTGCTTCAAATCAATATCGAATATCTCCATTCGTTTTTTTTTTGTTACATTTATAAGTAAATGTGAAGCCATTTGCAAGGACGAGCATTTTAAAAAACTATTTACCAGAAACCAGAAACGCTTTAGTCTTCTTTGGTGCACTTTTGGCCAGAGAAAACCAGTGTTTCGATTTTCCCTGATGTCTGCTGGGAAATACTCCTTTGAATTAAATATTAATGTTAATTATGATGCACCCTCTCATTTTAGATGCCTAGATGGCCTAAGCCATCTCCAGTACTTCCAATCTCTACTGGTTCGATGCCATTTCTTAATTTTCTCGATCATCTATTTTTAGGCACGACGACCTCTTTTTTAGAGCCGGGACGTTCAGCGTTACCTATGCTGGTATGAACACGACCGAACTCAGTAAACCACATCTTAACCATTTGTGAAGCCTCTCCCTGGTCATGCATTTCTTACGTAAAACCCAATTCCTTTTCAGCCCACGAAATTTTGCTCCATTTTTTTTAACATTTAGGGGTTGTCAGTTTTAAGTGGATGCCAAATAAAAACTAATTGACGCAGCATGTTCTAACTTTTATATTTATATATTTGTAGATGGCACTAATGTAAACTGTATTAAAATTTCAGTTACTTGCAATGCGTCAATCGTCTCGGGCTTTTTTGCGTAGACGAGCGACTTCACATAACCAAACAAAAAATAGTCCGGTAGTGTTAAATCGCACGATCTTGGAGGCCACGCCACAAGCCGACGACGCGAGATAATGCGCTCACCAAAAGTTTCCTTCTATAAACTGATTGTTTCGTTCGCCGTGTGGCATGTAGCGCCGTCTTGTTGGAACCAAAGGTCAGCCACATCAACATCCTCCAATTCAGGCACGAAAAGGTCATTAATCATGGCTTAATTGTGTTCCCCATTGACTTTAACATTATCGCTGGCTTCATTTTTGAAAAAATATGGACCAATGATTTCCTCTACCCATAGAGCACATCAAACAGTGACTTTTTGAGGATGTTACGGCGTCTCAACATTGGTTTGTGGATTATTGATACTCCAAATGCGACAATTTTTGTTTATCATCGTACCCGTATTATCAAGTAAAATTGAGCTTCATCGTTGAACAAAATTTTCTTGTGAAAGTCGAGATTGGTGGCCATCTCGTTTTGGGCCGATTCACAGCACGTAGTTCCGGAGTAAGTCTGTTCATAATGAAAAGGCAAACCCAACCTGATTTATAGGTAACCGCTGTCACACTTTATTAGTTTTATTGTTCATTAAGTTTCGCTTGGTTCTTCGCGTGCTTTTTTTACCAGAAATCTTTATGCATCAATACTAGTAACTTGTAGAAACGATGAAATGATTATAAGTACCAATAAATTTAATGAATAAAATATATGTTTTCTCTATATTTTAATAAGAATTAAATAAAAACTTAATAAATTTGCATACTCAACCCTTGGGGTTTTATGTATCTTTTGAAAGCCACTAAATAACCAAAAATCAGTTTAACTGCGTCTTTAATTTCGATCATCCCTTTTACGGGTGCTCTCAGCGCATCGAGCAAAGAAATGTGAAATAGGAGCCAGCTACTCGTAAAACCTGAAAATTTGTATTTTATAAAAATTATAACATCAAGCCTTTATATTTATAAACGTAACTGTTACGGAAGTTTCCAAGGATATATTAAAAAATCCCATGCCACTCAGCATGAAAGCACGCTGGTTAAAGGCAATTGCGCGTGTAATTAGCTTCATCGTGCGTATGTTAGCTTTAGAATTCTGTGATTTGTATATTACTTTTTCCCAACCTGAAACATAGTAGGTGGTACCTAGTCCATCAACCTGAAACGAAGAAAATATTGTTTTATATGTAGTAAGAATAAATATGAAGAAATTCTTCGATATGCTGTTTAATTAAAATGTAATCCAAGGATGTAAAAGTTGCTGACGACTGAATAATGTGCCAAACTACACATTGAATCCTATCTTTTATTTCGGAAATATGTACTCGTATCTATAATAATCTAAAATGCTCAATTTAAAACTATGTAGATTGTGCGACATATGTGATCTTGTTACTAGTATTAGCACAATGCTCTGGACGAAGCACAGCAACGTTAAACAACAAAATTTGCTTTTCCGTTGTCAGTAAAGCCTGACCTGTAGTGTGATTCAGTAACTTGTTTGTGCGATTCACTAACTCATACTAAACAACACCGAACAGCTGACTTTTACTATTTATTTAAATTGATAAAAAGTGGCACCTCTGGCAACGAAGTGTCAAAATTTGCGAAAAATACAAAAAGGAATGCAAAAAAATAAAACATTGCAATTTATCCGGCCAATAGTTGGAGCATTGGAGCGCAAATCCAGCAAACCAAATGCAAGTATACTTAATTAAAGTTATTAAATAGATTATTTACTTTTCTTTTTCTATTTTCAGAATGTTCTCAACAAGCCCAGCAGCAAAGGGATGATGGATTTCTTTCAAGTGAATCCGCAGACAGCAAAAAGTTTAATCGGCTCCATGGCAGGATGGAGCTAGAAAATATTTGGGAGGAGATGGCTGTCAAGCTAAACGTCATCGGAGGTGCAGAAAAGTCAGCCGAACAATGGCGCACGGTAAGTAATAACCCCATTGGGTTTGAATGTACCCACAAGGAGCTGAGCGGTGGTGGCAAATGTGCATTGTGCTTGGAATTGTGAAAAATTAAACCGCGTGTGTATAAATAAATTCATGACTTTCATTAATAGAAGAGTTACAATGTTTGTGAAAATAAATATCTTGTTTGTGTCTGTCTAACATAGTTTTGGCACGATTTAAAAAGTAGGACGAGTGCCCGAGTGCGCGGCCGGAGAAGGCAGCAGTCTTATACCGGCAACAGGGCCTTAAAGCAGACACTCTTAACGCAGCTGGATGAGTGGGTTCTGGAATTGATAGGAAGCCAGTATTTAAAGAGCCTCTATATACGTTTTTAATAAAACAGTCATGTTAATTTAATCGATTTAGTTAAAAGATGAAACTACAAATTTATAATAATAAAATAAAAAACATGTAAGTATATGAAAATAAATTAACTATCGCGGTTTCTTAACAACACAAAACTAGATGCCGCTAGCTTAACAACACAGCTGATTTTGCAATAACGTATGTTGTCAAAAAAAAAGAGTTACTGAATCGCGCTACTGATACCTAAACTCTTTTATGGATTTCGTTTGACAAGAATCTAGTCCTCTTAACAGTTCATGGCTACTCACAATGATGTTTATTGAGACTCCGTATGCCCGTCCTCAAATTTAAATCCGTCATTGTAACAAACTTGAGATTCTTCGTAACGCTCTATTCAAGTATGTTGACCTTGAGGAACCTGACTTCGGTTGCATTGAGACTGCTTGTTTTAAGTGATATAAAAAGCGTCTGAAGTCGCAGCGGACACCTCAATATGTACTTAGTATGTCAGTTTCAAGCTTTACGACGAAGCCTTCGAAATGCCCTTTTTGTTTTATTAAAATATTGCTAGTCGTATGAGAACTAAATTTTCATTCACCGAAATTCTTGGGGCCGAGGAAGAGATTACTAATTTCACTCTTAGCTTATGTTTGGTTAAGATGGCTTAAACGAAAGGCCACAGTTTCATTCGGAGACATTGTGAATACCAAGAGGAGACAAATTCCCCTAGCCGGGGTTCCTATTAAAATGCAAATAGGGGCACTGGCAAAGACCTACAGAAACAATTAATTACCTTACCTCCGAGAGTTCAGCCGCGAGAAGCTCCAATAAATGGTTGTGCGCTCGGCATGGAACCCGCCACGTAAAAACAAGTTCCAATGAAAATTAAAACAAAGCCTCGAAGGAGATAGCGACACGTATATAGGAATTTGTTAATCGATTCTTCCTTCTCACGCTTATCGAGGTCGCTTCTGCAGAGAGTATTTGGTGGTTTTCACTTTCGTTGGAGTATTTTCTACAATTACTTAGCTCAATGTCATGGTTGCCTTTCAACCAAAAAATGTAGTCCGGAGCGGTATTAAACAAATAGCTAGCTCTAAAACGTATACCTCAGTCTGGCGTATGCTGCAATCATTCGGCAGTTTAAACGACTGTTTGCCTCGCTGATACGTAGAGCAGAGATGAGCCCGGTACCTTCCTTCATTTTTTTACCACATAGTATAGTATAGATAGATATTTCCTCCACTAAAACACGATTTCTTACATCCCATTCCTCTCTGGTCGAAATTCTAATAAGTAGCCTAGTATTGAAGTTCCCAACTGCCTTATTTAATTCAGTATTCCTGCACACTTACCCTAGAAGATATAACGGAGCCCAAGTAGCCCAACACAATTAGTTCCAAAACTTTGCCTATCAGCCAAGTAATATATTTTATGCTTGCTGGCATTAAGCCCATCTGCAAATAAAAAGCAAAGTAAAAGTTATGATTATGTATACCATATATAACTAGCAGCATTCTCTACCTCATGAGTATTGAATGCCATCAGGCAGAGCATTAACGCACTGTCGCCCATCATCACAAAAAGTGGTAGTGTAAACTGTGACTCCAACTTTTCAGCAAATTTTATCAAATCCACATTTTGTTTGATTAACACGATGAGTCGCTCGTTAAAATTATCAGCCATATCTTCTGTATGCTGACCTTTCAATACTACATTGCCTAAATTTAGAATTTCTTCTTCTAGTAAAACAAATCGGCCATTCAAATTTAATATAGATGTGGCGAGTTGATATGACTCCACAGTGACAACGGTCATTACGAAAACACCGGCGACAAAGAAAAGTATAAGAATTGTTAAATAAATAGGCCATGGTTGATAGTCGAAAGGAATGGTCAGTACGTATGTTAGATACCGTTGTCCCGTAATGAAACTATATATAGGCACAACGTGAAAGGACATTAGTGTTATGAGATACCAGAATGAGTACATGTCCACAGGTCTGGATTGTTTACTAATCTTGGAGTGCATCTCCTTGTATGTCGCTCTATAAAATGATTTTTCATAAAAAACAATAGTCAAAAATGTAGATATTGATTAGTAATTAAGGAGAAATGTAGAAATGATTGGTTCAATTATAAGTTTCTTTTTTTTTTTTAATCGTATGTAGGAGTTAATATGTATTCGCTTTGCAAGGTGTCAGTGTTTTTCTTTTGTTCGAACTAGTAACGCAGAAAGCATCACTCAGACTACAGACGATGGTATTATTTTCATGTTTTTTTATTATTTATTAAAAATTTTTTCGTCTCACGAATAAATCTTGCCAAATTCCTTATACGAACGAAAATTGACACTGAAGATGGCATAACGCCGAAACCGGTTTGTCTCCAAACCAAACTTGACAAGGGATGACGGAAAATCGTTCCAACAAATATCAGCAATTCAACCTGTCGGACAAGAAAAATAAAAAGACAATATTATACGTAGTTCTTGCAAAGGCGGGACATAGAAGTCGCTCCACCGTGTCGTCCCCTTTAAGGTGGAATGGTCAAATGGAATTGTCATGTACGTCGCCTATCATAGTGATTAGATGGTATACGAACAAGTTAAGTTCCCAGCTAAAGAAATTAATGTGAAGGTTGCGAACCATCGCATGCCTGATCTGAGCCATTTTTAACCTAACATTCAGTTGTCACACTACCACGCTTCTTTTGAAAGAGTCCTAAGCGCCAGTCGATACTTGCATTGCCGAACTAGTCGATTTGACATAGCTTAGGGGTGGCTACATGTCTTAAGTACAGCTTTGCTATCACTACAGATACGGGTATAGTTCCTTCGCCAGAAGCTATTTGCCACTACCTGGACCACTGCACAATAACTCGGCCTTGTTTACATTGAAAATATGTCACTAACGGTTCAGAGGTATTATGCATCGCGTGGGATTTCCACGGCCGTTTTTTATTCAGAAAATCTTTTAGAATCTTCACTTCGGGCAAACCTGTGGATTGTGACTCCTTTAAAAGTTATTTTTCTTGTAGAAAGCACAGCACTAGTTTTGGTTGGGTAAGCGGAGAGCACAAAGCAGAGGGGAAAGCATGCTCACAGCAGCGATGATTCGTGTGGAATTCTCATTAATTGCAGTAGATACCTCAGGCATTGGAAAATGTTCCGCTGTTTGGATATGAGCGTATAGTCTAGGCTATAAGATCAATAATTTGAAGAAATTAATTACGCAAACATATTTAAGTGTTACATTTATGTTCACTTTACATTATGAGGAAGAAGGTTCATATTTAACTGTGAATAGTGTTGTGGTGAGGATTTCTATAATGTTTTCCGCAACGTCCCTTTGGAACGCTTTCGCCTAGGCTTTAACGCCTTTTATCCAAAAACTCTTTCATTGACCATTTTTAGGCTACTAGCGAATTAAGAAGACTTTGTTTTGGGTTAAACGCTAGAATTGTCGGGTGGGTCTCTCCTATGCGATGAGTACCAATACGCGATATGACTTAATGTTCTTGCTTACATAAATACATCCATCACCCGAGACGCGTTTTGTGATCGAATCTGTTCCTGGATGGCTTGAAATACTTTTGGTTTTCACACAGTGTGATAACATTCAGTCTCTTCGAATAACTTTAAGGTATGATACTAAACATTTTTTTGAATCTTAGTGCCTACAAAAATTCGGATTATTTTTGCAGAATTATTAAACTAATACGATTTTTAAATGAGTCCTGTTTTTATCTTTCAAACAACTGATGATAAAAACTTTGCACAAGACATATGCATATGTAGAGGCTATTTTAAATTGAGTAAGTTCAATGATTTCTGAGAATGAACGTGTATATTTTTTGTACCAAAACATTTACTAATTCCAAGTACAAAACTTGAGAATACTCTTGTTTTCCTTTTGAGTGTTCATATTTGCTTTACCGGACTTAGGTCTTGAATGGGCGAGTGAATATTAGAAAATTAACCTTTGAAACACATAAATCAGTTCTCTTAATACAAACATCCAATAAAGATCAAGGAAAATCGTTCGAAATGAGGTCGAGAATACAAAAAAGCGCAGACAAAGCCTAGAAGACAAGCTTACACAAATTTGACGTTACAGTCCGCAACCATCTACAAAGAAGGAGTTCATTATTAAAACAAAACTTGTGTTATTTGACTGAGCCAATATTTCGTGTCACAATTCAGTGTTTTCCGAAACTCATTTGATAAAAGCAATAGTCACGCCAGCCAGCCTGATTGTAAGATTCTAAGTAAAAGGAGTCGTTTGGTTGAAGGACTTTTTTCTGAAAAGTAGCATTTTTAACTGCTCGAGGAGATGTAGATAAGAAACCCTCTTGACACCAAAATTGAATGTATAATGTCTTAGCAGAATAGTTGATGCCTTGGTTTCGGAAGGATTGCGGAAAGCGCGCTGCAGATTATCCGTCAATCGATGCAATGTGTTGGCGAGAAATTCTAGCGCGATTTCCCTTAGCTGCCATTCGACCACGTACGACGTTCTTGTAAATAATCGTTCAGAGGTGCAAATTAGATGCCAGCTCAACTTAACTTATATTTATATGAATGTATGTACAAGAATGTTTGTTAGTCCAAATTAAAAAAAAAAAAAACCTGTAATTTCACTCTTTTTGGTTTCGAATTCGCTCACTCATCAAAGTAAATTCTTGAATAGAATTCGTTTAGAAATTCTTTGAAATTTTTCCTTCTGAATGTCGCGTAACCAATCCGTATCATGCTCTCCAAGGTTATTAAAAGGTTGAGTAGGAGTTGCACCGTAATGAGAATTTCGTGTTGTTGCAAAAATATTTCATACATTTGGCTAAAGAAAACAGCGAAAAGAAGGCCATTACTAAGTAGAACTTTGAGTCGATCGAGATTCCGTTCCAGGGGTGTCAAGTTATCCTTTGTGGGCCAAGTGCCGTTGATGTACGAACATATAATTTGCCAAGAAAGTGGCGCTTCCTGGCCATTTTCTAAAAGCGGGCGATAATGCATTGTTTTTTGGCTCAGTTTAGCTATGCAAATTATAGAACAACTACTGCAAAACACACTTTAAAGAAAACTGTGTCGAACGCGTGCGGAGGAGGCTTATTTATGGCAAATATTTAGCACTCAAAGTGCAACTTAACAGGTGCCGAAAATATTTGTGTATTTAGCTACAAATATGTACATATGTACATGTATTAATTTTGTTGCATATAAAATTCTCTTTAGCTGCGTGGGAATATTTCTAACTAATGAGCTAGTAATAATTTAGATTTAGAAAATATTTTTCTATGCCATGCCATTTTACGAGCATGTTAAACCAAGTTAAAATTTTAAAATTCATTGGTACTAAAACTATTATTGTTGCCTCGAAAGTGGATATTCTTTGTAAATCCGGATTCTTACGCTTGTTTCCAATATTTATTCCTATTTGATTGTCGTTTCTTCCAGTCACAACTAAAAACTAAATTTCGGATCAACTTAGAATTGATTAAAAAATAACAAAAACAAATTTAAAGTTTGACAATGTTAAATACACATTTAATCAGATAATAAAATAATATTAATTTAATTAAGTAATTAATTTTATTAAATAGCAATACTAATTCGACTATATAGTAGAATTTTACCATTTTATATCGATATTATAACAATAAATACATTTTTTTTGTGGTTTTAGATTTAACAAGCTTCGACTGAGATTCGAGCCTTTTATCTCAACGGCATACGAAGCAGTAAGGCCACACACTTGGCCACAGCGGCCGCCACTTTTCTAAGTTACAAGAATTAAATAATTGAGTTGTAAGAAACCACAATGCTTCGGCCAGAGTCGATTAATTTATTGACCTTTCAAAGTTATTTTAAATGTCATCTTAAATTGTTCGCAATTTTCTCGACATTCTTATCTTATAACGACTTATATGGACTTGGATATTTGAAGACGTACCTCTCACTTATTTAGGTTATAAAACGAAACCTTTATTGCAAGGCGTTTTAACTTAAATTCACCTAAACTAATCGCATTGCAGTCGTTACCAACCATGATCGATTTTCAAATGTTACTATATTTAGTTCCACTAGAACTTTATTCTTTTATGTATGTACATAATTATTTGTAATCAACTTCAGTTTTCAAAGATTCACAGTAAATTGTAAGAACTCTTTGTTAACCATTTTATCCTTGAATCCTTATTGGAATTTGGAAGCGACAATTCCTCGAAATTTATTAAATTTTCAAAATTGGCCACCGATATTTAAATTTCACAAAAAAAAAACATTTCAAAAAAATCCTGAGTATGCTATTTTGTAGCACATTAAATACTAGTCAAATAGAGTGTAAGGATATTAGTAATGCTCTAATTAAACTGAAGTCCTCCACTCAAACCGATGTTGATGAACATTTTAGTAGTTCTAATTAAAAATTGTCCTATACCACAGATCGTCTAAAATTAATTTTCAACAAATCATTATCGTCGGGAAATTTCATTGAAGCGTGGAAGCTCACTTCCATAACGCCCATCTCAAAGCTCTCGACTATTTCGAAAATTTTTGAACACTCGGTCAAAGCTAAGTTGAGTTTTGCAGTTAAATGTATAAATTACCTAAATCAACAAACAAAGCAAAAAAAAAAATGTCGCCAAAAAATCTACAGTATCAAATTTAGCTATTTTTAGGGAATACTGCATTGTGTCTTTCTCGACAGGTTTCCAGGTTGACTGTATTTATACAGACTTCTCGAAAGCTTTTGATAAAGTCTCTCATTAATTAAAATATTAGCCTGTCTTGGCTTTCATTCTTCTTTTTTGCAATGGATAAAATCCTTTTTGTGCAACAGGCGCTGTGTTGTGTCTTTTGATGGTATTTCCTCTACTCCCTTTGTTGCCTCCTCTGTTCCGCAAGGGAGTATCTTGCGGCCGCTCCTTTTTAAATTATTTATTAATATTTATAATTTTATTGAGCTCAAGGCCAGTTTATGGAAGATTTGTTAGTGAAAAAACATAATAACATAAACTGGCCTTGAGCTCAATAAAATTATAAATATTAACATTTTACTAGGCCAACAGAAAAATGAACAAACATTATTTATTAATGATATCAGTAATTGCTTTTCATTTGCTAAATTCATATTTTATATTGATGACTTAAAAATCTTCTCAGCGATTAAAACCCCAGATGATGATGTTATTAAGCTTCAGACTAACTTTGACATACTTCACTTGTGGTGTCAGAAATTATCTCTCTCACTGAACTTTTCAAAATGCTTTCAAATGACATACTCGAAAATATCTAACATTATACCTTTTAACGACTTCTGTCCTTCAGTGTGTTAATGAGATTAAGATTAAGGACCTTGGTATTGTTTTCGATAGAAAATTCACTTTTAATAACCACGTAAATTTTAGAGAAATGCGTCTAAATTTTATAATCCCTATACTATAAAGTTACTCTATGTATCATTTGTAAGCTCTCATCTAGAATATGTTGTTTTTATTTGGAGACCAAGTAGTCAGTTCGCTGTCACAAGAATTGAAAGGGTGCAAACAATTTTTCTTAAGTTTGCATTTCGGACTAATGTTGATTTTGATTTTTCCCTATCAAGGGCTTATAGTTAATAAGATTTATATGTAATGTGTATTTTAAGCTACTTTTGTACGTAGTCTGTAAGGATTTGAATTCAAAGTCGTAAATAAATAAATTTTAAAAAAATTTGCAAGTCCCTAAAAAGGACAGTTGATATTTGATAATTTTTTTCGCCTAAGCTGTTAAGCCTTTGCCGCCACACAATGCATGAGCGAAATCTAGTTTTATGTGGCAGAAAATGTCGAAAACAATACTTTTAAAAATACGCCATTATTTTTAACGCCGTGAAATTTTCACATTCGTACACTCCAAGGATATAAAAAGTTCGACCCCGTCCGAGGTTAAACTTTCTTACGTGCTTCTTATGAATTTTGTCTCAAAGCTGTACTTTTATGTATTTGTCGATGAAAATATTAACTTTTATATTTGATTTGACACTTCTTATACACATTGCATTGCAGTTGACGATTCGTCTGTTCACAATTGTCTGAAAACTTTAACTCTGCCTTTGTAAGCCATTCCCTTTGAGATCGCAATGACCCATTGCCTTGCAATACGACAAACGATCGTATTACTTTTAAATGAAAAAAACAAAAAATTATTTAAAGAGATTACTTACATACATATGTACATACATTTATATATCCAGCACAAATTAGTTTTTATTTCCAAGCTGCATGAACGTACATACGTAGATATCAATAAGGAGTATGAAAAATTGCGAACATAACCACATACACTCGCTACTTTCTACCGTTCCTGCTACAATTCCAAAATTTAATTAGTACAAAGTGTGAGCTTACATATATGGTAATTGTGTATGTGTGTGTGTGTGTGTGTGTGTGTGTGTGTCTCGGCTGCAAGAGTGCCAAAAGTATAAGATACTTAGCCCCGGACATGACATGCCCCGGAACATGACCTCTAACACCCGGTGCACTCAAGTGGCCATCTGCATCTGCCGGTGTCGGTGTGGTGGTGCTGATGGCATTGTGGTGTTGTTGTTGTTGTTGTTGTCGTGCGCGCACTCAAGGTGTCCGCTTGTGACAAAGGTCTTTTCGGGGTAAAGATTTTCAAGTAAAACGATATGGAAATGTGCTAAATTTTGAATATATTCAAACTTAAGTGAACAATATATTTCATTTCTACTTTTGCACTTTTATGTTTGTAATTGTTACATTGGCTGTGTGTGTGTGTGTGCCTAAATGTTTTTTTTTTACAATTCTTTTGTTTGTGCAGTTGCTGAGTTTTAATTTGCTGAATGGCACATGCCATACCTTCTGGACAAGCAACTCACTTGGAGGCATACATTGAGAACCGAAAACGTTTCGAATTACCATTGACGGGTGCAAAAGTAGCCACTGGAGCTACAATCATACATACATACATACGTGTATATATCTATTGTATATGTATGTATATGTATATGAATGAATGTACCCTACGTTCATATGTATTTAAATTATTCAAATTATATACTGACATATGTACCTTTTAAATGTATTCTACATTAATAATTTACCAGTAGTTTGTCGCAAAACGCAAATTAATTAATTATGAATTAGTTGTACTTGTATACGAGTATGTATTTCTTGGCGTGCCTACATCGGCCAATTCATGCAAAATTTACACAAACAATTTTTTTTTGTTCGAATAATTTTTTTTGCATTATTTTGTCATGTCAAAAAAAAGTTTTTAATATATGTATGCTTCCGCGCAAAGCAGCATTCTATTAAAAATAACTTTATCATCGTACCAGTTTTTATATTTTCTTGGGGTTAATATGAGGATTGCGAGAAGTTGATAAAATATTAAAAAATATTTAATAAAAAATATTGGATATAAATGTTTGTTTATTTTTCTTTTGGCCTAGTAAATGTTAATATTTTACAATTTTATTGAGCTCAAGGCCAGTTTAAGGAAGATTTTTGTGAAAAAACAACAACAGCTTTTAAATGGTAGAACTTATAGTACTACTTCGGAAATCAACACATTTCCTCATCAGGTTTCTTTTTATTAAATTTATTAAATTTAATTTTTCATAACCACTTCTCTCAGGATTTGAACCCGGGAGCTCGGAGTTGCAGAGCCAATACGCTACATATTGTGCTACGCTAGCCGTTAACCATTAAAAACTGTTGTTGTTTTTTCACAAAAATCTCCATAAACTGGCCTTGAGCTCAATAAAATTGTAAAATAAAAAATTTAGATAGTAAAAATAATAACAAATAAAGATTTTTTTTAAATTAAATAATGATTTTTTTTTTAAATTTTTCTTGGAAAGTGTTCTTCAAATAGTTATGCATGTATGTAAAACCTGTAAAAATTTCATTACATAAAACACAATTTCTGATTTTGCTTACCTATTATTTTTATTAGGGTTTTTAAAATAATGAATATGAATATCTTCTTTTTATTTGCTGAGGCGCGCCTTTTACGAGGCCTTTTATTTTGAAATCATTACAAAAAGAATAAGTCTTGACTTTCAATCTGTTATTTTCTTCAGGATTAATGCTATGAATTTCGTTTGGAGCGCGATATAGTTTTTAAGCCTCCTGACAAAAAGTGTTTTTTTTCAATGAGTGCACATGTCCGACAGACACACAAAAAGTCCAAAGAAATTTTCAACGTTTTAAATAAAAATTATATATGTAGATAATATCAAGTATCGACAGAGGGTAGCAAAACCAATAAAAAATTTGTATAACAAAATACTAACTGTCGAGGAATTCAGTAAATATTTTGTCAATTATGTCAATTATAATACCCTTGTAATTATTTCTGATAGCAAAACACATGAGACTCTAGCAGTTTATGTCTTTCTAAAGGCATTTAATAACTTCCTGTCAACAATGTATTCGTATATTCGAAAATGCATTTATTTTTCTGATGGAGCGGCCAAGCAATTGAAAATTTTCAAACACTTCGCGCTTCTACATATGGGAAAGGGCCCTGCACCTGAAATAAAGCGCGCCTCAGCAAATAAAAAGTAAAACCCCTAATAAAAATAATAAGTAAAATTCATAAATTTTCTTTTATGTAATGCCAAAGAAATAAAAAATTTTATTACTACCCATTCTGAAAATTTGACAAGTTTTACATAACCATTTAAAGAATGACAGTTTTTAAGAATTTTTTATTTTAAATCGTTGCTTAATTGGAAAAAAAATTATTTGTTAGTTTTTTTTTTACAATTCAATTTTTTTTATTAGAACTAATTGTATCGACTTCTCATAAGCCTCATACCAAACCCAAAAAAAAATCATAACAGGTACGATGATTAAGTTTTTTTTTTAACAGAATGCTGCTTTGCACGGAAAATATGTTAAAGAGTTCTTTTGTTTGGCATGCTTAAGTTTCAAAAAAAATATATATCGGAAGCTGTAAGTGTCAAATAAAAATAAAGAATACGTGTCTCATATTTTTACCCAAAGAATGCAAAAAAAAAAAATGATTCTAGCGGAAAAAAATGTTTAGTGTAAATTTTGCATGGATTGGCCCACATTCATCTGTGAATATGTATAACATGAACAAATACGCCAAATATTAAGTTTTATGTATGTACATACGAGAAATCGCTTACACACTCTAGCTTCGCGGCCTCATCAACTCCTCACTTACATTGATATGAGTCAGTAGTTAAACTACTTAAAATAATCCATACTGGCCATCAGATAGCAGAAAAGTTCCTGACTTACAAAACTTCATTGTCTTTTCAGGGCTCAGTAAACAACATTTTCAAATAGCAGAAAGCTTTGATCTAAGCTCTGACCACTCACCATTTATTTTAACATATAATATATAAAACTTTAATCACAATGAAATCTTTATAAAACTATCTCATAATCGACAAATCTGACTGCGTTTAAAGTCTGACTGAAAAACTCTCTCCGTAGGTATTTCACTTAAAATACGAACGAAATCACCGTAAGGCCAGGAAACCTCTACAAAGCAATACATCAGACGGGAAATCTATTCACTAAGGAGGAAATAGATTGAGTTAAGGCATTTAATAAAAACCATCAGAAGGTTACGAAAGAATTGGCATATTGCACGTAGTCCAACTGATAAGCGGTTGCACAACAACGCAAGAAGCGATTTGAAACAACAACTCCAGGATATTAAAAAAAAGTACCGAAAACTACATGAGGCATCTAGACCCCTTTTCTGCAGGCGTCTTTGAAGATCTTTATAGTATTTCAAGCATCCTAAAAGAAGAAGCGTTGTAATTATTAACAAAAATTACAAAAGGGTGTCGAAAGGATAAGGAAAAAGCTGAAAAAAGAAAAAAACACAAAATTCTTCTGTACAAATTGGCATTACTGAAATGACTCATTTTTACGTATTTGAACAAAATCATGAACGAAATGCATTCCAACCTGACATATTTTCTCGAACGCATCAAAAAATAACATCCCTGATAAACGATTTGGCTTATTTTTGCCACAGACAATTGAATGTCAACGCAATTAAAAGAGGGCGGTTTGATAACTCAGTGTCTTTTTGAATTAAAAAAATTTAATGTTCAGAAAGGATTCTATTTCTCAACATAATATTCTTTTATTCTATACCTTTAGTCCAGTGTTTTCCAATTTTTTTATTCGTACCAAATTAATGCCTTTCTTAAGACTCTCAAAAAAGACGTTTGTTTCAGTGATGATCTTATCATTTGAGTTGAGTTACCTACAGCCATAGCCGCCTCACTCTCTGCTCATCCAATATCTTTCACTTCTGGTGTAACGACCTCTTTGAAATGGACACAACGGAACTGTGTGGTATTTATCAAGCCTTTCCTTGGTCTCGGTGATGGTTTTTTTAGTGCTTAATCATCGCCCTAAATTCACTTATTTCCATTTTTGTTAGAAGTCAAGAGATTATCTCCTTTCAATGTCTATCAAGTATAAACTAAACTACTCAGTTTGCTTGAAATTTGAAAGTAGTTTACTAATAGATACTAATAGTTTCTGCGCGGGAAAATTCAAACATTTACTGACTTATCAAACCGCCCTTGTACAAAATGGTTGTTTCAAATGGACTGTCTAAGGAAATGCGAAAAATACAATACAAGCCTTTTCAACGACTTTTAGACGGAGAAGGAGCACTGTGCGCCTTGTGAGTATGTCTGCAATGATCACGACAAAAATATAATACATACTCTGACTGACGAATTCCGATTATAAGATTATTTTTATTTTGACTTAAGCCTCCATTGAATTATAGAGAAATTTTAAAGAAAAAGGTACAAACCCAAGCTTTCAACTTTGTACAAGAATATAATTATGGTTCTAATGAAAAAACTTTTTTTTTGAGTAAAGTGTTTTGTAGCTCAATAATTTTTAAAAATTAATATATAAACTTCAAGTCGCTAACGATTGCCATTGGTTTTTGTAAATTATTTTTGTCGCATTTGGTATTTAAAACATTTAACCGAATTTATTTTTGTAAGGGAAAAACGCAATACCCTCGACAAAAACTTGTCAAAAATCTGCTTTCAACTTAAATGACCTGAAATTTACATTCTAATGACTAAAATTGAATGTACTACAAAACTGCGTACCCACAAAAATTTCTTTAAAATGTGTATGCATACTTTTAATAAATATTTTTTTAATTGTTATAAATTTCCTAATATAACTACTCATATGCAGAGTCGGTCGCAATGAAGGGATTTTGAGGGTTTAAACACCACCTGTGTGAGGGAAATGTGCCATAATTTAGTTTACAATAAATATGGTAAAAATATTTTAAAATCGTTGTAAAAATTCTTTATTGAGATAGCCTAATGGTGACAACAATGGTTTTCTTTTCAATTACGGGAACGAAGGATATTGTGGATTCAGTGGCAAATGGAGACCAACTACTTAAAATAAAACGAGCAGCATTTAAAATAGCTATTTAAGAATAAATTAACTATACGAATGGAAACCAATAAATATATAAATAATTACAGTTATCAAAACTGACGCGCTCTACCTCCCTTTGCTCTTCCAAACGTTCATTATTACGAATGGTTTTACATAAAACCCCTCAAAAATAAATCTTGCGGCCGGCCCTGCTCGTGTTTAGTCTGAATTTGTAGTATTATTGAGTATTATTTTGTGAGTTATTTGAAGTTGTAATAAAAACAAATAAATATACATACATACAAACCTTAAGGGTGCGTTTATGTTGGAGCTTCGATAAGAGCTGCGATAATAGCAGAGAAAATTGTAAGTGGGTACCTCGTATGTGTGTTTATGTTGGATCTGCGATGAGAGCTGCGATAGTAGCAGAGAAAATTTTAAATAGGCATCGCATATATGTATGTGTTCCTATTGGAGCATAGCTGAGAACAGAGACTAACGATAAGAGCATAGGAAATCGCTGTTGTCGCTTTGATCAACATGAACACGGACGAGCTAATAAGTGAACATTTTGCAAGGCCAGCTATATGGAACCAAAAAAAAAATGCAAACCACCACAATTGAAAAATATTAATTTGCTTTATTAAGTTAAAAACAATTACATATAATGTTCATGTTTTTTTTAATACTCTTAATCCAGCATGTTGTACGAGAGTGAAAAGTTACAATAAATCGCTCGTCATGCAAAATAGATCTGCTTTGACAATTGTACCTTTTTTCTTAACTTTTCTTAAATTTTTAATAAAACAATCAAAGGTTTCAGTATTCATTCGCATGTACTCCAAAAACTTGACAAAGTAAGAAACACGTCAAAAATATGCCATTTCTTAATAATAATAATAATAAATAAACTACATATGTACATATATAAAGAAGTTGAAGACAAAAACAACATTTTTTCATCGGAATCGGAAATTTGTTTGCTGTTATTCACCTTCAAACTAAAACCGCACTGATATCAACTCTTTTATCGCAGCTTCAACATAAACACCACATCGAAGCTCTCTCAGCTCTCTTCGCTTTTATCGCAGCTCTCACATAAACACTACATCAAAGCGTAGATTTTTCGCTATGCTCTATCTTCACTATATTCGCTTTTATCGCAGCTCCAACATTAACGCACCCTTGGGTAAGCTATATTTTTGTCGGTGACTTTTTAAAGACAAACACAGACTTTCACTTATGTGTGAAAATACTTTTGAAGATATGGTACATATATAAAAAAATCAGTGTTAAATTCAATGAGTCACGGAACATATTTTATTTTTAAAGTAAGAAAACAGGGTAGTTCGAATCAACCTGTTTGTGTTGTCTGTTATATTTTCCACGTTTTGTTTAAACAGCAGTTAAGTACTTTTGATTGGAATAACTTTTTGAATTGTGATAACTTTTATGTCGCGATTAATAAAATAAAAAGATATAATAGTTTTGCCAACTTTGCGCAAAACTTAAAAAGAGTATATATAATATAATTTTGGCGCGTACACTATATAGCTCAGTGTTTGGCCGAGCTTCTCCTACCATTTGTGGTGTGCGTCTTTATATTATACCACAAATGGAGGGACCTACAGTTTTGTGCCGACTCCGAACGGCAGATGTATTTAATGCGAAGCTTTTTCATGGCAGAAATACCCTCGGAGGTTTGCCATTGTCTGCCGAGGGGTGACCGCTATTAGAAAAAACTTTTTCTATTATTCTATCTTAAAAAGAGTAGGTTTGATTTTTTTAACTCGTAATTTATTAGTTAATACTAAACTTAATTAAGAAAAAAACTCACTGAAGCAATGAACCTTGTCAATACTTTTGGTTTGATCAGCGCAAGGCTTTGTAGAAATAGTTTACCAAGCGTCAGTAGTTGTTTCCTATTTCAGCAGTAGCCCGGAGAGTTAACTCACTACTGATTGTTTTGAATTCATGTCGATATGACAGGTACCTGTAAGTGTCCTTGTTAGAATGAAGACTTCATTGTTCTTTTTTAACGTGGGAAGATCGCAATAGATTGTTTAAGAGTTCCCGGAAATGTCGAACGTGATCTGAGTCCCAGAGACTGCTTCCATGAGTCATGAAGCTACAATAACGAATATATCTTGACCATCGATGACAAACGCGGGCAAATATTGACTAATTCTTCTCATAAATGCTTTACGAGGTTTCTTGTACTCTTAGTTGTTGCTTAAGCGCTTTTGATTTACTCCTGTGGTTTATTAAAGCGCTGACAGACGGGCAATGTTATCTAGATAAGTAACCTTGATTTGAATTAACTCCTGCATTCTACTCTTACAAATGCGCATAAGCACTTGTATAAATGCACGAAAATTATGTGCATAAGTACTGAATATTGTAATTTCAATATGGCAATGCTGCCACTTTTGACAGAAAAATACTATTTTGAACTAGCAAAATGTCTATAGCTGTTGTCAAAAGTGTTTATTATTAAAAAATAGCTGCAAATATTAGCAAATTCAACCAAATTATAAATTAAAATGCGATTTCTTGTGGGTTTGGAGTATAGGAATTCATGCAATCCGAAAGATTTCCACAACAATTTCACCAACAGTACTGCATCCTATAGACTTGCAAAAGTTCTATATTCCAAAGCGAACAATGAGATAGCCACTATTTTATGAAGTGGAATACATTGCCTTATATTGCTGTTCACCTTTTCAATGCCCTCATCTTTTCCACAAATTTTGCCAAATGCATTTGTCTTGAAATTAAAATTTTCTTTTAAACGATATTCGTCCTCTGAAGGTTCGTTTCGTTCCCAAAAGTAGCTATAGCGATCATTCATGGAATATAATGCATGTGTATAAATGATTTATATGTTTCGTTACAGCAAATAAAATACACTCACACGTTTGCACAAGTTTCTTTCTCTAATGTCGAGAAGTGTAACCACAGAAGGTTTTAACATCCTGCTAAGAATTACGTATGTGCCAATGAACTTGTATTGCATATTTTGATTTTATTAATCAACTTTAAGATAATATTTTTAAGCTTTTTTTAATTCGTAATGATTTTTTGCCATTTAATTAGCTGCCAATCTTATTTTCCTTACTTTCCATTTTCAGCTCAATTTCGTTTGTCAAATCAGCTGATGTCGAAATGCAGATAAGTGTAGTCTGTCAGGCCTAAAATAGTATGCAGATGTATGAGTTCGTTTATTTGCATAAGTGCCCCCGTCTGTCAGCTCTTTAACATAAGTAAAGGTTTATTCTTTAATGAATTCACTGACGCGATTGTGCCGTTTTTGCATATGTACATAAAGAAATGATTTCGAAAGATTATTCGTAAAAAAAATGTTGTCAAAAATCAACGGTACTTTCGAGCTACTTTAAAGCGATTCTTTGTAATACCAGAACTGAATTAATTACAAAACTGCCAACTCAAAAAAATTTTTAAGATTTTTTAAATCTCCAAAATGTTTATAAAAACTTGTTGTATTTTTAATAAATATACTCTTCATACAAATTAAAGCACAAACACACACACTGACACATTTGCAAATTTTATTTTTCTTCTTATTTTTAAAAGTTATGTTCCAAAACAAAAACAAAGTAGTGTGTTTAGTGTGAAGTAATTTTATGTTTAAAAATCTACAAAAGAACTTTTCAAATTTTCACAAGTACAAAAATCAGCAAAGTCAAATAATTGGAAATTGGAATAAATTATTTTGTTTCTAACTTCTATGCACGCCTATTTGGATACAAGAATTACCTACTGTATAAATATTATATCAACTTGTATATATGTATGTACCTACACACATGCGTATTTATTATTTAAAGTTTTTTCACTTTTGTCTTGAATAAATATAATTTATTCACATATATGTATAATTGTCACAGCATCGCGTTCCAATTTATATATGTACATAGATATATTTTTTGTTTAATTATTGACTATCCGTCGATTATATTGTTGTGGCTTGAAGTTGTTTAATATATTTTGTATTAAAGTACGTTCTTATTGAATTTCTTAATTTTATTTTCTTCTAACTAAGCATTGTTGCGTAAACCGAAAAACGCATTTAATATACTCGTTTTCTCTTTTCTCACTGCTCATAAAAATTAGTTATGATCGCACTTTTGTTGTGCCTTATTCCACAATTATATTGACTAGGAAAAAGTCATAAAAAGGCAAGTGTAAACAAAATGTGAACATTTTCAAAAAACCTTCATAAAAAGTATACGTTTTTTTTTAAATATTTTGAGTACGCCCTTTTTGTAATTTTTTGAATTCTAAGTGATAACGTTCAAGATTAATGTGGCTAAATATTATATAATATTGCTTTAGAGCAATTTCTTCCACATAAACATGATCGAGATTTTTTATGTCAAAAAAGTGATTTATGTTAGAGAATTTAACTTTAAAGTCTGCCATGGAATTCGCCTTCAATTTTTTTATCGACCAGAAACAATGCGATTATAAGCACAAGAAGAACAAAACTAATAATATGTACATATGTATATAACATTTGAAACACACCTAGGGAATTCACAATTGCCTTATAAAATTGTCACTTTCCAGAAATCAAAAAATAACAAAATAACAACATTTCAGTATTTAAAGACAGTCAAACGGTGTGAAAAAAATTTATTTTTTTTTGGCATTTCTTGATATTAAATTTTTGTGTCACCTTATTTTTATACTGAAATTTATTCATTCGAGTAAAAATTTTGTTTATAAAGAAATAAAATCTCATAATTATATATTAATATTCTCAGACTTTGTTTAATAATTTTTTTTTTATTAATATTATCAGAATTTTTTTTTAATTTTTTGTTTTTTTTTATGCTATGAGCCTAATCAAAAGTACATAGTTTTGTACTGAGCTTAATTTTAGTGTTTCTTTAAAGAGTTTGAATAGCCTTACCAGGCACAAAGGAAGTGTGTTTACTGGGCGAAAAGTTAAAAAAAATTTATTATAAAAATAAAACGGAACATTTTTTTTAAAACAGTTTCTCATAAACACGCTTCCAACATGTTTTTGTAAGCTTTGTTTACTTATATATTTCTTTGGAATAGAAAAACAAAAAATTAAAAGAAAAACTGAAAAATGTATTTCCTCCATTTTGATCAAGTAATTATTCAACTTAAATTTTAGAGGATAAAATTCCTAATCATACATTTTTTGTTCATTAAAACATAATTCCGTGTTAAAAGTTTCCCAAAGAAAATGGACCAAAATTTTTAAACGCGAATAGCTTAAGAACAACAAGTAAAAATAGCTGTCTTCGGCTATGCCTTTCATGAATGGCAGAATTGTATGAGAGCCATATTTAATATTAATTCGATATTAATGATTTCAACTGCTATAAAAGTCCCAATAATATTTAATATTTGGGGAAACTTTCATGTCTTTAGCTGATGAAATGAGGGAGTTTTGACCGAAAATGCAATATCTGAACAATCGGTTGTATGGCAGCTATATCTGAACAATCAGCTCCTATATACGTTATAGTTGTACGATCTGGCCAGTTCCGACAAATGTCTAATAAATTATAAAAAGGCACCTGACTGCAAAGTTTTATTCAAATATCTCACAAACTGCGTTTAAACAGACGGACACACAGGCAGACAGACAGACAGTCGGACAGTCGGTCGTCATATATTTTGTTTTCTATAAATATTAAAACCATTTAACCGATAAAAACTAATACTAGTTATGTATATATGTATGTATGTATGTATATGTACAGCTGTGTGTATATACATACGTACATATTTGCTTAGTTTGTGGGGTGGAGAGTCGTCACGCCGACAAGAATTATAGAAATTCAGTTGTGTGAAATTAGTATTCGCTTGTGCTCGCAGAAACGTACAAATGCACAGCAGCGTGACGGTGTGTGACACCGATTCGGAGTCGGAATTTTCAAATTTCTGTAAGAAGCCACTTTATGTGTCAGTGCGTAGGCGTAAAAGTAAAAGTAAGAACAAACTTCAAGACGTTCAAAAGCGCCGAAGATGCACTCACCTCTGCGGTCTACTGCTGGCGATTGCAATCGTAACTATTTTATTCGTTGCAACTTGCATCCGCATTAACGATACATCGGAGAATGCGTCTTTAAAGATGAAAAAGTCAATTTTGGTATTGAATTGGCATAACGAAGAGGTGCCATTGCACTCGAGCATCAATTGCACCGTCAGTGTGGTAAACTCGGCCCGACCGGCGATCACAGTGGAACAGTACAATAGCTACGATGCTATTATAATGAATTCAACAGCCGCTAATGTGCTACTCGGCATTGAGTCGATTAATTTGTACAACGATTCCCAACTTCTTATATTTGCCACACAAAACCCGCTAAACTATCCTAATACTATATCGCTGCCACGTTCCTACTTCCGAGTATACGATAAATCCTTGTCCTACTCACTGACATCGGACTTTGTGTGGCAGCCATTTGAAATTGTGCGACGCAGAGATTTAAAGGTTGTAGCGCCCAGTCTGCAACCTGAATGGGATGTTGCGCAGAATCAATTTCATGAAGAGAGCAATAGGGAATTCTTCTTGAATGAGGTGAAAGAAACGTCACCGTTGGCGCTAACTGTATTGGATAGACCGTGTCAAGAAGCGCGCCAAGAGTTGGTGTGGCGTATTATGGAAAATATGGATGTACACACGTACGGCGAATGCGGAAAATTCAAGTAAGTTTATTTGCAGTTTTTAATAGGTTTTGAAATTTGTTTAGCAAAGAATGTTGCGAAACGTTTTTCTTTCTGAGCAAGCGGCACAATTCTGAAATTTAACAGTTTTTGTCTGTGATTGTTCCGAATATTACACCAGCAGACCCTAGATAGGGTCGGTAATATTTTTACATTGGACGATGTATCAAAATGAAGGCAATAACCAATTATTGAAATTAAAACGGGAATGACACCGCGAACAAAGAGGTTTGAAAGAGCAGGCTACCACGATCGGAACGCGCACTGGATTCTTACTATTGACAAGTAAAAAAAGTTGAGCTCAATAGTGAAAATATCTCAAAAAAGTACTTATTTTTATTTCTTTCGACAAAACAAATCCCGTTTTACTTTTTACGCTTTTTGATTTTAACAATTAATTTTAAAAATATTTCATTTTATCAATACATTGCTTTAACAATTATTGATATTTTATTTTTTATTCAAATTAGTTTAAATTATTTTTTCATTAAAACGAAGTCTATCTTTAACAAAATCGACAAACATTTTTTTTTTAATTTTTACGAAAAAGTTTAAACTTAAAAAAAAATTAAAAAATGTTCTTAGCTCATTCAACTTTTATTTAATAAGTGGCTTCTATGAAACAAAACATCGTCTGCTTGCGTTATAAGAAAGAAATTATGAAAAAGAAGAAATGTTTAAAAATCAACGGAAGTTTATACCTAAGAGGCAAGTTTGTAGTTTACGATTCCTCTTGGAGCATACATTGATCAGTTTTTGACAAGTCACAATGAGGCAGACAGCATTCAGCAAGAAAACTAACGATAGTTTTAATGGCATTTCTCAAGACTTTCGGTACGTTGTCTATGTAAGTATATCGTCGAATGAAGTAAAGTAAATTCATACTCAAGTTAGTTATGTCAAAAGAACAGATTCACACTTTTTTCATCGATTCATTTTTATTAAAAGTGTGTTCACTGGGTTGTAGCTAGTAAAATGTAGGCATAGCATGCCTAGTGCTCAGGTCCACGCTTAAGTTTGTAGGTTTTGAAACATAAAAGTAATATTAATTTTATAAATAATTTTGCTGCTCAAGTTTTTAACCGCAGCCTATACTTTTCGAACCTCATGCATGTTTTTAATTATTTTTTTTAATGTTTTTGATCCATTGCCTTTGAAAAATTCCATGTAAACTAAAAACATTTTTTTTTTTACTTTTTGCAGCTGTGCGAATGTTGACCAATGTCTATCTCGAACAATTAATAAACAAGGAAATAAAGCTTATAAATTCTATTTGGCTTTCGAGGAGGAACTTTGTGTAGATTATGTTGGTGAAAAATTTTATAAAGCTTTAAATGCACGCCTGTTGCCGATCGTTTTTGGTGCTGCAAATTATAATCGCTTCGCCCCGCCGCAATCATTTATAAATGCTCGAGATTACGCGAGTGTACGCGAACTAACTGAATATCTGTTCTACTTGGATCAGAATCCCGAAGAACTTATTAAATATTTTACTTGGCATGAAACGTATATGCTTCGAAGATCCCATATGAATATGGACAAAATTTGTGATTACCTTCAGAGCGAGGATAGGCGAAATTTTACTCACTCGAAGTTAGAAACAGCTGAACCAATTGTCAATTGGCTGGAAGAGAATAAGTGTCTACCATATGAATTATCTGATACTATGTGGCTTGCGTGAGTGGCTTGGTTAGCAAGATGGTTGCTACTTATTTTTAAAGTTACTTAGTTTGCGTATAATCCGGTCACTACTAATAGCACAACGAAATATTGACACATTTAGACATTTTATTTTTCTTTTCATTATTTTTATTTTTTTTCAATAAAATGAAGTTGATTCATTTTGTAGCGCATTTAATTTTGTTAAAATAAATTTCAAATTTCAAGTGCCTACCTATAACCACTGATTTTTGACAATTTTTTTACTGACGCTCTCTTGTATTTATTCCATATAAAAATTATCGCGGGTATGCGTTACTTGATGAAAATTACCATTGAAAAAATTATCAAAAGTCTGCATTAATTTTAAGCCACTAGAAACTTGCATATTCTCATTCCAAAATAAAATTAGCCACAAAATTGCAAACTTATAAAAGCTGAAAAGTTATGGTTTAAAAGTTCAAAATTTAGATAAAATTGTGTTAAATCATTGTACATTTTGTAAATAATTTTAAAAATGGCTTGTTATGGTTTATGTTAGGGAATGAACGGTGTTTTAAATGCAAAATTGTTCAAATGTGCCAATATATGTATGTAGGTGCTATAATTTGTGATCAGAGCGTATGTAACATATATACATACGTTGTGTACACATAAATTTGATTATGATAAGCTTAAAAAAAAACCAAATTAAGTAATGAGTAAGATATAACCATATGTCCATATGTATATATTTATGTATGTATGCACCACATTATTTTTATTCTAGATATGTAATTAGGTACACATTAACATATATAAAGCATTTTGTTATAACAAATTATCTCGCAATACTTTTTTGAATTCCCAAACGATATTTTAACAATGATTTAGCTGTAAGCGTACGCTTTAATAGAAATTTAATAAAAAATGGCAATTTTTTATGGCAAACTGTTAAATTTTAAATCCAAAACAAAACCTGAAAAAAGCACTTAGCCTATTTTAACTGACAGGCAGATACAAACATGCATGTACATACGTCCATACTAGGGATGTAAATTTTTGGCGATTTGTTGATCCCGGGATTTTCTAGATCTGAATTACACGAAGTTTTGATTCGACATTTTTAATTTGCCAAAAAATGTAACACGTCTGTAATAGTTGTATTATAGAAGTATTCAAAATAACAATAATACAACAAAGAAGAACGATTTGTTGTAAATCATGTACACATGTATTTATTGGTATTTTCAAGAATAAAAAGGAAATAAACATAAAATTTGTCAAAAATACAAAATAATTTATACTTCAAGTACAGATATACATATTTGGCATAGAAGGAAATGCACCTACATAAAGTAAAATTATTTTTTATCACTGTTTGAGACCAAATATTAAATATTATTTATTATTATTATTATTTATTAGAGTAATATGAAATATTAAACTAACTTAAGTAAAATACACACTAGCTACCAGGGCCTACGGTGCGATTAAATGTTTACAATTTTTTTTCTTTTTTATATACGAATGCTGTTCTTATATTCCGAAATTTAACATATTGATATTGTAATATATTTTTATTTGGTTAAAATTGGTTTAAATTTTTCTGCTCAGATTAATATCGTTGATATATTTTATTACTTTTATAACGTTTCCGATGTTAATTTCATTTAGTAGAGTTGACGGTACAGTGGTACCAAAATTCTTTGCTCGAAGCGCCGATAGGTTTGGGCAATAGTCGAGGATGTGTTGGACAGTTAGGCGGTTTGGACAATGCGGGCATACAGGTGGAGTCTCACATTGAAGAATGTGGCTATGCGTGATCACTGTGTGGCCGAGCCTCAGTCGAGTGAAATAGGTAATTTCTTTCCTTGACAAATCCGCTGGGTAAAGCGCTTTAGTACATTCACGATTAATGGTGGAGTAAAGATGCTGATAATGGGACCAGTCTGAAATTTGTTTGTTACGGAGGTGTCTATTTATCATCTTCTGTAAATCCTTGCTCGGCGATGCATTAAAAGTTAGACATGGTGATGAGACTGCGTTTTTGGCCGCTTCGTCGGCAAACTCGTTGCCTGGGATGCCCTTATGCCCAGGAACCCAAAAGATTTGGAGTTTCTTTTTGTATTTTATAAGTCTGTCCCTAATTCGGTTTATAATAGAGTTATCGTGGTAAATATTTTTAATTGCTGAGACTACAGACATACTATCTGTGCAAATAACGAAGTGCCCTTTGTTTTTAGTTGCAAATTCTGCGGCTTGTAGTACCGCGACTGCTTCTGCTGTATAAATAGAACAGTGCAATGGGAGCCAACCGGCTGTTATGAGTGTTCCATTTTGGTGCACTACACCGAACGTTGTACTGTGGTCAGTTTTTGATCCATCTGTAAATATGGGGATCCAGTTGATCATCTGCCTACTGTTAAAGTGCTCAATGAATAGTTGTTTAAAGCATTCGTTACTGGTGTGTGCTTTAGGGTAGGTGTGTAAAAGCTCGGATACAGAAGATTGTGGTAGCGACCAAGGCGCTTGCTTACAAATTTGATTGCCCATTGGGGGTATTTGAATCTCTAGTTCTTTGCAATAGGATATGCAGCGACGAATAGTAGATTTGGTGGAGTAGATACGTTTGTGGGATGCAGCGAGACGGAATATGTTAAATAGCGTTTTATTTGTGGTATTAATAAACTTTGGGATCAGTCTCCACGTAGTGAGGTCGCGCCTTTCAACAATGGAGGGGAGACCTGCTTCTGCTAACATACATTTAACTGGTGAAGTGGGGAAAGCGTTCAGACTACGTCGAACCGCTGTATGGTATGGCGCTTGCAAAAGTTTTATATGTGTGTTAGCGCACCACCCGTAAATAGGGAGTCCATAATCTATTTTTGATAGCATTATTGATCTTGTTATATTAATTAAAGTGTTAGTATGTACACAAAGGTTTTTTGATGATAAGTATTTAATAATATTAAGCCTGGTAGCTAGATTTTTTCTTAACTGCTGACAGTGCTCTTTGAAAGAATATTTAGAATCAAATACAATGCCTAATATTTTTAAGTTTTTTACATTTTGAATGTTAGTGAGCTCAACATTGATATCAATTGGGGGGCAGCTTTGTTTTCGACAGATGTGCAAAATTTTGCACTTTTCATAAGCAAGGGTGGCTCCAGATCTTAATCCCCATTGTTTGAGTTCGAGTAGTAGCTTTAAAAACGTATTTTTAGTGCTTGGTAAGTCCTTATTTTTTGTATAAAAAAAAGCGTCGTCTGCATAAATATTTAAATTGATATTTTTGTAGTTTAGTGTTATTCTATTTATTTGCTCAAAGGCTATCATAAATAGGACAACCGATAAAGGGGAGCCTTGGGGTATGCCGTTATTGAGTGGAAAAGGTTTTGAAAGCTGTCCGTTGATATTAACTTGGAATGCCCGTCCAGTCATAAACGATTTTATGACTTGAAATATCTTTTTCCCAATTTTCCACGCTTTGAGTTGATTTAAAATGACATGAATGCCAATGCGATCATACGCTTTTTCGAAGTCAGTGGCTAACACTGTAATGTGATTTTTGGTTGAGAGCGCATCGGCGATAAAGTGTTGTAGGTGGAGGAGTGCGTCGATGGTTCCATGTTTCTTTTTAAATGCTGACTGGTTGTGACTTATTAAATTATTTTTCAAGAAAAACCACATTAGCCTTTTCGTGAGCATTTTTTCAAATATTTTGCTGAGACAGGGGGTTAGTGAGATTGGGCGATACCCACTTGTACTGTCTTGGGGTTTATTTGGCTTAGGGATTGGTAGTATGGTGGCCGATAGCCACGTGTGAGGATAAAGCCCCCCGTTGAGGATGTTGTTGTACAATGACAGAAGGATACGTTTAGCCGGAAGTGGTAGATTGCGGAGCATAGCGTAGGTTATACGGTCTTTTCCTGGAGATTTCCCTTTAGCGTGTTGCAGAGCGACATCTAATTCTATTTGGGAGAATTCTGTTTCTAGGTAGAGAGCATCTTTTGTGACTGTGCTGGGGTTGTATACTTCGGCCAGGATTGTCTGCTTTAACGTATTATATTCTTCGGAAAAGTTAGTGTCTTGAGCGTAATTACACCAGGTAGAAGCAAAGGCATTTGCAATTTCGGTGGAGGAAGTAAGAAAGGCGTTATTATGACGTATCGCAATAATGGGAGCTCTTGGAATACCAGTGAGCGTCTTGATTCTTGCCCAGATCTTTTGTGGCGAGGAGTTTGGATTGATAGTTTCGGTGAATTCAGATATAGATTTCCGTTTTGCTTCTTTGACGCGTTTTTTGAACTGGGCGTTTGCCTTTTTGTAAGCGATAAGGTTGACAATGTTACAAGAGTTTTTATAAACCTGCCAAAGTTTTTGTTTATTTGTACGTAATAGACTAAGCTCGTTATTCCACCATGGTGAGCGTGATTTATGCCCCTTTGGGTTGCTTTGAGGAATCGTTTTGTTGGCTGCTGTTCTAATTATCTTGGTGATTGTGGCTGCTTCTTGGTGAATGTTTACAGGGTGCCACTCTTGTATCGCCTCTAGACAGTGTGTCTGGAATTGATCCCATTTTGCAAAGTCTGTCAAGAATTTTGGAGATCTCTTCGGGTTCTGTACGTTCAAATTATTTTGTAACTCTGTCAGAATTGGGTAATGGTCGCTTCCATAAAGGAAGTTAAGGATTTTCCACGAACATTTAGGACTTAGTTGAGGTGAAGCCATAGTGATATCGACATGGGTGAACGTTCTGTGTGTAGAAAAGTGCGTGGCTGACCCGTTGTTTAGCACAATCAGATTCTCCGCGAATATAACATTTTCTAGTTGTGTACCTCTAGCATTGGTAGTGGCTGAACCCCACAGGGGACTCCACGCATTGAAATCACCTAGTAGTAGCGTTTGAGCCTGGGTCTGATGGAGGAGGTCTCTTATGTCTTTGTCGGAAAATGTTTTACTTGGTGGGATGTATGCATTTATTATTGAGAAGGGTGTAAGGAGATGCAGTTCTATGGCTATTGATAGGATATTTGTATGTATAGCTATACGTTTGTGCGGAATATTCCGTTTTATTAGTATTGCGACCCCCTGCTTCGCATATCTGTTGTTACTGTCATTATAGAAGTAACCAATATACGTCTTGGGGATTATAGTGTTAGTTACTTGAAAAGGAATGTGGGTCTCTTGAAGGCAAATTATATGGGGGTTAAGATCTTTTATCAATTGCTCTAACTCATTGTAATTGTTCCCATATCCTTTCAAATTCCACTGTATGATTTTTAATGACATTTCAATTGTAAATAAAATATCAAAAATAAATTTAAACACTTGATTCTAATATAATATAACTTATAAAATAAATGATAATTGGGATGTCTAAAGCATGTTTAAGTTTAAGTTGTTTACTTGGCACTGTTGTTTTTGTTGATAGGTGAACGTCTCAGTACGCTGGGACTCCCTTTGCTTATTGCTCTATTCATGGTATTTGTTGTAGACGTAGACGTGTCGGTATCCATGTGGTGATCTGCTTCTTTTTCAGTTTCTGTTTTCGACGTTTTCTCGCTACCGTAGTTGTTGTGTTGATTTAATGTAACAATAGTATGATCTTTTGTTGAATTAGTTGTTGTTGTCAGATTAGTTTTTTTTGTTGGCTGAGCGTTGAGTTCTGTTAAAAATTTTTGTATACTGTCTTTGCTAGTAGTTGCTTTGACGGTTTCTTGCGTAATATTAGGAGCTTCTGAAGTAGAGTTGTTGGAATCAGGCGGATTATGTGTGTTTACTTGTGCTGTAGAATTGTCTTCTGTTTTTGTTGTTTGGGCGAATGAAATGGAATTTGCGACTGCGATTGGATTTTGTATTTTGTGTAATTTTAACGCTTCGCGCATAGAACATTTCTTCTCAGTTTTTATTTTAAGAATAGCTCTGGCCTGTTGATATTTGGGGCATGTGTTGGCTGAGGCTGCGTGTTCTCCAAAACAATTTGCACATGATGTTCTGATGCAGTTTTCTGGTTGGTGGGGAAGTAGGTTGCAAGAGACGCAGGCGGGTGCGTTTTTGCACATTTTCATTGTATGCCCAAGCTTCTGACACGATTTGCATCGCATCGGGTTTGGGAAATGTGGCCGCACAGTGCATATTTCCCAGGCTATGTCAATTTTTTCCGGTAAGAAATAGGTGTCGAATGATAGTAGTACTGCTCCGGTTGGCTTGACGACTCCTTCAGTTATGCGCGTGAATTTGTGGACGGCAGTGACGTTGTATTGCTTGAGTTCTTCAATAATCTCATCTTCTGGAACTTGATTTAAGAATGGCGCGTATACTGTCCCTTTAACACAATTTAAATTATGGTGGAGTTCACATGAAACTTGACAAAGGCCCGGTAGAGAATGGGTGTTAATAAACTTTTTTGCTATTTCTTTATTTTTCGCCAGCAGCAATAAGCCTCCATCACGTAGAGGAGTAATTTTGTTTATTTCTATGCTTATAGCCAGAAGTGATTTGTGCACCGCAAAAATGGAGTAGCTACTTAGTGGTTTATTTTCGTCTTTAGATTTTATCACAAGAAATTTGGGGCTATCTTTTTTTGTTACAATAGATTTGCACTATTGTCCCCGAGATATTGGGGCCCGGGGGCCATCTCACATCAAAAGTTTAGTCAAGCACGTGTGTTTACAAAGCACTAGATGTATATAAGTAGAGAAAAACAAAAACAAATATACTATGCACTGGTGCGCGACGCGTGAGAAAAGAGAATTGATCGGTGACTGATTAAATATTAATTTATTACCTTTCAGTAAAAAAAGAAATACTTCCAGTAAAAATTAAATACATCACCCATTCCATTTTAAGCGAGGCAGAATTATTCCTTTTATTGATCAAAATGCAATCTCAAAGAAATAAAAGCCGTAAGTGTGTTATCCTCCAACCTTTTTGTAGTTAACTAGTCGTGTTATTTGTCGCATTGTGTTATCGTAATACAACAGTTGGAAGATTGTTGCTTTTCTTTCTCATGTTAAATTTTCTTATTTCAATACAATTCTGAAAGGTATACACTAATTATTTGTTTTATTCGATCTTTTTGTTGTAAATAATTTGAGGTTTATTTTTGTTTCTAAAAATGTAAACCAAAAATTTCAAAAAATAAGTCAATTAAACTCACGGTTATCTGAAATTCCGGGATTTAAATAGACTGATCCCGGGATATTCGGGAGTTGAAAAAGGCCGGGATCATGAGATTTCGGGATCCCGGGATTTACATGCCTAGTCCACACATATTTTTGATACAATTATTTTGAAAGAGTTATTGACAGAGTATATTTTTGTTTGGCATTATGTTTTTGTTTACTTTTGAAATTTAGCACTGGATTATATAAAAAAATAAGAAAAACTCAAATTCGTACCTATAAATAAATTAACTTTATAGAAGCTTAGTCTATGTATATACATATGTACAGACATATATTTAAATTTGGTTGAGTGCACATACATATATACATACATAGTATATTCATACAAAATATAATGCTTACTGAATATGCTTTGTTTTTTTTTTTTTTTAATTAACTGTACCAACACAATTGAACAAATTAGGAAATTAATCAGGAGAAGTTTTACTTTCATATCGTGGCCCAGGCGTAATGTATTACTTTATATTTTCATTGATGGAATTGATTTGATGACAAGTTTTTTTCGTTAATTTATTTTATAAATGAACTCTAGCTCAAAAAAATAATGTATCAAAGATTCAAAATTTAGATAATATACATATATAAAAAATCGATAAATTTTAATAAAACTCTCTTTTTTTTATTCACAAATATTAGAAAGAAGAGAATGAGCATGTAAATTCTCGAACAATTTTTTCTGTCGGTTTCCCGCACAATACAACAATAAATATGTAGTTATTTTCATTTATTACAAGCACTTTGTCACAAATAGGTATTCAAGACCATCTGAAAACTAAAAAAAACTATCTTGATGGCATTTTAATTTATACCATTTTTATAGAAAAAAGTAATGCGTCCTTACTTTACTCCTTATTATGAATTTGATATTCTAAGTTTTAAAAAAAGTTTTTAAATTTTTATAAATTTTGTTTTGATTTTCGATGAACTCTGGCAAATTTGTCCTTACATAAGTATATAAAACTTCAAATTTTGTCAAAATCTTACTTTCTTACTTACTTACATATTTGGCGCATTAACTGCCTTAGCGATTTGGCCGAGGTCAACACAGTACGCCAGCTTTCCCTATCATTAGCTAACTGGGCTCAATTGGAAATCCCAAGTATTGACAAGTATTTTTCCAATTCGTCTTTCCAACGCAGAGGAGGTATTCCTTCAGGGCTGGAGCTATTTCATTCATTCGAACGACATGGCCTAGCCAGCCAAGCCAATGGTTCTTAATCCGCTGCACTATGTCTACGTCCTTGTAAACCTCGTACAGCTCGAAGTCTTAAGTCGACTTAAGCTAGCGAAAAAACCAAGCTTTAAAAGTTAAACTGCTCTTAATTAATTTCTTAATCGTTCTCTAGTGTTTTGCATATTTCATAGTTTTTGCGTTTCGGGCGTTAAATGAAGGTTTGGTTAGTTTAGGTTTGATGAGTTTGGGTGTAATGAGTTGAGAAGTGGTTAGTATAGGTGTGGAGAGTACACGAGTGTTGAGTTGAGGTGTTGTAATAATAGGTGTGATGAGTTGAGATGTGGTCTATATAGGTGTGGAGAGTACACGGGTGTTGAGTTAAGGTGTGATGAGTTGAAGCATTTAAAGTATGAGGGTGATGAGTTGAGGTGTGGTGTGTATAGGCGTGATGAGCAGTGTGACCAGATGATTCAAAGAATGAAGCTAGTTTGATTGAAGATATTATTATTAGGTGCGTATTCTACGATAAATTAGATATAACGCACATGAAGTTGAAAACTCAACCGTTTTGAAGCTAGTTGAAACGCAATTATTATTTTAAACAATAACAATGTATAGTAGGTTTAGTTTGGGGTGAGTTCTTGCATGGTAAGCAGTACTTATTGTGGACCCCAACGATTTGCATTTTTAAAACTCTCCTCGTCACTATGCGCGCGTTATAAATCTGAATTTTAAATTTGTGTTCTAGGAAAATTTTGCCACAGAGGAGGCAAATTGGTATGCTTAAGCAAAAATATTCAAATATTTTGGAAAATCAGTTACGCGTTTTTAATGTATGTAAATTAAAAAGTAGATTTAAGAACTATAAACATCATTTAAAACATCAACTCTCTCAAAATCTTCAACCAAACAACATACAATTTTAAGTATTTGCAGCAGCGCCACAGAATCGACATGAATCATTCGGACATGTGCCATGCAAGAGTAATTCTTTTCAAGTCTACACTGACTTGTTTATTTTCTGTATGTATTTTTTAAAATATCTTTAAAGAGTTTCACAAATTATAGTCCGCCTCTCGATGTTTTTAGGCATAGTGGTAAAGAACTGCCCATTGACTATATACATTTTATGAAAGAACTACGTCAGAAAGACTGTTTCGCGCAGAGTTGCCGAAATTAATCTCTTCACCTTCTACACTTCACTTTACAATTAAAGCATAACAAATTGAGAGATTCGTACAATTTATTTTTCTTCTAAGTACTAAAGAAGATACTATAATGAAATAAATGCCAAAAATGGCGAGAGGGTTTTATCTATTTATTAAAACCGCACAAAAATGATTACAGCTCTAAAAAAGTAGAAAGGCCAATAGTTAGAAGGCTCCATCTTACTGATTGTTACATTTTTCAAATTTTATAATCATTAATATTTACGCCTGAAACTCTCGCGGGAGCCCTTGCCACTCATCGGTACGACTACATGTGTACTTACTAAATCATTTCTATATTTACAAATGTGTCGGTGATTTTGTTATTTTACGGTGTATGCATCAACAGCCGTCTATTGCTTGTACGACTGTGTACTTAAACATCCTTGCTCGAGCTATCAATGTGTGGCGGAAAGGTCCTGAGCCAGCAGCAGCGACTGTGCTAGTGCTAATAACAACAAAACAGCCGTGCCGTCGCCTATTAAAAACAATAAATCGTCTGTGCATTGCCGTGAACATGGTGACACGGTAGTTTCATGTCTACAACAAAGCAAAAGTCATGTGTGTCTTGATGTGTCGCAGAGGGCAAGTAAACAACGCAAGGATGTATAATCAAAGCTCCTATACATACAAAGAGGTATATTTTTACATATATCCATACAGTGGCGAATATAGAATTGGTGACGAGCTAAACATTCGTTGTAATGTTCCCAAAGCATGGTAAAACTTGCTTGGTTTAATATTTAGTCATCCCCTTAATCTTGTCAATCTTCGGCCTGTCAAATTTTTATTTTTAAAATTTTCAGAAACAACAAGGATGTCTAGTTGCAGTCTAATCAGCCGTGAGTCGCCTTATAACACATACTTGTTTTATTTGTCTTCTGATCGACATGGCTAAAATGACAGCTTTCGTGCAAATTCTCTTACTCATACAGTATGTAAGTCTGTGATTTTAAGTACCAAAGTGCCATAGTGCTGACAAAGCTTGATAAGAAATGCTTTGATTGACAGCAAGTCCTTTGCAGTTCTATAAAGAATAAAATACTTTAACGATTTCCAGAGTCTCCTAACACAGAACCATCATAAATAAAACCACTTAAACTGTTATAGAAGTTGTCGATGTCTGTCAAAAGAGGGTGAACTACCAGCCCAAAAGGTAAAACGAGAAATTACTCTTACAAAGAACAAACGCTCTTTATAGGGCGAGGCAATATTCTAAATATCTGTTAGCTAACAACAAGATGTTGAAAACAAGCTATTTCTTTTCCAAAAAAAAATTGGCCCAGATGGTGCTGATATCCAGCAATTTCGAAAATTGTTTGTCCGTCTGGTAAATTTGCAACGCGTTAAGGTTTACAAATCTTTCATAGAATCCATCGCATGAATGGATATTTTTTTTTTCATTTCTGCGTTCGTCCATGCTTTTGCGGCATACTAACGATAGGTATTATTGAGAGACTTACATAGTAGGGTTTTTGTTTACCGACAAAGAACTTTAATGCCCAACTGCCTACACCGTACAAATTGACAACTATCATCATCATCGATGAGGGTGCCCAGACGCCTATATTCGGAAAATGGAAATGCTCACACGATCAAGCTCTATGTATCTAAAAGAGGGCGAATGTTGAGAAAAATTATGTCAATATCGCCTTTTGAACACTATTGTAAACTTGTTTCTGCAGCTCATAATACTTATATATGTTCCTATATGTATAAGTGTCTATATATATTTTCCAATGGATTCCTAAATTGTGATGAAATAATTACGGTTGCTATATTACCTGTTTTTAATATTGTCTGGAATCGTTTTTCCGGTATATTGAAATAATTTTTCGGTTCACCAGAAATTGTTTTTCGGTTCTTGGAGCCATCTATCGATTCTTATGGAACCGTTTTCCGGGTTTCTTTAAATCATCTTTCGCTTACCCTGTAACCGTTTTTTTTTTTTTTGGTTTTCTAGAAACGTATTTGGAGTTTTTTTAAATCATAATTTTTTCTTTTGGATATGTCTTTCTTGTCTCTTCAAATCATATTTCGGTTTTTCTGGAACCGTTTTTGGGACCTCTTCGAATCGTCAATCGGGTTTTCTGGTACAATTTTTTGGGTTTTATATTTATATCGTGTTTCCTTTTTCAGTACACGCAACGACCGGAATAGACCTGGTCATTAAAGTGCTCCATTTTCCGAAAGTTTCTCAGCTTTGTGCATCACTGCTTTGCCGTTTTGTTGTTTTACGACGCGTTATTGCCATTCGAACACTTCTTCACAAAGTAAAAGGATTTCGATACCGTATTGAACGATTTTGCAATGAAGGAAAAAAAAAACTAAAGCGTGTGCAATCGCTTGATTATGCTTTCAAAATTTCTGGGTTAGAAAAAAAAATTTTGTTTCAAATCTGCAAAAAATTTATTTAAACTACGATTGAATTATGAACTTATACGAAGCATCGTATTTGCATGTCCACCACTGTACTCGTATAAGAATCTATGTACGTTTTCTAACATCGACGGCAGCTGAATTGGTTATCCTTTCTCCGCGCTAAACGCTGTCGCTGCGCAACATACGCAGATTACTACCGAGGTGAGGTCCTTTCGTCTCGCCAATGTTTTCTTAACATGTATATTTGTTGCTTATGTACATAAATTAGTCATTGACATGTTTTGTTTTTGTTGTTTGCGTTTGTCAATCGCTGCCGTGCATTATGATTTAAATTTTGTCGTGCTCCCATCTGCACCTTTGCTCTCCAACCCAGCTGGGCCTTTGACTCCACAAGCGAACTCTTTGTACACACACACACACACACACACACATTTCAAAATGAAACTTGTTCCGCATCATATTATTTGACTTAAATTCACTGTAATGGTCCACTTGGGACGCGCGCATGCGCAGCCGCTAAGTGGCAAGCTGCACACGCATGCCACCAATTTTCGATTTACTCTAATCTGGGTTAAAATTAGTATGACGCTTGTCAGGAAATTAGATTTACAGCTCCTTAATTCGTGTAGCAGATGCGCGCTCAAGCGAGCACAAGCTGCTGTGTTGTGCTGCCGCAAGTAACAGTACACAAACAAAAAAGCAAAAAATCAGAAAAAAAGAGAAGGATGCGCTGTAAGGATGTGCGTTGAGTTTGTGTGCATTTAGGCAAATTTTAGGCCGCTGACAGACCGTTAGCGCTATGTAAAATACAAACATAATGCTAAAGCCAGTTGCAGAAATGCCGCCGCATTGCTAACAGCAGGCGAAGCAAGCGAGCGCTGAAGCGTAGAAAACGTGCAAAAGCTGACGGCGCAACCTGTACGCGCCATATGGGCACGCGTCAGGAAGCTGATCTTAATTTCCGATCTGCATACGCCGAAATTGTTTCAGCAAGGCTAGAGGGGAACTGCAAAAAAAAACCACTACAATAAAATGCGCGCCTCTCTTTGTTGCAAAATGTGCCAAAAATACTATAAATATTGTGGTCGCGAGCGCATCTGCGTGCGCTAAAAACAGCGTCGGGAGCTCGACGGCTAACTGGCTTGTTTTTCACGCTATTTTATCGCTGATTGCAAGCAATTGTCGGCGCATTGCAATGTAGCGCTGAGAGTATACACATACATAATAGGTACATATATGTTATGTAGACAGTCGACATCCACTGGCGCTGCGATCTTCTGTCAGAAAAAGGCACGCAGATGACGCGACGCGGTTGAAGTGCTTGCACACACAAGCACATATAATTATAGCGGTGCCCTGTGCACCAAGCACCGCTATCGGCTATCACATTGAGCTACCACAACCGTAAGCCAAAGGCGAGGGTGACCCCAAGCTTTGTGTGTTGCGCCAGAGATGAAGAAGCCGATGATCACCGGGTTAGGGGCGGAGGCGTGTGCCGACCAGTTGCGGTTTAACAAGATGTGTCACCGCCTCTGTTTTGCTGAAGCGGGGTTGGCGGTAGCAGAGCGGCTTCTTTCCTGCCTGATTGTACTAAAATAAATAAAAGAATAAAATAAAATATGTGGAGCAAATGTTTTTTCGTGTTTTCGAATCTTCAGCCACTTGTGTCTGTTGAGATGTCTGCGCGCGATAAACGCTGAGGCAACAAAGCGAAACTATTTTGCGATTACGCGCATTACTCATAGCTAAATATTCTGTTCATACATTTATTTCCTCTCAAAGTTGCTGTTGTCTTGTGTTCCTTCCGACCTTTGCATAACCAAACTCCTCAAATAATAGATTTAATATAATTTGTAACAGTCTACAGCAGCGCATATGTATGCTTATTAACAGTTATTGTTTTCTTGTTCTTTGCTTCTTTTTTGGCGCTTGTCCTTTCGCTATGTCCTTTCGGTTCGTTGGCATGCTAACCTTTTTGGTTGAAATTATTTATAACACGTGGCATTCGATCGCTGATTGTATCGTCTTCACTTCGTCGGTCGGCGGGTGTAACTCGCCAACTGTTAGCGCTCGTCCTTTTTTTTTTGGTTTTGTTTGGTTAGGCTGCAAAATTTTTCGCAGTTTCTTTTAATTTTTTATTTTGGCTGATAAGTGCACAGAACCCTTTTCATTACTTCCAACAACTGTTGTCTCCGCAATTTTTTCTTATTTACACAGACATGCTTTGAAATATCTGTCAAAATTTGTGAATGTGCAAAATTGAAAGAAAAAAATTTTGAAATGTATAACATGCCGGTAGAGATGATCAATAAATACTCCGGTTACTCCTTCTTCAACTTAGGACCCTCAAGCGCCTAACGGTCTTTTATAAGTCATGGAATTTGCAGTTTTATAATTAATGCAATATCCGCAGTAAGAGTGCTTGGCTAACAGATAAAAGGTGCAAGGGTAGGCAGAAGTAAGTCAAGGAACTCCTTAAAGAGATGTTTTATAATCTTTCTATCGATTTTAAGTAAGCAAGTTTAAAAATTTTCGTTTAAGAAGTCAATAGATTTTTCATGCGGTGGACAACGATTGTAGAGTAGAGAAAATTCCGTAAGTTATATTTGTAATTCAATACTGATCATTTAGTTTAAAGAGCTTATTGAGCTCTATAGTTTTGTTATGGGCAGCTTGTAAAGATGCGGTAATATTTTGCAAAATGTTAGGACTGATATGGGATCTAATTCTCTGGAGGCGGATCAACACTAGTGGTAGAAAATTAAGGATAATACATAGAACAGACTGTGCACCTGTTACAGGAGCAATTAAGTCGTGTCGTTCGGATGGATTTAATATTTATGTTCCTGTACTAACGCCTTATAGAATAGCATATTCCCGAATATGCTGCAAACTCTGCATCCAAATTCAATGAGTTAGACTGGTAGGGTAAACTGTGGACGAGCACAGAAAGCATTTACTAGAAGTATTTTCTCATATACGACAGTACCGGAAATTCTCTCTCCGGAACAAAGATCGATCGGCCATTCCAAATAGTGAAACCGACACATCTATACTGCAGACAATATCACAGAGAAAGCGCATCAAACTCGTGCTTTTAATGGTTATTTGAATAATGGGCAGATGCTCGGATGACGCTTCTACCGACCGACAAAACTTGCAGAAGCTGAAAATTTTTGTAGCTTTAGCTTAACTTTTTTCCATCAATCATTGAATTGGAGATAAATATAGAACACCTATTTAAGAAGAACACCTGTTTTCGCCCGGCTTTCAGTTGAGGGTAGTTCACGCTGTCTAGATGGTACAAGTGCACAACAATAGGTCCATTCCTTTACTTTTCCTGTAAGTTCCTAAAAAGTGCCAAAAGGCAAGAGAGTAAGGTAAAAACGCTCTCTAATAAAGAATTACAGGAAAAAGTAGGGGAATGCAAAAAACCATTTTTTTAGCCCAAGAAGCGAATATCAGAATATTTAGTATACTAAAAATGTTAATAAAAACACTTAAACGCAAGCAAGTCGCAGTTACTCTCTCAAGTGCGCTCTCAGTTACAGTTTTTTTTAGTACGGGAATGATTTTTGGACTAATTCCTGTAAAAAACTGTAGATAAGGAATGGACCTAATATTTGTTGTAGCTCTGTCTCTTATCACAAGATTCAAATTAAAATGTAGCTATCAGACCACGATGCAGCAAACTAAAGATGATGCATTCCAGGGTACCGTTGTTTTGGTTTTGCCGAATTTGACAGAAGTGACGTCGGTAGCCTTTTGTAAATAAGCCAAATCCTTGCATGTGTTTCACATGTTTTAAGTACATACTTGAAGTGATACCATTTCGTAATTTTTCTTTTTTTGATTTTTGTTTGCATATGCATGTTTGCACTTTCATCAAGTTTAAGGCTTGGATTTTGCTTTCTTATGTTCACAAATATTAACAAAACATCTAGTCACAAAAAAAAGTCTATAAAATAGTGACCTGGTATTGAGCAGGTCACAAAAAATTTAAATAGAAACAAAAGAAAAAAACGTGAAAGCGAGGAAAGGCAATAATCTCTGGCTCGTTTTAAATACAAACCAGTGTTCCGACAACTCTTAACTTCGCTTATTGAATAGAATTCAGCTCGTTTTGCAGGACGAAGTAATGTGGCATTTCGTCTCTCTAATATCTCTCGTTTACTGGATTGTTCTGTGAAAACTAGAGGTTCGATTGCACTTATAAACATATTTCTTTCTGTTTACAAAAGGTGGGTTAAATTTAATACAATTCTGTTTAAAATGGTTAAAGACATTGGCTACAATAAACTCGGTTATTAAAATTAGTCAATCGATCATCGCAAACTAAAAACAATTAATTTGAAACTGTTTTAAACTGAGCAATGAATGTTCGGAGCTCTTTTTATTTCACTTAAGTGATTGGAAAATTCCTCATTTTCTGCTTTACAACAACTTGAAATGCTGTCGGTAAGTAGTCGCACTATCGGATTGTTTAAAGTAATATGCTGGAGAGATGAAATTAATCGTCACTGATCAACATTAAGGTCCTAGAGAAAATTCTGAAATTAAGGCGGATCAAAAGAATTTGACAGCACTGCATTGAAAACAAAGTGACACAGCTGAAATTTTTTTTTTATCCTTATAAATATTAAAATTTAAAAGTGAAAATGTTTACCCTTTTTTACGAGTCTTATTTATTTATGTGCGAGTGTTTAATGCGAACAGTGAATGTGTAAATTCAGTGTAAACTCAGCTCAATTTACACTTCACAGCAGCTGACACTCTACACAAAATTTAAAGCTAGTCAGTTCTGCTCATTCTTACTCCTGCGTGTTAAAGACAAAACTTTTCAAGCGACTGAGTCTGCAACAACGACGGCGCCTGCGACTGCGAGAGAATCAGCAATATTTTGGTAACAGACTGTCAACGCCAGTGCGTGCAATTAATCATTTTGAAGGCAAATTTGTGATTTTTACGAGCAACATGTCATGCGGCAGCGCAAATGCCAAAACAATTAAATGGTTGGACGAACGAGCTAGCGGATAGACGGATGTACTTACACCACGACACATCATAGACGTCACTTGCAGGATTTGCCACGCCGACTTGAAAATATGGCGATTCATGTGAAGCCCCAGCCACATGTGGCAGGCGTTAGGCGTGGCCGTTTGTAGAAGTTATGACCCGTGTTGAAAATAATTTCGTTTTTATTTTTTCTGACAGTCTGTTACTCATTTTCGGTAGTGATGCGCTCGTCATAAAATTATATTTTATTCTACTAAATACGCATTTGGTTGATGTTATCAAGTTTGGAGTCTCATCAATTGCCGCCCCCGAATCATTGCTGCCGTACTGGTCGTGCTACTTTCGAGTGACTGCGGCTTATTTCCCTTGGGCGTTACCTTATTTTTAATGTTGCTGTTGATGGTCGTGGTGCTGCTGCTGATGGTTTCCTTTATTTGTTGCTGTTAAATAAAATGCAATTGTTGATGTGGCATGAGCCATAAAATAGATTTATTATTAAAAAATTTTATAACCTCAAGCAGGGATGCTTGCTGATGTTGTGACATTTGGTGACAGGGAATTATGATTTTGTAAACAACTGGTGAGTGAAATTAAATGGAATGATGCTGAGCGGAAACTCGGAAACGGAGAGTGAGGTGGCTCCAACAGTCTCAAGTGAAAGTGTACATAACATCGCCTTTAGGCCGAAATATAAATTTTAGCTCAAGAAAATTTTTCTGTGTTTTTTTTTTGAATATTATGAATCATAATGTTACTGAGATGCAAAAAGGCTCTTACAAAAATTTTTTTCATTGAACAATTTTTTTATTTTGCATTTCAAGTTACTTATGTATACTAAGCACATCTTCCTCGGTAGGAGGCTTAGTTCAGTTTAAAGTTCTAAACTGACGGAAGATTCGATAGTTCCTCCTAACAAAAAAAAAAAAAAAAAATGTAAGTACATTTTTTTTGTGGGTATCAGGCACGAAATAACGCGTGCAGAAAACAGCACTCAGGCTACATGCCAGTCATTGTTCCTTTTTTATGTTCCTTTTAATCTGTTTTAAATCTGCAGGATTTACAGATAAGATTTTGGGGTGTCAAAGAGCTCAGCGACCAAATGCCTCATACCTAGTTCTTGCAAAGGCGGGACAGAAGCACCGAAAGTGTTCCACCGTCTCTTCCTCTTCAAAACAGGATGGGCATATGGAGTTGTCATGTATGCCTATCATTGTCAGGTGTCTATGGCACGTGAAGTGACCGGTCAGCAGTCCCAAAAGTTGCCTGCAGTCTCGCCTGCTAAGCGAGGGTAAGTGTTTTGATAGTCTTTCTGAGATTGAAGGTAACATGAGTTTTGCCCATCTGCAACCTTTCCGCGACGTCTCCCTGAGCGAAATTTTCACACAGTTTCTAATGGTGGCATCGATGGCCGAAGGTGGGAGTTCTATAGCTGGTTGCGGGCCTGGAAACACCTGATCGAGCCACTTCTGGCCAAATGGTCAGATGTCTCATTACGAGGTACTCCCGAGTTACCAGGAACCCAGAGTAAAGCAAGTTCATTATGTTTACCAACATAGTTTAGTCGGGACTTGATTTGCCGAACTAGTTTGAAAGTAGTTAGAGGGCTGGCCAATGCCTTGAGTGCAGCTTGGCTGTCACTGCGGATACGCATACTTCTCCCCCTCCACGTATTTTCCCCCACGTAGTCCATTACCTTGAGAATTGCAAATACTTCAGTCTGGAAGACCGAGGCATATTCCCCAAGTGAAAAGTGAAGCTTATCCCCATTATCTTCTATAAAAACTCCTGATCCTGACCCAGAGTCAGTTTTAGAGCCATCACTAAAGATTCGACAACGTGTAAGACCGGGCTCAGTATTGGTATTGAACCAGCATTCAGCCTCAGGAAACTCAACGTTATAGAGTCTCAACAGCAATAAAAACGGTGCCGTACTATCCTGTGGCATTGACAAGACGTAAGTGTCCATTTGTCTGCCGCCAGCAATTTCCGTACATACTAGGGATATCTATTTTGGTCATTTTATTGGTCCCGGGATTTTTGAGATCTGAAAACAAAAAATATTGGTCTTTTAAAGAACCAAAAAAAAAAAACGTAAAATTTTACACACTTGCAAGTTTCTTGTCGTTAATGTTATTAACATCGCATTCATAGTACGACTCCTTTTCTTCTCGAGGAGGATATTCTCAAGTTTATTTAAAATGGCAAAGGCAAAACAAAGCCTTTGGGGAGTTAACAAGCCCTTTTATTTGTCGTTTTGTGTTATCGTAGTACAATAGTTGTAAATTATAAATTTTGTTATTTTAATACAACTCTGAAAATTATGTTTAGTGTGTTATTTGTGTGTTTTATTCAATAAGCTCTTTCTGTTTATCACCATTTGAGGCTTATTTTTGTTTAAAAAAATTTAAATTAAAGTTAAATGGAAATGTGCGTATGCGACATCGGTTTAAGCGGTTTACTGCTGATTAATTGCCTGAATACCAAATACAATAGTACTAGAAATTGCACAGTGCGTCTACACGTTCCATTGTTATTCTATTAGCGGCCTATAGAAATACGATAAACACGGGTTGTGAACTCTCTAAAGGCCCTTGAAAGGTAAACATTTATGAATGATAAAAAATTTAAAACATAAATGGCTATTAAATTGACTGTTTTCTGCAATTCCGGGATTTGAATAAACTAATCCAGGGATATTCGGGAGATAAAAAAGCCCGGGATGCCGGGATTGACATGCCTGGTACATACGTACATAAGTCGTATTTACTGAAACCAACTTCCTTCGAGTTAGACAACTTTCTCGACGAACAATATGCAATATAACCTTAATGGCTTTTCAAAAATAATAGTTTTAAGAAAGCAGAATTGAATTTACATCTTTTCCAACAGTATTTCAGTAAAACAAAAATCTATTTCAGAAAAACGCAATTGTATTTCAGAAAAGATCAATTGTATTTCAAAAAAACACAATTCTATTAATTTCTTGTTTTTCTGAAATACATTTGTGCTTTTCTGAAATACATTTGCGTTTTTCTGAAATACATTTATGCGTTTCTGAAATACATTTGCGTTTTTCTGAAAAACTGTTGGAAAAGGTGTAGTTCCTTTATGAATACTCTTATGCACACGCTTGTAAACCAAAATGTCGCTTGTCATAACGTCTAAAATGAAAAATGTTTTAAAATATTTAAAATTTCTGTATACATATCTACATATATATTCCGTTTTCTTTCTCCGACCTTTTCTTAATAAAATTAAGTATTTATGTTGTATTTTTTGAATGATATAAGGGCCTAAGTAGTCAGCTAAACAAAAAAAAACAGGTTTTGGACACTAAGTCTGCATATGCCTCAAGGCGATTTGTATTTCATAGAAACCACAGTCAGCACCTATAATTGCTGTGATTTAAATAAAAAAATAAATCTTGGGTTTTCCCATCAAAAGAAAAATGTTTAGGGGCGCCGCAAGAAATTTAATCTTTAACAACATATGTACGAGACAATTTGTAATTTAATTTCTTAAATTTCTTAGCAAAGATTTTTATAGAAAAATAAAGTTTTTGGTTCTTCTGAAATTCTTCTTTTATTTGATGCACATAAAATTCTGATCTCTTTGTTGGTCTACAAAAAAAATGCTGATAAAAGAGATTTCCGAGTTTCACATGGGTGAGAAATTTGTAGAACTTTGCGAAGCAAACGCTAGTTTGCATTGGCCTGTGGATTAATGAGGGACATAAATTGATAAATTTATTTAATTTTCTGTAAGTACACAAGCTGTTTTTGGACCACACGCCTGATGTGTCACGGGTAATCTGTTTATAGCAGTTCATTTCGACCCCCGCGGCATCATTCAAAGAGGCCATACGCGGTGAAGTATCGCGTTCTTATCTCAGAGTTCCAACTTCTGTGAAAGACTCACTGATGGCGTGCGAACGTTTTGTAAGCAAATCTTGGGGGTACAGTGCCAGTATTTCAAGATGCATTTACACTTGGATTGCACGGGCAATGTTAACATATGAATCGGTGGTTTCGGTCCCGAGTACGAACCGGTCCACAGTCAAGCGTTCCCTCATCAAACCTCGGCAACTGGCGTGTATCGAACTCGAGTCAACAGGAAGCAATGCGCAATCTATAGCATCTTCCAAGCTGAGGTCTGCGCTAGTAGTCAATGCTTCTGGAGTGTAGAGTGTAGTGGAGAAGTAACAAGAAGGCGGGCGTGATTTTTAGAACACATATGGCCAGTTAACGAACAATCTTTGTTTCCGAATACTAACATCTTTTCCTTTTTTGCATTCCTCAAATTAATATTTCCAATATATTGAGTTGTATAACATAGATGGAAAGTGCATTAAAATGCTCAGAGATACTTAATCAAATGGAAGTAGAGAATTTGCAAACTTTTATTACTACAAGTCATTTGAAATCATAAAAATATCGCTTTTATGTGAATTTCTGCACATTTGTCTATCAACTTATGCCGGCATTTGATTGCCAATATACTTATTTTCTAGCACATGCCAAGGGCGTAAATATTTAAAACCTCATGAATGATGAGAATATTTAGCATGATGCAATGAAAGTACAGTATAAAGGTTATGTACACACACCCACACATGCATATATATATGTATATACTATGTTCGCAATTTATAGCACAACCACATATTGACATATTTGGACACTTAATTTTTCTTCTAATTAATTTAAATTATTTTTCAAGTAAAAAGAGAATTAACGATTTCTCTAAGAAAATTGATTAACATCCTTTTTAATTTTTTTTTTATTTAAGAAAACAATAATTGACAATTTTATTAAGCTCAAGGCCAGTTTATGAAAGATTTTTGTGTGAAAAAAAAAACTGCTTTTTAATGGTAGAAATTATGGTACTATTTCGGAAATCACCACATTTCCTCAACAGACTTCTTTTTGATTATTAAATTAAATTAATTTTTCATAACCACTTCTCTCAGGCTTTGAACCCTGGAGTTCGGAGTTGAAAAGCCCACACGCTACATGTTGTGCTACGCTAGCCGTTTGGACTGCTGTGTCTATTCCATCTTCCTTAAACAAACAAGAGCAACTGATCTGCCGCTATTTAAACTTGTTTGTGTGGTTGTTGTGTCTACCATTTAAAAGTTGTTGTTGTTTTTCCACACAAAAATCTTTCATAAACTGGACTTGGACTCAATACAATTGTTAATTATTAACATTTATTAGGCCATCAGAGAAATAACAAATTTATAATTTAAAAAAACTTAATCAAAGTTTCGAACTTTTTAGAAAAAGTTTTAAAAATTTTTTTTGAGTATGCTGTTTTGTGGCTTATTAAATTTTAGTGGGATGAAGTGCAATCAGATTCCTCCATTCAACTCAAGAACGCTATAACTTTTTATATGGAAGGAATTGCGAAAGAGCAGTAACAAATTTTTCAAAAATCAGTGGTAATTCGTAGCCACTAGGAACTTGCACTTTGTTGCACTTAAATTGAATGCGCTGGTATGTATCTGCATACGTTAAACATTTTTTTTTAATAAGGTCGATTTAATTTTAATATATATTTAAATAATTGGAGGATAAATAAATTGTCCAAATGTGTCAGTAAGTGTTTTTGCTATAATTTCGAGGCAGAATGTACATTACATATATTAATAGCGAGTATGTTGACAGCATATCGGAAAATTTTGTTAGCATTTTTCAGAACAAACGCTAATTTAAATTGACACACTTCTTGGACACTTTGTGAACGTTTTCGATGTGGTGCAAAATCGATGCAGAACGAGGCGTCATTGAAGATCATTCGATAGAAATTCGAGTGCGGACGTATTATGGTCAAATTGGTGTTTAATTAATTTTATTTACTTTTTTAAAAGTCATTTTATAGTAACTTAAGATAATAAATATATCAGTATTTTCGATTTGTCTGAACGACTATGAAAACTTAGCAGTTTTAAGAAGTTTGTAAATCATACTGAAAAATATCTTTAAAAAAAATGTATAATACTCGTATACAATACCCGATCCTGTGTTCTTGATAAATTATCACACCTTTACAAATATTCAATATTTGAAATTTCATACATTCAAATAAAAAGTAAAACCCCTTTCGTTTGCTTAATTTTTAATATGAAAAATTTTATTGACAAATTTTTTAATTTTTGAATATTTATAAGTTTTATAATTCTTGCAGACAAAGCTAGAAATATAAATTGAAAATAGTGCCGTTTTATTGATAAAAAATATTTAAATATTTCCTCTTTTTTGGTATTCATCCGAGTTCGACTCAGTTGACCCTTACTTGTTGTAAGCAGCGGATTTTTTTTTGGGAAAAATTCATTGGCTCTATTGAAATTATTATTAGATATTTCAATGGCCTGTGCGGCTCTTACGAATAGGTGCAAAAAAATTGGAGCTCCGCAAAGATCGATCCTTGGACCTTTGATATGATGATAATATTGCATTTTTTTGTCCTGCTTTTCTAAGCCTTATTATTACTTGATATTTATTTTAAAATGGTCTAACAATAAGGGTGCTGGACTAAAGATATAAGCACAAAATTTAAATTGTCTTTAACCATTTGACGCTTTATGTGAACGGACTGCGGAAGATTTATAATTTCTGGAAATCTTGTCAGAAGCACATTTCCGCCTGATTTTCACTCAACAGTATCTTTACGAAAAAGCTTTAATTCTCTACGCTCTTTCATGTGATGTGATTGTTCTCCATTTTTAAATTTGTGACGTCTAACAGTCTTGTTTTTCGGATATTCATGCATATTTGGTATTATATTCTAGTCTCTATAATTTATATGGAAACAACTTCAAATATATTATTTATAACTATTTCTCTTTGCGTAACAGGAAGTTGCCATTAATATGTTATTAGTCTTATAAAGTGCTAATTGTAACGTTTTATTAATGAATGCAATGAAATGAAATTTTTCTATTAATGATAAACGCATATAAAATTGTATATTAGCAATTAAGCGGGAACTTAAAAAAATATATTTTTATTTTGGATTCAAATTGTCTAAAATATCTTGCATTTGACACTTATCTCGACATAAACATTTGTGTTATAAATATTTTTTTGCAATACAAATAGTGGCAACCCCGTTGATAATTAAATGTACTCATATAAAAATTGTATTCCACATTTAAAGTTGAATACAGTTATCATAATATTACATAAATAAATAATTAGTTATGCGAAAATATTTTTTATTAAAAGTGTGAAAAATAAAGTTCATTTGATGCTTATATTAAGTTCTCTCGTCTAATTTTTTTAACTTAATAAAATATATTGCATCGTAAAACGTATTTTTTTAGTGTCAACGCCTAAGTAGCTAGAGATTAATATATGGCGATATAAACATACATAAGGTATATTAAAATATTTTGTATAAATAATTTATTATGAAAATATATGTATACTTAGATCTTGGAAATAATGCCACACTATATACATATTCTAAAATATTTCTGTACTAAATCTGTGTAAAATTTTTTACAAATGGATATGTAATATTTGATATTTTTTTTGTCTAATTTCAAATTGTTGAGGCTCTTGTGCAAGGTTTTGAGATGTTTGGTTTACAACTAAATTTTTGTTATTATTATTATATTTATTTAACTAAAATTAATTTGTAAAACCACTGCTGGAATTCAGTAATTTAACCTCAAGTATCAAAATTTGATACTATGACCTATTTTTATTATTACTTACGTTGCCTTAATTTTTAGAGACTTACCTATCACCTGGTCACAATTTAGAGACTTTATTTTGAGACTAGCGCTTTATAGACTAATGAATGTCATTTCGTCTAACATTGTGACTTTTGCCTCTTTTAGAGACTGAGACTGCTTATTGAATTCGGGCATAAGAGTAAGTGAGACACAGCACACTAGCTGGTATGAATATCGGTTTGCAAAAAAAAAGTTGACTTTTGTTAATATTTTTGAATTTATGAGAAGAAACCACTCTATGTACTACCCTTAAACGAATACAACTTACACTCAGAAAACTTTCAAAACAAGGACATTTGCTTAAACTTGTAGAAAAGGTTAGCTGCAGCGTTTTCGATAACCTCAGCCTTAGCAGGTGGGCATTGTGGATCTTTCTCGATGCTCAAATGCACATACATACATACATATAAACACATATGAGGGCAAGACTTTGCATATTCTCACAGTATGCATTTTTAAAATATCAGTATTTGGGTGGCTTCGAAATGCCGAATAATTGCCTTTTTCCCTTTACATCCATATTTGTTCTTGCCATATTTTATTATTAAAAGATTTCATTTCCCTTTGAACGAGTTTGCCGGAGTTTTCTCTTCCTTTACGAGTGGGATTTTTGTCAGTTACAAAATTAATATGTTTGTGTGCACTTTAAAAATCCACAGGGAATATATTAATATTAGGGTGGTCCAAAAACTTATTAAAAAATCCTTTAGCCGGCGGTGAAATGCCCTCACTTGCTCACAAAATTCTTCCATTTTGCGAGCTATGAAATGTTAAACAGCGGCTTATGCCGAGACACCTTTGATTTTTAGTCGCATAACTTTTGAAAAATTTTTTTGCTTAATTTCCGGTCGTTCTGTCATATCTTATGAGTTCTACAACATACTCAATCTAATCTAATATCTAATGAAATAGCATGGAAAGCCTTTTAGGGTATTTGGGGTGACGATAACAAATATGTAATTATAAGACCCGCTTCTTTTCTACTTTTATTACAAAATGTAATTTTAAAGACATTTTATATAAAAAATTATTTATTATTTTTTGAAGTCTCATAAATATATAAATATATGCCGAAAGAAAACTATTAATTTTCCAAAATTCTAAACAAATTCTACGTTTTGAAGGACCTCTACGTTTTTTTAAATTAATATTAAAAGATGGGTATGTATGTATGTATGTACATATACATTTTTTCGGTGAAGAGCAAATGCCGGGGGGTGAGGCCATTACAATTCCAACTTTCCATTACTTTTTTTCGACCACCCTTATCCACATTTTTGATATTTTTTCATAAATTGTGGTAAATGGTTACTTTGCACAGAATGCAAACATGTACATACTAAGTTTTTGTGATTGCATGCTACCTTAATCGAAATTTCCTAAAAATAATAGTAATGGTGCTTTAAGAGCAAAATGTTCTATCCTAAAAATTCATTTACACACATGTTTTTAGAAATTTGGTTTTGAAAAATATTAAATGCAAAAAAAATTAATTACTGTGCTGAACAATAGCTATATACAAACCCTGTGTAGAAAGTTGTTGTAATCGCTATATACTCACACGAAACTCGCCAAATAGATTTCAGAAGGAAAATGACTGTGGAAGGCAAATGTGGTCATTACATGTTCTGCTGTTGAGAAGTCTGTAGCTGTTAAGCGAAGGTAGTGTTCAAGATATGCGAGAAATGTAATTTTTCAATGCATTGACGCATTTTCAAAATAGATACATATGTATGTACTCTCGGTATAATGAACGATGGCACTATAATGAACGATTAGAAGGTAGATTAAAGTATACAGTTTCAGACTTACATATTTACGAACAGGTTATGTACCCACTTTGATCAACTATAGGTCTCAGCTCGGCACTATCGTTCTAGTTTTCTCAATATCTCTATCGTTTTCTCCCTGTTTCTTATTCTTATGAGCCATACAAGTCACGCTTTAACTCCATCGCAATCCTTTAAATTTTTCTCCACCTATTCTTAGAGTCTCTTTCTAGTTGTTTATAAAGATCTCATCTTCCTTCGTTATTAGGTCAGTTCCCTAAATGAAGTTCGACCGATATCAAAAGTTCAGATACTAGCAACCAGTCATTGCTCGGCGTATATCTCTCCGTCAATGACATGAAAGGGTTTATAAAAAGGGATCAGCTTAAAGTACCATCTGAAAAACTAAAAATCCCTGCACAGTAGTAAAAACTTGGAATTTACTGTTTTTAATACTCCAGCCCATTAATTGTTCAACCGATTTGGTTATTTTTTATAGATGTAAGCTAATTAAAATTAAATGAAATTAATATGCTACGCTTTTAGTATTTTTTTTTGTTTTTAAAAATTAATGAAAAAAAGTCGAAGGTTTTCCTGTTATGAAATGTTAAATAATAAAACGTAGTTGGAAAACAGTTGAAGGGTTCTACGAAAATTAATAATAATAATAATAAGAAAATAAATCTAAAATATGGTTAAAAAATATGAAAAAATTAAGATATTTCCGTCAACTTTATAGTCGACTTCATCTTGATTATATTTTCTCGTCTATGTACGCATTTCTTTTAATTTTTTTTAAATTTAATTTTTTATAAAGTGTAAATATCCAGTGTGTAAAAGTTCGTGCTAGATTGAACATTTTTTTTGCATACATAACTACACATACATATGTATATATGTAGAATAAACTTTATAATTCAAAACATTTTTTTTAATAATTCTTCTCTTTCAATTTCTTCGCCATTTGCAGCTTATGCTTTATGATCAAATATAAACATTTTACTAAAAAAAAAAAAAATCGTTAAAATTTGTTGATATAATTTTAAGTTTTTCGCAAGTTGCGGCAAAAAATATATGTAATCGTTGCAGTGCCACCAAAGTCAGCATAGGAGCGTCTCATGATAATTTTATCATAAACATTTTGAAAAAATAAGCAACATCCGCCAACTTGCACGCCAAATGCAACATAAAAAGTGAAATATTTATTGTTTTATTACAATAAAGAGAAATAATTACATAAGTCTTAATCCAAATCGCATTCTATTTCTGAATCGCATTCTTAAGTACATTCTTCTTCAGTTTCTCTGCCACTTAATAAAATATATTGGCTAATGTCTTCAGAAATGGACTGCTTTTTGCTGCAAACTTTTCTATGTGAAGTAATGAGTGGCTCTGAAGTTAGTAATAAATTTAACATAAGGTCTTTATTGGAAGCCTGTCTAGAAGTTATTTGAGTGTTGTTTATGTTGAGTGTTGTTGAATATTAAATATTGAAATTTTTAATAATTTGCACTCCGTGCGCCAAAACTTTGTGAACTGTTGCAGGCATTTTATACCACGAATAATTTTTCATATATATTTCGTATGTATTCTTCAAAAGAATTTCAAATGAATTTTCATTAACTTGTTTTCCACTAGCAAGAATTCTTAATATTAATGAAAAGTTTCTTAACATATTAATATCAAGGTTTGTTATCGCCGCAGTATTACCGTCATTGGATGTACCATATCCTGTTTTATCCCTATCAATAACCGGCGGCGCTATCGGCTGTGCCTGCGGTAACAAAAATGCCACCAGTAGAAAGATTTCCGTTCACAAATCCATCGGCTGAGAGTTATGACAAAGTTAACACCATATTAATGATAACGACTTGCCTCTAAGCAGATGGTCTCTCTTCTAAAGTATAACGCTTTAAAATTTCACCAGCGGCTTTTAAATAAAGTTCATTGGGGAGATGCGTAAGGCATGGTAAGGTAATAGTTTAAGGATACTTTTCTTACAAAACTTTTCAGTATTTTTGCAATGAATTATAATCAACATGTTCGGGGACTCTATATAAATATATATAGGTAGTAATACATATGTACAAACAGACATACATGGCTCATCTGTTAGAACACAATTTCACTCATAATAAGCTATTGAAATAAGGCAAATATACGTTCAAATATTTCAAAAGTAAACAGCTTTTAAATAAACTTTCAGCATTTTCTCACAAAAAAAACTTCATCAAAGTGACTTTTAGATGCAAAGGAATGCAGTCAGTCAATAACATTACAGAAGCTTAGACACAATCAAGCTTAACACCTTAACAGCCGAGAGCCTTTTTCGAGGCTAGTTAGCGGCTTTAAACAAAGCATTTGTACAAATGTACAGTGGCAGTTTAAATATTTGCAGTCAGTTTATTTAAAATATTATTGAATGTAGTTTTTTTTTAAATAAAATTACACATACATAAATATTTATGCACTTAAGTTACAGCTTCAAACTTTGTACAGTTTTCACAAAAAGTTTTGAAATTTAGTAAAAAAAAAAGTGTTTGCAATTTCTTTCTTACAGTTAAAAATATAATTCAGAAAGTTTTGATTTAAAAGTTGCAATTTTGTTTGCCAATTTTCAAAAATTAAAATTTTTTTTAAATTACTGTACACATAGAATTTGTAGCGGTTTTGCTAGATAATCTTTTGCGAGATAAAAAAAAATTAATAAATTAATAACTAAATCGCAAAATATGAATATACATATAAATAGCTGCTACTTTTTGCGTCGCCACCGTATTTATATGTATGTATGTATGTTCATGTATTTATTTATTTGTGTGCAAATATGCTTACCAGATATGAATGTTTGGCACATGCCTCTGCATAAGTAGATACTCCTCACGCTTCGGCGAGGATGAAACACTTTTTTGTGAGCGCTTTAATGCACCGCGCCAATGATTGCAACTGGTTTTTCATTTTATATTTTCTATATTCTCATTTTCCGATTATTATTTGTGTATGTACTTTTGTGTGTTTGTGGATACCATGACAAGGCAAATATGAAGGGAGGCATAGAAAAGTTCCAAACGCCCAGCCAACGGAGATGTCTTTAGAAAGTCAAGTGCGTCTCAAGTTACCAAAACAACATGTAAACACAAACTTGCTCGTCCACACATACCTATGGAAATATAGTTTGTGCATCTACCGCCATTCATTGAAACGGCACCAAGCCAACAACAACGCTGATGATTTGTACAATTGATCAAATAACATAATTTATCAAACGACTTTGAAAAACAAAAAAAAAACAAAAAAACAAATGACTGTAATGGAGCTGTAATGCGGCGTTTCGAATAGACTCTGACAGATATGATATTTATGCTTTTTAAATTGTCTTACTTATACTTAGTAAGGCCAATGTATATAGCATCTCCATTTAAATATTTGCTTACATACATACAAATTTACATAGTCAATTTAGTGGGACAAACCAATTTAGTATGACACTTGTTGTGCTTTTTTATTACTTTTGTAATACAAGTGCATAGGTATTGAATGTCTATGGAAAATTAGCATTGACTTAGGTTTTAAAACCGACAATAAACCACTTAGTGCGATCGCACAGCATGTGCGCTTGACACATCGAAGTTGATTCGACTAAATAATTGAATAATTTATGATATGTGCACTTCATTCTGATATTTGAACGTTTCTATTTTCACCTGCAATCCAAAAAAGTTTAACAGTTAGCTGCGTAATTTACTTCACGTTGTAATCTAAGAATGATCGTTAATTTAGTTGTTTAAATAGAAATCATTAAAATAAATTTAGACGGACAATGGCACACTTGGTGGGCCCTCATTCATAAGCGCGAAGTCATTTCCTACGAGGGTTTTATAATTTTATAATCATGTGCTTGAGTTAATAAGCTAAGGCCAGATTCCAAACTGCAACTGCTCAGTTCTGCAAGCTCACGACATTTTTATTTTTCAAATATTTTGACATGCCAAGAATAATCTGGTTAGATGTTTCATTTGTACAAGCCTAGGTTGCACGATGCAGTAGGCGATTGAATACTGAAGAAATAGGTACATATATTAACAGCTCTATTCTGTGTACTTGGCAAATTTAACATCTTGCTTATTTATCAAGATTGACAATTTATCAAGATTTTTCTATTCTATGTCAAAAATAAAAAGCTCTTCTCTTGATAAACTGTCAAGATGTCAAATGCTATTGACAAATAAAACATCTGTTTTACTCTTTGTGCATAGTTGTGAAAATTAATTTATTAGAATGGAAGAAGATGTTTTACCTTTATTTTTATTGTTAGACGAAGAGTAAAATTGCGAAAAAAGAGATCGCGCGCATTACTTAAGAAGTTTACGAGATGCTAGTGATCCATTATCGCTGAGTGATAACAAGTTTATGCAAAATTTTCGTTTGACACGTGACACGTTTGGTCGTGTTTTACATATTATTTTACAAATTAATGAATAATATGTAAAATACTTACGATGTAGAAGAATATATTTCGTGAATAATATAAAGTAAACAGAAATCAGCTTTTTCTGCTTCATTATATTGTTCACCACACATGTGGGGAAAAGCCCTGCAATCTGAAGCTTTTCGTTTTATCAAGGTTGCCACAGAATAACAAAGAGCTTCTTGCTTGATAAAAATCTTGATAAATTATCAATATTTTGTTAATTTGTCAAGTGCACAGAATAGAGCTGTAAGTATGTCAAAAATAAAAAGCTCTTTTCTTGATAAACTGTCAAGATGTCAAATGCTCATGCCAAATAAAACATCTGTTTTACTCTTTGTGCATAGTTGTGAAAATAATTTATTAGAATGGAAGAAGATATTTTGCCTTTATTGTTATTGTTAGACGAAGAGCAAAATTGCAAAAATAGAGATCGCGCGCGCAAAATTTTCGTTTGACACGTGACACGTTTGGTCGTGTTTTGACTTCCTATAAGATAAATTTAATAATAACTTACATATTATTTTACAAATTAATGAATAATATGTGAAATACTTACGATGTAGAAGAATCTAAAGTAAACAGAATAATATAAAGTAAACAGAAATCAGTTGTTTCTCATTCATTATATTGTTCACCACACATGTTTTATCAAGGTTGCCACAGAATAACAAAGAGCTTCTTGCTTGATAAATTATCAATATTTTGTTAATTTGTCAAGTGCACAGAATAGAGCTGTAAATTTATAAAGAAATGTCTTAGGGTGCGTTTATGTTGGAGCTGCGATAAGAGCGAAGATAATAGCTGCGATAATAGCAGAGAAAATAGTAAATGAGCATCGCGTATATGTGTTCATGTTGGAGCATAGCTAAGAACAAAGACTAACGATAAGAGCATAGAAAATCGTTGATCACATTTTCTTCGCTCTAGTCGCTTTGATCAACATGAGCACGTAGGAGCTAATAGGTCCGTTCCTTATCTTTTCTGACTAAAATCTGAAAAGTGTCAAAATGCAAGAGCGTAAGCAAAATGCGCTCACTAAAAGAGAATAACAAGAAAAAGTAAAGGAACGCAAAAAACCAATTTTTAGTCCGAAGAATGACAACAAAAAAACTAATGTCAAATAAAACTTCCATTTTGTTTTGATCGTAGTGTAGATTTGGAACCTTCTTAAAAATAATAATTAATAATTTACCGATTAATGTTAAATGTTCACCAGTAAGTTTCATGGCGCATTCAAATTGGCACCAGAAGCACCACAAACTCTTTCATCACTAATCTGCAAGAAATATTGACAAATGTATGTATGTATAAAATACATGCATACAAGCACAACCACGATAAACACTTACGATTTCAATTATTTTCTTGCCACCTTCCATTTCAATTTATGTACATTTTAAGGTTTTTAATTATTTTCACTTTTTGTGTATGTATATTTTCTAACAAAAGTCAGCTGTCAGTTGAGTTTGACACTTTTCATGATTTTGCCAGCAAAAATTCTACAGGATTTTCAAGTTAAGGAACGCTTTTTGTAAATCTGTAAATCTGACTACTTCGGACTATTTCTGACTATTTCTGGGAGATAAGGAACGGACCTAATAAGTGAAATTTTTGCAAGGCCTGCTATATGGAACCAAAAAAAAAAGCAAACCACCACAATTCAAAAATATTTATTTGCTTTATTAAGTTAAAAAAAAATTATATTGTTCATGTTTTTTGTAATACTCCAGCATGTTGAACGCGAATGAAAAGTTATAATAAATCGCTCGTCATGCAAAATAGGTCTGCTATGACAATTGTACCATTTTTTCCTAACTTGTCTTTAATTTTAAATAAAACATAATCAAAGGATTCACTATTAAATCGCATATACTACGAACATTTGACAAATTATTAAACACGTAAAAAATCTGCCATTCCTCAATAATTGGGTTTGAAGAAAATTTGCGGCCTTCCTGTGTACTTTTAAATAAACTTTCTTCATCGTAATCTGACATTTGTTTGCTTTTATTCACCTTCAAACTAAAACCGCACTGATATCAACTCTTTTATCGCAGCTCCAACATAAACACTACATCAAAGCGTAGATTTTTCGCTATGCTCTAGTCACTGCTATCTTCGCTATCTTCGCTCTTATCGCAGCTCCAATATAAACGCACCCTTAGTTTATACTGACAGTATAACCACTCGCTTCTATGACTTGTTAATTGAAAACGGTTATTTTTCAGTGGTTAAGGGCAAATATCTGGTGGATGCACTTGCAAGTGAGGAAGGCACACCCATTACACTTTTCCAGTACTCGAATGGTAGACGCCTATCGCGAGCTACTTGCAAGCTCATTCCAAGTGATCTTCAACTTAAAACTACATTCAATAGGGGGTAGAGCAACAATACTTGCACTTGCAATCTCACGTGACCTGATTTGGACGTAAACACTGTGACTGAGTATTTTCTATGACGATTTTTGTAAAGAAGAAGTGTCTGAAACCTTGAGGCACTTGTGGTGTGAATATCCTGTATTCTGGAGAATATGACAAGGAAAGTAGAGTGTTCATACGAACTTAACTTAAATTTTGGTATCCGTATGATAGTTTGAGTTATACATAATATAAAATAATTTTGGCCGAGATTCTCCTACCATTTGTGGTGTGCGTCTTTATATTATACCACAAATGGAGGGACCTCCAGTTTTTATGCCGACTCCGAACGGCAGATGTATTTAATGAAAAGCTTTTTCATGGTAGAAATGCCCTCGGGGGTTTGCCATTGCCTGCCGAGGGGTGACCGCTATTAGAAAAAACTTTTTCTATGACTCAGATGTTGCTTGCCCTGACTGAGATTCGAAACTCGAACTCAGCGGCATATCGAGTTATAGCACGCACCGCTACCAACTCGACCACAGCGGCCACTAGTTTGAGTTGGTCCTGCCTTAATTGTGAAGTAAATTATAATAAAACATACCTTTTATAATATAATAATAATTTATTATTTCGGGTATAATTCTAAAACTTAGATCTTAGGGTTATATTATGAGTGAGTGTGGTTTTTAAGAAGAAATAAATCGCATATAACTAAATGCTATAGCCAAGAATTTCTTCTTCTTCTTCTTTTATGGCGCTACAACCGTTTGTCGGTTTGGGCCGAGATCAAAAAGCTTCGCCAGTTCCCTCTCTCCTTCGCGAGGTTACGCCAATTACTCATACCAAGCGTAGACAGGTCCTTCTGCACTTGGTCCTTCCAGTGTGTTCTTGGGCGTCCTTGCCGTCGTTGCCCACCCATGGGTGCCGTTTCGAAGGACTTTTTCACTGGAGCATCATCATCCATGCGAACGACATGGCCAAGCCATCGCAATCGTTGAATTTTTATGCGCTTGACTATGTCCACATCATTATACAGCTCATACAGCTCGTCATTCCATCTTCTTCGGTACCCGTCGCTTTCGCGAACAGGGCCATGAATCTTGCGAAGAACTTTTCTCTCGAAAGCCCCCAAGGCTTGCTCATCGCTGGTCAACATCGTCCATGTTTCTGCGCCATATGCAAGGACGGGCACGATGAGAGATTTGTAGAGCGAGATTTTCGTTCGTCAAGAAAGGGCTCTGCTTTTCAACTGCCTACCGAGCCCAAAGTAGCATCTGTTGGCAAGTGTTATTCTTCGTTTGATTTCAAGGCTGACATTATTGGTGGTGTTTATGCTGGATCCAAGGTATACAAAATCCTTGACTACTTCAAAATTGTAGCTGCCAACAGTGACGTGGGTCCCAATACGCGAGGATTTTTTGTTTGTTGCCACAAGGTACTTTGTTTTGTCCTCATTCACTACTAGACCAACCTCCTTTGTTTCCTTCTCTAGACTGGAAAATGCTGCACTGACGGCCCTGTTGTTAAGGCCAACGATGTCAATATCATCCGCATATGCAAGCAGCATCGTACTTTTGTTATATATAGTACCACTGCGATTCAGATTGGCTGCTCTTATTACAGTTTCCAGTATTAGGTTGAAGAAATTGCACGAAAGTGAGTCACCTTGTCTAAAACCTCGTTTGGTCTCAAACGGCTCGGAGAGGTTCTTCCCAACTTTGACGGAGCTAAATGTTGTGCTCAACGTCACTCTACATAGCCGTATTAGTTTTGCGGGGATCCCTAATTTAGACATGGCGTCGTACAGGCAGCTTCTATTCGTGCTATCAAAAGCGGCTTTGAAGTCGACAAAAAGGTGGTGTGTGTCGATTTGCTTATCTAGGGTCTTTTCCAGGATTTGACGTGCTGTGAATATCTGGTCGATGGTGGATTTACCAGGTCTAAAACCACACTGATAAGGTCCAATCAGCTGGTTCATATATGGCTTCAGTCTTTCACACAGTATCGTCGATAAAACCTTATATGCGATATTTAGAAGGCTTATCCCACGGTAGTTGGCGCAAACAGCAGGATCACCCTTCTTATGGATTAGGCAAAGAACACTAAGGTTCCAATCTTATGGCATGTACTCGTCAGACCAAATTGTGCTTAACAGCTGGTACATGCTTCCTACCAGCTCTTCGCCGCCGGCTTTGAAAAGCTCAGCCGGTATACCGTCTGCCCCAGGCGCTTTGTTATTCTTTAGCCGCCTAAGTGCTGTTCTCACCTCGCCTTGGTCGAGTGGAGGGATTTGTTGTTCATCCCTAAAGATTGTTCTGGGCTCCTCTTCTTCAAACTCCTCACCAGAGTTCGCATTCAGTAGCGTTGAGAAGTGGTCCCTCCATACCTCAAGTGTGCTCTGTACGTCCGTCACCAGATTTCCATACTCGTCTTTGCAGGAACCAGCCCCGGTCTTGAAACCACTTGTTTGCTGCCTTATTTTCTGATAGAATTTTCGGGCCGCATTCCTGCTTGCTAGCATCTCAAGCTCTTCGCACTCACGCCTTTCCGCCTCTCGTTTCTTGCTCTTGAAAAGACGTCTCTCTTCCCTCCTTCTCTCCCGGTATCGCTCAATTGTTGCACGCGTAGTAATTGGCTGCAGGGTGGCTTTGTATGCTGCGTATTTCTCTGCAGCAGCGACGCGGCATTCGTCATCGTACCAATTATTTCTGCGAGGCTGGTAGTAGCCAACCACTTCCTCCGCAGCGGTGCGAAGAGATTGGGAGATGTTATCCCATTGCTCGTTAATGTCGGAGCGATGAGAAGTTGCTTGCCTTAGCAGGATCGAGAGTCGAGATTGAAAATTCTCAGCTGTCCGTTGCGATTGCAGCTTTTCGACGTCGAACTTTCGTTGCGTTACTTGGTGAGCGTTCTTCATTGCCGAGAGGCGCATGCGGACCTTAGCTGCAACAAGGTAATGATCCGAGTCAATGCTTGCTCCTCGGATAGAACGAACATCAAGCACGCTCGAAGCGTATCTCGCGTCTATCACAACGTGATCAATTTGGTTTCGCGTTTTTCGATCAGGGGACACCCAAGTTGCTTGGTGAATCCTTCGGTGTTGGAACCTGGTGCTACTTACTACCATGTTTCGCGCCGCGGCGAAGTCGACCAGCCTCTCTCCGTTGCCGGAGGTATTTTTATGAAGGCTGAAGTTTCCGACTGTTGGACCAAAAATTCCTTCTTTGCCCACCTTAGCGTTAAAATCACCAATCACAATTTTTACATCGTGGCGGGGGCAGCGCTCGTATGCTTCCTCCAAGCGCTCGCAAAATTCATCCTTGGTCCCATCATCCTTCTCCTCCGTCGGGGCGTGCGCACAAATCAAGCTGATCTTATTAAATTTAGCTTTGATGCGGATTGTGGCAATTAGTTCACTGATGGGGGTGAACCTGGAGACAAGATCTCGCAGTCTCCGCCCAACCACAAATCCAACACCAAATTTGTGCGCCGTCTCATGGCAGCTGTAGTAAACGTCGCACGATGCATATTTTTTGCATCCATGTCCCGTCCATCGCATTTCCTGGACTGCAGTGATGTCAGCCTTATACTTATTTAGGACATCCAGCAGTTGGATAGAGGCACCTTCCCTATAAAGGGTCCGGACATTCCAGGTGCATATCCGTAAATCGTAGTCCTTGTTTCGTTTGCGTGGGTCGTCAACGTGTGGGGAGGTCATTATCCGAGGCTGTTTCGATCTTTTCATTGGACTTGTATTTTACATGGTGGGTCCCAAACCCAACGCATAACCCATTGCTGGCCAAGAATTTAGCTTTGTTATAAAGATAAGGGTTTGCCATTATGTTTTAAAAATGATTTCGGGCAAGTGACCGCCGCGGCTGGCTCGAATAAATTCCAGTCGACTGGCTTAATTTTCGACCACTTTTTCCAACAATTGGGGCCGTATGTCAGCAATAACGGGCCGACATTTTTCTTTCAAGGCGTCTTGAATTGGCAAACCAAACTGAGTATAAATCAAATTACAGCTGTTGAAATACCTCCTCCGGAAAAGTATTGCCCCATAGAAATCCACACGTCTAAAAAAACACCCTTTATTTGTAGTTATATTTTTATTATAAATTCCATCCTAACACAACAAGGGTAAACCTTGTGCAAGCAAGACCAAGGCGAAAATGCTCCAGTGATGATGCTAATATTGACTCGCATTTTTTCACCGTTCGTTATGTCATATCTATCGAAATATTGAGATCAAACTTTCATCCGCTTCGCAACTTATGCTATTATTTCAAGATATGAGTTTTCTAAAGATTAATCAAAATACAAAAGAGCGTTTGGTTATGGCTAGAATTTAGAATGTCCAGTGAGTGATTTGAATTTATCGGCAAAAGCCAGATATTTAACTTTTTTACGATGCCATTTATTAATTCACTTAAGTGTTTATAAAAAATATGATTCATATTTTGATGCAACCATCTTAAATAACAATTTATCTTCCATTTTGTTTAAACGTTAGCTCCATTTTTATTTTCAGCTTTGATTCCACTCTTTTTACAACCTATGATAAATCAAATGCATGGCTTTTGTTTTAACTTCAATCGAAGTTTTTCACTTAATTTGTTAAAAACACTTCATCACTTCCTTTTAAAGCAAAAACACCTCACCGTTTAGTTTCATGGGCCAAGTTTCTTTAAATATAAATAAATTGAAATTTTAAAAGGTTATTGGAAGCTTTTTCTAGTACTCAACGGTTCCGAATACTATTTAGATTTTTTAGAACATAGTTTTTTGTACGAAAAATGGTACACTTATTTAAAATCCCTAATTTGAAATTTAATTAAATCAATCGTAAATTAAACAAGTAAGAAAAGCTAAATTCAGGCGAAACCGATTTTTATATACCCTCGCGATGTATTTTTGCATCAGCGTGCCCATAATTTCATAAAAACCCCGTTTCATTGTTTTTTGTCCTGATTTTTAACTGGTAGATTAAAGTAAACTTGATATGCTGCACAAATATTTAAATTAGGACTTAAATCATACTTTTTCTCTCTCACTTAAATAAATTCGCCGCAAATATAGCAACTTCTCGAAGTCATTTTGTACTGGTTGTTACAGGAAACAAAATTATGAAACACGTTATTCCTCTGCAATGTGCAAACACTTACGGAGTTATTTATGACCGAGTGAATAAAGATCCAATTTTCGGAGTCAGTTATGAATTAAAATGTTTCAAAACCCTAAACACTGCTTCTATATAACCAAGTAGAGTAAAATTATGGCTTCAGAGTTACAACAATGTAATGATTTCCTTTTGGCTAAATGTTTATTGTCAAGACGCAGGACGTATACAAATTCGTGCTAAAGCATGTGAAAGAGATTTTTTTCACATGACAAATCTCACAATAAAAAGTACAAACAAATATATTTCATACCATGAATGAAAGTTTAAGAAATTCAAACGTGCTATTTTGGAATTTCAAAAATTTTCGGAATATGTTTTATGCAAATAATGCAACTGCATGTGGGTTCGGCGTCATGACAACTAACGTACCATGGCTACCAGCTATGTACATATGTATGTATGTAAATACGCAAAGCAAATTTATGTATTTGTAATAATCTAAAGTAATAAAATGTTATTTGTTTTAATTCTGTGTGTGTTATGTTTTTGTTTTGTACTCTACACTTGCTAACAAGTGGAGGGGCAATACTTTTAACCAGGTATTGTTGGAATGAATACCTAGCGGAGCACATGCAAAATTGTACTTCATTAGGCTGGATCGTGATTTCTTGTATGAATTTGAAATCTTGAAGGTAAAACAAATGTTAAAAATTATCGTTCGTGATATAAGAAAGCAAAGTAGCCACTATTTAATGAAATTTCTTTAATATTCTTGTACTTTCAATTTAAAAAAAATTTGATACAAATCATTCCATTAGAAACATCTTTACTCAACAAAATAATATAAATTTCACATTTAAAGCAAACACTCATATTTGCAAATGCAAATGGAAATATCGGGATCATGACTCTGCTATTATAAAATATCCAATTTTTCAGTCACTATGAAACGCATCCAATATTTAGAAATTATACCATTTTTTTAAGTAAATGGTCGCGAAAAGCACAAAATACATACTAGCCTCCACATTTTACCTGGTAACATACCAACTTAACTCACCACACCTAAACCAATCACACTACAACTCAACTTACCTAAACTCACCATACTTAAATTGACCATACCGAAACTTATCACATCCAAGCCAATAATATCTAAAGTCTTCTCGACACCCCTAAATTTACCACACCCAAACTCACACATACTTAAAGTTGCTAAAGCTAATTTCACCACACGTGAACTCTTTTTCACCACCTAACCTTAGCTCCTTTCACCCAAACTCAATTTACATCACGTCACTTCCCTTAAACGCTCCTTATCGTGGCAAAGAGAAGCAAATTGCTAGACGAGTTTTATTTTATTATATCTTAAATTCAGATGATCGCTACCTAATATTATGCTTTAGGATTATGGAACAATTACGATATGTATAAAGAGAAGTTTCACTGTTATTTTATTTTGGTTTTACCACTTTGAAGACCATGTACACAATGGATACAATTTTTTACTTTTTTAATTTTATTGTTGTAAGAAATATCTCTAAGGGTTAAGTCGACGGCTTGTATCCACCTCGAAAATAACAGCAATTTCAAAGCTATAAAATTAAAGAAAATATTACTTTGCCTTTTTAAAAGTTTCAACTTCGATAATGAACGTGAGCTATTCTCCAGATAAATTGAACTTTCGTTAACCGAAGTGTTTTCAACTCGATAGACTATGTTTTCTACCTAAGTTATGAATAGGAAATCTGGCATATTCTCTAAGATATATTTTTATGTTAGATAGTGATCAACCTACTATATCTGTTAAAAAATAAATAAGTTTGGTCAACTTAACACAATTTGCTGCCAGTTTTGGAAAGTAACTAGTAGCTATTAGTAAATCCAACCCAAGCTAAATATATTGAATCTGAAAAAATTCATCAGTATCAGGACAAGATTTGAAAACCAAAAAAATAGTGTTTTGACACAAATTCCTGCAAACTCTATTTAACTTAATGCATAGTCCTTAAAATGCATATAAAATATCGCTCGATCTAGTATCGTACGAATTAAATATATTTCTTAAATTATACTATACAAAATTTTAAAATTAAAATAGATCAATTATGAATAAAAAAAGTCAATTTAAATAGCAATAATTAATGAAAGAAAAAAGCGTTTAAAAATAAAAATTAATTTCCTTTTAATCCTGCGTTAAGATTTGAAAACGTAATTTCACCAGGGACATATAATTACAGTTTTTTTTTTCGATGTGATCAAAGTCCGTGGCAAAATATTGTTGTGGAAGAAAGTTATCAATGGGCAATAATCCCGGATTATTTTTATTTTTCCAACTTTTTGCAAAAAAGTAAAAAATAACAGGAGAGTGCGGACGTTATTTCCCGTTTGAAATGGTCAAAAGTGACCATTGGCGCTATTTCCGCTAAACTTCTTACCAGCCAGCGTTATAGTCTAAGAGTAGATCAGTTCTAATCAAAATCTTTTTTGGAAAATATTTTATCGACCCAACCTAGTTTGCAGGACCAGCAGATACGATGGAGTGATGACAGAACAACATTCAGTGTCATGAGTAGTGATGTTCTTACATACATACACACATACATGCGTAACGATACACTCACATCCAATGCACTCTCAATTTACCAGCACTAGGATTTGTGTGTGTTGTGACAAGTGATACTCGTATCAACGCTTTTTCCATGGAAGATGTAATGCATTCGGCGTGCAATTGTCACAGATCACGTGACACTGATAACGGATAACGCGTAGAGTAGATGGCAAACGAACTTATGGTGGTAGTATAGAATTTTTTTTTTGTGGACAATACTCTTACTTACATGTTACATACAGAACATACTCGTACTTTGAGCTTTGAGTGCTGAGGAGATTAGCAGCACTGCACCAAATGCTGTGAGTAGAGGTGGTGGTCAGCGAAATGGGTACAAATGTAGGTACAAAAATATGTAGCTACGCATTGTGGTCCAGTGCGCCTCATGCCTGCTGTTATGCTCATAAACACACATCGTCAACAGTAAGCAGATAAACGTCGTGATTTACTGTCCATTTAGCTTAAATATTTGTACTTAATAGATAGAAACAGGAGTATAAATACGTAACGCCGCTGTTAGTTCCGGTCATCCCGATTTACATCCCGTTCAATGCTGATTTTTAGAGGCTCAAACTTTGTTATATTTTTGTTGGGCAGCAAACTTAACGGAGCTTCAAAGCTTGATTATAGATTTGCGTTCAGTTGAATCGGAAGAGATGAGGGGACTTAGGCGTTATAAAACCGAGAATACAATGAAGATGTGTAGGGAACATTGTCACTAATAAGGAGTTGTATCATTGAAGGCCGCAAAGAGAAGCTACTCATTTGGAGCCGGAAGCTTTCTGTGACCTCAGCTGGTCTAAATTTGAGATAACTTTTAAAATACCGGGTATAATTAACCTGTTGGTAAAGGAGTTCGGAAGTTTTATCCAGTCATTTTCAATTGCACCGAATAAGTTATTCGACTGAAACAGAACATCCACTACGAGAGGAGAACAACTGCTCGCTTCTTCTTGTTCTTTAATGGCGTTACAACCGCTTGTCGGTTTGGGCCAAGAACAAAAAAACTTTGCCAGTTCCCTCTCTCCTTCGCGAGGTTACGCCAATTACTCATACCAAGCGTAGACAGGTCCTTCTGCACTTGGTCCTTCCGGTGTGTTCGTGGACGTCCTTGCCTTCGAAGGATTTTTTCACCGGAGCATCATCATCCATACTAATGACATGGCCAAGCCATCGCTGTCGTTGAATTTTTATACGCTTGACTATTTATGTCCATATCATTCTACAGCTCATACACTTCGTCATTCTATCGTCTTGTTGATCAATATCGTTAATGTTTCTGCATCATATAAAAGGACGGACATGATGTAGGATTTGTAGAGCGAAAATTTTAGAATTCAGAATCCACACAAAGTCTTGGGCATTGGACGAAAGGAAACTACATATATAAAAACCCAAAAGATATCTTAGCACGCAGTATAATTATATTCCTATGACACCGACTTACTATCTACTATTATACGTATTTTGGTAAAGTTTGTCCTTTTCTCTTATATTTCCGAACACTAATTTGAGATTTGTAATGTTTAAAAACTCTCTCACTCTATTAAATTGAAATTTATAAAAATTTACTTGCAATATCAAACTCCTTGCATTAATGATTCTGTCAGCCTGAGTCGCATATCTCTATTGATATTTGACACAAAGTACGTTCAAAGTCTTGGAGGGTTCAAATTAGTGGTTGACAAAAACAACAGTTGCCAATTCGTTCATTCATAATAGCTCGAAAAAATGCGTATTTCCTACATACGATTATTAAGAGAGACCATCGTGTATTGCGACTGTTCTTCATCTTCTATGCAATTGTCCAGCGCTAGCAAGAAGCAGGCTACGCTTTCTTGGGGTACCACTTTTTGGAGACCTCGGAGAATTAGGTTCTATAGACCCAAGATGCTTGGCGAGATTCGTCAAGAGCTCAAAAGGTTTCAGCAAAGGGGAATGAACGCTTAGCTAGTGGTATCACAATGGGACTCCAATCATGGCCTAAGTGGGTCGCTGAAGCAACGGTGACAGCCACATATACCTACCTACCTACTAGTAGTAGGTGCATAGAAGCGGTTCTTTTAGTGAAATGTGGCCGAAGGTCGATAAAGTAACATTCTGTTTTGTGCAAAAAAAAAATAGTGTGGAATGTGAAGATCAAGATAAATTTGTATTAGATAAATACCAAAGGCTCGCACAAGGGGAGAGTATCCGCGTCCAAAATATGAAATATTTCTTGGTAACTTTAAGTACTTTTTAATTTTGAGCTTTCCTTAAAATTATAAAAGGAGCAATAACCTATTTTGAGTATATCATAAAATTTCATCGAAAACTCTTCAACGGATTAACTTCCATGCAATGTGAAGATACCTACGTACAAAAGTTTCAACTACCAAATTCGATGCCATATAAAAAAAAGAATATTTTCAATATAAATCGGGATGTATGGTTGCTCTCTTTGGCTAACTGAGTGTCCACTTTTCGCAATTAGCGTCCGATATAAACTCTCAGCGAACTATTCTGGTTGTTAGTGGAACGAGGTGTTCAAAGAAATCTATTTCGTTTATCTTTCATCACCTTCCCTTTTGTCGTTTCATAACTTCAATCGTAAAAAGTCAAAACTCAAAGCGTCCAAGTGCGCGCTCTTTCGGGCCAACGTCCACAATCTCGACCTTCACCTAAAACATTTGAACCCGAAGTACCACACCCATCAACAATAAATGCTCGGCATAGTCTCCACTTAGCTTTGGCGCTTACTTTGTCTTCCAGCACAGAGTTTTTGTAGCCACTGTTGCAAGCTTCATATCGATTACAAGCTCAATGGCTTTTTAAACGGTCATTGTCTACTACAAATAAATATTGCAAATCTTGCATATTCCAGTGCTGCTGTGCTTGCTCAAGTCTGTGATATTCTACTCGTGCTTGTGCAGCTGGCGGCACGAGCTTGTGCATTGTTGTGTTCTTTTTTTTAATTTTTTGATGCGTCTATTCGAAAATGCGTGTGGCATCACCGCCTGCTGGGTGCGCTCAAACTGAGTGGGCGCTGTCTGGCATTGGCCGCATGTCACACAGAACAGCGATCATAACTCACCTCATCAGTTTGTTGTTCTTACTTTTCTTGTTTCTTTGAGTGGATTGCGCAACACGTTTATTTTATTTTTTTTGATTTTTTTCTCTTGATGGCAAACTTTAGCTTTTGTATTTTGGTTTCTGTGACAGTGACATTGACGTGCGATTTCGTTAGATATTATCTGAGTGCGTGCATGCACACGTTTTCTATAATGAAACGCCCACTTTTCTTGCTGGCATGTTTGGGCGAGTGTGTGAATACTAGTCGTCTACTACCTCGCCTTTAACTGCAGCTACCGTTTTTGGCTTCTGATCCTTTTGTTATTCTATCTATTTTACCTTTCCAGTCAAATGCTCTTCCTCGCTGGCATCAAGTGACAACTCGCTTTATTGGCAAGCGAGAAATGGAAGGTTACTTCTCATTTCAATGAAGGTGTGACCTTTAATCACTGTCGCTGGAGGGCCTTGGCTTAAGCAAAAGTGAAAACGATGCTTAATTAGTTTATGTTTATTATATACTTGACTGAATTTAGTTGTATGTACATAGGATAGGCAGTTAAGTATTCAAAAATATCCGCAGGCAGAATTTGTAAAATATGACACAAATAGTCATTGATATAATTACACTCGCAAGAAATAAAACTTTGTGTACTTTAATTTGCTACAAAATGAGTTCTTCCATTGCTCTGCGCCTCCTTTGTAGAACAATTTCAAATACTTTTGACTACAGGATAATATATTCCGCTTCTTGAACAAACATTTTATTATCTCCAAAGCACTTAGTTATTTAGAAACCTGAGTACATTTCGAAGAAGTGGTATTCTGGAAGAGTTAAATGAAATATAACAAAATTACGATTCGAAGTACAGAGCAATATTCAAATGCATTGGCACACCAATGGATTAAAAATAGATACAGAGCAGACATTTTACAAATCTCTCCACCTTGATTTTAAAATGGCACATCGTGCCTCCGCCCATCTTCAAGCTATCTTAATGCTATTACTGAATGAGACGCATCACAGTGAAATATGCACTCGCAATTTATTTGATATTTTTCGGTGGGAAATTGAATATCTCGAAAGTTTTCACATTGTTTGTCTGGATATGCCATCTAAGATATAAAGCGGGCTGCGCCTTGAGCATGAATGAGAGAAATGAAAAATATTTCGGATGCATTAATGAGCTTAGTTAGTTGAAAAACAACGTCAGTTGTATAGACAATGTCGTCAGGGTTAAGGGTTCCTCTTCCAAGGACTTTCTAGCGTTCATTGCGGTAACTGAAGGCATCTTGTGAATTCAATACAATACATACAAAAAGAACTGAAAAACTGCGGAGTATTGGACATCACGTTCTGTAATTATATTACTCAAAAATATCTTACATAATAATGTAGGTATCTGGAACGACTTCCCCATTAGCGCATTTTTTTTTCTTTCCAACCCCTACGAAATATATCTATAAACAGAAATTGTATCCAATAATATTTCATAAAAGCACCTTAGCTCGGTGTTTGAAAAGGCGTAGTTTCCAAATTGCCTTAAAATGCTGAGTTCATGTAGTTTCTTATGCTAGCTGGTGCGACAAAAAGTTCCAATATGAGCTTTGCTTTTCTTTTTATCAGTACCTAGCCGACGTAAGGCCGATCGACTCAGATCCGACATTTGGAAAGACTTAGTTTCCATTCAGTACTTTCATTTTGAATCATATAAATTTTTAATGGTGCGTGGCGATCGGTAAGGATGAGTGCCCCATCACTAGGTCGGTTTACTTTGACAGTTTGAGAGTTCTTGTTTTCAAGATATGCTCCTGAGCATGAAACAATTATATAATGGGTTGCGTTCTGCAATTGTCAAATATTTGTATCTCGTAAACAGCGAGACCATATTAATTTTTTATAACCGCTAGAAGCCATTCAAGGCTGATCCAACAATGAGAACTGAAAATAATCGTCTAAATTCTTCCCAGCTTGCAAACCGAATGGATAGAATAATTGTTCTAGAGTACTTTAATGCTGAGCTCGGTTAACTTAGCGTCCCAGGTCATTCGAAAGAAAATGGTAATGAGAAATCTGACCATTTGGCCAGAATAAGCTCAGACAGGGCATTCATCGGTTCGCGATCATTTATAGCGCTTATACGTTTGACAATCGAAGCGACCACCAGAATGTGATAGGCATTGAGTTGCTACAAATGTACAAAACTAATGAATTCAATCTCAAAAGGACTATATGAAACATCTTCCGATTGCAGAGGTCAACTTTATTTGAATGATATCGATAGTTTTTAAACTTACTTTTTGTTTCAAAATTGTATTATGCTATTTAAAACCACTGCAGAGTTTTGACTTAAATCCAGAAGAAATCCAGAAAAACATTAAAATAAACTTTGCAGAATTGTAAAATTAAAGTCTTCAAATTCGCGCTTTATTACAAGAAAATTGAATTAGATAGCTGCAAGACTACCCAAAAACTTGTAAAGTAATTTTTTTTTTTTAGTAAAATTTTGTTTCATTGTCGAATTGGTGTTTATGGTTTTTGAAATAGAATGTACGGCATTTAAATTGAGGTTGTGTCAACGCAGAGAATATACATACATATGTAGGTATATTAAATAAATTCCTGTTCAATTTTAAAAGGAATAAAAACATTAAACCTATCAATTCAAGAATCTAGTTTGCAACACGTTTTTAGGAAATATAATTTTTTATAAGTACACACTTGTGTATTTAAATCTAAGAGAACTGTTTTTAATTTTTTCAAGCGAAATATTTAATAAATAAAAATATATATTATGTCCCCAAAACTGCCAAGGCCGCAAAAACTTGTACCATTCCATACAAAGTTGCGTGAATACCACACAAATGATGCGCAACGCATCCAAAAAGTTGCATGCCTCATTCAATGGCCGTGGGTGTACGTGTGCATACATATTCATACAAAAATATATAAAATAAACATCAATTAATTTAGTGCTGCTACTTGTTTAGCTGATAAGTACATTTTAATATCAATTAGTAAATTAATCTGATTTACACCTAATGGCTACGATAAAGCTTGCGGCAGATAAAATTAATTAAATATCACTTTAAATGAGTTTTATTACTTTGGAATCAAAAGCGATGATTGCGTAAAAATACATACATATATGCATACAAATTTGAAGTGTTATGGAAATATTTGAATTGCGCATTTGAACGCGCAACAAAAAAAATAGTAGATATTTCAGAAAGAGGGCTTTTGCACTCGCATATTTTCTTAGAATATGTCAGAGAAATATTTAACTCAAGTGTTTTGTAATAAAAATATTCAAAATTGACATTCCATTTAAAGAGAAAAGTTCTCTTCGTTACGACTAATTCGCAGATCGGGCAATTAATTGTGTGATACTTGATGGTCATCAGATTTCGATTCCTAAGTTTTATATATCCCAACTATATTTTATTTGAGTCCAAGTCAGCCTAAACGGTTAAAATCATTATTTTATTATTATTCTGGCAGAGAGATAATATTTAACCATCCCTTCCGTAGCAGTAGGTAGAATTTGGAATTGGTTTTCAATAAATTTACTTCCTGAAATTAAGTTAGCGTTCAGAGTTTGTGTGAATTTCTTGAAGTAAATGTACACTCTGTTTACAAATTATAGCACAAACACATATTGACACATTTGCTCAATTTATTTATCCTCGAATCATTCAAAATTATTTTTTAATTGAAACATCAGTAGTTCTCCAACAAATATCATAAAAACATTTTTGCAAATGTTAGAAAAAGTATAGAGAACATTTATCAAAAATTCGAACTTAAAAAAAATTTTGAATTTTTTAGGGTATGCAGATATGTAGCTCATTCAAATTTAATATAAATAAGTGCAAGTTTCTAGTATCTACGAATTTTCATTGATTTTGGGCAGATTTTATATTGTTATATTGGTCTTGCGTTGTATGGAGGAATCTGCCAGTAAAAAAAATCGTCAAAAAACAGTCATAACTCGTTAACGCTTGAAACTTGCACTTTCTCTCACTAAAATTGAATGAGTCAGAAAAGTGCATACTCAAAAAAATTGTAAAAACTTTATTTAAGAAGTTCGAAATTTTGATGAAATTTTGTCATTGTCTTGCACTTTTTGTAAATAGTTTAGAAAATGAGTGCTTAAGGTTGTTCAGTTTTTCTTATTTAAAACATAATTTTGATTAGAAGAACAATAAACTGTTCAAATTTGTCAATATGTTGTTGTGCTATAATTTGTGAACATAGTATATATATTTTTATTTTTAGCTCATCAAAAGAAGCACCCGCTAGCATTTTAATAATATATTTTTCGACGTTGTCACTTTTCGGGACTAACAAATCTGGCCTGGCGATTCCAAGCTCTCAAGAAGATCTAGCGTTTTAGGATTATGTTTATTTATATTTTTCGACGTTGTCACTTTTCGGGACTAACAAATCTGGCCTGGCGATTCCAAGCTCTCAAGAAGATCTAGCGTTTTAGGACTATGTTTATTTATATTAGTTGTTGCTCCAATAAAGGCGCATAAATAAAATAATAAGAAGCTTTTAATATTTTATTACCATCCTGTGCAATCATACAAGTTTAAAACATATTTTTTAGATATTTTATTTTTGTCCGATACGCAGTCCGCATAATTTTATCCGAACAACTTTGATGTGAACGGACTTCGAAACTTCAACTGCCCCACGGCGGTTCAAGGTAGCCACTTGATAGATCAGAGGAATGAAAAAGAAAAGCTCCTTATTACAACGTTTAATTGAATAAAGTCTGGTCCAAAGAAGTATCATTTATAAAAAAAGAAAATTTTATTTATTTCACTTTTTTGAAAAAAAAAATTTAATTAAAATACAGCAAAAAATACACATCAAAATAAAAACATTTGAAACAGTTGATTTTATTTTGAGATATTGCAATTTTGCCGAACTGTAAACTTAACTTTGGCACTGATATCTCCTTGCTTTGAGCCAAAAAATTAAAATTTAATTGATTAGAATTAGCAAAGAATATTTAGTTTTTTTGTATCTTAACAGTCGGAGTGCTGGTGTTTAAATATTACTTTTGGGCTATAATAACTTTGTATGCCACCAAAAGTTGTTGTACTTGAAGCCGTCTATAATAAGAAAAAACGGATAAGAAGTTATAGCTATTAGTACTTCGAAGACCGCCTCATCCCATAGAAACAAGTGTGAAGCCAGAACTCAATGCCAGGCGTTTGTAGCTTATTGCGCTTTCAGCGCTTATTCAACAATATTGGTCATAAGATGAATAAGCGCTGAAAGCCAGAAAATCCGGAACGCCTGGCATTGAGTTATGCCTTAATGAGCAGATGTTATAATCTTTGATTTAATAGTTGTTGACTTCAGTATTTATTTATTTATTTATTTATTTATTTTTAAGTCTATGAATAACAATTCTTACAGACTATTAACAAAAGTATTCTTATGACAAAACTTAAATACGATTATTAGTATTAAAAAATTAATTCAAGAGAATGACAAAAATATTTCTACCTACTGAAAGATCAAGCTCGATAGAAGTTGAGATCAGGTTTAATTCATTTAAAGCCCGGCTTATAGGGGCATTATAGGCATAATTAGTTCTACTGCACTTCCCATAGAACGGATAAAAACTACGAAGTTCTCTTCTTGGAACATTAAAATTTATTTTCTCTAAAAGAGCGGGATAATCAAAAGCCCCCTGGATAATGCCATGCACAAAAGATAAAGAAAGTATAGATCTCCTATTTTCTAAAGACTTTAAATCTAATAGTAGCAAACGCGAATTATACGACGGTAATGGATCAGTGAAATGCAAAGACCGTAAAGCATACTTTAGGAAAGCTTTCTGAACTCTTTCGATCCTGTTTATGTTAAACTGTTGAAATGGCCGCCAAATAATAGTGGCATACTCGAGGTTTGATCGCACAAATGAGGTGTAGAGCAATTTCCATGTATATGGATCTGTAAATTCAGCACAATTTCGCCGAACGAATCCCAACATAGCGTAAGCCTTTGAAATAATATAGTTTATGTGATTATTAAAAGTAAGTTTAGAGTCAAAGATAACCCCAAGATCCTTAATCTCATAAGCCTTCTGTAGTACACAGTTAGAAAGTCTATATGAACTATGAAACCCAGTATGTGATTTAAAATAACTAACATGAAAACATTTTTTAATATTTAAGGATAGATGCGAACTAATACACCATGTGTAAAAATTTTTAATTTCCGATTGTAGATTAATCATATCTACGGAATTATTTACTATAGAATAAATTTTTAAGTCATCAGCATATAATAAAAAGTTGGCATGAGAAAAACATGAACCTATGTCATTGATAAACAAAATAAATAAAAGCGGCCCAAGAATGCTCCCCTGGGGTACACCCGAAGTGGCAATAAAAGAATAAGATGATACATTATCAATGGTGACCATGCACCGCCTATTGCTTAGATATGATTTAAGCCATTGCAAAAATACTGAGTGAAAGCCAAGGCAAGCAAGTTTATTAATGAGAATCTTGTGCGAAACCTTATCAAAAGCTTTCGAAAAATCAGTATATATGCAGTCTACTTGACCGCCTGAGGTAAAGGCGGAAATACAAAATTCACTGAAAACGGCTAGATTGGAAACAGTGGAACGACCAACCACAAACCCATGTTGGCTGGGGCTAATTATACTTTTAACAGAAAAATAAATCTTATCTTTGACAATGCATTCAAAAAGCTTCGAGATATTAGTAAGTTTCGATATTGGTCTATAGTTGCAGACATCATTTTTACTACCACTTATAAATATGGGAGTTATTGAAGCAACTTTCCAGGCATCAACAAACGTACCACATTGTAACGACTTATTAAAAATTATTTCCAAGGGAATCGCCAATGCCGGACAGCTTTTTAGCAAGAGAACTGAGAAACCATCAATATCTGACGTTGAAGATGGCTTGAGTTTTCTAATACCATTCACAATGTCTTCGACTGATAGTGTCAACGAACCAAAATTAACCACAGACTGGACATCCGAAGAAAAGTCCGCAGTGGATATATTATTGTCGCAGACAAAATTCGATTTGAAGAAATCGGCGAACAGATTAGCGGCATCTTTTGGAGAGTTAGCGACTTTGTTATTATAGCAGACGGTAGAGGGAATCGATGAGCAGGATTTTTTTCGATTTTATGAAGGTCCAAAACGCCTTAGGATTGGACTTTATGTTAGACTCGAAATTAAGAATATATTTTTTATACAGAAACTTATCCAAGCAATTAAATTCCTTCATGTAGCGCAAATAGGTATCATAGAAGGACTGACTCTGTGTCCTCTTAAATTTCTTATAAAACTTGTTCCTAATATTCTTCAACTTTTTTAATCCCGTGGTGTACCAAGGCAATTTATAGGGTTTCGGTTTCAAAATCGGAATATTATATACAGATTCTTTGAAAACATTATAACAACAAGCAGGATCAGAATTGGAAAGTAAAACAGTCCAATCAAGATCACATAACAGCTGATTTAAGGCATTGAGATTACAGCGCGCGTAATTAAATACAATTTTGTCTTCCCGAACTGCTTTCTTAAATTCATAAAATTCAATCTTAAGAACTGTGGCAACATGGTGCATATCTGTAGCAGAAAATGGCGCAAGGCACTCAGTTAGATAAAAGTTAGCGCTTTCATTGATAAAAATAAGATCTAAAATTTTATCGAGCTTGTTTACAAATTTATTTACCTGCAATAAGTTTAAACATAAGAGGCTATCAATAAAATATGTTTCAAGCGATGTAGATAGATTTGTCGGCATAAGTCCAGTAGAGCAATAGTTTTGACGCCAGTTAATATTCGAGAGATTAAAATCGCCTAAAATACAAACAATATCGTCACCTAACTTATTAAGTACTAAGTCTGCTATATTATCGGCATGAACTCTATAAAGACTTTCCAAACTATTAGGTGGAATATATGATGCAATTATATACAAAGACTCAACGGCTATCGAACTACGTATGCTTACACAAATCTGGTCAAGCAGATAGTCATTATTTACAAGAGAAATTAATTTTATTTCATTCAAATAAAACCGTGCCTCGCAAAGAATAAAAGATAATCAAGTGAACTTGAACTCAATAGTTTAGTCATAAAGGCCATTAAGAACTAGTCCTTTACAAGTTTTTGCTAACAGTATTCTCAAATAATATATTATTAAGTCGACATCATTTAAGTTGTGAGGACTCCTTTTCCATTTTCCTTGACATATAATTGATAAACATTCCATATAACAGTCCATTGCCAAAAAGGTCAAGTCTAATAGGCCTCCTCAACTTGATCCCAGATATACTGGAATACATCTCTGTGCTAAGAAAGACATTCTTCTGCTCAATAGTGAAGCCGGATCTGTCTTAAGAACAAACCAGACTAACCGCTACGTAGCGGAATGCCGCCTATGTCTCGAAGAGATGCACACATCACAGCTAATTTAGTGTGTGGTTTTTCTGCTAATGCCTAATCAGTATTCTTTATTCAACCACAGTATAATAAATCCGATCTTTGGTTGACGGTATCTTGGGCCAGCGCTTCATTGGGAATAAATAGCAGCTGTATGTGGCCAGTGATACTATGGATAATGAAACAATTTAGCTTAGAGTGACGTCGCATAAGTTTTTTGCCGTGAGGTTCTAAGATTTTCTTACACCATAGGCTTGCTTCTCAGAATGATATTTAGGCTGCAATTTATCCAAAATCCTTACCAAACCCTCTAGTAAACTCTTCCACCGTACAGGATTTGACTTAGCGAAAGTTCGAAAAATCTAGAAAAAAAGCAGATGGAGGCCTCTTTCTCGGTGGAATACCGCAACATGTCCCACTATCAATCAGTTTTTCCAATTATTTAAAGATTGCACTGAATTCGATTGCATGCAGCATAGATGCTCTTCTAAAGTTATTTTCGTTTTTATTGTGAATTGTTATAGCAACAATAGTCAAAACAAAAGAAATGATCAAAAGCAACTGCAGCTTGTAAACAAACAAATTAGGACTCGCATAGTCGGCTACCGCTGCCGCAATAAATAGAAGCTGACACGAAATCAACAAACAGTGCTAGCAGCAGCAGGTGAGAAGATATTAACAACATCACGCCAAGATGCTGATGCTTCAAAGTTAATACACACATACACACAGGCATACGAAAATATACTTACATATATATTTACATACACATATGGACACAAATGAAACACTCAAAGCTTCTGCTTGCTGGTGCAACGTCTGCAACGATGTGCCACAACTCAGTCGCTTCCAATTGCAGCCAGCACGAAAGCAAACAAAGCACAAAATCTACCTTCGCACAGCAGCTTTTGTAACATCTAATGCAGGCGAGGCAAGGCGAGACATTCATCTCGAGGCCGTTGTGGGTATATTTTTACATACAAACTCGTTCATTGATAGCTGCTCGCTTGGCACTCAAAATTTTTGTTCTTGTTATTGTTGTTGTAGCTGCTACCGCTTCAAGCTACTTACCACTTTGTTGATATTTGTTGATTCTCAAGTAAACGTTTAAGGCTCTGCGGTTTGCGATGGCACTGCACAGTGATGGACGAGCACGTGAAATTGTAAATTCTTCGATCCTAATGTGAACCAAGGAGTATTTTCGGTGCACTTGACGGAATTTTGATACAATGGATTGAAGAGACAGAATAAAAATTAAATTTTAAAATTATTAATTAGTAAATATATAAAATATATACCCTCAAAATCTCAGTATTGCTGTATTGGGTACTCGCCCATGTACATAATCCTTAAGTGGTCTTTGCCCAGACTCTAAAGCACTGCGGGCTTATTTGTATTATGCCTTCCTAGACTGCATTTCATTTGGTCTTTCTGCAAATCCATACCGTGGGGGAAAGTGATGGCAACATATAATGTTAGAATAACAGGAACAGTGAGCTTCTACATGAATGGGCCGAATGTTGTTGGCTGATCGGTTGATTCTTTGCTATCGTAAAATTTCCATTAACCACAAATTTAGGCCTATACGTAGAGTTGCCAACTTTTTTTGAGAATAATAAAGTATAACAGTCCTTGTATAAGAAAAAGATAAAGTATTTCCAAAAAAAAAGTATATTTCCAGTTCATCATTTTTTTATGCATATTTCTGCGTTCTTCTAGCATATTTTTAAAAATACAAATAAATATAATACAAAAATAATGTATATTTAAATGTACATGAACGATTTAAAAAGTTATTAAAGCGTATTTACATAAAATGTACATTTATCTCTTAAAGGCATACTTTTGGGTGCGTTGAGCACTTCCAGAACTTGACTTTTGTAAGATATGGCACGTGTTATTTCATCGTACGTTCATTTTAATTGAACTAAAACTATCGATCAATAGTTTTTCGCTTGTAAATGATTGAAATAAAGTATTTTCGATGCTTTATTTTTATACAAAAGTATAAAGTATACTTTTGGAAAATAAAGTAGGATACTTTATAATAAAGTATGGTTGGCAACCCTGCCCATCCGACAAAGCAATGTTTTCCAGGCAGAGGAAGCTATTATGAAGTATAGCCGTTGATCGGCTTTATCGTTGCGCATGTTTCTATGACAGAGACTTCTGAACTATTTTGGTGCGCTAAAAACCTAAATTCAACATTTGCTCACATCATCATTTCAGAAAAGTATATGTCTTTAGGGCATTGTCTGAGGTAAGCACATCAACCTATCTATATTACTTAAAGGTCTTGAGTAGATATATATTTTTTTTAATTTGAATTAAATCCTGAACTCAAATTTCCCCCATCACTGGTGCAAATGATCAAACAAAAGTACATACAAATGTATGGATGACTGCGAGTAGTTTGTATGTTGTAGCCCGCATATTTGTACAGCCGTCTGTTGGTAGCTCGGCACTGGTCGCGTGGACGGGTTGGGCGCAACGTGGGACAGACAAGTGTATAATTTGTGCAGTGGTCTACTTGAGAGTTTTCGAAGTGCTCATTAACATCAAAGTGCAAACGGCCGCCGACCTGTACAAGCTTGAATATATATGAATATACATATACATGCGCATATATATATATTTATATATGTATATGTATATGTATGGTTTATGTATGTATATAGAAATAAAGATATCGCATAAGCAATTATGCACGTGCATAATTTATTGATAACAGTTTGTTACTCAACAATTTCCCATAACGGATTTCAAGTAAATATGAGAGTACTTACATAAATGAAAAAAGTTTGTGCTAAAAGGCGAGGGACCTACTGCATAAACACCAGCTAAGCCTGACACTTCATTAAATTGTGTAATCGAAAGCGTCTAAGGATAGGTGTAGAGAGCTGTCTGTTTCGATGGGAGAAGACCACGAGTATGTAAGGATATTTTTATTTAACTGGTGCAGTGATATGGTCGTGCGTATAGTTTTGGATTTTTTCATTAGCTGATGATGTGTTTTGAGTGCCGCCAGGTTCGAGGTAACAATTTCGATTACTAGGCTAAGGAGGTATTATGAACTGTATGAGCTGCATAATGAAATGGAAATAAAAAAAGTCAACGACTACGATGGCTTGGACACCCTGTTCGTGTGTATGATGATGCTCCGGTGAAAAAATCCTTCGAATCGGCAGCCATGGGTGGACAACGAAGGCAAGGGCGCCAACGAACACTACTAATGTGACCAAGTACTGAAGGACCTGTATTCACTTGGCGTATCCAAGCGAAGGAGAGACGGAATTGGCGAAGTTTTTTGGTCTCGGCCCAAACCGACAAACGAGTATAGTGCTTATAAGAAGAGGAAAAATAGAAGTTAATCAATTTATCATCACTATTTTAAACGTGGGTTGCAGCATTCGAAGTTCAGTCAAGAAATTAAATAAAATGGGTTCGTAGAAAAAGGGAGAAAGCAAAAGTAAGTTCGCTTTATATTTTTATGAAAAAATAATAATTGATTAATCAATTCACCAATTATTTAGACCAGACTCATCGTAATCATCATACGCATCTGTCCGCATTTCAAGTGCTTAAGAGTACTGTAAATAATAATAGTTTTTTTTTATAGTTTTTTGGGGTAGGCTTTTTATGAAAATAGTTAATTTTTAAATTCTCCAGCTTTTCATCGTTAATTTTTCTGAATAATGTTAAATTTAATGCCGAATCCTTACCGAGAGTTTGAGGTACTCCTTTTTTTCCTAGAAAATTTCAAAGTCAGAGAGAAAAATTAAAAGCGCAGTTTTATTGTATATGGCAAATTTACTGTCACCCAGTGTTATGAAACACGAAAATGAGGAAATAAAAAGTTTATGAAAACTATAGCGTTTTTTTTTTAATTAAAAGAACATAACACAGCCGTTTATTACCTACTTTTTTTTGCTTAAAAGATTAAGCACATATCTTTTTAAAACAGGAAATAAAAAAATTAAATTAAATACAAATGAAGTTTCAACATTAAAAATTTTTAAATATTATTATATTATAAAATTTAAAGTTTAAATTTAATAAAAACTGAACCATGCGACGAACGTAAACTATAAATACTTTCGTGTCCTATGCAATGAGAGAACAGCTGATTTCTACACTAAGGCTACGGTAATGACTTTTGTAAAAATGAAATTATACCGCCGTCTACGCTATGCTACGTACACGTTCGTGGGTAACTGCGCTATAACGCTCAATCGCAACGTTGCTTTGTATGCAGCATCTTCTCAATCGGTATGATCCGGTGTTGCCAGAAGTTGTTGGTTAAAAATCTGTGTATTTAAGATTAAATCGTCCAAGTTGGATAAGTGCAAAATAATTCTGTATTTGCTGACACTTAAAAAAATTATACAATAGTTTCATTATATTTAAAGTTGCATACCAAAACTGATTAGCAGCTTTTTCTAGTCAAATAAGCTTTAATAAATCTCCTTCGTGTCAATCGAAGAAATCAAACAGCCTCCTATATACATAAGTATGTAGGTGAGAATAGGGTAAAAGGGGGTACCTTGACGGTTTGCCGTATACCATTTTTTTTAAAACAACAAAAAAATGTCAATTAATTTTTGAAGAACAGTTATGTGTTTAGAAAAAAAATATATGTACATATATAATCAGTCAATGTCTTCAACAGTATTTACTACTTTTACTATTTTGGGATCTTCTTCGTAATTTTACATTGCCTTTTGTTGCCTTTTCTCCTTTTCTTCTTTTTTTTATTTTTTTATTTTTTAAATCTTTTTTTTTATTCACATTTTTTTTAACCTTGTGATTTTTACCAATATTTGTCTGATTTCACAAATTCTGCGATTCTTTCAATTATAAAACGAAAATTCATGATTTTTGAAAAAATCCCATATTATTAGATTTACAAAAGTAAAGTTTATATCAATATGCTATCAATGATATGGCGTTAATCCACGTAGATAATGTGAAAATAACGTGCAATTGAGTAAAATCACGAATAAGATTGAGATATTGGGTACCCCTCCCCGTCTTACCGTACTAGATCAAATTTCACTAAAAAATGAATAATTAATTAACAAATTAACCAAACTTAGCGATCATCACCTCAAGTTAAGTGTAATATAATACACATTCGCACGTAATACTTACTTTTTTTTCGTTTTGCGAAGGTCACAGAATCCTACGACAGAGTCTGTTGCCGTAATATTAACCTCCTGAGACTGAAAAACCGTTAAGTGCTCTGTACATAGTCTAAGTGCTCAAAACGACATTTTCACGGTTTCATTACACCGACACAGGCAATAAGTAGCTATATTATAAATTACCCCGTTTTACCCTTCTCTCCCCTACACATTTATACCTTAAGAATCGCAAAGCGTTTTTAATAACGGAATCGCAACCAAATTTGTTTAAAAATTATCGATTTATTACATGTTTATATAAACAACATAGGCGCTTCGAATACACAGAAATTTTTATTTCATTTAATTTTAATCACATATTCAACCCGAGCTGGAGAGAAAAGAAACATGGATGAAAAAATGGAATGTTAAAGTGAACACCGACAAATCTGTTCATGTGACATTCACGACTAGCAGAGAATATTGTCCTCAAGTATATATAAATGGCGCCCTGATTCCTCATAAAAACTCAGTTAGATACCTCGGATTGCATCTTGATCGACGACTTACGTGGAAAGACCACATTAAAGCAAGCGACAACAACTTAAGGTTAAGACAAACAAAATGTATTGGCTCCTTGGTGCGAAGTCAGAACTTAGTCTTGAGAATAAAATTCGATTATACAAAGCGATTTTAAAACCAGTGTGGACCTATGGTATACAGCTGTGGGGGACAACCTCCAAATCAAACATCGAAATACTACAACGGTACCAGTCAAAAACACTAAGAACAATTCTTAACGCACCATGGTTTATAACAAATATACATACATAACGATCTTAAAATTTGCTACGTAAAAGAAGAAGTACGTAGGTTATCCGAAAGATACCTAAACCACAAACTTAGCGGTCACAGTAATACGACTTAAAGGTATCATGTCCTAGATTTGCCCTTTAGAAATTAAGTATTTACACCAACGAAGACATATGTACTGTTAAAAACCCATTACAATGAAACATTTTATTTACTAATATTTTTGACACTGTTATTTATAATTAGTTCCTCACATTTGCTGAATGTTAACAGGACAGATTGCAAATAAAAGACTTTTTTACAAAAAAAAACAAAATTTTTAATATTTAATAGTGGCTTCAGTTGCAGACAATTTTTAACTTCTGGCAACACTGTGTGCAGTTCGGGATTCACCGGTATATAAGTAGTGACTTATGTTATATCATTACTTGAAACATCGTGCAATAGAAAAGTTCTCTAAAAGAGCAAAGATGCAAGTCGATTGGTTTGTGATTACAGCTGTTGACGATAATCATACTTTGCCTCAATTTGTGCGTTTTTTTTTTGCTGCGAAGCGGTGATTCAGAGTCATGGTTGCTAGAAGGCATTGCTTGACCAGTATTGCTATTCACAAATCTACATAACTCAAGCTAATCAGTATAAACTATATTAAATTGATAACATCCGGATCATATACATAGAAAGATGCATCAAGCGTCGGTAAATTACTTAATAAAAGCTCTTTCACAAACGACCTGCTGAACTCTGAACTGGGGCATGACGTCAGCGACTTTTCGAGCAATTCGCGCTGAGACACAAATCTACACGCGAGTACATACATACATACATTTCTACATACAAAATGCTGTTCATAAATGTTGAAATACCGCATCCTGTTGTAGTTTACGAGTAAGTTCTTACGGCACACTAACAATATACTCGTATGTATGTACATGTAGGTGGGTATCTACATACATACATATGTACATAAAGGCACAAATATGAACAATTTTCATAATCAAACTGTTTACCATTTTTACTACAATTCGACTAAATAGTTAAATGCATGTAAATTACAGCGAGTGCTCAAAAATATATGAATATCCACAAGTGCTTCCACCTTTAAATGCTTTAAAGCCTGGCACAACTTGTCACGATTGATATCTACGTTAGGGTGGTCCAAAAAAAAATTAAACTCGAAATTTAATGTGGCCACCCTATAGAAGAAAATATAGTGCTACTTTTTACCTTCATTAAAAATATTGGAGGGAGCTGGTTGAAAATCTGCTTCAATAAAATTAGTATTTTTGAGTCCGCCAACTCTGCTTCTCGTCAGCATACTTCAATGATTAACACCCAAATATTTATTTTAACATTTTTTAATATTTAATGTGACCTCAAAAAGCAAAGAAAATTGAAAAAATACAAATATTTTATTCACTTTGACAAAGAAAATGGCAAATAAATAAATTTGTTATTGTACTTTGAGTTCGCCTGAAGAGAAATATTTATTTTAAAATATTCTAAGCCATTTCTACAAAAAGAAACAAAAATATAACGACATATTTTTTTTAACACAAAATGTTCCTATTTTTTTCTTAAACTTTCTTGAACCACGCTAATGTGTATACTTGCATGCGCTTGCATGTAAATCAGAGTGTGCCAGAATGTGGCAAGTTGTAATGCTACGATAAGTAAGTTGTCCGCATAATTGAGCTGATAATAAAATTAAGCACATTTTGACATTGAAGTGTCACTTTGTATTGTTGTTTTGTTGAATAATAATAAATAAATAAAAAATAAATATAGCCCTTTTTATGTAATAAAAGTGTGACGCCAGGGAAGACAAAATTGCATAACGATAAGTTGTCTCGTAAAAAAATGCCAGTATTTTATCATTCATTATTTTATATTTTATGTGGTAATTTACAATTTATTTAAACTTTTTGTTTTTTTTTCAAATCAAAATGTCATTTTGATTACCACATCGTCATTTCAAGTCTATAAAAAAAGTGGCCGCTGTGGTCGAGTTGGTAGCGGTGCGTGCTATAACTTGATATGCCGGTGAGTTCGAGGTTCGAATCTCAGTCAGGGCAAGCAAAATCTTAATAATAGAAAAAAGTTTTTTCTAATAGCGGTCACCCCTCGGCAGTCACTCAAAGCGTACATACACTTTGTTATACAAAAAATTCAGATTTTTATAATAAATTCGCTATAAAATTACAAACTTGAATTTTTTTTAAATAAATACGAAAATTTGTTAGCTTCTTAAATGTTTGTGTAACTATGAAATATAGATTTCCACAAATTGTGATGTGTTGTAAACTATATTTTTATAAAAAAAAATAACTCAAAAAAATTCTTATGAAAAAACTTTCAACTAGGGTTTGCTATTGATATTAGAATAAACGCACCGGTACACACTCGTCCACAGCGTCCACAAAATTCAAAATACAGTTCAATAATTATTTATTCAAACGCCATTCGTGGCGTAAAGTTGTCCAAAATGTCGACTGTATCGTCCATCTATGTAGCAGCATTGCACCCCACACCAGAACTAAATGAAAACAAAACTTTCGAGAACGTTCTCAAAAAAAAAAATAAAAACAAAAACAGAACGTGCACACAACTTTTGGAAAAAGGAACGAGTTTTAACGAAACTCTGAAGAACGTTTTAAAGTAGAGCAGGATGAGAGCAAAACTTTCGGAAACTTTTACAATGACAACGAATGCGATACATTTCAAGAACAACAAAAAAGAACAAAAGTGCAAGAAACATTTTGTTAGAAAAGGTTGAGTCAAGAAGAACCTGAAGAAATGGTTCGAAAAAACGTAATTTTTGTAATTTCGAATTCAAGAGCCTTTAGCGATGTGTGCATTCAAGGCAAGCAATAACGTTAGGTTTTAGTTGAAAAGCGGAAGAACTGGCGCCCTTTTCATTTGCGATGTTCACGAACAGTTTCGAGAAAATTTGTTCCCCTTTCATTCCCTGTCAGAGCATTTCTGAGACTCTTGTTCTAAATTTTTTCTACAAGAGAGTGATACTGAAGCTTTTGTTCTTAGTTTTAGCTGAGAGATAATATTCCCGCGGCGTTTGTTCTCCTTTTGTTCTTCGAGTGAACATTCCTTAGACATTTAACAGTTTTCTTTTTTTTCAGAACGTTCCGCAGACTTTTGTTCTTATTTCGCTATCTTAAAATGTTCCAGAATGTATTGTTTCGGGAACATTCCTCAACGATTGGTTTTTATAAAATCTCTTTTGATAATGTTTTCGATAGTTTTGCTCTCCCTTCCATTTTTGTATTCTTAGGAACAAAACTACCAAAGCAACGATTTTCATAATTTCGATCCAGGCTTTTTTTGTCGACCTCTATTATAAGCCATAAGTATATGTAAAAATCAGCTTTAAACTTTGTACACAATTTAAAAAAAAATTCAACGAATATCCTTTCAAAGTCGCATTTTTTCCAAATTTGTGTCACTTGATACTCGATTTGGTTAGATTTAAAAATCTATAAGCCGGGTCTGTTAAGGAGTTAAAGGTATTAAAATGAATTAAAAGTTTTCTGTAGAGTTTCTATAACAAGGTAAAGTAATTTTTGCTATTTTAAAAACTTTCTTTTCATGAATGTTTGTCAGAGGAGTTAATCTAAATAGTAGTGCGTTTTATTCGTTGTACACTTTGAAATTGATTTTTCCATAAACTGAAGTAAATGTTGCAATTATTGATTGCAGAACAAATTTATTTATAAAACGAAACTTTTATTGATATACTCGCACTATGGTATGTTGTCATGCTTATATGTATTAATATAGTGATAAATGACAAAAACAGCGTAGTAATCAAGGAAACAAAGGAACATTTAATTTAAATATTTTTATAGCAGTCATAAGTAAATGTAGGTATGTAGGAAGATGCATTTAAGCCACATCATCAGACGCTATGTATCCGAGTGAATTGGGCAATCAATCATTTCGTACAAACTCATCAAAATTTACACGTTATGCATTGCTACTCACATACTTAAATGTAGTTGGGTATGAACGTGGTACATATGTAAATGTAAAAAAAAAATATAGTTATTTATAGAAAAATGTGTGCGTATCATCCCAACTGGAAATAAAAGTTACCAACGTCAATTTGCAGTGAAATTGCTGATTCTACAGGCGAGTATTTTCAACGTACCAATCTAACATTAATGTTGTAGCTTTCATCAATCACGATTGTCACAAAATGCCAGTACGTTCGGTTATTTTTTTTAACGATTATTCCCTGCAAGACTAACCTCTTATGCATCCCATAACTGAAAAATACTGCACTGAAGGTCCTTTTGTTAAGGCCAATGATGTCAATAACGTCGGCATACATACGATGACCATCCGTACTGTTTTTGCAGGAGCACGGTCCACGGTTCAATCGTCTGTCCAGCCCGTGGATGGTAGAAAACCCCAGAAAAAAGTCAAAGCTATCAAAGCAATATTAAAAACAAAATGCAACTATGATCTTATCTAAAAAATATAATAATTATTTGGCGCTTACAATAAATATATAGCTCAGAGTGTCTTTATACCACAAATGGAGGGACCTAAAATTTTGTGCCAACTTCGAACAGCAGAACGTCGCCTGGGTAAATTATTGTCGAAAGTATATCACTTTTCATGATTTTTGGGAAAACTCAAAAACGCAACGGTAGATTTTTCTTAAAATTTCAGGGATTATAAATCGTTTCATTAACAAATGAAATTTATAAGGTTATATGCAAACCTTTTTTTTTTTTTGATATTATGGGAGTTATTTCCTCAGCATGATTTTGTCGTATATCACAGCTTCAAAATGCATGCGCAAAGTCCGTACATATACGACAAAATGTCATTGAATGTTAGAATAGTCAGAAAAACAAGTAGTAATACTTTTAATATTTTTGTGTAAGAATTCACTTTTTATTTTTCACACGAAAACATCCATACATGAAGTAAAATAACGCAATAAAATTAACATAAAAAATACATATTTGCATTACATGCTTAACATAAAACTAAAGGAACATAAGTTGCAATATCAAATTCAGTCTGATGAGTCACATAAAAATATAATATTTAAAATACTAGCCGGTATTATATGTTTAATATGGCAGGTTAACGCAACTTTGTAATTCTTTTTTTTATTGCTGTCAAGTTTTTTTTTGGGAACATCTCGAAGACGGTTTTCCTAAATCGTTGTAGAAAACCGTAACTTACTTTTCCTTAAATCGAGAAAGGTACATTCGAGTTTATTAAATGATAATTCTGTTCCAACCTTAAAGTAGTCATTGGAATATATGTACATATGTATAGTAGACTTTCACTTGAAAAATTGTACTTGTTTGAAAATGCAACTTTCCGGTTTTATTGAAAAACATTTAAAATCTATATCGTTCATTTGCAGAAGTTGTAATTTGAAGTTGAGAAAATTTGCGTTTTTGAACAGCCGAATTAAACACAATTGGCTGGGAATTTTAACGTTCCGCAAAAGCTGCTGTTTAGAAGAATGTCCAGGCTCGCTGAATTTTTGCCCAATTTCTCGGTAGTTGCAAGACTTCAGTAGTATTGGGAGTAATTGGCGAATCAATTGTGTAGGCTGATTCGTAGAATGTTGTCCGTGTCGATTTTGAATTAGGGTCATAATTGGGATAATTTACTTCGTCGTCTGGTGACAAATCGCTATAACTTTCATATTTCAATATTTCATTACGCATTCTATAACATATGTACATACATATGTATGATTATTAAATGTTTTATAATATTACAGGTAGAGTTTTCTATAAAACTTACGAATAAATTTGCTACGATACACTCGGCGCAGAAGAACCGTCCGATCGCGACGACGTCACGATTGATACTGAAATTACTACAATCAATGCATTTCACCATCACACATACATACAACAGAATTCTATTAAGCGGCAATACAATTTTGTCGTATGAGTCAAGCAATCTTGCACTTCCAACAATATATTAATGACAAGAAAAATTGGTTAATTTGTATGGGAAAATGGTCGTATGTTTCAAACCGTCTACACATACAACAAAAAACGAAAAAATCGCTACTGACAGTGGATATACGGAAAAATCATGCTGAATATCTCGGAGATTAAGCGAGATATCAGTAAACTGATAAAGATGATTGAAAGATCTTGTTTGGAAATATATAACTGCATCGATAACTCAAAATCGTCGCTTACGACAATATTTTTCCCAGGCGACGAGAAGTAATTTAATGAGAAGTCTTTTAAAGACTGAATTACCCTCTGAAGTTTGCCATTGCCTTCCGAGGGGTGACCGCTATTAGAAAAAAGAACTATTAAAAAATTAGGAAAATGTTATTATGTTTTAAGTTTAAAATTATATAGATATATATTTTTTATAAGATTTTTATGTTGCGTAAATATACATAATTTGTATACAGAGACAAACTATAGCACAAACACATATTGACTCATTTGAACAGTTTTTAACTTTGTAAAATATGTACAAAACATTTATAAAATTAAAAAAAAGTTTGTGGTGTACAGATATGTAGCTTATTCAATTTTAGTATAACAAAGTTCAAGTTTCTAGTGGCTACGAATTATCAATTCTGAACATTTTTTATAGACGCTCTTTCACAATTCCTTTCATAAAAAAATGAATCGCGGTTTTGCGATGTATGGAGGAAGCAGCCAGTAAAAAAATGATCAAAACTCAGTGATAACTTGTAGACACTTGAAACCTGCACTTTTTCACACTGAAAAACTGCATTATAAAAAAAAAATTCTAAAACCTTTTTTTAAAAGCTCGAAATTTTAATGAAATTTTGTTAAAAAATTGTCCATTTTGTAAATAGTTTAAAAAATGGATGTCATTGGGTTACTTAGAAAATGAACCATATTTACTTGAAAATTATTCAGCATTTTCAATTCATATCTATGGTCACCGTAGGCAAACACCGTCATCGTGCTTTCGTAATCTATCTACGTTGCCAATGCAATTAAGATTAAGCTTTCCAGTATCCTATTGAATAATAATACGATTGCAGTTGTTTAAAATTTTTTTTTGATCGCTAATAGCTCCAAGAGGTTCTTTCGAATTTAGACGGAGCTTGAATTTGTATTTAATAAATTTTTCGTCTCATGCGAACTTGTCCCAAACAGAAGTCCCGACATTTAATGATTTTTTTCGGAGTACTTCGCTTCTTAAACCAGTTAAGAAGAATCATAAAAGGATGAAGGTTTTTGATTCATTCCGTTTTCAAAGCAAAGATGATAAAACATTTCTTAGTCAAGACGAAAATTAGCACACTTTTAATTTTTCCGAAAAATATGCTCAACCAGCGCAATAACGACATAATTTAGATTGAGGCTGACATCGTAAGCTGTGACAGTTCTTTGATACTCTCAGATCATCCTTAAGGCCAAGTAAGGCACTATTGCTTTTTAGCGTAGTTATTAAGGCAAAAATACTTGAGTATATTTTTGTCTGCAATGCAGCCCTTTCAGATGAGACTCTCATTTATATTACTATACTGGCAGAGCAGTAAACATATGTACATATATGACTTGAAGCTTCTCAGCTGCACATATGTAGTACATATCAAAATAAAAAAACCACCATCCACGTGTGACCGCAATACAAGGCATAATTTAAATGGGCTGATTGGCCAATAGGTTTTCTATCTGTTTTGGCTTTCTATCTGTTTTGGCTTGCTTTAAGTTGTTTAGCAGGTCTAAGTTCTTTTTGAATTCGTGAGATATTTGTGCCTATTTCACGCGTTTCAGGCACATAACGAGCACAGTAGAATATTAGTTACAAGTGCAGCATTTGCATTAGCTGCTGTGTAAGTCGGTACAAGGCAGTGTAACGACGTGCTCAAACCATTCATCTGAAAGCTTTTGACATGTTTCTATGGAGCGGCGTTTTTCTTACTTAACAATTTCGTTTCAATTTATATTTTTATTACCCACGGTTACATGATTGTATATTATTTATATTTCGTTTGTGGGAATATTTATTAGAACAAGGCTGGCTATCACGAAGGTTGCTTCGTCCGCTATTGTTTGGAAACTGTAATTTCGTCCTTACAATTTTATGCTCAAAGTTTCGGACAACGCACAGTAAACCACATCACTAAACAAGATTCTTCAAATAAGTTTAGGCCCACAGATTTTTGGCATCCTCAAAGATAGCATTACCTATATATTTGATGATTTCTTTTTTAGCATGCTCTGGGTTTAGACGACTGTTTTATTTTTATTCTCCAAATTTGAACTAAATGAGCATTAAGATGTTCCAAAAATATTTATAATTGACAAGACTAAAGATGGAATTTTACTGCTGGCACACCCTTTATAATTTTAGTTTTGAAATTAAAAAATTCTATTATGATTAAATAAAAATAAACGATTTCTTTTATTTTAACTATTTGCTCTTATTTTATACTAGCAAATACCCGGCGTGCTTTGCTACGCCTTTAAAGTATTTTTGTGTTGTTGCCTCCTCTAATACATTCTGTATGAACAACATATAGAATACAATAACTACCTTCTTAGTCGGAAAAACCTAAAAATATGGATTTTTCGCCCCAAAGCGCATCCTAGTGGCCGTTGTTATTAAAAATTAAAAGAAGATAGAGATTTCTCGAACCCGAAAACCCCCAGAAGATGAAACAAAACAAATAACAGATTGCCGCATGTCAATTTGACCCACTTTGTGTGGTGTATCTTCCACATTCAAATTTCTTTAAAATCGTAAGGCGTTATTCCACTTTTTTATCATACAAACCTTTTTTTTTTTCATCTTTTGCCACAACAAAAAAAAACTCAACCAAATCGGTTCAGCCGTTCTCAACTGATGCGGTAAAATACATGGGGCATTTCATTTTTATATATATAGATTTTAAATTTCAATCAAATCGGTCTGTAAGTACGGATTTTAGAAATATCTCGACTCCAGCGCCACCTATCGACATTATTTAATTTTATTATGACACGCCCAGGGATTATATGCTCTTACTGTGAAAATTTTATTAAAATCGGTTTGGTACTTTTGACGCCTATAAAGGACATACATAAACATTTTTTCAAACGAAAATCAAAAATCAGACTTCACAGTGTCACCCGCCTGAATATTCTGAAGATTCCCTGAAAAATAGAAGAGAGAAGATTAACGATTGCTTTTTTTGTGGACCCATGGCAAATGGTAAATATTGAAAAAAGCTTAAATAAACAGATGGTGTTTTATTCTACTGAATAGAAATATTGATTTTCAAGGATTATTAAGCATTCAATGGACATTGTTATTACTCCATTTGCTTATAAAATTCGAGGGAAATTTCGAGCGCTTTGGATTTGGGACCAGCCATGTATTTTAAGTGCAAACTAAAAAATGAAAGGTATAACTTATTTTTTGATATGGAACAATCCCAGGGGATGATTGCAGTAAAACTCCGACTTAAATTTGTTTTATTTGTTTCACAATAATGTTATAAGACTGTGATTCAAAAGAGCCATTTTCCTGTTGGGATTACTCTTGCATCCATTAAACTTGTTCACATTTGTTTGCACGCCCGAATGTATGTATGTACTACGTAGATACGAAAGTTGTCACAGAAATATTGTCAACAAAGTTGCGTACGTGACGCCACCTATTCCGTGCGGGAAGTGACCATCAACTCAATTCGCCTCTTGTCGGCTGTGGTGTACTACATTCGATGGTCGTTTGTTGTACGGGATTAACTGAGTTACAGGAAAAAAAATGAAAAACAAAAGCAAGTTCAAATAAAAATTCAAATGCTTTTGAATATTCATTTTACAACTTTTATGGCATTACGTGAGTACTTTCACAATGGAATTGAAGCGCCAAGAATATCGTTTCGAATTAAATTTTCTTTCGGTTTTTTTAAGTATTTTTTTAAAGCACTCAATTTGTGTACACTTAAACTACTATTGCGACAGTTCTGTAGTTATTCCTGGGTGTACATAAATTTCTTCGAAAATTAACAAATATTCTCAAGAGCCTTGGGTTTCAACGGGGTACAGTGGTGAACGAAAAATGACTCTAAAGATGGCACAACACGAAACCGGTTTGTCTTAAAACCAAACTTGACAAATGATGACGAAATTTCGTTCCAAAACCAATCACTTCACACCCTATCGGAAGCAACAACAACGAAATATCAGAATATCTAGTTATAGTTGCACGCCTGTGCTCTATTCCAGCTCTTGCGACCACTTTCGTTCATCCTGGGCAAAATGACCAAAGGTTGTTGTGCGCTTTAGAGTAAAGGGTGACATCACTGCCATTTAAGAAATGCGATGGATGGCGATAGCAAAAAATCGTTTGGAATTTGCGCGAGTTCGGTTCGACTGCTTGCCTAAGGCTTCAAAAGCGGGGAAAACACCTGCAAGATATTTTTTTTGGTGAAGAAGTTAATGAAAACTCCACTGAATCGACCAACTGTCACACAACTCTAAAGAAAATCGAATATCAACATCAACGCCGAAGAACTACATGGCCCCTGGATAATTTAAGTTTCCCCAGCCCAATCGACAAAACAAGAAAAAAGAGTATTTTACAATCAGCGTCAAGAATTGTAGAAACGATCTTCTCAATAACGCGAATAAGATAATATTGACTTCCAAGCCGACAAACCGAAAAATATTTAAAGCTATTTAAAATGACGTTGGAAAACACCACCCGAATTCGGAATTACCTCGCCGATGGCTGGTCAGCGCATTCTCATCAAGGAACCCTACCAACAAGTGCTACTTCGATCTGAGAAGGGAACTGAGCAGTAAAATCTCACTCTTTAATGGACGAAAATCTCACTCTATAACGATGACAACATCATAAGAAACGGATCTTTGAACGTTTCTCAGAAAGTTTTATTGACATTCACGCCTTTGAAGCGAAAGCCTACCCCCAAGCTTTACAACGACATGGAGAAAATGCAACGAATTTAAATCCAGCCACTAGGTCTTATCTTGCCAATGGGAACAAACTCCCCAGTGCTGAAAGTGTTCGACGTGGAACAAAGAAAGAGAGAGGACTACGCAGCCATAATATGCTAGGACAGACTGCTATTTATTCTCTGAAAATAATGCCATCCGAAACTTCTGCTATGAGGTAGATTATACAAATAGGACCCAAAGAAGGGGCAATTATTTAAACTTTGCTTATTTTCCTAATGGGTATATTCATAAAATTATTCAATTCAGAAAGTTATCTTTTTAACAAGCTGCATTCGCACAGATAGTATAAACTATGTAAAATGCTAAACATACTAATTTAAAAATAAATAAATCATGAACTAGCTTTTCAGAAATTCCAACAATATTAAAACAATTCTTACCAAACAAATGGCCAAATGTAAATTAGGTTCAAATGGCTAAAACATCCTTCGAGAATTCAGATCCACGTCAATGTACTGTGGGAATATCGAGATATTCAAATTGTTGCGGATGATTGTTAGTGATACATACACACATACGCAACTGTATATATTTTTTGTGCGAATGTTTTGTTTTTATATGGATGCTTCCACAAAAGCCATGCCGTACAACATAGCTGACTTACGCATATTTATTGCATTTTTTCGTTGCGGCAACGCCCCCATATTCGCAATGGAATTTCAAATTCATTATACGCATAACAACGCAACGACTTAAATGCAATCGTATCAACTTTGGTTGGTTCTTCAATTCCAGATTTATTTTTAAATGTATGCACACATACATACATACGTGCATACGCAGGCAGTCTGAGAATAATTCTTTGAAAATTTGAAAATGGCTTTAAGTTTCAACTTTGATTAGGTTTTCTGACACCCGCAACTCCTTGTCAGTATGGACTTCTTCTCATTCGCTTCGGCGACGTGCAGTTCCCATGCAGTCAACCTTCTTACTGTGCAGCAGTTTTTAATTAAAAAACAGTAGGGTTTCGATAACACGGACAGTCTAAATAATCGAGACGTCCGCATTATATAAGAAAGTAAGAGTTGAAACGACAACAGTAATCATGTCTTGAATCAGCAAGGGTGGCATAGAATTCAAGCGCTTGCTGGAACTCCTCTTTTGCGATGGGAGAGATTTTTAGAAACTGGCAATTGATTATCCTCTAAAAGACCGGATCTCGTCCATCACTCAGTAGAGATGCGTCATCGTGTACCTCGAAGAGGGCGCAAACTCCATTGATGTCTACTGGTCTCGAGGTGGAGGAGACCTTCTGTCAACATTGGAAAACATCTTTTCGTTGGGCGGAATGCGGTTAGCAAATATAATTACTGGCCAATCGCTTTTTAGTTTTAATTTAGTCTTACCTTTATTGTTAATAGTATGAATTGGGCTACCGAGGTTAAAGACCCGAGTCAATATTACACAAATAGACCCAAAGCAACAAAGATTTCGAATTCAAAAGTAAAGGGTTTTTCAAAAGGGACGCTACAAAAGTAGACCGATAGGGACAGCAAACGACGCCATATTTCTTCCCGCTCTCTTGACATTTCTCTTCAGTAAGTTTGCCATTTCATCATGGAAAGATATACGATCCAACAACGAGTCGAAATGATTAAAATTTACTACCGAAATTCGGTGTCAGTGGCCTCAACTTAATGCGCGCCACGTGCAATTTATGATGAGGCTCATTTCTGGCTGAATGGCTTCGTCAATAAGCAAAATATGCGTTATTGGTCACATAGTAACCCACACGTACTCAATGAATTACCATTGCATCCCGAAAAAATTACGTGAAATTAGAAGTATCGGCCGATTTATGCTTGAAAACTGTCGAAAATTGGGTTCAGCGTCTGGACTTCTGCAAGCGTGCCCGTGGTGGCCATGCAAAAGAAATCGAGTTCCATACATAATGGCATCGAATATACTTTCGCAGGAATAAAGAATTGCATTGATATCCAAAACCGTTTTTGTTTTATTAAAAAAAAACGTTTGTAGCGTCCCTATTGAAAACCCCGTTACTAAATTTTGTCGTCATATCTAATATTCTGAATTATCGCCGCATCCAGATGTAGGTGTCTGTGTCTTAAACCATGTTTTTTAGCGTATGTCGTTCTGTCTTCGTCCGAAATTGATCCTTTACAGTGTTGGTAGTTTTGGCCTGGGCACAGTCGCTTTATTCATAGTCACATTGCAGACAATACCAGATGGATAAAAATTCGCAGTCTTTGTAAATCTTAAACAATTTGACGTTACGAGTTCAGAGTTATGTGTGTGAGAGCAATCAATTGTTTAGAAATCGAGTCAGAAATTATCCTCTCTGGTCAATGGTGTAAGCAATAAAAAACATGGGAGAACGTTAACACTATTTTAGAATGACTAAATCAACGCACCGTCATCCGAGTTTTATGAAATTCAAATAGCGACATCGCGGCTAAAGGACATTAAGATGTCGTGATCCTGCTATCTGTATTAACTCTTCTGCCTCCTGCCATTAAGTAGACTATCAAAGCGTGCACAACTAGATACCCATGTTACAGCTTTAACAACGAAACCTCAGAGGATTTAAGGCGGAAAATCGACCCAATAAATATCAGAATTTGCTGCGTTTAAGGGTAATTTGCACCATCTCCAATTAAGCGCTCAATCGGAACTAAAAGCGCCGGTTAAGATCATCCGTCAAATAAGTAAGCGCTGAATTGTAACTTACCGCTGGTGATTTTAATCAGACTAGGTGCAAACGAATCTAAGGAACAAAATTGTCAGACTTGAAATCTTGTTGGCCTTTAAAGGCTACTACGTAGGTCAAAAAGTTCTAAAAAAGTTGCCTTTCTGATGTAAGTCGTGGAAGTATTGATTCCAATAACATCTTATCTTGATACTAACATTCTTCGAGAGGTTAATGAAACCTTTCGCCTTTGTGGTGGCGAGTTCCGCAGACGGTTGTACGATGGTAGGAAGAGCAAAATGAAAAGGAATAAAGTAATTAGTAGTGGACTTGGGCACAGAATGCAGTTGCAGCTAATCTTAGTTTTAACTAACCTTTATATATTGTAACAATTTGCCAACTACTCTAAACTAATTCTTGGTGGGTGATCCTCATAATTGGCAACTTTGGTGGCATTTTTGTGCAACACTTTTTTTTTTAAGTTTTCAAGTGCACGGCACACTCTGCCACCCAAAGTTTATCGCTGCAGACATAGCAGCGGTTAATCAGTAAACTGATATGACCACACTGATCACTTTCGACATATTATCACACCTGGTACGTTATGGATTTTAGAGGGAGCCTGCAAAGGGCATCGAATAACTATAAGCAAAATAAATAACTGAAAAAGAAAAACATCACGAGCTGTTATTACAATAAGGGACAATATCAAAAGTGACAGCCGGACAGCCGCCAAATGCAGTGAAGTAAGTAGAGACTTACTTACCGATCGCCACGCGCTTAACCGATCAAATTTCATGTTCATACGTATACCAACACACACACATATACTACATCAGTGCTGCCAGATCTGCCGCGTTGAAAATTCGTAATTTCTCGCGTTGAAGGGTGGGGCCAAGAAGGGGAAAGTCCGTATAAATCCGTATCATCTGAAACGTGGTTTCCATGTTTCCCACACTTTTTTAATGAATTTAAAATGTCTTATTATTAGTTTTTCTTAAAGCTTGAAAGAATGGAACTACTTCATTATCTAGAGTGGATCAAGTATCTTTGTCATGCTGACAGATATAAAAATTGTGTACACGCGAAAATCTTATTACCAAAAACTCATATTAAGACTGTACACTTGTTTTAATTGTAATAATTGTTAAGATTTTAAAAATTACTCTATATGCAGGAAATTTGATTTTTCTGCAAAAAGAAGGCGTGTTAGTTTATACAAAAACCTGAGTTTGACGAACTCATATAAGCATACATATATAAATAAAAAGTGTTAAAAACAGCATAAGAAAATCTCCCGTGAATAGACATTACTCGCTAAATACCAAAATTTGATATACACACATTTGTACATCGAAGAGTTATATACTTATACAATTTCGATAGTCGATAAAATTTAAATATATCAATAGATCTCTCAAAATATTTTACTTTTATCATTTTTTTTTTTTTTGGAAACAATTACGAAAATCCGTATAAAAATCTGTATTTTTCCTCATGTAACTGAAAAATCCGTAAAAAACGGACAAATCTGGCAGCACTGTACTACATACGAGTATGTTGCTCCACTTTGAAATTGGCTTCATTCTCTTTTGTTATTTTTCTCTCCGCAACTCCACCCCCCCCCTTTGGTAAATCGATCGTGGACTTCACTTTCCGAATACTGACCTTTACATTACGCTTATCATAATGATGATGACTGAGTGCAACTGCTAAAATACCTCGTACACGCATACATACTGACATTTACATATACATATATACATACATACATATTCATATAACAGCATAGCGACGTCTGGCGGACGCTCAAAGTTTCAATTGCTCCTCAGTTGAGCTGTGTTTCTGTTTTGGTCTACCTTTTTTTTTTTTTTGGCTGGCAGAGGCGGCTGTCGTGGCGATTTTTTTGATCTTGCCTCTGTTGCTTGCTGTCCATCTCTACGCACCTTGACTTTTGTTGTTCATACGTGCATATGTTGTTGTTTTAATTTAGTAATTTGATAAGGCAGCTGTCTGTAGGTTAATTTTTTTATTTGTTCGATGTTTTGCAAATTGCAAATTATGCGCACGATTTGCCACTTGTGCCTTGCTGTAGCTGTTGTAGCTGTTGCTCTTACGGAGGCTGCTGGTTAAGTGCAATGGTTATTGTTACGTCATTAATTTTATATGTATGTATGTATGTATAAGCAAGCCTGCTGCCGTCCTGAGCTTAGCTTCTGCTGGCGCGATCGTTTGAAGTAATACCAAATATTTGGGTGGTCCCGTCACAGGTGCAATTGCAGTCAAACAAACTGTTACTTTAATTAGTTTAATTTTTTTTTTCAAGTGCACACACTTCTTGTTAAATAAGTAATAAACTCCGTGTTACTACTGTTTGGCGCCACATAAACACGAAGTGAAATGGTTTGGCGCGAAATCTAATAAAGCAGAATTATTCAAAGTAGTACATACATATATCGCTATACAAACATAAGAGACCAATTTCAAGGTCAACTCGTCACTAAATACCGCCTTCTGTAATGAGTTTTCAAGTTAAACTCTTCAGCGGATCTTGTTTTAATATGCAAAACATCTACCAGTAGCACTATGCGTCCTTCACTGTCTACGAATAAATGCCTGTGCCGGTGTAGGCACTTGTAGTGATATGTAAATGTGTTCGTTTAAAATAAGACGTATGAATCTCCTTCTCAGCGCTTGCGAGAGCGGCACATTAATTATCGCAGCATATTTAACAAGCAAAGCGTGAAATATTTGTAAAGATTTTTAAAGGTGTGCATGCCATGCCTTCGATGGCTTTGTTGACTTCTCTTTGAAGTTACGCCTTGCGTCTGTGGAAGATTTATCAGCGTATGAAAAGCGCTAATAAAACCCATTTGAAAATTTATTGATAAGTTTATACCACTTGTTAATTAAATTGATTTATTAAAATCTTTGTAAATAATCACTTCGATAAATCAAAAAAAAAAATACTTTAAACGACAACTGAAAGCTAAGAACAGTTCAGATTCAGTCCTTAAAAAATATGCAATACTAACAATGTAAACAGTTGGTTGTCAAAGTATACAAAAGTTGAGAGTTCGTCATGATTTTGCTACGTTTTGCTTTGCTTTACTTTTCTCGCCTTGAATTTAGCAGCACTCATATAACATCAGTACCCGGATTCCAGCATTCGCTATCGCTAAAACTCCATTGCCAAAAACCGCTAAATGAATTTTAGCAATATTTAGCTATTTTCGCGATAAAATCTCCAAAATTCTCCATTTTTAGCGATGAACAAAATGAAGCGAATAAAATGAGTGAACCCTTTTTGACAGTTCGTACAGCTAAAATGCCGATTCCAGCGAATTTTCTATCGCTAAAAACCTCCATTTTTCGCTAAAAGAAATGTTAAATTAGCGACGAGAAAAAATTGATGCTAAAAATATCAGAGACAATAAATAAGAGGTAATATTTTTATTATTATTTGTTTAAAATGCTTGATATTAAATGAGTTAGTATTTGAGCTGTAGAACAGCATTTTATGTAAATAAATTAGTATTTCAGCTGAAGGTTAAGTTCCTAAGGCTGTATGACAGCATTTTAATTTTTACGTACTATTATTGTCAATGAATTAGGTTAGGTTAGGTTAGAGTGGCTGCCACCGCACAAAGCACGGTGGCACACTTAGGCTGTAAGAAGCCCATTGTGATACCAATGGCGTAGGCCATGCATTCCCTCCCTCCCTTATTCTCAAAAATTGAACCATCCTGTGCGTTTGATGTAGAGTATAAAGTTAGAGATGCTTGCCGAGTTCAAATCGGCTAGACAGTCCAAAAAGTAACTTTTGAAAAATTTTCTGCGCGTCTTGGCCAGGCCGGGGCAGTGGCAGAGATAGTGCTCAATGCTCTCCACCTCCTCCTCGTTTCGGCAGCTGCGGCAAAAATCATTTGTTGGGTAACCTAGTCTTTCCCCATGCGTGCCCATAAGGCAGTGACCGGTTATCACCCCAACTACTAATCTGAGAGAGGAGCGACCAAGCATAATGAGAGCTTTAGAGCGCTTCCCATCAACTTCCGGCCAGATTTGTCTGGTAATGAGACAGGTGGGCTCCGATGCCCACCTTAAATTTACCTTATCCATAAGCTCAGATCTTAGTCTGTGTTTATATGATGCTAAGGGTAAACCCACCTTTTCAGCAGAGTTTATTACGGGTAGCTCCGTCCCTTTCCTAGCTAGTTCATCGGCCAGGCAGTTGCCAGGAATGTCTTCATGGCCAGGGACCCACACAACACATACGGAGCAAATATCTGCAAGATGGTTTAAAGCCGCTCTGCATTCAATGGCTACCTTGGAGGTTGTACCGTAGGAGTTTAAAGATTTAATAGCAGCCTGGCTATCAGAATAAATGGTGATGCCTCGTTCTAAAGAGGTACACGTTGTCAGGCCACGGGCTGCTTCCATTATTGCGTTTAGTTCGGCCTGAAAAACGCTACAGTGGTCCGGTAAACGAAGGCTGAGGTTTAGATCGAGTTCGCTTGAGTGAATCCCGCTGCCTACTCTTTCGTTTAACTTGGAGCCGTCTGTGTACACAGCCGTCGATCCTGGATCCAGGTCCACGGTACCTATCCATTCGTTTCTCTCTGGGATTCTTATGGAGAACCTATTTGCAGAGAAAGAAGGGTGTAGGGTATAATCCAACTTCTTATCGGGCAGAGTTTCCAAGACTTTTGAGTGCCCATAGTCAAGATTTCTCCACGGAAGGATCGCATTTAGCCTGGCAGCACTGCAGGCCGCCAGAAATTTGCCGTAGAGATCCACCGGTGGAAGATTTAACATTATCTCTAGAGATTTGGTGGGTGTAGAGGGCAGTGCTCCCGTGGTGAGCATTGAGGCCGCCCTCTGCACCCGTTCAAGCTTGGCTCTAGTTTGAGCCCTGCTCAGTGCCGGCCACCATACGACGACCCCGTAAAAGAGAATGGGCCTTATCACAGCTGTGTACATCCAGTGTACAATGTGTGGCTTTATTCCCCATTTCTTCCCCACGGCCGTCTTACAGGCATAAAGAGCAACAATTGCTTTCTTGGAGCGGTCTTCAATGTTCCGCCTCCAGTCGAGTTTTCTATCTAGTACGATTCCGAGATATTTTACCTCGGTTGAGAGACTAAGTACCATTCCGTTTACCGATGGTAATTTGAAGTCGGGGATTTTGTATTTCCTTGTAAAGAGCACTGCTTCGGTCTTAGTAGGGTTGACGTTAAGTCCGCACTCCACAGACCAGCGGGTAATAATATTTAGAGCGTTTTGCAGTAGATCACTGATGACTTGAAGATGTTTACCCGTGGCTATGATTGCCAAGTCGTCAGCATATGCCACGGCCTTGCAGCCAGTGCCCTTCAGGTTTAAGAGTAAGTCGTTTACGGTAAGGTTCCAGAGTAAAGGTGACAAGACACCTCCCTGGGGTGTACCTCTAGCCACATGTTTGGATTTAGAGCTATCCCCTACTGTTGAGAAAATCGATCTTTTCCTGAGTAGGAGCCCCACAAAATCCACCAGTCCCTGCTGTACCCCCACCATACGTAGTGATTTGATAACAGATTCGGGGTAGACATTGTTGAAGGCTCCCTCGATGTCAATAAAAATCCCCAGCGTGTACTCTTTTATGGCCAATCCTTTCTCGATCGTTGAGACGATGTCGTGGAGGGCAGTCTCCGCGGATTTGCCTTTAGAGTATGCGTGTTGGTTCGGGGAGAGTTTTTCTTTCCTTATATTACGCCGAATATGCTCGTCTATGAGCCTCTCTAGAGTTTTGATAAGGAATGAGGTGAGGCTTATTGGCCTGAAATCTTTGGGTTTTGCGTGGGCAGTCCTGCCTCCCTTTGGTAGAAAGACGACTTTCGCCTTCGTCCACACATTGGGAATGTGGGTGAGGGTAAGGCATGCTGTAAAAATCTGTGTGAGAAGTGGACAAAGAAGGTCCTTCGCTGTTTGTAGTAGTGCGGGAAAAATTCCGTCAGGTCCTGGGGATTTGTAAGGTTCGAAGGACATTACTGCCCATTCCACCTTTTCGTACCTCACTATATCCCCTGCGGTATTCCCTAAGAGTGAGTTGGTTTGATGACCTGGCAAAATGTTGGAGTCATCAGAGCACCCAGGAAAGTGGGTGGTCATTAGTAACTCCAGCATTTCGTCAGCTGTAGATGTCCATTCTCCGTTTGGTTTTTTAATAGAATTTATCGTTAGAGCACTTTTCGAGAGAACCTTCCTCAGCCTGTTGGCTTCGGAGTTTTCTTCTATGTTATTACAGAAGTTTTGCCAAGATTTGCGTTGTGCTGTCTTAATGGCCTTCTTGAAAGTTTTAAGAGCGTCTTTGTATGGTTGCCAAAGACCCGTCCTCCTGGCTTGGTTAAAGAGTCGCCTGCTCTCTTTCCTGAGTGCTGAAATCTCTAGATTCCACCACTGGGGTTTCTTTTTACCCTTCGGTAGGGTCCTGGCTTGGTTAAAGAGTCGCCTGCTCTCTTTCCTGAGTGCTGAAATCTCTAGATTCCACCACTGGGGTTTCTTTTTACCCTTCGGTAGGGTCTTAGGGCAGGAGACTCTGAAAGCGGAATTACATGCGTTTGTTACGAGGTCTACCGCTTCATCTATTTTTGACGGTGAGTCCAGCTCACCGAGAGAAACGACCTTCGTGTTTGAGGGACTCGCTTCATCAGGTGTTTGCGATAGGCCTAGCCTATCGTGATAAACGTGTCTGGACAAAGAGGCTGAGAGGACGCTTTTATATTTCTGCCAATCCGTCCGCCTCTTATTCCTATACGCTGTAAGAGTAGAGGGATTGAGGTTTATCTTAAATGTTATGTAGAGGTGGTCGGAAAAGGAGTGTTCTTTGGACACTTGCCAGTCGCTTATCAGGTCCGAGAGGCAGTCTGAGGCGAGGGTGATGTCCAGCACTTCTCTTCTGACAGAGGTGATGAAGGTGGGATCGTTCCCCCGGTTGCATATATACAGATTATTTGCTAATATAAATTCAAGTAAACACTCACCTCGAGGATTGGTGTCGCTTGAGCCCCATATTTCGTGGTGCGAGTTTGAGTCAGCTCCAATTATGACCGGGAGTTTTTCCTTGTTAGCCTCTTTGATGGCTTCCTTCAGTCTTGGAGGAGGAAGAGATTCGCCGTCGTGGGCCATGTAGCTCGCCAGGAGCCAGACGGTGCTCTCTTCCAGCTGTACGCTTACGCTAACGGTGTCTTCGTCGCTGTATTGAGAGAGGAGAAAATAAGAATATACTTTTTTTATAAGAATACATGCTCTGATCCTACCTGTCACTGGAGACGTTACTAGTTGGTAGGCGTCAGAGTTTAATCCACAAACCCTGTTCCTGACGATCCAGGACTCCTGGACAAGAATAACATCTTCAACCTTTTCGCTGAGACGAAGAAGAAGAGCAGCCGAGGCTGCTTTGGAGTGGTGAAGATTAATTTGCAGAATCCGCACCATCTCCGCAGTCTGCGATGTCCATTGCCTCTTGCTCCACCCTCTCGGCGGCGGCTACGACCGTGGTGTCGTGATCCGCCTCCTCAGGTTCCGAAGCCAGAAGCTGGTCCTCTTCGAGTTGCGTTACCCATTGGCTGTACACAGATCCCACGTATACCGACGCCGAGCCCGCATCGCTCTCGGCATCTGACGCGGTGTCCAATACCGCCAATGGGACGCCCCCGGTTGCCTCCGTTGAAATCGGCTCGAGGTCAGTAGGGGCGCTCGCGGGTCTCCTACTCTGCTGACCTCTTCGCCGACAGAAGAAGTCGCTGGTCCGCTTGAAGCGTTGCCTGCGTTTTCGGTTTCCCTGACCTCCGCCTTCTTGTGGATTTTAACTGTGATGGAATAAAAGCCGTAGCTTATAACCCCACCACAATCCGCAAGAGCTGTGATGGAAGCATCGTTGATGACCAGGTCAACGTAACGTTGCTTCTCCTTGGTCTCGCCAACTCTCACTATCCTCCAATCGCTGGTGGGTAGTTCTGCGTTGCCGAGGCGGATGAGCTCCAGGATCTCTTTCGGTTCTGCTGGTTCCGCTGGGACCCAGGCCCAGGCTCGTGGCCGTTTGGGGATTTCCTCCCTGTGGACGGCTCTCAGGTCGGCCCCGGGCCACAGCTCTCCCACCGATGAGATTGCCTCCTTGTAGAGCCGTACTGCGCGTTCGTCCGCGCACGAGACGAGTTTGATTCGCCCTTGATGCCATCCGGCGTCGCGGACGACTGGTGAAGGGCCGGGATACTTCTCGAGTATGCCCTTGTAGACCCTGCAGAGACCCATCAGCACGGACTTCCAATTGTCAGTGCTGATGTGTCCGTCGGGATGGCTCTTGTCCAGCACGGCCAGTGTGAGGTGCTCTTTGGCAGCCTCGTTGAACGGCTTTGTGGCTACGGCCATCGACCGACGGTTTGGTGGGGAGGACGTTCTGTGCCTTTTTGAACCGCTCGGAGTCTCCTCGAGAGATCGCTGTCTCTTTGAGGCTAATTCTCTCCGGTGGTCCAGTCGAGTGGGTGGTTTGTCTTTTCCGCCGTTCCCCAAGGGGCGCTTTTCGCTTGCGGCCATGACTCCTTTAGCCCACTCGAGTGAGGCTTTCTGTGTCTCCGTCAATTTGTCGTATTGCATAGCCTCCAGCCGTTTTATGACCTTCGGTGCTGCCCTACGATCGCGCTGGGCCCTGACGTGGGGCCTGATGGCTTTTGAGCAGCTGGGGCTCTGATCTGTGTCATTTGCCTCAGCTGCTTTCATGCCTTTGTTCTGCGCAGTGGTGGTCGCTTTCTTGTCCGTGGAGGACTCCTGCTCGACCACAACACTTTGCATAGAGGGGGTGGCCTTGATAGGCCTATGGGGGTTGGTCGCCCTTGGCTTTCCCACCGGAAACGACTTTCCCTCGGGGGGCTTAGTGCTTCCGGTTTCAATAGAGGGTGGTTTTCCTTTTAGAGGCATAACCACTCCTCCAGTCGCTGTGGGGGACCGAATGTGTGGGTTGGGCCGTTGAGGCCCTTTCGGCACCGTCGATGCGGTTCCCGAAGGTTTTAGGGACTTTTCTTCGCCTTGTCCAGTGGCGGCACTACCCGTGCAGGGTTCCGAGGCTTCTCGATAAGGGTTCATTTTCATACTGGTTCTTTGGCCACCTAATGAGCCGAGACCGTTCGGTGGCCGGAATAAAATGAAAGGGGAATGAAACGGTCGACTACGGCAGAGCCCCATGCCGCAGTAAGTCCACCGTTACTCCCGGAGGCGGACCGGTATCCGGGAGGCGCCGTTCGAATACAGTCGGAAAAGCCCCCTGACTGCAAACCATCCATGGGCACGGTGACGCATGACACCCTGGATTAGGGGGGAAGGGTTGTTTCGATACCCTCCGGATCTAGATCCATAGTGTTCAGTGAAAACAGGGTCACCTCTTGAAGGGTACGATTCCGCATCGTGCACTACGGTCTTGATGTGGGATAGGCTAGGTGCACCGGATGTCCTATGCACTGTGTTACGCTTCATCCACACCCTGCTTCCGCTCGACCCCCTCAATGAATTACTTACATATATATCCAATAACGTGCAATTTCACAAAGAATATTTTACTGAAATTTATATTGAAATAACTTTATATAAGTATATACAAAAAAATTAATACACGCTATGGTTTTTCTTTTAATTTGAACTTTTTATTAATTGAATTATTGTAAAAACATAATTCTTAAATTTACTTAAATATATACAATGCCGAGTGGAATATTAAATTGGGTTCTTACACATTCCTCGTGCGAAAACTTTGTTGATTTACTATAAATTCTTATCTAGGCTTTAACCAAATTCAAAAATTTAATAATACTTGAATGATATTTCTATTCTCAATTGTAAGAAACCTTAATCTTATTTGGCAATTTGTTGTCTTGCAGCACTGCCTTGATGATTACTAGTTGTTTCGTTACCATAATTAAGCTCATCGTTAAAACCTATGCTATCAACATCCTCAACATTATAATTAACATTATTTAATATCATAACATTGTGCAAACTTATGCAAGTATTTATAATTTTTACAAAATAACTATACACTTGTGTGCCTTAAATGTAAACAAAATCTGACATTTTCCTGCAGCTACTCCAGCGACGCCTGCGGCGGATAAAAGTATAATAAATTTCCTTGGCGATGAAAAAGCCAGAATCGCATTTAAAAAAAATCGCCAAAGTTCGGATAATTTTTAGCGTTTGGAATTTAAGCGATTTTTAGAGTTTTTGCGTTAGCGAATGCTGGAATCCGGCTGCAGGTCTTCAACTTATCTGTCAAAGCAAAACTCTGAAGCAAAGTAAAGCGAAAGTCTTATGTATACGGCCCTTTAAAGACAGTAAATTTTGAAACATTCTGCCAGTAAATGTCAAAATATCAAAACTGATAAATATAATAATTTACGAAGACAGATAAAAATTTAAAAGAAATATAAATAACGCTTAATAAAACGCTAATTATAAATTATAATACGTATTATTTTTTTGGCAACGATTTACTGGCATGTTTGGCTGTACTGTTAGATTTTGTACGGTGAGAAATTTATTTTGCTTGTTACTTTTGTGTTTGTGTGAGTAAAAAATACTAAAATAATAAGTGGAGAGGATTATTTTCGATCTCTGATTTTAATAGTTCAAACGCTTGCCAATCCGGAGATGCCTGCAGCTATCAATATAAAAGGATTGTATACACTGTTACGCGCTTGTGATTTAACTTTCTATCAACAAATAAATATTCGTTTAAATTTTGCCTCCAGGAATATCTTTGCTGTCACCACTGTGTTTACCACTGACTTTGGTCTTGTTATTTGTGAAAATTTCAAAACAATGGAAACATTGCTACTGTCTAGCGCAATTATCACAACATTCTTTGTTCGCATGGGCAACAACAAAACGCCCATTTGTCCTTGCAGATCCACACTTGTCTCGCCTGTACCACCCGTCGCCGTCGGTTCATTGTACTCCGCTTGTGTTGGCTCTTTGAATAGAAACTATAGAAACTGCTGCATATGAACATACATCTACAATAGTTTTGCGGTTTGCTGTTTATCTTCAACGCCCTCGAAACAGTATTACAAATGTCCTTCGTCCAAATGTGTTTGTTGTGCTTGGCTTTCTCTGCCGATTTATGCTGGCGCCAAGCTACGCTCGCCTTACCTGTCCATTGTTTTTGTTGTCTTAGATTTTTTTTTCTTGTTTTGCCACACTTTATGCGCATAAATTATTTGCGAAGTATTTTTCAACAATTTTCACTCTTCCACGGCGCATTCACTACCACGCATTCTCAGCTCTTTGTGCTTACGATTGCCAAACGAGAATAAGCATAAATAAATTTGTTTACAACGAAATTTTTGCGGTTATTCATGACTCGTAAAATAAAAGCGTAGCAAACTTGAAATTGAGCTAAGATAGTAACATTGAGAATGTTGCGCAAACAGTAAAATTTATTGCCGACAATGCGGGACTTTCAAACAACCAAAATTTCAGATACACCGACACACACACTGTAACTGTTATAACACTAACCAACATAACTGTAAAACATTCGTCCGGCTTTCCTTGCGCTACACTGCTCCTGACAGCGCAATTCTTCTTTGGATTAAATTCAATTCATTTCAATTGGTTTCCTTCACTTCCACCTTAGTCCTTCTCCTACCCGAGCATCCTCCTCGCACTCCTTTTGCGTCATTGAAAAGTGCAGCGTTGCATTTCAATTCCCTTCAATTCCTTTCAATCGCTACAAATCGAATGAATTCAATGCACGAATGAACTCTTCACCTTAGTCCGTTGCGGGTAAGTTGTGAATGCGGTGCAGCTTTTGCGGCTATTCAGTGGCTGTCAAGATGAGTAGCACCTGCTTACTGGACAAACCTTTTCACATACGCGCATTTATCATTTGTACGTTTATGTCCGAGCTTGAGTACAACATATGTACATATGTATGTTTCTAAATGAAAAGTGCGCTGGCCCAACAAAATGAAAAGAAAGCAATTTGTGTGGTCATTCAACTCAACTTTATTCATCACTCTAAAGCACTACCTCTGAGAGGTCGTTGGATACCAATTCTTAAATCATTAGTAATATGCTTTTGACGCTGCAGGTTCTGAATCCTAGAATCCTTTAGCGCATTAATCCGTGTAAGCTGACTTGATCTTTTCAGTGAAGCTAAGCCTTTCATTGCTCAACGCTTCCAAAGCAGAGCCACAAGTCTTCTTAACCTTCCGATCAAGAGCGGATAGAGAAATATATTATAATTTATATCTAGTTAGTATCCGAAGCAAACAGAAAGAAATCAGTGCAAAGCGCTTAAGGGCCAAGAATGTAGGTCAATTGCTGCAAAAGATGTTCAGATTATAATTGAGAAGTGGAGGGAACACTTCTCAACGCTATTAAACGACGCATTTGAAGAAAAGGAGTCTATACTAATATTTAGGGAACATCTTCGAATTCAAGCACTCGACCAGGGCGAGTTAAGAACAGCAGTAGGGCGTCTCAAATACAACAAAACGCTCAGGGTCGGCAGTATACCAGCTGAGCTGTTCAAAGTTGACTGTGAAGAGTTGTTGAGTTGCGTGTTGCTAAGCACAACTCGGACTGAAAAGTAAATGCCAAAATCGCAGTGTTACATGCCGAATCTTTAAAAAGGGTAACCCTGCAGCTGTCAATCAATCGAATGTGCCGCTTAACCGCCGATAAATTTGAGAAAACAAACTTACTCTCTTAAGTTTTTCATTCTACAGTTACTGCAAACTTTTGCAAAAGAGTTCCGAATGTTCAAAACACAGCTGAGCTGAAGTGGAGTTCGTGGGATTTTATAATGATTTATTTCTAATTATATAAAAAAAATGAATTGTTTTCAAGGTTGCTTAATTATTTTTTTTACACGCATAAGAGCCATTTACACAGTGAATAGTTAACAGTTTGTTGATTATTTTTAATTAATGTTACCAACAGCTGTTAGTTAACTAAAGCAGTGCTTAGTTATAAAAATAAATTTTCTATCTGAAATTTCGGTAGCGCCAAAGAAAACTTATGACATTAACATTCAAGGTTTATAAAAAGTTGAAGGTTTTTAATTAAAATTATCAATTGGTAATAAAGATATTGTAAATGGCAGCGAAAAAGACTAATTTCAGTCAAAACGACGTAAACCTATTACTTTCCGTAATGGAAAAACATAAAAATGTGATAAAGTGCAAGAAAAGCGATAATTTAACGGTAGAAATGAAGAATAAGGTTTGAGCTAAGAGTAAGGAAGAGTACCATAGCAGAACCACTTCCTCATTTCGCGATGAAAAAATGTTGCATACAAAATATTATAATTTGAAAAAAGATTTAAAGAAAAAAGTAGTAGGCGAAAAAAGAAGTTGCCATTGAAAATTAGCACCAATGATATTGTTGAGATGTTAACATCAAGCACAGGCATTGGAGCAATTAAAAGGAATGGAATCTGTATACGATTGTGATAATAATTTTTTGCAAATCAAACAAGATGCTGTAAAAGTTGACAATGGTAAGAAGTTACTTTATAAGCAAAGAAAGTCTGTCCATATATAATTTATTTTATTTTTTTGGTCTTGTTCTGATCTTGAATTGGTGATGTTTATTGCCAATATTAATCTCAGACTACTTTTACATAAACACAATAATTTGCTTCTTTAAATTGTTTTGCAGATAAGGCCGTAAACATTAATATTGAACATTCTCAGGATGGTAGCGAGGCCTTAGATGTAATCGAAGAGATAAGTATGACAGCAAGCACAACAACTACCTCGAAAAAATGTAGTACATACACGCCTGCAGATTTAAAATCTCCTAAAAGCAAAGAACTTAAGACCGATCAGTCGCAAAGCAAAGAGAAGAACACATCCTGGTCGAAACTGGCAGCTATTAAATCAAAATGGACTGAAGAAAACTGGCAGCTATTAAATTAAAGTGGACTGAAGAAAAATGCCGTGTAGAACTTGAATTGTTAAAAAAAGGAGCATGAAAAGCGATTTAAGATGTGCGAGCACCAGATAGAGCAGTCTGCAGTCGAACATAAAATGCGTATTAGAATGATGGAAGAGCAATTTATGGAAATTCAATGGCGCAATCTTCAAATGGAAAAAAAAAACTGATAAACACAAATTACTTGACATACATACATACATATGTACGTATACAAAATAAAATTGTTTTGAATAATATTATTTTTTCTTTATTGATTATCTTTACAAAGCTGGAATCGCACTTATAAGTTTGCAAAGTATCCATTTATTAAATTAGTTCTGGCGGCGGTAGTTTGGTATATTTAAAACTGTCATGATTTGCTCATAAATTTCAGGAAGTCAAGTGGGTGCATTTTTCTGCAATTCATTCGTATACACAAAGACAAGACGGGAAATCTACGTTTCCAGACACCGTAAGAGCGTTCAACTAGATTTCTGGACCGAATATGCGATTTGTTATATGATCTTTCGGCTGCAGTGTTAACGGGATGAAGAGGAGTTAAAATCCGCTGAATGTTTTCATACCCTTTATCAGCAAGCAACAGCCCGTCTTCGAACTCTCCAGACTAATGACGAAAAAAAAATACAAGAGTTCCGTAGTATGGTATCGGCATGTGTATACCCTGGCCACCTGGCTGCTATATCCAAAATCATCAAACGAGCATCGTAAATTGTTTGAACATTGAAAGAAAATATACTTCTTCTATTACGAAAAAGTTCCGCATGGTCTCCGCCTAAAAAAAACGAAAATATATAATGAAAAATATTCATTAGGTTGAATTTTGTCGTCTCCAACACACTTGGGGATTGAATTTCAACGTGCGTGCAATCTAAAGCACCAATAACTCTGGGAAATTTAGCTAGGCGGAAAACCTATTTTTGTTTTTGATGTATCTCTTCTGTTGTAGTATGGAGTATTGCTATTTTATCTGAAACAAGAGTAACGGTCTATAAAATCTTTTCCATCATACAGTTGGAAGAAATTAAATCGCTGTCGAACTTGTTTGTTCCTACGAAAAATTTCCACTTTCATTAGCTCTTCGTAATCTTCGTCACTGTCACTAAATTCCATTTTTTTTTTTGTTTTAGCGTTGCTTCACACGAAATTTTTAATTTTATTCTGTTTATTTTTCTTCTTATAAAAATAATAAACAGTTTGACATTCAAACAGCTGTTTGTTAACTAATCGCCAGCAATTGCCCGGGGAGGTAAGTTAACAAATGGTTGACAATTCACTGTGAAAAAAAAACCAATTAGTTATCGCCAACCAATAGTTAACTATTCACTGTACAAATGGCTCTAAGACTGTGAAAACCAATAAATTTACTTTAATAAAAGTAAATATTTACGAGTAAAATTGTGTAGTCTTTAATGTGACTGCAGTCATTTAAAATGACAAGAACTGCATTCCTGAACATCTGTGTACTGCAGAAAATCGTAATCCCAATATAAATCCTTTAAAAATATATTAAAATATTCTCGAATATTAATTTCCTCTGGCATGCTTTTTTACAAACTTACAGGACCAGTTTTCAGCATTTTGTTCGCTTTTGCAGACTTAACCAAACTTGGGAGTAATTCCATCAAATATGACTTTTTTTTTTTAGTTATAAGCAATCCAAACTCAATCATATTACGACTGCTGCTTACGAATATTCATTGCCTATTAGTTTAAATGTTCATTGTAGTGAAAGTTAAATGAACTGTTTTTTTTTTTTCAAATATATATTAAATTCGCTTGTCAACGTCAGCGACTAAAACATTTTCAGCGGACCGTTAAAATGAAACTGCCACGCACTGCATGTTCTTCACTGCTAATTACAAAAATGTTCATATTTACCTAAACGTTTTTGCCACATTAACCACAAATTCAAAGGAGTGCACACACACAGACACTCGCCGTCAAACAGGCATGCGCAATGTGGTAAGTAATTCAACACACTACCTTAAATAATTGGGAAGATTTTAATCAGCGACAGTCTAAATTGTAAGTTTTTCATCGCTTGCGGCTTTTCGCATTCATTTTTTCCATCGCATTCAAATTCACATTTAAAGTAATTAACATTTTTCATTGTCTCGCCGCCGCTTATACTCGTACTTTTGGCAATAAATACGAACAAGTACACACACCCACAAGACGACAAAAAATTTGAACAGTTGCACCAGCGACGACGGACGATACATTAAGCCACCCAACCAACCGCTTTGCCAATTGTCAATGTGGCAACATTACGAATTTACTAAATTGCGAAAACATCACCAAAAGTGCGCAACGGCGCGAGACAATTATACTACGAATATTTGGTAAGAGTTTCGCACCTGGCGGTCGTCAAGCGATCAGCGCCCGCAGCGAGTGGTTGGTGGGATATTTGGTGTGAATACTCATACAATAAAGTACAATAAAGTGCTACGCGTATAAGTACTTTTAGCACAGAAGGGGAAGCAAATTTTCGACCGCAAGTCAAAGAAACACAAAAAAAAAACCTTTACCGCGTAACTTAACAAATAGTTATTGCCATTTGTAGTTGTTGACATGTAATTTAAATTTTTTTATCGTTGAAAATTTTGGAGGGTCTACTTATATTAGTTGTACATATTATAGCATATATTGTATGTAAGTAATAAACATATGTACATAAACGACATAAGTACATTTGCAAGCATGTTTAAATGCTCGTCAGTGAATTATTAATTTTTGTGTATGTGCAACATTTGTTTGCGTATTCGGATCGCTGCACAATTTTGTATTTGGACAATTTAGGGGGGAAAATTTATGACCCTGTGATCATTATATTGATCAATAATAAATGAAATACAAAATGTTCTTTTATATATGTACTTTAGAAAAAAAACTAATAGCTCACAATTTATTTAAAACATGTCTCCAAATTTATAGTCAAGAGGCCTGAATAGACTAAGTACTTTGCTTAGATTGAAAGTAAGGCTGGGGTTGAAAATGAAGACACATTATGTATTAACTACTTCTTAAACACACGGTAATAATTCATTAAATCTTTTAGAACTTGGGATTCAACCCCATAAATATATCAATTAAATTCTGGTTTAAAATTTGTATTACAGCTACTTCCATTTACTCGTTAGAGCGAATATTTTCAAAGCGCCTAAAAATGCGCAATGCTCTTCCTACGATTTGTGTAATGCAGGTTTTTGCCAAATATTATTTTAAATAATGTTTAAATTGTTGTGTTTTGATAGAAATTGCAATGCATTCTGAATTTAGTAATCATGTGTAACAGATTAATTTCAATCATTTCTTGTCTCACTTTCGTTGAGAGAATAAAGCTGATGCAACTATTCTGCAGCGTGCTTGTGCGTTCTATAAAAATTACTTGGTTGCGGATATTGGGAACATAAGTTAAAAGTTTAGTCCAAGGAAGAAGTTAGCGAAATGGTTCAAATTTCGGAGAGATTGAACTTTAAACGTAAGAATGAAATTTCTTTTTTATCTGGAATTATTTAAATTTTTTAGAATAAATAAAATGTCGATAAAAAAGAGCTGATATCATGGATAGTGATGTGGAGAGTGATGAACTTCAAAGCGAAAGAAAATTACTAAATTTTGAAACGATTTTTAACAAAAAGAAAAAAGTAAGGAAATTCTCCTTTTAAGAAATGGCGGCTGCAGCTACTAAAAATTCGATAGTCCCATCAATAACGCTATTGATAGTTCCATTTTTTTCTGGATACTATCGGAAATATTAATAGTTTTTTGCAAACTATCAAAAGTATTGATATATTAACATTGTTTTCGCAACATAAAAAATATTTGATGAGACGATATATTTTTCGTAGCTATGAATTAATTTAGTATCATAGTACATATGTGTGGTAGTGGCGCAATGGCATTATTTTGCTAAATATGATTTAAATTTATATCATAATTTTCTCACAACGCTTCAACGCTAGCTTGATTTTCGTTCAAGCGTTGTATTTTATCAATTATAACAATATTTCCTAAATTATAATAATAATAATAATAATACTTTGGCGCTAACACTATATAAATAGCGCAGTATTTGGCCGAGCTTCTCCTACCATTTGTGGTGTGCGTCTTTATATTCTACGACAATTTTGTGTCGACTTCGAACGGCAGATGATTTTATGAGAAGCTTTTTCTTGGCAGAAATAACCTCGGAGGTTTGACATTGCCTGCCGAGGGGTGACAGCTATTAGAAAAAAACTTTTTCTATTATTAAGATTTTACTTTCCTTGGCTGAGATTCGTACCTCGAACTCAGCAGCATATCGAGTTATAGCACGCACTGCTTCCGACTCGGTATTTTTTCGGACAATGTCAGATACTTTTTACAAAATTTTAAGGTACTTTTCAGTACATTTTAGGTATTTTTTTGGTAGACCTATGTTGAATTTTTCGGTCAAGATACTTCTCGAAATATATTTTGGGTAGTTTTTCGGCACAATTTCGTTACTTCTTAGCTACTTATTCAGAACAACTTACATAAAACTTCCATAAATTTACGCTGCTTTTTTGGCATGTTTCGAAATTGTCCCAAACTATTCCCGACCTGCCCATGACGTTGTCTCGAACTATTCTCGTGTCTAACTCTTTCGTTATTGGTCCCGAAAAAGTCCTTAACTTGTCACGAAATAGTCCCAAAAAATTCCTGAACTAATGACGAAAAACAACTTGAACTAGTCCCGAACATATATTTAGATGATCCCGGCAATTTCTGAACCAATCCCGAAAAATGCTGACTTGGTCCCGAAAAATCCCGAGCTAGTCCCGAAAAGTTCGTAGCTAGTTTCAAAATGTTCCTGCTTATTTATAAAACTTAAAAAATAATGTCTTCATATAAAAGTATTTGAAGACTAAGTGATACTTATAATTTTGTTTCTCTTATAAAAGTTAAGTATTTGATTTCTTTGTTTTCTACGATCTTATAGCAGCTATAATTCCTATAATGCAATTATTGAACAACAACCATACGAAGAAGTCGCCACAATACAAAAATTGGGCTTGAAGATGTAGATATATTGACTACTTGGGAGAAAAAAGAGAAAACCGACAACGAGTATCCTGTTCTCATTTTCTAACATGAGGTTGATAGAGTCACACGAAAGCCTTTATCGATTTGTTTTAACCATTAAGCACCTTTGTATGCCGCATCAGTATCCATACGCAAGGGCAATGTTAGTTGGCATTTCAATTGCATTGTAAGATCAAACTCAACTTGATTGTGAAATCCGAATTTTTTTAAAGCCTTAATGAATGCATGTACCGTATCCATCTTCTTCTTTTCCATCGCTTACGCTCTCACACACACTAACAACGAACTCCAGGATTAATGAATCCTAGTCATAGCCGCCGCACATGACACATTCCTTTCTTGCTCCTTCGTTTAGTGCGTTTACTTACAAAACATTCACAATTTCTGCACTCTTAATTTTTGGAATTTCGTGTAACGCGTGCGGTTTTTTGATATTGTCACACAGGGCTCACTTCTCCTCTTCTTTGCTTCAATGCCCCATTGCTGCTCTGCTTCAATGGAGTAATTGCTTCAATGCTTAAATACACCGCAACGATGGCTTAAGAGCATAAATTTTTAATGGTTGTGTGCGTAGCAGTCGTTCCGCACTACTACAATTTTTGGCAAAAAGCTCAAACGCTATTGTGGATTTGACTTGGCGTTTGTTCATTTGTACATAACTACAAACATACTCGTAAATATTACTTGGTTGCCTTCACTTGCCTTCAGGCTCGTTCGCTCACACATGCAACCACAAGGAAATTTATGCTGTCGGCAATGCCAGCGAAATTAAGTTCGACATTTATGGGTTCATTCACACATACGTACGTACATACATGCAGTGAAGTAAGTGAGTAAGCATTTACACAAGCTTGAGTACACTTCTTGTAACCACAATCTGAAAAGTGAAGCATACACATTTAGTAATACGAACTAGTGCAAATTAGAGGTGGGTAACTCACAACTGAGTTGAGTTACTGAGCTGACTCTTAGCGATGACCCGCTCGCTCAGACTCACTTCCAAAAAAAATTGTGATTCAGTAGCTCAGTTATAAATTTCAGCCATCTTACTGAGCGGCGAGTCGATGAGTGTGTCAGCACTGAGGATCGAAGATGAGCTGATACGAAGCTCTTTGTTTTGTGGACAAACACTCTGTAAAAAATGGCATTTGGGAGTTTTTTATTGCATTTTTGGAGAATTTGCAGTTTTGTCGCCACCTTTGAGGTATGCAAACAGTATAAATGTAAACGCATTAAAAATAAAAATAAGAAATAAATATATGAAATCAACAAGATCACAATTATTAAACACGAGAAATTTAAATTTTGCCAAAATGTTTAATAACAGCTTTTAAACTTGCATAAAACAAATAATTATAAAAATATATGTGATGAACATGCGTGTTCACTTAGAAATAAAGTTTTACGGACACCTTTTTAAAATAAAACTCAATATTTGCATGCACCTAAATCCCTAAAATACTAGTATTTAATTTAATTTTCAAGTCAAAGATTTTAACACGTATTTCGCAAAATAATTTTTGCCAAATAAAAATGCTATGATTCTAAGAGTCTTATTGCGTGCCAGCCCATGATTGGGATTTGATTTCAGCCCAAAACCTATGAGGCAAAAGAGGGAAGTTGCATATCATATTATCTATGGTGAGAATAAAGAATGACAGAAAATTAGAACTAGCGCGAAAATGTTTCCTTTTGGCGTGTTATCAATTGTGCTGTCACTTTAATTATCCATCGTGCACCTCTCCACGATAACAGTGCTGTCGTAGTTGCACAGAGCGACACAATTATGAAATGAGTCGTAACTCAATTGTGCTACCTCACTGAGCTGACTCACTCGATTGAGCAAGAGTCATTGAGTCAACTCGCGAAACTTAGCTGAGTTACCCACTGCACTGCAAATGTAACTAGCACCTTCTATAAACTAACTTCGTTCTTAATTTTTCAACAGAGTATTTAAGAATTAAGCCCTCCTAAGGCTGCTCTCAAGAACTGACTGCAATTTTGATTTTGCGATATACTCGTATTCTGAATAACAATGTCATCAATCGGAATGGCGTAAAAATAAGAAAAACTATTGATTCGCTATTCAAAAATTATTTGAATGATGAACAAATATTTTTGCGTTATTTAAAATTAGTTTAATGATGAGCAAAAATAAAAATAAAAAATATGTGAAAAAGTTCCGAATTTTTATTAGAGTAGTAATTCACCTCAAATCGGTAAACTCTGCATTAAGGATTATAAAAAGGTATACACTATACAAAATTATTAAAATGATGAATGTTCCTTATCCAAAAAAATACTTTTTAATTTATCTGAAAACAATATCAAAATTGCATGTATTAAAATATATATAAAAAAAACGTTTAAAACCGCAAAAGATATAGCTAAAGAATGTCGGGCCATTTATTTTCGGACACCATTTATGCATGCAACTATAATTATAATTTTAAATATCGATTGCGATTAAATTGGTCGTATAAAAATTGCCTGAAAAAAATTTAGATAGAAAGTCATTATGCCACCTTAACTAGCTTTGAAATACTTAAGTTTACAAGACGATGTACATATGTACATACATACATATCTTAAACATAAATATATAGTAAAAATAAAAATAAATAAATAAATAAATATAGTATGTACTCGTATATTCAATAAAAATTTAAGAAAACAAATGCAAACAATTCACCTCATCAGTATTATTTTACATTTCAGCCCTTCGAACCTTCTGCGGAACTGCATATTCGATACATTCAGTTTAACCGCATCTACCCCACAGCAGCAATTTTGTGGTTTGGATAAAGTGAGAATTGCTGTGATTGCATATGGATTTAATTACAGAAAAGTGCATAAATGCTGCGGCCACAGGCGAACGTAGTCACACATAAATGCGTAAATGTGTACATTCACATAAGGTTATTTTGTGGTATTTTTTTTGTTTTTTTTTGGATTTTCGCTTGTAGCAGCGGCGCCTTTGGTGATTTTGGCCAAATGTTGACACCAATTTAATTGCATATTTTGGCAATTTCGACCACAAACATTTGAATATCTGTGAATTGCAACTGTACATACTTGTACGAGTTGCCTAGAGCGTTCTTTGATGTATGTATGTATGTAACTACGAGTATGTAGCTAAGTTTAGTGATTAAATAAGTGCGTGCTTTCAACCGGAATGGCTTAGTTCAAATATCGCATAGAAGCAGTTCACTGCACGCCAGACAATGATAAGCCACTTCGTGGATAAAAAAACAAACTTCTCATAGAAATACTCTGCTCTTCAAAACCTTCGAATTTTTAGAACAAACGAGTGCGTTGAAGGAAAAGCTCGGCCCAAATTATTGCATTATTGAAATGTGCATACGCAATACCATATGAATGTACTAAATGATGTGGAAAATGTTTATAAATTTTTTATTTTTTTTCTCACACTTTGCGGATACGTCAGCATGTATGTAAATAGAAATTTAATGCAGAAACTTGCGTTATGTTATCGAAAGTAAATCCACAGTTCAGTTTTGTTTAATATTCAGAAGGAATTAGTGCATAATTTTGCGAATGTTCATGTAGCAGGAGGACTCTATTTTTTATACGCGAGCGTATTTGTTTGTGAGTTTCGTTTTCGCCCGAAATAGTTCACTTTTCACTTTTCGTTAATATAAATTTCGAGCGAAAATTTTCCATTGTTTGCTCTTATCGGGCGGAAATAGTCGGCGGATTCATTGGATTTGTTCACTATTTTTTGAGAGGCGAAAAATATACGCGGATTCCAAATGAAAGTAATTAAATTAAAATTGTTGTGCATATAATTGCCCTTTCCAAAACAATTCAAAAAGTTCAAAGAGAGATGTTTTTTGATAGATTACCGGAAAAGCCGGCATTGCAAGATAATATGTTAAAGGAAACAAAGAAAATGTAGCTGACTTATGAAAAAAGCTAAGGATAGAGCTGATTAGTTGGGGGCCTGAAATGAAAGTAAGTCCCATTAGAAAGGAAATAATTTATAAATTAATTGTGCGCAAAAATATCTGTTGCCTTTATAGTATCCTCTTTGAATGATTCTTGCTGATAGAAAAGTTTTTTTCTAATAGCGGTCATCCCTCGGCAGGCAATGGCAAACCTCCGAAGGTATTTCTGCCAAGAAAAAGCTTCTCATAAAGTACATCTGCCGTTTGGAGTCGACATAAAATTGTGGGTCGCTCCATTTGTGGTAGAATATAAAGACGCACACCTTAAATGGTATGGTAGGAGAAGCTCGGCCAAACGCTGCTATAAATAGTGTAAGCGCCAAAATAATAATAATAATAATAATAAAAAAACTTGCAATAGGCGTATTGAATACGGGCGAAGGAAAAAATTTCGAGTGAATTTTTTTTGGGGCGTTATCGAGATCAATAACACTGGCCACCAAAAAAATTGTTTGTTTCCTGTGATATTTTTTTGTTTCTATATCAAATTGACACGTATTTTTTATATATCGCAACAATTTTTCTCCAACAGCTTTTGATTTTGAGGTACAGCTAACTAACCACATTTACTATTTTTATATAATTTTACGTTTTTTATTGGACTATTTCAGCATTTTGTTTTTGTTTTCGATATGGCTTCGTCAAGAAGATGTTGTATGCTTTATCTCAATTGTTTTTGCTATATTTGTGGTAAATATGTATTTGCAAAATATCGAAAGCCTATATCGGACTTTGTAAAAACTGCGTATCGTTAATCCTTTAAAATTCAATTTTGTAATCAGGACAAGCCATGGGTTCTCATATTGTATGCCAAAAATGTGTGTATGTCTACAGTTATGGCCCAGTGAAAAAAGAGATGCAGTAATGTTCGTAACACCCATGATTTGGCGAGAACCTCGAAACGATCATGACGATTACTACTTCTACGTTGTAAAAATAAACGGAATTAGCCCTGGAAATCGAAATAAGTCGTCATATCCTAACTTACCTTCTGCTCAACGACCTCAATTAAAATCCCGAGAGGTGCAACCAAGCACATCTAAATCTTCTGATGATCCAAATTTTTGTGAATCGGAACGAAGTACATCAAGTGATCACATTAATAATCACGCCCACCTCCATATATATAATACTTATATATTGGCAGTATGAACAAGTGCAGTCAGCAAACATTACAGTACAGATATATGTATGTATAAAATTAGAAAAGGAAAACCGAGTAAACTTAAGTCAAAAATGACACTTGAATTCAAAGGAAATCCAGTGGAGTAGCCAAAAATTAGTTGTTAAACTTTAAATTGTTTTTATCGTTTAAAAATTTTTCGTTTATTTTTTTTTATTTTAAATTACATTTAATTTGACAAAAACCATATGCTTTTCAATTATATACTACGTGCAAAAATTGGAAATCTTCATCACAAAAATGCACAAACAAATTCCAAATGAACGATATTGCGAATATTGTAAAATATCACTTCCGTTTTGAGTTGAGCCCACATAATGTTTCTCTTTAGTTGAATAGTCAATGATTAAATTTTTACTCACTGAAAATGAAAATTTTTGAATATGCATACGAGTATGAATTAAACATTCACATAAAAAAAATTGCTTATCAATGCACATCAAATCGTTTTCGTTTGATTTCCAAGGAGCTACAAAATAAAATTTTAATACTTCATCAGCACACTTTATTTTGTATGAGTAAACTTCGTCAAAAAAGGGTATAAGCCCCCCACAGTGAAGCAACCCTCTTCAAATTTTTATGAAAATTTTAAAAATGACCGTGGCACCGCCCATACAAAAATACATTGCGAGGGTATATAAAATTCGGTTTCTTCATGTATGGGAACTCTATTGCAAATCAATTTAGTAAAAATTAATAAAAAATTATATCATAATAAAATAAATTTTTTTTATAAAAATTCAACGACCTAAAAAATTAAATTAAATTTCTGAAAAATTTTTTCGTGTGCTAAAAAATGTTTTCCCGAAATTGAAATGGGCTGGCTTGGCTGAATTGGAAAACAATATATTTATAAAAATGCTATTTCCTTGATTTTAAACATAAAATAAAACATTAAAAATTTAGTCAACTAAATTGATAAAATCAATGAAATGTTAAAAAAAAAAATGTGTGTGACAGTTATGAAGTCAAAGAAAAATTACATTGAAAAATATGTTTGTAGCGGATTGCCACATGTTTCTAAAATTTAATTTAATTTAATTACTCAGAAAAATTAAATTTTTTAATGATACAAAGTAATGGGCGTTAAAAAAACGACCGCCAAATATTGACAAAAAAATTTAGACTATTTCTTTTTCTTTTATTTTATGTATAATACTTTTCAATCAAATTACAATTATTTATCTTTCAAAAACTGTATGTTTAAATAAAACTAAGTTTCAAGATTAATATAAAACTTAAAAGAATTTAAAAAAATGTTATCAAAATTTGGAACATACAGAAATAAAAAATATATGGAGTATACTGTTTTGTAGCCCACTCAATTTTACTATAGTACAGTACAAAATATGTGTACATGTATCAACTCTATTCCGTTGTTTTTTGACAATTTTTACCAGCGCTCTTTCACAGATTCTGCCATAGAAAAATATTTCGAGCAAGCGTTACGAAAGAGCGTCCGGAAAAAAAATTTGTCAAAAATCAACGGTACTATCTAACTTCATGAAACTTGCACATAATCATAATTAAACTGAATGAGCTACAGAGCTGCTTGCTTGAAAATATTAAAATACTTTTTGAAGTTCGAAATTTTAATACTAAATTTTTTAATTACTATACATTTTGTAGGTAAAATTTTATTTACTTGATATTTGATGTAGAATAAACTGTATTTTAATTTAAAAAAAAAAATTAGAGAGTAAATAAAATAATAATAAAGAGTCAAATCCCGGCAAGTTGTTGGTGCCGTATAATTACGGTAAGCGTATATTAGTTTGGCAGAAAGAGAGCAAAACAAATTCACACACAAAGGTTATTCAAATACTTAATCATTTCGTTGGTGGCCTATCAACAGGCAATTAAACTATAGCGCCGAGTTCATTCTTACGCTGTCGCGCTGCAGGCGCTTTCTCAAGGTATGCACATACATACGTACGTACGTACGTAAAAGCATCAAAACGGATAAGTATTTACTATATGTATTTATCTACCCCATGTAAGCGTGTATGTATGTATGTAGTTATTCATAAAAATACAAAAACGTAGATGTGTTCATAGCTGCTCACTTCTTCTATGCGTAATTAATTGCGGCTATAAAAAATCCACAAAACGATGAGTGGCCGAAAACAGAAGCGTTGCGTAGAGTTTATAGTAAACAGCTAACAATTGTTATAGGCGTCACGGCATAAAGTTGTTAATAGGTTTGTATTAGCCATGAGTGGGGAGTCAAAATGTAGATAAACACACGAATATAAAAGCAGACGTTCCCGTAAGTAAAATTTCAGCCGTCGTGGTCAGTGCAGCTGAAGTGATGAACTTAATATATATGTAGTATTAACAGTGTTAAACGAAATTGATCGTAAATACCTTTGTAAGATCAAATGCAAAGAAGTTGAAGAAGAGATGAGCCTCACATGAGTTTCGAACAATTTTTTCATAAAATTTTTCCTGTCGGTCAGTTTGTGAGCGAAGAAAAAGAAGAGCTTGAAGAAAATTATCAGCCGATTTATGCGGTTTATATCGCACATAGTATACGTCAATTATTAAATTTTGTGGAAAAATTCTACCAAAAAAAAGCTTTTGCATTTCGATCACTTCAGTGCATGACTGTACCACGAAGTGATTGGTCTTTGGTGAGCGCAATTGTTGCAACTGATGCACATACAATTTTCCAACTAATTTAATGGTATAATTTTGCTTTCATTCCTGCCACACGCATGCAAGCAAGTTGTGAAAATAGCTTAATTTTTTTACCTTCTAAAGCGCCCCGCTCAACTAATCACAGCAGGCAGATGCGCTGCGCGGTGATACCAACATTTTATTTATACAAAAAATGTGCAGTTGTTTGTGCAACAGAATTTAAATTCGACCTCTCCGTTCATCAGCAGGTTGAAGTCATCTATCAACACATTAAAAATAAATAAAAATAGCTCAAAAACAAATGTACTAATAAAGCAAAAAACAAACGTATGAAGATGCACTTAAACAAGGTGCGTTTCACAACTATAGCACAATCACATATCTACATGTTGATGGATGGTGAAAATTTATTTTGTTTTTATTTAAATCTAGTTAATTAATATGAAAAAACGCACCAAATTTTAAAATACGACAAAAATTCAACTCGTACTCTATTTGAATAAGAAATCATCCCATTTGTGATTATAGGTGTTTTCTAATCCTGGTCAACTTTTTTGGGTTATTTTAAAATACAAAATTTTGTTTTTTGCAGGCTTTTTTGAATTTTTCAGCGTAAGCAGTTTTAATGCCGATTTCATTTTGGCATAACAATTACAGCTCAATCATTGATTCCGAACGAGTTCACGTCTAGAAGAAATCTACCGTCACGAATTTGGAAAAAATGCTATCAACATTTCAAATTTTTATTTTACTTTGAACAATAACTCAATAAATTTTGTATTTCTTCTGTATTTTGTTCGTTTGAATTATTACTTTCACTTCTCCCGCTAAAAGAAAGCGTTCGTAAATATTTTCACGAACAACTTTCAAAATTGTGTTTCAATCGGAATCCGTGATGCCAACCTTCCGAATTTCGAAATTTCGTAAGATGATAGGCCTGTTAATACCGTTGATTTTTAATAATTTTCCACTATCTGTGTGCATCAACGATATATGTACGTAGTCTTCCCCCATATAGTATGTAACAATATTTATTTGTCTACCAAATATATTTCTTTAATTTAATTAATGCATATCATACGCATCGTTGGAAGTGGTAAATTTAAAAAAGCAACCGCTCTAAAGTAATGTCACAGTTATGAAATAAGTTTTTTATCACGCTGGGACTGCGATAATCTGAAATAAAAACAGGTAAGAAATACTAAATACGGGCGAAACCGATTTTTATATACCCTCGCGATGTTTTTTTGTATAGTCTGTGAAAATGATTTCATAAAATTCCCGCTTCTTTGTTTCAAATCGCAGCTAGTATCGGGTGTTTTTTTTAGGGGTATAGAACTTCGAATTGAAATAAAACACAAGAAAATCGTTTTAAGGTCCATCAATTTGGCTTTATTGGAAGGATAATTTTATGCCATTAATGTTTAAATATGATTTCGGGCATGTGGCCGCCGCGGCTGGCTCGAATAAAGCCAATTCTACAGGTCCAATTTTCAACCACTTTTTCGAGCATATGGGGCCGTATGTCGGCAATAACGCCACGAATGTTGGCTTCCATTTCCCCTAACGTTTCTGGTTTGTTGGTGTAGACGAGCGACTTCACATATCCCCAAAGAAAATAATCCAATGGTGTCAAATCACACGATCTTGGTGGCCAATTGACAGGTCCATTCCGCGAAATTATGCGCTCAGCGAATGTTTCCTTCAATAAATCGATTGTGACGTGCGCTGTGTGGCATGTAGCGCCGTCTTGTTGGAACCACAACTCATCCACATTCATGCCATCCAATTCGGGAACAAAATAGTCGGTTATCATGGCTCTATACCGGTCTCCATTAACGGTAACTGCCTCTCCAGCATTATTGCGGAAGAAGTATGGCCCAATGACTCCACCAGCCCATAGAGCACACCAAACAGTCAGTTTTTGTGGATGTAATGGCGTTTCAAGGGTCTCATGTGGATTCTCTTCACTCCAAATGCGGCAATTTTGCTTGTTGACGTAGCCATTCAACCAAAAATGAGCCTCATCACTGAAGAAAATTTTGCGATGAAAATCAGCATCGAGATCAATCTCATTTTCGGCCCATACACCAAAATCACGACGCATTGCATGGTCTCGCGGCTTTAATTCTTGCACAAGCTGGATCTTGTAATGTCGCAAGCCAAGATCTTTGCGCAAAATCTTCCATAAAGTTGATGGACAAAGCTCCAATTGCTGTGCACGGTGGCGAATCGATTCATTCGGGTCCTCTTCAACACTTTGCTCTACAGCGGCAATTGTTTCTTCGGTGCGCACTGTTCGACGTCTCTGCGGATGCGTATTATCACATAGAGTAAACGTAGTGCGAAAACGATCCATGGTTAACCGAATTAATTGCTCTGATGGACGATTATGTCGACCATAAAATGGACGGAGCTCACGGTAAACTTCGCGAACTGAACCATTATTTTCGAAATAAATTTGCACGATTTGCAAGCGTTGTTCTTTTGTCAACCTGTTCATGATGAAATGGCAAACCAAACTGAACATAAATGACATTAGAGTTGCCAGATTTGACCACAAAATGCCAGTTTTATCTCTATTCGAAAAACAAACCTGTAAAAAAAACACCCTTTATTAAACTTTACTAAATTTCTTCCAATAAATACTGAAAAACGAAGTTTTTTGCATTTTTTCAAAATTTCCGTTATATGGAAGTTGGGCGTGGTTATGGTCCGATTTCAAAAATTATTGACGCTGATGCTATTGATATCAAGGACAATATGTTCACCAAATTTTGCGGCTATACCTTACATCGTTATTGAGATACAGAGATTTTTTCCTAAGTGGGCGTGGTTATGATCCGATTTCAAAAATTTTCTACGTTAATAATAGTGATATGAAGGGAAATATGTCCACCGTTATTGAGATACAGACAGTTTTTTCTAAGTGGGCGTAGCAATGCCCATTTTTCATAATTTCATAAATACCTAATTTCTTAGTTCAAAATCTCTCCAAATACCAAATTTCACTCAATTTGCTTGAATGTATACCGAAAAAACGGAGTTAATGCAGTTTTCAAAATTTTTCGTTATATGGGAGGTGCGCATGGTTATTGATCGATCTTGACCATTTTCAATACGAACATACCCTGTCCAAAGAGCAATCTATGCACCAAATTTAATTAAGATATCTTAATTTTTACTCAAGTTATCGTCTGCATGGACGGACGGATAGACAGACATCGCTAAATCGACTTCTCTTTGCATTCTGAGCATTTTGGTATATATATGTCTATATCTATCTTGATTCCGTTATGCTGTTACAAGCAACCGTTATGTGAACAAAGTTATAATACCCTTGTGTACAAGTACGCTCGGGCTTGACAAATATTATTTTTTTTTACTTCACACATCATACGAATGAGACATATTCCAATGGCGGAATTTTAATTTCCATTTTTCTCTCTTAAATGCTTACTCGTTGAAAGTTGCATTGCGAATGAGCCGATTCAGGCGTAAACAAATACAGGTGGCTTCATCAAACATCGAAACCTAGGCTTGAAAATCAAAAATATACTTATTTTTGTTCAAACTTCCTTTAAGCGGTTAGTCAGGCCATCAAACTCTGCACATAAGTACATACATAAACTAACAGACTTGAAGCAACTATTTTTATTCTAAAGCTCTTTACATTTCACCATCAAATAATCAGTAGTGATAAGTCCAGAGCACGACGGGGGGTTTTTCTGCAAAATTTTACATACTCGTTCCTACGCAGCAAAGCTTGTGGAAAATATCTTATAAAATTTGAAGCACTAGTGATATTTAATGTATTCAATTTGAAATCAGATTTCGCCAAACAAAGTGAGCGAATCGGATTCATTTGTTCAATCATGCAGAGAAATCGAAAATTCGGGAAGACTTACTTGGCAATTGAAATAAAATAATTTTAGTCAAAAATGGCAAACTAAACACTCAAAGAGAAACATTTTAATACTCGTAGCTACTTGTGACTTACCGAGAGAAAAATTTTACAAATTTCCGAAATAAGGTCGTTTGGAAGCCTCTAATACTGGACTGTGATTGTGTGAAATACAAAATCGAAAAAATATATGTACATACATAAAATAATATATTTGATTAAAATATGTACACGTAACTTATAATATTTCTGTAAAAACAATATTGGCTATGTAGCCTTGCCACATGGCGCGAAAAAAGAGTTTATCTTTTTTGCTGGGGTTTTAACGATACATTGTTTTTACAATACAAAACGCAGTAAACAAAGAAATTGAGATATACGAGAACTAACAAGGGTGGAAATAATTAGTAAGACGCTATTACAAATAAGACTGGGACTGGGCAACGAAGAGGATCAAAATCTGGTAACAGGTAGTCAAAGCGTGCTACAAGTATGGGAACAATGTTTCCCAACGCCTTTGAAAAAAAAAAATATGATGGCGCGAATAAAACAAGTAATCCCAAATAACCAGAGCGGGTCAATGAATGAATGAAACACAAGTTTTTTGATAAACCAATATTTTATTTTTCAACTTGGTCTCGTTTTAGTTCTATACACTTTGTCCAACGTTTCTCCAATTTTTTTAACTCTTAAAAAAAAATATTATTTGTCGAGGGCATCAAAATAGGCATTTGTTTGTGAGATGATTTCATCGTTGGAGTCAAATCTATTTCCGCCGAGACATTTCATTCAGATTTGTAAATAAGAAATAGTCACTGGGGTCTAAATCCTCTAATCTAAATGTGTGCGTTTGCGTTTGTGGTCGATTGTCAGCAAACGCGGCACTCGTCTTGCGGAAAGCTTTCTCATACCCAAGTGATCATTTCAAATTGAAACCATTGAGCCATGTTAGATGTCTAAGTCTTACACAATCTCTCGCACTTTCAATCTCCGATCGGAGAACACCATCTCGTGAATTTTTCCAACTGTTTCGGGTGTTGAGACCTCAATTGGGCGTCCAGAACGTTCGACATTTTCCGTGCTTGTACGGCCACAACGAAATTCATTAAACCACTTTTTTACCATTTAAATTGATGGTGAAGAGTCCCCATAGTATTTATCAAGCTTAGCTTTGGTTTGGGTGATGCTCTTTATCCGCAAAAAATAATGCTTAATGAACACACGAAATTCATTTTTTTCCATTTTCTCCTTAAATCACGCGGTAGTTTGCTATGAATGGCTGTCAAAGACAAACTAAATGCCGCACCTTGTTCAAATTTTGACAGGAGTCAACTGACAGATGCATGTTGATAGTAGCAGTGTTGCTATTTCAGTAAAGAGGCAAGAAGTTTAAAAAGTCAAGGAATTATTGACCCACCCTAGTAATCTTTAGAAATTACTTTCAGTTTTCGCCGCTCGACCAAGATGAGGTGAAAACAGAGCTGGCTTTGAAACAATAAACGTACCAGCTGTTTAACGCAATTTGGTTAAAAGAGTACATGCCAAAAATTGGAATATCTAAGAGTTTTAACCAAATAAGTATTTCCTTGCTGTTAGCGCCAATTGTCGTGGTATAAGGCTTCTTAATATCTCATATTAGGTTCTATCGGCGATACCATGTGAAAGTCTGACGCCCTATAGAAACCAACTTATTTGTATGTTTTCAGAGCTGGCTGACTTGAGCGACATAGGTCGATAACGATGTTATGATGAATCCAATGGGCTTTACATTAATATAGACACAGTCAAAGCTGCATAAATTCATGCTTCCTTTCGATACCCATAGGTTTTCAACAAAAGCAAAGGCAATGCAATTTTTAGGAAGAAATGTCGCTGATTTACTGCTGAAATTTCACAAGTGGCAAATTCTTTTGATCCTTCTGTAACGGCGAAACTAGTGTTTCTTCGGTTTAAAGACAAATTTAGGAAGGGCTTAGGCTTGTGTGTTCGTTCTTTATTGGCTGGGGCTTACCCTTAATTAAAAAAAAATTGGATGTGCGTTGTGCTATACATATATACTAGCAGCTCTATTCTGTGCACTTGACAAATTAACAATATATTGATAATTTATCAAGATTTTTATCAAGCAAGAAGCTCTTTGTTATTCTGTGACAACCTTGATAAAACGTAAAGCTTCAGACTGCAGGGCTTTTCCCCACATGTGTGATGAACAATATAATGAAGGAGAAACAACTGATTTCTGTTTACTTTATATTATTCACGAAATAGATTCTTCTACATCGTAAGTATTTCACATATTATTCATTAATTTGTAAAATAATATGTAAGTTATTATTAAATTTAACTTATAGGAAGTCAAAACACGACCAAACGTGTCACGTTTCAAACGAAAATTTTGCATCAACGTGTTATAAATCAACGAAAATGGATCACTAGCATCTCGTAAACTTCTTAAGTAACGCGCGCGATCTCTATTTTCGCAATTTTACTCTTCGTCTAACAATAACAATAAAGGTAATATATCTTCTTCCTTTCTAATAAATTAATTTTCACAACTATGCACAAAGAGTAAAACAGATGTTTTATTTGTCAAGAGCATTTGACATCTTGACAGTTTATCAAGAGAAGAGCTTTTTATTTTTGACATAGAATAGAAAAATCTTGATAAATTGTCAATCTTGATAAATAAGCAATGTAGCATATTTGGCCGATAAAAGGGAATTTCTTAACGTACATACATATGTACATATGTATATGAAAAAAAAGCCTTAGGGACTAATTAAAGCAGTGGTTTCGCTGTCTCAATATGCTCAATCAAATAACTCGCACAGATTTATGTATGAAATTTTATAAAGGAATCCTTAAATCCTCAGTGATGGTATTATTGAGAGTCCATTTTCAATTAATATTCGGCCCATTCCCAAAACGAAGGGCTTAAGTGACTTTTCACTCCATAAACGAAGAGCATTGGGGTCCTTTTTCACTACCGCTTCGCATTTTCGCATTTTTTAATACAATTATTATATTTTTCAAATTAATTTTTAATATGTATTTTTTGTGTGCCTTCTTTGTAAAATTCAGGTGGAAGAAAACTTTGTTTCACTCCTCCTTTGGTATGCTCTCGCATCCACTTTAACATATTTACATACAAACATATTAAATGAATTAACTCATCATTTTACAGAATTTTACGTAGGTGACGTTAAGGAAGATCCATCATAAATATTGATGGAACGAGATGCCTCAACGCCATTTCACACACGCGCACCTACCCACAGTGCCATACATACTCGTACACATACTTAAATTTGTATGAGTACTTGTTTGAAATAAAAAAAAAAATATTGTAAATCAGTGAATGAATTGCTGTTTGTGCGGCCACACCCCATGGGGGATCGCTCAGAGCGGGTTACCTCGCAACTGGCAAGTGCCAACCTTCGCAATGGGCCGATGAAAAAAGCACACAAAAAAGAGGCTGGAAATCGATAATACGCTTTCATCTTGATTACCGGCTTTTCGCGCCACACAAACCCACACACACACACACTCACACGCATACACACACACACACACGTTAGTTCAATATGAGCGCCGCTGAAATAAAGTGGACCAGTTGCCGTTTTACTGTGCTCCAGAACAAAGCACGAGAGGTCTTAACGCCCAGGTGGTATTTGTGTGACCACACACATGCTATTCAACTAATTTTCGTTACCGCCGCCCTCTCCCTTACCCCTTTGTGCACATCGTATGTACAATGTTTTCCAACTTCATTTTCCATCATCATTCATCTTTTGGTGCGGAATCACCTGGCAGCCGCTGAGTTGTTGAGAGTTCAATTAGAATTTTTTTTTTTTGTTTTTTTTTAAGTTGCAACGAAAGCTGCTGACACCTTCGGTAACCGTAATGGAGTTGTAAGTTGAGCTATGTACGTCGACGATGCTGTTGCCTATGTTCACGTACATTGTCCATTACGGTGGTCATAAGTCACTATCAATTGCTTGACGGGAAATTTGATTAATTTTCTATTTTCATCTCTAAATCAGTACTTATATGCATCAATATTAATTTCAACATGCCCCCATGAAGTACAATCACTCAGGTGTGTATATACGCACTAGATGACTTAATGTATTCTATCTTACATACATGCACTCGTATGTATGTATGTATGTATGTTTGCATGAGTCGCTTTCGGTGTATTTAATTGAAATTGTGCTCCATTTCAGGGTAATTCATCAAAGACGCCGTCAATAGCGAGTCCGCAGTGGATATCTGCTTATAGATTGATCTGCTCAATTTTGGGTTATTCATCATGCTGTTATTGCCATCAACACAGTTAGCTTAATTAATTTAATTTAATTTTAAAATTGAATATGCGACAATGATTTAAAAATAAGAATACTTATCTGCTTTGCAACTAAGTATTAGCTTGTTGATAAGATGAAGTGCAGTATTATTGAAACGAAAGGCGCTATATGCGCTTGAGATAATCAATTTTTTTACAAGCAGTGTTATTTGTCGTATTTGTCGTATTGTAATTCAACAGTTATAAACTTATGGTTTTTGTTTCACATGTGAAATTTTCGTATTTCAATGCAACTCTGAAAGGTATGTTTAGTGTGTTATTTGTGCGTTTTATTCGATCAGCTCTTTCAGTTTATCATCACTTGTTGTAAAATAAAATTAAATGAAAATGTGCGTACACATATTTAAAAGAAACCCACCGCTCAATTTTATTATAAGAGTTTTATTGCTAATTAATTGCTTAAATACAACATCCAATAGTAAAGAAAATACGACAGTGTGCTCACACATTCCATTGTTATTTCAATATCGGACTATAGATATACGACAAATAGCCCGACTTGTGAACTCCCTAAATATGTTAAGGGATTATATCCAATTGGGTCTCATAAAATTACGGTATATTCGCGATTTTTTTATTTTAAAATTATTATATTTTTCGGTGATACCATTTGAATGAGAAAATAGACTTTTTATTAATGATTATTTGGGTATTTGCTAGAAAAATGAACATATAATTTGCATATACTGCCACATGTTGGATTACTTATAAACCCAGTGAGTAACGGATTATATTTGACAAAGAATAGTAGTAGTCACCAGTGTTACCGTTTTGATCCATTCGGATAAAAATTGATAAAATTTTTAAGATATTTTGCGAAGATACTTTTTTTCGCGTAGTATAAGTTTTTATATATTTAAAGTACAACAAAATCAAGCATATTTTATGTGAAGTTTTTCCGTTTGAATTCTGTTTACGTTCCTGTGGTAAATTATGAACATAAAACTGCAGCTGCATTTCACGGAACACACATTATTCGGCAACTCTGCTTACGTTTTTAAAATCAGAGTATTTCCGTCAACGGCAGACATTTTGAGCTTCCTTTTTTCCTTGCCGCTGTGACGAAACGGCTTTACCTGTGCTAAAATTTTTCTAGCCATGGGTGTAGTGTACTTATACTAAAGAGCACTAACCTTTTAACTACCACTTCGATAGTGATAATGAAGCTGATTTATTTTTTCGGGTAACCATTTTTAGTGAAAAAAATTACTGTTCTTACTACCAATATTATTTTTCAAGGCAGCGCAACAGGCTTGCCATTAAAGCCTAGTGGTAGTGGAGCTGGGAAAATTTGCGCTAAGTTAACATTATTGGCTTAGAAACTATTCTCACTAATACTATTGTATCATTTCAATAAATAAGTTAATTACTTTTAATTCTTTATTTTAAAAAAATATACGCACATTTGATATTATCGTTTATTTGTCAGCTAAAATACATACATATTTTATTATACATACTATGTATATCTCTTGCGATAGCATTCGTGTTTTGTGCGTTCATTCTAAGGAAAAATATTGTTTTTTTATATACGTTCTTAGTTTTATTTTGAGTTGATACTTTGATACTTGAAAAAAAAAGAAAATGATAAAATTGATTCATTTTTGAGTCGTCGGAGCAACACTGGTAGTCACGGCAATTGTTATACATATTTAAATGTCCCACTGGAAAATCAATGCATTATCTTCGCGCATACGAACTATTTAGAGCAAACATTTACAACGAAGTGTATTACACGAAGCATCTGAAAGATTGGTCGGAAAAGTAATACTTAAACAAAAGTGCCGATTAGCATAACAACAACGCACGTTTGAACCGAAGTGTTCGTCTGCGAAAAGGTACTTACAGTGTAACGCGCTTTGTAGAGTTTATATTTTTGATAAAAAGCAATTAAAATTTAATACAAAATAAAACCAAAGAGGTAAACTAAATCGATAAAGATATAGTTATTTCGTGTTATAAGGCACGGGAAGTTCGATCAAAAAAATATCTAATATATAAAGTCCGTATACTTATTCTAAATTTATAATCTATTTAATGAAAGGTAACTAAATTTGCTTTCCATCGTTCAATATTGATTGATCACAAAAACTGCATGTTTTTTTTAGATATTTAGAAAGATTCCAAAACAAATTTCTTTCCATTGTTAAAAATATAAATAAAAATACCTCCGAAAATTAATTGCATACCATTTCTTAAAGAATAAAAACTATTATTTTTCGCGATTTTTGAGAATGGAGAGTAGAGGAACAATTGAATGTAAGAAATCAATATCCTTTAATGACAATCTTATTTTTAATAATTTCTTATTATAAAATATTTGAAACTTGAACTAAAATTCTATGAATTGTTTTGATAGTTTGTACATCGAATCAAATTTTTAATTTTTTCAAGCCTAAACTCTGTAAGACTTACTGCGGTCGAGCTTCAAGAAAAAAATACCGAACGTTTGGGCCAAAAATTTTACTTCGGTCGAAAATTGATCCCAAGTCAATAGATAGAGAGAAGAACATTTTTGATGGAATATTCTGAAGAAAAAATACATGTATAATCACCCTCAACTGTAGCAATTGCCCAAGATGGTCAAAAAGGACCTCAAAGTCAAATAGTTTTTTACTTAAATTGCCAAAAAAAAAGTTGTTTAGATGTGACTTCAAAAAAATCACCAACTGATAATTGTTCAATCATTTTAATTAATAAAAGTCGCTGATTCGTATTGCTTATTTTTAAAAATAAATGTATTGGGAAACTACTAACATTAAACAATAAAAATTAAAAAAGAAAAGTGACTATTACTTGTTGAGCTTTTAAAAGTAAATAAAATCAAAGATAAAATTAATTTTAAATTAAATAAAAATTAGAATCGCAGATAACTTCCATTAATTGATTTATTTAATAAAAGTCTTAGGTTAACTGTTTTAAAATAAAAATTTCAACGGTTACGGTCACTGTTACGTACATATAAAATAAAACTCGAACGTGCTTTTTGTCGAAAAAAAATCGGGGAGAGTTTTAATAAAAACATTGCCGAAAATCAATGGTAATTTCAAGCCATTTTAGACTTATCTTTTACATATACATGGCAGTCTATTAAAGCGTCCTTACTGGAGTTAGTCCTTTCCTTGTGTTGGTCGAAAAAATCGAAAAAGTTTTATTGCATTTTCTTAAAGTATATCCTTTTGAGTTTATTTTCTATATTTCATAAGAATCTAGTGATAAAGTTACAGCTGTCAACAGCGCGCTCCTATTTAAATCAATAAAAAAAATCTTATAGAAAATGTGCAGCTTTAGAGAAAGTTTGCTGATTTTTTTAATATTCTTATATTTTTTTTTTTTTAGTTTGAGTTAGTAAAAAGCAAATTGTCAAAATATTTGGCGCGGTTATAATTTTGAGATGAAGCATAACTTAAATAAACACTTGTAGTCATAGTAATTGCAATCAAATTGTTTGCTTTTAAAGCGTAAGTTTTTTTTTCAATATTCCAAAAAAAAAAAATTAATAAAAACTCAGTTTTTAAAATTTTATAGAAAACTTAAAAGAAATGCAATAAATATTCGCCTGGAATCAAACTTTTCTTCCAGAGGTGGTAAAATATTTTGCAATATAAAGTTTTGTATCCCTTTTAGTTTTAGTATAAGATTGATGCAGCAAAAAGTTATCGTTGATTTATTGAAAATGTTTACTAAAGTTGTTGCGGTTGTCTACTATACAGAAAAAATTGTGTGTTCGTTTTATGAAAGTAAATGTGACAAAAGGAATTATAATAAATTGACGCTAATTTTTATCCACTTGAAACTTGCACTTAGTTATCCTGAAATCTGCATAACCAAAAAAAATTTAACATTGCCGAGGAAAAATTTTTAAATTTCGATGAAATTTTATTGAATTTTTTTAAATGTAAATTCTTAAAAATAAAAAATAAAGTGTCAAGCAAATATCATTTCGTATTTCGTTTCAAATGACCACCAATGGAAGTCGGCGAAGCCTGTTAAGTTCAACTTTATTTCCCATGCCCTCCACCATAGTATTTATAATGTGAAATTCAAGTTTTATTTGAGCAAAATATTAAAAGTTAATTTTTGGTATGCAACTGTTTGCGCAACTACTTACCTACTTACTTTATACACGTGTATATGATGTATGTATGTATGTATGTATTGTATGTTTTTTGACAAAAAAAAAAAAATAAACCTTTGAACTTTTAAGTGGCCTGGGAAAATGTTAGACACTTTGAGGCTAAACTAAAGAATTCACACAAGTGACCTTTGTAAATAAAAAGTTTATGGGAATAAAATAAGGTGATGTGATATTAGCGTTTGACATACATACATGCAACATAAATACAAACATTTGTTACCTACACAGCAAAGCCAAAATCTGTGAATTATGTTTAAACGTCTAACACCAGTCGATTTCCAAGTATATTTTAAGACTACCATGTTCGTGGCTAACACTCTTTGTGTCACCATAACAGGGGTTATGGTGCGTATCAAGGTGGCGTTAATCTACATAGCATATGTACAAACAAAAACAAACATTTATGTACATATATAGAAAAGAGTAGAAAAGGCAGACTTACAGACCGACAGACAGTTTGTAGTCAATTAAACATAAACTAAGCAAACATAAACATCACTCAACTGAACCACTGAACTGTGGACAGTGGACGGTGGACAGCGGACAACGGACAACAGACATCAACTCCGCTGGCGTACAACTGGTGGCAGATGGTCTGGGAATATTTGTCGGAAATTCGGCTACTCGAGTGGTTGGCAAGTTTGCTCTTGGCTTGTAACATTATTCTTCTTTTTAACGATGGCGCACTGTTGACAACTGTGTTGGTGGTCAAAAAAGTTGTGAAAATGGTAACTGTCTGGGAGAAAAGAATATGAACTACATTAGTTAAATAATGACAAGAACCTCGGAACAACTGTTCGTAAATATTTAAAACATGGGAAAAGTTTAACTAAAATCCAGCTTGCATTTATGGTAAAAAAATATTAAAGGGAACCATGAGTTTAGTATGAAATGATTGCGATCAGGAAAATTCACAGACGGAGTTGAGTTACCACTTTCGCTATTTAGGCCAGACTTTCAAAAGCAAACTTTCCACATTTCCGACGATAAGATTGTAGTTAAACGATTTTGCACATATTTACATATATTTCAACTTTATTACTGACATTACGATTCTGTCTTGTTATTTCGATCGCTCTTCTCTAGAGCTTCAATAAAGTGGAATTAAAGAGTTCGTATTTTAAAGTTTGTGGAACTAAAAATTTGTCTAAAATTGCAATGAATATACTTATGTGACTGACTTCAAAGTGAGCTCTCATTGGTCAATTTTATAGAATGAAATAGAGAGCGTGAAAATTTAGCTACCTCCAAGCGTGATAAATAAAGTTTTAAAAATTGCATTTATAAAAACATATACAAGAAATACAAATACATATTTTTCCATGAACTTGTCGATGTGTTTACCCAATAAACATTTGGTTTGGTTAACAATTCGTAAACAATTGGGACTGCCTTTCTTCTATCACCATCTGAAGACAGCCACGTAGTTTCATGGATATTCTTATGCTGGAAACTCAGAGTCAATCCGTGTTCGGACGTTTCGTCTTTGCGATTGAATTTTCCATCTTTGGGAACAAATTCAGATGAGCAATATATGCTGAAATCTCCGTCGCTATCCTCGAAGGGCACAAGTACAATAAATTTTGAAGAATCTCGCAATAAAATGCGATATATGTATGGCTAGACGTTCATCCAGTGCTCAAAGACGAGGTAGACATTAAGGCCTATGCAATGAAACGAGAGCAAAGCAAGTACTGACTGGAAAGATATCGAGATAAAAGGGAGACGCCATTCAATAGACACCTGACAGGCTAGTTGGAATAGCTCACCATATGGGAGATGGACATGTGAGCTGATATCAAACAGTAGTAAATAACTGGAGAGAAATCGTGGTGACAAAAACTTTCACCTAACACAGTTTCTCTCGGGGCGTGGGGTATATCGAAAGTATAAAAATTATATTCGCCATGATACTACTCCTAGCTGCCCAACATGCCCAGACAAAGACAAAGGCGCAGAACGTATAATGTTTCAATGTCCGCGTATGCTCCTCAAATTCCCACAATTCTAAAAGAATGAAGGATAAAGTTTCCATTGCCTCCATGCTTTAGTCAAATGAAAGCTGAAAAAAATATGCGCACACGTCACATGCATGAACATACATACATATATAAGTTTTAGGAGCGTAGAGATGGCAAGACTTACTTACTTAATTGGCTCGATAACTGCCGAGGCGATTTTAGCATAGCTCAGCATATCACGTCAGTAATTTCTATCTTTCGCTAATATGCGCCAATTGGAAATACCAAGGGTATCCAAGTCCTTTACCGCTTGGTCTTTCCAACGGGAGGCCTCTCTTTTCCTCTGCAACCACGAGCGAGTAATACGACCGATATTTTTTAAGCTGGAGAGCTTTCATCTATTCGAACGACATAACCTAGCCACTGTATCTTTATTTGCTGCACTATGTCTATGTCGTTATGAATCCCGTACAGCTCATCGTTCCATCATATGCGTTAATCGCCATTGTAAAGGCGTTAAGGCCCATAACTTTTTCGAACAATTTTTCTCTCGAAATCTCCAATAGCCACCTCATCTCATGTGTTCATCGTCCATGCTTCTGAATCGTAGGACTGGTTTAATGAGAGACTTGTAGAGCGTGGTTTTTGTCCGTCAAGAGAGAAAACTTTACTGCTCAATTGGCTACTCAGTCCGAAGAAGCACTTGTTGGCAAGAGAGATCATATGTTGGATTTCAAGGTTGACGATTTGTCTTGCCCTCGGTCATTAGTCCAGACCTCTTCGCTTCGATGATGTCAATGTCATTGGCGTACGCCAGCTGTTGCATAATTTTATAAAAAAATTATACCTGCCCGATTTAGTTCTGCGGCTCGAATTCTCTTTGGTATCAAACGACTTGGAGAAAATAAGCTTACCAGCTCGTGATGCAGTTCTGCTGTGAGAGTAGTTGTTGGTGGAGCGCGGTTAGTACGAGTACGTAGGTAGCTTCGTAGCCAAGAAGATATAAGTATTGCATATTGTTATGTCGGCATAGCAGTACTCATAAAAGTTATTTCTTCATGGGCGTCATCCCAAAAAATTAAAACCCTTCCCATCTTAGAGCCCGGAGCGTTTCCCTGAAGAAATACTTATAGGTCCCTGTCGCTCAAGCAATAAGGAACACCAAATATATAAACGTATTTATTTAAACTTAAATTATACAAATTAATTAAGTGAAAATTTCGCAATGCCTGGTTAGTCTGCGAAACCGGTACAAAATCTCTTCCGATGTGAATAGAATAGAGTTGCATACTTAATATTGCTTTTCATTGACATTTGAGTGTGGCAGGTCCCAAACTCTGCGCACCACCAGATTCCGTGTGTTACTTATATAATTAATACAGATTTATAAAGCAAGACGTTTGAACCAAAATTCATCTGTTCTACAATTTAGCGCTATTTTGCAATTTTTTAGAATAAAATTATATAATACAGAAGTCACTATATAATTAAAAATCAAATGATTTCTGATGGTGCTCAAGCGAGATAATAAATCTTCGAGGAGTTACCGCCATCTTCGTTGGCTGCTATCAACATATGTATATTTGGAGTAGGCGATGAGTTCACTTAAACATTTAAATACAAATTTTAATTTCTCTATAAATATTATTTTTGTGCACACAAATACTCACCTAAAAATGTGTACAAAGTTGCTCCAAAGTGGTTGAACGCAGATAAAAAAATTTTCATATTTAAATAAGCTCTCCAACAGCTCCCTCAATCACAGTCCTGCTGAAGCTCTTGCATTTTTATAAAATTTTTGCTTTCTCGCGCACTTCATGTAGCAATCATTAAGTTGAGCTTGTAAAAGGAAATATAAAAAAAAAAAAAAAACCCAGAAGCACCTGTGCCAGTTGTTACTGATTTTCCCACTCAGCATAGCTTTTTTATCAGCATAAAAATGCATCCAACTGTATATGATATGAATTTCATGTAGAGATACAATGTTGTACACCTACATATGTATATCTACGTATGTATGTATGTCTGTAGTTACATATGTATGTATGTATGTTATGTGAGTAATTGTTTTATTTGTCACTGCATGGAATTGTGGCTCTTTAACTTTCCCACGCAATATTTACGCAGTTCTTTTTATTGCTATTTCAAAAGTAAGTTTTTAGGTTTTGTTTTTATTTCTGTCTTGAAAAATTCCCTTACAGCAAGTTACTTAATTGTCGTACAATATTTGCCAAGTTGTCGCATTTTTATCGGCTCCAACAATGTTGACTTTATGAGTGTGTCTTATTGCCACATAGCCAGCCATTCTTGTGGGTGTTTCGCTGTTGTGGGTCTTTTTTCGGCATCGACTAGTTATATCAGTAGGTTTATACAAACGTAAAGAGATACGTGAATGTACATATGTATGTACAGTAAAGCTGCCATAAAATTGACAACCGAAAAATTTTGCATTTTCTTGTCCTGAGCCAAAGAACAAAAATTCAAAGTCAATCAATAATTTTTATAGTAATATACAAACTTGTTGCGTCATACATAAAAACTATTTTAAAAAATTTATTATAGAAGTATTTCCATAATAATTACGAAGGAGCAAAAAAGTATAAGTTCTTATAGGCAGAAGTCGTTCCAGACCATTTCGGTACCTGTCACGAACTAAAGTTCCACGCTGATCCGTAACTAAAACCAAAAAGTTCCTCGAAATCGTAATAAACAAGTCGCTGCAAGTTGGACATAAGCCTTTTTTTCTCCCTCATAATTATTATGAAAATACAATAATGTTAAAGACTTTCCCTCACTGGTCATTATTTTCACAAATATTTTATTTTTCTTACGAAAATCTCAATGATTTTTTTAAAAAGTTTCCCCATCAAATAACCTTTGTTTTGGGTCTCTGTCTCGAACCGAATAGGGTTGAATATTATTTTTAGAATGGGTGAGATCACGAATAGTAACATTCATTTTATTAATGGATTTTAAGAATAAAAGACGTACCGATTCGACTAGAAACAGTCTTCAATACACTCTCTTGATAAGCTCTGATCACTTTTGTGATATGAAGATCTCGCACTTGGAATGATAACATCTGTATCTGTTCTAATGGAAAAGTAAAATGAAGGATGTACCCAGTGGTATTTTATGGAATTTCACTTTTAGTGACTCTCGGCTGTCATTGTGTATACATATCAACGACACAAATAAGTGGTTATTTATATTGCGACAAGTCCTGTATACCCCAAAAAAATATATCTGAAGAAAGTTTTCTACCGGACGTTCAAAAGTTTTTAAACGATTACAAAACAGTATTTCGTTACTAGAATTTTCAACATAAACTCCACTGTCTGTTTTACAAATGGCTTTAAACTAATTGTTAAAGTACTCGTATGCATCGTGCTTTAATCAAAAGATCACTGCTTCAAGTTAAAAAACCCGCTCTCGTGCCATAGCAGAATCTCTTAGGTTATACTGTCATTCGCTGATTGAGTAAATGCAAGTATTATCAATTTCAAAACAATCTAAAAATGTTGTTTCTTGCAGACAGTTTAAATATCGGAGGTGCCCTGAAATTAGCAATCAAAAGCGGAAAGACTCTGAATGAGTCGTTCGTAAAGTTTCGCGCCGGACTAACGAGAAATTCCAGGACAATGGCCCAGACACAGAGCGAGTAAATTAATTACCACCCAAATGATTTTTTATCGTACGAGCCGCAGCCACTGACAAGAAAGAGTTCAGCAGTCTTTCTCACACTGGTCCGTGTTGATTAAAAAATGTCTATATTAATTGAAAAAATAAGCTTGGTGGACTTTCGAATTTTTGCCATAGAAGATGTAACTTCACAATGCAAAAATAAATTAATTGGACTTAAGGGCTGTCTGTGGAGACTGACTGCCACGTCAACATAGAATTGTTCGTCTTACTCGATATGTTGAGTAAAATATTGCTTAAGCGGCTGCGTAGGTCCAGTGTGGCTTGAGTCACTGCGTAAGTTGTTCGATAGAAAGAGTCACTGGTTAAGTTAAAGAAATATATAAATATTCGAGCGATAGAGATTGCGAATATTGTAGATGATAAATCCGATAGACGTGGTGGAAAAATTTCCAATTTCCGCGAAAAAGGATGAAATATATGGTGGAATAGAATCGAAGAGCCTTTTAAGTTTTTACGGCATAAAGGAAACTGTGCATATCATAAAGCTCGAAATCCCAAAACTTTTGCCTTCAAACAGATGCTGATGCCGAAGCAACAAGCAGGGAACGTTTCAACCAAGAGACTGCGGATATTCTTATGATACTTGGCATATTTTGTAGTCGTCTCGGAAATGTGCGAGGAGATGGTCGGGCAATAACTGGTAGATGGTAAAAACAAAAATAATAATATGGATTATTAAAAATAAAAACAAAATTACCTGAAAAATTATAAGCTGATTCTTCTTCTTCTTTTTTTTAACCGAACAAATGTGTGTCGGTTTGGACCGAGACTATAAAACTTCGCCAGTACCCACTCTTCTTTGCATGGTTATGCCAGTTACTAATACCAGATGAAGACGGTTTCTTATAGTACACTTGATCCTTGCTAGCTGGATTGACGTCCATGGATGACGTCCATCGTTTGGCTATGTCAATTTCAGTAAATAGCTTATACAGTTTATTATTGAAACATCTATGTTGCCCGTCGAACATGCGAACAAGGCCATGAAACTTGTGATCTTTCCCTCTTAACATTCTCGAAAGCCCTTAAAGGCACAGCTCATTTTTTATTGTTCCTCATCATTTTTAAGTTTACAACAACAACTATGTTGAATCTTAAGGCAACATTTATTTTACCAACAATTAGGCGGTTCTAAGTCAGATATGAATTTAAGCGAGAATCAACTATACGTTGCTCACTGTGCATGTGCATTCGCTTATATTTGAGTTCACTAACATTATGTGAGAAATAACGAAAAGTAATTATAAATGAACTAATGTGCATATTTGACTTATAACAAATAAAAAAAGTGTGTATGTGCACAATATGACTCCTCCACTTGCCTATTGTGGACGCGGGCGTAAGGTGTGAAGGTTGATCCCATTACAAATTTAGCTATATAGCATTCAGTCTGCTAAACGTTTTGTGCTTAAACATTCATACCTAAATACATACATACATATTTACATATGTTCGTATATACCGTGGCAGCCCACATTGGAATTTAAACAAAAACTATGCGACCTATGTTTTTCGTTACCGAGCTTTTTATGCGTATTTTAAGTGTAGCAAAAAAAAATTTTTAAATTCGTCATTGTGTTTGTCTTACCGCTCTTGTGTGGATTTTTATTGTGCTTATGCAAATTACTCATTATTATTCTTAAACAAAGAAATTCTTTTAGTTTTTCATAAAGCTGAAACTAATATGATTAATTTATATTTCCGTTATTAGGAGATTCGCAAGGCCTTTGTTTAGTTAATTTTATTTTTTGCATACTATCAAATGGCAATACGGCAAAGGTATAAAATACAGTGACTCAAAAATACTATTTTAGTCTACGTTCGTATTAAAGTGAAATCAACGGTAGGTCGAAAGTAAAGATTCTTCTTGGATTATTCAATCTAAAAGAGATTATTTAGAGTTAACAAGTCACGCCACATCATCTCCTTGAGTAGCCCGCTGGTGGCCTGGTGGCTTGTAAAGAGCATCTGCTTCCATTTTCTATCTTATATGAAAAACTAATCGTGCTCAAGGAAAATTAAACTGAGTCCCTTACCACCATTTGGACTAAACTTATTTTATAGGCTTTGAAAAATTTTGCTCAACATGTCTCTCTCACCATGCTCGTCCTATGAAGACAACATCAGATAAGATGGCACTCGGAGGAAAACACGTTCATAATCATTTCACGCCCAACGTGCACACAGAATCATCATATTTAATTAAATGGTTTCATATATTCTACGTTTTGAGGTGAAAAGTGGCTCAATTAAAAAAAAATTCAATACTCCAATCGCTGCTTTTGGTCGAGCGATGAGAGCATTCGCGGTATTCAAGAAGTAATGCGGTTTATACAGATATCTTGAACAAAAGATATATCGAAAGAAATGTCGTTCTCGTAGTTTTACTCCTTAGAATGGTTAATAATGCAAACCATAATGACAACTAATCCTTTGGAAGTGTTTTCACATGAACGAAAGTAAGAAAAAAAGACAGTCCAGAAAATTTTCAACGCGAATTATATAAGAGCAAACCCTTAGGGAAAGTTTTCAATAATAGCAAAATGCAAACAATACTTTTGCGATTATTTTTAAGAGAATAAGGATGAAAACAAAAGTCTCAATGAACAAAACGGGAGAAAAAAAGTCTTAGAAAAATTCAAGCGAAAAATAAACCTAAAACAAAATTCTCAAGAACATTCAAATAGAGAACGAAACGGGGATAAACCTTTTCCGAACTTTTTGTGACGAACGAAAGTGAAAACGAAACTTATCTCGCAGTGCTGCATGAGTTTAAAATGTTTGAATAATTTAATTATTCCATGTGTAGAAACCCATTCAAATATTCTAATATCCATTTTAAGACATTTCCGATTGTCTTTTAATGGCTTTAACTTAAAATTTCCCATGTGTGCAACATTTACTAGACATCTGGTCTAATGCACACCACACAAGAAATTCATTATATGATTATCGAGTAAATTATCCATAAAAATTTTGCATGCTTTTGCAAAATCATTGAACAAATAAATTATGTAAAAATTATGACAAACGCCATCAAGAGTAGTGCCGAATGGCACCTTTGTTGTGGTTCACCAACCATCTCATGTTCTTGTTGGCGCTTTCTCATTCTTAAGAGGTTATATTTACTTATTCTTTGTAAAAAAAATCGCGTGCGCTTATATATGTCTGAAGATGTTTAATTTATTTATTTCTTGAGTTAAAAATGTGGCCATTTGTTGGCACCACAGCTGTAGCGCTAATACACTTTTTTTCCCAGATCTTTATGATCTTTATGAAATTTGGAGGAAATAAACTTTAAGAAAATGCAATAAAAAAAATTTCGATTTTTTAGACCAACACAAGTGTATACATATAACACCTGAATATTAAGTTTTCAGAACTTTCATTCTCATTATCAAGAACTTTGTTCTAATTTTTCGTTCCTTTTTCTCGTTGGTAGCGCTCAAAAATATTTCGTTCTCATTTAGTTCTTCTTGATCATTTTCTTAATATTTTTTCTCCCATTTGGTTGTTTCTGGTAACATTCCTTCATTCAAACGGAAACGTTGCCGCGCTCTTCGTCCCAATCAAACTAATCTTAATAGTTTTGGCTCAGGTTTTTATTTTTGCGGTTACATTTTTGTCCTTACACCTCATTTCTCGTGAAGAACTGAACAAAAACCGGAACGGGTTCCAATCTCTAGTTTTTAAATGTGAAATTGTTTATGTAAAATCACTCAAATTTAATAATTATTCAAAATAAATTTGTAACCAGACATTTAACATCTAGAAACGTATCGAATGATTTCCACTCTAGCTTTCTAAGTTATGTGCCGATCAACGATCTCGTGATCTTATCAAAGTTGATAGTTTACTTTCGATTTCAGACTTTGACAGCGCAGGCAGCTTGTGGCATCAACGTACTGCTATGGTAATTTTTCTATCTTTTTGGATATCAGAACGAAAAGGTTATTTTGGAAAATTATAATAATGTTTTTTCTTCAAAACCTCATGCCAACTTTGGAAGAAACTGGCTCCGAAAATTACCAAGTATTCTCGTTGCGACTTTTGCCAAGTTCTCGGAACAATTTAAGCAATCAGCGCGTTTAACACGATTGAGACAAAAAAACAGATGTTGCGCTCATCTCTTTACCGCTATTCCTCTCTTTGTGATTTTGACAGAATCAGCTGTTTTCATTATATCACTTTGGTGAAATTGGTTTTTGTATAGGGTAAATACATATTTAATATCCCAACACTGAACGTTTTTCTTAATTTTAACGTTTGTTGCCTTGCTATATAACACACCGTGAATAATTGTATTGTTTTGTATGCGTATAATTATTTCTTAATTAACATTGTTTAAATTAATCAAATTAAAATTCAAAACTTTTCGGACGTTTTTACTTTAGTATCCGGACGTGTAAATTTTGTATTAAATTTTTATTCTCTCCGTATTGAATGAAAGTTTCTGTGTTTATTGTAAAATATATTTTAATTTATGTTTGAACAAAGAATTATATGCATTTCATTAAAAATATGTATTTAAAATACCTGCACAATTCAGGAAGATGTTTTTACAAATTCGTATACTCATTTAATACTAAGATGTTAATGTACTAAATAACAGTGCAAGTGTTTTTAATCAAACTTTGCATGTTTATGAATGGCAAATATTGGATTATTATTTTTTGTTGTGTTTTGAGATATTTCATGACTGATGGATTTATTACTCCAAACAAGAGAACCGTGTCCGGATTCTATGAGAGTAGTGCATTTACCCTACATTGCATTTCATCCGCATTTTTTTCTTATTTTGATATTTCTCTCTCCCGGCTCAACCAATCTCAAAAATCCTCTCTGATGGGCGCAATCTTGTTTCTATCATTTTTTGGCGTTCTTCACTTGTTTCCCGATTAATTATAAAGACAATTTTAAGTCCATTAATATGAAATAAAATCCACTTTTTATGTGAGCATTTCTTAAAAAGAGACTAATCGTATTGTAACTAATACTCAAACAAGTACTAAAGGTACTAGTCTTATTAAGCACATTTTGGGTATCGTTACCATTTATGCTCCTGTTATCTTTTCTCAATTTATAAATAAATAAAAAAATTGTACTCTCTGTTATAGATTATTTCCAAAAATGTCCGTAATTGTGAGCCGATAACTCCTTTTCCAGAAACAAAAAATTATACTCCAGATCGACTCTTTACAGATACTAAAGGCATTTTTTTTTTTAATTAAACCGACACTTTGTTGGTTTCTATTAGGGCCTTTAAAAAGAGTTTGACTCGCACATTTGCGTTTGAGTGTGTCTCTTATAAAACTCAGTTCTTTATTGTACACATAATTTTATACAAGGTTATCTAACGAATACAATGATAGCAATTCCTTTTTTCATTTCAAATCAGAAACATTGATTCAGAAGCTCTTCATATTCTCTGCTTCATAGCAAATATTCATTTTACCGTTTTATTACATCTCTACGATGTCTTGCCGCAGACCTCAGTTGCCTATTCACTTTTATATACAAACTACAAAAACGATTCCTTTAATCGTCATGCAAGGATGAATTTTCACTCAGTCAGGCTACACGTCTGCTTGGCATTGTTTTCATTTTAGATATTTTCGTGATTGCAGTTCAATGCGAATCACATACACGCGTACACATTTGAACATTGCAAAAATTACCTTGCAAAAAATGCGTTTAGTCTAGGGTGAGTCCGGGAATAGTCGCAAGGAAACTTGCGGCTAATACAATTTCTGATCACTTTATATGGAATGAATAGTTTCGAGCATGTCCTACGAAGAGACTAAATGTCTCTTTTATATCCGGATGGGTATAAATGAGGACCAGTCTATTTATGAAAATAAAAATTCGAGTGTGAATCGAACCGGCTCCTCGAGGGTGGCTCAGCGAACGCTCTGCTGACATGCCAACGGCGCGCATGAAATTTCGTTGCCTAAGAGAGTGTATATGTATATCAATGCATTGTTTATTATATCCAAAAGAGATGAATATAGGACTAATCTACAATTATGTATATCCGTTTCAGACATGTTGCGACTAAATAATGCCCAGTTGTACCCGATAGAGAATAATCCCGGAATACTCTCTTTAGAGATTAGTTGCACAATTTTTTGCAGGGATGCCTCAACATTGGTAGTATCGCTTTCATTCTATGCTCAGCTGGTAAAATCTTCTATACTTCGTTATACTCGTATAAACATGTAGTAAGTAGTTCCACTGGTTAAGCCGCATGCGATGGCTTTTACTTGCAATCACGCGCATGAATTGCTTTTCAATTCGATTCCACTGCAGAATTGCTTTGCTTCGATGGTCTACAAGGGAAAGAAAAAAAATATTTTTATCGATATAAATATTTTTTTTTTTGCTTATTACTTTTCCAGTTTTCTAAGTCAACACTTTGCAATCTGCTTACTCGCATGAATTGAAGAAACACAATTTTTTTATTGTTTCTGCTTGGTACAACAATTATTTTGGGGTTTTCTGCGTGTGTAATTTTATTCAATTCGAGTGACGATTTTTTGAAAGCGACAACGTGGGAAGTTTCCATCTTTCATAGCCTTTCTTTCATTGAGCAGCGGCGGCGCTTTTTTGGATAGAATTTTAATAAGGCCTTGGTCATACAGCCTATTAATTACTGGAAGTATTTGAGTAAGAGTACTTGATTTTTGTTAGTGCAGCAAAGAAAGGGCCTACCACCTTCTAAACAGCACCTTTAACTCTAGATATACATATCTAGGTACGAATACTAAAACAAAGTTGAAAATATCCGCAGTATTCGATTGATCATACCCAGTTTTATTTCATAAAAATGCAAGTATTTTTTTTTATCTTTTATATGTTCTCTTTTTACAAATCGCACATCTTGAATGCTGATTTTCAACACTCTCTTGGGCATCAGTTTTCTCAATTGCTTTTGTCTCGTATTCCATAAATAATTCTATTCGTGAAAGAAAAACTCTAAAATCGATTTTAGAAGACAAAGTATCGTTCGAAGTTCATTAAATGAGCTCTGTGAACAAACACTTGATTCGATTTAGTAGGACAGTCCATCGCTTAATAAGCATCAGATATCGTGATTCGCTTGCAGCATCTAATTGTCATCGTCAGCAGCATGCTGCAAAGCGTTTTTTTTTTTTGAAACTTTTGTAATCTTGAGACAAAACCTCGAATAGTAAATGAGCTTAATTACGCCAAAGTGGCAGTTCTGTGCTGAATATATTTGGTGAGATAAAATCTCTACCAATTATCGCTTTCCATCAGCAAAATACCAGTCACATTAGCTATATTTTGCGTTGTCTTGATCATCTTATCCTAAGTTCGATTTTTATAAAATGCGTTAAAGGATAAAGTAAAGAAGTCGGATGAGGAGGTGTGGAGATCTTCGAGATAGCAGCTTAAACGTCCCGCACAAAATAATTATGGTTCAAATAAAGCATTCCACAAACAAAGCTTGGGGCCTACTATATAACTCGAATCGATATCACAAATTGGTCGAATTCAAATTTTTATATTTGCTGCAAAAAAATATGATTTCGGTAATTATTATCGAATCGAATTACAGTGGCTCACAGCTTATTTCGCGTAAGACAATATTTTTAAAACTTATTAAAAAAAACCACAATGCAATTTAGTGAACAACTCTTTTTTGCACTTTATTCTTTGTTCACTCTTTCGCGTAAATAGGCAAAAAGAAAATTTGAAAATGTTTCAATAAAAGAAAAAAAAACCAAAAAACTCATACAAAAGCAAAGTTACAGCTTATTTCGTGTATATACTAAACTTAAAAAAATTATTACACGAAAATTAAAAAAATAGCGAATTAATATTTGGTGGGGTCCATGTAGCCCCCTGGTTTCGTGGATACGATTTTAATATTTAATTTGCTTGTTTATTGTGAACACCCTTAACGCAGTGAAATTTGTCATTTAGTTGTCATCGCTATGAAAATAGAAGACCAACTCAAGCTGGAATTTAAAGTCGAGTATATAAGGTGCACACTATAAGTGAGAATGATTTGCAGGACCCAGATTCAAATCTCTCCCGGGGCATTATTGATAAAGTTGATTCCAATAAGCCTACCCCTCGACAGGCAATGGCAAATCTGAGTCGCTTTTTAAAAAAACAATATTTGCCATTCTGAGTTGCCGTGGTAAAATGCAAACTTGGATACTGAGGAAACTGTGGTAGGTATGTAAAACAAACATCGAGTATCTATCATAATCGATGATCGTTGATTCTGGAATCGGTGTTCATCGATGTTTTCACAAGTTTGTTGTTAAAACGAAACTTCGAAATTTTCAAATACAACGCTAATGTTTCTTTACAACTTTTTCTCAATATCATTTTCGACGTGCTTAAAATTTAGTGCAATAAACTAAGCGTTTTAATAAACAAAATGTTTAGTGGAATAATCGTTGTGTAATGTACCGTAACTCCATCCTCTAAAGGATCAACATCTACAGTAAAGATTGTGTTTTTCGTAAGCTGCATAATTTATTATAATATATAATATATATATAATATAATATAATATAATATATATATAATATAATATAATATAATATAATAATATAATTTTGGCGCGTACATTATATAGCTCAGTGTTTGGCCGAGCATCTCCTACCATTTGTGGTGTGCGTCTTTATATTATACGGCAAATGGAGGGACGTACAGTTTTTGTGCCGACTCCGAACGGCAGATGTATTTTATGAGAAGCTTTTTCATGGCAGAAATACCCTCGGAGGTTTGCCATTGCCTGCCGAGGGGTGACCACAATTAGAAAAAACTTTTTCTATTATTAAGATTTTGCTTGCCCTGACTGAGATTCGAACCTCGAACTCACCGGCATATCAAGTTATAGCACGCACCGCTACCAACTCGACAACAGCGGCCACTATAATTTATTATACTTCCGGAGTATTTTATGAAAAAAAAATTTAAGTTACAAGAAATCAAAGCATACAAGGAAAGGTTCATCTGTCAGCATTTAATTCCATGGATGTATGCATATTATTTATTGATAGTTATTTTACCTTTAATCCATATATCGCTATAATATATAAATTTATATTCTTGTACTTTTATAAACAATAAGTGAGAAAAAATAAATTCGGGCGAAACCGATTTTTATATACCCTCGCGATGTATTTTTGTATGGGCGGTGCCCATATCTTCATAAAAACCCCGTTTCTTTGTTTAAAATCGCAGCTTGTATTAAACTTTACTGAATTTCTTCCATAAAATACTAAAAAACGAAGTTTTTGCATTTTTCAAAATTTCCTGTATATGAAAGTTGGGCGTGGTTATGGTACGATTCCAAAAATTATTGACGGTGATGCTAGTGGTATCAAGGACAATATGTTCACCAAATTTTGTGACGACACCTTACATCGTTATTGAGATACCTATGTACGGTTTTTTATAAGTGGGCGTGGTAACGCCCGAAAAAACGGGGTTTATGCATTTTTCAAAAACTTTCGTTATATGGTGAGCGTGGTTATTGACCGATCTTGACCATTTTCAATACCAACCTGCCCTGCCCAAAAAACAATCTATGTACCAAATTTTCTCAATTTTTACTCAACTTATCGTCTGCACGGCGGACGGACGGACAGACAGACAGACATCGCTAAATCGACTTCTCTTTTCATTCTGAGCATTTTGGTATATATATGTCTATATCTATCTTGATTCCGTTATGCTGTTACAAGCAACCGTTATGCGATCAAACATATAATACCCTTGTGAACAAGTACGCTCGGGTATAAATAAATTTGTTTGCAAGCCAGCGCCTCAACACTGCAAATCCGTTTATAGGCGCGTCCTTATAGACTCATTCGCAACACTGTTTGTATTGTCACTTTTTATTTATTTACGTTCCTTGTTGAACGAGTAGTAATCTTGAATCAGCACACTGCTTAAACGAAAATAAGAAAAATCTGATCAAGTGGTCGTTGTTATATTTCAAATATTGTTACATCAAACATCGATACTAACATTGTGACCTAAATACAACCCCGTAATGAGATGCTATCGCAAGATACATTTACAATATATGAAAATACAAACGGAATTATAGTTTTAATAAATTAATTTAGTAAATAAGTAATGGAATGGAATCAGACTACAAAGTAAAATATAAAAGTATAGCGTCTATACATAAGCCAATTTATAATAAAAATGTTTCTCAATTACCTAATGGTTGGTTAAATTATTCAAACTCATTCTATGTTTACAAAATCTGCACCTACATATCAAAACGTATCTAAATATATGCATATATACTTATGTACAGTTGCGTTCAATATAATAGGAGTGCACATAACAAAGCTTGTTCAATTTTAAAATTTGATCATGATACAAAATGCAGGTGTAGCGTTTCATTACCACTTCTTGCATAGGTTAATTTTAAGATAATTAGAAAGAATTAAGCTGTGAGCAAGATTATAAAAGAAACTTTGGGATGCTCTAACTAACGCTTTTTCGTACAAAAAAAAAAAAAAACGCGAAGTAGAGGTTGTAGGCGTAAAATCGCAAGTTTAGATGAAAGGCTTACTACAGGAAATAGCAAAAGTTGATCTTTTGCTTCAGCTGGACAAATAAAAAAAGGGCTGAAACTTTTTGTAAGTAAAATAACCGTTCGTAGACATTTACAAGAATCCCACTTAAATGCCAGAAGTCCACAAAAAGTTCCTTTGCTCTATAAAAAATATGTAGCAGCGCGTATCAAGTTTGCTCAACATATTTTTGACAGACGAAATCAAAATTGTGGAACGGAGTCCCGACTATATATGCGCCGCCCCCAAAACACGAAATATAAGCGCAAATACACAATTAAATTGATAAAACATGGTATCATTAAGGTGATGGTATGCGACAGTTTTTCTTATAATGGAGTTGGCCCAATTCACCTTATTAAAGAATTGATGGATCAGTGGGTATATGAGGATATATTGGACCAAGTAATTTTGCCGTATGACACGAGTATAATATGCCTCTAAACTAGGTCTTCCAGTAAGGTAGTAATAACCCGAACTCAATGATCAAATCTTGCAGAGGAGTGGTTTCGGGTAAATGGGCTCTTAGCCTGGCCAGCTCAATCGCACGACCTCAACCCCACAGAAAATCTGTGAACAGACGCCAAGCGAGGTGTTTCGGAACAAATGGCCAACAAATTCTAAGGATTTATGGAACAATATCCAAGAATCATAGCGATAAGTCCATTTGAAACGTTGCCAGGATATCATCGACTCCATGCCCAGAAGATGTGCTGCAATTTAAAAAAAATCGGCGCTATGCCACCAAATATTCAATTAATATACATCTGTGACCATTTTCTGTTTTTTACTACTGTAATATTTGAAAAACTGTCCGTAATCCTTTTATTTTGATCGGTACAATTTTATGTTAATTAACTTTTTTTTTTAAATATTATTTTAAAATCTTTTGATAAAAATTCTTTGCTGTATATAAATACAAGAATAAGCAAAGAATATGTTTCTGATGTGTTCCTGAATAAAATTTTACTTCTTCAGAATAATATGTAGCATTTTGTGTATTTCCTTGGGAAACATATTTTTTTGATCACAGCTGTATGTATACATATGTATGTACATACTTATATTTATATTTGTTTGTCGATTGCTAAATTTACTACAAATCCATAACCTTTATGCGTAGATACTCGTATTTTTGTTTATGAGCACGTTCCCTTTCAAGGCAGTTAGGCGGAGCTCAGTGGCGCTAACAGGATCGTAAATTTTCCGATATAAATCTAACAGTAGTGCCAGCTAGAGCAATACACCTACTTACATACACGCGTGTACCTTTGTGTGATGGTGCTTACATCAATAGACAAAAGCTAAATTTTTATTAGCTGGCCAATCGATGGCGTTTGAATGCCGTCATGTTATTTTTTTTTGCTTCGCAGCTCATACAGGTATTACGGATGTCTTTTCGGGATCCCGAAATGTGTACAACCAGATTCTTGTATTTATACTTATGTACAATTCACTACCTACTTATGTATGTGCATTTGCTCCACTCTGTAAAACAGACCGTTAATTGAATTGATAAAAAAAGAAGTCAATCCATATTTTTAAATTTTCCTTACGCTCAAAACCTTGGATTAGCAAGGGCTCTGTGGGTATTCTATGATAACGACCATACTTGGCCACAAAGTGGGCTCCGAACATGTTAGACAATTATAAACCCTCTGTTTCGCAATTCATCAGCCAGGCGCCCAACGTGAGGCCCACACATGACCGACTGTGGTTCACATTTTAGTAAAGCAAACATTTTGTGGCCACTATGCACTATTTTTTGCTTGGAATAAACTCGTACTTTGTCTTTCCGATTCGAGTCTATTTTTATGTTTATGAATATCATTGGCACACGCAGTAAACTTTGGAAAATTGAAGCCTGAAGCTTAATGTATTTGCTTCACCCATGTAACAAGTAAGATTTTAGATATTTTAATTTAAATTTTTGGTTTTGTTAAGTTTGATATGGGTTCTTCTTCCGGAATCGCAATTCCTAAAAACTATAAGGCTTAAAAGCAATCGCTTTGGTTCAATTTCCTAAGGAGTCCAATCTTATCTTACATTCCTCAAGAGTTCTCAAGAGGTTCCAAATACTTTTAATGTCCTTAAAATGCTATCTTTATGAATGGCTTCCTGGACAACCTAAGACTAATGACAACCTTCCAAACAACCCTCTTTTACCGGAGCTCCGATCATCGGGCCACAAGTCAAGATTTCGCATTAAGAATTGGAACTGAAGTTGCATCTTTAAAGCTTATGCAAACAGTAATCTAAAGTACACTGTAAGTAATACGTCGATCTCAGATTACAAGTCTTACGAAAGGTTCAACTTTATGCTGATTCAGAAGATTTGGCACAAAAATAATATATAAAATTTCAAGTTATCAAACAAATTTTTATTTTAACTGAATCGATTGCTGCAAGCTAAATTGAAAAACATTCAAAAAGTATTCCATAATTCACGTCGTGATGGCGCGCATTTATCGGGATCTCGGGGTTATCATCTTCCGAGCGCACATACTCGCAATTTCCCACTCGAGGGCGTCACGTGCATATTCGTGTACATACAAAAATACTTACAAATCTGTACATACCAACAAACGCTTCTACTCGCGGCGCTCTCGCTTTCATTGACTTCGACGACGTTTTCGAGGGATAAACTGCATTCGCAGCATTTTTCTTTTCTAAATTTCTTCATCTCCTTATGACTTAATAATTTCGCTTCATCATAAATTCACCTGTCGTACACTTTGTTGCTATCTCTTGCATTATATATTTTATTGGTTTTCCAATTTTTGCTGTTTTCATATTCGTTGCAATAGATGCTCACGCGTTATTTCCCATTTCGATTATTTTTTTACGTTTCACGTGCCACACATTCTATAAATGGCGTTGCATTGCAGCCTGGAGCTAGATGTATACAAATACATACATAGTAAGTATGTATGTGTGTATATGAATGTGTATAACTCATACATAGAAACGTGCGTACATTTAATAACCACAAACTAATTTATAAGTAGGTATGCATTTTATTTGTTTTTGTGATATTGTGGTGCGAATTTTCCGAAGAATTTCTTGGCTCAAAGTCGAAAATTGTGGTCGCCTGTGGAATAGGAAATTGATTTTTAATCTCAACTTATCTTAAGGCCTACTTATCAAGTAAGACAGAAAACATTTAGCGGCACGTTTTTGGCTTTTAGTTTTTATATTTCTTTGGAATTCTATTTGACGATGTCAAGAAATTATTTGGTTTTGCTTGATTTATTTAAGTGGATTGAAAGTTATGAACATAAGCAAAATCGTCACGTATTTTTTAACTGATGGATTTAATATTGTTTAAAGTCATTAATTCTGAAGAATAAAATTAAAAATGTATCCATGATTCGGAAGAAATTTGTATTTACTATATTGATAAAAATAATAAAATATTGTGCATATATACATAAATACATACATATATATGATCTATGTCCCAAAATTTGAAATAGAAACCGACGGGCCTCCTCGATACCATGTTCATTCCGACAACCCAAATAAAAATCTAGCAAAAGTGCTGCTTGGAATGCCACCCGATCCGAGAGTCTCTCAAATACTGATGTTTAACCTCAAGTCAAGAAATTCGGGCATAACTTAGTATAAAAGAATAGGTTCTAAAATAAATAAAAATCCGCCAATTAGTAAAAACACCGAAAAAATTGTGGCCAAATCTGCGAACAAACAGTAATGCAGGCGCTATCTACGTGAACAATTGACTTGGCATCGGTTGCACCATCTACTAAGCCTCGCGGAACTAAAACTAGTCCTTTCAGATCATTTTCCTAGCATGCAACCTATCAACGGGACTGCTCGGAATCTCGTCCGTTCCGACAGCCCCCAAAATTGAGCGACATCCTATCCAATACTTAGTTGGCACATCTACAATATCTAATATGGTAAAGAGTGCGAAGAAATAATATAATGAAAGAAGCGAGCCAACCACAAAGCAATTTAAATTATGAAAATAATGGTTGGAGCAAATAACAAAGGCAGGGCCGTGTGCAGGATTTATCCCACGGGGAGGGTTTTGGATTGAAATTTCATTTCGAATAAAAACTTGGTTCTTCATTACGATTTGCGTGAAGTACAAGAGAAGTTGAAATTGTCTTTCACACATCATTCTCTAAATAATTAATAGTCGCATAACAGTTAAAGCAGAACAGGCTCCCTTGCAAAGCTAACAAACTAAACCCGATAATTTTTGGAATTTTTTTAATTCGAATAAAACTTTGGATTGTGATTACTTGCGGCTATTCTCAAACGTTGCTCAAAAATTCTCGACTTGTCAATAAGTTCTTTCTCTAATCGAATTCTTATGATATTCCTCAACAGGTGAACTTGAAAGTTTCATTTAGTTAAATTTTCCAGCATAAATATGTACATATATATTTTATTTTTTTTTTTACTCCAGCTTCTCTTACCAACACTGATTTAATTTGAGTTTAAAAAGTACCGAAAATTACCTAAACAAAAGAAGGTTTAAATGTTTCAGAAATTTATTTCTCATAATATATTTCTTTAGGCTTTTTCGTTCATTTGAGTTTGGTTTAGTTACACCAGAAAAACATGTTTTCCATTTTTTAAATATAGTTTTATTTTTAATATCTAAATTTGTTTTAAAGTTTCATAGACAAACGGAACAAAGTATAAACTTTGTAATGTACATATGAGCTTACTTCTAGCATTTACGAGTAGTTCTCAATATTCACACATTCATTACTAGTTTTAAATACACATTTACAATTTTATATTCATTCTCTATATTATGCAGTAAAACCAAAAGCTGTAGTTTCACTTTCGACAACTCAAACTTTGGTCACTTCCTGTGTGGCAAATACAATCAAACTCTATCGAACAAAATTAAACTGAATTGGAAAGAAGTAAAATAAATTGCAACACAAACTGTAACAGAAATGGAGTGAATTGAAAAACTTTTTACGCCAAACTTTCCACATCCTATTTTGTATAAGCATGTGTATTTTGGATGAATATTTTAATAGTTATATCCAAATATATAGAAACATACATACTCGTACAATGGAATGCAACCTTTTCACTTTTCTGATTATTTTGTTGAGTGAATTCGACAAGCTTTAAAGTTTTGCAAATGAAAACAGTTTTTAGCTCACATAAAACCATAACAAACAATAAAGATGCTTATCTATAAAATGTATAACTTACATATTTACATATATATATATATACAAATGTGTGTATAAACTCATTTGTTTGCGTATGTTGCAATATATGTACTTGAAGGGAATGTATGGTTTGGTTGGTAGCAGTTCTACGAAACGTTATAACTTCTGGAGTATAATAATGCATTGAATTTATTAACTGATAGAAAAGAAAGTGCGACGATATCAAAAGTAATTTAGTAATTACTAATTCAAAATAACTAAAATGAGTTTCCAATGCAAATAATTTTAAAGTGTTAAGTTTAGTTAAGCAAGCTATTTACAAATTCTATCTACACACAAACTTTACAAAAATTTTCATTAAAACAAATGTTCGTTTATAAATAAAACTAGAATATTTAATAATACCATTTAAGTGATTTTTCCAATTTTTAAAACTTCCCATTAAGATTAAAACTTTTTGATAGAAATTTTTAGAAAATTTTTGATATGCTGTTTTGTAGACCATTCATTTTCGAACAAGAAACGGCAAGTTGAAGGAAACTTAATTAAAGAATTGATTTTTGAGAACGTTTTTTCTCTTGGGTGTTGCTAAATTTGTTTTATACAGCTGCGGTTGCCAGACGGGCTGATTTGGAAAGGACAGTACTAAATTTTCACTCGCTGTACTGACAATTTTCAATAATCAATTCAGTACGCAAATGTGCTTATTTTTTCTCGAAATTTATGCAGATTTTTCAATCGCAACAATTTTAAGCATACAAATTATGTTATTATTTTACGTCATTAAAAAAATTTGTTAATTTTCTTGGGCAACTCTGTGGCCTTATTTTGTTTTACATAAGTTCTATAACACTTTGTTCAAATACGAGAATGAATCTCGAGGAGTTTCTTGAATTTTTGAAAATCAATGACGTCCAATAATTAGTAAAAATTACACAAAAATACAACAAGTAATAGGAAAAATACATATAAATATTACATTTTTATAAAAGAATATGATTTTTATTAAATGTGTATTTTGTAAATGTTATATGTATATTTAATGTATGAATCGGTTCGAAGCGAATAACAAAGTCAAAAGTGAATATAAAAAAATGATTTATTGATCTCTGTTTATATACATACGTATGTACCTAAATATGTAAAAATCAATGAGGTTTGTGTTTTAATGTACTATGTTTAATAAAACTAGCAATGAATTGTAGTACTTTCGCATTTAATAACCGTCTACTGAAATGTACTGATTTTTTACCACTGAAAAGACCGAATGTACTGATCTGGGAGGAAAAAATCTAGCAGCCCTACAAAGAGCACAAAAAATAATTCGAAAATCAACAATTTACTTTAGCCTACTGAAATTTGCAGTTTATTATACTACTATCTGAGGGATAAGTAAACGGCATACTGATTAAAAAGTTTGAATTTTCATGTCAGCAATAACACGCCGAATATTCTCTTCCAAGGCGTCAATCGTCTCGGGCTTATCTGCGAAGACAATCGACTTCACATAACCCCACAAAAAATAGTCCAGCGATGTTAAATCGCACGATCTTGGAGGCCACGCCACAGGCCTACGACGCGAGATAATGCGCTTACCAAAACATTGCCTCAATAAATTGATTGTTTCATTAGCTGGATGGCATGTAGCGCCGTCTTGTTGGAACCAAAGGTCAGCCACATCAACATCCTCCAATTCAGGCACGAAAAAGTCATCAATCATGGCTTTATAGTGTTCCCCACTGACTGTTACTTTATGGCTGGCTTCATTTTTGAAGAAATATGGACCAATAATTCCGTCTGCCCATAGAGCACACCAAACAGTGACTTTTTCAGGATGTAACGGCGTCTCAACAATGGCTTGTGGATTATCATAACTCCAAATGCGATAATTTTGTTTATTAACGTACTACAAGTGAGCTTCATCGCTGAACAAAATTTTCTTGTGAAAATCAGGATTAGTGGCCATCTCGATTTTGGACCATTCATCGAACTTTGCAAACGTTGTTCCGGAGTAAGTCTGTTCATTATGAAATTGCAAAACAAACTGAATATAAATCAAGTAACAGCTGTAAAAAAGACCAACTCCGAAAAAGTTAATTCGAGGCATGGGTGAATAGTTATTTGGTTGAGCTTTACGTCGTATTCATATCAATTTTACAGAAAAGTTATGCAGATAAAACACTCTCGCAAATTGATTTCGGTTTATCAAATATAAAAAACTTGCGTGAATTACTCTCATTTATTGCGGTTCTGTAAAAAAGTTCTTCTCATTTGCATTCATTTTCGTGGCAAGTAAGTGGAGCAGACGCTAAAGACCCTGCAGGAGCTTTAAGCCGAACAGGTCGTGATTGCCTCACTAGCTTCGCTTTCTGACTTTGTCTCTAGCGGTTGTTCGTAAGCTTGAAAGTAATCTCTCGAAAATCGTCAGCTATTTGAATATTTTGCAGATGAATCGCTCGGCCTGCTTCCAAGTTATCGCAGATCAGAACTTTCCCTTACTTGCTTTGATCTCTGCCCATGGCACCGTTCTTCAACAATCAAAAGATAGACGGACATGGAGAACAGACAAGCGGAGTATGGGGTAATAAGTTTAATTCAAGGTTTTAAGTCAATATAAGTGCGCTACTGGAATTCGAACGGAAAGAAGAGAACGGAAAATTTGGCGAACCGAGACAGCTATGAAAGTTGACAAGAGCAGTTGAGCAAATCGTATTCAAAAGCGGCAAATGATATATAGCTTGCTTTATTTTTTCATACATGGCTTGCCTCTAAAGTAGATTTAAGGCCCAGTGAACTACACCTTTTTCAGTTTAAAATCAGAAAGTTGCAATTCAAATTCAGAAAGTTACAGTTTAAGTTCAGAATTTCCATTTCATGTTCCAGAAAATTACAATTCAAATTCAGAATTTCCATTTCAAATTCAGAAAGTTGCAATTCAAGTTCAGAATTTCCAATTTAAATTAAGAAAGTGGCAATTCAAATTCAGAAATTTACAATTCAAGTTCAGAATTTTCATTTCAAATTCAGAAATTTTCATTTCAAATTCAGAAAGTTACAATTAAAATTCAGAAATTTACAATTCAAGTTCAGAAAATGTCATATGCACTGTACGATTTAGATATTTTAAGTTGCATGGAAGCAATTGCGTCAGAAAGTTTTCAATTTTAATTTTACATATACTATGTATAAGTCGCGTATAAAGTCAGTTTTAAAAACTCACACGTCAATATTAAGTACACTCTAAAGTTAAAGACAGCTTTTTTGGCAGACATCTCATAGAAAAGTATGTCAAAAAGCTACTTTCAACTTCAGAGTCAACCAAATCTTGATATTAACTCCGCGCTTTTTTCTTCCCAGTTTATATTCACTCTTACGTACATACATATACATTTTCATATTTCATGCACATTTTTATATACATAAATGTATGTATGTATGTATTTAAATATTTTAAGGTTTCTTGTTCTCTTATAATTGTTGTATTGTTACTTTTATCGTTATATGAAAATAAATAATTAGCGCTAAAGACTAAGAGTTAATGTGTTGTTAGCTCAATCCATTCTTGTGTTAAGTATCAGGCGGAGGGATAGGCAAAGTTAAAACTGATCCTGCGTCCGACACTCGTTATTTATGAATACTTATTCCTTCAATGCAAACTACATATTGCACAAATTTTACATGTACATACATAAATACATATGTACATTTCGAAAAAAAAGGTTTCTTAACATAATTTGAAAATTTCTGAACTTGAATTGAAATTTTCTGAACTTTAATTGTAAATTTCTGAATTTAAATTGTAACTTTCTGAATTTGAAATGAAAATTTCTGAATTTGAAATGGAAATTCTGAATTTGAATTGTAATTTTCTGAATTTGAAATAGAAATTCTGAACTTGAACTGTAACTTTCTGAATTTGAATTGTAACTTTCTGAATTTGAATTGCAACTTTTTGATTTTAAACTGAAAACGGTGTAGAAAAAGGACGAGTAAATATGTACTAAATTTTATTTAGACCTTAAAGAGTGAGAATAACCAAAACCCAATATAATTTGGATTAATGTGTATATGTATGTATGTACATATGTAAAGAAATATGTACATACATACATATGTTAATAATTTATTTTATTTATTCTTTGCATACTTTCCAAGAGCACAGACAAAACCATAACCGCTTGGCCACACAAACGACCGTCTAACCAATAAGCGCCCAGGGAGCGTAAACATTGCGGTTTCAATTATGCTGACGTTCTAGACTAATGCGTTCACACGATAGTTTCTGTATGCTTTTGGAGCTGTGAAAGGATGCAATGAATTTAACCGCTAAAGCGTTGCATGCGAAAGAGCGAGTTACATACTCTCGTACACATACATATATTCATGTGTAAGTATGAATTTATAGGTTTAAGTATATATGTACATTAGGGTGCGCCTTATTTTTTGACTTTGAATTATGGGGCATCACACCCCCTAAAAATATGTATTACGGAGAAAAACGATGTTATGCAAAAAACTAGAGCTTTTGGAAAAGGGGAAGACATGCCGCAATGAGGGTAAAGTTTGCAAGATTCATAAAAATTGCAATATAAACCAATAATACTACAGTGATAATTTTATGTGCGATTTTATTTCTAAAATTTATAAGAAAAGGTATTTGCATTTTGAAAAAGAATAGCGAGTTTAATAAATTCATTTTGTTCATACATTTTTTTATACATATATGCATTTACACATAGTACATTAATACTCTTATTGCAAAAGTGTCGACTTTTTTGCATCAGGGTAAAGTTTCCTATAAGCAGCTACAGTTTGAACAATAAATTGCTTTTCTTCCTCATTTTTTGAAAGTACGTTATTAAAATCTTCCATAAGCTTTACTGCTCGTTCTGCCGAATCATTAACAACATTTATTTTAGTAACTATGTTTAATCCGATATTGTAAGACGACTCATCTTTCCATTCTACAGGATTTTTTGCTAAAAAATCTGTTGGTATACCGAATCTTTTAAAGAAAGTTTTGGTTTTTTGTGAAATGAAGTCTTCAATACTTTTGTCCGAATATAGGCTAAAATCCTGTGAAGGTACAATCAACTTTTTTCCTCGGTATCGTTAACATTTTTCAAAGCGGTCACCATACGTTTTTTTATGTCATTGTTGATTTGTGGGTCAAAAAAGGCAAATCCAGCAGCTTCTGCAGTTAAATACCATAAATGGTTACAAAATTTGTGTAGCAGTTTCTGACTAGCCGTTTCATCTATGTATCTGTAAGCATACAAGTTCTTGATCAAAGCTAAATCTTGCCTAGGAGCTTCTGCAGAAACGGGTGCTCTTGTCCAGGCTCTCAAATAAACTTTTGCAACGAATATACAAATGTCCCGAATTCCATCTTCCTTATATTTGCTTAAATTAAACTCCTCCCGAAATAAAAATATTTTTAAGCAATAAATTGCCTTAGCCATCCACCTGGCATGATGAAATGCTCCAGGTGCCCGAAATACGAACTGGGATACCGTACCACCAAGAAAAACTACAACTAGCTGGAGTAATTCTTTATAATCCTCTCGTGGTTGATTTTCATTGAGATTCTGCAAGGCGAATTCTATAATTTCTGATTGATTTCATTTAATTTATTTTCTGCCAACTCTGTTTAAATCTGTGAAATATTTGAACACCAGGACCAGAAGACACTTGCATTTTTTGTTCAAATATGCTCCGCAAAATTAATTCCAGAATGTGATGTCGGCAGGGTAAATATAAAAGGTCTCTCTCTAATTTTTGCTCTAAAATTGTACACGCCCCTTGAAAACGTCCCATATTGGACGCTGTAGTATCGCAGCAGAGGGCTTGCCATTTTTCAAGAAGGCCCCATTCGCTGAGCAAGTTGTATATGGCTGACGCCTGTTGCTTTCCCGTGCCTGCAGAAATAGCTGGGATTCAAAGCAATTGTTCAGTACCATTGAATGATATCACTACCGGTAGCCGATCAACGTGCTCTGAGTTGATCAAGGATGGTAAAATTTTACCATCCCAATGAACCACCACTGCAGTTATTTCCTGGTTTTTGAAGGCGCGATAAATTTTTTGGGCGGATTCAACTCGAAATCGTGAACGATACCGTCGAAGGGAGGTTCCGTTTATAATAAGGTCGTTAACGTCATGTTTTAAAGCTTGAGCAGTTGCTATTAGTATTCGTACCGCATCACGATCACTTACTTTGCATTTATCCAGAACTGTGACAAGTTTGGGTGTAATAAAGTTCATTCGCGCTTTTCTTTACATACATTACTGGGACGCGGCAAATCGTCGAAATCTTTGGATAAATCTTCATCATCATCATTTCATTTTCACTACCTTCATCTTCAGTTAACGTGCATTCGGGATTTTTACACTCGCCTATTAAACAGCAACACAAAAAGGAAATAATTTCTACTTTTTGCAACACACTTGACACAAACAATACAAATATGGTGAAACTAAAATTTTTACGCTAAACAACGTCAAACTCGAACCGTATTAAATTATAATCTTACCATGGATGTTAGCAAGATATTCGCCGCTTTTACGTTTTCCTACAGCTTTGCGATAGAGTTTCCTATTTTCTTTTTCCAACAAGACCCGATCTGAACCAATCATTGAACCGGGTCTCCCTTCCTGCCTTTGGCATAGAAGAAATAATTTATGTTCCTCAATCGTAATTAGTTGTAGGGCATCAGCGTGGGCAATGTCAAAAAGGTTAATAAAAGTTGCAAGAAAATCTTGCTCCCGATTTTCCTGCGGTGTTCTCCGGCGATTAGAGCTCTTCTGCAACCCCTTCCATTCCTGATACAAGCCTTCAAGTTTTAAAACACTTTTGTCCACATTCTTCGTTGGTATTCGTGCTTTAGCCCAAAAAACCTCCACTTCTTTAATAACGAGGTAAGCAGCACCACGGAGACTTAATTTTACTTTACGCAGGTTATAAAAAAGCAATCGCAAAACTTGTTCGTTGGATGGCAACTTAGCACCGTCAATTTGGCTTTCATCATAGTCAAGGAGATATAACTTTTCTTGTGCCCTGGTTTCCATTTTTAACTTAATTTAATTTAATTGTCTTATTTAAATTACATTAGGTAGCACACTTTATACTTCTTGATAAACTAAATAATTATCACGTCTGTATATGCTCGACCGAATTCACAGAATAATAGTATTTTTAAAAATTCTTTTAAATGAATATGCGAACCATGAAGGAGGCCATGACTTCAATAGCAATCAGTTTTTCAAAAACATATTTGAATAATTTTGCTACATTCCATAAACCCAAAGCTATAACCGTGCTATAATTAATTTCTTGGGCCTGCCCACATTGAAGACGGCGGCTGCAGACGACAACAACAAAAAACCAAAGCATTGGCGACATAAATATAATAACAACGACAGCGACAACCTAACAGCTGATGCAAATGTTGTAAATTTTTAGCATTTTCCTCACCTTCTCGATTAGTTTTAAGTAAAAATCCATTTTCGGACTAATTCAACTATTTCTAATAATTTAAATAAGTTTTAAATGTAAGTAATAAGTGTCACGAAAATTTAACGCGCTTGGTCGCCTTGTCAAAATAGAAATAGATTTAATCTGGCGACAGCGGCATTCATGATTGACTGCCCCGTAGTCGTGTCGCGCCCAAAAAAGTCATCGCCATTGAATCATGTGTAAAAATAATTTGACAGATGCCGCGATGCCGCCGCCGTCTTCAATGTGGGCAGGCTAATAGTTGAGCAAAAATCAAGTAAAAATACAAATTCAAGCTGACCGGAAAAAAGTGCAACGAATGGGAAAAATATTTAAATTCCGTAAATCAATAAGCGATTGCTTAGGTTGTACGGTTATCGTTATCGTTTATGGTTATGGTTATAAATATGGCCTAAACTAAAGACGATTACGATTTTAACGTTAGTTGACACTTTCGTGACAGTAATTCCATGGAACATTATATTCCGCTGTAAGTGTTTTCTACACTGCTAGTTACATCAGATGCATTCTATGGTTATGGTTATGTCACCATAAGTTTATTCTTCAATGTCTCGGTTATAAATTTATCATAAATAATGCCATAATACTAATTTGTCAGTCAACATCGTAGTTATTCAAAATTTGTAAAACGTGGTCACTTTACCCTCGTTGCGGCACGTCTTCCCATTATCCAATCGCCAAACTTTTTTGCAGAACATAATATTATACTCTAATGCAACTTTTGGGGGGGTGTATAGCGTAGGCTAAGGTGCACCCTAATGTACATACATACTCGTATATTTATGTAAATACATTTAGTGCACAATAGTGCAAGCGACCATGCATATTTATTTACTATTGCGGAGTTTTGTGCGCGAATAAACATACATTGAGGAAAGTCAAACAGAGCATAATTGCAATTGTGGATATTTGGGTATTTACAGGAATGTGTTAAATTGTTTATACCATGCCAGTGTTGCCAGATTTTAATTTTTGGTTATTCAAGGGCGCTCTTCACCTGTTTTCAATTCTCGTTTACTTCTGGAAGCAATGCCCAGTGTACAAATTTCTATATCGCTTGCGACGACAAGAAGCAGAAAGCAGGCGAAAATTGAAAGTAGGTGAAGACAGCCCGTTAGAGTGCAATCGTGTATGTAAAACTAAGTTTTTGTAGTTAATGATACTTTCAATAAATGCGGCAATAACAAATTTAACCATCCATTTTTAAAAATAAAATGTATGAAGTTTGCCAATATAGATATATCAAAAATAGTCACTCTGCACATGTTTTTATTAATTTATTGTAATTGTTTTCCTTCATACGATTATTTAAAATAAATTACACTCAAGTTATTTAATTAAACCAGAAAAGGTCCTTTTAGACCCTTTCGAATTTGCTAAGGTTAAGACCGATACATGTTTTTTTTTGCAATGTTTATACAATCTTGATCTGTTAAAAACGTGTGTGAGTAGGAGATTCATTAAACTTACACAAATAAATAAGTTGAAAAGATAAACATTAATTTTATTTCAATTTATCTATTTATTTGGTAGCTGAAAGCGATATTGGCAGAAAGACTTGGGAACTAGTGAAAGATGAGCTGAGGAACATTTCGCGAAAAGTTTCGAATTGCCTCGAAAATATCTCGGACTAGTCCCAAAAATGGTCCTGAAGTGGTTCTGAAAAAGTGCAGAACTTGTTCCTACATCAAAAGGAAGGAGAGTTAAATCTACCCTTTATTACTCTCAAAATAATATGAAACTTTTACACAAATATTAATGAAACAGTCCTGATCAAAAAACGCAAGCTTGTTCTGATATTAACCCGAAATAGTTCCGACATAGTATATTAAAAAAGTCTGGATCTGGTTTTGGCTCTTAAACAGTCGTGAAGTAGTTAAGAAACGGTCATAAAATAGTGCTGAACTCATCCATAAATGTTAATGAAAATGGATGGAGGAACAGTGCAAAGTACGAAACACCTAATTTATGTTAGGTTGAAGTGACTGCCGGTACTCGTCAAGCGCACTTAGTTTTCTAAGTGGGACCCAATGTGATACCATAGAGTGCTTAGACTCGTCCTCTTTGAATCAGTTCGTAGAAACGAAGATTTTTTTAACTTGTAATTTTGATTGCATCGAGTAATTTTCTTCGAGACTTTGATTAACCTGTTCGGTCTGCATCACTTTTTAGAAGTAAGTATCAAAAATCGATAGTTTCCCGGGCATTGGGGAGATGGATTATATAACACTTTTTGTCATCCTTTTATTGGCTTTCTATAAAAGCAGCTTCGTTATTTATTCTTTTTCTTTAGTGGTCGTGAAGAATATGATTGGCGAATAAGTTTTTATGGAAGGTTTTAATAGGAAACTGACGCCGCATGTCGAGCTGCAGGTAAGTTATCGCGGTACAGTTTCGCAAAGTGTCACAAAACTTAAAATATCTGCCTTAGTCTGCAAACAGCCCCGATAATAACACTATGTAACAAAGAAAATTTTGTTTTTTCACTGGGTTCACAGTATGCCATTATGATTCGCCACCTTAAAACTATTGGAAATATTGAAATAGAAAATGAAAGAACAATTTTCTATCAAGTCAAGTTTAGTAGTGAAACGCATTTATTTATTTTACCTAAAATTATATGAAGCGGGGACATAAATTGTTATTCTACATTAAAAATAACTTTTTTTGTTGTTTTTTTGAACGATTGGCTTTCTTTTTGTAGTCAATAGTGACAGTATCCCTCTGGAGGCTCCAACAATAGTCTGCAATTTCTTGATGAAATCTTTCACCATGTTCATCACTTACTTAACCCATTTTGATGAATGTATGCTTGTGACCTAGTAGTGACATTAATCCATCAATATTAATTCAGAACACTAATCCATCTTCTTTTGCATAAAAGGTAGCTAAGGTAATGTGAAGATAAGCTGTTATTTTAACTCCAGCTTGCAATAGATTCCATTGTTTTAATATCGAGCCTAATATTTTAGATTTTTCTTTGGTCAAATATAAATATGTAACAAGCTCATTTAGTTCTGATTGACTTATCAAACGTGGGTCTGTATTTTTTCTTCTATAAATACCTCTTTGCTATTAGAAGGGCCTCTTTCATCTTCTTATCCAATAGGACTCGATAAACTTGAGGAAATACAAAATCTTTCCGGTACTGGAATGTGTGGAGATTGTGATAGCGGAATTGACACTGATGACATAGTAGCATACTTCACCGAGTGTTTTGATTTTTTTGAAAAACCTTTCACAGTTGTTAAAGAGAAGAAACCGTCGTCTATGTGTTTTTTTGGTTTACGCCACTGCATTGTAACACCAAAGGGCATAGTTTTAATATTACCCTTGCACCAACCCTTCAAATATTTAAAAAAATTTAAACAAGACACTTTCGGCATCCATCATTTGTCTTGATTTCTAATGGCAATTTTAAAATAAGCTTCATAACATTTTTCAAACAAAGGCGAAATTGGGTTTTTTTACTTTTAGGAGTAAATTGACCACAAAAGTAAGAAACAAAGCTAGGAGAATTTAATACAATCACGCGGCTTTTTTGTAGATTTATGAATAAACTAAATGTTTTGATGACTTTTGTACACACCAATGATCTAATTTTATAGCTACCCTCAACTAAGTGTAACGAAAAGTGAATAAAGTAAGATTAACGTTGATATTTCTTGGAACGATTTCCCGTCATTCCATGTTAAGTTCGGTTTGGAGACAAACCGGTTTCGTCGTTGTACCATCTTCAGTGTCAATTTTCGTTCTGTTCAGTTTATTCTGTTGTTCCGTATTTATTTTGTTTTTTTGGTCAATCAGGTATTGGTGCATAATCGTAAATGTTAACAAATGTTAAGTGTCCTGAGTATAGGTACCTAAAGTCGCGGTTAGAATCCAAAATGGTATTTTTTATCTCGAAACTGCCTTCGCGGTAAGAACAGGTAGATAATCAGTAAGCCTTAGTGGTGCAAATATCGCATCAGAGTTGCTGTTTATTTGTTCGTTTATTATCCTCCCATCAAATGTTTTTTTTATATATTTCGATGTTTTCAAGAGCATTTAGGCGCCGTCCTTTCTGTTATACGTGCAGTACCTTAACGGGTTTCTTTCTGTTTGCGGGTGAACATTTTGCGTTTACCAAATGGTTTGCAAAATTAGATTCAGTTATTGCCGTGGGTTTTCGTATTCTTTTGTTGTAGTCCCTTATGTGTTCACGAAACCTTGTTCTTACTTTATTTCCTGTTTGTTCTATCTAGCTATATTGACAATCACAGGTCAGTTTATACACGCCTTGTTTATTCAATGGGTCTTCTTCTTTTGTGCTACTGTTAAGTATCCTTCCCAGGTTGTTTCCAGTTTTGAACGCCGTGTGGATATTATACTTTCTGAAAAAATGTGCAAGTTCGTATGTCATTTTTCCTATATAAGTCATTACTGTCCAAGTATTTTCGTCTAGCTCTCTGTCGCTTCTTTTTTGAATTGCATAAATTTTTCTGAATTTATCTACGAGCTCCTTTTTATATCCGTTGTTTTTTGCTATGTTGTATATTGTGTTTAGTTCCTTTCCGTATGCCTCTCGGTATACGTTCAAGTCTCTTTGTTAGGTGTCTTATAGCGGCGTATTTGTGTGCTTGAGGATGATTTTAGGTGTTGAGTATTATTGTGTCTGTAGCTGTCGGTTTTCTGTAAATTTCGTAGTCAAGTTTTTGGGCAATTTCGTCTATCTTAATCGTCACATCCAGGTAATTTATTGTTCCCTTCTTTTCCATTTCCATCATAAACATTATACATCCATGTTTTTTGTTCAGGTATTCCAGTGTCTGCTCTTCATTGTCCTTGGTGATCACGCAGATAATGTCATCCACGTACCTTGCATAAAATACTACGCCTAACTCGGCTTTTAGTTCTTCCATATACCGTCCCTCCAGTTCTTGCATAAATACCTCCATGAGGATGGCCGAGGTTGGATTTCCCATTCCGAGTCCATTTCTTTGTCGGTATATTTTATTATTAAACTTAAAATAATTTTGTCGCAGTGTAGTTCGTAATGTGATTTGGATAGTTTTTATATGGTCCTTCGTTTTTTCGAGTAATGTTTTCCGGACCATGTCTATTGTTTCTGTTTGTGGGATCGATGGGTATAAGTCCTTAATATCAAAAGACACTAGCCTGTATTGCTGTGTAATTTTTTAGTTTGCCAGTTTATGGATGAGTTCCGTCGTGTTTGCTACAATGTGCTCGTTACGCAGTTCCAAGTTATCATTTAACAGCATTTTAAGATGTTTGGACAGTCTATAAGCGGGAGCCGACTTATAGTTAATTATGGGCCTCATTGGAGTGTCCGGTTTGTGGATTACCGTTATTTATGTTTTGGGACTTGATATCTAAATATGAATTTGTTTTCTGTTGTTTACTAAGTATACCTAATACGAATCACCACTCGGGATATCGGTGATGTTTTTGATGTTGCATAGTGTAATGTATGTGTAAAAAACCCTCACCCTCATCGATAATTATTATTTTGGCACTTAGATATGGATATTATAAGGATAGAAATTTTCATAATAAATATCAGCGAAATAAATATTTTAAAATCTTAAATTTTTGGTCTTTTCATAATATCTACATATCTATGAGGGAGCTAACATTTATGAGTCCTAAAACCACGAGCTTGCTCAGGATTATTTTGAGATTACTTCGGTACCTTTAAGGTACTTTTCGGTACATTTAAGCCACTTTTCGGTACACTAAATGGTACAAAATTGCTTGATACAAAAATATGTTCACCCTGGCAACACTGGCTCTCACACCCCATTTGCGCTGGGCATCACTAAATGGACTTGCATCGTGCTTTAAGTTCTACATGTGTCGAAAAATTACGACCCTCCTCTTGTTAGTTGTACCGATTTAATTTACATACCCATACAACCATGTGCTCGTATGTCCGCCATTCGATGTTGGTGCTTCCGACTATGGGCCAGCGTGCACTTGCATACAATTTTAATTTAACGTGTAACCAAATAAATAACTGTATTTCATGCCAAATGTTTATTATGTGCAGAAAAATGAATAATCCAGTTTGCGGGTTTGCGGGTTTGCCCGTGCACGCCCAGTCACATGACGCACAGACCAGGCGGGCACCATTAGAAGCTGTCTCATAATCCAATGAGGAGGAATATGCTGGCAGTATCCTTTCATATTTCACATACACTTTGTTGTTATTGCTGTAAAATGCAATTAGTTTGAAACTTTGATTGCATGCAGCATAAAGTGAGCAAACAAATCAACTGAGCGAGCAGCGCATAGACAACTTCAGCTGCACGGAAAGGACACCAAGTTGTGCGACTAATTAGCGGTTTAACCATTGAAATGTTATAAAGTGCATAAGTAATCAATGGTGGTTGCGCCATTGCATTGTACTCTATGCAATATTTTCTGTTTTTTTGTTTGTTTTGAATTCACTAAAGCGTGCACAGGACAATGTGCATCATTACCATGGGCAACTGCTACCGCTTGCTGTCGTTGGGTAAACAATTAAAACTTAATATTTGTGATTGTCCAGCTCATTCCACGCTAAACATTTCAAGCGTTACGTCGCACGACGATGGGGAAATGTTTGCAATTAATTTGCGATTAAACAGCAAAAAAAAAATGCAATTCTCACCACTTATAAGTTGAATTGCTGCTAATATAATTATCGAAGGAAGTGCCAAGGTTTTGATTGTTAGTAGTGTGAGTGGGTGCTAAATATTTTACCTCCAATGGTTGACAACCTAAGTACTTCAAAATTAAATTTTTTTTTAAACATACGACCACGAACGAGGTTGAAATTTTGGACAGTCGCTGTTCAATTTTCCGTAGTATGTAACATCAAAAAACTCAAAAAAACAAGAGTAGGAATTCGCTTGTAGCCGGTTGGTTTCCAACTACCGAAAGTTAAATCGTATTAAATGACGATATTCCATTTATTTTATAAAAACTAACAACAAACCAAATTATATTTATTCTATTACTTTTTATATTATATTATATTATTAATTTAATCTAAGACAACACACAGGGAGCAGTAAGAGATCAGAAAAAAAAATCACATGTATTTTTATTTATTAAGAAAAAATCAGATCAAAATATAAAATAAAAAAAAAGATAATTAAAGGTGTTGTATATTAATATTGTTTATTCACTTTTAATTGAGATATGTATGGGTGATTCTACAAAAATTGGGTATCTTTTCGTGATATTTTGAACATGGTAGTTTTAAAATCCAATCACAACAAATTTGAGTTATAAGATGGCTAATCTAATGAATATATAGCTTCTGATAGAGGCAGTCACTTTTTCAAGTAGAAGCGGAGATATGTATATTCAATTTTTCCAAATTTGAACGCCAGGGGACTGACGAGGGTGACAAAGGACTGAGAAAAAACACAACTACATAAAATGTATTTATTAATATTTAGAAGAAATCTCTTAGAAACTAATAATAATAAATAAAAACATGGCGCTCTGCGCCTTCTAGGTACCGAGTAAAATAATTATATTTACCAAGTAACTACATACTTATATCAGGCTTCAAAACGGCCCCCTAAAATGTCTTATATCGGTTTGTTGTTTATAATTAACAATGAAAAAAAATAAAAATTACATACTTTTCTCAGTAAAAATAATGTTGCTATATAGTTGTTAAATAAAATAATAATTTTTCAAAATAAAATAATAATTTTTCAAAATAAAATAATAATTTTTCAAAATTATCATTTTATTCTTTAAATTGGTAAAACTCTATTTTTTGCTATTCAATTTGGAAAGATAATCCATGTCTATCACGTAGGGTGGATAGACAAGTTAGCATCGCAGAAACAACTTAGCGACTTCATTGTAAGATGATTGGGAATATAAGCTGAGCCGGTCACCTGATGCACCAAAAGACAACGGACTGATGCCAACGGACTGATGAAACAAACATGAGTTTGAAATTATTTTTAGAACTAACATTTATTTTACTGTTTTCAACTATAAAGAAGCTACATTATAACAATTCATAGTAACCTATTTATAAATTTAAATATAAAACGAATTTATAAGAAAATGGCGACTCACCATAGGACTGATATTTTGTCTGGATCAGCACGTGCTTACACAACTTACACAACTCTGGCACTGACACTATAATGGCGGGCACGCAATGACGCGGTCTGCAGCTAAGCTTACTACCAACCTTAAAATATAACTCGGGTTTGAATTCGAGTCGCTGATATGTTTTGGAAAAAATTTAATTCGAACCACACACAACGGACTGACGAAAAAACTGAACACAAAGTTTGTCTATATTTTTATAACAATTGTGATAATATTATTGCATGAATGTTTTGATTTTATGTTATGTAATACATTTAAGATTATAATGGAACAGTTATTTTTATTTTATTAAAGGCAATATTTAATACACGGCGTTTTGACTGCGCTCTTTTGGGGTTGTGACATGCCAAAGTACTGACGTTTTGAGAATATATTGTACATTTTTACATATTTGTACTTAAAATAAAAAGCTAAAATTGAGTGCCCAAAGAGAATACGTTTAATTGTTTTAAAATTAATTATAAATAATAAACAAACTGTACCAAGTTTTTTGACCGGTGACATCGAGTTACCCAATGTTTGTACAATCACCCGTATGTCTGTCATCAACAGCGAGAAGGCGCGATTTTCTATTCTATCGTTGTTGGGTGTTGTACGCTGTGACGCCAGTTTGAAGTTTAAGAGAAACGGGAAGAAAAGCTATCTCTTTTTTGGAAAAGTAATACATTTCATACTTTACTTTCAACCGCTCGACTTTAAGTTGGTTAGATGTTTATTTTAACTAGAATAATAAAAATATTTTAAATTTTATAGCAAAGCTCAAAAAAAATATTAATTTCTACTTAATTTACTGGTGAAAATTGCGCACATGCGACTTTTTAGAATTCAGTACACCGAAATTAAAGGAAGCAAAGCTTTTCATTCATTATTTTTTTTTAGTATGCGGTGTAGAAATTTCCGAATATACCAAAAACGTACTTCAAAAACACAAAAACTCTTTATGATATGAGACCATTATAAACCCATCAAGCTCAGATGTAAAATTAAAAAAAAAATTGTGTATCACATAAAAACATAATTCGTGTATACAAATATATGTATGTACATAAACAATAAATTATATTTTCAAAAACAGAAATTTTTTCTTGTCAATAAAATTGTATCGTAAAATTTAAAATTATTCCGAACCTTACAAAGTAATTACAAAGTCTTCAATACGCGAAACAATATAACGCACTCACTATTGAAGAATTTAGACATTTTTTTTTCTTTATTTAAATTTTCATTATTTTTAATTTAAAATATATGTATTTAATTCTCTAAAAGATAATATAGAGCCAAGTTTCATACCATACTTAAAACGGAATCTTTGTTCGACTAAACTTTCATTATACTTGTCCCTCTACATATTTGGTGAAAAACGTGGACCATATTCAGCAAAGATGATAAGCGCTGGGAGCTTTTCCCAGACATTTTTTTTTTCTTATGATTTATGGGCACTGAAATTCTCGCAATAAAAAATTCGGGATGTCTAGGATATTTTTGCATAAAAAATATTAACTTTTTACTACTAATAATTCACAATTTTATTGAACTCGAGGCCAGTTTGTGGAAGATTTTATTTAGAAAAAACAACAAAAGTTTTTTAATGGTACAAGTTATAGCCGCTCTTTCGTAGATCACCACATCTTTTCATTAGACTTCTTTTTTTTATTTAATTATATTTATTTTTTCATACCTACTTCTCTCAGGCTTTGATCCATGGATCTCGGGTTTGCAGAGCCAATACGCTACATGCTGTGCCTCGCTTGCCGTGTGGACTGTTGTGTTTATTCCATCTTCCTTAAACAAACCAAATACAAAGAAGAGCAGCTAATTGGTCGCTATTTATGGTAAAACTTACTTACATATGTGGTTGTTTTTTCCAAATAAATTCTTCCACAAACTGGCCACGCGCTCATTAAAATTGTGAATTATTACTCATTTAAAGGCTAATAAAAATCGTAACAAATGTTTACGACTATTTAATTTTGCAAATGAACAACACTGTTTTAAGGGCGTTCAAGATGGACGAATAAAAGCTAGAAGTTGACAAAGTACAGCACCTTTTTTTAATTGCAGCGTGATAGGAAGGCACTAAGTTTTTAAATAATAAAGAAAGAAAAAAATAAACAGAATCTGACACACTTCTTAAAATGCTGTTGTTGGTAGATTCAATGAAATGAAAAATAAATTTTCTTCTATAAAAAATTCTTAAATCAGTCTGAAGCCCTCAATAAAGAAATGCTCGTATAATAAATTCTTCAAAAAATTTTACCGCAACGACAAATTAACAGAAATATTGAAAAATATTTCTTGTGATTTTTGGGGTCCGCTACTCTTGCGGTTCAAAAAATCGATTTTTTTAAATTTAATTTTAATCTATGTTAATCCAAGAATACGCCACGGAGAGGATTTCGTAGAATTCAAATTTCTTTGCTTGCTTCTGGGCTCCGTAATGTACCCGTCTCCATAAAGTTATACACCGTAATTTATCTTTACACGCGTTTTCCCGAAATAAGTGTTTTTTTTTTAGCTGCCGAGTAAGACTTTTCATAAAAGTATTGGTCCGATTTCAAAAAATATTTTTGAAAAATAAAAAAAATTCTTGTTGTTTTTGGCCTGTTTAATTTTATTATTTAATTTTTAAATGGGCTAAAGGCCAATATTTGTCGGAAAAATTTGAGAAAAAAACAACACCATCAAACCTCTCTCTATAATTTTTCCAAAAAAAAATTGGCCTTTAGCTCATTTAAAAATAAAATAATGAAATTAAACAGATCAAAAACAACAAAAATAACAATAAGGTTGAGCCTGCCTAACAAATAAATTTAAAATACACAAAATTTGTACAAACAACAACTACACAGTCAAGTTGAAATTGCGGCGACCCAGTCATAGATAATATGATACGAAACTCTCTTTCGCCTGAACTCACGGTTTGAGCTGGCAACAATACCGAATCAGGGGACCACGATCAGCTGATACGCAAAAAGACGTGCTACCAGAGGGAAATGCGTTAAAAAAGGTATAAAATCAGTGTTATATAATTTGGATAAAAACTACAGTTGATGTTATTATTTTACGCAATGTTATGTTTAAATCTCCAAGTAAAGTGATAAATTTCATAGTTTAGTAATAAAAAGTACTTAGGGTTTAGCTTTACTTGAAAATATGGTTTTTTATTTAAAAAACATATCATGAAAATATTTTTTAAACAGAACTGGACATTTATTGCATTTTAAATTACCGCAATATACATAAATATTTATATAAAAATAAGCATTTTATTCTAAGTTCAGATTTTTGGCTATGGGATAGCTGATTGTAAATTTAACATATATATGAATTTCTGTGATTTGATGTTGTTGTCATGTTGATTTAAATAGTTTTGATTTTTTGGAAAGAAACTAAATACTAACGTGCATTTCTTCTTATATTCATAGCATTTGCATTTATTCTATTTACATACTTCAACGGTGGTATGGAAACTGCAAAATCCCAAAAAAAAATAAAACGAATACTCCCAAACCACATTTCTTACATAGGGCACTATAGGAAAATGTTATAAAAAATGCGGATTTCGGCAGCGCTCTCACGAAGCAAAGAGTTTCGTATCATATTATCTTTGACCCAGTCGCACTTGATTGTAGTGAGTTGTAAAGAAAAAGGAGAAAATAGCAAAAGCTCACACAGCGTAAGGTTAGCTCAGCCTGTAGAAACGCTGGCTTAAGTGTTGTCTGGTGGCGGGGGTTCGACTCCCGCGAAAGCCGTGAAGAAAGAAGTCTGTTGATTAAATGTGTTGATTTCCGCAATAGTACTATAACTTCTACCGCTTTGGTGTTGTTGTTTTTTTCTCTAATTTTCCAACAAAAATAGGCCTTTAGCTTATTAAAAAATAAAAATTCTGTATCGGGAAAACATAGCCAACATAATAGTCATTATAATGAAAACTTGGTTTCAGATTACAGATTACTCAACTGATTACATATTACCTTACTTAAGCGGGACCCATGCAGTTTCAACATCAATTTAGCCAATGACGTGTCAAGGTCGACAATGTTTTTTTTTATTAGCATTCAATACAAAAATTTTAAAGTCAAGCCATGCACCTTTAAAATAAAAATAAAAATTCGTAAATCCATTCATCAGATCCTTTGCAATTTATTTCCAAAAAAAAGCTCGATTTCAGGCCTTGGGATTAGAGGACCCCGTTAAAAATGTATTCTATGCCATAAAATGGTGAGATGATATAATTTTTAGTTCTCAAAATATGTATATATACATACGTACAGAAGTCCTTAAATACTTTTGAAAATGTCCCAGCACTAATTACGAGTAGACACGATATTTTGGCCGCGTGTGGCATCACAGAGGCCCCACCCTAATGATTGTTTGTGCCAATGAATTGGTCAAGAACCATCGCAACCGAATCAAATGCCGCATGCTCAAAGTAAGACACGTCATCAATTCACTGATAAACAACAAAGCCTACTGTTACCTTTTTCGTATCGCAAACTCCACTAACTTTAAGATACATGTAAACCCAAAAAAATGCGTCTCGCTTGGAAAAATGCCACACATGTAAACAACGACACCGTTCCTGCTGTTGCAACAATTTTTTTGTTTTTTGTTTCTTACTTACCACTGCAACACTTTTCTTTTAATTAATAACCAACTCGGAACTGCAGTCTGGCTGCTCAGTGTCGGCTCTTAAAAACACTAAGATCTCAATCGGCGCAGAAAGTAAAACAAAAAAAAAACATAAAAACTAAATGTTTTACCAATAAAATGAGATGTCAACTTTTTTACAGCACCACGGCCAGTGGCAAGTCATCGTCAAAGTAGGCATTAAATAGGTCCAACGTACGAAGCTTAAAAAAATCAAGCAGACCTGCAGATGCACACATACTTACTGACTTAGCTGTTTACGAATGTGTGTGTGTTTTTTTTTTTAATAAATTTGTATAGTCCATTTCTAAAGCGGGCGCACTACCTGATTAAGTGTGACACACAGCCAGCAATGCATAAAGCAGGCGGCTAGCTGCGTGCGCCGTTGAGATATGCAGCTAACCCGCTACCTCTACCTCCTTCCCAGCAAGAACGCTATGTGATATATAATGCGTTAAACCATCCATTGTCCTACAAAAAGTTTCTGTGAGATATTCATAAAGTTTCCATGAATTTATACAGGGCCGTATGACAAACCTACTCTATACTTTGCTGTACGTGTGAGCAACTTTCTTTTTCATTCACATAAAACTTTACTATTACTTTTTCGAATAGTTGTCTCGTTTCAATCCGATATTAAAAACCGATATGTAATGTATTATTTATGGAAAGTTATGCCGTAGAACTATCGCTTATTGGTATGGTAAATATAACGTTTTATATAACACATCTTTCTATCCGTTATTCCTGCTCCATATATAATAAAACAAATAATACTCAATTCAAAATATAACTTATTTTTCAATTTAATTTCTTTATTCTACATTTAATAGTTTTTACATATGCAACAGGATCAATTCACAAATTTGTAATTTATTTTAATAGATTAACACTATATAAAATACAGAAAAATTAGGTATGATAAAGACGGGGAGCTACTGATTCTACCAGACTCCGAGTAGGCGGAGTATTTCTCGGATTCTGAGAAGAAATTCTTATCATTGGGTGAATGCTCATTTTTATGGCTTTGCTTCTGCGGAAGTGTTTTGAGTCCTGCGCGCTGCCTTCGATGTTACGTTCTCAGTTTCAGGTGGCTCAGCTGGAAATGGTGGCAAATCCGTATAACCTTTAGCGCGCATATTCAGAGAGTGATTTGGGTTTCGAGGAGTGAAAGATTTTACGCGCATTTTCGCGACGAAAGTATAGCTGTTCTGCCATTAGTTGGATAAAAAGAGCTCTACGGCCAGATTGAGAATTTGCAATTTAACAACATCCTCCTGCAAAAACGAAAGTAGGAAATTTTAATTAGTTTACCGAAATTCTAAATTGCATAGCGCGACGGACCTCATCCGCAAACGTTTTGGCCATTTTACGCAGCACATTGGATGCTATCTTGGGCACTTTTTCATTATAGGCGCGAATGAATTCTGCAATGAAAAATTATTAAAAACAATTTATAAAGCCAAAATAAAATAAACTTACCCATATCAACTGTTTTCTAGAAAATTTTTTGGCTCTTTACAATTTTGACTTTTGTCATTTTGAAAGCTGCTCTTAGCATACGATAGTGATGCTGACTTCGCTATTTTAATCCGGTAGCGTTGGAAAAGTATTAGTTTGGTTAACTTGGTTTTGGATCCAATTTCCGTGGCGACTTATTTCAAATTTGTAATCAAAAATTGTTCAATTGACTTTTATAGACATTCTGAGAGTTCACTAAACATGCAAAGAATATTTAATCAAAAGTTCTGTAAGCTTAGGCAACCAAATTTTCCAAAAATTACCGATGTCGATATATTTTTTCTTATTCATTGAGAATCTTAAAAACACCAACTAGCATGGTTATATTTCTTAACTTCATAATATGAAGTAGGTCAGAAAAAATTCGTTTCAAACTCAATAAAAACTAACAAGTCAATAATTGTTCTTTTCTGAAATGTGACAAAATGTTTACACGAAACTATATTTTAATGGTTTTCGAATTACTAATTTCATTTTTTAAATAAGTGTTGTAAAATATACACATATTACTTTCAGAAGCATGCTTAATGGTTTAATCTAATGGGTCTTTTAAGCGACTACCAGGTTTGTTTTTTCACAGCACTAATAATGGATATCAACTGACAGGGTGAATAAGAAATATAATTATCAACTTATTCACATATCGTTTTCTCATTAACTCATTCAATAGCAATGGGAAAGCAAAATGCAAGAGTGTTAGTTTTCTTTCAAAATGTTGTTAATGTATTGGAGAATGCGTTAGGCCGTTCTTGCTGGGATTCGTACTGCTGCACACGCTCCATGGCTATGGCGTTTTATTGCCCACTCAGTGACAACTAAATTAGTCTTAACAGTTCCGTTGGCGCGGCAGACAATGCGAAGCAAGGCGTCTTGGAGCATAATCACTGGGCTGCTGCTGCTAGAATTGATACTTTCAATGTGTATGTATGTAGGTATGTTCATATTTAGAATATTATATGCACGTTTACTTATCAACATACATACATTTGTACATTTACATGGCACGCTATAAATGGTAAGCTTTAAAGTGTTGGTCGCAACGTGTCTTCCAGCCATTATAAATTCTGTTTTTATTTTGTTTTTACTTACCCACTGTCAGTGACTATATCCACACACATAGATACATACATACATATAGCGTGCGGGCCCTCTAATGACACCTTCAAACTGTCTACCTGTCTGTCTGCTTGGCTGCTTAACCGAAATGCGGTAAAACTGTGCAACGGTGGCGTTGTCAGCGACATTGGACCATATTTGGCATCTGGGTGGGCGCACATTGAAATTGTCCGCTATTCACTTCTTCTATTTCTATAATTTTACCTTAATGAAAAATTTAAACCTACAAAAAAAAATAGACAAAATAATAGATAGACACTAAGCGGTTTAGTTGACGCTAACTAAAACAAACAAACTGTGCCCCCCCACATAGTTGAGGTTTGGTTGAGCTGTTGCTTTTAGTAGCATTTAAAAACAATTTTTTTTGATATAGAAAAACTCAAACTTAATTGTAAAACAAAAACCAGCTTCGAGTATAAAATAAATGATGGTTATACTTTAATAATACTTTGATAGAGTTAAGTGTGAAATTAACGGTTGACACGCTTTTCACTAAGTATTCGAAATTAAAGCAAAATTTAATTTCAAAAATGGAATAGAGTTTAGAGTTACTGAGACGAAAATTAATTATAACTTTATGGTTTCTTAAAATTTCAGGATGGACGAGTGTAGGCATTGGAAAAGTATTTTTTCAACGCGGTCACAATATCGAACAACATCCCGCTCCTTAAACGTTTACCTAAAGAACTTTTATTTTTACAGACAACAAGGTTGATTTATTAACAAACTAGAGAGAAAAGATTTATACTTGAACATTAGCCAGCTGGCACTCCCATTCAATATTGAGAGTTGTAATTTAAACAGTCTTGAAGCTTCGCTGATTAAAAGCACTTCTGTACAGAAGCAAAAGAGCTCACAGTCTCTGCTTACTTAAGAGCCTTTGCTCCAGGTTGGAAAGGAAAGTTAAACCATTCCTTGATCGTATCTTAGCCTGCAACTCAAATTTAAAATATTTTTTCAATTCCATCTAGAATACGAGTACATCTCTAACTATCTTACCATCTTGATTCAATACATTCGTAGCAGTGCGTTTTTACTCTTCCTTCTACGTTCGTTTTTAGGAAAGACTTTGAAGAATTATATGATTACGCTCATGCTCATCACACTGCAAGATAGTCTTAAGGAAACCCCATTCATAGTGCAAAAAAATAGTCGTATTTTGCTTATTTTCGTACCCAGCTGGGCTACTATGTGACTCAACTAAAAGCCAAATTCAGAAATTTCACCACACGTCAAAACAGCTTTCCAAAAACTTTGCCAGCCGTCATTGCTCAGTGTGCAGAGGCATTTCAGTGGACCTAACCTTTGCACTGTTAGAATGCATGAGAAACTTTATCTGCCTTGAGAATGGACATAACTCAACCTGTGGGGTAAAATAGAACCCTGACAAGGCAATTAGCGCTGTAAGCAATCAGAGATACAGGATATCAATTTTATTTTTCTAGGGTCAATGTTTACTTTACTATTGTGATTCTTAAGGAGTTTTCCCCAAATTTCTATTTCTCCAAACTTTATAAAAGCTGTGCCTGATATCATACTTAAGCTCAAATTATTTTCTCTAATACGATATTAAATAAAGAGTCAATTATCAAAGTGTTCGTTTAGTTAAATTTACTAAAATTAAAACAAAAGCGATAATAACGACGCGAGGTAAATTTTTCGAATGATTTTGTTTATGTTGTTGTCTATCTAATTATTAAATGCTATACAAATAAAGCTCGGCGCCGAATTTTAAAATGTTATGCCAACGCTTCGTGAAGCTTAAAGTCCAAAACCCTTATCGTGAGTTTCGCCCGAAAAAAAATTCACCCGAAATTTTTTTATTCGCCCGGATAGAATTCGCCCATTGTGAGTTTCACCTGGAATAAATTTCGCTTCGAAAATTCAAACATGGAAATTACAACCCTGAAATGTGTACACTTGAAGTGTAAAATTATCAAATAATTCAAATTCAATAGTAATTTGACAAAATTTATCAATTTTCCAGATCTTTGAAATATAACAGTCAATAAAGAAGTATTTATTAGATCTGTGCTAACCTCTTAAATACCACCAGCACGATTACAATTTGCTACGAATATTCCGCCAGTTGAAAAGCGTGCACGCGTTTTTTCGCTGAAGGTGGAGACTTAAGAGGTGTAGGCAACAGTTTTAAAATTGGGGCGGCCCCATCGACGTTTAGTCAGATCCTGTGGTAAAAATGGTCTACGCTGGGAGACATACCACTTTTCGCCAGTCCAAGCATATTTTGCATAAAAAAATTTATTTCTCGCACATTTAAATATAAATAGTTTACTCCTTCCCATTCGAACTAATTTTTCATTGCAGACCCCAAACTATTCAGATTTATCCATTGCTGTTTTCATAACTCAGCTACATTTATTTTGTTTTCTTTGACAAATCCTCTTCAAATATCCGGCTTTTCCTGCATTCTACCTAATATTATCCCTCATTGAACTTTGTTTACTGTTTTGCTCCTGGAATAGGCGATCTTATATAAAAAAATTTATATTAAATTACTTTAATTTTTAATCCGCGGAATTTTTCGCCTCTCAAAAAATAGTGAACAAATTCAACTAATCCGCCAACTATTTTCGCCCGAAATAAGTGTTGCCGATAAGGCGAACAATGTTCGAAAGCGAAAAATTTCCGCCCAAAATTTATAATAAGCGAACAGTGAAAAGTGAACTATTTCGGGCGAAAACGAAATTCACGATAAGAGTGAATAAGATTTCATAAAATCGACGTGAAAATAGAATATGTAAAAAATTTACTTCAATTTGGTGAAGGTAATCGTGACACACCAAAATAACGATCCAAATTATATATTATGGTAACTTGATCACATCAAACATATGGTCTAACGAAAGCTGCAAAGGCGAAAGCGGCATAGGTGAAAGCTATTCTTTTCACCCACCAAATAACACCTAATTGCCGGCAAATTATCATATCCTTTGATGTTGCTCTCATTTATATATTCATCAAAGAAGCTATCTAAACAGCTTTCGTGAACTTAGTCGAATAGCAAACTTAACAAAAATTGCATATATTTTCAACGGAAATGCGTGAAAGCTTAATAATTGTTTTACAGAAGGTCTAAGTGGCGTTGACGAAGCCGCTGAATAACATAAAATTCGCTGGTATGAACAAACGAGGAAAATAGAGGAATGAAGTTAAATAGATGATTTCGTTTTTAGCTATCGAGAGAGGTATTTAATCCGCATTTGCCAACCTTGTGTTGTAATTAGGCAAATTCAACTAGTTCGTATACAAAATAAAGCTATCCTACATAGCTCGCTGATGTTCTAAAGTTCAATGCATTCCGAAGTTTTGATTAGAAAAAGCGCGATATGCGTTGCTGTTATGATGGGTAAGCATTTAATAAATTATTAGAGAACAATTTTGGCACCAACAGGAATGCATGTCACATATTTCTGCTGACAATTTGTACCAGAAAAGATTCGTTTTATGACACTTTAGGCAAATGTCATCAGAGCCCAAAAGCTTTATATATTTCAAAAAAATTACTTAAATAAGCATTCGAAATGCCCATGCAACATATCCGGTGGCGCTGGTATCGAATTAAATATTATACATTTTCTTTTTACAAGGCTATGTAATTTAATTCCCCTAATACCTTTTGAAGTTGCCTAAAAAGTGACAAAAATTAATTGATCTAAATGAGTGGAAGTACGCTTGTGTCGTATTAAGTGTGTTTATGATGCTAAACTTGTGTGCCTATAAGTATCTATAAACCAACCATTCAGGAAAATAAATAGCCAGCTATTAATCACGACAATAAAGTTGTTTATATGTCCAGGCATTATGTATGCATCTCTGCATGAAAAAACTCTTAAGCATTCAAGCCACAAATTACCCAAATACATATACTTCTGAGATCATTTACGCGACGAAAAACCATAAACACTAGAATTGTGGCAGAAATAGAAAACGACACAAAAACACACATATTAAAGTTATAGTAGTATAGATTAACTTGCCACATAGACATTTTTATGGATTGCCGAGCAGATTGAACAAAACACCTTTGCCACGGTAAAATCAATAGCAACCGCACAGTGGGACAGGCAATCAAACGACAAGAGCAGTCAGAAAGTCTCTGCGGCGCAGCAGCAAAAATTTACATTTGTATGGATTTTTAAATAAATACTCGTACAGCCACAGTCAGTCGGATAGACAGACACAGGCGGGCAGACAAAGCGCCTAGCTGGAAGGAAACAAAACAAACAATTGGCGGGTCGGTCGTGTTGTGGCAGGCTGATGGACAGACACACCCCGGACAGATGGATTTGACAGCGGAGCTTAAAGAATTTATAGCATCTTTGCAAGAGTTGTCGCCGAATGCTCGTGAAGCGTAGAATGAAGAAAACAAATAAGAAGCTCATCTGCTGCATAATCCACCCACCGCACCAACAGCACCACCACCACCACCGTCGGCACTTGCCGTTCCATCAAACCATCATCCGCAGCAGTCGAACGTTTGCATTTAGCACATTTAATGGCGCTGGTATCCTCCTGCTGACGGCTTAAAGCTGGCGCTGATCGTAAATTTTGCGTGTTGATGAGCCGTCGGACCATTTAAGCAATGAGCCGTACGCGATGAGCATCACTGACATCAGCGCGTGCATTGGCGGCATGCGAGTATATTTGAATGGAATATAGCTATGTACCTATGAATATGTATGTATGTATGTATGTTTATATATATACGCTGCGCAATAGCTTTAATCTGCTTTGCCAATCTGGACCGTCGTTGATTGGCGATTTTCAAGACAATCTCATGCCGATCGAAAATCTTCACCGATCCACGCCTCCGCACACTAGCGTCTTTAGTATATTTTGCATAAGTATTCTTATCCGTCGGTTTGTTATAACCGATTTTCTATAAATATGTATGTATCTTATTTCTTGGCGCATGCTTGAGTAATAGCCGTCTTCGTCTTCACTAAATGGTTAAAAATTGTTCCCTTTGTCCTCTAGGCAATGCTGAAGTTGCGCGCCCAACCTCGGGAATCTTACGTCTTAGACAGCCTAGATGAACTCTACTCTTTTATTTAAAACATTTCAAAATGACCCCAAAAAAATATTTTTCAACAGTACTTCAACTTGATAATCATAGCGCTCTTAACAAATGGGGCACTTTTTTTTTTGAATGGCAATAATAATATTTCTCAAGTTGAGAAAAAGTAAGTTTTCAACTAAATTCTAATTTGATACTCTAATGGATCTCAAACGTTTGAATTGGAATACTGAAATAAATTGATTTTTAATATAAAACGTCATGAATAAATTTATCACAATTGATATTTTTACTTAAGTACTTACGATTTGACTAAGAAAATTTACTCAAAATCAAAAGTGCTTGGCAAGGCGAATTGATGTAAGGTGGTAGCGATTCTAAAAATGCAACCCTTTGGTGGGTTATTGTCAAACTTTATCTCCTTTGTAATTAACTTTCGCGAAATAATTTGTACACTGTTAGAGTCACCGCAAAAAGTTATAGTGATAAGATATGGATCTTGAATTTTCCTGTAGTTAAAGGGAACAATTTATTTTTTACAACTAAACAATTGATCTTGACAACCAACCACTAATCAGCTGATTGATTAACTCCACCTTTTATAAATTCGCCTTGGTGCTTGGCTTCAAATTTACTTTCAAAATGGCTGGCGATTCCTAATCCTACCACTTGTTTCTTTCTACACTATTAAAAGCTGTTCGCATTGGTGATGCCATCTTGGAGAAAGGTTTCATTTTCAACTTCATGTCAACTTGCTATCTAATGAAGGATATCAACTGGAAAAATATGCTGGTTACAAACTGGAGAGTTATAAATTTCGCGAAATTTCTTAAAGGTTAGAAAAAGTTGGATATTGGTGCTGGATATCAGCTTGAAAAATATAAATTTCATAAATGTTGGAGAAATATTTTCTCCGAAGTTGGTTGGGTTGAGTACTTTGTCTTTTAACCAATTAAAATATTAAACATTAATTATGTTAAGGTATAAATACTGGTGTACAAAAAAAAAGGTTTTGGCTATTTCCTTTTTGCTAATTGAATTTTATTAATAAATTTTTATATAGTATATGTTGTTTATTCCGCAACTATTTAAGACCATATCAATTAATGTTTTTTTTTAGCTTTGCGCCATTTGCAGGAAAATTAAAAAAAATTTGCATGAATATTTCGAATTTCTTAGAGGCTTGAAACTTGCACTATATTTTACTTAAATTTAATAGGCTTCAAAACTTAATAGTTAAAAATTCTTTAAAGAGATTAAAATTTTGTTTAAAAAAAAAAAAAAATTTGACTAAAATAATTGGGTTTTTCTAATTGCAAGCTAGACGAGGTCTTTTCTCAAATATAATGCTTTACTGAGTTGTACGCCTTCGAAACCAAAGATATTTATTATAACGATATATCATAAAGATTATATATGTGTGTATGTTAAACTATCATAAGTGCTTTTGTAATGCTAAATTTAAACTAAAAAATTATCAGTTTCTTATAAAAAGAGTTACACACTAACTTAGTTTTCTGTTAAAAGGTCATCTGAAACTAGATCTAAAGCAAAAGAATTGTTAAAATATTGTTTGGGAACACATTGAAATATTGATTTAAATAAAAAAATGCCGAAATCGAAATATATTGTTTTGACAAAATTCGACATAGTTAAATATTTATGAATAAAAAATAATAATGTAAAATTCATCATCTAAGAGAGTGTATATTTTTTTATCCATGAAAATTCTTACTGCAACTTTGAGTAATTGATTTTTTCGTAAATTTCTAACAATAAATACAATTTGATGTCAAAATAGAAAAATGCATTAATTCTAGATAAGTCGTTTTACCAAATGCACACAATTAGCTTACTGCATATCCAAATATTTGAATCTCTATCATACTACGTCGGATCGGTAAACTCCTGGCTGTTTGTATGTACATATGTGGTCTTGCCGCGCTCGATTGATGTCCGTTCTTGCGCTGAATTAACGTTGTCTTATTGTGTCTGATGGCCATAAAAATAATTAAAGCGTATATTTATGAAACGAACTGGATGATGCGGCTTATCAGAGATGCCAACTGACGTGGGTAGAAATTGCGTAGTAAAGAAAGTGTCGAAAAGAAAAGTCAATAAAAGTTTGAATTTTCATTTAAATTTATATAATTCTGTATATTGAGAAAGAAAATTCTACAACTTAACGCGTGATTTATTTTTTGTAATTTTGTGATTATTATTTTTGACTTATTGTGTATCTAATTCGAGTATAGAATTTATTTCAATTGTGCATTCCAAAGAATTTTTTTGGTTTGTAGTAAAATGAAACCCAGCAAGTATTTTTTTAGTTTTTGTTTCTGTAGTTATTGGATAACTCCATAGCTACAAACTGTAAAACAATGACACCATTTGCCTTCTGGCAGCGGTGAAATCGGAAGAAATTGCACCTTTTGCATGAGAACATTTTCCATTTATCGGACTATCGAAAGGCACAACATTTAGTTGTCGAGTATTGCAAGCCATATTTTCCGGAACGAACAACAATTTGAAGCCCAACGCACTGAGGTGCTCTCCACCAGTTGGACCATCATCCACAAGTGTAAAATCCTCAACGTGATTTCGAAATATTCGCCCTTCAGTTGGGAATAGTGTTGTGTTAGGGCGCTCCACAACGATCTTGAAACTGTGATACACTTTCGCTAGGTTTTGACATATTTTACAGAAAATTCTTCATTGATATATTTTCGGGTACTGTCCGAGCAAGACTTTCGATTTGGATTTACGGTTTTAATTTACCGCTTCAGTAAGTAAGTGTAGGGTGTACATATCTTCAAATGCGCTGAGTCCAAAATCACCCCTTTTTTGCCCGATGTACTGTCTTTGCTAATGGTGATCTTCTTAGGCATTATAGTTTGTGGATTTTCACGAATCCGACCCTTGACGACCTTGATAAGTTTACGTTTTCGTAAAGTGCGAATTTTGTAGGATTGACTATTCCATCTGCTTCATCGAATAAATAAATGGTGCAATATACATAAAATTTCATGTGAATTTTAGCGGTCTTGAAATGCGAAGTTTTTCGCCTCAAAAACTGTACGATTTCCGAGTGAGTAGCACTCTATGATGGCGAACAATTGAGGGAAACCCCTTAAACACCCAAATCTTAGACTCTGCAGACTTTGTTTTGTTTCGTAAAGCACTACTTTTGTCGAGGCTGTCGGATTGAACGTGACTCCGAGCAATTCTTCGCTCGGTTATGCAGTGTAGGCGGTCTGAAAAGACGAGATCATGAGCTTCCTGGTTTGATGTAAAGGATCAGTTTTCATCCACATATCTGCTACAGGTGTTACAAGAAGTTTTCCAGACGGTTTTTTTTTCTGGCCATCTTCTGCCATTTCGACGCAGATTGATATCCAAGCTAGGTATCTGTACTTCTTATACATATTACTGCCGATAATCGTAGATAGTCCTTTTATATCAATATGGTTGAGAGTTAGAGTAGCTAGCTGTGGTATAAGAACGCTCTTCGAAGACCTCCGACGCCCGTGGTTTCACGATTGGACAAATAAATATAAAGAATAAGAAACCATTACACTAAATATTGAATTTAATAAATGCTTTTCGGCTGGACAAAACAAAGATCAAATCCAATAGACAAGCGAAACTTTGAAAGCTAGTAAGGTTTATAAATTATATTAAACCCAAATAAACCGAAAGAGACTTCAGAGCTTCGAGGGAATCTCGGTACCTGAAGTGTGTAAACCAAAATCCTCGATAAATGTGCTGAGAAGCAAAAGCCACTCATTTAATGTTGGGTGGGATATTGAGTACAAAGCTTCGAACACTCCATAGATAAAATTGGATTTCTCTGAGTGAATGGAATTAAAGAAAAAATTCGGACCATTCTGAAATAAATTGGTGTCAAAAGTGCCAGATTTCGTGTCGAAATGGCAACTCTATCGCCGAACCTAAACAGGATCACTCGATCGGTGCAAGTTTACACGTTCACAAATATATACTCTGTTCACATATTATAGCACAACCACAAATTAGCAGATTTGGACACTTTTTTTCTGCTAATTACTTTAAATTCTTTTTCAAATTAAATATGATTCAAATATGATTCTCAAAGAAAAACCATAAATACCCATTTTTTTTTAACTACTTACAAAATGTACAATGATTTAACAAAATTTCATTAATATTTAGAACTCCTTAAAAAAATTGTAGAATTTGTTTGAGTATGCAATTGTTTGGCTCATTCAATTTTAATATAATAAAGTGCGAGTTTAAGTTGATTTTTGTAAATTTTTTTACAGGCAGTTTCCTCCATACAACGCAAAACACCGATTATTATTTATATGGAAGAAATTGTGAAACAGCGTTAGTTAAAATTTTTTTAAAAAATCAGCCGTAATTCGTAGAAAGTTGCACTTTGTTGAACTAAAATTGAATGGGCATACATACATACATACATATCTGAATACCCCATGAAATTCTAAATTTTTTTTTAAAAAAGTTCAAAATTTTGATGAAACTTTGTTATACATATGTTTTCTAAATTTTTTTATAAAATTTAAAAAAATGTTTTAATGGCGTTTATTAGAGAATTAACTATGTTTTAAGTAAAATGTATTTTAAATATTTGGAGAATATATAAATTGTCCATGTGTGTGAATATATGTTAGTGCTATTATTTGTGAACAGAGTGTATATGTTCTATCTATTTATGTATAAGTACACCATATATTATGTTAGGATTGGCTTATTTTCAGTTTCGTTTGAAAGACACAACAGCGTCAAATTAAAGCACACCAACCGTTAAAATGGTCAAATTAAAATCAAAAATTATTACAAGCATAATTAATTTATCGTTGGCAGCTTGTTGGGTGGTGGTTATAAATATACACCGTTAGGCAAGCGTCCATGCGTAACATCTGTATAAATACATACATACATGTATATGTTTGTATTGTGTGATTACGTTGGTAATGTGGGCGTTTATGACGTGTCTCTCTCGTTCGCTTTTAGAAAATTTATTAATTCGAATATGTATTTCACTCAATTAAATTAGCGCAATGGGTAAGCGGTTTATTTATTTGTTTAAATTTGTTTCTTGTTTTTTTTTTTACTACTTTGCTGCCTAATTTTTTGATTTAAAATATTGGGCAGCAGACAAAGCAGTTTATGTAAACTTTGTGAAATATTTACAAAACAACTTTTCTCTTAATGCTTAATATGTATTTGTATGAAATATATACATATGTATGTACATATTTAAACTTATTCATCCATTTGTTACTATTTTAGAATTTGTATTATTTTATGATATATTCACGTTGCGACATTAACACAATTTTACGAATTGGTGTTTCGAAATATGTATCTATGTTAATAGCTTTCACATTAGGGAGTTTAACAAACTAAGAGTTTAATTTGATACAGGAATTCCAAATAAAGGTAACAAAAGCTACATATTTGCTAAAAGACGCTTTGATAAAAAGTCAAGAAATCAGTCAATTTTAATAAAAGAGGTTCCCTTAAATACCTTATTTTGATTTAAGCTTATTACGATAAGTTTTGAAATTAAAAGCAAGTTTTAGAAAAAGTATTTTGAAAAAATTTTTAAAATACGCTGCAAAAAGCTGTTCTTTGACAGTCGGGGACTTTTGCTTGTCACTAAAAGCGATGGCGCTAAATTTACCCAAAATGTGTAATGTGTGTAATTTCCCAGTGCATATTGAGTCTCGTTTTGGTAATTTTCAGTACTTTTACGGTTAATATTTGGTAGATTTCCAATAGATACATATTCGGTACTTTTCCTGTAATTTTCTGGTACATTTTCGGTAAAATTGCTGTATTTTTTATGGTCGTTATTTGGTGCACATTCGGTAATAATTTTTCAGAACTTCAACATTTTCAGTACTTGTTCAGTAGTTTTCGGGAACGTATTCGAAACACTTTCCATACGAATATTTTGCAGTACTTTTGCGACAATTATTCGGCACCATTTTGATAGATGCTTTTACGTCAAACTTTCGGTAGTTTTCTGGTCCTATTTTAATTTTTTTTTACTCTTTCACTATACTCGAATATATTTTCGTACAGAGAATACTTTCTCCGCTAGTTCACTGTCTGTCATATTGACATAAATTTGTATTTTTCTAGGGATATCGTGGATCCGCGAGAGACTTTTCTGCATAATTATAATATAATTGGTTTTCTTTTTTTAATATTTTAATTTTTATTATTATCCATCTGTAAATTTAATGAAATCCACTTTATTGTGGAGAGCTAAGGTGTTGCCAAGTTTGTTACAGACCATTAAAAATAGGATGACAGAAAGAGGCAAGCTTTAGAGAATGCCATTTTAGGGAATAAAACTATGAAGAAATTGTGATTCTTTTTGATTTTCATGTTTATATTTGTCATGTAGTTTATATTTTATATGAGATAGATCGATATTATGTGAGTTAATTAGGTCTAAGATGGATTGCACTCCGATTAAATTAAATGTTTAAGTAAATTTAATTATTTTAGGTTAAAAATTTGATACACATACAGAGCTGTTTTTGTTGCGGCTACTACATAAATAGAATATTCTATAGATTATTAAGGGACTTTTAAAAATGTTTTTGGTGGATCAACTTACCAAAATCTTCTTTATTTAACTTATACAGTGTCGTTTCATTAATATTCTACTATTTTATTTAGCTTATTTACATCATCAAGCTTAAGATGTAGTTTCCTTATCAGCACACAGTCGATTTCTTCTAACGCCACATAAAGCTTTTATTTTCATTTAAAAGTATAACAACAACGAAAACATCTTTCTAATTACATTTTGTTTAAAGTTCACAAACGAAGTATTTTTTGGTACTACTTCATAATTGCCAACTGTTTAAATTTCTTAATGAATTTTGAGATATAAAGTGTCCGCAAGTTAATGAGGTAAATAGTAATTATGTAGGGTGAAAGACACATTTTTCGATATTAATTACTCTGAATTCTATGGGCAAATAAGAAAAATATTGAAAATTATATTTTTACGAACCAAAAGCTTCAAACAACTGCCTAGACAAATTTTCATATTTGTACTTATAAAAGTAATTCTTCTATATGCATCTCTTCGTATGTAAATAAAGTTTTACCCTTTGAATACTCGTCTTTTCTTTTGTTGGTGCAACTGTGCAATGTAGGTCAGCACTCTTTACTTTCACGTGCCACAAGTTCACAAAAACCGAGTCAAAAAACTTCTTGTTCTTCGGCGTAGATACACTTGCATACATTTGTATAAGAACAGACGCAGCAATGATTGCACTTAAGTATCAGAAGCACACTGCGGCAAAGCCTCAAACACCAACATACGAGTATACAAACTTACGAGTATTTCTATATAAACAAACCGAGCGCAATAAATAAACCAACGGCATGGAATAAAACTGCGGTCATGTTGTTTAAAATATGCTACACACAAATATTCTGGTGTACTTAAGTGGAAAAGCAATTGAAAATGTGTTTTTGAACTTAATAAATATTCAAATGAAAGATGCTGCGCTTTGTAAGTTAACAGAAATTTGTACCTTTGTAGGCGTGCATGTAAAATTATGCCGAATCTTTGGAAAATCCCCCTATTTTCAAATTCTTTTTAAATTCAAAGTGAATCAGTGCGTTTGATTAATTAATTTTGTATAAACTTATAAATGTTTTGAATATTTTTATTTGCTCCTCTGTATTACCACGAATTTTAGAGCAATTATAGAGTTATAGTTTTTCGGAAAGAAATAAAAGTGAGTACGTCTTTTGCCCACTAGTATACACTTCTCTGCACATACACTCTTTAGAGTCCAGCGCCTGAAACACGTTCTTAAATATCGAAGAGCTACATGTTTTTGATCGAACAAAAGTGATAGTTTTTCTTTACGTATAATCGAGTCTCGTGATCTTCAATGCAAATTTGGAATCGAGTATCGCGATTCAGGCTAAATCCTTAAATATCGTTAAACCCAGCAAGTATATCGTCAATATCAATTCATAGGAGACCTAGGAAAGGTGCAGTCTCAGCAGGATTTTACCATCCGGAGAAGGCTGTTAGATGAGCAGACGTCGGCATTAATTACTGTGATCTCTTGTGGTGTGTTACGCTGTCAATCTAAAAAATCGTCATTATAGACAATTGTTATCGCCGTTTTAGGCCTGCGTGATTGTTTTAAAATATATATCCGATACAGGTTTCCTGTTCTCAGTCACCTGGTAATACTATTGGCTTGGATTTAGTTTGGTGTATGCTGGCGACCTCAGTGTTTCTCCGTAAAGGACTATGACGAATGCTTTACAGGGGGATGATCGATATTAGAAATAGACTTATTACCGTATTGGATTAACAATTTCAAGCACTTGATAATAATAATATTAAGTGTACACCACGTTATGTCAAATCGATTGGATTTTTGGCCTAGTGTTTTCAACAATTATTGAAAAAACTATCTCAGTGTATAAAAATTCAAAAGCAAGAAAGACGCTCCATTTTGAACTGTGACACCATAAACGTAGTTCCAAGTACTTTTGTAGTCTTGTTTAATAATAATAATCTCAACGGGTTTTACCCTCCATTCCCGCCCGACCGACGTGAGGGACGCATTCGCATGACGCACGAATTTCAATTTTTTTTTTTTTGCATATGCAGTGCCGAGTCATGAAAGGCAGGAGTTTGTTGGATGTCGAGACTCTAAAACTATTCAGCTACAGAATTAAAGTTCATCAGCTGATTTTAAATTTAAATTATTTTAGATAGTAAAAATGGTTTTAAAGCGTAATTGTGTATGTAATCAATCATCTATTGAGAGTACAAAGTATAGTATTCTTTATGTAAAAAAGTGAGTCGGAAATATCAAAGGAACCGGAACGAAAGTTAAAGTCCTGGCATAAACCACGGAGTGGCTTGTTTAATTCGAAATTATTTTTCGAAGGTTTCAGAAAAAGAGGCCGGAAATGCCTGGAAATTCGGGAGGGAACGTTCCACTTCACTTCGGTCAGAAGAGGTGGGCTAGAAGTCAAACCTGTCCGTAACTTGACCAAAAATATTATGCCTAACATTTATCTGCGACTCGCAAGCGTAGGAGGATTAATAAGTTTTAAACGATTAATATAGGGTGGCAGGTGATACTGGGAATCCCAGCGAAAATTCCTCGAAGCAAAAAGCAGAAATTGTTTTTGAATTGATTATATGCGGTCAGAATGAACTTGATAGTGCGGGTTCCAAACGATGGAACCATATTCTAGTATTGGCCTCACTAATGTTGTGAAAAGAGCTTTCGTAATGTAGGCGTCATTGAAATCTTTTGACCATCGTTTTACAAACGCAAAAACACCCTTCGCTTTGTTGATTGTAGCATTGATATGAATATTGAAATTAAGTTTTGGGTCCATTGTGATACCTAGGTCAACAAAATTAAATACTTGTTCAAGGTTATAGTTACTTATATCATAAGAAGCTGGTTGAACTGCCTGCGAGAAAAGCACATAACTTTACATTTTTTAAGGTTTGTTGTCATACCATTTACATACTTCACACCAATTAGACATGGTATTTAAGTCCGTGCAGATAAGAAGATATCCAAAGAAGAAGATTAGTTTGAATACCTAGGAGATCGAGTTTATGGACAAGTAAGGAGTGATTTACTTTACCGAATGCTTTACTAAAATCGGTGTATATAACATCGGTATGCATAATTTCTCTAAATCCAAAATGAATACCAAATGAGAAAATAGAAATGGTGGACAGCTGGTTAGTAACTTCAAATAATTTTCTGCTTATGGTGCGATGACATTAACTTTAAGATTCGAAGTGTTTAATGAACTGTAGCACTGACGAGAAATGGCGCAAAAACCTTTTTTCAACGGTTTTTTGTAAATTTTTTTTTTTACCGTCAAGAAGTTACCAGCTTTAATTAAAAATCAAGTTTGCAGAGATAAGTTCTTCTTATAATTTTTGATCTTTGTCCCAAAGACAATGGAGAAATATTTATTTCTGAGTATTTATACTGCAAATCGAAAAACATTTTTTTTGGCGTACCATAAAATCAGTATAATGCAACTTAGTTGGAGCTATATTTAGCTATTACGAACAGTTTGTTATCCGTTTTGAGGTATTTAAATTAATAAATATAAAATTTGTATGCATTAAATAAAAACATAGTAATTTTCATATAACTCTGCTAAATGGTGCTGGATTCGAGATATTTGCAAAGTTCGTATATATGGTTTGATTCAGTTTGGCAGATTAGAGCATGTGCAAGGGGAGCCGAGATTTTCCTACCATTGTGGTGTGAGTCTTTACCACAAATGGAAGGACCTACAATTTTGTGCCGACTCCGAACGGCCGATGTATTTTATGAGATGCATTTTCATGGCGGCAATACCCTCAGAGGTTTGCCATTGTCTGCCGAGGCGTTGCCGCTTATATAAACAAACTTTTTCTTTGATTAAGATTTGAATTGTCCTGGCTGAGGTTCGAACCTTGAACTCAATTGCATATCGAGCTATAGCACGCACCGCTATCCATTCGGCCACAACGGCCGCGAAGAAACACAGTACATTCTATTAAAAACATCACATCTGTTTGTATAAGAATCAATGAAATCAGGTTATTCGTGCATTAGGTTCCTTTTAACTGTTCAGATAATCTTATTAAAACTAAACTCTTAGTTAAATGTGCATCCCATTTTGTCGATGGTTTCTCTAGAAATATAAACATGTATACGAAATATTAAGAGGCATTCCATACTATATCAATTAAAAATCGATTTTTGTTAATATTTTAATGTGAATTGAGTATGTTGTAGAAAAACTTATAAGATATGACAGAACGACCAGAAATTAGAAAAAAATTTCGTAAGCCATTGTTTATCACTTCCTAGCTCGCAAATTATTAGTACTTTTTATAAAAAAAGAATTATGAATGTTTTGTTTTTTCAAAGTAAAATATTAATCAATTTGCTGAAAAATCATCAGTTAAAACTCTTACGTCATACAAAACAAAAAATTTTTTAGAATTCAGCAGACAGTGTCGACGAACTTGACAATTGTTTTATTAATAAATTTGCAATTTCAATTTCTACTTTGCAAGCATCCAACTAATGCAGGCCATAAATTTATGTGTATGATTTTTAAATTTGTTCAAAAAAATAAAGAACAAGCCGGTAGACAAAAGCTTATGGTTTGAGCGTGGACACGGCCTTGACTAACGCTGAGCATGTCGTAGGCAAAACATGTCACCATATTTGAATATAATTAGTTTTTGTGTGTTTTTTTTTTCTTTTGCTTGCTTGTTCTTTTCAACACTTTGCTAATTTTTCGCTTCACAGTCACATAGTACATTGTATGTACCTCAGCGAATATTCTAATTTTTCGATTATTTAATAAACAATTTGCATAAAATTTGCCGCGTGTTGGTTTGCCATTTACTTAGTTTGCTTTGGTTTTGATTTTGATTTACTTTGGCTTTGTCTTGGCGGCCGTTGGCGGACGGTACACTTGGGTTTTTGTATTGTATTGTTGTTGGCGACGAACGACAAATTTGGTAATTGCTCAACGTAGAAGTAATAAGAAATACAAAAGTAGAAAATATGACTTTTAATAAAATTTATGGTAGCAACTTGATTGCACCGAAAATGGAATGATTTGAATAACAATGTTGCCATTTCAACTTTTATACATTTACACTCGCACATGAATGGAATGGTGAAATTGTAAAAAAATGGTAAGTTCGAGTGGTTGGTTGGCTGGCAAAAGGGTGTCAACAAGGGGTAGCCGAAAATAAAAGTAGTTGGAAAAAGAATTCTGCTGCTTAGGTAAGTTTCATGATATTTTTTTACGGTTTGACGAATGCGAGAAAAGCACGTTTTTATGATTTTTATTTTAACACACATAAATATTTACGTTTCTATGTATGTTTGCGCATTGTGTGTATGTACAATGCAAATTGGTGACTATTTCTAAGTTTTTGCAATTTTTTTCATTTCAAATGCGCGTGGGCTTCGCGCTGATTTCAACTAGATTTGAGATATTATTCGCTATTACTGATATGTTGCTATGTTGACAGTTCACACAACACACATATCATCTTGTATATAAATAAATCGAATATCTACGCGTAGTGGTAATTCATTCATTTCACATTTTATTTCATATTTCATATTCTCTTTTGCCTGTCACAATATAAAACGCATATGCTGAGATAAAAGCGGGCCTGGAATGAGAAAGATTTAACTAGAACATAAATCTATATTTATAGATTTCACGTAAATGCCAAGACGAATATAGTAAGGTGGCCTTAGTAAGCAGCTGATTGATTTGTTTTTTGTAACGCCGCGGTACGGCAAATGTCAAAACCATTTGTTTGTTGGTTGGTTTGGACATTCGCTGTACCGAAAGCAACAACAAAATGCATTTAATTTTTTTTCTCAAACATTTGCTACCACCTTTATTAATTCGCCTTGGTAAATGCAAAAAAAAATCTAAAAATAATATTTTATAAGAATTAATTTTATTTATTTATTTATTTATTTGCACTTTCACACCAAAGTTTTATAAATTTACCCACACTGTGGCTGTTTGTAAAAAAATTAATAAAGTAAACTCGAGATGCATAAACGAAATTAAATTTATAAATGCGCGGCACATTTCAAAACTGTGTGTTACCCTCTTATTGGTAAGTTCAAAGAGTTAATTTTAATTTATTTACTTCACATTGTTTTGCAATTAAAAAAGAAATCTTTTCTAGACACGCAAGTTTTATAATTTTGTGCAACATTGAAAGAGTTCAACAAATATTTTCGGCACTTATTTTCTAGTACTCTTTAAATATGAACTTTTTTTCGCCCATACAATTTTAGTACAAATTGCTGATAAATACTGTAGAGTTTTAAGAATTTTTTTCGCATTTTCTTATATAAAACGCACGAACAGAATTTATTTTAAATTTAGCAGAAAAACACACAAGCTTTGACAAACGAAAAACTGTCAAGAATCAACAATATTTCTAGTCATTTGAAAATTGCATTTTTTTATAAATTAAATTCAAATCGGTTACGGCATATTTCAAATTTTGATAAAAAAATTGTATATATTTTTTAAGTTATTTTCTTAAATGATTATTTTATTTTAAGGCTAATAAAAATAATATAAGTGAAAAATAAATTGGTGAACTTTTCAATGTGTGGACGTCAACTCCTGTAATTATTGATTAATTTCTTAATTGCCCAAAATCAGGCAGTTACAAAAAGTAGTTCTGTGGTTGCCACACACTTTTTGGAAGTGTTATGGTGGAACACAATAGTTTCGCCGGTACGTACTCCAACAAGAATTTTTTTTCAAATAAAGATACGATAATAAACACAGGAATTAATATTTTAAGAATTTAGGTTTATTAAAAAGGTTTAAGCATCCACACGTGCATGTAGGTGCAAGTATATAAAAAAGAGTATATAAAGAGAATGTGTGTATGTAAATACAACGAAGATAATTTACCTACGAAATACTCCGTCTTGCACGAACTGTCGCTTGATGTGATACAGAAAAAGCTTACAGTTCGAACGGAGTCTTAGCTTACATACTTATTTTTGTTCGAAAGGAAACCACCGGCTTTCATCCAGTAAAACTGCAGCTTTGTAGCGAACAGCTGTGGAGAAAAATGATCAGTGGTTCCCAACAATTGAATTGAAGGCTTTTGGCTTTAACAGGGAGGGCAAATAAACAGATTTGTATAGGGATTTTTTTTGTGGCGCAAGCACAATTTGGGTCTAGATTATTTCTACAGCAAATTAAAAATAAAAAAAGACAACAAATTCAAAAATTGTTCAAGGGTGTTAAAAAATTTGTTTAAAAAAAAAAAAATTATTTTTGGCGCTGCGACGATGTGTATGCACATACATACATACATATTTATGGTAATAGTTAAAAAAAAATTTTATTTAATTAAAATGAATTCGCGTATTTATGAGGAGAAGCAACACATATGCAACTTTCCCGAAAGCTGCCAAACATGAGAAACACATTACATTTCATATTTAGGTGATTCACAAGGTGTCGCATTGTCAATAAGTCATAGAATTTGAAACACTCCAAGTTATGTTATTTTGCATCCTTTTTCTGTGCATCCGAAAATTTGTATGACCTTACAACTTGACGACATTTTACGACACCTTGTGAATCACCTTATTATCCTTACTTACATATGTACATACATATTTATTTGAAAATGTATTTGCAGATATCTTGATTTGAAAAATACAGATAATAATCTGCATATATCTTGAATAAAAAAAACCCCAAGGCTTCTACAGAGAGGACATTACATTCAATTGGCTTTAACCAAACGATTTACAGAACGAAAATTGACACTAAAGATGGCACAACGCCGAAACCGTTTTGACTCCAAACCAAACTTGTCAAGCGATGACGGAAAATCGTTCCAACAAATATCAAACGATTTTCTCTTCATTCTTAAACTTTCCAATACAAATATGAAGTTCATTTTGTGTTCATTTTGTGTTCATAATTGTGACCGCGGCTGAGTTTTAAAAAGCCATTCGGTTTACTTGAATAAAACCTGGTTAGCTTTGGCATATGGGGCGGACGTCCAGTTAAAATTGAATGACGGTGGAGAGATCAGTATTAAGTTACATTTCCTATATCAGTTTGTGATAAGCAGCGTATGACTCGACTGGGAACCCACTTGTATGGAATGCTACCTCGCAAAAATTTACTGTTAGTTGAGCGATGTACATCTGCTCTAGAATTGCATCCCCTAACACTTGTACCCAGCACATCTTGAACCTCTCTCTTGCGAATTGCCGATTTACCACCAAAAATGGCAAACACAGTTGGAATCGTTTAGTATTCTAGGAGAGATCTGCAATAATCCAACCTTAGCCAAATATGTCTAGCAAACTAGACCGAGTGAAAGTTTCTGCGCTTATATGGATTATGAAAACGTGAGTTCTCCTATCGTTCACTCTTTGAGGGGGCCCTTGTTTGGAAATACATCCTTAGTCTAGTGGACGCCACTGTGTTGTTCAGACGTCTGAAATTTGCCAGGTGATCTTCAAAATTTCTAAAGTGTTTGAAACTCATATCACTTCACTTGAACCACGCATTAAGTCTGATGGCATTACAACTTTCCTGTAAATATGTATGCTGATTCACAATTAGAATTTGAAGCACGATCTCTAGGAATTGACGATAAGTTAGCTTTCTGTGTGAAAAAGCCAAGAACTTAAATTTTCTCGGAGAAGGTGCCCGCGACACTATTTATGGTAGGTAATTGAGGACGCTCATGCTTTAGAAAAGAAGATTTGACAATAGGGCCTGCTTCTTTTGATTAGAACAGGTCGTGGATTTTCAAAACGACTGTCTATTTGATGTACAACATAAGAAAAGAAATAGCGATAAATTGCAGGATTTTTTTTTAATTTTACTCCTACGCTTCTAAACGCTTTTACCATTTGTTTATTAATCACAAACCGATTACTTAGGCAATATACATACATACATACATACGTACATTTTGCAATAGTATCAAGATTTAAATTCAAATGAACAAACATGTGTGCATACTTACTCGTACCAACACAAATATTTAAAGCACTCAAAAATGATCACACACACTTCCAAAACATTGAATTTTCGAAAACATCAAAGCGTTTAAACTAATTTTAGCTACGTTTAAAATTGGCACAGCACGAGATGACAACGTCTGAAAATCATACGATATTTCTCTTAAAATAAACATCTGGTTGCTACTTCTTGATTGGCGTTTGAATATTTTCTTAAGTTGTTTTAAAAATATCTCTTTAATATTAATAAACACACTTAAGTAGATTTAGAGTTAAAAAAAAAATAAATACAGAGTACCTACACTGCGAAAAAATTAGGTAGTAAAATCTATAAATAAATTTAAGAAAAATTTCATACTTGTATGTTATGTAGTTAAGGGCTCCTTAAATTTTAATTTAGTTATTCAACCGCACAGCTAATTTTTTGGAAATATTCTTTATCTAGAATTTCCTTTTGTTCTTATATAAAAAATGTGAAAAACTAATGCGACAAAAATAAATCAAAACTCAATTTCAATTTTTAGCATTTTGAATAAAGAAAATAGAATGGACCACAAAAGTACCTAATCAAAAAAATTGTTAAAATAAATTGAAGTAAAAAATTGTACAAAAAAGTACAGTTTGGCAAAATTTGTTTTTATTTTCCGACAGAGATAGAAACCTGGGTTTTTGGTATGGTTTTTTTTAAATAATTTTCTGTATTTTAATTGAAATATAAACAAACTCATAAAAATACCAGCAGATTACAATGCGTTCCATTATTTTTTCTGCACGAGAATCGAGAACGTCGCACAAACCAAACGACAAACAGTGAACAAAGTGTTCAAGAATACCTCAAAAAGCAAAATGAGAACGAAAACTCTGGAAAACATTATCAAACTAAAAAGAAAATAAGAACGAACGCATTCTATAACGCTCGCAAAAGGAACAAAAGGAAATCAAAATTTTTGAGAACAAAATTAGAACAAAATTTACGGTAACGTTTGCAATAAGAACGAAACGGGAACGAAAGTAACTGAAACGTTTTCGAAGTCAATCAAATGAATCCACAAAAGTGTGGAGTACATTCTGTCGGAGAAAAATACAGAAAATTTGTAGAACTTAAACTCAAGAGTGAAACGAAAGGCAAGAAGAACTTGTAAAGACTGATTCGGATAAACGCTGTTTTTGTAATTTCTAAAATTTAAATGTCTACCAGCAAAGATTCGTATCAACGTTCGCCGTTGCCAAAAAATGTGTTGCCGTTTCGTTCCTTGTCGAAAATCCTGAGATTTTTGCGCTCGTTTAATTCGTTGTCACAACTTTTCGCACAATTTTGTTCCCATTTTTTTCTCTTCAAAATATTGCCGGAGGTAATTATCGTTTTGGTTTTCTTCAGAGACGTTTTCTTCACATACAATTTTTTTTTTAAATTTCTCAACAATTTTGTTCCCGCTTTCTTGTGAAAACATTACGTAAGTTTTCTGGTCCTTTCAGCTGAACTTTTAAGCGTTTTTGGGAGAAACTTCCCTAAATATTATTTCATTTGCATTTCAAAAATCATATTAATTTGAATATTTTGGGACTTGATCATCTTAAATTCTTCGTTCTTTCGAAACGACAAGTTGGATAATGAAATTAAAAAATTCTCCATACACTCCGGCTGAATATCTGTACGAAATGTGTCCGTCTTGTTTGTTATCGGAAAATGTCTAACAATTTTGCTAGCTGGGCTTTTACTTTTGATGACGTGCTGAAAAATAAGTATTTATACGAATCCAAAAGTCAGCACAGTAAAATGCCAACTGAACTGAGCAGATATGCATGAAAAGAGCATTTAATGTTTTTACTAAAGATTTAAAAATGGCATGCAATTGCATGTACTTATATTTATGAATTTAAATATGTACTCGTACATAAATAAATATCTTTTATAACGTGGCTTTTTATTGCAAGTGAGTATTTGAATGTATACTGCGATTTTCAATGAAATATGAATATACAAAAATCAAAGTTTTTAGTGGGCCTGCTGCTACTGCGTTGCTCATGGGGCGTATGAGTAACATTTAGTATTTTTTTTACCAACGCAACTAAAGCTAACGTTTATTTTCCCATAGACACAATAGGAAAATATAAATTTGTTTTTTTCCAAATAAACAATGTACTAAATTTTACAATTTATGGCATGTGAATTTAATACTCTAAAGATTTCTAAAAAAGAATTTAAGCTGTCATTTAAAGTTAATAATTTAAAACGTTTTATGTATATGTATGTTATAATCTACATAGATGGATGTAGGCAATGCGTAATATTTTGTAACAAAAGCTTAAATACATTCAAAGCATACAAACATGTTTGAACAAGAAGTTTAACATTGCCGAATGCCATTATTACTTCTCTTTAACTAATAAAATAGCAATAAATGTATGTATGTACACATATTCACTTAATAGGCAAAAACTACTTACCCACACAGCAGAGTAAGTTGTTGTAAATATCAGCGTGGCTATTTATGTCATGACTTTAAAAATACTAAATCCATCATAGAGCAGACAGCTCCTTAAAATCTTGCGAAATTGACAGAAAAAAATTTTAAGGCGGTTGCAATATCCATTCCATAAAATACATTCGACCTTTTGAATTCATAATTTGTAATTTTTAAAAAATACTTGAGTGTATAGCTAAGTGTTTGTCACAAAAATTCCAAAATGAGAAAGTCAGCGGTTTCCAAAACATTACAGCAATATAAGCATCGACACTAAGTAAGAACTTGCTGTTTTTATTAAATACCTTTTAGGCCTTAAAACGGCGTACACACAGAGCCTTAATTGAGGCAATTAGCAAATTGTTTTCGTGTATTTTGAGTGAATCAAATTTACTAATTGACTCGATTTAGCGCTGTCTTAAAGCCGCATAACGCTTTCGTCAAGAAAGTAACTGATTTTATGATTGCTTGAAATATTTTTAACGTTTCGTAGTTTTTGAAATCGAATTTCTTTAGCGGCGAGGGTATATTGAAAAATCAGCATGATGGATTTCATAATGCCAACGGACTGTCGGGCACATGGATATAAATAGTAGCGGAGGGTAACAAAAACTCTTTTGCACAGGAAATCTGAACTCAATACTCAACACTGTTAAGTTGTGCATTGTTATGTTAAGTAATGTTACGTTAAGTTTCGCAATTATATGCCATGTTATATTAATTTTTGTTACATTATAATATGTTAAGTTACGCTTTCCAATGATATCTTTATTCCATGATATTATATGCTACGTTATGTTATATTATGATATGCCTTGTTCAATTATATTATTTATACTATTTTCCATTATCTATTGCTGTGTTATGTTATGTTCTTTAGCAGTGGCAGTAAAATGAAAAATCAACAAGGCGTATAAGACAGAAATGGTGCTGGTGGAAAGGTGGTACTTGAAAATGATTGGAGACGCCAACTTGTGCTTCTTTTTTGCACATAAATTCTCCATATCTAAGCTATGCACATCTGTACTCACCACACATAACATCACTGTCAAACTCACCACATCTTAACACAACACATTTAAACTTACTTCATAAAAATTCACTACATCTCAAATCACCATATCTAAACTCACCACAACTAAACTCACCTCAGCTAAGATCCCCACATTTAAAGTCTCCCCACGTAAACATTTTTATCTCTCCGAATTTCAGTTCAACTCAGCTCAACTGAGGTGAGGCCTCATCACAGAAAGAGAAGCAAATAATAAATCAAATTGATTTCTTAAGTTTGCATAGGTAAATTCAAAAGTTTTAGTTCCATAACGTACGCTCTTTGTAATAGTCCTTAACTTTTTTAATATTTCATAGTTTTCCACAACTTCTAATTGTTTCTAATTTCCGTATGAGCTGCTTTGGTTTTTTATTATTGCAGCTTCACTGAATTCGCCTTACTTTTGTTGTTTTTTTTGTCGGTGTTTACTTCGTTGTTGTTTTGGTTGCTTTGTTGCTGAAATAAGAGTTTACATTTTCTGTTTGCAGTGCTATGCGATGTTCTTGTGTTTATTGTTGTTCTTGCAATTGCTGTTATTGCCTAAACATTTTGTTGATATTAAACATTGGCTGTGGCAATAACCGCAGCAGCAATGAAAACAAAAGTGCCGAAACCAACAACAATACCGATGTACTATGTGTGTATATGTATGTGGTTGTATGAATATATATACATATATATATGTACATATGTATGTTTGTATACTGGCGGCGCACAGTGGTCTGAAAGTTGAATCTAGCTGGCCAAAAGTCGGCTTCTCGATTTGGAATCATCTGGGACATAATTTTAGGGGTTTTCGGGGTCGCTGATTACGAATCCGTTATCAAAATTTCAAAATTCAAAATGGCGGATCCAAAATGGCTGACAATTTCAAAAAGAATTTTACTAACATTGTTCTTAATATTATTCAAAGGGTTTTTGGGGTCGCTGATTTCAAATCCAATATGAAAATTGCAAAATCCAATATGGCGTATTCAAAATGGCGACAATTTTCATAAAATTTTTGGTGATGATTGTTCATAATATTTTTCAATGGGTTTTTGGGGTCGCTGATTACGAATTCAATATCGAAATTTCACCATTCTAAATGACTGATCTAAAATGGCGACATATTTACAGGAAATTTTTAAATACATGTGTTAATAATAACATTTAATGGGCCTTTGAAGTCACTTATTACGTACAAAATACTCAAATTTAAAAATTCTAAAGTTCAACTCAATATGGCATGGCAGAGAAGTTCAAAAATATTTTGATGCAAATTTTGGTTAATATTCAAACCTCAGGTCGTTATAGATATGGGATATAATTCAGGAACAATATATCTTAAATAAAATAGTAATAATGATAGGAATTAATTGTGAGCGAACATTTCGTCGTCCTTCGAGGTACAAAGAAGTTTTTGTTGCAACAATAAGTTCCTCGCTGGATGCACAGGCTCGAAGTTCCTCCGTCTTTCTTCTCTTTGTTCTTAAACTACATTCAGGGAATGTCTTTTGTGGACGTCCAAGAATGATTTTCGAATCTTGTTCAAGCTTCGATGTTGAAGTCCCTGGCAAATTCGGGGAATTATTACTCACACTAGTCACTGCTACATTTGAAAGTTAATGTTGTAGAATTGATGATTATTTACTGTATCAGCTTTAAATTTCGATTATGATTAAATTAAATAATATTAAATAAACGAATAAATTCATTTTATCAATTATGGTAAATGTAATAACGAAAAATATGTACCGGCTTGATTCGGAAGATGGAATATCATATCTAGCCAAGAAGCCTGTTGTGATAAAAATTTTGTCTCCATGCGATGAATTCGCTTGGCATTCCATTTTTTTGCTAATTTAGCGCAAAAGTTGTGTATTTTCATTTCCAGTTTTTTATTAAAAGAATCATGAGTTATTCTTAAATTAGATTCAATTATTTTGTTTTTCACATAACGAAGAGAGCTTTGTTTGGATGATTCCGAGCAAACTGAGATTTGAATAGAGGCAGCTTTCAGGGAACCATACAAATCACGATTTTTCAATATCGATTCCGTTGTAGTGTGCGCCATAGTACTACATAATGTTACGAATGAATTTACAAACATGCAATAGTTACAAAAAGTACTTACCTCTTCACCTATCGTCGTTAAAATAATCTTTCGAATGCACAGCACCAACTTTTATATAATATAACACGCATCACGTAATTGAAATATAATTGATTTTTTTAATTTTATTTAAACTGACGCGTCGCGTCGCTTGCTTTAAACGCAAATACGTCGAAATAATAAACACTTTTTTTGAAATAGTAGGCCGAAACAAGTCGAAACTTTTTAGTTACGTCATTTTGAAATTCAGAATGTAAAAGTAGAGAATACACTAATATTTGTTGGCGATTCTCCAATGTAAACATTGAAGATAGAATAATGTGCTGTAAACTTTCGTAAAGTGTGCAAAATGGACTACCAAATTCATATAAAAATTGTTAAAATATGACGATTCGTCATGTAACTAGTTGCATTCAATTGCAGATACAATCAAAAAAAAAAAATTTTAATGACTTGAGTTTTTCGACTTTTGGCCAGCTAGATTCGATTTTCAGACCACTGTGCGGCGCAAAAAATAAGACTCGCACATTTTGTCCAGTTCTGACAATTTAAGTATTTTTATTTAATTTTTAATAATTTTTTAAAATAATTCTGTTCATTCTCCAACAAAATCCACGTAAACCCAAAAATTAGTTTTAGAGAATTTGGAAAAAAAATTTAAGCATTAAGTGAAACGCGCTCGGTGAAAAACATCTCTGAAGCTTAAATTGTAGGAACAAAAAAAATGTAGTTTCAAAATTATTTCAAATTTGATATTAATTTTAAATATGTTTTTGTAATATTTTTGAGTAAGAATGCATAGTTTTTTAAAAGAAAAATTTTGGAGTTATTATATAATAAAATAAATAGTGAAAACTCGTTAAAACATCGCATTTCTATAATTTTTTGCAGCCACTGTTTGTAGAAAAGTGAGGACGCGTGTACTTATAGCATACTTGTTTGTATGTATTGCTTGAAAAAAATTTTTTCGAATGAATTTTCCGCTTTTGTCTTTTATAAATTATGAGTGACAAAAATATGTACAGTTAATATTTATCTGCACTGAAGATTTTTGAAATATTAAAAGGCAAATTTTTAATATTATTAACTGAGATAAAACGCAAATGAAATTAAACCCGAACACATGCACTTACAAATTAATCGCTAAGCAAACTTCCATTTACATACATATGTACATATATATGTATGTTTGTATATATGTGTGTGTATGTCTACATTCGATTATTCTATCGACCTTACAGCTTCCTTATTGTTTATTATTGTTTACATAAATTTCTATATGTTGCATGTGTGCGGGCAATGCGCCAATAATGGCCACAAATTCAATATTATGCATCTTCATGGCTTGCAGCGCCAGCTTAACTACAACAACAATAACAAGATTACTCAAAACATATACTATATGGTATATGTATGGTATGTACGAGTGTGTATGCAAAACGAACAGTATTGAACTCAATTTAATTCAATTCGAAATTAACTGCAACACTCAGCGCAACACAGCGAAGTGATAATAAACATAGACATCAAGTCAGCAATGCACTTGCCACGCCATGTGGCTGCATCAACAACAACAAATACAACATTGAATAAAAAAAAACAACAACATACACATTCTATCAGCAACCGCAAGACTATCACACCACAACCTTATAAACATTCGTCGTTTTTGTTGCATCATCTACATCAAAATCGTGGCACTTGTGGCAGAATGCCCCAAGGTGGTCGATCGTCCGACGTACGCATTTGATGCATCTGCTCAGCAGAGTTTTGAAAAAACTAAAATAAACTTGCCACACTTGAGATTGGGATCTGCATGCCGATGAGTTAATTTAACGGCGGTAAAAGCAAAAATTTTGCGGAAAACAAGGAATGTTGCAACAAGAGTGTGCGAAATATGGCAGTGATGCAAATATTTCATTTAATAGAAGCAAAGGAAATACTCAGAGATGCGTTAGCTGAAGGAGTCCGCAGAAAGGCAAATAAAATTAAACTATCCAACAAACGAGGTTGCCGACTGAACTATTCAAGTACTACGACGAGGAGTGCATACACCAGCAGATTTTCAGAAGCTAACCATTAATGAACTGGATGGACCCTATCAGTGTGGTTTCATACTTGATAAATCTACTAACGACAAGATTTTTACAGTAGACCAGAGGACCAAGAAGATGCTGCCTTTACGCCTGAATTTGATAGCGCCACAAAACTAATATGATAATGTAAAACGACATTGAGCTACACTGGGATTGAAAATCCTTTCTCGAAGTCGTTTGATACCGATTGAATTTTCAAACAGGCAATTCATTTATCATGCGACTACATTAATCGGATGTTAATGAAGATGATTTGATAAGCGGAATAAGTATTAACAATAATGCGTAAGGAATTATCTAGAGTATTGTCATCGGCCTTCCAGTTTTTGGAATTCTTTTTCCAGCAGCAGCGAAACCAATGAATTAATCGTGATGCTCATTGCACGTTACTCATCACACGCATCTTTGCACATAGAGGAGACTCTGTTGGAGTAAACAAAATTTTGAGAGTAGACTCATAATCATTCTCACACTTGAATAAATGTGGTTAAGTAAATGCAGCAATGTTATCTACCGTCGTTTGCCACTTAACTTCATCACTCTCTTTCTTCCTATTCCAGAAATTGACCATATAATAACCAGGGACCGTAATCATTACGAGTTTAATCAAGAAAATTGATATTTAATCAGATGTTTAAAATTTCGATTAAAAATGAAAATATTATTTTGAGTTCAGAAATAAATATTTAATATCGAATAAAGTTTTTTTGACTTTAAAACTCATTCCTCGTTTTGAATTAATGCTTATTTTGTGAGTTGCTGTTTATTGCTTATTATTATTTTATGAGTTGTAATTTTTTGATCGGAAATGACTATTATTTTTTGATTATTATTTTTTTCATAAAAATAATGATTATTTTTGAGTTTTATTGTTTGATCAAAAATAAAAATCCTTTTTTGGGCGTTATTTTATAGCTCAGAAATAAAAATAAATTTTGAGTTTCATATTTTTTGCCAAATCGAAAAACTCACCGCTTTTCTAATAAGTGCTAGGTGGTTCATTTTTTCTGCTATGACCTCGTCAAAACATGCACCCAAATAAGATAACAAATATACATATAAGTCCGTACTTTGTAGGAAACTAAAAAACAAAATTGTTCAAACATGCATCTGAATTGAACATTTTTTCTTAGAAATGATGACCTATTTTTGAGTATGCAGTTTTGTATCCCATTTGATTTTATTGTAATAATGTAAAAGTTTCAAAACGGTAGAAATTACCCTTGATTTGTTTACTAATTGTGTTGCTCTGTTCATTCCACATGGAAGAAATTGCGTAAGAACGTCAGTAAAAAATTGTGAAAAAAATCAACTGTGCTTTGCAGTCATTTGAAACCAGTCATTCTCTACACTAAAATTTAAAAAACTGCATACTCAAAAAAATAAAAAACAAAAAAAAAATGTACTTGAAATTTTGATGAATTTTTGTATAAATTTTAGTAAAAAAAAAATGTATAGTTTTTGTCGAGGTCATAGCAGAAAAAATTAACCACCTAGCACTTATTAGAAAAGCGGTGTGTCGTTTTGAGTTTTTCGATCTGGCAAAAAATATAGAAAAAAAAAAATTATGTTTATTTCTGAGCTGTTATTTATTTTTGATCAAAACAAATAAAACTCTAAAAATAATCATTATTTTTGATGAAAAAAATAGAGAATTTTGCAAATAAAAACACAAACAACAACCACACATACAAGTTAAATAGCGGCAGATCAGTTGCTCTTGTTTGTAGTTGGTTTGTTTAAGGAAGATGGAATAAACACAACAGCCAACTCGGCTAGCGTAGCACAATAGGTAGCGTATTGGCTCTGCAACTCCGAGCTCCCGGGTTCAAAGCCTGAGAGAAGTGGTTATGAAAAATTAAAATTAAAAATTAATTTAATTTAATTATAAAGAGAAGTCTGATGAGGAAATGTGGTGATTTCCGAAATAGTACTATAACTTTAACCATTAAAAAACTGTTGTTGATTTTTCACAAAAAAATCTTCCATAAACTGGCCTTGAGCTCAATAAAATTGTAAAGTATGTATTGAAAAAAAAATAATAAAAAAATATAACTAAATATTTGATTATTTTTCATGAGCATTTAATAAAAATTAAAGTATAATAATTTTTTTATGTTTTGATCAAACATTTTTAAATTGGAACAAATTCGTACAGAGCGTGAGAAAATATACACATGTATTTATTTATATATGTTCTGCAATATTTGGAACCTTGCGACTTTTTCATTAAAAATTTGAAAATAATCATTGTATTCGGTCTTTGATAATAACAGAGCTGTCACATCCTATGCTCTTCCCCGTCGAGCTCTATACAGGCAGGTTGAAGACAGGATAGCGCGTTATAAACCCTTTCCTATATCAGAGTCCACATCACAAACTTTCAATACACCTCTCAATCTCGTCACCCACTTCCCCTTGGCAATTCAATAATCATATTTTATCAGAACACAAAACTACTTGCGTGCACTGATTACATTCATATCATCATCCTAAATAGCCGCGCTGCTAGTCCAGTCCTTTTCAAACCGGGGATAGAAGCGGTGTATTGATACTAGATAGTTTAACAATAAAATCCTCTTTTGATTATCAAAAACCGCATTACATAAGTATCTTGTTATTGTTGTAGCAGAATACAACTTGGTGAAATGACAATCCTTGGCTGGATACAAATCCGGGTCGTTCCGGTATCGTAGACTCGAGTGTCGTAGAAACGTCCAAAAGTCTCTAACTATATCCCATTGACGATGACATCATGGTGAAAGGACCCATTGAGCCTTAGAGAGAAAAAATATTCATAAGATTTAGAAGCCTTTCCCTCTTTGCGACTGCGAATACTCGTACTGTAGGCGTTGGACGAATGATCTGTATGGGCTTTAGAAGACCTAGTGCAGAGTATTAAGGTTCAGCAACATCGCTGATGACATTAATCGAAAGAATAAGGTTTACACTGCGCTGTGAAGACCAAGAGGTAAAGGGCACATGGTTTTTAAAATAGCGCCAGTTAGCGGACACAAAAATTATGTCGTGGTTGCTTGAACTGAGCCAAATTAACCTAGTCGATTATCAGGTAATTTATGTAAGTTTTTAAGTAAATAATATCTTTCCTTTACTGATATATTTTTGTGCAAATTAATTGCAAACTAACAGAGTGAACTTACTCTGTATGTATACGATTATACGCGTTAATAAGTTAGTCACAACCACTTACAGCTGCTTTACCAAAGGGATCTGCTGTAAACCACTGCGGAAGCTCGTTTTAAGCGACTATGCAAATGTATGTCTCTTAACAGTAAACGCCATAGAGATAAGGCTTTTAGTGGCTACTTAGAAGCATTACATTAATTTAATTATTAATATTAAGTGATGGCAGCATTTAACTAATGCGAGATTCGAGCTTAATTGTCCCACGCAACGAAAATGGCCGGATGTTATTTAAGTAAGTGCATGGCGTACACATTCATACACTGAAGTGTATACGTACATACATACGTTAATATGTACGTATAGTTAAGTATTCATATATATTCATTGATGTTAGTTAGTAACGTTACGAATGCAGCTACTTGCCTACCTTTGTAGCAGACCACTTAAAAATAAATAAATCCCTTTCTATTACATATTCACTTTCAGTCATTTTCCATCAGCTGAGCTAAGCTGAAACTTAAGCTGGACTTAATAATTCCACTTAGAATTTTGGATGTCTTCGCACTTCTAATACATACAAATAAAACAACATCCTCCAAAGATTTAGTCGTCCATGATTCACTACAAAATGAAGCTCGGTTTCAACTTCGCCCACGCAGACTGTTGCTTTAGACGTCTTAGAAGATGGTGAGAGTAGAGAATAAACTCAACGGACTCTGAAGCATGGCAAGGAAGTGCCATTCCGACTCTTTGCTTAATTAATATTTGTACTTGTAAGCACATACATGTATGCCTATTTATTAGGGAAGTCAAGATTTTTGTTAAAAAAAATTCATTTTGAATCTTGACCCCATGGAGTAATCAACCGACTGCGTTACAAAGCCGGCTTAACTATTTTATTCTTACTCAGGTGAATGAATTAGTTTGATTGAGATGTGATTCCAATAGGACGTAGCAAAGGTGCGTAGTTCTCTCTATTTCTACGTTTTCTAGTATGAGCACTGCAACTTACGGCAGGTCCAGCGAGAGGTCGACTATTAAAGAGAATGCTAGTGCCGTGCGGGAATCTCTGTAGACTGAGTTGATTCGGGAAACGTTAGCGTTTAAACTCAACTAGATCGTAACTGACTAACGAGAGACTCGCTGGAGCTCTTCTGGTACTACGGATGATGGTTGGAATGCCCAAGACAGCACACACAGGGCGAGAGTTTAAAAAAGTGGAAATTAATGTAAATTAGTAAAATACTTAGTCAAGTTATAACTAGTGACGAAAAAAGAATGTTCTAGCAGAAAGCCTTTGTCTTCGGCTACATCATTCTAAGGCAGGTAGAAAATGTCGTATAGTCGTCAACATACATAGTCGTCAAAAACTTTGGTGTAAACACCGCGTAATGAAAAAATTCACCAACTGATTGAATTATGAATAAAAGAAGATGTAAAGATAACCCGATTTTCACTATTTTTAGCGAATAGTTAGTGCAAAGAGAATATTTTCTCTTAAAATCTCCTCCAAACTAAGAGAATTAATATTCGACTTTTTTCGTGATCCAATCTAATGTACAATGCATAAGAATATTACTCTACGTAGGCGCAGATCTGGTTTTTCGCGCAACAAGTTTCCATAGCGTTCGCTTAATAAATGATTTTCGTCGTTGCATTGAAAGTAAAAGCAGCGCGTGTGGTTTTCAGAGCACTAATAAAAAATTAATAAAAAAAAGCAAAGTGACGTTTGTCGAGTAACAAATTGATGCGACTGCGCTTGTTACTCAAAACTGTATAAAAATCGTGATTCTTTGCTAAACATAAACATTCTAAACATCTTCTTTGAAATACTTTTCCCAAATAGCTGACGAAAAATGAAATTTTGTTTTTCGTATACATATGTTGAATCCCCAAGCAATTTTAGAATTTCAAAAATTTTACAAAATAACTAACTTAATTCAAAGAGTTTGTAAGAGAATTATGACTATTATGAGCATTCAATTTTAGTATTATAACATGAAAACTTAAAATGATTAAAAAATATGACAGATTTTTGGGATTCTTTCCAGCGAAAGTGCTGTGCATTTGCTTCCTATAGATCACGAAAATAATATACTTTTTAATATACTTATTAACCACAGGTTGCAAAAATTTATATCATTTGATATATATATTCAAAGTCATTTGTTAAAATTATGTATAAGTTTTTTGGACTCAATTTCAAATTTAAACCTTTGGCATTACTACGAATATTTACATCAATCCATAGTAATTGGAATTTTCGTGAAACTAACGAAAGAGCTACCAACGGATGCATTCACTTTCGTAGATTTTACGAAAATTCCGATGAATGATGAATGCATTGATACTCGTATCGCCTAATAACATCAACCGAGAGAAAAAGAAGATTTTTTCACGAACAAGGGACTTTGTAGACTTAGTACGTAATTGAACAGTAAATTCCTCTCTCATACTCTATAAATACTCGTATCTCATTATGATCGTCCTATTTTATAACGAGGAAGCATCGACTGCACTAACAACAGATGCGCGGGCCATTGGAGTTCCCGCACGAAAGTTTAATGGACGTTTAAGGAACTTGGAACTAGACGGTCCTTACAAGCTTTCAAGCTCCGCTGGCAAATGACGTGTCGTACGAATGTATGCAAAAAATTGTTCAGAATTATTTAAATAATAATTTCATTAACATAGTTAAGTCAATATTTATTTATTTTTTTGAGTAAATGAACTCATTGGCATTCAAAAGCCAAAACTTCCCTCAATTAAACTTTAATAAATCATTAGTGCGATAAGCGGTTGTATGTATGTATATGTAGATGTAAACGCATGCAGACTAGCACTTCAAATTGCCAAAGCAAAACAAGATGCAACAGCTTCAACAGAGAAGCTTCAATGAAATCATAAACGATCATTACCGATGAATCACCAACCAAAATATGAATGAGTGTAAGCAACATAGTTACGTACGAGTACATACCATATTTATTTCCAGTAAATTTGAAACCGAAACAAACCCACTCTTACAACTAAGTTGCACATATGAGATATACCATACATACGAGGGGACTAACAAAAGTTCGCTTATTTTATTGTAATTTTTTTTTGTTTCAACCGAAAATACCAAATCTTTCGCAATTATTTTACGAGACTTAATTCGAAATTTCAGAACAATCAGTTAAAATATAGACTATAAAACGCAAAATATCTTACGATAGATCAGATGAAATTCCACCACCAACGCAAACAAAAATTCGCTTTGTGGTTCTCTACAACTTTTGGCGAAAGCTCAAGCCACTATAAATATTTAATGAATGTCAAAGATAACATTGAACATTGCGTCTCTACAGACTACGAGTATTTCCAACCGGTTTCGTAGATATCAGACTGGATATTTTTTGTAGAGGACGAGTCCGGAGAAGATCGACCAACATCTTCCACTAATGACGTCACTGTGGATATGGTGAAGTCAAAAGCTGACGAAGATCCACGATTGATTTATTTCCGATGAATTTCGCTTGAATGCCACGGCTGAAACGCGAATATTAAGTAAATATCTAAGAAGTAATCATAAAGAAATCTGCTCGATGTGCCCCCACGAATTTTAAATGTGGCCCAAAGGAGGCTCGATTGCATTTTGCTCAACTTTTCCAAAATAAATTCGAAAAAGAGCAGTCTAGCGACTTTAGTAAACTAGTTACTGGTGACAAATTTTGGCTCTATAAGAACGATCCGGAAACCAAAAAACAGTGTAAGGTATGGAGCCCAACAGAAGCAAACCCACCTGTAAAAGCTTAGCAACAAAAATAATGATATTAGTGTATTTCACCTGATCAAAAATCGAAGCTGATATGCCTTTGGAAAAGGGTCCGACGGTAACTGCAAAATGAAACACCGAAGACTGTCTACCAATAGTTTTAAAAAATTTGTTGGAGAACTGAAAGAAAAAAACAGTTCACGTTACATTTTACATCATGACAACGAGCCAGCTCACACTGCTGAAATATTGAGTAAGTTAATTGCGATCTCTGCCATCGTAGACCTGCACCATATTCCTCGCATCTAACACCTTGTGATTTTATGAAAAATTTTATATTAAATGTATTTAACAGCAAAGCGGATACAATTGATGCGGTTAATGCTGAACTTGACAAGCGTAAAAAGCAAGATTTTAAAGAAAGTTTTGAGAAGTGAATTTATAGGCTTAAGAGATGCATTAAAATCAATGGCTATTATAAAGAGAAGATAAAAAAGAGACAAAGATTAGGAATAAACACGAAATTATTAATGAGTTTTTTTTTTTGTTAGGTCAACTAAGCGAATTTTTGTTAACCCCCCCCCTCCCCCTCTAACATGCATTCATACAAGCAAATCATGAAAGCGTACATCAAGTAAGTGATGATGTGATCAGCCTTCCTTGAGTGGGTGTAGATATACATACGAGTATGTACATATGTATGCTGCAAGCCTCCTCTGCCAGATCTTTGGTTGCCAGTGGCTTTAGTTCGCCCGCTTTGTTTGTCTGCAAAGATGTCTCAATGAAGATAATGGAATTTAGAGTCTGCCACAACGCCCGCAAATTGAACCTTGCGTTTTTTTTTATTTTGTTGTTGTTTTTTTTTTTTAGTTTGCACATATTATTTTGGACTTTGCACTTGAATTGCTTGCTTCATCTTTGCACACTTTCACACTTTAATGAGTCTGAGATGAAACGAGAATTTATAAATGTTTCGTCACACCTGGTTCGTGTGTGGTTTTGTTTGCTTGTGTATTTGGTTTTTCTTAATAATAAGTCATATTTTGCTCCAAAGTGCTTTTGCTTAGTTACGCCATATGTTGGGTAGTCCTTCTTAACTTAAGTCCTGTTTTAAGCGTGCAGCCGCAGTTTTTGTTCAGCGACCTCAAATATTTCCAACTTGGTTAAATTTATTTGAAAATTTTTATTTTAAGAACAATTTTAAGGCAAAAATTACATCTCTCGGTAAGACGCCCCTTTTTGAGACCTATTTGTGGGTTGGAAAACATTTTTGCTTCGACAAATTCACACACATTTGGTGTATTTTATCGTTAACAAAAATACAAAAATAATCGATTTTCATCGGATGCTACACACGGACATTTTTTCTCTTACTAGTTCACCGCAAATCAATTGACGCAAAATTGTATTCGAACCAACTCATTACAAATCTTGCCCCGGACGATTATCCGCGGTCATTTAAAATTTTGGAGGAGATAGCACTGCAAATTAGAAATAAATATCTCGCAGTTATGACTGGAATTTTGAAACGAACAGTGTTTAGAATCCTACATTAACATTTTCGTATGAATAAGTTGGGTGCAAGGTGGACCCGAATAATTCTTTCCACTCTTCATAAATAAGAACGAGTTAAATTTATGCTCCGGTCCGTACTTATTATTAGGGACTGAAATTTGATGCATTTAAAATTTAAAATAATGTGCTAAAAACATGCAGTGAAAATAAAAAAATATGCATTGAAAAAAACAAAAATATGTTTTGAAAAATATCATTCATTCATTTATTTATTTATTACAAATTTTTTGTTGCGCTTCATCGATTAAAATAATTTGTTGCTTTAATGACATCCCCCTTCTAGTTTTGCGATAGTTTCACTCAAAAATCCATAATTGCAATTTATGAATGCCAAATGTTCTTTAATACCAGCACCTTGCAAAACAACTTTTATTTTTCCGCTTATTAACGCGAGTGACGATTGCGGCATATGTAACTATGTTTGTTGTGTGGAACTAAAAAAAAAAAATTTTACAAAAAAAAAGGTTGGGACTACAGAGAAATGAAAAAAAATGTGCAAAATATTCATTTCAGACAAAATATGCAAAAACAAATCAATGCCATATTAAAGAAAAATGTATGATTAGTATTTATGTTTGATCAAAACTTTTTTAAGTTTCAAAAAAAAAAAAACATGTAAATGCATCAAATTCCAGTCTCTACTTATTATTATTCAAAACCTTTCTTCGGAAAATTAGCATGAAGGTTAAAAAATAATCTTAAAGAACATTTACTAAGTGAACGTAAAGAATTATACTATTTGGTTTCTACAAGATTTAAATTTCAGCTGTAGAATTGTTAAAAAAAACTTAAAATTTTTTTTAAATCCAAAATTTGCATTTAGTGTTCTATGATGAATGGTACCAAAAAATATTTTATAACATTTTAATTTTATTTCAGCTCAATTAAAGATGTCTACCTTCAACGAAAAATATTTGAAACTGGAGAGTGAAATGTTTAAAGCTTATTTCGTTACATGGTTAAGCTAATATAGCGAAGGTAAGAAAGAGACAGACTTACAAGCAAATCATATAAAGTGAGAAATCAAAAATATCCAATTGCTAGCAATTTCTAAAAAGACATTTACAGTAAAATATTACGGGCTGCCTGTATACTATTTTCACAACCACATATTGACAAATTTTTCTTCTAATTAATTAAATTACTTTTCAAGTAAAATATGGTTCATTCTCTTAGAAAAACCATAAGCACCCATTTTTTAAACTATTTACAAAATGTATATCAATATTTTACAAATTTACATCAATATTCTAAACTTTGAAAAAAAATTTAGAATACTTATGAGTATACAGTTGTTTGGCTCATTCAATTTTAATTTAAAAATGTGCAGGTTTTAAGTGTCTACAAGTAAGAAGTGATTTTTGTTAATTTTTTTACAGGCATTTCCCGCTAAAACCGCGTATGTTTGTTATATGGAAGAAATCGCAAAAGAGCGGCAGTTAAAAATTTTTTAAAAATGACTGGTTATTCGTAGCCACTAGAAACTTGCATTTTGTTATAATAAAATTAAATGAGATACATACCAGCATATCCCAAAAAATTCTATATTTTTTTTTATAAGGTCGAAATTTTGATAAATGTTTTCCACACTTTTTATGAAATTTAAAAATTAGCTTTTAATGGCGTTTGTTAGAGAATTAAGAATGTTTCACTTAAAAAATAACTTTAATTTATTGGAGGATAAATAAATGGTTTAAATATGTCAATATGTGGTTGTGCTATAATTTGTGAATTGTAATTTGATTGTTTTATTGATCAGTTCAAAATTTTTACACAGTAATAATATTTTAAAATCGTAAAAGAAAAATGGTATTTAAAAGATCTTTTTTTGGGCTTCGCCATTCGTGGTAAAGTTTTTTTTTTTTTAATACGACATAGATCATTTTCATTCGAATATTGAGCAGATTTCTTTATTTCGTAATTTTGTACATAAAATTTAACGTAATTTACATACAAAATATATTAACACCATTACAATACTAAAACAAAATTTTATATCTATTTCATGGTAAAGTTGGTCAAGATCAGTGTAACCGTTTAAAATTTAGACAATCGAACTATTAAGCAGAAACACAAACATAAAATCACTTGCCCGAAATAATTTGTATATCATAATGGCAAACCCTTACATATAAAATAAAACTAAATTCTTGGCCATAGCATTAAATTATATGCGTTTTATTTCTTTACAATTAACAATTCCCATTTGCAATTGCCGTATTCACAATAACGAATAGGAATTCGTGACGGTTTTGCAATTTCAATTGCCGCATTCTCGCTCTTCTGCAATTAACACTTTAGCATTTACAATTGACTATTCATCACATTGACGTTTTCACATTTCGAATTATTCATTTGTAGTTTTCTTATTTAAAACTGACTCTTCGTATTTACAATTTAAAAGTCTTTTACAAGCAACCATTCCTATTAAAAAATGATCATTCAATACACTTGACTATTCTAATTTACAGGTGTTCTTTTCATTTACAACTGGCAATGGTGTTATTATTTATTTTTTAATTATATTTTTAAATTTCTAATTTACATTTATATTTTTTTCGTTAGTTTAATTAAATTTTTACAATAAGATTAAATTAGTTTTATTTATTTTGTTAAGTTTGCTATCGGCCTTAAAATGTTTAATAATTTGACAATTTTATTGAGCTCGAGGCCAGTATATGAAAGATTTTTATTTGGAAAAAACAACAACAGTTTAAGTGGTAGCAGTTATAGCAGCTATTTTGGAGATCACCACATCTCCTCATCAGAATTCTCTTAATTTAATTGTACTTATTCTTCATCACCACTTTTCCAGGCTTTGAACCAAAGACCTCGGGTGTGCAAAGCCAACACTCTACATGCTGTGCTACGCAGACCGAGTGGACTGTTGTGTTTATTCCATCTTCCTTAAACAAACTAACTACAAATAAAAGCAGCTGATATGGTTGTTATTTTATTTATTATATTTATTTTAGTTATTTTACTAATTCAACAATGCATTTATGCCTGCTAATTTTTGCGTATAAATTTTGTTAAGTTTTCTATCGGCCTTAAAATGTTAAATACTGTTGTTGTTGGTTTTTTTCAAATAAAAATCTTTCATAGACTGGCCTCGCGCTCAATAAAATTGTACAGTATTATATTTTATTTATTAAGTATACAAATTTTATTTTATTTTTATTTGTAAGTTATTGCATTTATTTTTATTTATTTTAAGAATAAAATAAATTTTACTATAATATCAGTAAACAATTTTATTTATCAAGGGAACTTGGATATATTAACTTCATTTAGTATTGGCTAAATTTGTGTCAGCAGCCACGCTTAAGCAAATTTCGCCAATAAATTTTTTTAGTGTAAGTTAAACTTTATTATAATAAAATATAAATAAATTTATTAGGTGGAATTTTAAAATTGAAATTTTTATTTTAAATGATTTTCAATCTTTTAAATTAAATTAATAAATTAAGATTAGATGCGCTATTATTTAGAATGTTAATTTTTAACATTAAAATTACTTAAATTATGTTTTTGAAAATTAAAAAATTAGGTGATATTTTTAGTTCATTCTGAGGAATTTGTCCTGTAAATGATAATCCTCGATGTACCTCGCTTAAGTTTGCTTTCAGTTTATATATGTATGTACGATTATTAACAGAATATTTTATTAGAACAATTTTCTATAAATTAAAATATATTTTTTTTTTATTTAAGTATAATTTTAAATTTTTGTGAAGTGTTTTTTAACATTTAAATTAAAAAATTAATTTTTTTTATTAAAAAAATTTTAATATCAAAAATAAAAAATATTTTTGTATATATTATTTCTAAGTTTTTTAAAATTATTTTCTTATTTATTAATTTTATATTATAAAAAACGTGTTAAATAATAATAATAAAATTTGTTTATTTGCCACTTTTTATTATAAAAGAAGTCTAGCTGGCCCACATAAAAGGGCTGACAGACGGGCAATGTTATCTAGAAAGAAAGCAGCCTTGATCTGCATTAACTCATGGATAATCCTCTTCCAAATGCGCATAAGCACTCGTATAAATGCACTAAAATGATGTGCATAAGTACTGAATTTTGTGATTTGAATATGGCAATGCTACCACATTTGAAAGAAAAATACTATTGTGAACTAGCAAAATGTCTACAGCTGTTGTCAAAAGTGATTGTTATTATATAAAATAGCTGCAAAGATTAGCAAATTAAACTAAATTAAAATGCAATATTTTTTGTATTTGGAGGATAGGAATTCATGCAATCCGTAAGATTTTCGCAAATTGCTTGGCAAAAATCCACAAGAATTTCACCAACAGTACTGCATCCTATAGACTTGCAAAAGTTCTATATTCCAAAGCGAACAATGAAATAGCCACTATTTTATGAAGTACAATACATTGCTTTTAAGCTTTTTTCAATTCGTATTAGTTTTGGCCAATTAATTAGCTAACATTCTTATTTTCCTTACTTTCCATTTTCAGCTCTATTTCATTTGTCAAATCAGCTGATGTCGAAATGCAGATAAGTGTCGTCTGTCAGGCCTAAAATATTATGCAGATATATGAGCTCGTTTATTTGTATAAGTGCCCCCGTCTGTCAGTCATTTAAGGCTTTTAATTGAAGTCTCGTTTGAATGGTTAGACGAAGTATAATCTTACGGGTGGTTTTTTAGATGTGCGGTTTTCATTGAGGCAATACCTTTTTCGGAGATGGTCTTTTTGACAGCGGTTACTAGATTTATACTCAGTTTGGTTTGTCATTTCATAATGAACAGAATTACTTCGGAACAACGTTCGGTAAATTGGCCCAAAACCAGATGGCCACCAATCCCGATTTTCACAAAAAAAATTTCGTTCATCCTCAAAAAGTCACTGTTTGGTGTACTCTATGGGCAGAGGGAATCGTTGGCCCATATTTCTTCAAAAATGAAGCCGGCCATAGTGTAGGGAACGCAATAGAGCCATGAATAATGACTTTTTCGTGTCTGATTTGGAAGATGTCGATATGGACGACATTTGGTTTCAATAAGACGGCGCTACATGCCATACAGTCAACGAAGCAATCAATTTATTGAAGGAAACTTTTGGTGAGCGCATTATCTCGCGTGGCAGGCCTATGGCGTGGCCTTCAAAATCGTGCGATTTAACACCGCTGGACTCAAATCCTGATATTTTTAAATAAGCCAAGTGCTTGGCCATAGATCTAAATTATATGCGTTTTTTTTCTCCTAAAAATCACTTGTCTATCGAAAAAACCCTTTATTTCAGTTACATTTTTTAAGAATTTTATATTTTTTCTAAAAATCTAAGATTTCTTCATATGAGCTACCAAGAAAAATATGAATGAGATTTTGATAAAAAAATGTTTGTATGAATTTAAGATCTAAGGTTTATATGATTTTTCATCTGTATCTTAAGAGAAAATTTTTATAGAAAATATATGGCGAACGAATGGGGTAAACTGAACCGCTAAAATAAAACCGAACACAGGTAAATGTATGTAAATATGTGCAGACAACACTCACAGCCAAGGCATTTAAAAATGCAAACATATTTCATTTCTCTCTATCGCCGATATTTATTTGTTTTTAATTTCTTAAGTCAAAAATGTGCCAGCGCCAGACGCCAAATCCTATCCACGCACATACACGACCAGCCGCCGTGGGTGCTACCTATTAAGTATAACAAATTGGCTGTAAACACTTAAAAGTCCATTTAAGTAGTTAATTGAGACGAGCAATGCAAACAGGATTATACAAAGTCGTATGCACACAGCGGGTAGACAAAGGCGCGCAGGACGCCTCGCTTGCCACTTGCCACTTGCCACATGCGTCGACGTCACTTCGTCAAGTCACAGTGGCGCCGTTAAGTCAATGTAATTGTATTTTATTTTTTTTTTGATGCGGTAGTTGTTGGCTAATTAATAGACGCTTGACGTAGAAAAAAAACGCACAAAAAAACCAAGAACAAAGATGGAATAGAAAATCAAAAACAACAATAGAAGTGTGTTGCATGTATGTATGTAGGTTTTCACAGGCAAACGGTTGCGAAAACAAAAACACACACGCACCAATACACAGAAAAGTGGCAACGACCACTTAATCGTCAGCGTAACTAAAGCGTTAAGTGGTTGGCCAAATTGCAGTTGTCTGTGCAGTTGCAGTTGTTGTAAGGTTTGCCAATTTTAGGATCAATATCAAAATGGAACAACAACAATGTAACAACATAGTTGTAACAACAACTGCCTTTCTCACCTTTGCTCGCACAAAAGTGTTCATAATTTTTTCGTACAGAAGTGTAATTAATCCACCCAAAGTCATTTCAAGTGTCTGCTGCTCAATGTTAAATTGTTGCTGTTGCTGCTGTTATTTGTGATAGCATCAGAACATTCAGAATGGATTTGATTTTGGTGACTTAACATGCAATAGCAAGACAAACAAAAACAGAAACAGAAACAAAAAAAAACGACAAGTAACACACTAAACGTATAACAACCACCATTAGTGGCATCAACAGCAAGCATCAGCGCCTCCGACATACTGCCAATGGCGAAATGGCAATGACATGAACACCGACACCGACAGCGACAGCGACAGCAACATTGGCTGCCACAACGACAATGTGAACGCCGACACTGAGTTGGCAGCAGCAGCACCTGGTTAGCAGTTGAGTGCGTTGGAGGAATCACAAGCGCACTTAATTGCCGCATCAAGGCTTAAATCACACACCCATGCAACTCATCCCAAAATGATGGTCTGCGCATTTGCAAGCGTTGCAAGTTGCTGGTCGCGCAGATTCTACACACCGCACACTTCATTTTCACCGCTTCGCATCTTTGCTTGCCGTGCTTGCGTTTGGTTTTCATTAACATTTTTCATTTATTTGTATTATCCACTATTTTTCGCACTGATTTTGGTACTTGTTTTGTCACTGATGGCGTTAATTGGCTTTGAAGCGTAATGCGACGGGCATTAGTGGCAGCGCCTCATTGATGCCACTCTGGCGATACACACATGCAGCAGCAAGTGGACTGGCACAAATTTGCAAGGAATCATATTAACAGATACGGAGAAGCATCCTTTTTAAGTGAGTTGAAGATACATATTGTGTTATGTTATTTTTTGGTAAAGATTGAACTTTAATTTATCAATAAGTGTGAACTTAGAAGTACATAGTGTGCTCGAAGTCAATTGTTTGTAATAATTGTTACAAAATAAGTAACTTTCAAGGCATATTGAACAGGTATCAGCATGAGAAAATCCCATGTATTTTGTTGTTGCCTGAACCCTGATGTGACAACCTACGAAATATCAAGTTTGCCAGTTAGGGAATGCAAAAAGAGTTTGACAACAAGCAAAATGGGGAAAACACGTAGAAAAGTAAAATCTTATATTGAATTTTATATAATTATAAATGTGCAAAATAAATTTAAAAGTGGACATCATACTAACATGCAGGGAGTTTTGTCTTAATCACTTTATGCCGAACTTTTGGCTATAAAATGCGCTGTCGTAGTAGCAGAGGCTAGCAAACTTAGTAGAATGGTTATTTTTACTGACAGCAAAACCAGTTGCATTATGTTAAAAAAACATAGTAAAAAAAACCACACAGTCAATGAAATAAACACTATAATTGAGTGGTCGTGGATTGGGGTCTGCAAGATAGAATGGGTACCCGGCAATTCAGTCTTCTTTTTAAATTAAAAAGCAGATAAAGTTGCAAAGCTTGCTACTTCTCATGGAACGGTGATCGATATTAAATATAGTAAAAAAGACGCTTTACGAAAAGTATATAATTCTCTTAGTATGTATTGCAGATTATGTCGAATTATCAATATATAAAGGGACATTTTTTTCTGAAACTTTTCCTGAGCCGCCATCAAAACTATGGTTTCATAGAATTGATTTAACATCGAATAAAATTAAATCAATTAATAGACTTATGTCCTCACAGCATTATGATTGCGAATACATATGTATATTTAATTAGAGCAATCCAATCAAACTTCTGTACTACTTGCAATGTTATCGAAAGTATTGAACACTCGGTTTTTAACTGTATTAAATATAATTCCACCAGATATAGATTTTCTTTATTTCTCAAATGTAATTCCATCAAAGAAATTTTGCTAACGAAAAATTCCAATTATTTTTCCGAATTAATCGATTTTATAAATATTCATTGCTATTTATAAAATCGATTAATTAATTAATTAAACTATAATACAAAAATAAATTTTGTCATAAAATATGAAAAGTACTCATATGTATTTAGTTCGTAAAAATATCTTTAAATCACTTTCAAATTCGTATATGTCAAGTTAATCTCATTTTGTAATAATATTCATTCCCCATTGTAACGTGACGAAAATTTTACTTTTACTGTTGACTGATCTGGCAATATGGTTGCTGGCCATAGCCATCAATTTCAAATCCAAAAAACAAAAAATCATACTTAAATGCAGTAAGCTTTGTCTATAGCACTTTTTGGTTCCTTCATCATTTGGTATTGCTATGAAATATTTTATGCTTACTTCCTTTCTTCATTAGCTTCTTCCACCTCTTGCATTCCAGTTCTTGTATTGCAAGTTTGGTGTTCCCGCTTTTTTTTTGCTGTAACTTCGGACTAAAACATCGAAATTTTACTGCATCTGGTACCGAGCTCTTTGAATGAATAATGATTCGTGCTGAATACCATATGGTATAATAATAATAATAATTTGGCACTCGAACTCCAGTCGATACTTAAAATGACGTTTGGCCCTCGCTCTCTTCTTGTAGGAAAAAAAACACACCTTCCCATTTTTGATTAAAAAAAAATTATTTTTATTAAAAAAAATTCATAATTTGATTGTTAATGAGCACGGCAGTTTGTTTTGCTAATAAGTAAACAAAGTCTGACAGTTGAGGGGTCTCCCAAATCAAAAATAAAAAAAAAATCAAATCAGCTGCTCTGCTGATACTACCGGTTTAATGCCCCTTGGTACGTTGCAAAGTAGGGAAAATCGTGAGTGCGTAATGACATTTTATTTTAAAAAGGAGTTGCAAACTTTTATTTATTTATTTATTTATAAAGAAATATTGTTATAAATAACTATATTACCAACGGAGGCACTAACTACTAAGACTATCGGCCTAAAGTTTATCTAATAGATTATTATATAACAGTATATAATATATAGAAATTTGAGATTATGGCATAGTTTATTAGATTAGATATAAAAGATTGTTTTGTTATATGAAGCTGTAATACCTCGTAGTCAAATGTTCTAGTTGTAAACTACTTCTCAACCATTATGCATCACAAGCCCAACTAGTCATCCAATCTAATGCCACAATTATTGCTCTGACTTATCGGAAATTTTAACTTTTACGCTTTGTGTCATTAGCATGCTTTAAAGTTGTAGTAAATTGAAGAATGTAGTAGAGAAAGAAGCGAAAATGGATATTGTGTAGGGTTAATATGAACTAGGTTCCTGCGTGAGTTAAATAAAATAAATTCCTAAATTAAGTTCAATTTAAAATATTACACATTTTTATTCATCAGTTTTAGATTTGATAACAATTAGTTTATATATACAAACAAGTAATTTATATATATTGCCAAATAAAATAAGGCATGAAATAGTCTTTTACCATCTAATGTTAAATCTGACATCGATTTGCAAGTCATAAGTACACTGTTTTCTAATGGCCTGAACCAGTGTAATTCCATCTTAAACGATAATGGTAAAACTTTAGATCTTATATTTGTAACTCACGATTTGAAGGTCAATTGCGATGAATGTCTAGCACCAATGTTAATAAATAGTATTCACCACAAGGCGCTTGTCCTAAAGTTTACATTCTATAAGTTCGCCAGTGCAACAGCTGACATCAAGCTGGAATACGATTACTCCAAGGCAAATCATATTGCAATCAAGGACTTTCTGAATAATATTGATTGGAAGTTATTAATGCAGTCACATTATCTAATTTCCTCCTATGGCGTCATGCGACAGAAATTTGCCGAAGCCATCCATAACTTTGTCCCAATGAGACACTCGACGATGAGGAACAAACCACCTTGGTTTAATCGATTTTTTAAAAAATGTTAAAAATAAAGCATTTAAGAAGTTTAAAGCAAGCAACAATGAAATTGATCGTCTTAATTTCATTAACTTGAGAAAACAGTTTCACTGTTTACATAATTTTCTGTTTAGGCAATATGTACTAAATGTTGAATCGAAATCAAAATACAACCCCTCTGGTTTTTGGCACTATGTTAATTGTAGAAGGAAAATTACTGGTCTTCCATCTACCCTCGGAATGATGGTACAGTGTCCGATAATGTGTTGGATTCGTGTAATCTTTTTGCAAAATTCTTTCAAAAAGTGTATGTTAAGTATGATACGCCATTCATTAACAATAGTTTCCCTTCAGCAAATACCTTGAATTGCCTTGATATCTCTGCGGATGACGTACTATCTGCAATCTCAAATCTAAAATCTAGTCCGAAAGTTGACGTAGAAGGACTCTCCCCAATATTTTTCAAAAGTTTTTCAGAGGAAGTAGCTAACCAGTTGCTTTCCTTTTCCAAAATTGTCTGAATAATGGAATTTATCTCCATTTTTGGAAACTATGCTCCATAGTCCCTATATTCAAATCTGGCGATCGTAATGATATTAACAATTATAGGCCTATTGTCAAACAAAGCGTTTGATAAAGTTAACCATACGATCCTCTTGGATAATCTATGTAGTTATGGTATAAGTGGGAAGCTCCTTGATTTTTTCTTCAGTTTCCTGAATGGTCGTAAGCTTGTTGTTAAAGTTGACTCATTTGAGTCAACAATTTTAGTTGACGCATGGTCAGGCATACCCCAAGGGACTCACCTCGGTCCGCTGCTATTTCTAATTTTTATAAACGATTTGCCAAACTGTTTTAAGTTTTCTAAATGTTTAATGTTTGCCGACGACGTTAAGCTGTTCCTGAAAGTACGTCATTTGGGAGATTGTATCAATCTTCAAGCCGATCTTATTGAATTTGAGAAATGGTGTATCAACAACCATTTATACCTTAATATTGATAAATGTTGCGTTGTGACTTATTCTAAGAAGCCTGAGAGTATTCTTTATAGTTATGTTCTAGGCCATTGTTATTTTTGATTCGAAACTTTCATTTTCAAAACATATTGATTACATTGTCTCTAAGTCATTCGCTATCCTTGGGTTCATACGAAGAAATTCTGAAGACTTCAAGGACCCCAATACTTTAAAATCTCTTTACATTTCATTAGTAAGAAGTCGCTTGGAATATTGTGCTTTGGTATGGAATCCCTACTATTGGATCCACTCAAATAAGATTGAAAAAGTAACTTTCTCACTATGTATAATTCTGAAAGAGATCTTAGGAACAAGCGCTTATTTGTAGAACTTTTACATAAGAACAATTACTCATATAACGAGCCGATAGCTAGATGCCTGCGTTTATGTAATACCTACAATAATGTTATTGATTTTAATGTTAACTTATACAGGTTTAAATTAAGTTTACTCGCTTTATTTAATTAAATTTATCAATTAGTCTGTAAGAAATTTCTTTGTAGACTGAAAGCAAATAAATAAATAAATAAATAAATAATTTTGTATTTGATAAAAGTCTGATCTTTTTCGGGCCAGTTCGATTTCAATCAGGAAATTCTAGTTGACTGACTAGTTTGGTGGTTCACAGCAGGGCAGCATTAACATTATCAATTGTGTATTTTCTTAAGAGAAAATAGTTTTCCTAACATAAGAATATTTCGAGCAATGATCTAAAATGTTATTTATGCACAGTGACCAATTGCATACACTACATGCGGGCGCTGTTTTCCAAGTAAAGGCGGGTCCGTAGCGATTTTGTGATAATTTTAAGCTGCTGAGAGATGCACTATTCCAAAGAATAACAATAGAAAAATGTTTGAGTATAATAAAAACGGAAATTATAAAATATGACCAAATAAACATTAAAAAGTAAGTGAATATTCATCTGGACAAGTGTTTCTACTAGAATGCCTTGCAAGTGTTTTATGGTGCTTTTGGAAATACTATGTTTGTATCTGAGAGCGAACGCTTGCAAGTTCTGAAAAACTTCTCTAATGGAAAATTTTTATTGGAAACGGGCACAAAAATACAAAACAGTGACGTGAAATGGATGAACGGATAGACAAGACTAGAAGTTTTACCCCCGAATTCAGTAAGCACTCTCTTTCTCTAATAGAAACAAAAGTCACAATTTTAGACCAGTCATGAAAAAGTTTCTCATAAAATACATCTGCCGTTCGGAGACAAAACTGGAGGTCCTTTCATTTGTGGTAGAATATAAAGACGCACACCGCAAATGGTAGAAGGAGCTCAGCCAAACACTGAGCTATATACTTAGTGAGCGACGCGATAACTTGTCCAAATTTAATGGCGGTACCCGAGAATGAATCGAGCACTTGGTGACTTGATTGTCCTCGAGGATAAAACAATCGATTATATTTTGTCTAACACAAAGCCATCGCTTTTCAGTTTCAGTTTTGTTACGCAAACCATCCAGAAGTGGCAAGTTTTTGCGAGAACTTATCCAAATTAACACAAAAATCGGTCAAGTACTCGGTTTTCTGGCAAATAAAGCAAAGAATTAGAGAAGGAATTAGTTAAAAAAAAGAAGTATAAGAGAAAATGAGAAATAGCTGAAAATCGTTCCAATTTGCAAAAGACACACTAAAAGAAAGAACACTCAATGAGGAACAGAACTTTTTTAGGGGCAATTTTAAATCACCAAAACCAAGTAATTACGAAAAATGTACGCCTATCCAAGTAGCAAGTAATTTTACATATAAAAAAATAAATAATATAAATTTTAATACATTCATAGTTGATGTATTTTGGAACGATTTTCCGTCGATCCTTGTCAAATTTGGTTTTGAAACAAACCGGTTTCGGCGTTGTGCCATCTTCAATGTTATTTTTGAAGATGGCACAACGCCGAAACCGGTTTGTTTCAAAACCAAATTTGACAAGGATCGACGGAAAATCGTTTCAAAATACATCAACTTTCAACCTTGCCGGAGTAAAAAAACAACAAAAAACATACATAGTCATATTCAACGAAAGAATAACGAAAGTACTTGAGTGAGTTATATAAAAGAAAGTATTATTCCTTCAAGACTCACTTTTGGAATGAAACCCAAGTTTTGAAGACATTTAAAGTTTAAAAATTAAGCAACCAAAATCATTTTCTTAATTTTTACATGCGCACACACTCACATACAAGTACTTCTGCAAATAATTGATTGCAAAAGTTGCAACTGAACTAGTCTGCTACTGAATTTCTTAAACACACACAAGTTTCAAGTCATTTGAGTAGACCACACAAGATATCTAACTAAAAGTAGACTAAGTAGATAAATTGAATACACCCAGGAGAAGAAAATGTAACAAATGGGGCAATTTAAGTGCGCCAAAGAACACATTCCACATCTATGCACACTTTTGTATGTACCATAAGTGCATTTGAATGTGGCTCATACTAACAAAATAACGCATGAAGGATACTTGCGAAGTTTTGTGTGGTGTGTAGGAGCCATCCAACGTTATTGGCGGCATAGTCTCGTATTGACCCAAGTCAATGAGTTTGTTCAAATTGTAAAGTCAAACAAAGGAAAATACGTCAATCAGTGTAGTAAGGCAATCAGGCAGTTAACCAGTCACTCAGAAGTAGGTGAGGCGTATAAATGCATTGGCAACAACTTGAAGTTCGAAGGTACGAAGGATTGAAGGAAGGAAG